>OZ023268.1:106856867-108181867 GCA_964006375.1 Tillus elongatus | reverse complement strand
GAAAATCCAACTTAACATAAAAGCGGCTTCGCCGGATTTTTTTTAATTTGCAGAATTTGAGTTTTGTTCGCAAAAACATCTCTAAGATTCTCAAAATTTCATTCTCCGATTGAAACCGTCTCTACAAACTTCTGGTACTAAGTGAATTTTTGCAGAGATTTAATTTGTTTTTGAGCGACCTGATTTCTGAGAAATGTTTTAATCTGAGGCCAAATCGTTACCAGGTTCTTAAACATTTTCTTCTACGGCTTATAATATGTTTAGTGTGGCATCGTCCTGTAAATCTTTTGATCGACCCGATCTAATTTCTCTTTGGGGCTTCCGGTCTCCCTATACTTTTTTTTTGTTACATTAAAAACTCACGATTGCGCAATTAAGAGTAGTTCGGATAAACTTCATCGATTAATGTGATAGCTTATTTCCCTGATCTATTGAGGTATCCATAATCCATATCCAATGACAGTTAATAGGAACATAGATTCTTTCTGTTTCAGTCCAGTGCACCATTTTTAGTCAACTAAAAAAGTTCACAAGAGGGCTAGCTATCGAATAAAAAAATGCAGGCTGTACCTTAAAATACATACTAATAAGTTATTAATTGATGTTACCATTGCTTGATGAAACTATTCCGTACTGAATACAGATATAGAGACTTCTTCTCTGGCTTCACGAGTGCTTATGTTTTCATCACTGCAACCGCTTTCGACTTTATGGGATCGTCAGGTGAAACTTGTTGTAGAGAAAACAAGCACTTGTGAAGCTAGAGAAAAAGTCTCGACATTTGTATTAACTTACTGATAATACCATCATCAGCAGAAAATACCAATACATCAAAACAACTATTTTGGATAAAAACTTTGTCCGCAGAACAATGTGAAGAGTAGAAAAAGTTCGGAATGGAGTAAGTGTGTTATAGTAGTGAATTACAATTACACAAGTTTTTCAGAAAAAAATTAATTATTTGCAAAGGGAATGTACCTGCAAAATTATAAATATGGCAGGTATTTTTCCTTATTAATTGCTTGGGTGGTTTTGTTTTAGTCAACCCAATCGAACTAGTTTTGCAAACAATAAACAACAAAAAGTGTTTTTTAAAACAAATTTGTAGTTATCTGTGAAGCTCATTATGTTATTTTTCTTGAATTTAGTACTCACGCTTTTACTAAAGTTCAAGATTGAAGATTCTATAGCTTACTGGGAAATTTACTGACTTATCGGATTTAACATATTTTTGTACGAAAATTCTCTACCTTGCTGCACGCAGACCCCTTTCAACACTTATTTGCTGTTGCTGTATCCATACTTTTTGAAAATGATAAATACAAAACAACCTCAAAATAATTTTTGGAAAAAAAAGAAATGAGATAACCTCGGAGATAACAATCTAAACATAAATTGAAAATCTTGGTTCGCTGCTTCGTCGGAGGAGTCCTCCTTCCCCTTTTGCATACCTACAATCATTCTCAATGCATAAACAAGAACAATGTAAACAAGAAAAATTTCTTGGGAACAACCACTAAGAAAGTTACGGGACCTGCGGTGAATATAGAGGCTCTGAGCGCGGAAAACAGGATTTTAAGGAGGCATAGCTACAAAATCGGATAAAGGCAGCTTAAAGGGTTCCAACTAAGCTGTTTCTTTCGCATTTTTCACTCACATTTCCTTTTTATCTCATTCCCCGCCCAGAACCCCCATTCATTCCTGGTCCCGTAACGTTCATGTGGGCTGTTTGAAAGAATATTGTCTTGTGGTTTGAGCATCCAAAAAGGGTTCTAAGCATGTTTCTGAAAAAAATTACTAAACAGCTCCCATGTGCTAATCTGCAAATTTACCGAAAATTTGAATTTTATTTACAAAAGAAATGCACCTGTGAAAATATTTTCGATATTAATCGCTTGGATGACCCGTTTTAATCAACTCAATCGAACCAGTTTCTGCAAACAAAATAACAACAGAAAAAAGGGTTTTTAAAGCAAATTTGTAATTACCAGTGAAACTCATTGTGTTATTTTTAAATTTAGTACCCACGCTGCTTTTATATAGATTTTACTATGTATCAAAACTGAAGATTCTAGTTTAATGGGAAATTGAGTTATCACCATTTGAAATATTTTTATGAAAATTAGCTACCATACAGCACTTAAGCTCTTTTCAACACTTATTTACTATTGCTGTATACATACCTTTTGAAAATGAAATAAAAATAAACAATACAAAATTTTGAAATTCAAATTTTAATAATTTAACCTGAACATCTGTTTATATAGCTAATTTAAACTATGCACCTACTTTATATTACGTAGTTTCATTTACTTCAAATTTTCCATACGCTACATTTAGAGTTAAAACTAAAAGTAAACAATAAGTACATACATATTATAAGTAGGTACTTAGTGTATTAGTTTGAGGCTCAAACTAATACACTAAGTACCTACTTATAATATATATGTACTCGTTGTTTGAGGTAGGTATATTTATTCTTGAAATAATTTTGTTTGTTTGGTTATACCTACCAATGTATTCTGTATAGAGTTCACTGGGTAATACTGAATAATACGTCTATATGCAGTTTACCTATCACTTTCTTATTTTATTTGTTTCATTGGATGTTAGAATCATAATATATTACTACAGTCGACGGCCGACGGCATTTGTTAAAGTGAAGTTAAAATACATGTTGGGTTATTATTTACCTATTATTTGTGTTAACCTTAGAGTATAGGTAGTGGTTTTATATTATAAGATTCTAAGGTATTAGCAATTAGCATTAGCCGAATCGATTTCGAGGTTATGCGATGCGCAATAGCTGTGTGTTGTCAGATTAAACTAGGAAATGGAGATGGCTTTTATTTTTAATCACCGTGAAGAATGGGAATCTTAATATTTATTCATAATAAAACGTAGTTCTAGATTGCTTTTTAACAAATTGAATCACTTTCATAAACATTTTTTTTATTAGTATACATTTTTCTCATATATTCCATTCAGATGAGGGTTGTGGCAAATGGCAACCCTGCTGCTGTTAAAAATCAGCGGTGTCGTCTAAAGTCAAGCCGCTTGTAGTCGCATGCTAAAATTTAGCGCTTTTGGACGCAAACATTGTCCTGGTATCAGGAAACAAATGGGCCATGCCTGACAATTTACAAACTTGTTAGTTGGTTATACACAGTCTCTATCTATAACATTTGGTGTTAACTAGAGTTGTCGTGACAACTTACTACCTGGTTCCGCACCGAGTTGGCCGTCGCTGTCGTACATCACAATGGTCTACATATGACATCTTGCGATGATTGTAACTTCATTGTTTAGATTTTTATCTACGATTTATTAAATAGCATAGCAGTACAGATAACGTCATTTGTCTTCGTCCAACATTGTAAATATTGCATTAGAGAATCTGAAGTGATGTGGAGGATTATTTTGTTATTACTTTCGCATAACTTTATCTTTCTTTGGTCAAAATACTTGAAAATTGGTACACAACCACATCTGTCAATGTTCTTTAAGTTGTAAATTTTCGTTTCAATCACTTAAACAATTTGAGAGATATTACGTTTTAAAAATCTTTTTTAAGCTTTTGTTAAGAAAAATTGGGCGTTGAGATCTGATGGACGAACTCATTCAAGCCATTAACAAAATAAGGATAATTCCCAAATTTGGTCCAAATCAGTGTATTTTTTGAGCTATCGGTTGGACACACACACACATACAAATATATATATATATATATATATATATATATATATATATATATATATATATATATATATATATATATATATATATATATATATATATATAAGCTTTTTAACTGACCATGGATGGGTTCCAGGGGCCCCAATTCGCGCTTATTTGAAGAATTCACACCATCGATAGGTATCTATTAGTGCATTTTCTTAATGAAAATTCCCTAAAAGACGGAATAAAAAATATATGACACTATTTAAAACAACAAACTTGGTTGTCATAAAAATTACACCGTAAGAAATAAAGTACTGCGTCATAAAAATAGCACCCTTCCCAAATCGTTGCATAAAGCTCTTTAAGTTTCTAATTGTAATGTATTTTGCGAAATTCTGACGCACAAAAAACATATACAGATGTTATAAAATGGTAAAAGGCAAGGTGATATCATGATTTTAGTGAATTTTCTTTTAAAAAAATCACTAATGAGGAGATCCCGACTTTTGAATTTTGAAAAAATTTCTTCAAATGAGCGCTAATTAGGCTCTCTAGAACACATATCCGGGGTCAGTTTCGATTGTTATATATATAAATATATATATATATATATATATATATATATATATATATATATATATATATATATATATATATATATATATATATATATATATATATATATATATATATATATATATATATATATCACCGATAACTCAAAAAATAATGGGCCGATTTTGACAAAATTTTGTGAATACCTTCCCTCTGTAAGTGGTTTGGACAAGTTCGTTAGCCAAGAAAATCGGCCTAAGTTTTCCCGGAAAATTTTGTGTTTTCTTTAGAAAAAAATTAATATCTCCGGAAATAACAAAGTGAGGGCAACCAAATTTGGTACATCGTTTTATATCGCTATATGTAAATTACCTACCAAAATTATTAGCGCTGTAGGTCAAAAGACAAAAAAAGTTATGGGCATTTAAAGAAAAATAAATTGGGGTTTTCCTCAAAACGTCAAAGTGACAATTTAAAACGTCAAAAATCGCAACATTTAGACAAAGAACTTGAATCTAATACGTGCTATGGAAAGAAAATGTCTCAAGAAGAATGTTTTACAAACCCTGAAGTCTTAGTTTCAACTGTCATTGTCCTTCATTTTACTAAAATGTTTCCAGAAAATTCATTTCAAATAGACCCTTTCTCTGATGCTTGGCAGTAGCCTTAGCTATAGAGTTTATCGTTTAGTGGTATATAACTTTTGTCGAATTTTCGTAAAAAATCAATAAAGCTCAATATATCCGTTATTCTACAAGATATGGAAAAAAATTGTATACATTAATTATAGGGTGTCTTGAGCTACATCTTAAAAAATATTTCTACAATCACAGGATGGCCCATAAGTCGTTGGTGATAAAATTTTTTTATTACGTTTTCAAACAATGAAGTTATTTTTATCAAATATGGCATATTGTTTTTACTATATATGTTATACTGGTAATCAAATTTGATGCCTGCTTTCTGAAAAAAAAAAACCACACATATTTGCTATTAAAAATATTTTTATGAAAATTCACTACCATAACGCACTTGCTGCGTCTCGAGATTTTTATACTTTCTTTTAGCGTGCTTATCTAAATCCCTAAAAGGAGGTCTCTGGCAACCTCTAATTATTTATATAAAAAAATATTATAATAATTTGTACAAACCTTTGCAGCTGTGAAATCTATTTTTCTCATCCTGTAGCAATCAAAGACGACATATTTATAGTTTTCATCGGATTCTGCACTACATTCCTGCATAATTTTTTCACGTATGTATTCAGCAGATGGAAAGAGCGTTGTGGCCAGCGGTGTAACTTTAATGTAGTTAACTGAGTTTTCTGTCTAAAACCAAAACATAAAATATAAACAGAGAGGGTAATAATTTTTATAGATTAACAGCTATGACGATACAAGGACATGTATTTTAAAAGAACCTATTTTGGAAGACTGGCATTTAACTTGTATTATATTACAACTGCAACAACTAAGAAAAATTCGATTTGTAAAAAGTGTGTTAAAATGGTAAGATAAGAAAAGTTTGGCTATATAACCGCATAGGGCATAGAACCACCAAATTTTGTAATGACAAGCAAAAACTTTACTTTTTGAAAGCTCAGAGGTAAAAGAGCATACTCGCGACAACTATTGTGTCTTAAAACTTAATTATTCCCATCTGCAACCAACACATTGAACCGGTAGAAGGCCAGGCGGTGTGAGACCCTTAGCGATGCTGCACCGACGACTGCCTGGTAAAGTGCCTCCTATGGTTACGTTACAAAATTATCTGGCATCGACTGTCTTTGTAACAATAAAACTGCAATTTCAGAATAATTATCGTCCCCAGTTCTAAATGTAGGGGTTCTCCCGGAGGGTTGGTGAATATGCGGGGCTGTTGGTAGTTTCCAACTGCAAGGTCAACAAAACCATCATTGGGGAATGTAATTACAACATGAGATAATTGATATTGACCGCATCTTTTGATCATTATACATTCTGAGGTAACGGTTCACGTTTCATTGTTGTTTTGCTGGTGTTCCGATTTATCGAACTAACTGATTGACGAGAAAAAAGATGTTGCGTGACTGTAAAGTCTCTAGAACTAATTTATTTTTGTAACACAGCTTTAAGAGTATTTATTTAACCTATAACAAAACATTATAATTGTTTCAGTAAATGTTAGCTTTATTTGAAAATTGTCTAGAGTTACCATGTGATACAGTGTGGCGACGCTATAACTAACCCCGCTGTATTAACTTTATTTTAAGACTTTTTTTGGTTTCATTTTATTGACCACGTTACCTAGATAATATCTATTATCTTTTGAAATGTCAGTTTTTGTGTTAATGAATAATGAATTATAACTAGTTGATTTAATACACATCAATTGTTTTGTTTCAATATACATAATTATTATTATATTTGTTCCGAGGATTAAAAAACCCCTTAGTGTGTATTCATTTATGATATTTTTTACTAACTAATATTAGCGCCGACGTGGCCGTGTTGGAAAGTCTACTGAAACTTCCCAATTCGGACTCGGGGGGCGACGGTTCGAGACTCACCGGCAGCGGATGATTTTTCAAATTACTTCTGTCGTTGAGATCGATCTGAAGGTGGAGGGTAGGTTAGGTTAGGTAAGCGGAAATGGTCAGCATTGGTCTAATTGTCAGTAAGCATCGCATTACATTACCTTACCTCACCTCACCTCACCTCACCTTACCTTACCTTACATTACATTACATTACATTACATTACATTACATTACATTACATTACATTACATTACATTACATTACATTACATTACATTACATTACATTACATTACATTACATTACATTACATTACATTACATTACATTACATTACATTACATTACATTACATTACATTACATTACATTACATTACATTACATTACATTACATTACATTACATTACATTACATTACATTACATTACATTACATTACATCACATCACATTACATTACATTACATTACATTACATTACACCACCTTACATTACCCTACCCTACCCCACCTTACCTTATCATACGTTACCTTACCTTATCTTACCTTACCTTACCTTACTAACTAATATTTGAATTTTAATATATTTATGAAACTTACCGTAGTTTTTTCAATGAGTACTTTCGGCCTAGCATTGTAGTACAAAAGCAAAACCACATCAACGGCAATACCAATTAGTATTCCCAATTCGATACCAATAAATAAACAGGAAATCAGAGTGATTGTGAAAGGCACAAAGTCCATTTCTGAAAGTCAAGACACATTGAGGTTTATAAGCATTCGGAAACATACTTTAACAGGTATAATTTTAAAATCTCTTTAAAATGTTTTATACAATTATTATACGAGGGATGTTTTTTAAGTAAGTATTGTTTTGAATTTTAGCAGCTGCAGCGCTTTGCTCGCCGTTTCGGAGATGCGCGCTAAATACCTTTATCTATTGCCTAGCCAGAACGTCATTACGGAAGCATTTACCCACGTTGACGTTTATTTATGCATATTTAAAATGCCTACTCACGCTACTGAAAATCTGGCCAATTCTTAAATACGCGTCGTCTTTTGTTTTCTAAATACATGCCATACAGCACAGGACATCCAATGAATATCCATTGGATATACATAATATCCATTTTACGTCCATGATGGATATCATGTGGACATCCAATGGATGTTGTTAGAGCAGAAAAAAGTTAATAAAACTTAAATAATGTGAACATATGAGCATTTCTTATTCATTAAAATCTAATCAAGAATGCATTCGAATTCCTGGGTGTAGATACTTTATTCAAGTATGTATATATCCATCAGACAGCCAATAATGGATGTCCACTGGATATCCCGTGGCTATACAAAAGACATCTATTAGATGTCCACTGGACATCCAGTTGATGTTCCGTTAATATGTTCACACCAACAGAAAACAAGATTGATAAATTATAGAAACCGTTACTTAGATCTGTAAAAGATACTGGAAGAAAAATAAATAAAACTAGCGCCAACAATAAATTTCCATCCAAATTCTCATTGGGATTATAACATTATAATAAAATTATTTATATTTGAATACAGAGAGCATTATTGTTTATGTCTGTTTTTTCGTGAGAATAATCTATTATCATAATTGTTATTCATTAATGCTCTCCCGAACAATAAACGCGGGATCATTAAATAATTCACCTTGCGCCATTGGATGCGTGAATTGTTGGCTACAATGACGAAAATCCGTTCGCATTTGTTTGGTTTGAATGTAAGTAGTTTGGACTAAAGTTGAGGTTAAAAAATTCTAAATTACATCTTGCAATTTTGGATCAACTACTAAATGAAAAATGAACAACAACCTACAACTAGAGGATTGAGATCTTTCTCCAAATAAAGTGTGTGTTGTTTTTATTAATAAGCTTTGTTGTGATTTCCAGTCAGTAAATAATTTACAGGTGAGTGGCCTTACACTTTTTAGTTAGGAAAATATATTTTATACTTGATTACGTAAATACCAATATTATTTATAGCTGTAAGAAAACAAATATCTTCTAGATTGAAGTAAATATTTTTTACTTCGTATTGAAATCAGCGAAAATTGTCTAGTTATATAATGAAAGTTTACGTGTATTTAAATTATTCATTTTACTGGTGGATATTCCTTGTCCTTACTTAGAAGCTGATCACTTCCAGTAGATTATGAAAGTAGATCACTTAAGGGCTATTAAAACTATTGGGTGCATAATCAGTTCCGTCGTGATAGTCAATATTAACAGCTATTACCTATTAACTTGGAATAACCACTAGACTGTTGTAGTTATAGGTATAATAACTAAAGTAGTATTTATAAACATTTGTTTATATATTACTTATTGGATTGTCTTATGAGTTTGATTGTTAATGGCGTCTCTTTCTTTACAGCAAGAATGCAGACCTGAGTCAGATCATAGATCAAGAAAATTAAGTTATTAAATGATTTTAGGACAACGTAAAATATTTATTTGCTTATATTAGTGCTTCATTGCGGAGATGGGGTTAGAGAGAGCGGGGTGAAGGGCTAGAGTCGAATATCAATTTCATGTAAAAGTGATATCCATTTAATGACCACATGTATTTCCATACAATATCCATTAGACGTATAATATATACCTATTTCGTGACCACATGTATATCCATACAACATCCAACATATACCCACATGGATATCCAGATTGATGGATATTGATAGGACATCTGTATGTCCGTTAGGTGTCCATTGTATATCCATATATATCCATTGGATGTCCTGGATATCCGTCGTGAATATTCATTGGATATCTAATGGACGTCCGTGTGCTGTGTGGGAAGTGGCATGAAAGTGGCCTACATTCATCGGCAGATTAGTGAAGTATTTGGAGAACTCGTTATACCGAATACCGTAGAATAATAATAAAATGGGTTAGTGCATTTAAAGATTGTCGTGCAAACATACACCATGAGGAACGATCCGTCACTAGTTATGACCCAATGAGAAAGTTGATAGGTGGTTCGAGAAAACACACGCTTTACGATTCCATCTTTATCTAATGAGTCTCAAGAAATGTTCTTAACGAAATTGTAACAGAACGCTTGAATTATAGGAGGTTGTGTTCCAAAAATGCTTACTGAGTTGCGCAAAACCAATCGTTTAGCCAGTTTCTTTCTTTTTGAGCTCGTCCGCGTATTTGCCGCCTCGATAGAATCGCAGCCTTTGGCTTATTGTGCATGATCTTTGTCTTTTATACTTCATCCATTCCAAAATCACTGTGCCTTGAACGAGTCTGCACAGCAATTGGTAGGGTGAAGTTTTATATTGCTCTGTCTCCGGTCTAGGCTGACCGTAGATCAGTTGTCTTTTGCGGTCCAGAGCTTTACACTCGCAAAAGATGTGCTGGGCTGATTCCTCCGCCTTGCCACAGAGTCTGCATGCCAGGTCCCCCTTGAACCGCCCCATTTTATGCAGGTCTGTCTTGTGTCAGCCATGTGTACCGTCAAGAGTCCTGTTATGTTCCTGAGCTGTCCTCTGGTAAGATTTAGCAGCTCCACAGCTCTCTTTGAATTGGGTCCCTTAATTACTGACTTCCCATGTATGACCCTGGACAGTCTGCCCAGTACAGCTTATGTTCGTTTCTGACTCAGGACTTAATGGATCACCTGACATGCTCTTCGTCAGGCCCACGGCCGGTTCTGGTCCCATAAGTGGTTCTGCTGAGCCTCTCTTCGCAAAACTGTCAGCTTCTTTATTGCCTTTGACCCCCGAGTAGCCCGACACCCAGATGAGGGTGACCTCATTCTGCCCAGCCTGGTCGCTCGTCTCGTCTCAGCATTCGCTTACCAGCCTGGAATTTACCCGGGGGCTACTTAGGGCCTTAAGAGCTGCTTGGCTGTCTGTGGCTATGAGGATTCGCTTCTTGGTGTGAGGATTCGCTTCTTGGTGTAGCCCCTCCTCTTGTTCTCTCGCACGGAGTGCAAGATGGCTTACATTTCGGCGTGAAAGACCGTTGCATGAGCTCCGAGGGAAAGACTGTGACTTACCCTCGGTCATTCGCCGGATCCTCCCGTGAACCAGACGAGCGCGTCACGTGGTAGGCCCAGAGTCTCCCCCCCGCCATGCCTCGCGGTCGGGGATTTTCACTGTAAACTTGTTTTCCCTGCAGATTCGCCGGCTCGCGAAGTCTGAGCTCATTTCAAGCATGGGCTCCTTCACGATCTCCTGAATTTTGGAGCGGTCCCTGCAGCCTGGGTTGATATTCAGGCTATAATTGCAGGATAGTCTGTACAGTCCTAGCCTGGCGTCGCCCATGATAACTAAGTGTGTAGAGGCAGATCCAGCAACACCTCCATGGCGGCTGTTGGAGTTGAGGTCATGTCCCCTGTGATGCCGGGGCAAGCTATCCTTTGGATCTTAGCTAGTTTTTATTTGGCACTGGATTGTGTCACCTTAGGCCACCAGACCAGTGCCGCGTATGTTAACGATGGTTTGACTACCCTTGTGTACAGCTAGTGGGCCATACTAGGTCTTAGCCCCCACGTTTTTCCATATAGCCGCCTAGTGACGGCTAGGGTCATAATTGCCTTATGCAGTATGTTTTTAACGTGACCATTCCATTCCAGCTCAGCCCGAGCCCTTGGCCAACCGTCCACCTTTCCACCACTTTCAGTGCTGTCTGCATGCGCTCCCACACTAACTGTGTAACGTTTCCTCGGTCTATGATGACAATGTCGTCCGCATAGCCTTGTACCCCGTACCCCCCCCCCCCCAGAGCCTCCCTAGCATGCCGTCCACGACCAGACACCAAACCAAGGGAGACATCACGCTCACCTGCGGACACCCTGCCGCAACTCCCGCCAGCAGAGTCCCTCCCGGTGAACACCGCCCTGTCCCTGCGCATGGAACCGATCCACCTGCAGCAGGTCGCCTCTATTCCCAGTGCTTTGACTTTTCTTGAGAAGTACTGTAGGTATCCAGGGGTATAAGTTTTTAAGCAAGATTATGATTGGTGACGAAACAAGGGTTGATTATGTTACACCGGAATTAAAACAACAGCACATGGAATGGGGGCAATCAGCATCATCCAAGAAAGTGAAGTTCAAGCAAACAATTTTAATCCGAAAAATCATGTGCACTGTGTTTTGGAATAAAGGGGGTATTTTTCCTGTTGATTTTTTCCCTCGAGGTAGCGCAGTCAATACTGAGACATATTGTAAGCCCAAAAAATGAAATAAAATTTTCCTAGAAGGAAATATAGTTTTTTGAATTTGTTATCAATATTACTCAAAATTGTTTTTAATAAGTAACCTAGATCTTAGTCGCGATCTTGCCAATGGTTTTGTATGCAAAATTTTGAAGAAACTCTAGTTAGCGAAATACTAAATTAGGTGAGGAGTCAAAAAGTTTTATATTAAAAGGTTGTAAACAATTGACAGATAATAGAAGGATTAGGTAGATGTGAAAGTACTTGAATATTTTAAACCATGGGATGCCCAAGATTCCGTGGAACACATTAAAAAATATATACACATGGAGACAAAAATATTGCAACTAAAATATGAAGAAATGATGGTAGAAATAATTAGAGCATGTACATCTACTTGGTTAGAGGAGTATAAATCTCAACAATAATAAAACTAAATCCCTGAATAACAAAAATTAAAAAACTATAAATGCAGCAAGTGCGTTGTGGTGGCAAATTTCCATTAAAAAAATTATGCTAGCAATTCAATTCCCCCATTGGCCAAGAAACTCCAGTTTTCGTAGATGGCAAAGTAAAAAAGTTCCTCAGTTTTCGTAGACGGTAAAGTGAAAAAAGATCTGAGTACGGCAACTGCGTTATGGTAGTGAATGAATAAATTTTAAATCAAAAAATGTTATGCTTGTAACCCAACTTCCGCCGCCGTTAACCAAGAAACATCAGTTATCGTAGATAGGAAAGTAAAAAAGCTCTGAATATAGGAAGTGTGTTATGGTAGCTAATTTTCATTTAAAATATTAACATGCTAACCTCAATTCGCCATTAACCAAGGCATCTTAGTTTTTGTAGATGAAAAAGCTTTGAATATAGCAAGTGTGTTATGGTAGCCAATTTCCATAAACCAATTATATGCTAGCAATTCAATTCCCCACTAACCAAGAAACCTCAGTTTCCGTAAATAACAAAGTAAAAAAAAGTTTGAATGTAGCAAGTGTGTTATGATAGCGAATTTTCATAAAAACAATTATGATGCTAGCGACTCAATTTCCCATCAACCAAGAAACTCCAGTTTTCGTATATGCTCTAAATCTAGCAAGTGCGATATGGTAACTAATTTGCATAAAAAAGTTATATGTTAGCAATTCAGCTCCACATTAACCCGGAAACGCTGGTTTTAGTAGTTGGACAAGTAAAAAACCCTGGATGCAGCAGGTGCGTTATGAAAACCTATTTCCCCCCAAAAAATTTTATATGCTAGCAACTCAATTTCCTATTTACCAAGAAACCTTAAATGTCGTATATGGCAAAGTAAAAACAAGCTTTGAATGTAGCAAGTGTGTTATGGTAGCAAAGTTCCATAAAAAATCTATATGTCAACAACTCAATTTGTCAATAACCAAGAAACCTCAGTTTTCGTAGCTGACAAAGTAATATAGCAAGTGTGTTATGGTGGTGCATTTCCATAAAAAAATTATACGCTAGCAAGTCAATTCTCAATTAACCAAGAAACCACAGTTTTCGTATATATTGCGAATATAAAAAGTGCTTTATAGTAAGTAATTTCCTAAAAAAAATTTATATGCTAATAATTCAACTCCACATTGATTCAGAAACCCCAGTTTTCGTAGCTGGCGAAGTAAAAAATTCTGGATGGAACAAGTGCGTTATAGTGGCGAATTTCCCCCAAAAATCTTATATGCTAACAACTCAGTTCCTCATTAACCAAGAAACCTCAGTTTTTGTAGATGTCAATGTAAATAAGCTCTGAATGTGGAAAGTGTGCTATGGTAGCGAATTTTCATAAAAAATTATATACTACCAGTTAAATTCCCCATTAACCAAGATACCTTAATTTTCATAGATGAAAAAGTATCGTTAGAAGTATATCAACTAGTGAGTTCAGCTTATGCACTTCATTTGATTTTGTTAAACAAATAACTTACAAGTAGAAGAGTGCCAATTACGCATTTTCAAGGCGTTTTACTAGTTTGTTTTTTACGACCATATTGAGGGCAGATCTCTGCTGGTACACTGACGGCTCCAAAACCGATCGGAAGAAAGAGCTGCTGCATATAGGAGCTACACCAATGCGAGAATATCATCTAGCCTCGGAAGGTATGCAACCATACACCAGGCAGAAGTATATGCCATGGAGATGCGTGCGAGGGAGACTATACAAAACCATTGCACACACAGGTCGTTAAAATATTTTTAGATAGCCAAGCTGCAGTAAAGGCACTTGGTTCATACCGTTGCAATTCAAAAACTGCGCAGTTTCAATGACGTGTCGCTGGTCTGGATATCGGGTTACTCGGACCTCGATGGCAATCTAGCAGCTGATGCGCTTGCGAGGGGTGGTGCACGGGAAGACTTTGTCGGATCAGAACCTGTGTTGTGAATATCCTCATGGACAGCAAAACGTATTTTAAAGACCTGGGCAGTTAGAAGGACAACCCAACAATGGCATACTCTGCCAGAATTAGCACACTCTCTGGCCTTCATAAATGGCCTCTCAGGGTCTAAAAAGTTTCTAGAGCTAAACAGACAAGAACTGAGAACTCTGGTCGCTCTGTATACAGGACACTGCCGCTTGCGTCACCACATGCACCGAATTGGTCTCGGTCAAGAAATCGAGTGCCGGCTGTGTATGGAGAGTGGAGAAACAGCAGAGGACGTGGTATGTTCCTGTCCGGATGGACAGGACAGGACAGGACATCTGCTCTTTGGCAAGATAGAACTTGCACCAGAAGGTCTGGATCAATTTTCGCCTATAAAAATTGTCGTTCTCTGCAGGAGCCTGGATTTGTTGGGTGAAATATAAGACTATTACGTGTCAGCCACAATAGACCTTAAGGTCTCAGTGGGGGGACCATTATGGCCCACTCACAATATAACCTAACCTAACCTAACCTATATTTCATATAAATCCTAATAATTACTACTTACTATTAGTTTTCCAAATAATTTGTGTGAGTTCTATTTCAATCATAAATAATACTGCACAGATAACTACGGCAGACAACGTAGCCTTTGGTATAAATGTGAAGTACGGTGTCAAAAATGTTAGTGATAAAACCACCATGGTGCCTAAAACAAACAAAGTTAGTTTCGTTAGAAAATGCATCATGTCTATGTAAGTGTAAATTAAAATATTTATAATTGTCATTTACATCCATAATTAATAGTACATAGAGCAACAGTACATTATGTGAAAACTGGAACCTGTGATGAGCACTAATAAGTACACTTGGAGAAAACCCAAAACACAATAACACATATTTCGGAGACCTTACGATCGTTTCGTTGACCATGTCAACATCTTCAGAGGAAGAAAAATTCTAAAATTAAAACTACTAACTACCGTGTATTTATATCGCGTCTAGGTAAACGAACTAGTCCGAAGTAAAATTGTCGTTGAAGATTGATCGTTTGTTTATTGTGTAGTGAAACTACGAGGTCGAAGACCTGCTTTAATCTTCTGGTCGACAAATTTATAAGCCCTTATCTAATATAAGGATAATAGGTTTAAAGGTACCGAGTTATTTAAGGAAACTGCACGTTCCCTTTCGATCTAGCCGAAAAGCACATCTGGCGCGTCAAACAACATCACCTCCACTCATATTTTTTAAATAGAAAACTAAACCCGTGTGTTTGGCTCAAAATGTCAACTCTAACAAAGGATAAATAATTCAACTAAAATACTACATAAAAAATATATTTATATTGATTTTAATTCTTCGTGACAGTGTCTATATTGACTTCATAGATACGAAGAAAACGAACGGGTCTTTAAGTCCAGACAAGCGTAGAGATTAGAGAGTAGTAGAGAGTTATTGACAGTAATTTGTTATTCTACCAGACAAATTAGGAGTGTGTGGCACAACATATATGGGATAATAATCACTACATTGACAAAGGATACTCATTTAGCTAACTTAAATAGTTCCATTTGACGTGGCCATAAGTGACCGCCAGGCATGGGTCAGAGACAGTGGAAGGCTGACCAACATGTAATCCGTATAGTATACAGACGGGTCCAAACAAATTGAAGGAGCAAGACTAAGAATAAGATGACCTAACTTTAGACTCGCTGAGTCCTTAGTAAAAACTTTTACCATATTCCAACCAGAAATGCTTGTCATAACTCTCTGTGTACAGGAATGCATACAAAGAAACTCACAAATAAAGAGATCGCATACTCTCGGACAGTCAGGCAGTACTAAAGATTCTGAAATCTAAACTAACCTGGGACTGCAAAACATTCTTAAAGCAACTGGCTAGGAATATCAAAGTAACTTTGATGGGTAAGTACCAGGGCATCACCTAAAACCACAATTTCACACCGTACATAATAAATAGCGCCGCGCTAAAGAAAATGAGGAAACAGATGGCCTTGCAAAAGGGTAGCAACCACACAATTCTCTACAACGCTCAATTGTGGATTAACAAAAAGCCATGTAAGAAAATAACTTGATACTTGGGAGAGGAACCAAATGCTGCCAAACTGGAGGAAAACGCCAGGCTTAAGGCAAAACGGTTCATCTCGATGTCAATAGAAAAGTCTGAACTGTCAGGAACGACTCGATAATAATCACTGAGCACTCCCAAGTAAGGTAATACCTTACTTGGGAGTGGAATGGGCAAGGTGGACAGTGAAAACTGCAGATACTGCACTGGAGCAGCAGAAACAACATAAGATTTGCTATGGGACTGCATGGTTCAGTTCTGCAAAAGGGTCAAATACCTTGGAGGGAAAACTTTAACACCCTAGGAAATAGGTAAAATAGCCCCCAAAAAGATAGTAGACTACATGAAAGGTGTGTAGCGACCCTCTGGCAGCTACGTCGAGTGATAGGGAGGACCTGGAGAGTTAATACACGGATCCTTTACTGGATCTACACTGCGATCGTCAGGCCGAGAATCCTCTATGGGGCGTTGGTCTGGTGCTTCGGTGTGAACCAAACTACCAGCAGGAAGCTGGCCAAACTCCAAAGGCTGGCAATCCTGGGTACCACAGGCGCTACGAAGACGTCACCCTCAGTCGCGCTAGAGGTTGATGCTGCCACCGCTCCCCATCTATGTCAGGAGGGAGGCGATGGCGTCGGATCTCAGAATGCGAGACGCAGGAAACTGGTGCGGAGAGGGAGCAGTAATAGGGCATGCAAGAGTCGCCAAGGAGGTGGAAAAAGAAATTCCGATTTCCGCCATAAAGGTACGGGATGCCGAGGATGATATTAGGTTGACTAGGCCATACACCCTCAGGATACCCAGTAGGGACCAGTGAAGGAAAAATGAGGAAAAATGAGGTCCGCAAGCCTGGTCTGTTTCACCGACGGATCTCGGCTAGAGGACCAACAATCCTCCGGGGCAGGAATATACATCGAGGGCCTGGGGGTGCTCGAGAGTTATGCTCTTGGCGCATATACCACGGCATTCGAAACAGAGGTAAACGCTATTCTGTCTGTGACCAACAGACAGTATGTAAAGAGGATTCCCGAGAAATGTGTGTACATCTGCTCGGAGAGCCAGGCAAACCTCCGGGCAGTCTGCGCGGCCAGAATCAGGTCTACACTGGTTCAGGAGTGCGCTGACTCCCTCAGAGGACTAGCCAGGACAAAGGAGGTACAACTAGTGTGGATTCCGGGACACTGTGGCGTGGCGGGGAATGAGGTGGCGAATAATCTCGCAAGGCATGGTTCCCAGCGGCCGTTCTGCGGCCCGGAGCCGGCGATAGGTATAAGTAGGAAGACAGTCTCTGTCGCCTTAGACAGGTGGGCCGAGGAAGCAATGGAGAGGCACTGGGGGTCGGTTGGTGACTACAGGCAGGCGAAGGATTTCGTGGAGGAGCCGGACAGAGTTAAAGCTGTCTGGCTACTCGGAAGGAGTCGACCTACGCTTCGCCGCATCCTTGGGGTGCTGACAGGACACTGCGGCCTTAGAAGACACCTCATATTGATAGGCGTAGGGAGGGATCCCATTTGCCAGGAATGCGGCGAGGATGAGGAAACGTCCTACCACTACCTGTGTGAATGCGAGGCTTTTGGGAATCTTCGAGCAGAATTGTTCGGATCGAGAACCCTCCAGAGGAATCAGGTAAGTACCGTCCAATTGAAGGCCGTCGCGCTCTTTGTCACGAGGTCGAGGCGGTTTGGCGACGGAACCGAGGAGGAGTAGAGCATGGTTGCTGGGTTGCTGGGGTTGGCAAAAAGGGCCCATGGTGGCCTACTTGCTTGGCGTTGGCGTCCCCATCACTGCTACTACTACTACTACTACTACTACTACTACATAAAAGGTGTGAACTTTTTGGGAAACTATTAGAAAACAAAGTGTCATGCACAAAAGGAATGCAGAGGCCAAAGGCATATACGACTGATTAAACAATCTACAATCTAGTTAACATTACTACATTTTTAGGCTTCCGTAAAAACTAAGTTTTAGTAATTTGTATATATCTTACTTGTATATATTCCTGCAACTGGTGTTCTGACTCCACTGGCGTTACTAACTGCGGCTCTTGAAAATGATGCATTTGTTGGAATAGAGCTAACCATTGAACCAATGATATTACACATACCCACAGCAATCATTTCTTGAGATGCATCTATTACTTTGCCATTCGCTGTGAAAATATATTTATAATGAGGTTATAGAAATTATTGACTTAAATTAATATTTTACTTTTTCTACGTTCTAGGCAGATAAACATTTTTGAAATTTATGTCGCTATATCCGTCACGTGTGTAACTCTCGTGTTTTTGGACACCTAATCGAAATCACCTTATTATATATTTCGTTCTAAAAAAACTTGTTAAAAATCCTCTACAAACAAGGAAAAATTGAATTCGGGTTAAGTAGTTATATTATGTTTATACAAATTCGCTTAAAGGAATGTGCACGCTAAACTAGATAATAATCCGTTGATATATTTCTCTTACAAATTTATACGTAATAAATAATTGTAAACAAGTCGATGCAGGAAACTTTTAAATCATAAACAACGTAGAAATATATATTAATCGACGAAATGGCGTCACTATATAGAAGGCTAGAAATCAGCTGCAGGTGCGCAGAGTAGGAAATACTGGTCACGTTGTCCTAGGTAACCAATGAAAGAGATGTACTTTCGGTAAAAATGCCACTGAATTACGGCTCATAGCTACCCCTTGCAAAGCGTTGGTTGAGCGCGCAAAATGTCGAATTTTACCGTATTGGCACCAATGGCCAATAAGTCATGTTGAATATGTGTTAAGTGCATCACTGCTGTGTCTTAGAACCTCTTCAATTAAGGGTAAGTCAATCAGAGCAAAGTATTTTTGTGTAAAGCACTAAACAAATTTTATATTATCAATAGGGCTTCAGGAATTGCGCTGGAAATGGTTAAAAATAAAATCATAATTGCTTATTTCAGAATTTTGGTTAAAAATTCAAATATAGGAATCTCTAAGATCATTACCGTTAACGTGGAAATTTCTGTATAAAGGACCACTTGGCTGTTTCTTTCAAGATTGATATTTTTAGGTCAAAGATTAATGTTCGAGCATTTTAATTTAATTATATCAGACTGTATAATTGTGTTTATGTCTTCCTAATTGGTTTGAGTTATTTTGAAACTTACTGCCGTTAAGATTGCCACATGTTTTTTGTGTCTGTTGTTTGGATTAACAATCCAAAGAAGGGTTGAATAAAAATCATATTGTTATTGTTAATCTAGATTACTATTTAAGTAAATTCTATCGTATACAGTTTCTCTTAGCACGCATTTCTTTTCAGGAATTAACATCTGTTAATTAGTGAGCAGTATGCCTGATGCGCTCTTATAAAACTTAATTCACCATTCAGACAGTGGCATCTCCAGTTTTTGTCATCTAGATTCCGTTATCTAGATATCACAGATACCGTTTTTGCATTTTTAATGTGCATACTGTGCAGGGTACTCTCAAAAATTTGCCGAATATTCTATAAGCTATAAAATTTTCAACAAAGTAAGTATAAATCGGTTTACTTTTAAATTTCTGCTGCCGCAAGTGGAGAAACTGCCAACGTCAAAATCGCCAACCTAGTTGCTATACAGTACCTTTAACAACTTAACAAACAGACGTGGGCCACAGTAAAATATGTAATATCAGCATTCATTCTGATAAGCCATGGGCATTGGTGACGTCAGCGGCCTGTAAACAAGAATATGGGCGGGGCCTATTTTAACAATTTATTGTGAAGTCGTTTTGAGTCGAAACTACATTTTTAATTTATGGAAACGTAACCTAGCCTAGTATATTTTACTCGTGAAACCCTTTTAACACCCATATCAAGGGGGTTGTTGAGAAAGAAATATTCCACCATCTTGCGTCGACTGTCATTTCTAATTTCAAAAGGCGTTACGTAGCCCACTGTACCTTACTCGTAAAGCCCTTCAATTTATACCCATGACAGGGGGGATTCTGACCAAAGTAAAAAATCAGACATCCTAGAGCATTTGCCACATTGATTTTTTAACAGCGACTAGCAGGCGGAGTTGAATAAGAGTTTAAAAAAAAGTATGAACGCAGAAAATGCATTATGGTAGCAAATGTTCATTAAAGTATGCCAAATCACTGAAAATAACAAAATAATAAGTTTCCGAAATACAAATTCGTTTGGAGAAAAAATTGTATTTTTCGGAGCAACCGGGTTGATTAGTCTAGCTAACGCACTTACCCAGGCGATTAACTATGGCAAAATTACACTACCGTGATATCCAAATGCACTGTAAGTACCAATAATAATTATATATTATGTAATATATGTAAAAGTATGAGATCATCATAAAGTAAGGGGTATACTTTAGTCTTATATAATTTTAAGAAATCAAGTTAGTTGCAAAAAGCAAATGGAATCAAGTTGCTTGAACAATTGTATTTTACTGTATATATGATAAACCGTCCTGTTCTCAAACTCATTTTCGTACGAAATCTTCGTAATCCAGCAGTTTGATTCCTACCGCAATCGTAAAAACATCGTACTAAACCAATTCTTGTTCGTAGATCTATGTAAGGCTAGCTGTATTCTGACAACAATTAGAACCTTAGAGCGGTTTCGCTCTAATTAGAGCTCGTCAGTACGGCATACTAATTGCAGCGAAAAAACACCTATAAAGTAATACGGCTATGGTAGCCAGCCTTTCAACACTAAAGCCGTTTTCCGCGCTCTAACTGGAGTTAACTGTTCCTTACTATTGATATGTCGAGTTCATGGTTATGAATAGTTTGGCTAACTGCTTAACTTTTTTTAAAAGATAGTTAGAGCTACAGTTAATATTGATATCTCTTTCCAATGCTATTCTTATTCTTATTTTCTATTTATAGTCAGCTGTGCGTAAACAAACGCATGCAGCCGTATTAGAGGTTATCCTGTTTTATTAATCTTTTAAAAGTGTGCTATTAAAGGAAATTGTCCAAGAACAGCGTGGCGTGATATCTTTGTTCTTTGTGTAAAACTTCCGTACTGACGAGCTCTAATCAGAGCGAAACCGGTCTACGGTTCTAATTGTGTTGAAAATACATCTAGCCTTACATACTTTGTCCCTATATTGGAAAAGATTTGGACCAGGACTGAAAATTTACTAAATTGTTAGTTGGTTGTATCCAGGCTCTATTTTTTAACATTGTGTGTTACTTGGAGCTGCCGAGACAACATACTACTTGGATCCGCAACGACACGGCGACACGGTTAAAAGCGTGTCTTACATCTCACTTAGTTTTGGGAGGCTGGCTACCATAGCTGTATTACTTTATAAATGTATTTTCTCTGAAATTCATATGACGTACTGACGAGCTCTAATTAGAGCAAAACCGGTCTACGGTTCTAATTGTGGTGAGAAAGCATCTAGCCTTACATACTTTGTCCTTATAGTGGGGGGCAGAAATATGCCAGGGCTGACAATTTACTAAATTGTTAGTTGGTTGTATAGAGTCTCTATTTTTAAACATTCTGTGTTATTTGGAGCTGCCGTAACAACATACTACTTGGTTCCGCAAGGAGATGGCGACACGGCGTGCCTTACTTAGTTTTGGGAGGGTGGCTACCATAGCCGTATTACTTTATAGGTGTATTTTCACTGCAATTGGTATGCCGTACTGACGAGATCTAATTAGAGCGAAACCGGTCTACGGTTCTAATTGTGGTGAGAATACAGCTAGCCTCACATAGATCTACGAACAAGAATTGGTTTAGTACGATGTTATTACGATTGCGGTAGGAATTAAACTGCTGGATTACCAAGATTTCCCACGAAAATTGGTTTGAGAACAGGACCCTGCCAAATGAAAGCGTACCGTAATTTGATTAGCAAATTTGATAGAACAGGGTCTTTCACTGACCCACCGAGATCAGGAAGACTAAGGATTAGTGATGTTCAAGCTGTCGAAAATCAAAACATAGCCAACACTAATCCGCTAGCAATCAGTACTGTGATTTCGATATCAAAACGATTGCAAATGCCATACACCACGGTTTGGAAATCCTAAAAATGTATTCCTATAAACTGACACTGCTGTTTGAATTAAAGGATGCAGATTTTTCTATCAGGTATGATTTTCCTTTACGAATATTGACTCGGATGGTAGTTGAGCCGTAATGATTATACCGTATTGTATGGACATAGGAGACCCACTTCTTTCTAAATAGTGGAGTCACTACTCAAAACTGTCGGATATGGTCAACATAAAAAATCCACGTGAACTGGTTCAACAAAGTCTTCATGACAAGAAAGTCACCGTTTGGTGCGGTTTCAGAGATAAGTTTGTCATTGGACCATACTTTTTTGAGAAGACACAGAATGGAGGGTTCGTATCTGTAACTGTTACTGGTGTCCCTGCAAATGTTACGAGATTATGCCATTCCACTGATACAAAATGAGCACGAAGGAATTCAAAACATGATTCTTATGCAACCCTGCATATTTCCCGACCAGTTAACGAAATATTACTGCTGTTTTTGAAGATCATGTTATAATCAGACGTTTGTAAATTCATAGCCTCCACGATCCCCTGATCGTAACCCAGCGCAAATTTGGTTTTTAACACGACCAACAACCCTGCATTCAATGAACAACTCTATTACGAAGCCAATTGCTGCAATTCGACCAGAAATTCTGAATAATGCTGTGTACAACTTGGTTCCTCCAAGTGATTGTACAGCAGCAAAATGGACGACATATCGAACATTTGCGTTAACCACATGTTGGACATAATAAATCCCATTACTTAAGCTATCGAATTTCTTTCACATCTTGTTGTTAACTTAATTTGTTAAAAATACATAATAAACTGAAATTTGTCCCTTACCTCATGACAACTTTGTATATTAGATAAAATGCATTCTGTACTTATTTTAATTACACATATATTTACCGAAAGCCTTAGCAATGGCAATATTTGCCAATATCGCTATAAAAGGTATCACAATTATCCCACTTCCAAGTTCTGCAAGGACTTCTGTGAAAGCAAGTTGAGTCCCGTTCACCTCGGGATGAAATACTGGCAGGGATGCGTTGGGAAGGCCAGTTTCGACAGAAGCTGAAAACAAAACAAAGCGTCCAGTAAATTATCTATCCGTTTCTAAACTGAGAAGAATATTTATAGGTTAATAGTCAAAAAGTATTATTTTCTAGGTAGGTAAACAATAATCGATTCAATGGAAAATTCTGTCGCGTTTATTTTTTGACTAATTCTACTCCAAGTTAGTACATTTGGAGAACCCAAACCACCATAACATATTTTCTTCGGTTTGTTAAAAAATCATTGTTAAATTGAAATATACTTTTTTGCTTAGCATTTGAACCTTTTATTTATACTCATAACCAAAATATCTCACAAAAGCTACGAAATCCGAAAACGCTGTACTTACCAAAAGTATTATCTGATTTGAAAAAACGCTTTTTGTGGGGTAAAATATTGACTAAAGCAGTCATGTAATAAATAATGTAACAAATTTAAGTAAACGAAAACTTCAAAAGGGTTGCTAATTTAGTTTGTTATATCTTTGGAACGAATGTAATAATAAAAACATATATTGAGATATAACAATTACTTTTATTAAATTCACTAGGTGTAACACATTAGATTTTTTATTAAAGCAAAAACTCACATTTCAACAGATCATCGGTGAGAAATATAGATAACGTGATAAAGATAATTAAAAAAAGAATGACAAGGTAAAAATAGGGGTGGTTTTGTGGAGTTCATTACATTGTGGCCACACTGTATCACATAGTAACTCTAGACAATCTTAAAATAAACACAACACAAGTTTTAGATATGAATTTAAATTTTCAATACAAGTTAAATGAATGTTTTTATTACTCATAAGGAGAATACGATAATAATAATAGAGTAATAAATCAAAAGTACTTATTAACATGCGGTATGTTTACAGGAACTCTTCTAAACAATATCATCGCACTGGTCATCTCGCAAAGTCAACTTCCACGACTAAAGCTCTTGTCTGGTCAAAAAAAGGAAAAGAAAAAGATCAAATCACTGCAGACAGATCGTTATGATGGAAATTAAACCCCCACGGGTGAATCTATTCGTTTTACTAGCCCCGGTAAATTCACTGGTCTTCCAGGAGAATCCACCGACAGCATTCGCAAATACTCTAACCTCCCGTGAGAATGTAAGTTTAATAGAAATTATGCTATTAGAACCAACTATCACAATTAATTAGCACAAATTTGACTTACCCCTTTTATTTAAAAATGCAGACGATAACTTTTCGTAATACTTTATAGCTTTATTCTCACAGACAAATACATTTTATGGGGTAGAAAATATTTAACTGTATATTACCAGAAAACGGTTTTAATGAGATGCCTGGCAATCTGACTTCGGGTAAAAAAGGTTTTGCGGCCGCGCTTGAATTAATTGAATTTCTGCACATGCACGGATCTCGTGGTACGCACGTTAAAAAATGTCAATTTCCAGGTTTTCAATATCTGAGCTTTCCTCGTCATTATCATCTACAATATCTATTTGGAATTGCACTTCTAGGAATTGATTTAGCAATTTTGTACAGTCAGATAACCGTACTTTTAATTTTTCGTTATCCCGAGTGGTATAATTGTCTACAAATTTTATGAAACGTGTTAGAGAGGCCTTTAGAGTACCCCTCTTTTTAATAAGATTGCGTAACTCTTGTGTTTCAGGCATGGTCTTTTGAATTTATTCGATTTAAATGAAAATAATTTAAAGAAAATGTTACTCAAAAAAACGATCACACTATCCAGTACAAATAAATTTTCACAATAAACAAGAATGGATAACTAAATAAAAAACATGATTTTGATGATAAAGAAAATGTGCATCACCATGTACCCACGTGCTGGATGTTCTGGTATCGGTTCTCCAATCAAATTTTCTGATGAACTAACGTCGTCTTCTGCTTGAGGTTGTCGATAACTACAATTGTGTCCAGAAATGCGGCTCTAATTGACCAAATGTTAGTTGTGTGTGTCTGGTTCGTGGATTGTAGTTATTACGGTTACGTATTAAAGTAGACTGTATCGTGTTATAAAAAAAATCACTTGGAAACACTTAACTTAGTTATATATTTAAAGTAGTATAAACTATATACTAATTATATACATTAATATAGGCGGCACGTGTAATACTATAACGCGTGGTCAAATACGAATTATTGCACTCGGTGCAAACGAGTTGGTAACGAATAGCGAATATGAATCGAAGATCTTGGAAGCTAACGAATGAATAGGCTTAACATACCTAAACTATGGCACTCGCGTTACGAATAAACGCGGGTCCAATACGAATTATTAGTGTTGCACTCGGTGCAACCACTTGGAAACGAATAAGATGTTATGCTTTCCGAAGCTGACAAACGAATCGCATGTGTCCAGGTCTTGACTGCCGCAGGTACTATCTTTCGAAATGTGGGACATGCGCGCAACACAGTGTGGTTATGTCAGACTCTTGTGACGTCCAGAACTGCACTCTCACAACTTTAAAATTGCGCGGTGATACTAAACATACCGGTCACCTTGAAATGGTAAGTTCAAAAAATTAACCTAAATATAAACAAACTTAAAAATTACACATAAAAAATACATACAAATTATACAAATAAGCTAATAAAAAAAGTGTCTATAAAATGTTTCTGTCATTGCATGGCAATATGGCAAGACGATTAACTGCAAGCCGAATTATTGTTCCCTTGGTTGTTTCAAGCGTGGCGACCCTATGTACATCATCGCCACCTGGATGAAGTTTGATAACACGGCCAAGTGTCCAATCACATTGAGCTAATTATTGTTGTCGCGTAATAACACTAATTTCTCCGTACGAATGTCACAGTGTGACCCAGTTTGCCACTTTCCTCGCTACTGAAGACTGCCGATGTACTTGAGTGACCATCGTTTCCAATACTGCTGAGCCCTCTGCTGCAATTGAGTGAAACGAGGTAACCTATTTGGATTTTGATCCAAAACCAGTATCTCAGGGGGTGCTTTTAGTGAGCCACCTATGAGGAAGGGACCAGGAGTTAGGGGTGTTAGGTAATTGGGAACATTTGACACTTCAGTAAGAGGACGGGAATTCATGCAAGCCTCCAACTGTACTAGGATGGTGTGTAACTCCACGAATTTATATTGTGATTGGCCGCAAATATTTAGGTCGCTTCTAATATTTTTAATTTCTTCCAAATTTAATTTTTGTTCGCGTGATGCGCCTATGAAGTTTGTAACATTACCTAAACGCAAATTACTTGGAAGTCCACGTCTAGAAGAAAATAAATTTAAACCTTCCAAAAAACCCTTGGTTGTCAGATCACCAACCAGCTCAAAATGTGCAGCTTTCGTTGTTAAAAAACTGAAAATGCAAAGGTAGCCATATAACTCTTGATTTTCAAGCCAACATATTGTTTGTAAAATGCTTACTATTGTCTTGAACTCGAATTTGCCGATAATTTTTTTGGATACCGGCCGAAACGTATGAAATCTAAAACGGGTTAAGATTAAGAATAGGTCTGACTGTTTATTAGGACCAATCTTTAAAATATTGCTTAAAGCTAATCCCCTGTTAAAAGGGCCGCCACCATTAAAGACGACGCGGATACCTGTTTCACTATCCTTTTTTAAGACTGAATGATGCGGCAAGTAATATACAGTGGCTGTCTTGTCACTTGACTTGTAAATGAGACTAATGTGACCCAATTTAATATATTCCCGTATAAATTTTACGTATTTAGCATGAAGCTCTGGTTGAGCAGATAATTTTCGTTCAAGCCGATAAAATCGTTTTAAAGCTACAGTGCGCGAGTGCCCAATGTTAATATGGTTATGTTTTATCGATAAAGAAACTATAAATCGACCGTCCGCGAACAAATACTTATTGCTAAAATTAATTTCGCACGCGTTTCGGCGAGTAACATCCGGCAACTCTGTTTTATGCTAGACTGCCTCAAGTTCCCAAAAACGGCTTATGTCTGGTAACTGCATTGGAATCTACGAATAAAAGCATGACGAATGTTTGAAAAGTTTTGAATTTTCATATGGTACCGGACCTAAGATGACCGATCCAACACGTGTGAGTTGAATAATCGGCTGTAAATGTATTCTACCCCTTAATAACAGAGAATAGAACAATTCGGCGCCGATAAGCAAATCAATGTCTCCAGGTAAATAAAATTTAGGATCTGCAAGACATAGATCGGCAGGTAAATTTATCTTTCTTGTATCTACATGCGTCGAGTGTATCCTATCAGTAACCCTTTCGACAATTAAGCAATTCAAAACATCTACATACTGGTATAACGGGTGAGTATTTTCACATATAGGACATTTGGATTCATTGGCTGCAACATGCGAAGTGACTTTCGATCGAACATTATGTTTCGGTTTTTGATATGGAATATAATTGTTTGCGTATTGTTCAACTGTAGTTTTTCTACAAATTGACACCTACGTACGATTAAATTAAGCAAATTTTCAAGTTTACGCGTATTATTAGAAATTGTGGAATTTTCCCATTCTCGTCGAGTCGCGATATTTAATTTAGTATGCAATAAGTAAATAATTAAGGTATACCAATGATCCGTGGGTTCACCCAGCGCTTGAAGAGTTCTGAGGTGCAAAACCATGTGAGATTCCTTTGTAACGGACGTCAAATTAAATAGAGCGTTTACATGATAATGTACAATCGCGTTTTTGTTTTCAAACTGTTCGGCCAGTAAATTCCAAGCCATTTTATAATTTGCATCAGTAGTTTCAAGATTTCATATGACCTGCATGGCTGAACCGCTAAGGCATGATTTTAAATAAGTAAATTTTTGTACGTTATGCAATTGTTGATTGGAATTGATTAAGGCATTAAAATTGTCCTTAAAACTGACCCAATCCTGTATATTACCAGAGAATGGTTTTAATGAGATGGCTGGCAATCTGACTTCGGGTAAAAAAGGTGTGAGGCCGCGCTTGAATTAATTGAATTTGAAGGTTGTGAAAATCCACAGTCTCCTGAATAGTTACCACTGTTAGTAGTAGTTAAATTTAAAAGTAATCTTTCTGCACATGCATGAACCTCGTGGTACGCATTTTCAAAAATTTTAATTTTCGGGTTTTCAATATCTGAGCTTTCCTCGTCATTATCATCTACAATATCTATTTGGAATTGCACTTCTAGGAATTGATTTAGCAATTTTGTACAGTCAGATAACCGTACTTTTAATTTTTCGTTATCCCGAGTGGTGTAATTGTCTACAAATTTTATGAAACGTGTTAGAGAGGCCTTTAGAGTACCCCTCTTTTTAATAA
The DNA here is from genome assembly GCA_964006375.1 of Tillus elongatus. Taxonomy (NCBI): domain Eukaryota; kingdom Metazoa; phylum Arthropoda; class Insecta; order Coleoptera; family Cleridae; genus Tillus; species Tillus elongatus. Next base: position 108,153,131 of record OZ023268.1, on the reverse strand, counting down.
GATTGCGTAACTCTTGTGTTTCAGGCATGGTCTTTTGAATTTATTCGATTTAAATGAAAATAATTTAAAGAAAATGTTACTCAAAAAAACGATCACACTATCCAGTACAAATAAATTTTCACAATAAACAAGAATGGATAACTAAATAAAAAACATGATTTTGATGATAAAGAAAATGTGCATCACCATGTACCCACGTGCTGGATGTTCTGGTATCGGTTCTCCAATCAAATTTTCTGATGAACTAACGTCGTCTTCTGCTTGAGGTTGTCGATAACTACAATTGTGTCCAGAAATGCGGCTCTAATTGACCAAATGTTAGTTGTGTGTGTCTGGTTCGTGGATTGTAGTTATTACGGTTACGTATTAAAGTTGACTGTATCGTGTTATAAAAAAATCACTTGGAAACACTTAACTTAGTTATATATTTAAAGTAGTATAAACTATATACTAATTATATACATTAATATAGGCGGCACGTGTAATACTAAAACGCGTGGTCAAATACGAATTATTGCACTCGGTGCAAACGAGTTGGTAACGAATAGCGAATATGAATCGAAGATCTTGGAAGCTAACGAATGAATAGGCTTAACATACCTAAACTATGGCACTCGCGTTACGAATAAACGCGGGTCCAATACGAATTATTAGTGTTGCACTTGGTGCAACCACTTGGAAACGAATAAGATGTTATGCTTTCCGAAGCTGACAAACGAATCGAATGTGTCCAGGTCTTGACTGCTGCAGGTACCCTTTTTCGAAAGGTGGGACATGCGCGCAACGCACTGTAGTTACGTCAGACTCTTGTGACGTCCAAAACTGCACTCTTACAACTTTAAAATTGCGCGGTAAAACTAAACGATAACGTTACACGGTTTGTTTGTTACAAAACTTTCAATTTCATCAAAGTCTGGTATTTTGTGCTGAAATTAAATTAGGGGTGGAATGTGTGGGGGTGGAATATCGGTGAATGAAATATAATTTTTTTTGCGAAAAGGGCGTAGAAAGTGTCAAAAGATATAGAAAAGTTGTTTCTAGAACGACTTTTTTGTCTATCAATCGGTCGATTTTTCGGTCTATATGTCTGTCTGTTAAGAGGCGCAATAACTTTCGAAGGAATTGAGGTATCATCTTAAAATTTAGTATACAATAAGCATTCGGTAAAGGAACGTTTCGAGTTGTTCTTGGATAACATCGCTTTAGGGGGAGTGACCATTCTTTACCAGTAAAATCGAGTAATATATCGTTTCAGAAGTTTATGGGTACAGAAATACGAATATGTTCTTTGCGGTCAAGTCATGGGCCCTACATTCATTTCATGAGAATGCCTTCCTAATGAGAGTAAATTATTCCAGCTCTGTGAAAGTTGTGATTCAATTCGCAGCAGTATTATTTTTTATGTAATCCCCTGTTAGTCTAGTCAAAACAATGTTTAACCTCCTGAAAAATACGAAAGTTTTGAAACTTCGCATACTTATTTAAAGGTACGTAAGAATGAATATACCGAAAGTCCTCATGAATATGAGGCGAGCTCTAGCGGCAATTAGCGAAAATAGGGCACTTTCTTTGGTTTTTCGTTAGTATCTCGAGAACCGTTGGTCGGAGGCAAAAGTTGATTATATAAATAGCACTTTCTTTGGTTTTTCGTTAGTATCTCGAGAACCGTTGGTCGGAGGCAAAAGTTGATTATATAAATCATTAAGGCTTATCAAATTTTCTACAAAAATGATTATATACATTTTTCTCGTATTCCCAATGGTTCCCGAGTTATAGGCGCTAAAAGAGAACGTTTTGTGAAAAACCACGTTAGGGCAGTACAATATGGCATTTCTAATAATATGTAACAATAATAAGTTACTAAATTAAATATAGTACTTAAAATGCCTACTCCGACGAGCCGACACTGCTATCTTCGTCACGCCCAGGACCGGTTCTGGCCCCATAAATGGTTCTGCTGACCATCTCTGGGCGAGACTGTCAGCTTCTTCATAAAAGCCCGCAGAGAGGCATTCTATCGTCGAAGTAAGTAAATAATTACGGCTGTATTGAATTCTGCAGACAGGGGAAATGATGAAAAGGCAGAAGAAGTTAGGCTGCGTCTGTCTGGCATTAGCGATCTTGTCACTGCCGATGGAGTTTACCACCTGGACTGCTATCAACAATTTGTGTCCCACAAGCCTCCAGAAGAGGGTAGAAAACGTTGACGCCCCGAGGCAGATTACATCGGAGAGATTTACTCCCTCATTAAGAATAGTGAGGAATGCCAACTTTCCTTTGAACAATTACGTTCTGCAGTATCTGGGGATGTTCCTTCAAATGATACAATTAAAAGCAAACTCAAAGACAAATATGTAGAGAGAATTATAATTGCTATGGGAGTTGGATGGAGAGATGCAACCATCTGTTTCAATGATGTTGGATTCAAAACTTTGAACTCATGGTATCATGACAGAAAAGCTAATAAAAGTAATGAGCGACTAAGAATCGTACAAGCAGCAGCAAAAATAATAAGGCAGGATGTTCAGAAAAATGTGTATGATACAAGCGCCTACCCTCCGGGCAACAACATTTTAAAAGAAGCAGCTTCTTGTGTACCCCCAACTCTACAAGTTTTTCTGGAGACATTGATAATGAAAAAAGCAGATAATGCAAATAAAAAAAGAAAATGCATTTCTATTGCTCACAGTATTATCTCTGCGATACGTCCAACCTCTTTTATATCAGCACTAATGAACAGTGTTACTTTGTTTGTGTACAGAAGGTTTGCAAGCAAGAAGTTGATAAACCGTATATAAAGTTTAGGGTTCAGTGCTTCATATCACAGCGCACAGCAGCTGGAAATGTCAGCAATTCATAAAATTCAACCTGATAATGATAGTCTTTTTCAACAATTTGTGTTTGACAACGCGGACTTTAACGTTAGAACACTGGACGGTCTCAACACATTCCATTCTATGGGTGGCATCAAATGTGTGCCTTCTGGAAGCACAACTGGAAGCGAACATGAAAAACCAATACTGAGGCTCACCAAGGTACCACCTGCTATGACAGTAGGGGAACTTGGAGTGATTCCTTCACAAACTTACCAAAAATCACACGGTGGATTTAGTAATGTAATTGTGGAGGATCTGAAAGATATAGTCAAGAAAACCGATCAACATACGATACTCTTTGGTTGGCAGCAAAATGGCTCAATATTAACCTTCATCTCATGCATACTTACCTATTGTCTCAGGCAGCAAGTGTACAAGCTGGCCAAGGTAATCAAATTGCAGGGCCTTCTACCAAAAAGCGATTCAGAGCTGATTGATTTTTCTGTACAAAATTTTCCTTTGAATAACCTCAGCATTTTTTGTTCATATATTTCATTGTTTAATATACCTACATCATGTGCCTCATCAATATACATAATAAGTAACATACATCATGTGCTTTTTATACAACGTTGTGAAGTTTATTTCCTCAATTATCCTTACTATACAAAAATGTAGGTAAACCATTGTCAAATATTATTAGAAATGCCTTATTGTATCGCCCTAGCGTGGTTTTTCACCAAACGTGGGGGGGGGGTTATAGCAGTGCCGGCTCGTCGGAGTAGGCATTGTAAGTACTATATTTAATATAGTAACTTATTATTGTCACATATTATTAGAAATGCCATATTGTACCGCCCTAACGGTGTTTTTCACAAAACGCTCTGTTTTAGCGCCTATAACTCGGGAATCATTAGGAATACGAGAAAAATGTGTATAATCATTTTTGTTGATAAGCCTTAATTATGTATATAATCAACTTTTGCCTCCGACCAACGGTTCTCGACATACCAACGAAAAACCAAAGAAAGTGCCCTATTTTCGCTAATTGCCGCTAGAGCTCGCCTCATATTCATGAGGACTTTCGGTATATTCATTCTTAGGCACCTCTAAATAAGTGTGCGAAGTTTCAAAACTTTCGGATTTTTCAGGAGGTTGGGTCATTTTTTGAGGTTTTTTGACTGGAGTATGTTTCTTTGGTTACAGAAAATAAATAATGTTAGTGTATAGAATGCCATTATGGTGGTTCTCGGGTTTCGTGTAAAAAACAAGGTTGACGAAATATATTAAATACACAAAAGTGGTTCTTTATAAAGCTATGCTGAAGGAAAAATAAAGTTCCTGAAGTAATTAAGCGACAAACTAATTAGGAGCACCTTGCTGAAATGAAATACATTATAATTATATAAAAACTATGGTACAATATAAACTTACATGTCAATGAAAGCACATTTATGTCATATAATTGCAAAGTCGCTGACAAACCAGCACAAAAAATAACAACTAGTGCATTTCTTGAAACTGAACAAAACCACACAAACTTTTTAAATCTTGTTATGCTCTGTCCTTCACTAAACTTTTCACCCGTCTTTTCCAAAGGTGCTGTTCCAAAATCCTTAAGTTTCTGTAAAAGAAATTACTAAAGGTTTAAATGATTTTAAATCTGTTTGTATTTCAAATGTAGAATTAGCATCAAATAAAGAACAAAAATTCGGGACGCAGTAAGTGCGTTATGGTAGCGAATTTTTATTAAATGCTTCAAATTTTAATAACACGATTTACTATAAACCTAGAGAATTTACCACACACAGACTTGGAGACTACGTCTATGGCTTCACTGGATGTTCTAGCATCCTAGAACATCCAGAATTCGTAAAGGACACTTGCTCCAGTTAGCTTACGCGCTGGCTATGTCCTTCAGCAACGAAAACCAACAGTGAAGCCAGAAAAGTAGTCTCCAAGTCTGTATGTAGTATGGACAACTTTCACCAAGTAAGGGCAACAACAATCAATGAATTCTAGAGAGTTTAGCCCTGTCCTATAGTAAGGTATTTACCAGGGAAATATACCTACCAAATTTCATTTAAATACATGGGTTATTTAGTGAGATATAAATTTTTGTTAGAAAAACTGGTTGCGATCGGGCTGGCTAACGAACTCGTCCGTCGTCTTAACAAAATGAAGATATGTAACAATTCGCGCTAATTTGAAAAAGAATTGCAAAGTCAATACATCATCTCTATTAGCGAGTGTTTTTTAAGAAAAATTCAGTGGCGATTTCTCCTAGTGAGCTAGGTGTGCGCCGCACACCCTAAAATATAATCAAAATGTGTACAGTTAAATATGTTTTATTTCTTTTTCCCTTAGTCTTAATACACATACACTACATATTTTATGACAATCGATTTAATTTACTTATTTGATTTCATAAATAGTCGGTTAATAGTGACTTGGAATGAAGTAGGTACCACGTCTTGATTCCGAGAATATGAGTAGGTCAATAGCAACTGGGAATGAATTCGGGTTAGGTGTGCGTTGATATTTCCGAACACTTCAGTCGATAGAGCTGTATTGGTATACAATACAGTCCCCCACCCATGTGTTTAAAATAGTGGGGAAAAAACCATTGCTTTTAACACCGCAGTGAGCGGTAAAATACCGCTCAAGACAAATGAATGGAACGCCGGTCTAACAAACTATGTGATAGCATTATTTACAAACATTACGACTGCGCTTACACAGACCACAGTATTCTAGAATCAAAGACTATAATACATTTTAGTAAATTTTCGTAGAAAAAATTCCCTAATGGGGAGATCTCGACTTTTGAATTTTGAAAAATTGTTTGCAAATGAGCGGGAACTAGGACCCCTAGAACCCCTAGAACTCATATTCGGGGTCAGTTTCAATTTATATATATATATATATATATATATATATATATATATATATATATATATATATATATATATATATATATATATATATATATATATATATATATATATATATATATATATATATATATATATATATATATATATATATATATATATATATATAAATAATGTTTCTGTTGAAAAATATGTAGAATTTAATTTGAGTCAAGTTTTAAAATATAGACATTTTTGATTAAAATGAAGAAACTGATTTCAAGTACCATCCATATTTCTAGAAATTGTAATGGTACATAATGAGGTGAGGTAGTTTTGGAGATTAGAAATCAGATGACAGAACCTTAGAACAATTGACATTTATATTAAAATTTAGTCAAAATTGCACCATTTGCAGCCACAAGTTTAGACTTATTTGTAAGATGCTTTGTGCTATTTATATAATAATAAACTATATATATATATATATATATATATATATATATATATATATATATATATATATATATATATATATATATATATATATATATATATATATATATATATATATATATATATATATATATATATATATATATATATATATATATATATATATATAGGTATCACACCAATAACTCAAAATATAATCGGCCGATTTTGATAAAATTTGGCATGTACTTTCCTTCTGTAAATGGCTTGGATAATTTCGTTAGTCAGCAAAATCGGACGAGGTTTTCCGGAAAAATTTAAGGTTTCATTCGAAAAAAATTTATATCTCAAAAAATAAAAAAGATAAGATAACCAAATTTGGCAGGTAGGTTTACGATATAAAAATTAAACTATACACTAAAATTTAGATTTCTATGTTGTAAGAAAAAAAAAGTTATAATAAAATATTTTGTGCCAGATCATTTCTATGGAAATTCACTACCATAACGCACTTGCTGCATCCAGGCTTTGTACACATTTTATTATTTAGTACCATATTAACATTGAACTACTTTTAATGTTTTCAGTTTTCACCCCGTTCCGGGCAGTGCTGACGCTAACACAAATTTGTGTGAAGAGAAGAGCTTGATAATAATTCCATGTTCTTTTCTTGTTTTAAAGTTTTAAGTGACTTTTCAATTTGTTAGTGTTGCAGTGGAAAATCTACGTATTATTCCCATATAGGTACAATATATATATATATATATATATATATATATATATATATATATATATATATATATATATATATATACATATGTACATTTAGTGTTAATAATTTTTAAAACCACCACTAACAGCAACTCGTTACCGCACACCCGAACATTTTGGTCAGGAGACGCCACTGGAAAAATTCGCTAAAAACTTATAATTTAAACTGGAGAAAAGTAGACAAATAAAAGTTGCAGTTGAATAAAAGCGTTATAGTACCAAATTTTAATAAGTTTACGATTCCTTCGACGAAACAGTGCAATATAAGCAGATGCAAAATCTCTCTACTGCGCCTATCCCAGTGTTTCGTTGAAGAGCGTTCGTTGAAGGAGTATAGTGTATTGCTGTTATTGGTATGACAGCCTGGTGATCTAATAAGACCGAAACCACACTGTCTTCAGCGGCAGCTGTAAATCACACCTAGTTTAATATGTTAAGTGTTTATTTAAGAATACTTATAAAAATTTAGATGCTAAGGTCATAGTGATTTCATACAGAAATTTTACAGCCGTTTATTCATGTACTTGCAGATTTCTTATTGCGGACGTTTAAAGGATGCTAGTAGTAGCAGCAATGGAAGGGAAGCTAGCACCATGGAGGTAGGCCACATCGGCCCCTTTTTGCCAACCCCAGCATCCAGAAATCAAGCCCTACCCCTCCTTGGTTTTGTCACCAAACCTCGACCTCAAAATAAAGGTCATACGGTACACGATCTTTCACTGAACGGAACTTACTTGACTCCTCGGTAGAGCTCTTTATTCAAACAATTCTGATCGACGACTCCCAAAGTCCGCACAATCACACATGCAGTGGTAAGATGTTTCTTTAGTCTCGGCGCATTCCTGGCAACTGGGATCTCTCTCGACACCTACCAGTGTAAGGTGTATTCTGAGACTACAGTGGCCTGTTAGCACCCCGATGATACAACGAAGTTCTGTACGAGTCCTACCAAGAATCCAGACAGTTTTGTCTCTATTCGGCCTCTCCACGAAGTCCTTAGTTTTCCTGCAGCCACTGACCGATCTCCGGTCGTTCTCCATGGCCTCTTCAGTCCATCTATCTACCGCGTTGGAGACCACCCTCCTATTTATGCCTATAGAAGGCTCCGGGCTACAGAACGACCGCCAGGAACTCAGCCTCGTGGGGTAATTTGCCACCTAATTTCCTGCCACGTCTCAGTGCCCCGAAACCCACATACGCCGTACTTTCTTTGTCCTGGTCAGCTCCCCAAGAGCGTCAGCGCACTCCTGAACCATCATTGATCTGATTGTTGGCGCTCAGACCACCCGGGGGGCCGGCTGACTATCCAAGCAAATGTATACACATTCCTCGGCGCTCGTCCCCACATCCTGTTTAACAGCTACATGCAGGATAGCACATGGCGTGGTATATGCGCCCAGAGTATATAACTCTCGCGCATCCCCATGCCATCGATGTATATTCTCGGCCCGGAGGAGTGCTGCTCCTCCAGCCGTGATCCATCAGTTAAACAGACCAGGCTGGCAGCGAAACGAGGAAAACAGATATTTCAATATTCATGCTTTAAAACCGCCAAAGACAGCTACAACGTTTAATTTGAATCACGCGGGAAAGATGGATTTTAAAATCGACCAATGACACAACGGCACGTGTGCCGCGGCTGGTGTAACATATGAGTTCGAACGACTTTCCGACTAGTGCAGTGAACAGATCAATCTAGCGGATACAATCAGACTCCAGTGATTGCTAATTTTCTTCGTCGTTCGTTTCTTACCTGAGCCTCATCATAATAGGAATAGTGAGAAAACTTTATTTAAATATCAACTTGCATAATTTTAGGGAAATTTCTTTCTACTTATGTACAGGTCTCAGGCTACGGGTCAATTCAATTAGATACCTAGGGTACTGGTCAGTTCGGCCAGCTCCTCTAAAATTTCGAGCATTCTGTCGCTTCTTGAATACAGGGTGATATATGAATATCTGAATTACTGGTCGAGCTTGGTACTTTTTCTTTTCAATGAATGGTCAATTAATTGTGGGGAAAGTTCTGTAGTTTTGCTGTTGGATGTTAAAAAAAGGGAACTACCTTTCACGGCCTCATCAAGCTAGGTGTCCCGCACTGTCATTCCAGAGTGCATCAGTGAAACTTGGTAAGAGGATGCGACGCCACATGTTTTTGATCAAGACTAGACATTTTAATAACTTCAAGTCAACTGAGGGCCAAGACATGAGGCTACCTTTAAATTTATTCAGATTTTTTATGTTTGGTTGACAAAACTGAACAACAATTACATCATTTTATGAGAGACTGTTTGGCATGACATTGCTGTAGCTTTTTATTATAAATTAAGAATTCAGATCTAAGAAATTTTCCATTGAAAATTGTAATAGTAGTAAATATTAGATGCTGCCCAATTTGAAATCAGAATATTGCTTTAGGTACATGCCAGCATTTTCTTTGAAGAAATTTCTTTTCTAAATAAAGGATATAAATACTGCCCAAAATTTAAATTTACAAACAAAATTAAAGAGATATTAGCTTCTGAATCCGAAATTGCTTCCAGATCTATAAGGCAATATGAAAAATTAAAAATATGTGAATTTTTAAGACATTTAACTTCAAAATATGACAAACGTCAAATTAACGAAACCCAAATTTTAAAATCTGTTCAGCATAAAATATTAGACAATGATCTAGTTTTTACTAAAGCTGATAAAGGAAATACAACTGTAGCTATAAGTAGGGACGCAACGGAAAATTTAACAAAAATTAGGAGAGACCCAACAAACGCATTTCAGGCAAAACCAAAAAATGAACTTAAAAATGTGTCTCTGTTTAGTCCACAAGAAAAGAAATATCTTTTATATAAAAGTCCGCAACCATCAAAATTATATGGCCACCTGAAAATTCATAAGCCAAATATACCGGTGAGACCAGTAGTTAGCTATGTTAATATACCTAATCATAAGATAGCGAGCAAACTGGTTTCACTTATTAAAGAATACAATTACTTTCCAAAATATTCAGTGAAGAATTCTTATGAACTTACACAAAAATTAAATAACTTAATTATTCCCACAAATAGTAAATTAGTCTCGTTTGATGTTTGTAGCATGTATTCTAAGATACCCCCTAAAGAATGTTTACCTCTATTAGAAAACGTTTTAATAGAAAAGAACGTAAATGTCATAAAAAGACAAGAAATAATGAATCTTCTTAATGAATGTATAAAACAAAACTATTTTAAATTTAATAATAAAATTTATATGCAAAATGAAGGTCTGCCTATGGGTAGTCCGTTGTCACCTTTATTAGCCAACATATTTATGGAAAACTTAGAAAACCAAATTTTAACATCAGAACTTTCACATAATATTGTCTTTTGGTACAGATACGTAGATGATATTTTAGCATGTTTTCAAGGTAGTCATACAGAATTAAATGAATTTTTAAATTTTATTAATAGCTTTCACACAAATATTAAGTTTACTTTAGAATAAGAAGCTAACAGTTGTATAAACTTTTTAGACTTAACAATTAGAAAATTAGAAAATAATTCATTTGACTTTTCAATATATAGGAAACCAACTTACACTGACACAACCATACCATACGATTCATGTCACCCTTTTTCACAAAAGCTGTCAGCCTATCATTCTATGATACATCGTGCATTTTCAATACCTATGTCACAAAACAATTTTGAAAAAGAAATTTCAATAATTAAGCAAACAGCATTTAATAATGGCTACTCTGTTAAAATAATAGATAAAATGATAGAGAGAAAAGAATACAAATTAGCGATTAATTTAATTTATCCAAATATTAGAGACAAAGAAGACAACAGATACGTTTCGATAACTTATTTTGGAACCATTTCAGAAAACATTTCAAAAATTTTAAACACTTGTACAAATACAAAGGTAGCTTTTAAATCTTACAACACGACGCGTGATTTGTTATTTAACGCCAAAGAAAAATCTTGTTTCTTGACAAAAGCTGTAGTTTATAAATTAGCTTGTACACATTGTAACGCAATCTACATAGGTCAAACTTCTAGAAATTTTAACACCCGATACAAAGAACAGATTTCTGCATTTAGAAATAACCACGCTGACAAATCTACATTTGCAAAACATATTATTGATACCGAACATAGACCTACAATAAATAACCGCATACAACCACTACATTTTTATAATGACAAACGTAAACTAGACTTTTTTGAAGCTTTAGAAGTCAAAAGGCACACACACGACAATAACTACCTTGTTTTAAACGAACAAACTGATTCAATGAATTACCCTTTCTTGGATATTCTTCTTTCTAATTAAAAATGCCAAAAAAAATAAATTTAACTATTATTTCAAAAAATTTGTAATAAAATAATGAGTTGATGTATGTCGATATTTTCGTTGTATAGTTCGTTTTATACTGTTATTGTTTAGTTATTTTATTGTTGTAACTGTTATCATAGTTATTTTAGGCTACTTCTAGTTTTTATGTTAAATATTGACATACATCACATAGACATTTTGAAAACCTCATCTGTCATCTGTGTTTCATTTTATTTTCAATTTGATGAAATTTTTTGATCAAAACATCATATCATAACATAGCAACAGATATTTATTTGTAGTTGTCATGATTTCGTACTAATTCAATTTTAATCTGTCTGAAAATGCTGTCAAGCAGCAAAACTATAGTCACAGAAGCATTGAAGAACATCCTAGAACTTCCAGAATTCGAAGGGCCACTTGCTTCAGTTAGCTCACGCGCTGGCTACTTCCTTCACCTACAAAAACCAACAGTGAAGCCAGAGAAGTATTCTCAAAGTCTGTATGCAACATTAAATTTGCTACAGATGTATTTTAGTTTACCTTGCAAAAATTCATGAAATTACTTTCTCCTATTCAATCAAATTTTAATTAAGATAAAGGAGCCCTCAGCTCATTGTTGGAGTTATTTAGAAATGGGCACGCATTGTTTCAAATAATAAATGCTTGGAAGTATCTGGCCATATCTATTTCTTTATATTTTTCTATTACTTATTATGTATTATTTTTTGTGTGCTTTACAACATATTTTGATTTGATCCTGGAATGATTGATAATCTTCTAATTCTATTGAAAACTGTTTTATTTTTGATATAATAAATAAAGATTTTGTTGTGTGTTTAAACTTAAATAAGTGACTATCATTTGTTTAGTCTTTCAACCCTTGTTTTTCGTGCCGAAGTTAGGGCAACACACAGAGAGAATAATTCAAGTTTATCTAGATATCTAAACTGACGTTTATCGTTAGCACCACATAAGTTCTATACTGGGAGTCTAAGAAATACGAGCTTGTAGTCAGATTTTTTCTAGAAAGATAGAGTAAGTACCCATTTAATTTAACCACACTAATTAATATTGCATTTATACTCATTAACTTGCCCTATTCATCTCCTTTTTTATAATATGGTATAAAACAGAAAGTAAAAGAAATCCTCATGTGGAATTTTTATGCATATTCGACAATCTTGACCTTATTTTTTCATTATTAACTCAATGAAGCCCGACTATTTTATATTTTTTATCTTGTATTATTTAAACTATCGAACTACTCTATTCTGAAAAGAGTCTCGACTACTGAAGAAGTAGTAACGGTGCACACCATACCTCAAAGTTGAGATATTAAGTATGACTGATTGTTAAAAACATTTTTTTTAATCCTAATTTTTGCAAACACATACTCACCCTAAGTGACAAAAGGACAATACAACAGGATAATCCTAGCATTGCATCATATATTTTAGTTTCTCCTATGTGTTTGAATACATTGGTCCAAACACTAGTAAAAGACTCTGCCGTAAACCGTAGACCTAGGAGATTCTTTACCTGTGAAGATGCTATCGTTATAGCGCCAGCGGAGGTAAATGCTGCTACCACCGGCGTTGATACAAAATCTACAAGAAATCCTGAAACAAAGATTAACCACTTTAACCAACATATTCAAGATGGTCCAAAGACAAAAAACACTAAACATATAAGCACTATTTTATATAAGAAATTTAACAGTTTCGAACACGTTATTACTTTAAATTGTGCATATTACAAGCACAAGCTAAACTAATTTGTTAAACACATTATACGAGGGAATATTAACATCTAGTTAACCTGAAAACTTGCCAGTAAGCAAAATTAAATCTAGTTGCAATGGTAATAGTTCACCAGTACAATGGAACCCCTGAAACCGCAATGCTATGGAATTTGCTGTTGCATGTCTTTAAAGCAATATCTCATTGTTTTAAACTTCTATTTGTATTACCATTTCCTTACACCCCCTACCGTATTGTGATCTTTGCTTGAGATTGGGGGTTCAGGAATGATTCAACAGATTCGGATTCCTTTATAAGTCTCCATGCTTGGACTCTTTCACTTTCGTCTCTATTATTTCTCAAATTGTGATTGTATACAATTGTTCCATAATTATTAAACAAGAGTGTAGTAAATATGAAAGAAAAAAAGACAGGCGTGCTGGAGACATGCGGTATAAGAAGAATGCTGCAAAATTACAGAGTGTCGTGAAATTTATTTCATCTTTAAAGGAAAATGAAAGTCATTATAGAAGAGGTAAATCTCGAAGAATGTATCCGTCATCCAAAATGAGTTTAAAAAATTTTGGAAATTGTATATCGAAGTCCAAGATGATTCGCTTCAAACAAACTATAAGTATTTTAGCAGAATCTTCACTAATAAGTTTAACATAGGTAACAGTAATCTCAAAACTCATACCTACTGTGCTATGTTTGCTACTTAATTGTAGTAATTTTTTATGTTTCGAAACCGCAGATACAAACGTCTGTGGTTTTTGTATCAGGATAAATGAATCTTAGGAATATAAGTTGAAAAGTGCTGTGACCATACATAAATGCCGTGCGAAACAGTTCTATATGTTGATGAAAAAAGATTTCGTTGACAATGTCACATATTTTTTGACTTACAACAAGTTTAGGTGTTGCCATAGGGCCCTATCCAAGAAGAATTCTATGCTCAGCAGGTGTCTTTGTATGCTCTCTGTGTTATAGACATCTGAATGAAATCTTCAGTGTTTTATACTTGGATAGTGCTGTGAAGCTGGAAGGGATGTGGTGGAAATAAGCTTTACGTTGACTGATTTTATGAAAAAGATCTGATCCAAGCACTAAATACCGGAGATTGCTTTCAGATGGATGTGGCGGGCAGAAACAGAATTCAGATAATATGGTGCATGCTCTTGCTTTATGGCTTTTGAATGATGCTCCAAAAAATTTAGAAACAATGAAGGTGACATTCCCGGGTCTGGTCATTTACTTATGCCTGAGTGTTTGGTTAAGTTGAGTTAGTGTCTACGTCTACGTCTCACGTCTACATTAAGTCGCCAAATTAACACCACGGAATAAGGAAAATTGGTTAAACTTGGGTCTGACTGGATGTTGTGTCATATCAAACATGGTCTGCAATATTCAAAGAAAATGTCAAGGACAGTTAAGTTGAAAGAATAATCATCCTTAGGAATCTACAAGCAATTGTAGAAGACAAAATTGTGTTTAAGACCGAACTGTTATACATGAATAATGATCTATCTAAGCAATTATCAAGTTTACTCAAGCAGAAGAAAAAAATGAGTCATATAAGACTACCTGTATTAGCAAACAACCGCCCAATTAACCAGAAAAAAACTAGAGAGTCTGTCAAAGTTTTTAGTTTCCTTATCAGGGAAGGAATGGGCTGCAGATCCAGATTTGAAGTGGTTAAAACCAACATTGCGTGATCAGATGAGTAACAGGCACACAGGCGTAAATAACAACAACCAAGACGAATGTGAAGATGCAGAAGAATGTGGCTGCCTTTGAGAAGAAAGCCACGTAATGTAATTTTATTTTACATTCTATTAGTCTAGACACATCTTGTTTAATTTTTTCCTAAAATTGCGTTTGCCCTTTGTTAGGTACTCGTTTAGAAATTAGTCTTAAGTATTATGGATGTTAATTGCACTTGTTGATATTAAATCCATACGTAAACATTTAATATACTTTATTATTTCACTAACTGAATAAACTATATGATACATTTAACTATAAAACAATCACAGACAGTACATGAGTACATAACAGATAACTGACCGAGCGTGGAGAGACGTGTGATCACTGTGTCGGTTGGTAGCGAGGAGAGAGAGAGATCCCTGGTGTCTCTTATATCGTAGTTCTTGACAGCTTGCTGTCCAATAACGTAACGCAACGTTTAGCTGTCGAGAGAAACATAGAGTAGTGTTGACGGAAACACTGCGGTAGGAACCACCGCCACATACTCCCCTCTCAGTGGCAACGCTATTAGTTCAAGTATCTTCGCGGAAATCGAACTCTACGTCCATGGCGTGTAGTTTGAACGGGAACGGGAACTTCACTGTCACTTTCAGTTTCACTAGGTGTTGGACTTTCACTGTCACTTTCAGTTTCACTAGGTGTTGGACTTTCACTGTTACTTTCAGTTTCACTAGGATGTCTCTGAGGCTGGAAAGTTGTCTGTTCGTTATCACAAAGAATGAATGCGGGTTTAAGACGGTCAACAAAAATTGTCTCTTCTCCGTGTGATTTCTTGATTTTGAAGACTTTGTCAGTTCGGGATAACACTTCAAAGAGGCCGTCATAAACGGGTTCGAGAGTTTTTCGCGGAATATGAATGCGAACAAAAACAAAAGGAGCTTCCATAAGCTTAGGATGAACAAATCCTTTTTTTGCAGTATTATGTTTAAAAGGTACTGGTCGAAGTTTCCTTATGTCTTCTTTCAGCTGAGATATAAGTGGTGGAACATCATGAGCTTGTGTGCTGTTGAAAAAGTCGGTGGGAAGTTTGATTGATTCTATTATACTATTTCAGCGGGTGTTGAGAGATATTCTGGAATTATGTACGATCTGAGTCCTAGTAACACAATTGGCAATTTAGCGACCCAGTTTTCGTCCATATGAGCTTTCAAGGCCTGTTTAAGAACTCTATGCCATCTCTCGATTACACCATTTGCTGCTGGGTGGTAAGCTGTGGTCTTGATGTGGTCTGCACCTAGTGTTTTAGTGAGGTGTGTGAAAAGGTGGCAGTTGAATTGTTTACCTCTGTCTGTGGAGATGTATTGCGGAACACCGAAACGAGAGATCCAGCATGATAAAATACTGTTCGCTACTGTTTCTGCTGTAATATCTGACAATGGAATTGCTTCGGGCCATCGAGAAAATCTGTCTATTATTGTTAACAGATAGCGTTGACCTTGTGATGGTGGTAATGGTCCCACAATGTCAACATTTATATGTGAGAATCTTCTCGTGGCTGGGGTGTATTGTGGATAGAATCGAAAATCTTTCGGCGAAATTTGAGTGGAATGAATGGGCGAAGTTTCTTTGAAGAAGAATCGCAAATAAGATTCAATCCGTTGTCAAGAAGCATGTTTTGAAATTTGTATGAGGAAGATTTAGACTGCAGAAGGTGTTTGAGTTCCTCACAAGATGACTGAGCTTGCGCAATTTCTTGGAGTGACATAGTGGAAGAAAGTGAAATTGTTTCAATGCGAGAACAATAGTCTGCGGGAATGTTTGTAGGACCTGGTATGTAGCGAATGTCTGTGGTAAATTGACCTAGGAAGTCTAAATGTCGTAGTTGCCTTGGAGATGCTTTATCGACGCGTTGTTCAAAAGCGTATGTCAAAGGTTTGTGGTCCGTATAAATGGTGAAATGGCGACCTTCTAGGGTATATCTAAAGTATTTAACTGCCTGATAAGCGGCTAGAAGTTTGCGATCGTAGGTGATGTAAGATTTTTGGGCTGAAGTAAGCTTTTTAGAGTAGAAACCTAGGGGTTCTAGTGTTTGATCACGTAGTTGTTGGAGGGAAGCACCTACGGCATAATCAGAAGCATCGACATGGAGAATCAGTGGTAGCGAAGAAGACGGATGAGCGTTTTTTAGTGCCTCTTTCAAACGTTCGAATGCTTCTCGAGTCTGAGGAGTCCACTCGATTTTACGTTTGTCGCGTTCTTTGGGATTCTGGCAGAGGTCGAATAGTGGTTGCTGAATTTCCGCAGCACGTGGAAGAGAACGACGGTAGAAATTTATGAGACCTAGAAATCTTCTGAGTTTTTCAATGGTATCGGGAAGAGGTAGGTCGGTAATAGCTTTGATGCGTTCAGGAAGTGGAAATAATCCAGATTTATTTACACGAAAACCTAAAAATGAAATTTCGGCTACTCCAAATTCACATTTAGATGAATTGATACGGATGCCGTTGTCTTGAAGTGTCTGAAAAAGTTTTGCTAGATGCTCTTGATGTTCTTTTTCAGAGGCTGATGCAACGAGAATATCGTCAAGATAGGAGTAGGCAAAGTCAAGATGTCTTAAAATTGAATGTAAATATCTTTGAAATGTTTGTGCTGAATTACGAAGGCCAAATGGGGTTTTAACAAATTCGAATAACCCAAATGGAGTTATGACTGCTGTTTTGGGAATATCTTGAGGTGCTACTGGGATGTGATGGAAAGCGCGAATTATATCTAATTTTGAAAAAATACGTTTGCCTTCTAACTGGGCATTAAAATCCTGCAAATTTGGAATGGGATATTTGTCTGAGATTGTTTTAGCGTTTAGTGCTCGGTAATCCCCACATGGTCTCCCTGAGACATCATTTTTTTGCACCATGTGCAGGGGGCTTGGCCATGGACTTTTGGAGGGTCGACAAATTCCCAAGTCCATCATGTGCTGGAATTCTAGCTTTGCTTGAGCTAGCTTTTCCGGGGGCAATCTTCTAGCTTTTGCAGTGACAGGTGGTCCTTCCGTACTTATAGTATGGAAGAACTCAACCTCTGGAAGGTTGCTAGAAGAAGTTTCCTTAAAAAGGTCAGGAAATTGTTGTAGCAATTTGAAGTACTGGTGTGTCAGGTCTACGAGATGAATTTTAGAATTAAATCCTGGTGGTGGGTTAGCACCGGCCTTAGAGAGGTTTGTCTTTGTATCGATTAAACGTCTATGTTTCATATCCACAAGTAAAGCAAACTCTGCTAGAAAATCAGCGCCTATAATTGGTTGCTTGATATCGGCAAGTGTGAAGGGCCAGCAGAACCTACGGCGTAAACCTAGATCAAAATCTAATAATTGTTCGCCATAGGTATGAATAGGGGTCCCGTTTGCAGCATACAAGGTACGTTTCGATTGAAATTTCCGTTGGTCGTGAGTGGGTGGAATAACTGAAATATCCGCTCCAGAGTCGATTAGAAATTTCATATTGGAGCGTCTATCAAAAATAAAAAGGCGGCGTGTTAGGTGGCTCTCGTCTCCTGCCGCGTGGAGGGAGTGCCTTATTAGTTTTCCGACACATGTTTTGCTTTAAAATTGCAAGGTTGGATGCAACGTTAGGCCTTGTTGCCAAATCTTTCATGATACCAACACGTGGAGGTTGAGGAATTTGCGGTTATGGAATTTCGAGAAAGCTTGGGTCTTTCTCGGGAGGTAGATCGGGAACGCGTTCGCAATTCGTTGACTGATGCTGTTAGCTTCTCTAATTGCGCTTCTAACTTGGCTAGCTTGTCGGGCTCGCGTGACTGAATTTCAGCCACGTTGTATTTATCTCCGGATATTTTGTCTGCTGTAACCGACAAATTTTCTAGAGAATCGTTGCTCAAAGCCAAAATTGAACGAACGTTGACTGGTAAACGTTGTAGAAATAAAATTTTAAGGAAATTTTCTCCAATCTGACTACCGGCTAAAAACTTCATTTCGCGTAAAAGTTGCGATGGTTTTCTGTCGCCTAATTCTAATTCTGTTAAAAGTTTATTTATTTAGTGACTATCGGACTCTCCAAATTCTAATAAAAGACGTTTCATTAGATCTGAATAGGGGGTTGATGCGAATGGTTGGGTTAAAAAATCTGAAATTGACTCTGCGACATCAGGATCGAGTATAGCGAGTCCATGACTGAATTTTGTCTTTTCAGAACTGATCTGCGATATATCAAACTGGGCGTCAACCTGCATTTGCCAGATATTCACGTTACGTCTCCATATAGGAGGTAATTTTATTGCAACCCTTGCAATGATATTGCTGCTTGAAGAATCTTCGGCCATTGTGAAAAAAAATCAGATAATTTTTAAATTAGAAAGGACTGACCTGTTTAGATATTCGTTTTCTGTAGGCATGAGCACGTGCGTGGAAGTTAGGCGACGCCGGCTGGAACATCAGGCTGGGCATCTTCGGCTTGTGGCACGGGGTCACCAATATGGATGTTAATTGCACTTGTTGATATTAAATCCATACGTAAACATTTAATATACTTTATTATTTCACTAACTGAATAAACTATATGGTACATTTAACTATAAAACAATCACAGACAGTACATGAGTACATAACAGATAACTGACCGAGCGTGGAGAGACGTGTGATCACTGTGTCGGTTGGTAGCGAGGAGAGAGTGAGAGAGATCCCTGGTGTCTCTTATATCGTAGTTCTTGACAGCTTGCTGTCGAATAACGTAACGCAACGTTTAGCTGTCAAGAGAAACATAGAGTAGTGTTGACGGAAACACTGCGTTCGGAACCACCGCCACAAGTATAATTTTTTTGTTATACCTAATAAACTGTTATAATATGCTTGTTGTATTATTTATTTAGTCAAGATTTTAACCTTTTAGTGTCAAACAAGCTGCATTTTGTACAGTAGAGACAAACAAAATGCTGCTGTCCATCAAATTTTCTCGTTTTTTTTAAACTATGAATGTTTCATTTCTTATGCTTTGTTGATTGATGTAATTCTTCTAGATAACTTGTGATAGTTTTTCGCATTTCCTGAAAATTATTGTAAATGGACATAACGTGCTTAGAATGTCTGCTCCTCAAATAAGCTGTCAAAATTTGAGATCCAAAAGTCGAATAGTGAATTTTTAAAAACGGCATGTCTAAGTGAAACCAATAGTTTGATAACAAAGAGTTTAAATCACATTTTATGTATTTATTTTTCAAAGAGTTATCGGACGAAAAAATCTTTGCTGATATGGTAAAACCCATAGGTTGAGAACGTTCTACGTTTGTTTCTATTAAAAATTGGGTTAAGGAATTTAAAAGAGGACGATCAAACGTCTAAGATGGGCACCGCTCTGGAAGACCGATTTCTGTGATAACTCAAGAAAACATGGAATCTGTCCACGAAAGGATCTTAAAAGATCTACCATTGAGGTTGAAAATAATAGGAGAAACAATGCACATTTCTTATACACTGTTCAACACGACTTGGAAATGAGAAAGCTTTATTCGATTCCGAAATGCTGAATGCTTATCAGAGGTCTGACAACGTCGAAGGCAATGTGCCGCCGTTTTGAAGACGGTTCATAAAATTTTTTGGGTCGCCTTGTCACATGGGTTCATCACTACGATCCAACGACTAAAGGTCAATTGAACGAATAGAAGTATTCCGGTTCTCCACGCCCTAAGAAATTCCGTGTTGAAAAGTCGACTGGCAAAAGGTTCTTGCTGCAATTATCTGGGACAAAGATGAGATAATTCTACTTGATTTTCAGGAACAAGGTATAACTGTCTCTAGAGTATACTATAGTCAGTTTCTACCTCAGTTAGGTCAGAAAATTTTGGAAAAATCCTGCGGAAAACTGGATAAAGGTTTGTCCTTTTTGAATGACAACGCCCCCTGCTCACAAGTTATTCATTGCACTGCAAATAATAGATAAAGTTGATTTTGAATTGGTTGGCCACCACCGGCTCTAGTCTCTGGATTTAGCATCATTTCACTATTATTTATGCCTAAAGCTCAAAGAACGTTTGAAAGGGAAATGGTTTTCGACAAACAACGAAGTATATGTGACCTTGAGGAATGGTTTGACAATAAAAACAAAAATGTTTTAAATGACTTAGAATTGCTTTATGAACGTTGTGCTGAACGTGGAAGTCTTGGAGAAGATTATGTTAAATAAACAAAAATTTGTTTTAAAAAATATTGCGTTTTTTAAATACCTCTACGAATAATTATGTAAAACTAAATATAGAGCGTGGGAGATTTTAAGTGCAACATTAGGATATAAAAAATTATAAAATATACATAGTTGGTTGAATGAGACAAAATTTGTACAATTATAAGGTTTAAAAAATTATTATAAGTCACTAGATATAGCCAAAAAATATATTTCAGAGACCGGGTATTCTAGAAGGCTGATACTTAATACAGAGTGACTGGCTATTCTGGGTTTCATGATAGTGTCAAAAAATATCTAAGCTCATACGTTTACGAGCCACAACTTTTCTTTTCGATGGAAGACATATAGAACTTGTTCACCGACGTACGCAATATTTTTTCTGGTTACAGTATTGTATTATTTGGGAGCTCTTTATTTTGCTTCATATGAAATATACGGAAAATAAGTAAAATAGTAAGAATTTCTGATACACTTAAAACAAAATATTTGCTGTCACAATAAATTCTCTGGCGATGCTGGCGGGGTGTTCACTTTTTTGGTTGGAAGCAGAGGAGCGTCATATAAGATGGAAACACTCGAGGGTGGTAAGTTTTGTGGCGTACAAACAAGTATCGCACCCGGTGAAGCAGAGTAAAACGTGGACGATAATAGAAGGAGCGGAAAAGACAACAGAACGTTGGATATACAACACGCATCGAGAGCTGGAGTCGTAGTTGGAATAAGCCTGGTGGCCTATGAAGATAACGTGGTGATCGGAAGCAAAGGACTGAAGCTACATGACGGGTACCCGGTGCAAATGGTGGAATTGTTCGCGGTTGGTGCGGCAGTGGAAAAGGCCGCCACTCTTCAGAGTGGAACCGTCAACATTGCTTCCGACAGCAAAGTCTCCGTGGACATGCTCACTAGGAGAAACGGCAGACAGCATCCACAGGAAGATGCAACACGTGGAGGGCGCGGAAGCGCAAATAAGTCCGTGGTGGGGTAGCGACCAGTTCAAAGGTATCTCAAAGGCAGACGCGAGGGCAAAAACCACCAGAAGTGACCCTTTAGGTCACGAGAGGCTCCGGCGACAAGTAGAATACTCAAACGAAGTGCCAAGGTGAAAATTAACGCAGAGTGGCAGACGAGGAGACAAAGGGTAGGACCACCTATCGGCAGATAGAGAGCGTGGGTGCGGATTTAAAGAGCTGGACTCACAGGGAGGTGAGCCTCTAGACGTGCCACAGAGCTTTGACGTGCTACTTTAGTAGATTTAACTTAAGGCCCGGAGCAGGAGAATGTGCGTGCGGAACCGGCGAGCAGGAAACAGCAAGACATATGTTAGAAGATTGCTAGATGGAAAATCGCAGGACGGGAAGTGAAAATTTCGCGAGAAAACAGAAAAGGGTTGGAGGTTCCTATCCGTTCAAGGTAACTAGGTCTACCAGGGACGAGGAAATCGGGGATTTTAATAAACGAGGAAAGCGGAGTGCGATTGGTGCCAACCGCGACGAAAGGAAGTGCGTCGAATAAAGAAATCTATGAGATCTCAGGAAAAGTGAGAGTGGAGTGAACATTTGTGTGAATGTGAGTAAGGTTTTATGGGAAAAGCAAGGTATAATTTACCTGCCGATTTTTGAGAGTGTGTAGGTTACACGGGTTCTTTTGAGAGTGGCTTCGATCTGACAGTATTTAAAGGAGGATACCACGGCCTTATGTATTAGAACGGGAAGAGAGGAACTTCAGTCGCAAGATCCTAAACTGTCACAATCAACTAGCAGTGAAAATAAAATAACACAGCTCGCGCTTGATAATTATTATTAATTGTAAGAAAATACCTGACGCGTGGGCTATAGTGAAGGCAAAATAAATTAGTATCGTGGTTGCCTCTGAAAAAAAAATCCTAGTTACGTCTATGGTTGTAACACATAAGAATTAAATACTTCGTTGGAATGCTTAATAGTAATTACAGGAAGCTAATCATTTTCATTGTTGAGTTAATATTATATAATCAAACAAAAGTATATGTGGCCAAGAACAATGCAAGTTTTAAAAACTCTTAATAACAATTACTGCGGTTATTGCTGAATATTAAAAATTCCGCAGTTAATTATATAACCGTGTATTTAAGTGCTAAAAAAGTAATGCTGATTTAACAAACAGTGGAGTTTTTTGTTTTCGGTTACCGTGAGAAGAATAATAATATATGTAATTGTAGATCCTGTCATAAATCGTTATGCTGAACAGAAACTTTATATCGCAAATGCCAATGAAAAGAATAATCGTATTTTATGTATTCCCCATCACTACATAATATAGATGTGAAAATTTGTATTGCGTCGCTACACCTATCTCCGTTTATATTAAAGTTATAAAGATGCTTTAGAGTAGCAGAATTGTACAGTTTTTAAGACCATTGCAATTTTGTTTCAGTTCTTCCACATTTCGAACAGTCCCAAAAATGCATTCAAATGAACGCGAATTAAGGCTCCTAGAACCCGAAATCAAGGTCCGTTTAAATTTTTGGGTTTTAATGAATTTTCTTTAAAAAAATTCACTAATGAGGAGATCCCGACTTTTGAATTTTGAAAAAATTTCTTTAAATGAGCGCTAATTAGGCCCTCTAGAACACATATCCGGGGTCAGTTTCAATTTTTATATGTTTATATATATATATATATATATATATATATATATATATATATATATATATATATATATATATATATATATATATATATATATATATACAACTTTGTCCAGGTCTTTAATTACATTTCCGAAAAAACCGACTATCTGATTTCTGAATATCCTTCCTCTGAGGTCATCATTCTTGGCGACTTCAATGTCCATAATAAGGAATGGCTAGGATCTTCAAAAACCGATCCACAAGGGAGAGCAGCGGAGACCTTTGCAGTCAGCAATTCTTTAGCCAATATGGTTCAGCAACCTACCTACTTTTCTCGTATCCCAACACACAGCTCAAATCCCTTGGATCTCCTTCTTACTACAAAACCTGAATGCTATAAGATATCAGTCACCGCCCCCCTTGGCCGCACAGACCACGGCATGGTCACTGCTTCCTGCGCAATGCAACCCGAGGTCACACAGTCATCACACCCACGTATCATTTGGCACTACAACTCCGCAAACTGGGACGAAATGCGGGATTACTTTTCCTCATTTCCATAGGCGTCTGTCTGCTTCTCTCATCCTGACCCCTCTGATATCTCACAAAATATCACCGAAATTATCCAAGCTGGCATGGAGTTATTTATTTCACGTACACAGAAAACCTTTTCAGCCACTCAAAAGCCCTGGTTCTCTAAATCATGTGACAAGGCCAGACTTGAAATGATCAAAGCTCACAAAACGCTTCTACACAATCCCAATCAAGAAAATCGTCAACCATTTAACGACGCAAGAAACCGTTATGTCCGTATTCTTTCCGAGACAAAAAAACTCATTTAATAACCACATCAAAAACAAAGTCCTCTTAAGCTCCAACGGCGGCAAACCCTTTTGGACTCTTGCTAAATCTATTGGCAAGAGCACGTTCCCACCTCTTGTCTAAGGGGATGAAATTGTTTCTACCGCCCTGTGCAAGGCCGAACTTTTTGCTTCGTTGTTCGCCAGCAATTCTACTCTCAATCCACCTCCAAATGTTCAACCACCAACAGTCCCCAATGTCGCGCATAAAACGACGGATATCATTTTCAAAACTAAAAAGGTACGAAAGATGCTCTTTTCTCTTAATACCAGGAAAGCCTCTGGCCTTGACGAGATCCCAGCAATTGTTCTCAAAAAATGCGCACCAGAACTTGCTCCTGTCCTGACTCGTCTATTTCAGATATCTTACAATAAAGGCATATTCCCTAGTAACTGGAAAACTGCTCGAGTACAACCCATCCCCAAGCAAGGATCCAAAGCACTTCCTAGCAACTACAGGCCTATTTTTCTCCTTTCAGTCGTCTCTAAAGTGATGGAAAAGTATATAAACACCGAATTACTAAAATTTCTTGAAAAACAGTCTAATCCACGACAGGCAGTATGGATTCCGTCAGCGCAGATCAACTGCTGATCTCCTTACCTTTGTCACCCATTCTTGAAACAAGTCTATGGAACTACACGGTGAATCCCAGATTGTCGCTCTAGACATATCCAAAGCTTTCGACCAGGTCTGGCGCGCAACACTGTTTAATAAACTTCCCGCATATGGCCTACCACCAAAACTCTGTACCTGGACAGCAAATTTCCTCTCCAACAGGAGCATTTCTGTTGTTGCGGATGGCCATTCCTCTAAACCATCCAATTAATGTAGGAGTTCCGCAAGGTTCAGCTTCAGCCCCTACTTTGTTTCTTCTTCACATCAATGACCTCCTCTCCAGCACATCCAACCCAGTTCACAGTTACGCGGACAACAGCACCCTCCACTCAAATATACAATATTCTAAGCCTGTCTCTTTAGCCCAATTAGATGATGATCGCAGACTCATGGAGGGTTCTAGCTCCGTGGATCTCCAAAAAAATATTAGACTGGGGAAGTAGAAATCTTGTACAATTCAACCCCACCAAATCTCAGTTTTGCTTTCTTTCTCATAAGAGATACACCAGCACTAGGCCCATCACAATGAACAACCAAGTTATTCAAAGTAATGAGTCCTTTTCTCTTGTTGGCATTTGTGTGGATCGAAATCTTAATTGGCACCAACATGTCACAAAAATTGCAGAAGCGGCTGCTAAGAAACTAGGTTTCCTCTTCCGGGCTCGCAAATACTTTTCACCAGCTAATCTCTATACCTTATATACTGCACAAATAAGGCCAAACCTCGAATACTGCTCCCACATCTGGGGTGCAGCTGCCGCTTCTACACTCGCTATCCTGGACTCCATTCAAAAGAGAGCTATACGTCTCATCGGTGACCCTACCCTCACCCAAAAGGCTGCCATCCCTTGCCCACCGACATGCCGTTGGTGACCTCTCTCTATTTTATAGATATCTGCACGGGCACTGCTCAGAGGAGCTTTCCTCCATAGTTCCCCCACCTGCTGCCCCCAACAGATCTACCAGGGGAACAGAGCGAATACACCCTTTTACTGTCCAGGTCACCAGACATAGAACATCGTGTTATGCCCGCTCTTTTGTTCCGAGGACTTCCAAGTTGTGGAATTCCTTGCCGGCACATGTTTTTCCTTCTCCTCCGAACCTCCAAACCTTCAAGTCCAGAATTAACAAGTTGCCTGTTTCCTCATTATCAACACCCACGGTACGATAGTATTTAGGCTGTGAGCCCTCGTGGTGTGTTGTTGAAATTAAATATATATATATATATATATATATATATATATATATATATATATATATATATATATATATATATATATATATATATATATATATATATATATATATTCGTTAGCTAGGAAAATCTGCCTAGGTTTTCCCGGAAAATTTTGTGTTTTCTTTCGAAAAAAAGTTATATCTTCGAAATTAGCAAAGTAAGGGCAACCAAATTTGGTACGCGGGTTTACATCCTTATAGGTAAGTTAACTACCGAAACTTGGCTATGTAGGTCAAAAGACAAAAAAGGCATTAAAAAAAATTGAGGTTCTCCTCAAAACGTCAAAGTTGCGATTTACAACGTCAAAATCGGCAACATTTAGGCGAAGAACTTGAATCTAATACGGGCTATGGAAATCAAATGTCTCAAGAGGCATGTTTTACAAACCCTGAAGTCTTAGTTTCAACCGTCATTGTCCTTCATTTTACTAAAATGTTTCCAGAAAATTCATTTCAAATAGACCCTTTCTCTGATGCTTGGCAGTAGTCTTAGCTATAAAGTTTATCGTTTAATGGTATATAATTTTTGTCGAATTTTCGTAAAAGATCAATAAAGCTCAATATATCCGTTATTGTATAAGATATGAAAAAAATCTTTATACATTAATTATAGGGTGCCTTGAGCTACATCTTAAAAAAATATTTCTACAATTACAGGATGGCCCATAAGTCGTTGGTGATACAAATTATCTTTTTTTTTCATCAAACACGCCTTATGTTATTGAATTTTTGCATTTTCCATCGAAATATAATGCATGTTTGTAAGAAAAGAAATTCTGGATGCAGCAAGTACGTTATGGTAGCAAATTTTGATCAAATGCTTCATATTTGAATAGCCCAATTTGCTATTAAACTATAAGGTTGACCAAGAAACGAGTTTTTCCGGGAACATTTTAAGTTAACTTTTGGAAATTTTTGTACATTTTCACACAATGAAGTTATTTTTATGAAACATGGCACATTGTTTTTACTATATAGGTTATACTGGTAACCAAATTTGATGCCTGCTTTCTTAAATAAAAAGAAAACACACACATTTGCAATAAAAATATTTTAATGAAAATTCACTACCATAACGCACTTGCTGTACCCAGAGTTTTTTTATTCTTGATAATGAACAAGCTGGCAAAATCAATTTCAATGTCCTTTTTGGACGCTAATGAAGAAAAAGTAGGCACAAAAAATATATCAACATTCTTTACAGTCGGCAATGTTAATTTTGTTTAAACGCCCAGGCAACTTGTTGTGAAGGCCTCGGTGGTCCAGGGGTAAGAACGTGTGCCTCTGAACCAAAGGACTTGGCGTTCCATCCCAGGGCTCTCCTTTAAATTTTTCAGTACATACAATTAACATCAACCGAGCTTGTATTTGAGCAAGTTGAATGTCTGTACGTTCCGCCCTTCGGAGGGGGCGTAAAGCCGTCGGTACTGTGGTCTAGCGATGTTGGGCACGTTAAAGATACCTACCTTCCTTACAGAAAGGCAGAGGTTCGGCAAAATTTCCAGGATAGTGAGGTGAAACAGCTCCCTGTCGTCGGTGATTGGCTATAGTCGCGGAAATAGGACGACGTTAAAGACCATGACACAAAAAACTTGCTGTGTGATTGTAGCTGCCTGCTAATAGCAGTCAGCTGTTAACTGCAATTTAGAGACATGGTTTGTTTAACAGAAATACATAAAATAATAATTCTACAGATGACGAAGATAAAACAGGAGCACAGATCAAAGTTTCTCGCCTATTTCAAGAAACCTTTCCTGATTTTCCGCCCATAGTCTAAGGGACAATTAGAATGAAAAACTATCTGTTGCACTGACTAATATTATCAAATTGGATGTAATGCTTGAGTTTGAGGAAAACCGACATACTTAGCGTCGACAAGCAACAACAACATTGGATGTTAGCCATTCGTGGTCTATTCAAATACTAAAAGAAAAGATAATTCATCCCTATAAATTGATTCAACTCGGCTGCTCAAGAAAAACGCTTTTGATAGAAGAACGTCTTCCTTGTAACAAAATAATGGGAACGTAAGATAACATGTTTTGCTTTCTTATTAGTGTAGTTAAACGCACGGTCATGCTAATCGTCGATCGTCGAAGTTGTCACTACTGGTCTAATGAAAATCTACACTGGATGAGAGAAGAACATACGCAATGCTCTGAAAAAGTTAATGTTTGGGTAGGAATACTTGAAAAACATGTCATTGGTCCCCTTTTCGTTGATGGCAATTTGAATAGAAATAATTATTTAGCATCCACTGCGATCCTCTGGCAAGTACCTTGAAATTACTCATGGCCAGAGGCTGACCTGGAGGAAGCCTCTGGATTCACTAAAATATAGAGCAGAAAAAATATCAATAGTTTAAAATACACTACACGCAGAAATCATGGTGCTGACATGACCACAGCCATGACATTTTATCGAGCATACACTAGGTCTATCTTAGACTATGGATCTATTTTTAATAGATCTGCTTCTAGCACGTTGTTAATAAAAATTGACAGAATCCAATACAAAGCTCTTCGAATCATGACAGGAGCAATCAAAACTTCTCCTGTAAATTCTCTTTTAGTTTTAACAAACGACCAACCACTTTTTGTTGGAAGACTTTTGTTATCCTGTAAATTTCTTATAAAAACTTTAGCTTAGATTATCAGGCTACGTTCATTAAAGTTCAACAGCTAGCTGTGTTCCATCTTACGCACAACTATTGGAAACATAGGACGTCACCACCATTATTTGTAGCTTCGTTGGAAATAAATAATTTTCAATGGCATGCAAAAGAAATACTTAATTTTAGGTTTAGTGATCCCTACAGCATTCAACTCATAAAATCTCACATTATCACACCCATATTTACAAACATACCAGAGATAAACACTTGCATATTGAAACAAGCGTTACAATAATTTAAAGAAGCTGTTAAAATATATACTAACGGGTCAATAATTCAAGATATACTAGGTTGTGCACTGTATATTAAACAATTAGATCATGTTGAGCTATTTAGTTTTCCAAAGTTTTCTTCAATTTATATTGATGAAGCTCTTGCCATACAAAAAGCTCTAGTTATAGCATGTAACCAAGATACGAGTAGCTTTGTTGTCTTGACCGACTCCCTTTCAGTGTTAAAATCTTCATCGGATCTTCAAAATGTTGTATATCGGTTCAAGCTCATATGTGATATTGCTTATCAATTAGATGTCTTGGAACAACAGAACAAAAGAGTCACTTTCATATGGGTAAAAGGGCA
The DNA here is from genome assembly GCA_964006375.1 of Tillus elongatus. Lineage (NCBI taxonomy): Eukaryota > Metazoa > Arthropoda > Insecta > Coleoptera > Cleridae > Tillus > Tillus elongatus. The sequence goes on along the minus strand of OZ023268.1, from coordinate 108,123,706 downwards.
TTCAATGCTTGAGGGCAATGAAAACGCTGACTATTTTGCTAAAAAAAGCAACAAAAACAGGTTGTAAACATGACTTTTACAGTAATGGCGATCTTCTTCCGCAAGTAAAGCATGTTTATAATGTAAGCTGGCAGGAACATTAGAATAAGATGAAAAGTAGCTGCAACTAGCACTTTAGTTGTAGACCTCTAACCCAAGAAAACAGCCGATCTACAAAGAGAAATCTCGTTCTAGATAGTTGTCTACGACTCTTAACAGAATTATCGTGGGTCATGGCACTTTTAAGTCTCATTTATACAAAATAAATGTGGAAGACAATCCATTCTGTTCATGTAACAACACCAGCCAGCTGATTTAAATCATTTGATTTTCAACTGTAGTATTGCATCATGAACCAAGAAAAATATTCTTATGCAATTTAATAATATCATTTCCAATCGATGTGACATCACTAATGTACAAAAACTTTGGCAATAAAAACGTTATGGTGGCTTTTATGTGCTTTGGGAAAGACATGTATAGGCTTGTATAGCTCTTAGGTAGATAGATTGGTGGCATTTTAAAAATTGAGCTGTCTCAGTAAATATTGTACTCGTAGGTTAAAGTTTATTTAGAGACTAAAAAACTAAGGTCCTTTTTGTACTCCTCTGTGTTTACCTATTTTATCCGCAGCCTTTCCAGTGTGTTAGAAAGCCATGACAGGCTGCATTGGTGTGAAAACAGTCCCAGTATTCCTTCAGTAGTATGTGGCGTATATATATATATATATATATATATATATATATATATATATATATATATATATATATATATATATATATATATATATATATCTCAATTACAGATTGCTCAAAATTGTCTCATCAAGGTGATTTATGGTAAAGAACGCACATATGCTACGGATGTTTTATACGCTGAGACAAAACTGCTGGGTATTAGGCAGCTTTTCTACTTTAATGCTGCTGTATACCAGCATATTCATCGATGTGAATTGAAGGAGTTGAGTCACAACTATAATACGAGACACTGCGCACACGCATCTAAAACGGAAAGAGCTAGGAAGACAATTGCACAGCGTTCCTATGCTTACCTTTGCGTAAGAATATATAATTCTATACCAGCCCAAATTCGCCAGCAGCATGGACTTCGAGGTTTTAAAGTCGGTTTAAAAAAGTGGATAGTTGGACTAGATCGTGAAGTAATCCACAGGGTCGTGGAGGTTAATATGCTGGTGTAGTGGTCTTTCCTTTGTATTTTGTTGTTTCTTGTGCCTGACGTCTGACCTGTGGGGCTCGCGCATGTGTGTGTGTAGGTTACCCATAGTGTGGCTTAAGACATTTGGTAAAAGAGATTTTATCTATAGTCAAAAAGCATAGTTATGTTTTTTTATATTTTCCGCGAATCGCTGGAGTTCGTTTGCAGTTTTGGTTTTTGTTTGTATTTCTTTACAGTGTCAGAGTGTGCACTAGCTTATCTTTAGAGAGAATGATGTTACAAGTATCACCAACAAGTCTTCGACTTAGGTGACTTTTAACGTTATTGAACAACCAGGCTCTTGATTAATCTTGTAAGTTGTTTTGTAAAAAGAGGTATATTGTTCAATAAATTATTATTATTATTATTATATATATATATATATATATATATATATATATATATATATATATATATATATATATATATATATATATATATATATGGTCTGTGTATAGGTCTACATATGGCTTTAATTTTAATACTTACTCTTAGCAAACAGCAATTTCATGGGGCGAGGAAAGAAATAGGGTAAAAATAATGAGCTTGTTAGGGTAACATTCACATCACAGGTTTTGTCATTGTGAAAAGCAAGGTTAAATCCATTTCTATATATTTTAAAGATTGACAGTGACTGAATAAGCCGTTTTCAAAGTCAAAATTCTATTCTTTTTTTCCTTTTTTTTGCTATTAAAAAAGTGGGAAGGTAAATTTTTTTATAGCACTGCAGAAAAATAATGTCGTGTCAATTTTAGGAAACTTATAACCTGATCGAGAAAACCCACAAATTCCAGCGAATGTGATATGGTTCCAGCAGGATGTAGCACGAGTGCATTACGAAATCAATGACCAGCAGTACCTCGACTTGATATTTCAAAATCGGTGGATAGGAAGGCAAGGATCGTTAGAATGGCCAGCACGATCACCTGACCTTACGTTATTAGATTTCTTCTTATGGAAGTATATGAATTCTGCGATTAAGTCGGTCACGCCTCAGATCTTGATCAACGTTAGAAGACATTTTTATTTAGTATTAGATTATTCTTCTCATTATCAAGAATGAAACGCGATTAGTTATTAATTTTACTTCCACATCGTCAATATGTGTGGAAGTATGACATCGGTGACAAAAATTTCAAAATTTTTTCTCGCTTAAACGTCGCAAAAAGTGTCAAGTTTTCTATAAAACATGATTTGGAAACGAGTTTTTCTTTATCTGTCGGTTTGTCGGTCTATCGGTTTATCAGTTTGTAGGTTTGTCGGTCTGTCGGACTGTCAGTTTGTTGGTCTGTCGGTCTGTTGGTTTGTCGGTCTCTCGGTCTGTATGTCTGGCTGTTTGTAGCCATGATAACTTTAGAAGGAATTGAGATATCGTCTTCAAATTTCGTATACAGTTAACACCCGACAAACGAACGATTCGGATTGCTTTTGGGCTAAATCGCTCTAGGGGGTTAGGAATTAATGGGGGATGAATTGGTGAAAATTGTCATTTCTTCTTGAATCTCGAGTAATATAACGTTTCAGGGTTTGTTTATTAGAAAATTTCATTTTTTTAAATTTTTTTTTGGATGCAGGAGGGGGAAATGCTCATGCAGACCCCATTTACGGCCCCGTTGGTTCCGTGGGATATCGAGGTACTGTGAGACTGTACTCACTAAACCCCCCCCCCCCCCTGCGAGTACCGGACCTTAGTCCATACCTCCGTCGGAAAGAATTACACACAATGACTTTTTAGGGAATGAATGTTTCCATTCTGTTTTTGCCGCTGGGGCGTTAGCGGGTAAGAGAAAATTGCATCAAACATCTGGTATTCTGTGCTGAAATTAAATCAGGAATTGAATGTGTGGGGGTGGAATATTGGTAACAGAAATTTCGATTTTTTTAAACGGCGTAAAAAGTCTCAAAACACATAGAAAACTTGATGAGGGATCGATTTTTTTTGCCTGTCGGTCCGTCGGTCTGTCGGCCTGTACGTCTGTCTGTTAGTAGGCGCAATAATTTTCGAACGAATTGAGATATCCTCTTCAAATTTGGTATCCAGTTAGCACCCGACAAAGGAACGCTTCGATTTGTTATCGAGTAAGATTGCTTCAGCGGGTAGTGGATAAATGAGGGGTGATTTGGTGAAAATTTAGATTTTTTCGTTAAAACTCGAGTAATATAACATTTCAGAAGTTTATGGGTACAGTAATACGAATATTTTCCTTGTGATCAAGTCATGGGCCCTAAATTCATTCCACGATAATGTCTTTCTGAGGAGGGTAAATTATCACAGCGATGTGGAAGTAATGATTCAATTTGCTGCACTATTTTAGTGTGTTATAGAGAAGCTCGTCAATGAATGATGAATTTATTTTTTCATTCTTAATTTTTGCAATACATTTAAACACTAAAGCATTTCTGAATAGAGAATGAAAATGTCGTTCAAACAAGGTATCACAAGCCCCGACTTCATATTAAAAAATGTGGGGGTTGCAACTGTCCCTTGAAGAGATTGAATGTAGGGGTGAAATTTTCTTGTTGCAGGGTGTTATTTTTATAATCTAAAATAGACGTGTTTCGGGATTTTTTTAATATGGATTTAAAGTATGTTAAATTAAAATGTCATTTTTGGTCTCGTACAAAATTTACAATTTCGGCAAAAATATGGGTAGTTGAGAAGGATTTGCAGTTGGAAAAGTATTATGGAGAGATCAGTATTAATTGTTAATTGAGGTATCAGGTGAAACATTAAAAGAACGAAATGGAAGAGAAAATACATTTTTTGGAATGTCAAAATTTTAAGGTTGTTGAATTTGAAGTGTTGTCAAGCAGTTTTGGATGCAACTATTTATTTAATTATGTATTTATTTATTTAATATGCAAATACATTTAGTAACTTAGTGATAAACACAAACATCAAACAACCAGGCTTACAAAGTAGATACATACATCTATGTCACATAAATATACACTTGTCCGTGACATTATAACCTACCTATTTTACATTGCGTTACTCTTGTCTACTAATGTTTATTTAAGGAACAACAAATGCAAAACCGCCTAATAGGCTCCTCGACTTAATCAGCAAAAACTAAAATGAAATAAAAACAAACAAAACTAAAACACGCCATCCACACCACAGTTAATTTCACCCCCCCCCCCCCCCCCCGACGCTGTCCAATGTAGAAACAACAGATACCAATTTGAAACACTCCAGTCCAATACTCATATGTCCTACCATAGAACAACTTCACACCACATCTTTTCCACCATATTATCAGCACATTCACATCCACCGACTCTCTTCTCTTCCTCTTTGACATTCTCCCTTACTAACATCCTCCCACTCTACACTGCCACCTCCTCCCCCATGCTCCATTACCCTATCTTTCTCTCGCATTTTTCCCTCACTCTCCACAGTCCGCCAAATACTTATAAGCCCCGAAAACACTCACCCAACTTACAAAATGCATCTGCCATGTTCGTGCAAATATTTATTACTACAAATTATTCCTGTTCTCATATGCCCCACTTTACATTATTTTATAATATTCTTTAAAGTAACACAATTATCAGCAACATAAGATCTTAGCGCTCTCTTAAATTTGTATTTACTTTTAATAGTTTTAATAGAAGTTGGAAGTTTGTTGTACAACTTTGGACCAAAAAATGTTATGTACCGCTGAGATACAGTTTTTCTGTGATAAGAAGACGTAACAGATTTGCTACTCACACCTCTAGTAAGATAAGAGTGTTGTGCAGTACTTGTTACTTTTTTACTTTTGTGTACATGGTGAATGGTTGTTAGAATATACAGCCCCCTGATGTCCAATATATCTTTCCCGTAAAGCAACTCTGTAGAAAATGAAATGTCTTTTTTAAGCATAATTCTCAGTATAAAGTTCTGCGTAATTTGGAGAGGCGACAAAGTTGTACCATAAGCAGAGCCCCAGCATGTTATACCATATCTCAAAGTCGACTCGACAAGTGCCCTGTAAACTGCAAGTAAATTCTCATAATTTAATATATGTCTTATTTCATAAAAAGTTCTAATTAATTTTCTTATTTTTAAGTTGATTTTTTCTACATGACACCGCCACTTTAGGTGCCGGTCAAGCTCCACTCCCAAATACCTTAAGCTATTAACACAATTTATAGTTTCCGTATCATTGATAACGATGTTTCTCGAGGAAGGAGGCAGTCCGGCAACTGTGGGGGAAAAATGCATATATTTAGTTTTTTGAATATTAATATAAAGGCAATCATTTTTTAATGCATTACACAAGTTCCTGATAATGTCAGTTGCCTTATAATATGTACAATTCCAGGAAGAATCTTTAATCAGAATGGCAGTGTCATCGGCATAAGATATCACTGTACAGTACTCACTATATTCCAACAGTATGTCATTAATGTAAATAAGAAAGAAGATCGGGCCAAGTATTGTACCTTGTGGCACTCCACAACCTATGGCAATAGGGTCACTCAACATACCATTTACCCTTACTCGCTGTATTCTGTCTGTAAAGTAACTTTCAAACAGTTTCAGAACAACTCCCCTTACACCGATATTCTCTAATTTCATAATCAGTTTGGTATGATTAACAATATCAAATGCCTTGCGCAGATCCAAAAATACTCCAAGAATTTTAGAATCTGAATCAAATCCACTTAAGATTTCCGAAACCAGCTCATGCAGTGCTGCTTCCGTAGATTTACCCTCACAGAATCCAAACTGTTTACTGTGTAATATGTCATGCTCTGCCAAGAAATGAGTCAGCCGTTTTTTTAAACATTTTTCCAGAATTTTACAAAAGTTATTTATCAAACTTATTGGGCGGTAATTTGAAAAATCCAATTTATCTCCCCTCTTATGTATTGGGATAACAACTGATTCTGATTCTGATGTATATAAAATTATGTTAATATTCACCACAAGTCTTAGACTTATTAAATAAACATGTTGTATGATTTTAAGGAATAAAGGTAATAATAATAATAATAATAATGCAGAATAATTGCGATATTGAATTTATTCCATTTGGCTGTTCCACAACGTATAGGGCAGCGACGGAGTTAAATGATCCGTTTTCATATATTAAAGGGTGGAAACCAATACTTGGTTTTTAACAAACTAAACCAAATATTAAAATCTAGAAAGAAGTTAGAATTATAAATACTCACCTAATTGTAAAATACCACATAGTAATTCTATCACTCCAGCGAAGAAACATAATAATACTGCTGCTTCTATACTTGGAAAACTAGCTTTATGGGTGTAAGTATATGTGAGTAATGATAAGAGAGCAGTCGGAGCTATGTTTAACTCGGGAACGTTTCCAAAAACTAAGTAAACTACTCCACCAACCAGAGATGAGTAAAGCCCATACTGAAATAAAAAGAAATAATTAGTGTACGGATGCATAACAAAAATCTCGAGAAGAACAAGTGCGTTCTAGTCAGGGGCAGCTCCTCAATAAGTGCGCCCGTGCTATATTTTGATAAATTTTTATTTTTTTACCTCCTGCATTCTACACAAACAGAATTAGTATATTGAAGATCGCAGAGTCGGCAGTTATTAATACAGAATCAGAAGCAATATAGTGTGTTGATGGTTGCCGACGTTATATACATCCATATACACAGTCCTGCGTCGGTGTGTATTCTCCGGCGCTCTATCTAAATGGGAAACTTCAATACGAAATGATCGACTATCTTCGTCAAAAACGACCGAATAAGCAATCCCGTTGTGCGCTTTAAAATTCCACACTTGCAGCACAGCATAATAAGACCCAGCACTGAATCTTGTAGGGCGGCCCTTTGATGTTGTGAGAATAGAATATTTGACCTTGCGCACATCGCTCCAGCTTAACGGACCAGGGTGGGACTCCGCATACAGTTATGCTGTTCTCGAATCACAGGCGTAATCGCTCATTTTATCGCCAGGACCGTATTATCTTTCTTAAAGCAATGTTATTATTGATTTGTATACAGCAAAATATTACGTAAGTGAAACAACTATAATTAAATATAGTCCAAAATATAGTGTTAGTAGAAGGATAATAACTACGATAGATTAGATCCTCGTGAATAGCATCTCACATTTAGACATTTTAAAATATATTAAATTATTTAGTCAAAATTTATAATAAGTTTGCGTCTATCAAGTACGGCATTCTGGCGTATTTTCATAAAATGCATTCAATCTTAAAATTCAAAGTAAAAAAGTATATATATATATATATATATATATATATATATATATATACATATATATATATATATATATATATATATATATATATATATATATATATATATATATATATATATATATATATATATATATATATATATATATATATATATATATATATATATATAGTAAAATTGAAAAGATACGTGCAGTATAAAACGACAAAGATAATGCTAACCTATATAGGCTTAGCCGTTTATAAATATATAAATTAATAGACGAGTAAATGAACATATAAATAAATATAATAAAATTAAAAAGATACATGAAGTATAAAATGACAAATATCACATATTGTCATGTCTTTATATCAAACAACACATATAAAATTATATAATTAGTTAGTAATTATCAAAGGAGAGGACTTTTTAACTACTATAACCTATAACTAACTAGAGGAAAACTTGGTAAGTAGTTAATGATTATTAAGTTTAGTAAGTAGGTTTTTTTATAATACATTTTCGGGGAAAAAGAGGGGAGCCCTTCATTTTTTTTCTTGCGCACCCCCTATGCATTAACGCACGAGCCGCTACTGGTTCTAGTAGTAAATTTTCATAATAATTGTACTCTATTATTATATGGTATATTAGCAAAATTAATACTTTACACGATTTTACACTTACACATACCTTGAAAATCGATTTTAGAGATCCTAGTATGCGCACATTCGAAGAATTCTTTCGAAAGTGCTACCATCGATATCTCCCTATTATAAAAAAATCTTGTATTCCAACTCCTTTTGAAAAAAATACTCAGAACTAAATTTTCTATGAAGCTAGAAAATTCAATTCTGCTACATGTATAGATAGTGTTAGTCTCTAAAAGAAACTTTTATTACAAATATCACTAAGTTACACAAGGTTTCTCCAGAAGGAAACTTAATTAATATTTAGAAAAGTAAAGTATCTGCCAAGTTATAAACGTAGGAGTTATTTTGCCATATTAATAGCCTGAATGATATCGTTTCAGTCCACCTAATCAAACCTAGTTTTTCAATATCAACAATAACAAAATGTCTGCTGAAGATTCTAATTTTAGACTTAAAGGTGACGAAGTTATTCAGGCGTTTTAAACAAAAATGAGATCTTGTTCAAAACGTATGAAATATAAACGCTATTGTGTCTCTAAATGTCAAAGTAAAAAAAGCAAAAAAGATACATTCATCGAGCGGGAATTGATCTCTGAACTTTCTGCGTAGAAGACAGGCACCCTACCATTGAACCATCTGAGATACGTAACTAACGCATTGTTTACATTATACTTGACGCCGGCTTCATGCCCCGGGATATATTATATTATATTAAAAAGAAACCTAACAATTAATTGCAGAATTAATAGACTTGTCACTTAAAAAAACGACTGTTTCGATCTTATATGACGTCTTATGTTTAACTTTAAAGATAAAAGAACAAACTATTTTAAAATCATTTTTATAGAGACGCGACAATGATTTTGTTGACATTTCCACTATACTGCTACACTTTCACTCTAAAACTGCATTTGGGGCCATTCATCAAGCTACAAATATAGTGTATTTTAAAAATTGATTGAATTCCACAGTTAAAAAACAATCACTTGGCAAATTTTTAACTTCATGTCGTCTGTCATTTGCGATATTTGTGGCCGAGACTTCACGATTGTTGCTTCTGGTGGTACGTTTTATGCCTGTTATTTATTTTGTTTGGTTATCGTTGATGTATAGTTTATACCTGTTGTACGAATCAGTCTACGCATGGCAGTTAACTACTCTGTTTGCCAGGCATTGGACTTTAACCACTAAGTCGCTTCAACGCATGTCTTTCAGATTTTATTTTTCATTTGGAAAAAACTCCAAATTTTGTGAACCGAATTACTTAAAATTCACGACATAGGTTTATTTACATCATTTATAGCCACATGTAAAGTCTCATTTCAGTTACTTTAATACTTTCAAAAATATAGCGTTTTCAAAACAACTTTTGTATATTTTTGAGGGCAAAATTGTTGGTTTTAGCTGATTTATGAACTTATCCGCAGTCTTAATACACTGAAGATATGTGCCAAGTTTCGTTCAAATCAGTTGAGTACTTTTTCGGTTATCGCTCGGATACACACACACACAAATATATATATATATATATATATATATATATATATATATATATATATATATATATATATATATATATATATATATATATATATATATATAGGCTGGCGCATTTAAAACGAAACAGACCGATTTGCGTCCAGTGAATTTTTTTTTAAAGAAACGCTGAAACACGTCAATTTTAATATTGAGGGGGACATCTTTTGGCATAAATCTTAACTTTGTCACATCAACCCCTTAAGGTTGGTGATAACAACCCTTATATTTTAAATAGGGAACATGGATTGAGTGTTAGATCATTTGAAAGCTCTTTCTTTTATGAATTCAGCACACAAATTTTTTTGGAAGTTTTATCAACTCGTTTAAGAATTATTTACAGTTGGAGTTGCAAGAACGTATTTCATTCATTGTGATAAGAAATGCAATAATTAGTCAATTTTTCATTAAAAAAAGTAAAAAACAAAACCAACGGTTCAAAAATGTTTATTCAGTTAAGTAAGTGTTCAAATTGTTGACCACCAGCTTCTATACAAAAATACAAATTTTGATCAAAACGAGCTCTGACATTCTGGAGCATTTGTGGAGTTATCAGACTAAAGGAGTTAAATCCGGTGATCTAAGGGGCCACTCAATAGCACCTCTACGCCCAATATATTGCTATGGAAACTCTCTGTTCAAAAACTCCCTAACACGCTGTGAAAAATGCGGAGGAGCTCCATATTGTTGAAGCACTAATTGATTTTCTTGATAGCGATCATTATTTTCAACAATGTCAATTAGTAGAGGGTAAACGATATCTTCTAGTAACTCCAAATACGTTTCGCCACTCAAATTGCCATCAATAAAAATTGGTCCGATTAAACGGTCTAAAAAAATGCCAGTCCAGACATTCAATTTCTGTGGAGTTTGAGTGTGGACTTCCTGAAAATTTCTTGGATTATTATCTGCCCAATGACGACAATTATGACGATTGACTGTAGAGTTTAATAAAAACGTACAACAGAAAGTTCCCGTTATTAGCTATTCGTGCAGTCATAACTTCACGAAACTCCAGCCGCCGATCAAAATCATCTTCATTCAGTTGTGGTACAAAATGAATTTTATACGGGTGAAATTTATGATGCTTCAATATTCGCTGAATAGTTCTTCTTTTGATGTTTGACACAGTGGCTAATTTTCTCGTGCTCAAAGTTGGGTCTGCAGCAATTTGTCCTAAAACTTCAATCTCAGTTGTCTCATTTCTAACCGGAAATTCACGTTCAGGATCCCGTTTTTTGTTTGCTACTGAACCACTTTGTCGAAACTTTGCAACTAACTCCAAAATGTATTTTCTGTTAATATGCATGTTCGGATGTCATTCATTAAAAAAATTTGGGGTACGGTTGGCAAAGTCATCGTTTTTGAAAAAAAGAGTAATCATTTCAACTCTTTCTTCTACAGAATACACCATTGTGAAAATAATTTTCGGTAGTACTATCAAGTATCAAACAGACCGATAAACTGAAATATTAAACCGCATTTCTCTCATTCCGATAAGAAATGTTCTGATAGTCAATTTTTTGTTTACAAACCAACAAAACATTGACTATCAGCACATTTCTTATCGGAATGGGTGAAATGCGTTTTTGCATCTTCAACTGTGAATAAACGAGTTGATAAAACTTCAAAAAAATTAGTGTGCTGAATTCAGAAAAGAAAGAACTTTCAAATGATTAACACTCGACCTATGTTCCCTATTTAAAATATAAGGGTTGTTATCACCACCCTTAAGGGGTTAATGTGACAAAGTTGAGTTTTATGTCAAAACATGTCCCCCTCAACATTAAAATTGACGTGTTTCAGCGTTTCTTAAAAAAATCCTGTGGACGCAAATTGGCCTGTTTCGTTTTCAATGCGCCACTCTCTCTCTCTCTCTCTCTCTCTCTCTCTCTCTCTATATATATATATATATATATATATATATATATATATATATATATATATATATATATATATATATATATATATATATATATATATATGTATGTATGTATGCGCATGATAACTCAAAATGTTATTAGCCGATTTTGATGAAACTTAGCAAGAACCTTTCCTTTATTAATGGCTTGGATGAGTTTGTTAGCCAGGAAAATCCGACAAGGTTTTCCCTGGAAAGTTTTGAGTTTCTTTCGAAAAAAATTCTATCTCCGAAAATTATAAGGCTATTTTGATGAAATTCGGTGAATCTGTTGCCAGGTAAAAGACCTTACGACGTACTAAAATACAACTTTCTGGGTTTATAGAAAATTGAGTTATTCAAATTTGAAACACTTAATGAAAATTCGCTACCATAACGCACTGGCTGCGTCCCAAACTTTTTTGTTATCTACTCTGGCTTCCGTCAGTATCATAAGAGGACAACACAAATTATGTTACCCAATAAATAATTTGGCTTTTCCTGTTTCAAATTTAAGAATTATTCTAGCATGACATACAATTCTGCTAAAACAATTCTTGCGGATCACACATCAGACAGCAATGTCACATGGTTCTCACAGCACGGAGCTTCCATTATAACCTTGTTTATAAACAATTGATATTAAATCAGGTGACCAACGATATTGATTTAGTATAGTTATATCTGGAAAGCAAATCTAATTTTTATGCCCTGAATAGCAATAACTGAAGAATAATTAATAAGATCCTTGAGTAGCTTCTTCAGTTGTTCTTTAAAATTATTATGTAATATTCGACTTTATTTTTAATACAAGGTGCTTTAAAATCAGTCGAACTGAAGAGAAGGTTATTTTAATAAATTATGTCAGACGCGTCTTCTGGAGTGTGAAAAAGAAACAAGTTTACTAGAATCTTCGATAAGAAATGTTCAATGAAGTGTTAAAATTATTAAAAAAAAACTGCGAGGCATTCGATGCGTCAAGCAGAAAGAATGTCTTTGTTTTTAAATGTTAAATACATTGTGTGCTGTTAAAAGAAACACAATTTATTATATGTTTTAACAGCCAAAGCATCAGAGAAAGGGTCTATTTGAAATGAATTTTCTGTAAATATTTTAGTAAAATCAAGGGCAATAACGGTTGAAGCTAAAACTTAAGGGTTCGCAGAACACTCTTCTTGCAACATTTTCTTTTCACATTCCGTATTTGTTTCACGCTCTTTGGCTAAATATTGCCAATTTTAACGTTTCAAATCGCGACTTTGACGTTTTGAGGAAAACTCCAAAATCGTTTTCTTTAACTGCCCATAACTTTTTCATCTTTAAACTTAGAGACCTAAGTTTTGGTACATGGTGCTGCCTTATGATACAAACACGCGGACAATTTAGTTGCCCTTACTTTGTTATTTCCGGAGATATAATTTTTTAGAAAGAAAACACAAAATTTTCCGGGAAAACCTGGGCCGATTGTCCTGGCTAACGAACTCATTCAGGCCACTTACAAAAGGAAGGCACTCACCAAATTTGCTCAAGATCAGCCCATTTCTTTGAGTTATCGGTGTGATACAGACACACACATACACACACACAGATATATATATATATATATATATATATATATATATATATATATATATATATATATATATATATATATATATTTATATATATATATATATATGCATCTATATTATGGCAGCCAAAAGCAGACCAATCTCTTCAAGGTACAACTATCTAGCAGGATAGACAACTATCTAGCAGGATAGACAGCTGTCTAACAGGATAGACAGCTGTCTAGCAGGACAGACAGCTGTCTAGCAGAACAGACAGCTGTCTAGCAGGACAGACAGCTGTCTAGCAGAACAGACAGCTGTCTAGCAGGACAGACAGCTGTCTTACAGGGCAGACAGGTGTTGGACAAGTGTCTAACACGACAGACAGCTATCCATGCTAACGAATTTTATAAAATTATTCAACGAAATAATCGTTTTAAATGTATGTCATAATCTATTCCGAAGGAACCATCTCTCTAGGTCATACATTCATCATCCTAAGTCTTCTTCACTTCTTCATCCTCTGATGAATCCACCCTGTTGACAAAACAATCGTTCCTCAGACCAATCATCTCAGGTTAGTTGCACACCTCTGATCTGCCAACAATCATTCCTCAAACCAATCATCTCACCAGCCAGGTTAGACCCCTCCACCCTGTGACGTCACCAACTGTGACGACACTGTGCGCATTCGCAGTGCTGGCGGTGTGACGATGACGTCATCTCAGGTTAGACCCCCTCCACCCTGTGGTGGGAACGTCGGGTCGGAACAGCCACGCGCCGCCTCGTCATTTGGGGATAAATACCCCAAATGTCACATGTCAACCGTCATCTTGAAATGTCAACTGTCAACCGCCATCTTGGATGACGTCATCTCAGGTTAACCCACCCTCACCTAGTTGAAGTCACTGCGCGTGGCCGGGTGGAGGCTCCAGAACATACCATCTATACCTACTATGGGCTATATATATATATATATATATATATATATATATATATATATATATATATATATATATATATATATATATATATATATATATATATATATCAGAGAAAGGTTCTATTTGAAATGAATTTTCTGTATATATTTTAGAAAAATCAAGGGCAATAACGGTTGAATCTGAAACTTAAGGGTTCGCAGAACACTCTTCTTGCAACATTTTCTTTTCACATTCCGTCTTTGTTTCACGCTCTTTGGCTAAATATTGCCAATTTTGACGTTTCAAATCGCGACTTTGACGTTTTGAGGAAAACTCCAAAATCGTTTTCTTTAACTGCCCATAACTTTTTTGTTTTTAAACTTAAACACCTAAATTTTGGTACATGGTGCTGCCTTATGATACAAACACGCGTACAATTTGGTTGCCCTTACTTTGTTATTTCTGGATGCATATATATATATATATATATATATATATATATATATATATATATATATATATATATATATATATATATATATATATATACATATAAAAATTCTAACTGACCCCGGATATGTGTTCCAGGGGGGCTAATTAGCGCTCATTTGAAGAAAATTTTTAAAAATTCAAAAGTCGAGATCTCCTCAATAGTGAATTTTTTTTAAAAGAAAATTCACTAAAAAAGGCCAACCAAATTTGGTGCGCTGGTTGCGTTATAAGGAGTGAACCATGTACCGAAATTTAGGTCTTTAAGCAGTAATAAAAAATTGGGGCTTTCCTCAAAACTTCAAAGTCGCGATTTGAAACGTGACAATTTGGGACATTTAGGCAAAGAATGTGGAACAAATAAGAATTATGTCAAGAAAATGTCGCAAGAAGAGTGTTCTACAAACCCTTAAGTTTCAGCTTCAACCGTCATTGTCCTTCATTTGACTAGAATATTTATAGAAAATTCATTTCAAATAGACCCTTTCTCTGATGCTTGGCAGTAGTCTTAGCTTTGGCTGTAGGTTTAGTTAAGTTGATAGTTTGGCTGTACGTTTAGTTAAGTTTATGGTTTAACGGCCTATAATTTTTAGCTAGTTTTCGTAGAAAATATTCGTTTATGAGGAGACCACAAACACAAAAAAGATTTCTTGGTGGCCCTAAAGTCGTTGGTGATACCTACAATTTTTTTCCAACACCCTTATAGTATTGAATGTTTGCATTTTTTAAGAAAATATGATGCGCTTGTAAACTAAAACTCTGGACGCAGCAAGTGCGTTATGGTAGTGAATTTTCATAAAAATGTTTTTAATGCAAATATGTGTGTTTTCTTTTTAAGAAAGCAGGCATCAATTTTGGTTACCGGTATAACCTATATAGTAAAAGCAATGTGCCATGTTTCATAAAAATAATTTTATTGTGTGAAAATGTACCAAGATTTCCAAAAGTAGACTTAAAGTGTTCCCGAAAAACTCGTTTCTTGGTCAACCTTATAGGTTATTAGCAAATTGGGCTATTCAAATATGAAGCATTTGATCAAAGTTCGCTACCATAACGCACTTGCTGCATCCATAATTTCTTTTCTTACAAACATGCATTATATTTCGATGGAAAATGCAATAACATAAGGCGTGTTTGATTAAAAAAAAAAGAAAATTTGTATCACCAATGACTTATGGGCCATCCTGTGATTGTAGAAATATTTTTTTAAGATGTAGCTCAAGACACCCTATAATTAATATATACAGATTTTTTTCAAATCTTGTATAATAACGGATATATTGAGCTTTATTGATTTTTTACGAAAATTTGACAAAAATTATGTACCATTAAACGATAAACTCTATAGCTAAGGCTACTGCCAAGCATCAGGGAAAGCGTCTATTTCAAATGAATTTTCTGGAAACATTTTAGTAAAATGAAGGACAATGACGGTTGAAACTAAGACTTCAGTGTTTGTAAAACATCCTTCTTGAGACATTTGATTTCCATAGCCCGTATTAGTTTCAAGTTATTTGCCAAAATGTTGCCGATTTTGACGTTTTAAGTCGCAACTTTGACGTTTTGAGGAAAACCCCAATTTATTTTTCTTTAAATGCCTATAACTTTTTTGTCTTTCGACATACATAGCTAAATTTTGGTAGGTGACTTACATATAAGGACATAAACCCGCGTACCAAATTTGGTTGCCCTTACTTTGTTAATTCGGGAGATATAAAATTTTTTTCGAAAGAAAACACAAAATTTTCCGGGAAAACCTGGGCAGATTTTCCTGGCTAACGAACTTATCCAAGCCATTTGCAAAAGGAATTTATTCACCAAATTTAATCAAAATCGGCCGATTATTTTTTGAGTTATCGGTGTGATACATATAAATATATATATATATATATATATATATATATATATATATATATATATATATATATATATATATATATATATATATATATATATATATATATATATATATATATATATAAACATATAAAAATTCAAACTGACCCCGGATATGTGTTCTGGGGGGCCTAATTAGCGCTCATTTGAAGAAATTTTTTCAAAATTCAAAAGTCGAGATCTCCTCATTAGTGAATTTTTTTAAGAAAATTCACTAAAAATCGAGACGTAGTAAGTGCGTCTTGCTAGAGAATTTTCATGAAATGCTTAAAATTTCAATAACTTAATTTGCTATTAACCTAAGGTTTGTTGGTTATGAAACCAGTTTTCTCGGAAAGATTATAAGGTTAATTTCGGAAAATGTTTGTACATTTTCAAACAATAAGTTATTTTGATAAAATATGGTTCATCGTTTCTACTATATAGGTTATACCGGTAACCAGATTGATGCCTGCTTGCATTAGAGAGACATAATATTTGCTATGAGAAACATTTTAATGCAAATTCACTTCCATAACGCACTTGCTGCGTCCAGACTTTTTTAAAACTAGGGTGGACGTGTCTATGCATTTCGTCAAAATACAAGTCGCTCAAATTGTAATGAATTTATTCCATAATTTTGCCACTTAATGTAACATATAATATGTATAACAAATGTAACTACAGATATCCGTAAGCCAATAGAACGTCTTTAGTGAATGTTCTTTAAAAAAAATTCACTTCCCGACTTTTGAATTTTGAAAAATTTCTTCAATTTAGCGCTAACTAGGCCCCCCAGAACACATATCCGAGGTCAGTGTCAATTTTTATGTTCATATATATATATATATATATATATATATATATATATATATATATATATATATATATATATATATATATATATATATATATCACACCGATAACTCAAAAAATAAAGGACCGATTTTGATTAAATTTGGTGAGTACCTTCCTTTTGCAAATGGCTTGAAAATCGGCCCAGGTTTTCCCGGATCTTTTTTTTGTTTTCTTGCGAAAAAAATATATATCTGGAATTAACAAAGTAAGGGCAACCAACTTTGGTAAGCAGATTTATATACTTATAGGTAAGTCACCTACCAAAATTTAGCTCTGTAGGTCGATAGAAAAAAAAGTTATAGGCATTTAAAGAAAAATAAATTGGGGTTTACCTCAAGTCAAAGTTGCGATTTAAAACGTCAAAATTGGCAACATTTAGGCAAATAACTTGAATTTAATACGGGCTATGAAAATAAAATGTCTTAAGAAAAATGTTTTAAAAACCCTGAAGTCTTAGTTTTAACCGTCATTGTCCTTCATTTTACTAAAATATTTCCAGAAAATTCATTTCAAATAGACCCTTTCTCTGATGCTTAGCAGTAGCCTTAGCTATAGAGTTTATCGTTTAATAATAATAATATATATATATATATATATATATATATATATATATATATATATATATATATATATATATATATATATATATATATATATATATATATATATATATAATTTTTGGCGAATTTTCGTAAAAAATCAATAAAGTTCAATATATCCGTTATTATACAAGATATGAAAAAAATGGTATATATTAATTATAGGGTGTCTTGAGCTACATCTTAAAAATTATTTCTACAAACACAGGCCGGCCCATAAGTCGTTGGTGATACGAATTATCTTTTTTTTTAAATCAAACACGCCTTATGTTATTGCATTTTTGCATTTTCCATCGAAATATAATGCATGTTTGTAAAAAAAAAGAAATTATGGACGCAGCAGGTGCGTTATGGTAGCGAATTTTTAACAAATGCTTCATATTTGAATAGCTACATTTGCTATTAACCTATAAGGTTGACCAAGAAACGAGTTTTTTCGGAAACATTTTAAGTTTACTTCCGGAAATTTTTGTACATTTTCAAACAATAAAGTAATTTTGATGAAACATGGCACATTGTTTTTACTATGTAGGTTATACTGGTAACCAAATTTGATGTCTGCTTTCTTAAAAAACACACATATTTGCTATTAAAAACCTTTTTATGAAAATTCACTACCATAACGCACTTGCTGCGTCCAAACGTTTTTATTTTAAGCAACCGCAGAAATTTTACTGTTTTCCGAGCGAAACCTCTATTTAAACATATAACTTAAGGGGGCGTTTTATTGCATAGCTAATTTAGAATTAAGTTATTTGACCTGGAGTAACCCAGTACCTAAGTATATCATTTTGCTTTAACCAGTTCCGTGAAAACAAGTAGCCCATCTTAAAATAAAAATGCGTCTTCCTAGCAATGCCTTAAAAATTTAAGAGCAACGTTCATGGCTCTTTATTTTCAGTTTTATGGTTGTATGCAGAATTTATTATTTAGCAGACAAGAAGACAGAGAAAGAAGTCATTAAGCAATTGGAATCACGCCACGACATCCGTCGACTGTGTGACAAACCGTCCTAAAATAAGATTATTATGACAATAGACATCTTGATAAATGTAGGTCTCCGTTACAAAGATTAGATTAACAACATGACTTGCGACTGTGATTTAAGGAACAAAGGATATACCAAGTTATCCACGAATTTTAGTAACAAAAGTTCTTGGAATATACATATTTTATTCTATAGCTAAGAGGATAATCATGCCATCCTTGCCAGAAAACGATAGTGGATATAAAAAGCAATGAACTATTTCTAGGAACAGGTTTTAGAAAAGGCTTTTCAAATGCAAATAACTCGAATTTGTTTTTAGCGTTGGTATTTCCGCGGCAATGACCAATCACCAACGACAATGGACAGCTGGAAAATTTTCCGAATCCCTTCTTTTCTGTATCGAGGTTGGGGATCTTTAACTTTGAGACAATGCCGCAACATCCGGCTGATATTAGTTTCACAGTATGTACCGAAAAAGTAAAATGATCCGCTACTAGGAGTCGAACCCAGTACACTTTGGTTCAGAGGCACACGTTCTTAACACTTGACTACGGAGGCTGTAATTATGACTTTAAAGATTTTATTAAAATTCGCTACCATAAAACTCTTGCTGCGTCAGGAATTTTATTTGTTGCGCAGAGCTTTATACCAGAGCACAACTAGACAAAGTTAAAGGCTTTTACGACTTTTAAGATTTAATATGAAGATTTATATTGGTGGATATTGGATGTGGGATGTAAACATTATTACCGCATTAAATTGGTTTTTATGGTCCAAAATCCTAAACTCCGCTTTCTATGTTCCAGATTAAATCATTTATAATGATTATAATAGTCATATGTACAGTGCAGATAAAATAATTTACACATTAAAGAATGATATTAACTTTTACCCTGTAGTAACATAATACTGGGCCTATATTGGTTCAATATTTTTTATTGGCTCAATTTTTCTTTTATCTTTCAACAACACACCAGGAGGGCTTACAGACTAAATACCATCGTACCGTGGGTTTCGACAAGGAGGAAAGAGGCAACTTGTTAATTCTGGACTTGAAGGTTTGGAGGTTCAGAGGAGAAGGAAAAACATGAGCCGGCAAGGAATTCCACAACTTGAAAGTCCTCGGAACAAAAGAGCGGGCATAACAGTATGTTCTATGTCTGGTGACCTGGATAGTAAAAGGGTGCATTCGCTCTGTTCCACTGGTAGATCTGTTGGGGCAGCAGGTGGAACAACTACGGAAGAAAGCTCCTCTGAGCAGTGCCCGTGCAGATATCTATAAAAGATAGGGGCAAGGGATGGCAGCTTTTGGGTGAGAGTAGAGTCACCGATGGGACGTATAGCTCTCTTCTAAATGGTGTCCATGATAGCGAGTGTAGAAGCGGCAGCAGCACCCCAGATCTGGGAGCAGTATTCGAGGTTTGGCCTTATTTGTGAAGTATATAAGGTATAGAGATTAGCTGGTGAAAGGTATTTGTGAGCCCGGAAGAAGAAACCTAATTTCTTAGTAGCCACTTTTCCAATTGATGTGACATGTTGGTGCCAATTGAGATTTCGATCCACAGAAATGCCAACATGTGAAAAGGACTCATTACTTTGAATAACTTGGTTGTTCATTGTGATGGGTCTAGGGCTGGTGTATCTCTTATGAGAAAGAAAGCAAGACTGAGATTTGGTGGGCTTGAACTGTACAAGATTTCTACTTCCCCAATCTGATATTTTTTGGAGATCCACGGAGACAGAACCCTCAATGAGTCTGCGATCCTCATCTAATTGGGCTAAAGAGACAGGCTTAGAATATTGTATATTTGAGTGAAGGATGCTGTAGTCCGCGTAACTGTGAACTGGGTTGGATGTTCTAGAGAGGAGGCCATTGATGAGGAGAAGAAACAAGATAGGGGCTAAAGCTGAATCTTGAGGAACTCCTGCATTAATTGGATAGAGTTTAGAGGAATGGTCATCCACGACACCAGAAATGCTCCGGTTGGAAAGGAAATTTGCTGTCCAGGTACAGAGTTTTGGTGGTAGGCCATAGGCCGAAAGTTTAATAAGCATCGCTGCGTCCCTGACCTGGTCGAATGCTTTGGATATGTCTAGAGCGACAATCTGGGATTCACAGTGTAGTTCCATAGACTTGTTCCAAGAATGGGTGACAAAAGAAAGAAGGTCGGCAGTTGATCTGCGTTGACGGAATCCCTACTGCCTGTCGTGGATTAGGCTGTGTTTTTCAAGAAATTTGAGTAATTCGGTGTTTATATACTTTTCCATCACTTTAGAGACGACTGACAGGAGAGAAATAGGCCTGCAGTTGCTAGGAAGCGCTTTGGATCCTTTCTTGGGGACGGGTTGTACTCGAGCAGTTTTTCAGTTACTAGGGAATATGCCTTTATTGTAAGATGTCTGAAACAGACGAGTCAGGAGATGAGCAATTTCTGGTGCGCATTTTTTGAGAATAAATGCTGCGATCTCATCAAGGCCAGAGGCTTTCCTGGTATTAAGAGAAGGGAGCATATTTCGTACCTTTTTAGTTTTGAAAATGATATCCGTCATTTTATGCGCGACATTGGGGACTGTTGGTGGTTGAACATTTGGAGGTGGGTTGATAGTAGAATTGCCAGCAAACAACGAGGCAAAAAGTTCAGCCTTGCCCTGGGCGGTAGACACAATTTCATCCCCTGAGACAGGAGGTGGGAACGTGCTCTTGCAGAAATGATTCCCAATAGATTTAGCAAGAGTCTAGAAGGGTTTACTGCCGCTGGAGCTTTAGATGACTTTTTTTTGATGTGGTTATTAAACGTGTTTTTGGCTCAGAAAGAATGCGGACAGAGCGGTTTCTTGCGTCGTTAAATGCTTGACGGTTTTCTTGACTGGGATTTTGTAGAAGCGTTTTGTGAGCTTTGACCTTTTTAAGCCTGGCCTGGTCACAGGATTTAGAAAACCAGGGCTTTTGAGTGGCTGAAGAGGTTTTCTGTGTACGTAGAATAAATAATTCCATGCTAGCTTGGATAATTTCGGTGACGTTTTGTGAGATATTAGAGGGGTCAGGATGAGAGAAGCAGACAGACGCCCATGGAAATAAGGAAAAGTAATCTCGTATTTCGTCCTAGTTCGCGGAGTTGTAGTGCCAAACGATACGTGGGTGTAATGACTGTGTGACCTCGGGTTGCATTGCGCAGAAAGCAGTGACCATTCCATGGTCTGAGCGACCGAGGAGGCGGTGACTCATATCTTATTACATTCAGGATTTGTAGTAAGAATGAGATCCAAGGGATTTGAGCTGTGTGTTGGGATGCGAGGAAAGTAAGTAGGTTTCTGAACCATGTTGGCTAAAGAACTGCGGATGCAAAGGCCTCCGCTGCTCTCCCTTGTGGATCGGTATTTGAAGATCCTAGCCATTCCTCATTATGGACATTGAAGTCACCAAGAATAGTGACCTCGGAGGAAGGATATTCAGAAATGAGATGGTCGTTTTTTTAGAAAGGTAGTCAAAGAGCTTGGCAAAGTTGTTGTCAGAAGGTGACCGGTAAATGCAATAGATGAATTTAGTTGCAGCCCTGAGTGAGAGAGTTTTATCCATAGTATGTCTCTTCTTCCAGCTTCGAATTGGGGAGTCTGGTGCAGGGTAGATTGCTACGGACGTATGCGCACACGCCTCCATGCAATCTAAATGATGTAAGGAGCTCATATCCCGGAAAAATAAGGTGATAAGTGGCTCTTTTGGCACTGATTTGGGTTTCGGTGGGGAAGAGGAGTTGGGGCCTATTAACCTGGAGGAAATGGTGGACGGAGTTCGGGTTAGAATTTAGGCCACATATATTCGAGAAGGATATGTTAAAGCTTGATGCTGATGCCCCCTGTACACCCCTCTCACGGAGATCCGAATGGAGGGGTATTTTACCTCCGGAATCTTTTGTACAAGGAGGAGCCATCATCATTTTTGCTTATAAGGGAAACCGACTCATACACCAGAACCGGAAACCTCCATTGGGACTTTACCGGCCCCTTGATGTATGGGGTGGTACTTCCTCGGTCGTGAAAAAGTCCTTTACTCTCACGTAAAGGAAAATTCCACTACCACCTGCTAATTCCAATCCAATATTGCATTAATATATATTTTTTGTTATATGATAATATTGAAGTCACCATATCACTGTAATATTGAAGAAATATTGGTTTTCGTTCAATGAGTTGGCAGAAAGTCATTGCACAGGAACAATATGAAGCCAATATTGCATTAATATTTTTTTCCGTATATATTAAATATTGAAATATTATATTTGTCTAATATTGAAAAACTATTTATTTTCGCCCAAGGAGGGTGTAGCACTTCATAACACAGTAACAATATAAAGCCAATATTGCATTTAATGATAATTTCATTGATTATTTTACTTGCATATCGTCAATACGTGTGGTATGAGAACGATGACAGAAATTTCAAAAAAAAAATCGCTCAAACGTCGCAAAACGTGTCAAAACCTATAGAAAACATAATTTGGGAACGAATATTTTTTCCTGTCGGTCTATCGTTCTGTATGTCTTTCTGTTAGTAGCCACAATAACTTTAGAACGATTTGAGATATCGTCTTCAAATTTGGTACACAGTTACCACCCGGTTCTACTACAAAATGGGCTGGAGATTCTCCTATCTGTCCTAATCAGGCTGTATAGAGCCAGTCTGGCTTGGCTCTATATTCCATCCAGCTGGTCGGTGATTACGGGGGTTTACATTCCCCCGTATGTTTTTGGTAGGCGTATTCAGCGTACTTTCATTTATTAATTATCTTCAAGTTACCTTTGGCACGAACGGAAACAATCGGCTTCTCGTGAAAATAAATGAAGTAAAATCAGGACTCTTCAAGTAATTTTATCTCTGTCCAAAAAAGCAGGAATTTATTTAAGCGATAATTTAGGTTACACTTTAATAATTTTACCTAGAAAGACACTTTCAAATTCGATGTCCACAGGAAGGAAATTCCGAATGACTCACATTATATGTTCTCACAAAAAACAGCTACTTTAAGTTATTTAGTGATTAGATTAATACAATTTGCCTTAGGTAAAAGTAGATATAGCAAAGAATTAGGGTACATTAATAACTTGGCTAAATATAACGAATTCTCGATTTGCTTAGTGGAGTGTACAAAAAATTTGTCTGCTTACAATTTGAACCGCGAATCGTGGGGAGTCTCAAGATCATTTTGAAGAAGGTTGATGTTTTAAATATTAATTTATTAAAACTGCTACATAGATCTCTACAAGATATCGAAAATAGTCCAAACACAAAAACAGCTTATCAACGCTGAAATTTAAAATTAAAATATTCGTCCACAGAATAAAAAGAATGCTCTCTAAAAAACGATTTTAAAGCAAACTTAAATTGCCTGAGGCTGTTCAAATTTTTGACGCTGTCAGGTAAATAATTATATAAGCGTATTGCAGTGTTGCGAGGTCCTCGATTAATCTGTTCGATCCTATAAAGGGGAACATACAAATATTTAGCCTGTCTTGTTTCATACGCTGTAATATTACCGCAGGTACTAAACATTGCAATATTTTTTCTGGCATAACAAAGCGCCTCAAGCGTATATAGGCACGTCACTGTTAAAATGCCATACCGTATAAATAATGGTCTACAAGATGCGGAAGACGGCAGGCCAAACATGGTGCGGGCAATTCTCTTCTGCATTAACAGAACCCTCCCCAGATGCACACAGCCGCCCCAACACAGCAAACGATATGCCAGGAGACAGTTGACACTACCATAGTGGCATGTCAACAACGCCTGAGTACTCAAGGAATCCCGCAGCTGCAGCAACTCGTAATTCCTAGATGCAAGAGAGGCCACCACATGGTCCACATGGACATCCCATGATAAGTTAGAATCCAGATGGATCCCCAAAAACTTTACAGACGTGCCCTGTATTATTGAACAGTTTTCAGATCTCACATATAGGCTCAGATTCGGACGCACACCCACTGGAGAAAAAAGAAGCATTTCAGTCTTCCGCGTGTTAAGAACCAGACCATTTCGCGAACACCAGGCTGACACCTAAAACACACACACATTAGCTGCAGAATCAAGCTCTTCAAAACTTTTCCCTGAGGTTGCAGCAGTGGTGTCATCTGCGTACAAAGTGAAGTGGTATTGTTGGAGATCATAATACATAATACACAATATCGTTAAGAAGAATTGTAAACAAAACAACAAAAATGTGCCTCTTTTTCGACCAAAAAGAATTTTAAAAATTTGTGAGGTAATCCAAAAATAAGGATAAAGCTACTGAAATGTGAGGTATCTATGAAATAAGTGCTAAAGATCGTAACCTTAAATAAAAAAGGCATTGAAATCAGATTTGAAGAACATCTGGCACAGTTGAGACACGGAACTATAGACAAGTCAAGCGTGACCCTGTATATTTGGGATAATAATCACCACATAGATAAAGAACATCTGAAGCTTATCAAAAATGTTAAACAACCGGTGAAATTAGATGCCTACGAAAGTATCTACGTATCTAAGACCATAAACAACAAAGTCTGTTTGAATAGAGCTCCACGGCTTCCATAAAATTCACTGTTCGCACTGTCTATGTGATAAAAAAAGATACTGAAATTGCGTGGGAATAAGTATAATGGAATTTTCGAAGGTACATCCGGTAAAAAGCGTAGAAAGTTTGTTTGTGATTACTCTCTCTAGAGTGCGATAAATTACCTGACGCATAATATAAACACAATTTTTAGAAGTTAGGAGTTTAGAATGTTTTGCTATGACGTTAACTTTGTTAGTGAAACGATCGCCAGGTCTTTAAAAGTGTGTTATGGTGATTTGGGTTCTCCAAGTATACTTCCCAGTGCTCATCGCAGGTTCCAGTCATCACTTAGTGAATACATAATGATAAAAAATCTAGCGTTTTCTCAGACATGTCGTTTTAAAAAGTTCACAGTTTGGTCGCTCTTGGGATTTTGAATGTTAAACTTTGACTGCTTATTTAAAAAAGAATCATCATAGCTGTTACCATAGCAACTAATTTTAGTTTTGATTACTGGGAAGTTTCTACAGTAACTAGACATCAATAAACCCTCGTAATTTTTTATTGCAGCATTACCTCGGGCAAAACGAGCTAAAGCTAATTTTGAGAAACCTACCTTGCAAATGATTACATAATAATGAGGCAGTCCTTTAATAGGTAAGTTTAGGTCACGAATTAGATGCATAACATTCAGAATATAGTTAACATTCAGAATATAGTTTAACGGTAATTTATATGCAGCTATTAACTTGCATTGTCTAGCAACACGAGCAATTTTCTTTATATGTTCCTATAATGATCATTCTAAATGTTGCTTCATAAAAAGTCCTTAGGTGCAAGTACGTTATGGTACAGAATTTTCATTAAACCTTTTCAAATAAAAATGTAAGTAAAATTTTCTACCCACCCAAACCTCTTTGCGCGGTAACTACCCTCACAAAATTTTTGAATAAAAAATGGGCTTCTATGATACCCCTTTTGAAGCGATTCTCAATTTAGCACTCTAAAAAATTTTAAATGGTGCCCGCAAAAATAATTGGTCTTCAAAAAGCAGGGAAAAAAACTAAATCATATGCTCAAGATAAGCTCCTTTTGATCCTGACAAAATCTAAGTCAATCGACGAATTCTCGTAGCACATTATTAAGACTTTTAGCGGTAAAACAGTGGTTTCTCTCGTACCTTTCTAGTTTTGAAATTGATATCCGTCATTTTATGCGTGACATTGGGGACTGTTGGTGGTTGAAGATTTGGAGGTCGGTTGAGAGTAGAATTGCCGGCGAACAACGAGGCAAAAAGTTCAGCGGTAGAAATAATTTCATCCCCTGAGACAAGAGGTGGGAACGTGCTCTTGCAGAAATTATTCCCAAGAGTCCAGAAGGGTTTTCTGCCGCTGGAGCTTAAGAGGACTTTGTTTTTGATGTGGTTATTAAACGAGTTTTTTGCCTCAGAAAGAATGCGGACATAGCGGTTTCTTGCGTCGTTAAATGCTTCACTGTTTTCTTGACTGGGATTGTGTAGAAGCTTTTTGTGAGCTTTGACCTTTTCAAGTCTGGCCTTGACACAGGATTTAGATAACCAGTGCTTTTGAGTGGCTGCAGAGGTTTTCTGTGTACGTGAAATAAATAATTATATGCCAGCTTGGATAATTTCGGTGACTTTTGTGAGTTATCAGAGGGGTCAGAATGAGAGAAGCAGACAGACGGCCATGGAAATGAAGAAAAGTAATCTCGCATTTCGTCCCAGTTCGCGGAGTTGTAGTGCCAAACGATACGTGGGTGTGATGACTGTGTGACCTCGGGTTGCATTGCGCAGGAAGCAGTGACCATGCCGTGGTCTGAGCGACCCAGAGGGCGGTGACTGATATCTTATAGCAGTCAGGATTTGTAGTAAGAAGGAGATCCAAGGGATTTGAGCTGTGTGTTGGGATGCGAGGAAAGTAAGTAGGTTGCTGAACTATATTGGCTAAAGAATTGCTGACTGCAAAGGCCTCCGCTGCTCTTCCTTGTGGATCGGTTTTTGAAGATCCTAGCCATTCCTTATTATGGACATTGAAGTCACCAAGAATAGTGACCTCGGAGGAAGGATATTCAGAAATCAGATGGTCGGTTTCTTCAGAAAGGTAGTCAAAGAGCTGGACAAAGTTGTTGTCAGAAGGTGACCGGTAAATGCAACAGATGAATTTAGTTGCAGCCCTGAGAGAGAGTTTTATCCATAGTATGTCTTTTCTTCCACCTTCTAAATTGGGGAGTCTGGTGCAGGGTAGATTGCTACGGACGTACGCGCACCGCCTCCATGCAATCTAAAAGAAGCAAGGAGTTCATACCCCGGGAAATTAAGGTGATTAGTGGCTGTTTTGGCACTGATTTGAGTTTCGGTCAGGAAGAGGAGTTGGGGCCTATTAGCCTGGAGGAAATGGTGGACGGAGTTCAGGTTAGAATTTAGGCCACATATATTCGAAAATGATATTGTAAATCTCGATGCTGGCGTCCCCTGCACACCCCTCTCCCGGAGATCCGAATACGCGGTTCAAAAGGTAGGCAAAAATTAATTTAAGAAATTTGTTAGGTAAGATAAAGCCACTGAAATGTCGGGTATCCATGAGATAAGTTGTACAGATTGTAATCTTAAATACGCTAGGCTGACTAAGAGAACCATTGAGACTAGATTTGGTGAACATCTGGCACAGCTGAGATACGGTAGTGGAGACAACTTATGCGTGGCACAACATATTTGGAATATTAGCCACCACATTGATAAAGAAAATCTGAAACGTATCAAAAATGTTAGACAGCCAGCGAAGTTGGATACGTACGAACGCATTTATATTTCTAGGGGAATAAAAAACAAAAGCTCCTTAAATCGAACTCCGCCATTGGTTTGTAGTCCTTTGTTTGCGCTCTGTCTTTGATGCATATAAACATTTCGAAACCTGCTAGGTAAAGTCATAAATGAAGTTCAAATGCCTCGTCCGGCAATTAAAATGCAATACACAGAAAGTTTTCCTGCGATTTAGTCTCCCTCTCGGTATCGTTCTTTACCTAAGACTCAGTAAAAAAAGGTGGTGTTAGTAGTAAGTAGTTATAATTTTTCATCCCACTTTGTTAGTGAAATGATCGTCATGTCTTTAAAAAGATGTGTTGTGGTGATTTGTGTTCTCCAAGTGTACTTATCAGTGCTCATCACAAGTTCCAATCTTCACTTAGTAACAAGGTACGTATGTGACAGGATAAACGGAAAAATAATTACAAAGGATGCTAATTGTTCTAGATAATATGTTAAAATGAATCAAACTAACGATCAATATGACGAGCGCAAAAGTAATGAAGATAAGTAAAGATTAGACTGCAAAAATTGATGTAAAGCTAAACAGGTAACAACTAGAACAAGTAGAAATATTCATATGTACAGGATTATTCATTTATTCATTATAAATTACCCACCCCTTATCATCGTTATTATTGCCTATAGAAAAAGAAGTTTAAAAAAAGTTGTGTGGTTATGACTGAGTTTTGCGAAAATGCTATCAAAAGTACAGTGGCGTGTAGATTTCAGAGGATACGCAAAAATGATATTTTTTAAAATATTATTCTTTCTCATTTTAAAATATACCGTATATTACCCCTAACTTATGCCCTTTTTGAGTTATTAAACGTCGAATATGTTAGTAAAACTAGTTACTGTAAATATGAAAAAGTTAACTTTATGAAAGTAAGCTTTGTAAATGACAGCTATTATGTTTGATAAGTATCATTTGCTTAATGAAATAATCAAAATGGTTTACAGTGATGGAGAAAAAGTTCAAATTTACTCGTTACATAAAAAATAATAAAAATAAACGTGCGGAAAAAGGAGCATATATCCAAATATTCCAACACCATCAGAAAATACGTTCAAAAATATTTGCCGAAAGGTGAATAATACCTCCAGTTTTAACAGAAAGAAGCGTGTAGTTGAAGCAAATCAGGAAGAACAGCTAGATATACTATCTCTTTTCGAAGATAAGCCCATCCATATTTATTCACGAATAGACTGCTTTGAAATATTGTATTATTAAAAAAAAAAATCTAGATGCAGTCGATGAATTAGGTAACAGTTATTCCAAAATCCAACGTTCATTAAAAAATAACAACTACATACCATAAAATTTAATCCGTAAAAGTTTTAACAGAGGTTCATAAAAAGAAACGGCTGGAATTTTGCTGCCAGATGATTGAAAAATTGAAAGAAGATCCCGATTATTTTCTTAAAATATTACGGACTGATGAATCATCCTTTTCTAGGGCAGGAACTTTTAATAGGAAAATCGAAGGTCGTGGGAAAACAAGCACAACAGAAAAATATTGGCAAAACAAATACAAAAATCGGGAAGAAAAACTGTTAGCGTTTAGTGTAGAATTTTCAGAAACAAAATTGTTGGGTCAATATTTTATGATTTATGATACTTTAACTGGAATTACATATTTGGAAATACTTATCCCAGAAGTAGAAAATATCCTTTTACCGAATTTTCTCGAAGGGGAACTTGATGATATAATTTGGATGCAGGATGGGGCAACACTGCATAGTATCCCACTCTTCCAGATCATTTGAATAATGTATTTCCAATATGGATAGGTAATGACGAAACTATTCAATGGCCACGTAACAATCAGATTTGACCTCTATGAATCCATTTCTTTGGAAAATTCTAAAAGACATTGTCAAGAATAATAATAATAATAATAATAATAATAATAATAATAATAATAATAATAATAATAATAATAATAATAATAATAATAATAATAATAATAATAATAATAATAATAATAATAATAATAATAATAATAATATTCAAATCATTAAAGACATGATAAGGCCTGAAATAAACAACCTGAATGCCATTTCCAGTGCAATTATAAATATGAGAAGACGTTATCAATTATGCATTGACAATAATGGTGGACACATCGAACATCTTTTATCATTATTAATATTTAAATTTCTAAATATATTTTTGTTACTATTATATTATATATTATTTTGTATAAATATTTAGAGTTTTCCTTCCTCACTGTAAGGAAATGTCACAATAGCTGTCATTTTCAAAGCTTACTTCAATAATGTTAACTTTTCCATATGACTGAATGAATTCACCTCGTGGCCAGAACATACACAAGAAAAAACTTTTCCATATTTACAGTAACTAGCTTTTATAACATATTCGACGTTTAATAACTCAAAAAGGGTACGAGTTAGGGGTCACATATGGTATATTTTTGAAGTCGGAAAAAAAAGATCAATTCAAAAATTTTATAATATAGGTCCGGAATATCCCATTTAAAAAAAGTCTGGACGCAGCAAGTGCGTTATGGAAGTGAATTTTCATAAAAATGTTTTTAATTACAAATATATCGTTCTAATGCGAGCAGGCATCAATTTGGTTACCGGTATAACCTATAAAGTAGGAACAACATACCGTATTTTATCAAAATGATTATTTGAAAATGTACAAAAATTTTACGAAAATAAACTTTAAATATTTCCGAGAAAACCGGTCTCCTAGCCAATGAACCTTAGGTTAATAGCAAATTGAGAGTTATTGAAATTTGAAACATTTAATGAAAACTCGCAACCAAAACGTCCTTGCTGCGTTCATACAAAAGTTTTCCGAAAATAAAGTTAAATGTTGGTTTCCTAACCAACAAAACTTACGTTAATAGCAAATTAAGTTATTGAAATTTGAAGGATTTAATTAAAATTCACTACCAAAACGCACTTGCTGCGTCCAGAATTTTTTCTTACAAACATGCATCATATTTCGATAAAAAATGCTAAAATGCAGTAACGAATTTGTTCTACGAAAATTATCTAAAAATTATAGACTGTTAAACCATAAACTTCACTGAACCTACAGAGAAAGCATCAACTTAACTTAACCTACAGCCAAAGCATCAGAGAAAGGGTCTATTTAAAATGAATTTTCTGTAAATATTTTAGTAAAATGAAGGACAATGACGGTTGAATATGAAACTTAAGGGTTCGCAGAACACTCTTCTTGTAACATTTTCTTTTCACAATCCGTATTAGTTTCACGTTCTTTGCCTAAACATTGCCAATTTTGAAGTTTTAAATTGCGAGTTTGACGTTTTGAGGAAAACTCCAAAATTTGTTTCTTTAGCTGCCCGTAACTGTTTTGTCTTTAAACTTAGAGACCTAAATTTTGGTACGTAATTCACTCTTTATAATACAAATACGTGCTCCAGAGATATAATTTTTTTTAGAAAGGAAACACAAAATTTTCCGAGAAAACCTGGTCAGATTTTCCTGGCTAACGAACGTATCTAAGCGACTTGCAAAAGGAAGGTACTCACCAAATTTGATCAAGATCGGTCCATTATTTTTTGAGTTATCGGTACGATATATATATATATATATATATATATATATATATATATATATATATATATATATATATATATATATATATATATATATATCCCCATTAGAGATTTTTTTTAAAGAAAATTCACTAAAAAAAATATTTGAATCACCAACGACTTATGGGCCACCATGTAACTGTAGAAATATATTTTTTTAAATGTAGCTCAAGACACCCTATAATCAATGTATACAATTTTTTTTCGTATCTTGCATAATAACGGATATATTGGACTTTAAATTTTTTTACGAAAATTCGACAAAAATGATATACGATTATCCGATAAACTCTATAGCCAACACTACTGCCAAAGCATCAGAGAAAGCGTCTATTTGAAATGAATTGTCTGGCAACATTTTAGTAAAATGAAGGACAATGACGATTAAAACTAAGACTGCGGGCTTTGTAAAACATTCTTCTTGAGACATTTTCCTTCCATAGCTCATAATAGTTTCAGGTTCATTGCCTAAATATTACCAATTTTGACGTTTTAAATCGCGACTTTAACGTTTTGAGGAAAACCCGAATCTATTTTTTTAAATGCCCGTAACTTTTTGTCCTTTAACCTAGAAAAATAAATTTTGGTAGGTAACTTACATAGATTCATATAAACCCTCGTACTAAATTTGGTAGCCCTTACTTTGTTAATTCCAGTGATATAATTTTTTTTTAAAGAAAACGCAAAATTTTCCGGGAAAACCTCGGCAGATTCTCCTGGCTAACGAACTTATCCAAGCCACATACGAAAGGAAGGTACTCACCAAGTTTTATCAAAATCGGTCCATTATTTTTGTAGTTGTGACACACACACACACAAATATATATATATATATATATATATATATATATATATATATATATATATATATATATATATATATATATATATATATATATATATATATATATATATATATATATATATATCATATAAAGTCTGAAACCGACCTCGGATTTGGGTTCCAAGGGTCCTAAATAGCGCTCGTTTGAAGAAATTTTTTCAAAATTCAACAGGCCGGATCTCCTAATTTTATTTAAAGAAAATTCACTAAAATAATACTTTTTGTATCCCCTGAAATCTGCACGCCACTGTACTTAACAAGATTCAGTCATATCCACACCACTTTTTTTAACTTGTTTTTCTATAGGCATTAATAATGATGATAAGGGATGGATAATTTATAATGGATAACCCTGTACCTTGGGAGTATTAGGACGGATGATGGAAAATCTAGCAAAAAACTGAGAAGGTTCAGTTTCCCTAATTATCGTTTCCATCTAAAAATGGGCAAGCCGTTTGATTCTAATTAATACTTGGGTTTGCGTCTAAAAACTAAATTTTTATTTATTGTTACCTCCACAGAAGAGGTCATACTAATGAAATTCAGGAATAGAGTGTTAATTAAAAATACTATCAATAAACCCACCGAGGGGGTCACACTTAAATTTTCATTTATTGTTACCTCCACAGAAGAGGTCATACTAATGAGATTCAGGAATAGGGTGCTAATTAAAAATACTATCAATACACCCACCGAGGGGGTCACACTAATAAATTCTACACAGATTGATCCGTTTGTTAAAAACATTTTTTTTCAATGTGGTCAAAGAAATCCAAAGCATTTTGTTATCTAGGTAGCAGAGTGTAGTAGGGGGGTGGGTAGTTCAGAAGCATAGACGAGTAAGACCAAATTTTTCAATGTGTTCAAATAAATTTAACGCATGGTTATATAGGTAGCAGAGTTAGGAAATGGGGGGCACAGAAGCAAACATAGAGGAGTAAGAAAAACCAAAGAATCACTTGGCATGCTGACAGAAGTGTGGAAACAGCGACAAATAAGAAAAATACCAAGGTAAGAGTTTCCAATAGCTACATAAAATCAGTGTTGTTGTAGAGATGCGAGACATGGGGAGTCCCACAAATATATTAGAAAAACTGCAAACGTTTGTCAACTAATGCGTGAGAAAAATACCTGAGTTCTACTGGTTCGATAAAACATCAACCATAGGACTATAGAAGCGCATAAATCAAACGCGAATAAAGTCTGATATACAGAGAAGAAAATGGAACTGGATAGGACTCAGACTATGGTAAGGAGACGAAGACATTACGAAGAAGGCCATTAGAATGACAGCTC
Organism: Tillus elongatus; assembly: GCA_964006375.1. Classification (NCBI taxonomy): domain Eukaryota; kingdom Metazoa; phylum Arthropoda; class Insecta; order Coleoptera; family Cleridae; genus Tillus; species Tillus elongatus. The sequence goes on along the minus strand of OZ023268.1, from coordinate 108,089,814 downwards.
CAAGACAGATACGCCAAGGTCAGGCAGGTCAGGTCACCAAGGCCAACCAGCACATGAAAAAGGATAATAAATGAAGGGCTGAGGAAAAGTGGGAAAACTTGGAGTAAGGTAAGCAGATTCGCCCAAGGTAAAGTAAAATTGAGGAGCTTTGTGGACGCCATATGCCCCGAAAGGGAATAAGAGGACATTGTTAAACATATAGAGAAAGCTCTTCCCAAAAATGCAAAATCGACAAACCGCACAGTATAGGAACATTCACTTTTGTTATTAAGTATAGACGTGAAGACATTTTATCTTGCTCTATAAATGCGTGTCTTCATTTCTACATCGATGCCGGTAAAAGTGAGGGTTGCACAGAAAATGACAAGCATTTGTGAAGCCGGGGAAAAAGTATTTTTTCTTTATATTTTGTATAGAATGGTTTCACGAATTTAAGGCAACAGCGATCAATAAAATATTACCAAGGTTTCTTTCGTTTTTAAGTTATCAATAAAATCTCAGGTTATTATTCCCTTTTTTGTACTGAAAGGTTTCATTTAACATCACTGACTGTGAAAGGATTATAATTAAGAATACCAAATTATAGTGACCTTCCACTATAAGGATTTGTGTTAGGAATACATTTTAAATTTTATTGGTACAATTTGATATTCCTTTTAATTTAGGGAATGATGAAGAAATTTTATTATAAAAAATAATACCAGACATTAAACATAAAACACATATTTATAATTGCGAAAGTACGTTATAACAGCTACAAAACAATTACCTGGGCACTAAGTCCGGCCAAACCAGCGTAAGCCAATGATTGAGGAATAAGAGTAAGGCCTATGGTGATTCCTGCCACCAAATCGGAAATCGCTTTATCCAGTCCATAATTTCTGATCACGTTCAACACCGGGAACCCCTTGGAAATAAATTTAGCACTTGGGAACATTATGTCTGTCGTTTTATCTTTATCTGGTACGGTACACTGAATGAATTAAATGATTACTCTGTAGTTGATGCCATGAATACACGTGCATATGCCATTATAACTCACAACACTGTCTGTGAAAACTTCTGTACGTTACATACTGGAACAAGAATCAGAATAATGCGATTATTATTATTGTACGTCGAATCATTTCCTCATTTTTACTACTTTAATGCGTGATTTTGTCACATTTGTCACGTATTGTTAATACGGTAATACCGAAGTAACATTAAAAATTGTCAACTATTGTATTTGTATAGATTATACATTTCGTTGGTGTACGTTAGAAAAAAAAGATGAATATAAAATACAGCATGTCCCAAATTCGATACACATCATACTATCATGGAAAAAGTAGGAACTAGGAGATCGTGGGGCACGTTTTGGTAATTTCCTTGCTAGTATTAAATTCAAGGCCAGCTATTAATTTCAACTTATTTAACCCTTTCAATACGGAATATGTTTTTTTTAAATGTAAATATTTGACGTGAAAATTGTGCTAATGGTAGCTTCATTACCTTTAATTTATAAGAAATTGGACAAAAATTGCTTTATGTCCTTTTGAATGACTTGGGGCCTTTTTGTCCCTTGTGTGTTTTTCGCTACGACAAAAAGGGCCCATCAGTACTGAAAGTCAATAGTATGAAAAATCAAAACTTTTAGTTAAACTTTATGAAACAAAAGTAACACATGGTAACATGGTAACACGCTGGAGAACATGAAGGTGACGCTGGGGGACTTCCTAGACATAGAGGGGGCCTTTAGCAACACCTCGGTCGGATCGGTTCTGGCAGCTGTCCGGGAGCGGCGTGGAATAGAGGAGACCTGCTGCAGGTGGATCGGTTCCATACTCAGGGACAGGGCGGTGTTCACCTCACTCGCGGGAGGGACTCTGCTGGCGGGGGTCGCGGCGGGGTGTCCGCAGGGGAGCGTCTGTCTCCCTTGCTCTGGTGCCTAGTCGTGGACGGCCTGCTGGGCTATGCGGACGACATTGTCATCATAGTCCGAAGAAATGTCACACAGGCAGTGTGGGAGCGCATGCAGACTGCACTGAAAGTGGTGGAAGGGTGGTCGGTTGATCAAGGCGTGAGCCCCGAGAAAGCAACCGTCGTGCCGTCTACGAGGAGGGGGAAGTGCGACAGCCACAGAACTCTCACTCTATACGGTAGGAGCGTTCCAATGGCCAGGGAGGTAAAATATCTTGAGGTCGTTTTGGACTCTAAGCTAACCTGGAATGGTCACATTGGAAAAATACTGCGTAAGGCAGTCATGACCTTAGCCGTCACTAGGCGGCTATATGGAAAAACGTGGGGACTAAGACCTAATGTGGCCCACTGGCTGTACACAAGGGTGGTCAGACCATCGTTAACATATGCGCCACTGGTCTGGTGGCCTAAGGTGACACAATCCAGTGCCAAACAAAAACTAGGCAAGATCCAAAGGATGGCTTGCCTCGGCATTACAGGGGCAATGTCTTCAACCCCAAAAGCCGCCATGGAGGTGTTGCTGGATCTGCCGCCCCCCTCACTTAGTTATTATGGGGGAGGCCAGGTTAGGACTATACAGACTAGCTTGCAACGGTAGACTGAAGATCAACCCAGGCTTCAGGGGCCACTGCAAAATTCAGGAGATCGTGAAGGAGCCCATGTTTGAAATGAAGTCTGATTTCGCGAGCCCGCCAATGTGCTGGGAAAACAACTTTATAGTGGAAATCCCCGACCGCGAGGCATGGCGGGAGGAGACGCCGGGCATACCACGGGACGCGCTCGTCTGGTTCACGGACGGATCCGGCGGAGAGCGTGGGACCGAGGGTAAGTCATAGTATTTCCCTCGGAGCCCATGCAACGGAGGTGACCCTCATCTGGGTGCCGGGTCAAAGGCAATGAAGAACCTGACAGTCTCGCGAAGAGAGGGTCAGCAGAACCATTTATGGGACCAGAGTCGGCTCAGGGCATGTCAGAGAGCACTGCCAGGGGAGCCATTAAGTCCAGGGTCAGAAGCCAACACAAGGTGTACTGGACGGACTGTCCAGGGCTCAGACATGTTTAGTCAATAATTGACGGACCCAGTTCAAAGGGAGCTATGGAGCTGCTAAATCTTAGCAGAGGACAGCTCAGAAACACAACAGGTCTCTTGACGGAACATATGGCCGTCAAGAAACACCTGCATAAAATGGGGCGGTTCGAAAGGAACCTCGCATGCTGACTCTGCGGGAATCATCCCAGCACATCTTGTGCGAGTGTAAAGCTCTGGATCGCAAAAGACAACTGATCTACGGTCAGTCTAGACCGGAGACAGAGCAATATAAAACTTCACCCTACCAATCGCTTTGCAGACTAGTTCGAGGCACAGTGATTTTGGAATGGGTGGAGTAAGACTAAGGGTATACACAATCAACCAAAGGTTGCAGTGATATCGGGGCGGCGAGGGTGCGGACGAGCCCTGAGGGAAAAACACATGGTAAATTATGAATGAAATGGTATAAAACATTTTTTGCGTAAAGGCAAATTACAAGCAACGCACATGGTGATCGTACGGTTTTCTATTTTTCGTGCCAAACAATGTCGACATCTTCGTCTTCTTGGTATGTGATTTGGATTATGATCCCCAACATTTACCATCATCTTTCGTCTTTTGGTGATTCTGCCAGATCGACAACTAGCAATTCGTGTGATTGTCGCCTTTGTCCTTTCCAAGGAAATCAGTTGTGCAGCTAGAGGAACAGGATATTGTACTAGTAGAATTTTTTTGTTCTGAACTTCTTAAAATATTATCCGAAAATTTATTACCGCAGCTATGAGTACTTTGAAGAGTACCTTTTCCCACCACTTTGCAGAGTTTCTGTCTAAATCATATTTTGCGATTTTTTGACCTGCTTAGTCAACACCTCCCATGTATTTATTGTAAAAAATTATTGCATCGGCACAAGGAAGTTCATTTGTTTCTCTATTCTTTAGCTTTCTTCTAGTTACACCCATCGAAGTTGAGTGGCAATTTGATATTACCAAAACATGCTTGGTATCTTTCCACTTCACAGCCATTGTAACTTAATCAAGAAAGTCGGAGTTTCCTCCAAGCATTTAGGTGACTTTAAATTTTGGAACATTTCTCCTGTTGAACATCTAGATTCCAACATAAGGATAGTCGAGCGTATTCATTAGTTTGACACTTGTGAAGAAACGATCAAAACATAAACATACGTCAGCTTACAATATTATAAGCCTGTCTCTTCAGCCCAATTAGATGAGTATCGCAGACTCATGGAGGATTCTATTTCCGTGGATCTCCAAAAAATATTAGACTGGGGGAGTAGATTTCTTGTACAATTCAACCCCATCAAATCACAGTCCTGCTTTCTTTCTCATAAGAGATACACCAGCCCTAGATCCATCACAATAAACAACCAAGTTATTCATAGTAATGAGTCCTTTTCACTTGTTGGCATTTGTGTGGATCAAAATCTCATTTGGCACCAACATGTCACATCAATTGCAGAAGCGGCTGCTAAGAAATTAGGTTTCCTCTTTCGGGCTCGCAAATACTTTTCACCAGCTAATCTCTATACTTTATATACTTTACAAATAAGATCAAACCTTGAATACTGCTCCCACATCTGGGGTGCTGCTGCCGCTTCCACACTCGCTATCCTGGACTCCATTCAGAAGAGAGCTATACGTCTCATCGGTGACCCTACCCTCACCCAAAGGCTGCCATCCATTGCCCACCGACGTGCCGTTGGTGACATCTCTCTCTTTTATAGATATCTGCACGGGCACTGGTCAGAGGAGCTTTCTTCCATAGTTCCTCCACCTGCTGCCCCCAACAGATCTACCAGGGGAACTGAGCGAATGCACCCTATTACTGTTCAGGTCACCAGACATAGAACATCTTCCTCTTCCGGGCACTAATCTCTATACCTTATATACTTCACAGATAAGATCAAACCTCGAATATTGCTCCCACATCTGGGGTGCTGCTGCCGCTTCTACACTCGATATCCTAGACTCCATTCAGAAGAGAGCTATACGTCTCATTGGTGACCCTAACCTCGCCCAAAGGCTGCCATCTCTTGCCTACCGACGTGCCGTTGGTGACCTCTCTCTCTCTCTTTTATAGATATCTGCACGGGCACTGCTCAGAGGAACTTTCTTCCGTAGTTCCTCCACCTGCTGCCCCCAACAGATCTACTAAAGGAACAGAGCGAATGCACCCTTTTACGGTCCAGGTCACCAGACATAGAACATCTTGTTATGCCCGCTCTTTTGTCCCGAGGACTTCCAATTTGTGGAATTCCTTACCGGCACATGTTTTTCCTTCTCCCCCGAACCTCCAAACCTTCAAGTCCAAAATTAACAATTTGCCTCTTTCCTCCTTGTCGACAACCACTCTACGATAGTATTTAGGCTGTAAGCCCTCGTGGTGTGTTGTTAAAAGAAGAAAATAAAAAAAGCTGTTCGAATTGTCTTACAGAGCTTTCTCACTACAGGTTCTCCTAAAGTGTCTTATTATGCTGGAGATCTTTTTCGCAGTAGATGCTAAAGTCTTATATCTGTACCCTAGAGCCAGACTGTATTAAGTCCAAAAATTTAATTTTACAGGAGAGCGGTTTGAGAAATTTTATAGCGGTTTCTTTTTATAATTTCTAATTCTAACTATCAGTAGATTATTGGATGGTCAATTTATAATTCCACGTGATTTTAATATGCCACATTATATAAATTGTATTGGTTTGAACTCATTTTGCTTAATATGCCGAGAGTTTAGTGATTTTTGCAATTTTATAGATTGTAGTCAGTTTAACGGTGTTAGAAACGTTAATGGTAGGATAATATATATGGAGATAGAAAATGTGGAGTGTGATGTATGTCATGAGGGTGTTCCTCTATTGCCAGAGGACAGCCACCACCCTGCTCTGGCTGTGCGTGACTTATTGAGCAGTCGGACAACCAGTTTCAGGGATTCGATTGCAATTCAAAAGTTTATAACTTTAGTAAGGCTAACTTCCACGGTCTGTACTCTCAACTTGCCAGGGTTGATTGGAGTTCATTGGAAAGTACCGCATATCTGGATCAGGCGTCCGATGTATTTTAGCGGTTGCTGTATGGCATATTTGATAAAAACGTTCAGTATAAGAGAATACCAGATACTAGGTTTCCGGTATGATGCACAGCCAAACTCATTAAGTGGTTGAAAAGTAAGTATTACTGCTGGTCTAAGTATAAAAAGATCTGTTCGGTTTATCATCTCAAATGTTTCAAAAATATACGTAAAGGAGTCAAAATGGAAACAGAGACAGGGCATAAAAACTACACTTCTAAAATAAAAAGCCAACTCGTAGCGAGTCCTTTTTCATTTTGGTCGTACATAAATAATGTGAAGAAATCTACAAAGATTTCTAGTCTTATGGATATACCACAGATAATAGTAGACAGTTTTTCCACACATTTTGACTCTGTTTATGTTTCACCCTCTAGTCCTGGGCCAATACCCGAATCCTACTGGCCTTCGCATGTAAATTTTAGATCAGTAACTGAGGGTGAGGTTTTTAAAGCCCTAAAGCGTGTTAAGCTTAGACTTACAATTGACCCTGACGGAGTCCCTTCGTTTATAGCAAGAGATTGTGCGGCCGTGCTGAATCACCCCTTATGCTTAATTTTTAACAAAAGTTTGAAGAGACAAACCTATCCTGATATATGGAAGATAGCCAGAGTGATAGTCGGATTGTCGATCCAATATTGATAATTATAGGCCTATATCGATTCTTTCAATATTTTCAAAAGTATTGGAGTCCATGCTTTATGATCACATATCTAAGAACTTAAAGAACAGGATATCAACCAAGCAGCATGGTTTTGTTGCTGGGCACTCAACTGTGTCAAACTTGTTGTCGTTCACTCAGTACATAGCAAAGTCAATTGACGCAGGTAAACAGTGGGATGTTATATATACAGATATATCCAAGGCATTTAACAGAGTTGCTCATTCTATTCTACTGTCTAAGTTGTCAGCAATCAGTTTCGCTGAGGATCTGGATCAAGTTTTCTGCTCCTATTTGATCAACCGTGCACCGTGTAGAAAATATTGGAATTAAATCCAAAAACTACACTCCTGTGTCAGGCGTTTTACAAGGTTCGAACCTGGGTCCTCTACTATTTAAAATTAAAAAATAAAAAACTTAAAAAATTAACAAAGTCAGATTTAAATGGTGTTAGATACATGCTTTACCAGCAATACGTAGCTAAACAAAGCCTACCTTAAATAGCGCAAAGTATCACGAATTTAGAGTTTTCCATCAGGTAAGTCAGATTTATCATGCGAGTAAAACTTTATATCATATTCTTTTCAATTTTCAGGTACAAGAGTGGTTAAATAATCATCTACCACCACAAGACTGGGGTTGGAGTCTAAGAAATCAAGGGTTTCAGCCAATTCATTCCAACCAACGCATTGCCCCTACATGGGTTCTAGAGAAAATTTATTGCAGTTGTTCATCAGGAGGGTGTAAAAAAGCATGTACGTGCAAGCGAATAGGCCTGAAGTGCACTATGGCATGTGGCCAATGCAATGGAATTACCTGTCTAAACCAGGCTGTAAATATGGAGATATTTGTAAGCTATTGGAATACATTTTACTAGATAACTTGTAGATATAGCAGACTATACAATGTTCTAAAATTAAACTAGCCGGATTAATGGAATATTGAGTAAATAGGACTTTAATTGTTTAATAAAACCCGCTATCTTAACGCACTTGCTTTCTCAACGACTTTATAATAATGAATACACACAAAAGGTCAATACCTAACATAAAAATACAGAATACGAAGTCGAATAAATACATAACATTTTCATACCTAAATGAATTAACACAAATATATTTTATGGAAACACTCTACGATTTTAATTTATTTTTTACGACTTCATGCCTTAAGATTTTGATAGAAGTAAACCATTCCGTTACTAATCACCGATTATATAAAGCCAGTGTTTTATTTCTATTTTTACAGTAAAAACATTGTTTAAAAATAAATAGCAGCGATTGCGTAAGAGACGATATTTGCTAAAAAACCCAAATCACAAAAAACAAACTTAAACACTCACCAAACCACAAAGATGCTATTTATTTAAATAAAATAATATAAACAACATCTTCTGAAATTAAACAGGATGTTTTGCAATACTTATCGATCGAGTAAGTTTCGATCTGGTAAATTTACGAATCAAGGCAAACATCATTTTGCGAACAAATATTCTACACAACCATTTATAATCAAAATTAAATATTTACTAAAACGGTCATACACATTAAACGATATATTTAAGAAATGCATTGAATCATTTAGTAGTGAATAAAATAAACAAATATGAGGGACACAGGTAAACAATTTGTTCAATGCAAAACAATTAATTACGGATGTGTGAAAATACCTTTTGATGGTTCACAGTAATAATAGGTATATAATTTAATTATATATTGATTATTACGTCAACAACCATGTGTATAAACAATGTGACCTGTATTTGACAACAATACAGCGTGACCATAATATGCACGTGATTTGAGATGTTGTGGTGGTAGACGATTAAGTGACATCATTACTTGGTGAATGACTCATGCATTATTTCCTTCCATCATCTTGGCGGACTTGTATCCAACCTTCTTATAGAGTAATAAATCTCTATACAATGGATTTTTTGGGAAATATTATATTTTGAAAGCAAACTGGTCACTCATTGGAATTCGCATGGGGTAACTCGGAAAAGCATTGCTGAAGAACATCCATATCTTGGACAATAACCATTCGCCAATCAGAGACGGCAAATTTTAAATGTCGTACGTATGTTCTGAACAAAGAGTTTTTCGCTAAGGGTTCGTCCGCGTCTTTGCCGCCCCGATCGCACCGCAGCCTTTGGCATTTTATGCATGCCCTGTGTCTTTTCTAGTCCACCCATTCCAAAATCACTGTGCCTTGAACTAGTCTGCACAGCAATTGGTAGGGTGAAGTTTTATATTGCTCTGTCTCCGGTCTAGGCTGCCGTTGACCAGTTGTCTTTTGCGGTCCAGAGCTTTATACTCGCACAAGATGTTCTGAGCTGATTCCTTCCCCTCGCCGCGGAGTGTGCATGCCAGGTCACCCTCGAATCGCCCCATTTTATGGAGGTGTTTCTTGACACCATATGTCCCGTCAAGAGTTCTATTATGTTCCGGAGCTGTCCTCTGCTAAGATATAGCAGCTCCACAGCTCTCTTTGAACTGGGTTCGTCAATTACTGACTTACCATGTCTGAGCCCTGAAGTTTGACCAGTACATCTTATGTTCGTTTCTGACCCAGGACTTAATGGATCCCCTGGCAGTGCACTTCGTCACGCCCAGGATCGGTTCTGGTCCCATAAATGGTTCTGCTGACCCTCTCTTCGCGAGACTGTCAGCTTCTTCATTGCCTTTAACCCCCGAGTGACCCGGGAACAAATCAATGCCGACCCGTTATATATATATATATATATATATATATATATATATATATATATATATATATATATATATATATATATAATATGAATCAGTATTTTCCAATTATAAAAGGCTTTCTCCAGGTCTATAAAAGCAATAAGCGTATCTCTATTTTTTTTCGAGCCTTCCACAGAATGACAAATGACAACTCCACCATGAACGCAGTCTAACAAATTGTCAGTTAGAGTAAGTTAGGAGTGGAGGATAAATTAAAATCATGAGAATGGGTAATTCGAAATTAGCAGATATTAAATACAGCTATGGATTACGGTATTTTTTAATTAACTAAAATTAAATTTTTACCATCGATCGTCTCTATTACTAAATTTTCGAAATGAAAATTCACTGAAAACGCTTCATCTTTTTACCTAAAATACGTCCAAGAGTTTCATATATATATATATATATATATATATATATATATATATATATATATATATATATATATATATATATATATATATATATATATATATATATATATATTGAAAACGAAACAGACCGATTTGCGTCCAGAGAATATTTTTTTAAGAAACGCTAAAACACGTCAATTTTAATATTGAGGGGGACATGTTTTGACATAAAACTCAACTTTGTCACATCAACTCCTTAAGGGTGGTGATAACAACCCTTACATTTTAAATAGGGAACATGGGTCGAGTGTTACATCATTTGAAAGCTCTTTCTTTTCTGAATTCAGCACACTAATTTTTTTGGAAGTTTTATCAACTCGTTTAAAAATTATTCACAGTTGGAGTTGCAAGAACGTATTTCATTCATTGTGATAACAAATGCACTAGTTAGTCCATTTTTGGTTAAAAACAAAACTAAAAAACAAAACCAAACGTTCAAAAATGTTTATTAAGTTAAGTAGGTGTTCAAATTGTTGACCATCAGCTTCTATACAAAAGTACAAATTTTGTTCAAAACGATCTCTAATATTCTGGAGCATTTGTGGAGTTATTAGACGGCATTCTTCAACAATGCGTCGTCGTAATTTTTCCAGTGACTCCGGTTCTGTTGCGTAAATTCTACTCTTTAAATGGCCCTATAGAAAGAAGTCTAAATGAGTGAAATTCGGTGATCTAGGGGGCCACTCAATAGCACATCTACGCCCAACCCATTGTCCTGGAAACTCTCTGTTCAAAAACTCCCTAACACGTTGTGAAAAATGCGGAGGAGCTCCATCTTGTTGAAACACTAATTGATTTTCTTGATAGCTCTCATCATTTTCAATGGAAATTAGTAGAGGGTAAACGATATCTTCTAGTAACTCCAAATACGTTTCGCCACTCAAATTGCCATCAAGAAAAATTGGTCCGATTAAACGGTCTTCAAAAATGCCAGTACAGACATTCAATTTCTGTGGAGTTTGAGTGTGGACTTCGTGAAAATTTCTGGAATTATTATCTGTCTAATAACGACAATTATGACGATTGACTGTAGAGTTTAATAAAAACGTACGCTCGTCTGAAAAACAGATATTGAACAGAAAGTTCCCGTTATCAGCTATTCGTGCAGTCATAACTTCACAAAACTCCAGCCTTCGGTTCAAAATCATCTTCATTCAGTTGTTGTACAAGATGAATTTTATACGGGTGAAATTTATGATGCTTCAATATTCGCTGAATAGTTCTTCTTTTGATGTTTGAAACAGTGGCCAATTTTCTCGTGCTCAAAGTTAGGTCTGCAGCAATTTGTCCTAAAACTTCAATCTCAGTAGTCTCATTTCTAACCGAAAATTCACGTTCAGGATCCCGTTTTTTGTTGGCTACTGAACCACTTTTTCGAAACTTTGCAACTAACTCCAAAATGTATTTTCTGTTAACATGTCTGTTCGGATGTCGTTCATTAAACAAATTTGCGGTACGGTTGGCACAGTCATTGTTTTTGAAAAAAAGAGTAATTATTTCAACTATTTCTTCTACAGAATACACCATTGTGAAATTAATTTTTGGTAGTACTATCAAGTATCAAACCGACTGATAAACTGAAATAATAAACCGCATTTTTCTCATTCCGATAAGAAATGTTCTGATAGTCAATTTTTTGTTTACAAAGCAACAAAACATTGACTATCACCACATTTCTTATCGAAATGAGTGAAATGCGTTTTTCCATCTTCAACTGTGAATAATTTTTAAACGAATTGAAAGAACTTCCAAAAAAATTAGTGTCCTGAATTCAGAAAACAAAGGGATTTCAAATGATGTAACAATCGACCCATGTTCCCCTATTAAAATATAGGGGTTGTTATCACCACCCTTAAGGGGTTGATATGACAAAGTTGAGTTTTATGTCAAAACATGTCCCCTTCGATATTAAAATCGACGTGTTTCAGAGTTTCTTAAAAAAAAAAAATCTCTGGACGCAAATCGGTCTGTTTCGTTTTCAATGCGCCACCCTATATATATATATATATATATATATATATATATATATATATATATATATATATATATATAGCAACTAAATAAGTTAATGAATGAAGATTGTAACCTGTGATGAGCCCTGATAAGTACAATTTATAGAAGCCAATTCATCACAATACCTTAAGTATATTATACAAAGAGTGTGTACGCAATCTCTAATAATTTTTTCTGAAATCAAACGAACTTATGACATTTGTTTGCGCACTATGATGCTTAGACGCCAAAACAATAATTAATATAAATTCATCAAAATAAGCTACTAAAAAGGTTTGCTTTCAGAATACAGGCATATTAGGAAATATTTGACAATCTGGTAACGTTGTACTGCTTACATTAATGACGTCATTCCACTATTATCGTAAAAATACTATAGTTGCATATTCCGACTAACATGACCTTATTTTTACCCCTGAAGACATTTAATTACGATGAAAAATTTAAAGGAAAATAAAAAAATTCTAATAAGGTTTTGATTGTCAAAATAAGTGTTTTCCTTTAATTAATATTACCGCCAACAGAATTTAGGGTTGTTTTAGTTTTATATTTTTATTAAACTAAAATTGCATTCATTACAATCACAAGTGTCTCTCGTCTGTCTAATATAACAGTTTGTGGCTAATGGACCTGGTTTCCGAGGCCATCAGGCTACAATACACACACACAATCACAAGTTTGTAACCCACTTGTATATTAGTATACAAATAAGCTAATTAACAACCAACTAATTTATATATGGTGCTTCTTACCAAAACACCATGTAGAATAGCAAAATCCTTCTGAAGCTTTTAGGCTGGCTACTGAAGAAGCAGCTATGGTTGGCAAAAAGTCCAGCAACCGACGAGTGAGTTCAACCACGGCAAAGCAGCCCGGCAACCATTTAGCATTCCAAGTAACCCCGACCATGAAAGTCTAAAAAATATAGCTGGCCTGGTACTTCATTTTCTTTGTAAAACAAAAATTCAACAAAATATGGATTTAAAGATGCAAAGAAGATAATTTAAATAAAAGTCTAGTTTCTATAAAATATTTATTTAAAAAGATACTTTTTAATAAATGTCTAGAACTAACAAATTCATAAATATTAGATTTTGGCTTGATAATACTACAGTTGGATGGAAAACGCTGGGTCATTTTGGTCCAGAATATACCCTGCAAAAATAAGACATAATTAGGCATCAATTTGTTAAAAATGGGACAATACTTTTAAATAGGGTAAATGTTGAGATTTGTCTGATGAAGCAGATTGCTTTGGTGGAAATATTTTTAAAGGTACAAGAAAGGTACTACATATTACATTTGAGCAAATAGAATATTGCAAATCCTGCTTTTCGGAGGTGGCTTTAAGCCGTCTGTCCTGTGTACTATGCAATGTAAGTCATGTGAGAGATTCCTACCCTGCTCAGAAAACACAGAGGTTTGGGAAAATGTTCAGATTAGTGGGGTTAAATTACTCCCTGGCGTCGGTGACTGATCATGGTTTCGAAAATGAGCAGAATTAAAGAAATAACGTTCAATTAAATACCATTAAAAATTATATAACAAGTATTTACAATAATTAAATCAATTGCTCGTGAATCTCAGTACATACTGCAAAATGAACATCAACTGAGGTTCTGGCATAGTATTTGAACATGTTGCATTTCTGCACGTTCCGAGATACCGGCGTAAGGCCGTCTGTTGGAGAAACAAATTGGTACGCCCCTGTCTCTTTACTTTCATTCGGTCGCACTATCATTTAAGTTTCTACCTGGAATTATTTATCTCTGGATTTCACAATCTTTTCCAATTTGCTGGTAATCTTTATCCTCTAGACGTCCGTATCGCATTTGGTTTACGCATGAGCAATGCCATACAAAGAATACTTATATACCGTTAAGTCCGTTATTGTAAATAGCTTTAGCTGTCTTTTACGCATTCTTAAGATGCACCCAGTGGATTTTCTTCACTAGGAATAATGCTTCTACCTAGTTGGCCATTCTGTATTACTGACATTATGTTATGTCAACTACGTCACCTAGTGTTACGCGAAAGCTCGATAAAAGCAAGCCTTTCGCAAGGTACAAGTCAGTTCTACGTTCGATCTCCTCTTCTTAAATTCTTGGGACTCCGAGTTCCCAATTTTCTACTTAAACACCGCTCGCGTGTTTAAGCCAGTTCAGTGCTACAGTTCTACGCCAGATCTCATCTTCGCTCCTTGGAACCCCGAGTTCCAAATCTTCCACTTAAACATCGCTCGTGTGTTTAAGCCAGTTCAATTATACAGTGCCGTTCTACAACGAATCTCATCTTCATCGCTTTTTGGGACTTCTAAGATCCCAATCTTCTACCTAAACATCGCTAGTGTGATTACGCCACTTCAGTTCAAGCTCCAATCTTCCTACAGAAATTCCGTTCGTACAGTATTACAGTGAAAAGTCAGTGTTTTCTTCGAAATTAGAAAGTATACGCGCAGTTAAATGCAATAGCAAGTAGCTAATAAGATTGTGAAATCTCCTGAATGACCCATTAAATCAAGTGTAATACCGCAAATTGTAAATAAATGTTAAGTTCAAAGTGTATATAGTAACAATACAACATATATAAATATAAAAAAGTGTATTATTGAAATTTTCTGGAATCCAGTGCACCTAGAGTTATAAATACAGTCCACATACAGTCCACATCTTCAACATATTCTTCTTCCAACGCTAATTAGCAAAGCCGACTAGTTAGCGAGGGTGGGATCAGTCCACCTGCAAAACATTGGGGAAAGAAAATAAACTCTTTCTCCCCCACCGTCCACAATGTGAGGTTGGGCACGCTAAAAATCTCCACCCTCCTTATATAAAGGAATGCGTTTGGGGAAATATCCAAGATGAATGGGTGAAACTAACCACTTATTGTGTTGGTAATTGGCTAAAGTCGCGGCAATAGATGGTAAAACGACAAAATGCAATATAACAGGTACAAACTATATTGTTTGTTGATATACATACCACAAATTACATCCTTCAAAGTTCCGTTCTTAAAATGGTTTGTTAGATTTCTGTTATTGCCTATAAATATGTCTCTTACAGTTGGTTTAAAATTCCAAAATAATATCTTCTGATCTCTCATTTTGAGTTCATCATATAGTGCAGAAAAACTCTGAAATTAAAAAGTTACACATTATTTAGCTAAAACACAAACAAAATATGGTGCCAATTGAATCGTAACTGCCATATCGCTGTGATAATCTACACTGCTCAGAAAGACATTCTCATGAAATGAGTGTAGGATCCATGACTTGACTACAAAAAAAAAAAAAATTCATATTCCTATACCCATAAACTTCTGAAACGTTATATTCCTCGAGTTTTAACGAAAAAATGCCAACTTCCAGCAAATCACGACCCATCTATCCACCACCCTCTGGAGCGATCTTACCCAAAAACAAAGCAAAGCGTTCCTTTGTCGGGTGCTAACTGGATACCAAATTTGAAGATGATATCTCAATTCGTTCGAGAGTTACTGCGCCTATTAACAGACATACATACAGACCGACCGACAGACCAATAAGTTTTCGTTCGACAATCAAGTTTTCTAAATGACTTGTGACTTTTTACACCGTTTTAGCAAAAAAATTCAAAATTTCTGTCACCGATATTTCACCTCCATACACTCAATCCCTATATTAATTTCAACACAGAATACCAGATGTTTGATGAAATTGAAAGTTTTCTAATAAACAACCTTGAAACGTTATATTACTAGAATTTTAGCAAAACAATGTCAATTTTTACCAAATCATCCCACATTCATCCCCCATCTCATGGAGCGATTTTACTCAAAACAATCAGAACCGTTCGTTTGTTGGGTGCTAACTGTGTACGCAACGGAGGAGGAAGAGGATGTCTCAATTTGTTCTAAAGTTACCGTGGCTCCAAAAGACAAAAATACAGACCGACAGATAAAAAAATTCGTTTCCAAATAACGTTTTCTGTATGTTTTGATACTTTTTACGACGATTAAGCGAAAAAAATGAATTGTTTGTCGTCGATACCATAATTATACACGTATTGACGATGTGAAGTGAAATCGCGACTAGTAGGATTTGATGTGTTAGTTTACTAAGAAATATTTACAGCTAATGAAAGAACACACCTTCACTTTACACATTTACAAATATTAATGTGGCTATAAGGTTTTTTAATGCATTCCTGTTACCAATTGTTCTAGAGAAAGGCCATTTTTGACCGAAAAGCGGTTAAAACTTATTGAGAAAGCTTATCGGATAATGCTTAAAAACCGCATTTTCTCTCTATCATCAAACGACTTGGAAATTTTAAATAAAATTGGTTTCCCTGGCGATACAGAATAATTTGCCAGAAAAGCTTCAGTATAATTGTTACATATACCTATCGGGTATTACAGTTTACATTATTAAATATATATATATATATATATATATATATATATATATATATATATATATATATATATATATATATGTGTGTGTGTGTGTGTGTGTGTGTGTGTGTGTGTGTGTGTGTGTGTGTGTGTGTGTGTGTACAGGGTGGCGCATTGAAAACGAAACAGACCGATTTGCGTTCAGATAATTTTTTTTAAGAAACGCTGAAACACGCCAATTTTAATATTGAGGGAAACATGTTTTGACATAAAACTCAACATTGTCACATCAACCCCTTAAGGGTGGTGATAACAACCCTTATATTTTAAATAGGGAACATGAATTCAGCACACTAATTTTTTTGGAAGTTTTATCAACTCGTTTAAAAATTATTCAGAGTTGAAGATGCAAAAACGCATTTTACTCATTCCGATAAGAAATGTGCTGATAGTCAATGTTGGTTTGTAAACAAAAAATTGACTATCAGAGCATTTCTTATCGGAATGAGAGAAATGCGGTTTATTATTTTAGTTTATCGGTAGGTTTGATACTTGATAGTACTGCCGAAAATTTATTTCACACTGGTGTATTGTGTAGAAGAAAGAGTTGAAATAATTACTCTATTTTTCAAAAACTATGACTGTGCCAACCGGAAATGAGACTACTGAGATTGAAGTTTTAGGACAAATTGCTGCAGACCCAACTTTGAGCACGAGAAAATTGGCCACTGTTTCAAACATCAAAAGAAGAACTATTCAGCGAATATTGAAGCATCATAAATTTCACCCGTACAAAAATCATCTTGTACAAGAACTGAATGAAGATGATTTTGACCGGCGGCTGGAGTTTTGTGAAGTTATGACTGCACGAATAGCTGATAACGGAAACTTTCTGTTGAATATATGTTTTTCAGACGAGTGTACGTTTTTATTAAACTCTACAGTCAATCGTCATAATTGTTGTTAGTGGGCAGATAATAATCCAAGATTTTTTCACGAAGTCCACACTCAAACTCCACAGAAATTGAATGTCTAGACTGGCATTTTTGGAGACCGTTTAATCGGACCAATTTTTCTTGATGGCAATTTGAGTGATAAAACGTATTTGGAGTTACTAGAAGATATCGTTTACCCTCTACTAATTGACATTGTAGCAAATGATGATCGCTATCAAGAAAATCATATAGTTTTTCAACAATATGGAGCTCCTCCGCATTTTTCACAACGTGTTAGGGAGTTTTGAATAAAGAGTTTCCAGAGCAACGGATTGGGTGTAGAGGAGCTATTGGGTGCCCCCCTAGATCACCGCATTTAACTCCTTTAGACTTCCTTCTATAGGGCTATTTAATGAGTAGAATTTTAGCAACAGAACCGGAGTCTCTGGAAGAATTACGACGACGCATTGTTGAAGAATGTCGTCTAATAACTCCACAAATGCTCCAGAATGTCAGTGCTCGTTTTGAATAAAATTTGTACTTTTGTATGGAAGCTGGTGGTCAACAATTTGAACACTTACTTAACTGAATAAATATTTTTGAAAGTTTGATTTTTTGTTTTAGTTTTTTTAACAAAAAATTGACTAATTAGTGCATTTCTTATCACAATATGTTCTTGCATCTTCAACTGTGAATAATTTTTAAAATAGTTGATAAAACTTCCAAAAAAATTAGTGTGCTGAATTCAGAAAAGAAAGAGCTTTCAAATGGTGTAACACTCGACCCATGTTCCTTATTTAAAATATAAGGGTTGTTATCACCACCCTTAAGGGGTTGATGTGACAAAGTTGAGTTTTATGTCAAAACATGTCCCCATCAATATTAAAATTGACGTGTTTCAGCGTTTCTTAAAAAAAAATTCTCTGGACGCAAATCGGTCTGTTTCGTTTTCAATGCGCCAGCCTGTATATATATATATATATATATATATATATATATATATATATATATATATATATATATATATATATATATATATATATATATAGTGTTAGTTTAAAGATGGAAACATCTGAATATCTCACAAACGGAAAACTATAAAACAAGATTTTAACACGTGTTACAAGGTTGCCATAGATGCATGTTTTCACGTTACGACAAAACACACAGGTGGTCCTGAAAAGCGTAGTGACAGATATGATTGATTTTTTAAATAGAACACCTTTATATTATATAATTTTATGAATTCTTTCGAACTCTAGATTAACTTTATTATAAAGTACCCTATGCCCAAATTCTATGGTTACGCAGATATCGGTACTTTATTGCATTACATGTATTGATAGAACTAATAGTAACATATAAATATCTTATATGTAATGTAAAAAATTGTCCTAAACCTGGCAGGACCAAAACTGCTACGGATGATGAAACGAACTAAACGTGCTACTCCAAGTTGAGGAAAATCCTCAAATATCTTCAAACCAGTTGGCGCTAGACAACAATATCACTCAGACGTCCGCGATAAGAATTTTGAAGTTAGAAAAAATGAAATCTTATAAAATTCACTACAGTCAAGAACTTACAGAAGATTACACTGACCGCAGATTGCAGTTTTGTGAAATGGTTGAAGAAATAAAGAACGTTGATGTTAATTTTGAAAAAAAAAAAATATTTTTTGATGATGAAACGTTTTGTCTCGACGGAGAAGTAAATAGACATAATTGCAGGATTTGGTCTAGACGTAATCCCCGTTGGGTGAGGGAGAGACACACGCAGTGGCCACAGAAAATAAATGTTTGGGCGGGGATTATTAATATTCACATAATCGGACCCTTTTTTGTAGAAGATAATTTAAATGGTGACGGATACCTGGACCCGTTAATAAATAATATTGTGCAAGCTATAGCAGCCATATTTTCCAATCCAAACAATCCCATGTTACCTTCTGATAGAATATGGTATTAACAAGATGGTGCTTCCTCTCATTACACCCGGGCTGTACGTACTTATCTAGATACAGTGTTTCCACAGAGATGGATAGGACGTAGCCATGGAATGGCCGCCTCGCTCACCAAACTTGGCCCCATTAGATTTTTTCTTGTGGGTTTACAAAAATAGACCAGTTGATTTACAAACTTTACAAGATCGTATTTTGGAATAGATAAATCTGATACCAGAAACATATTTACGTGATTCAATTGGACAATGTTGTAAAAGACTTCGATACTGTCAAATCGTAAATAGTTTGCACTTTAAACATTTACTTTAGAATTTGTTTGGTTATTTTTCTTTATTTCTTTAAATGTTGATTATTTGTATTAATAGGGTTCAAGTTGAACAGAATAAACATTTTGGGGCTTACTGGCTACGCTTTTCATTACCACCCCGTGTATCCTATATTTCCATGGCAACACTACAATACCTGTGAAAAGATTTTTATTTGTTGTTTTTCGCGCATAAGATATTTATGTGTTACTATTAGTTTTATCACTCCATGTAATGCAATAATTAAAGTGCCGATATCTGCGTTGCCAGGGAGTTTGGGCATAGGGTACCTTCTAATAATGCTAATCTAGATTTCGAAAGGATTCATAAAATGATATAATATACAGGTTATTCCATTTAAAAAATTAATCATTGCAACCACTACGCTTTCAGGATCAACCTGTATGTTTTGTAGTAACGACAAAATATTCACCTATAGCAACCTTGCAACACGTGTTAAAATCTTGTTTTTATCGTTTTTCGTTTGTGAGATATTCCGATGTTTCCATATTTGAAACCAATCCTATATATATATATATATATATATATATATATATATATATATATATATATATATATATATATATATACATGGGAGTACCCAAAAGAAACGGAACTAATGTTTGGTGGGTGGAGTTTTTGTAAAACGAGAGAGAAACGCGAGATAAATGGACCACCAACAAAGAGCCATTATAATACAAAGTAGTAGTCCCAGTATGCAGACACCCAAGTCAGCAGGATCAGAAGGCACCGTGGGAAACTGAGTGTGGCGGTGGTTCCGACCGCAGTGTTTTCGTCAACACTACCCTATGTTTCTCTTGACAGCTAAACGTTGCGTTGCGTTATTCGACAGCAAGCTGTCAAGAACTACTATATAAGAGACATCAGGGATCTCTCTCTCTCTCTCTCTCTCTCTCTCTCTCTCTCTCCTCGCTACTAACCGACACAGTGAAGATACGTCTCTCCACGCTCGATCAGTTATCTGTTATGTGCTGTCTGTGATTGTTTTATAGTTAAATGTATAGTTTATTCAGTTAGTGAAATAATAAAGTATATTAAATGTTTACGTATGGATTTAATATCAACAAGTGCAATTAACTTCCATATTGGTGACCCCGTGCCGCAAGCCGAAGATGCCCAGCCTGATGTTCCAGCCGACGTCGCCTAACTTCCACGCACGTGCTCATGCCTACAGAAAACGAATATCTAAACAGGTCAGTCTTTTCTAATTTAAAAATTATATGATTTTTTTCACAATGGCCGAAGATTCTTCAAGCAGCAATATCATGGCAAGGGTTGCAATAAAATTACCTCCTATATGGAGACGTAACGTGAAAATCTGGCAAATGCAGGTTGACGCCCAGTTTGATATATCGCAGATCAGTTCTGAAAAGACAAAATTCAGTCATGTACTCGCTATACTCGATCCTGATGTCGCAGAGTCAATTTCAGATTTTTTAACCCAACCATTATCATCAACCCCCTATTCAGATCTAATGAAACGTCTTTTATTAGAATTTGAAGAGTCCGATAGTCGCAAACTAAATAAACTTTTAACAGAATTAGAATTAGGCGACAGAAAACCATCGCAACTTTTACGCGAAATGAAGTTTTTAGCCGGTAGTCAGATTGGAGAAAATTTCCTTAAAATTTTACAACGTTTACCAGTCTACGTTCGTTCAATTTTGGCTTTGAGCAACGATTCTCTAGAAAATTTGTCGGTTACAGCAGACAAAATCGTGGAATTTTCCGGAGATAAATACAACGTGGCTGAAATTCAGTCACGCGAGCCCGACAAGCTAGCCAAGTTAGAAGCGCAATTAGAGAAGCTAACAGCATCAGTCAACGAATTGCGAACGCGTTCCCGATCTACCTCCCGAGAAAGACCCAAGCTTTCTCGAAATTCCATAACCGCAAATTCCTCAACCTCCACGTGTTGGTATCATGAACGATTTGGCAACAAGGCCAAACGTTGCATCCAACCTTGCAATTTCAAAGCAAAACATGTGTCGGAAAACTAATAAGGCACTCCCTCCACGCGGCAGGAGACGAGAGCCACCTAACACGCCGCCTTTTTATTTTTGATAGACGCTCCAATATGAAATTTCTAATCGACTCTGGAGCGGATATTTCAGTTATTCCACCCACTCACGACCAACGGAAATTTCAATCAAAACGTACCTTGTATGCTGCAAACGGGACCCCTATTCATACCTATGGCGAACAATTATTAGATTTGGATCTAGGTTTACGCCGTAGGTTCTGCTGGCCCTTCACACTTGCCGATATCAAGCAACCAATTATAGGCGCTGATTTTCTAGCAGAGTTTGCTTTACTTGTAGATATGAAACATAGACGTTTAATCGATACAAAGACAAACCTCTCTAAGGCCGGTGCTAACCCACCACCAGGATTTAATTCTAAAATTCATCTCGTAGACCCGACACACCAGTACTTCAAATTGCTACAACAATTTCCTGACCTGTTTAAGGAAACTTCTTCTAGCAACCTTCCAGAGGTTGAGTTCTTCCATACTATAAGTACGGAAGGACCACCTGTCACTGCAAAAGCTAGAAGATTGCCCCCGGAAGAGCTAGCTCAAGCATAGCTAGAATTCCAGCACATGATGGACTTGGGAATTTGTAGACCCTCCAAAAGTCCATGGTCAAGCCCCCTCCACATGGTGCAAAAAAAGGATGGCTCTTGGAGACCATGTGGGGATTACCGAGCACTAAACGCTAAAACAATCCCAGACAAATATCCCATTCCAAATTTGCAGGATTTTAATGCCGAGTTAGAAGGCAAACGTATTTTTTCAAAATTAGATATCATTCGCGCTTTCCATCACATCCCAGTAGCACCTCAAGATATTCCCAAAACAGCAGTCATAACTCCATTTGGGTTATTCGAATTTGTTAAAACCCCATTTGGCCTTCGTAATTCAGCACAAACATTTCAAAGATATTTACATTCAATTTTAAGACATCTTGACTTTGCCTACTCCTATCTTGACGATATTCTCGTTGCATCAGCCTCTGAAAAAGAACATCAAGAGCATCTAGCAAAACTTTTTCAGACTCTTCAAGACAACGGCATCCGTATCAATTCATCTAAATGTGAATTCGGAGTGGCCGAAATTTCATTTTTAGGTTTTCGTGTAAATAAATCTGGATTATTTCCACTTCCTGAACGCATCAAAGCTATTACCGACCTACCTCTTCCCGATACCATTGAAAAACTCAGAAGATTTCTAGGTCTCATAAATTTCGACCGTCGTTCTCTTCCACGTGCTGCGGAAATTCAGCAACCACTATTCGACCTCTGCCAGAATCCCAAAAAACGCGACAAACGTAAAATCGAGTGGACTCCTCAGACTCGAGAAGCATTCGAACGTTTGAAAGAGGCACTAAAAAACGCTACACTAATAGCTCATCCGTCTTCTTCGCTACCACTGATTCTCCATGTCGATGCTTCTGATTATGCCGTAGGCGCTTCCCTCCAACAATTACGTGATCAAACACTAGAATCCCTAGGTTTCTACTCTAAAAAGCTTACTTCAGCCCAAAAATCTTACAGCACCTACGATCGCGAACTTCTAGCAGCTTATCAGGCAGTTAAATACTTTAGATATACCCTAGAAGGTCGCCATTTCACCATTTATACGGACCACAAACCTTTGACATACGCTTTTGAACAACGCGTCGATAAAGCATCTCCAAGGCAACTACGACATTTAGACTTCCTAGGTCAATTTACCACAGACATTCGCTACATACCAGGTCCTACAAACATTCCCGCAGACTATTGTTCTCGCATTGAAACAATTTCACTTTCTTCCACTGTGTCACTCCAAGAAATTGCGCAAGCTCAGTCATCTTGTGAGGAACTCAAACACCTTCTGCAGTCTAAATCTTCCTTATACAAATTTCAAAACATGCCTCTTGACAACGGAATGAATCTTATTTGCGATTCTTCTTCAAAGAAACTTCGCCCATTCATTCCGCTCAAATTTCGCCGAAAGATTTTCGATTCTATCCACAATTTATCTCACCCAGGCATATCAGCTTCAGTCGATCTGGTCCAAGATAGATCTTGTTGGCCCAAATTGAAACGCGATGTATCTCTTTGGTCTAAAACTTGCATTCCCTGCCAGAAAGTCAAGATATGGAGACACACTTCCAGTGCCATTGGACAATACACCCCAGCCATGAGAAGATTCTCGCATATAAATGTTGACATTGTGGGACCATTACCAGCATCACAAGGTCAACGCTATCTGTTAACAATAATAGACAGATTTTCTCGATGGCCCGAAGCAATTCCATTGTCAGATATTACAGCAGAAACAGTAGCGAACACTATTTTATCATGCTGGATCTCTCGTTTCGGTGTTCCGCAATACATCACCACAGACAGAGGTAAACAATTCGATTGCCACCTTTTCACACACCTCACTAAACACTAGGTACAGACCACATCAAGACCACAGCTTACCACCCAGCAGCAAATGGTGTAATCGAGAGATGGCATAGAGTTCTGAAACAGGCCCTGAAAGCTCATATGGACGAAAACTGGGTCGCTAAATTGCCAATTGTGTTACTAGGACTCAGGTCGTACATAATTCCAGAATATCGCTCAACACCCGCTGAAATAGTCTACGGAGAATCAATCAAACTTCCCACCGACTTTTTCAACAGCACACAAGCTCAGGATGTTCCACCACTTATATCTCAGCTGAAAGAAGACATTAGGAAACTTCGACTAGTACCTTTTAAACATCATACTGCAAAAAAGGTATTTGTCCATCCTAAGCTTATGGAAGCTCCTTTTGTTTTTGTTCGCATTGATATTCCGCGAAAAACCCTCGAACCAGTTTATGACGGCCCCTTTGAAGTATTATCCCGAACTGACAAAGTCTTCCAAATCAAGAAATCACACGGAGAAGAGACAATTTCTGTTGATCGTCTTAAACCCGCATTTATTCTTTGTGATAACGAACAGACAACTTTCCAGCCTCAGAGACATCCTACTGAAAGTGACAGTGAAAGTCCAACACCTAGTAAAACTGAAAGTGACAGTGAAAGTCCAACACCTAGTGAAACTGAAAGTGACAGTGAAGTTCCCGTTCAAACTACACGCCATGGACGTAGAGTTCGATTTCCACGAAGATACTTGAACTAATAGCGTTGCCACTGAGAGGGGAGTATGTGGCGGTGGTTCCGACCGCAGTGTTTTCGTCAACACTACTCTATGTTTCTCTTGACAGCTAAACGTTGCGTTACGTTATTCGACAGCAAGCTGTCAAGAACTACTATATAAGAGACACCAGGGATCTCTCTCTCTCTCTCTCCTCGCTACTAACCGACACAGTGAAGATACGTCTCTCCACGCTCGGTCAGTTATCTGTTATGTGCTGTCTGTGATTGTTTTATAGTTAAATGTATAGTTTATTCAGTTAGTGAAATAATAAAGTATATTAAATGTTTACGTATGGATTTAATATCAACAAGTGCAATTAACTTCCATACTGAGCAACAAAGTGTGGGAAGCTGTATCGACATATAGAAGTCATCTCTAAGAACAATAGTGCTACGCCGTAGGTGACACATTATAAATAGATGACTTGCCTTCAGCGAGGCGTTCATTCTTGTGTCTAGTGTAAGACTATGCACATCGTGTGCTAAGATTAAGATATCACACTTATGCTGATATTTGTATTTGTCATTATTTTATATATGTTTTAATTACCTTATGTAGTAAAGTGTGTAATCAATAATAAACTGTTTAAAAAACTAAAACGTCTTAACTGTGACGTTAAGTCTCGTTCTGCCTCTAGGATCGTATGGAGCTACAATCTCCGAGTCAGTAAGTCAAGCGTAGTCGCTAAAGAAGATTTCGTTCGGCTTGTGTGCATTTTTCAGTGAGAATTGTTTTGTGGGCTTGTCATTTTTGCAATAGCGATTTCTCGCGAACAGCGCGCGGCCGTAAATTTTTTCTTCTTGCTTGGATAATGCTGTTGAGAAAACTCAAGTGTTTGAGTGGTTCTCCAGTTTAAAAAGAGGCAAAATGTCAGTTGATGACAAACCTCGCTCTGATCGTCCTTTCACGGCTCGAACTGATGAATATGTTGAAAAAAATCAAGAATTCCTACTGGAAGATTGACGATGGACCACTGACAAAGTTTTGGAGCGGTCTGGAGTGACTTGGAGTTCTGTTTAGCGATTTTGAACGGAGAATTTGGGGATGAAAAGGGTGGCTGCCAAATTCCTGCCTCTATTTCTGACTGTTGAACAAAAGTAATGTATCATGGAAGCATGTTGGGCTTTGAAAGAAAAGTTTCGAAATGATGCAAACTTTTTTCCAAGGTCATCACAGGTGTGAGAATCATGATGCTATGATTACGGCCCTGAAAGCAGCAACAATCAATCCAGTGGAAGACTGAAATCAAAATTCACAACAATGCTGAGTTGTTTTTATGTAAGTTGTCCTGTCAGAGGTTGCTCTACGGGGCAGGCAGTTAACTAGGCTTTCTCCCCGAAAGTTTTAAAAAGATTGCGCAACAGTTTGAGGTGGAGGAATCCTAATTTGCGGCAGTCGGGCGACTTGTTTTTCTACCACGATAACGCTGCTTTTTTATCAAAAATGGCGTGAGCCCTCTGCCCATTTCCCCTATTCATCCGTCCTTGCTCACTGTGACTTTTTTAGTTTCACGAGTGAAAAGAGACATGAAAGCAAGACGTTTTCCCAACGTTACTGTGATGTAGAAAAAAGCACGGTCAGGCATCACAGAAGACGAATCTCAAAAATATTTCGAGCAGTGGAATAAAATATTAGACAAATGTAGTAGTACCAGTAGACATAACTTGGAAGGGGATTGAAGGTATTTGTCTAAAAATTTAATTAATGCATTAAAACAATAAGTTCTCTATCTTTTGAGTACCCGCTCGTACGTTTTAATCTATTGTTTTGTTACTGATTTCATAACTACTAAAAATCCCGTAGTTAAAGGGCTCACATGGTCGAAAACAAATTAAGTATGTGTTTTGGCAAATAGAACTTTTACCTACTCGATACACACTGGCGAAAATTGCGAGAGGCAGATTAACTTTTAGCTTAAGGTCTCTTAAAGGCCAAAAGTGACCCTGATTACGACAGCAAGACGATATTGTCTCTAGACTGTGATGATGGCATATGTAAAAATGTAACAATGATGTCTTTTCATTTTTCTAACAGCGCTAAAGAGAAACCTTACCAATAATATATTTCTACAGTTATTTCTTACCTTTGCAACAGTTGCGTCAGTATTGCCGAAGAAAGCACCATTTATAACAATAGTGGGATTTCGTGGGTCATTTTGAGCTAAGATAGTTTCTCTTATGTATTCAGCAGCTGGAAACTGTGGACTGATTCTGGGTGTGAATACCATAACATCACCTTCAGGAAGTTTTACTTTTTCTAGTTCTATTTTAGGTCGAGCACTTGAATATAATACAAACATCAAATTTGTGGCAATTCCTACTAAAATCCCATATTCTAAGCTCCACAGTAAGCCAACGAAAAGAGTTACCAAAAATGGTACTAAATCTAAACCTGCAACAAAAATATTATTTGCATTCTTACTTTATTTTTAGACAATCTTAGACCTACGATTTGAAACAGTTTTTTTAGTAACATTATATAAATATCGTTGTTTTGAATTTGTGATTAGCACAGTCGACTATACTTTAAATAAGCTCAATTCATTTCTGAAATGTGTTCTCTGATGAAGCCAACCTGTTACCAGAATGTCAGCTGTAAACTGCACTATGGTAAATTATGTTTCTAAGAAGATCATTAGGAATACATTTTATTGAAAAACATAAAGATTTTGATGGTACAATAATTAAGTACTTACGTTTGGTCCTCCACAATACCACAAATGCGTTGAAGTCGAATAAATAAAACATAGCGCATATAACCACCGAAGCCAAGGTTGCTTTTGGTATATAATAAAATGCTGCCGTTAGAAACTGCAAAGCCAGCAGTACCATAATTCCTGTAATGATTCCACCTAGAGGAGTTTTTACTCCAGATGCGTTATTTACAGCTGTTCTTGTAAACGACCCAGTTACTGGCATAGACCTAACAAATGAGCCCATAATGTTGCATAAACCTAATGCCAGGAGTTCTTGAGTGGCATCCAGGAACTTGCCCTTTGCTGTAATGCAAAGAAAACAGAATATAGGAATGAAAAAACATAAACACATAAGCTTCCCCGTTTATAAATGTGAAGCCAAGGAGAAGGTCTTTATATATTTATAAAACGGTCCTAAGGAATTGAACAAATCACTATCAAGAAAAGAAATACAAAAGCAACGTATAGTAAACATGTTGGCAAACATATCTTTAAAATTGCTCCAATTTTAGATACTGAACTGACAAAAAAATATTTGAATGTTTTGAAATCAATACCATATTAAATTTTGAAAATTTTACTAAAAGAAACTTAAAAAGAAATTCCCGGTATTGCGCGTGCGACATTAATTTAAAAAATATATGCCAAAAAAAAGCTTTCAAAGATGCTCAAAGAACAAGCACAAATTTTTATAAATGTTATGAAGGCTTTTAGAGAAAATTTGTAATTTCCTTTTATACAGGAAATTGTATTCCTAAACACACATATAGTGACTTCTTTTCTGGCTTCGCAGGCAGAGGAAAATTTCATTCAATTAAATCCACCCACGACAACTATAGATACAAATCAGTTGCTATGTTAGGCTATTTTGTTCAAAAAAATCTGGGTATCTGTATCTGGATGGCAAAAAATGTAAACGTTCATCAATGTTTAAAATGTCTGCCACCTTGATTCATACATTCCTGGTTTTCAAAAAACGAAAACAAATATCTAGCACACAAATACCAGATGAAAACATGGAAATGTCAGTAATAGACATTGCTGTCAAGCATTGTCAATCATTTAGTCACTGCTTCGTGAAATCATTTAAGTTTCATTTTTGACAAGGCAAAGATGTTCTTCAACTAGGAAGGTTTCGACATGCGCATGGTGTTAGGCAAATGCCTTTAAAATTACAGACAAGCGGAACGAATATATACAGAGAAGTACCCTGACCGTGTTCTTGAATCTCACAACGTTTTCAAGTAGCTGGAGCATCGAATTTGAACAACTGGTCAAATTCAACGCCAACACAATACGAATCAACAAATTAGGCAGCCGGTGAGAGACCAAATGGCACCTGACATTGTGGCTGCTGTTACTATGAACCCCCATGTTTCAACCAGGGGCATCGCGGTTGATTCCGGTGTGAGTCAAATGTCAATATGCAGGATTTAAAAAAATAATCATGATCATCCCTACCACATTAACCTGGAACAGGCACTTGAACCGAAGGATTATCGAAAACATATTGATTTTTGCCAATGGCTATTCACCAAAGTTCTTGAGGTCCATCCATCGACTCTTTAGACCGATCAGGCTACATTCAAAAGCAACGAGGAGGTCGATATTAACAATGCCGATTACTGGTCTCAAGGAAATCCTCACTGGCTGCGAGAAGTGGACAACCAGCATTTGTGGAGCCTACACTTTGTTATTTCCGGAGATATAAAAATTTTTATAAACACAACACAAAATTTTCCGGGAAAAACTGGACCGATTTTTCTGACTGACTAACTTATCCAAGCCACTTGCAAAGGGAATCACTTAATTTGATCGAAATCGGCCCATTATTTTTTGAGTTATCGGTATTATATATATATATATATATATATATATATATATATATATATATATATATATATATATATATATATATATATATATATATATATATATATATATATATATATATATATATATATATATATATATATATATATATATATATATATGATTAAAAAAATATACTAAAAAAATATTCATAGTTGTCATCGGTGCGAACGATGTCGTAAAAGACGAAACCGGTTTCAAAGAAGAAAACCACTTTTGAAGCCAGGAAAGAAGCCTCCATACCTGTGTTTAGGATGGAACGGTTTCACCTAGTAAGGGAAACAAAAATTAATGAGCTGTATTTTTTCTTGATCTTTCTAATTGATCTGTATGCACATAAAAGTTCACTTACTGAATGCTTTTGCTATGGCGATACTTTCCAAAATTGCTACTAAAGGCGCAAAAGCAATTGTCCCTCCATATTCCTTTGTCATATCGGAAAAATTATAATTGTCAGTACCATTTGCTCCATGAGTGTGAAAGGGTGGAAGCGTGAAGGGTGGTAAACCTCCCTTTACACTTTCTGCAAAAAAACATTAATTATTAACAAAAATCAAGTTTTTAAGAGACAACAAATTGATAATACTGAGACAACAGAAACTAGTGTGGTTAAAATTTCTCATTGATATGATCCTTATAAAATACACTTGTCAAAGTTTACAGATTACTATTTTTGTTTTCCATGCATCTTTTAACCATTTCGAGATATCAAAAATCTCACACGTTGAATTTTTTCTAAAGACCGTACAAGTTGTAGTAAGACATAAGTAACTTTAATGAGGTCATTAAATTAAAGCGTGGATTTTCTGCGGTCTATGCACCAACTTGGTCTGAGCTAGGAGTCTTTACCTAGTGGCGTGCGGTCCATGGAAGCAAGGGAAGCATTGCTTTCCTTAAAATAACGACCACATACCTACTTAAAAATAATTTGTATTAAACCGCATTATTTAAAATCCATTTTGTATTTTAAATATTAAATTTCAAATTCAAAAACTAATTTATCTATTACAATTTTGAATTCGCAAGCTCACACATAATTATTTATTATGCATCATACTGTACTTGTATATGCGCTCTGCGCTCTTGGCAAGGACGTCGTCCCAGTAAACCGACCGCCAACCAACAGCATGAACCTGATACTCCTGATACTACGAGAGTGGATGCAATGACTTCAGTTAAATACACGTAGCCAGCAGGCCACATAATGAGAAACCCTTGCTCGATGCTCGACGCAATGTACGTGTATTTCAACATGTAGAACGTGTTGGAAGACCCGATGCACGTACAACGTGAATGTCGCTGATTATTTCGTAGAAATAAGCAGTTGACTAAGTTAAATACATTGGCATTTTATGATTATTAATATTGCTGCAACTACATCAGCTTTTAACAGCGGGGTCGGTGGGGGTGGTAATTTACAAAGTTTACGAACAAGTGGTAATAATAACCGTGATTGTGTCATGTGTTTTTTGATAATCAAAGGATTTTCAGCTTTATCGTTTGCTGAAAAACTTGCTATTATTAATAAAGGTAGGCCGAAACATACTCTAAAAAACTTAAATACAAGAATTAAAACATGTATTCGACATTCCAACGCGGAAAAAACTTATAAACAATATGAATGGTTCACACATTTGTGTGAACTATATTTGAACACCGTGAATCGTTAATTGAACTTTTTGAAAATATAATAGAAAATAGCAAAAATTGGGATGAAGAAACAATATATAGTTCTAGAAGATTTTTGGATGGTTTGAAAAGAGACTTTAATTTTATTTTTTTACTTAATATATTTTCGGAAATATTTCCGTTTTCAGATAATGTATTTAACATATTGCAATGTAAAACAAATGACATAGGTGTTTGCCTGAAGAAAATTAGTGAATTTAAATGAATTATAATTCAAAAAAGGAATGAATTTGATGTTTTGGAAACAATGGAATTAGGAAAAGTGAGCCACGAAAGAAGCGTCTGCGCACTGATAATGTGGGAGACCTTCAAACTTCTTATCGCCGAGTTTTCTACAAAATCATAGATCAAATTCAGCAGCAAATTAACTGCAGATTTGATCATCTCAGTGACCTGAAATTTCTTGAATTGTGTAATTTTGGAGGATTTGTAGGGATAACTTTCCCAGAAGATTCATTCAAATCATTATTCCACTATGGACATTATTTTGACAAAGGCTTATTACGATCAGAACTTACAGTCATTTATGAAACCGATGTTATTGACACAAAAACTAACGCGAGTGAACCTTTAACTTTCTTAAAAGAATCAAAATTGGAAAATGCATATTCTGAAGCGTTCAAATTATGTGAATTAGTATTAACAATTCCTGCTACTAGTGCGTCTGTAGAAAGAAATTGTTCTACATTGAAACGTATCAAGAGTTTTGTTAGGAATTCAACAGGACAGGAAAGACGTTCCCAAATTTCAATTTTGTCAATTGAAAATAACTTCGTCGAGGAAATGTCCCAGAATCCACAGTTTTATGACATTATTAACGAATTTGCCAAAAACGACAGAAGAATTGAGTTACACTACAAATAGGTAAGTTTCTGAAAATTGCTCCCCTTATTTAAAATGTCACCGCACGCCCCTGTCTTTACCGTTTCCGGAAACCCATTTTGGTGAAAATGCGCTACCATTATTTAGCGTAAGGCTAGATGCATTCTCACAACAATTAGAATCGTAGACCGGTTTCGCTCTAATTAGAGCTCGTCAGTACGGCATACTAATTGCTGCGAAAATATACCCATAAAGCAATACGACTATAGTAGTCAGTCTTTTAACATTGAGTGGTGAGCGTGTCGCCACCTAGTTGCGGAACCAAGTAGTATATACATACGTACGTAGTATAGACATACGTACGTAGTATATGCATACTACTTGGTACCGCAACTAGGTGGCGACACGCTCACCACTCACTTAGTGTTGAAAGGCTGGCTACTATAGCCGTATTGCTTTATGGGTGTACGAGCTCTAATTAGAGCGAAACCGGTCTACGGTTCTAATTGTTGTGAGAATGCATCTAGCCTTACATACTTTGTCCCTATATTAGGGTAGAAATGGGCCAGGACTGACAATTTATTAAATTGTTAGTTGGTTGTATACAGTCTCTATTTTTTAACACTTTGTGTTATTTGGAGCTGGCGTGACAACATACTACGTGCTTCCGCAACTAGGTGGCGACACGCTCACCACTCACTTAGCATTATTTAGCGCTTATATTATTTTGTATCAGCGGGTGGTGTTCATGTTCCAATGTACTGAGTTCTTTCGATAACCATTTGGAAAGTTTATAAGTCGGGGAACCGATACCAGAGACTATTGCTCTCATCTCGTCCCTCGGCTTATGAACTTTCAAGAGACAATACATGCAAAGTAGAATTGGATTAGATAAGATGTCATTTCTCCTGGTATTTTGATCAATTGAATTAACGCAACTAACGAAAGAGCTCAGTACGTTGAAGGTTCAACCTCCTAGTTTTTCGGTGAAAAATTCCATTTCCATAATAGAATCAAAAATATTAAGTTGAAACCGAATAAAGTACTGATCTCTTTCGATGTCAAGTCGATGTTCCCCAGAATCCCTATCGACATAGCTCTTCAGTATCCTCGGGACATGTTTCATGATAACCAGTTATCGGACGTACAGGTGGAGGAATAATATATTGCTCCACATAATAAAGTTGACTTCGCTATGCATGTGTGAGAGGTTCTTTCGAGCCCGCGGAAGTTTTATTGACAAACGGAGGGAACCACAATTGTCTTTCGTTGCCGATCTCTTCATGAGCCGATTTGGGAGCTGGAGCTTTGCTGGAGCAGTGAAGGATTTTCCAAGAGTATGGTTGAGATATATCGACGATATTTTTTTCTATATTTGACTATAGTAAAGATAACATTAATAATTTTGTTGAAAATTAAACAGCGGGTGCCTTTCAATCAAATTCACTTACGAATTGGAGGACAACGACCAGTTGCCTTTTCTTGACACTCTTGACAAATATAAGTGGTCTCGACTTTGGTATTTATAGGAAAGAAACTTCTACAAACCGCTTTATACCATGAGATTCAAAGTATCCTGTCGGTCACTAAACCTCGAGTTTGAGCTTCCTTGCTCGGGTGTTACTCAGTTTTCCTATAATCAGTAAGCGATACAATTTATATGAATAAAATTATAGATATTGCGATTTATAACGGTTTCTTTCCAGACATTGTGCATAGATTAATTACTAATCATACCTGAAAAATGTCGATAAGTAACGTGATGGCATTGAACCCCGAATCCGATGAGCTGTACTTTCCTTCTATGCTTTTCTTACAAAAGAGTTAAAGAAAATATTCAAAGATAATGACTTCAAAGTCGTTTATGAAGTTGGGTGGGCCAAAGGATACTATTGACTTCCGATACAAATCGGCAATTTATCAAATATCTTGTATTAATTACGAGAAAATGTATATTGGGCAAACTCGGAGATCAATAACAACAACATTTCAAGAGCACATATCACATGTAAGATTCAATAGAGTAGAAAAATCTAGCGTTGCCCAACATATGATTGAATCGGGACATAAAGTAGGCAATAGTAATCTTAAGTTATTGAAAGTAACCACGGATTATCGCAAGTAAGATGCTTTGGAAAGTTTAGAAATCCACAAAGTGAATCCACAAAATTTAATGATTTCAGACATGGATCCAGTCAATTCAACAGTTTTTGAAATAACACGAAATACTCCTTGGTCATTTTGAACATCGACTCAAGAGTCGGTTAGGTGTATCCACTGACAGAACAATAGTTTTTGGATAACGTCACCCGGTAGCATATTCGTATCTAGCGTACCGTATTGCAACTCGAATGCTTCCGGGTATGACCGATTGCATCGAGTAAATTATGCGTGCTAACGCATTTTACAAGTGTCGGGGGTGTCGTAATCAGTGCTCGATATCTCAAGCTGTTAAAATGGCTAGTAATTTACCAATGCCACTAGCAACTGTGACGTTCAGTCTCATAAGCTTTATTTTTTTTGCAACGCACTCAGCTGCAGGGGGTATACCAGTGGGTTGCATAATTTCCACATCCCAAAAACAAGATGTATTTTCAGCTGGAGTTAATAATTTAATAGAAATAATGCCGAAAATTAACCCGTCCGTCATTATTACGGATGACGATTTAGTGGAACGCAATGTTTAAAAAAATATTGGCCGAAATCAAGAATTCTGCTCTGTACTTTCCATGCACTAAAATCGGTGTGGAAATGATTAACGATGTCAAAAAACAATATACGAAAAGAAGATAGGCAAACACTTTATGCCATATTTCGTAAAATTTTAATGTGAATTAATAAAGATGAACTAGATGAAAATCTAAATGCATTTGAAAAATTCAAACAATATCCCCAATATCAAAAGTACATTAATGAAAAACTAGAAAAAATCGATATGTGGTGCCTGTATTATATAAAACACTTGATAACAAGAGGCTACTGTACTACAAATAACTATATAGAAGTTATGTTTCGTTTATTTAAAGATATCCCATTGGAGCGCACCAAAGCATACAATTTACCCCAACTCACAGATTTTGTTATCACTGACTTTGAAAATTACTATAAACAACGGATCTTAGATGTATTTAATAAAGTTACTAAGTCTACATTAAGGCGTTTATGTCCAGATCAAAAGATGTTACTCATAGACAGATTCAGCAAATCAAGTGATATGAAATATTTTGTGGACATGAAAATAAACGTATGTTCTTGCCCTCAAGGTGAAAGTGGCAAACTTTGTAAGCACCAGTCTGCAATAATAATCAATTATAATGTAAGGGAAGTCTGTAATGCACTAACATTAATTAGCCGAAATAATTTATACCATATCGCCACAGGTAATAAAGCAGCAGACGAGTTGTTTTTTACCGTTAATTGTAAAACATGCATCTGTATCGGAAAATATAAATAAACAGTGTACAAAAGGCAAAAGTGTTGGTGCTGAAAGTTTAAACGACATGAGTAGTTCTTCAGACGATGCTCTTGAAGTTAATGATTTATTCAGAGGAAGCCTAGAAATTAATATAACTGCAAGGCAGGAAGCTACAAAGAAGAAATGGGACCAATTTGTAAATCTTCTTAGGGATACAGTAAAAAAATATCGATGATGATCCAGAAGGTTATATACCGGCTGTTGAAGTTTGTCTAAATTCATATAATAAAAATATTAATTCCGCATCAACGTTAATGAGTTCCCTATACCACGCATTTAAGCCAAATAATGCTTCCTACGTGAAATCGACAAAACAAAAAATATGTACAAAGGGGAAGAAGATATCAGCGCAACCCACTTCTATTGCAAGAAGGAAAGTCCAATCTTGTGGACGTCGAAAAGTACAAAGTGGAAAAAAAGTTTCATCTTTCACAAAAAAGAGATTGAAGGCCCCTCATCGTTTGCAGGCGTGAGTTGATAGTGGCGACAATAAGTTTGCAAAATAGAGAGAGTTGGACATTTATTTTTTAAATGTTTTTTTTCTTTAATGTCCTTTTGTGATGTTCTCTCCTTATTTTTAAATAATATATTTATTTTGCCTAGTACCTAATACATACCTATTGGCATATATGGCTGTATTATCTATATTTATTCACCTATATGTATCATTAGTGCGTTATGTTAAATTAAACGATTAGTTGAATGTAACACGTAAAAGAACATTAACACAAACGTACCATTCTGTAACCATCTTTGCAATATCGGGCGTTATTTACATAACAGCAAATGCGTTCGCGCGCGCGGTGTACTATTAGTGATCGGGAATATATGAATTGCAATACGGTTCGCTAGATACGAATATGCCACCCGGTATTGCATCATTCGGTACTGGGACATCCGGTGTTACATCATGCAGTATTGCATTATATGGTATTGCATCATTCGGTATTGCATCATCGGTATTGCATCGTCCGGTATTGAATCATCCGGTATTACATCGCCGGTATTGCATCACCAGTATTGCATCGTCTGGTACTGCATCATCCGGTAATGCATCATCAGTATTACATCATTTGTAGTGGAGATAGTTTAGGTACATAAATATAATAATTTTGTCCACACAGTTGTCAGTTTAGCGACAGCTGCTGACGAACACAACTTCGTTGTCGGTATAACTCTGTATTATTATTTAGTTTTTGTTTTTAGGGTAATTCTGATTTTTTCGTAATTTTTTATGCGCTCCAATATTTAATTGTTTAATTCTGTGCTATAATTTGTTTTAGGTTTTCGTGATATGACTTTTAATGTAAGGTACACCCTGGAGCGGAAAAGTAGACCAGGCGCATTGATATCGAAGAGCTAAAGGATCCTTTTATATGAATACTAATAGGTTCTTAACTTGAACGACAGTTCAAAGAATTGAATACACCACAGCAAACAGAAGTAGAAACAACTTGGAAACATAAAAGACACAGTTATACACATACATGGTACTGAAATTGGGTTTAAACGAAACGACAAAAAGAAAGAATGGATGACCACAGAAATATTAAACCTCATGGAAAAGAGAAGAAAAAGAAAAAGTCTGGACGCAGCAAGTGCGTTATAGTAGCGATTTTTTTTTTAATATTTTTAATAGCAAATGTCTTTCTTTGATGAAAACAGGTATCGAACTTGGTTGCCTATATAGTAGAAACAATGTACCATATTTCATCAAAATAACTTTACTGTTTGAAAACATATAAACTTTTTTCAAAAGTCTGGATGCAGCAAGTGTGTTATGGAAGTGAATTTCCATAAAAATGTTTTTAATAGCAAATGCGAGCAGGCATCAATCTGATTACCGGTAAAGCCTATGTAGTAGAAACAAATGTACTATATTTTATCAAGATTACTTATGGTTTGAAAATATACAAAAATTTTCCCAAAATAAACTTAAATGTGGGTTTCCTAAACAACAAACTCTTACGTTAATAGCAAATTGAGTTATTGAAATTTGAAGGATTTAATGAAAATTCGGTAAATTTGCAGATTTGCTCCCGAACGTTTTTCAAAAAATTGTTTTCAGAAACATTACTAGGACCCCACCTGGATGCACAAACCACAAGAAAAA
The DNA here is from genome assembly GCA_964006375.1 of Tillus elongatus. NCBI lineage: Eukaryota > Metazoa > Arthropoda > Insecta > Coleoptera > Cleridae > Tillus > Tillus elongatus. The sequence goes on along the minus strand of OZ023268.1, from coordinate 108,052,459 downwards.
TTGTGTTGGGCGGGGTAGGTAGTAAAAAGGAAATATGAGCAGAAAATGCGAAGAAAACTGCTTGAAAGCTGTCTATTTGAAACCATATCCCCATTAAACCGCGCTTATCCCACACAGCACCCCCATTTGCCCCAGGTCACGTAACTTTCGTGGGGGGTATGAACAAGAAGTTCTTCTTGTGGTTTATGCAACGATTGTGGTTGTATGCACACGTGGGGTAAGGAAAATATCTACGACAAAGCAGACACCCCGGTTCGACTTGCGGGTAGGGGGGGGGGGGTGCTTCGTCGTGTGAATTTTCCTTCCCCGTCGCGTGCATACAACCACCCTCGCTGCATAAACCACAAGAAAAATGTTTTGTTCCCACCCGCCAAGGAAGCTACGGCACCTGAGAGAATAAGGGTGCTGTGTGGGGTAGGCACGGTTTAAGGGGATATGGCTTCCATGTGAAAAAGACAGCTTTCAAACCCGTTTAATTAGAATTTTCTGCTCATATTTCCTTTTTAGTACCTACCCCGGTCCTACTCCTGGTCCCGTAACTTTCTTGGGGGGTGTGAAAAAGAAATTTTCTTGGGGTTTATGGATCCAGGGGGGGCCCTAGGCAGGTTTCTGAAAACAGTTTTTTGAACAGCGTTCGGAGGCTAAACTGAAAATTTACCAAAAATTCGCTAACAAAACGCACTTACTGCGTCCAGATTCTTTTCTATCAAACGCATCATATTTCGGTAAAAAATGTTAAACGCATTAACAAATTTGTTCTACGAAAATAAGCTAAAAAATTATACCCCCCTACTCACTTCTGGTCCCGTAACTTCCTTGGGGGGTGTGAACAAGAACTTTTTCTTGGGGTTTGTGGATCCAGGGGAAGCCCTAGGCTCTGAAAACAGTTTTTGAAAACCGTTCGGGAGCTAAACTGCAAATTTACCGAAAATTCGCTACCAAAACGCACTTACTGCGTCCAGCTTTTTTTCTTACAAACGCATCATATTTCGATAAAAAATGCAAAAATGCATTAACGAATTTGTTCTACGAAAAATAGCTAAAAAAATATATAAACCATTAAACCATAAACTTCACTAAACCTACAGCGAAAGCATCAACTTAACTAAACCGACAGCTAAAGCATCAGAGAAAGGGTCAATTTGAGATGAATTTTCTGTAAACATTTTAGTAAATTGAAGAGCAATGACGGTTGAATCTGAAACTTAAGGATGTGCAGAACACTCTTCTTGCAACATTTTTTTTTCACAATCCGTATTTGTTTCACGTTCTCTGCCTAAAAATTGCCAATTTTGACGTTTTGAGGAAAACTCCAAAATTTGTTTCCTTAACTGTCCATAACCATATATATATATATATTTATATAATATATATATATATATATATATATATATATATATATATATATATATATATATATATATATATATATATATATATATATATATATATATATATATATATATATATAAACAGATCTCTTCATTAGCGATTTTTTTTTAAATTTGCTAAAAACGCACCCTTACAAAGCACTTCACAAGAACATTGGCGGAAAATGCAGAAATGCAAAGGAGGAATGGATGTCCGAAAAATGTAGGGCTGCTCCAAGAGAAACACGACTCATTTAATATACACAAAAATGTAAAAGAATTGACCAACAAAAGTAGAAAGCAACTGGTAAAGACCTTGAGAGATACAAACAACGAAATAATAATAGGTACTGAAGACAAACTAAAATTGGAAGAAATACGTTGAAGTACTTTTTAAAGATGAGAGGCCAAACACACCGCCAGCATCAGATCCCGTGTTGAATGAAGTTGAACCTCCGATCACAAAGTTGGAAGTCGTGCATGCGATAAAATTTTAGAAGAATGGGAAAGCAACGTAGTGTTTGTGCCGAGGTTGTAAAGGTAATCGCAGAGCAAGAAGGACTGAATGTAGATATTCTAATATCCACCTTTAATAAAATCTATGCCACAGGCAAGGTTCCGTCTGACTTGCTAAAGTCAACATTTGCCGCCTTACCAAAAAAGGCAAATGCCGCTCGGTGCAATGACTACCGTATGATCAGTTTGATGTCGCATGTGCTCAAAATATTCTTACGAGTAATACATACACGTATTTACAAAAAAAAAAGACAACCAGGTGGATAATACACAGTTTGGATTTATAAGTGGATTTGGGACACGCGGGGTATTGTGTTCACTTAATGTCTTAACACAGAGGTGCCGAAACATGGACGTTAACATTTTTGCTTGTTTCATAGACTATCGAAAGGCGTTTTACTGTGTGAGATACTACCAACTGATTGAAATCCTGAAAGAAACCGCAGTAGATCAACAAGAAAGAAACGTCATCTCCAACCTATACTGGTATCAAATGGCCGAAGTAAGATTTGAACATTCGACGCCCTATCAATAAAAATGGGAGTACGACAGGGTTGCACACTTTCTCCACTCCTTGTCAATAGCTATTCAGAAGCCATATTTAGAGAGGCGCTAGACACAGTGAAAGGGGGCATCGTGGTGAATGGTATCAGGATCAATAATATTCGGGATGATACTGTGATTGTTGCAGATAGCGTTACTGACTTGCATGACATGATCGACCACATTGTTCAACACAGCAAGCAATTTGGACTGCATATAAATATTAATAAAACTAAAGCGCTCGTTTTCTCAAAAACCAACATCAATGCAAATTTATTAATTGAAGGGAATATGGTACAACAGGTATCCTCTTTTAAATATCTGGACACAATAATAAATGATCAGATCGACCCGAGAAAAGAAGTAAAATCTAGAATTGAACAAGCTAGAAAAGCATTCACAGAAATGGAAACATTCTTGACGAGATCAGATCTTGGCCTGGACTTCGAATCCGTATGGTCAGGTGCTATATCTCCAAAGTCCGCTATACGGATGTGAGAGTTGGACTCGTAACCCTAGTCCAGAGAGGAACCTAGAGGCTTTCGGAATGTATTTGTATAGACCAGTCATCCATATCATGGGTCATGCACAATAGGCCAAGGGCTGTAGTGCTCTCGGGGCGCCAAAGTCGCTGACGAGCCCTGAGGGAGAAACAAAATATCATGGGTGCAAAAAATTACAGATGAAGAGGTGCTCAGGCGTATAGGAAAACAAAAGGAACTATTACTGACAATAAAAAAACGAAAAAAGAGATATATATATATATATATATATATATATATATATATATATATATATATATATATATATATATATATATATACAGGGTGGGGCACCACATACGCATCGGTCTATCTAATAGACCCTGTTCGAATTTACAAATTCCGTTTTTTTCTAGCATATGCAGGGTCTTCAGAGGCATCTTCTGAAAATACTCCAGATGATACAGCGTGTTCGCAAAAAAGATGCATATCAAAGTTGTTTTTTTTTAATGGAACACCCAGTATATTATTCGGTTTTTGTCATTAAGATAAAAAATAAAGGTAAGTTACAACAGGATTCCCTATACCTAAAACCTACCGTTTTTGAGAAATACAGCAATCTTTGAAAATAGAAGCCTCAACGCAAAAAAAAATGTCTTGCCCTCGGCAACGTATAAAAAGTTTAACTTATACTAGTATTTAGTAGAAAGATTGTTGCATGTAACAGAAAAAAGAATTTAATGTAAAGTCATACAGGATGGTCAGTAACCTCCTAGTGATATTTGACGCATGATATTGCAAATAAGTCTCTTATTTTAAATAGCACACCCTGTATATGGCTTATTCTTCTACAAAATTTTATTACCTTTTAATTTATACTAGGGTTCCCTAAACCTAACTCAAGCAGTTTTTGAGATATTTAGAACTGTTTGTTTTCCATAATAAATGTCACCTTTCATCATCAAGTAAGCCTCGATTATAGTGAGCGTTTATATTGTAGGCTAAGTAAATTCGTAGATCAACGCGGAAAAACTTTTATCAAGAACATTGTATTGCAACAGTTGAAAAAAATTTTAGGTTGGTTATACAAATGTCAAATTTTAATTACATGAACAACAAACAAAAAAGGACAATTTAACACACTATAGTAAATGTTCAAATTGACGGCCGTCTTGTTCAATGCATAAACGTATTCTTTTCTCTAATGATTTATGGGTTTTCAATAACATTTCAGAAGTTACTGTGTGGAACACACTTCGTATTCTTAGTTCCATATGTTCTCGGTTAGTCGGAGGTACTTTCTAAACAATACGTTTTATGTACCCCCACAAAAAGAAATTCAAACACGTTAAGTTCGGGGATCGTGCAGGCCAGTTGTGTGGGCTTCCTCGTCCTATCCATTTATTGGGGTAGCTTATATTTAAATGTTCTCGTACACTGGTCTCAAAATGGACGGGAGCACCGTCTAACTGGAACCACATCCGCGGTTAATATCTCTTGGGATATATTCTAAGAGCTCTGGCAAATCATCTTTTTAAAATCTTAGGAAAATTTAACCGTTCAGGTTCCCATTAAAAAAGTAATGCCCTATTATGTGTCCTTCTAAAATTCCGGTCCAAACATTAATACTCCATCTGTGCTGATGATCAACTATATGGACGTGATGTGGATTTTCGTCACTATAATAGTGATAATTGTGTCTATTTACTAGATACGTGCTATGAAATGTACTCTCGTCTGAAAATAGCACAAAATCAAAGAAATTTTCATTCTCACCAACTTTTTCAAGTGCCCACAAGCAAAAATCAATTCGTCGAATTAAATCAATATGAAGCAGTTCCTGATGTAACTGAACATGGTATGGATTTTCCCTTTTGATTATTCTCCCAACACTTCGTCTGCTAATGCCTACTTCCCTGCTTATGTTACGCTGACTTGTATGGGGATTTTCAACAGCGCCAATTACGTCAAGCTCGTTTTCGCCATTTTCAATGACAGGCTTTTGTCTGTTGACTTTTTCGTACGCGACACTTCCTGTTCTACAAAACACCTGCAACAGTCTCTGTAAGACTCTCTTGTCTGGTTGATGCCGAGATGGATATTTTTGAGCATAAACCCTCGCAGCAGTAAACAATTTTCTTGGCATTCCCCAATAATAAGAATCATATCTATTCTTACCTGTACAGGATACGTTTTCATTTTTATACTACTCTTGAACAATTTTATTAAAAACACCCAAACACTTGGCTTCCATTTTCAAAAATTGCTGTATTTCTCAAAAACGATAGGTTTTAGGTATAGGGAATCCTATTGTAACTTACCTTTATTTTATCTCTAGATGACGAAAACCGAATAATATACTGGGTGTAACATTTAAAAAAACATAACTTTGATATGTATCTTTTTTTGTGAACACCCTGTATTATCGAGAGTATTTTCAGAAAATGCCCCTGAAGACCCTGCATATGCTAGAAAAAAACGGAATTTGTAAATTCGAACAGGGTCCATTAGAGAGACCGACGCGTATGTGGTGCCCACCCTGTATATATATATATATATATATATATATATATATATATATATATATATATATATATATATATATATATATATATATATATATATATATATATATAATCATGTAACGACAGGCGACAAGTATGATTCCTGAGATTAATAATCAACAGCAAAATACAGGCAAAAAGATCAATCGAGAGACATCAAAATTCATGGGTTAAAGGATCTCAGAAGATGTTTTGGTTGCTCATCAAGAGAGGTTTTTAGAGCAGCAGTATCCAGGACTGTGTTAGCTATTTGGATCGCCAATCTTCGTGAAGAGACGTGGGAGTAAGGTATTTTTGTAGCATCGTGAAGTTATCTCACTTTGGTGTATCGATCCTTATCCAGTGCTAATCTTAGGCATTTGTTCTGGAAGCATGATGTAGTAGTAATAGCAGTGGTGGGGAGGCCAACGCCAAGCAAGTAGGCCACAATGGGCCCTTTTTGCCAACCCCCGCAACCCAGCAACCATGCACTACTCTTCCTCGGTTCCGTCGCTAAACCGCCTCGATCTCGACATGAAGGCCGTGACGGTTTTCAATTGGACGGTACTTACCTGATTCCTCTGCAGAGTCCCCGATCCGAACAATTCTGCTCGAAGACTCCCAAAATCATCGCATTCACACAGGTAGTGGTAGGACGTTTCTTCATCCTCGCCGCATTCCTGGCAAATGGGATCCCTCTCTAAGCCTATCAATGTGAGGTGTCTTCTAAGGGCGCAGTGGCCTGTTAGCACCCCAAAGATGCGGCGAAGCGAAGGTCGACTCCTCCTGAGTAGCCAGTCAGCTTTATATCTGTCCAGCCCCTCCACGAAGTCCCTCGTCTGCCTGCAGCCACGAACCGACCCCCAGTGCCTCTCCATTGCTTCCTCGGTCCACCTGTCTAAGGCGACAGAGACCGTCTTCCTACTTATGCCTATCGCAGGCTCCGGTCCACAGAACGGCCGCCGGGAACTGAGTCTTGCGAGATTATTCGCCACCTCATTCCCCGCTACGCCACAGTGTCCCGGAACGCAAACCAGTTGCGTGATAGTTTTTTAATGTTTTTAGAACACCACACCAAATCAGAGCAGCGTATGTTTAGCTATGTTGTCTACAGAGCCACGTCGGTACCTAAAAGAACCACTGAAGTCATATATTTTACTTACTTGTTAATAGAAATGGGTAATTTTCATTTTGCGCGAGTACATATGCCAGTACTGTACCAAATAATACTACTATAGCGTTTCTGGCAAGAGATAAAAAGAAAATAGCTTTTCCTAAAATGTTCCTATTCCTGCTCCATTCTGGTCTAGTTTTTAAGGAACCATATTTACTCATTTCCTAGAAAATAAAACATTTCTATATAGAAAACTAAATTGAAAAAAGGTCTGGATGCAGCAAGTGCATTATGGTAAAGGAATAAATAATTTTATAAAACATTATGAATCGAAATAGGTCAACTTTTCTTCAAATTTGGCAGTTGGTATTAATCTTTATAGTAGCAACATATGTACAAAATTTCATTAAGAAACAAGAAATTTCGCAAACAACAAAAAAAAATTCCCAAAACTGGTCTGATTTACTTGGCCAACGAATTTATCCATTCAATTTGCACAAATAGTACAGCTGCCAATATATAAATATTTTCAACAATTCCTTTATTCGAAAATTTGTCAAACTTTTTACAGAAATTAGCAACAAATTTTCTACAAAAATTGGATAACAGAAGTAAAAAAATAGTGCAACATTTTTTTGTAGTTTTGTATACCATGAAATAATGTTTGCATTGAAAATTCGAATAAATAAAAGCCTGGACGCAGCAAGTGCGTTATGGTAGTGAATTTTCATAGAAATGATCTGGCACAAAATATTTTATTATAACTTTTTTTTCTTGTAACATAGAAATCTAAATTTTGGTGTATAGTTTACTTTTTATATCGTAAACCTACCTACCAAATTTGGTTATCATAGATTTCTTATTTTTTAAGATATTTTTTTTTAATTAAAACTCAAAATTTTCCCGGAAAACCTAGTCCGATTTTTTTGATTAACGAAATTGTCAAAGTCATTTACAAAAGGAAGGTACATGCCAAATTTTATCAAAATCGGCCTATTATTCTTTGAGATAAAAATTTTTTTCGAATGAAAACTCAAAATTTTCCCGGAAAACCTCGTCCGATTTTCTTGACTAACAAACTTGTCAAAGCCATTTATAAAAGAAAGGTACATGCCAAATTTTATTTAAATCGGCTTATTACTTTTTGAGATAAGAATTTTTTTCGAATGAAAACTCAAAATTTTCCCGGAAAACCTCGTCCGATTTTCCTGGTTAACGAACTTATCCAATCCATTTACAAAAGAAAGGTACATGCCAAATTTTATCAAAATCGGCCCATTATTTTTTGAGTTATCGGTGTGATACATATACATATATATATATATATATATATATATATATATATATATATATATATATATATATATATATATATATATATATATATATATATATATATATATATATATATATAACATATAAAAATTGAAACTGACCCCGGATATGGGTTCTAGGGGTCCTAGATCGCGCTCATTTGAAGAAATTTTTTCAAAATTCAAAAGTCGAGATCTCCTCATTACTGAATTTTTTCTAAGAAAATTCACTAAAAAGAGGAAATAATTACTAACCTTCCAGAGAGACTAGAGCCTGCGCTAAAAAAATCAGTTTCAATTTAATTTAAATTAAAAGCGGAGCTATAGGCGAATCTACAAGGTTGTCCCAAAATTAAGTATAACATGATTATATAAATTTTATTGTAAAATTAATAATTATCAAATTTTATTCCCAGCAGAATATCTTCCCCTGATGCAATGTACTTGTTCCGCCACTGTTTCTACTGGTTACATTTTAAAGTCTTCTGAAGTTTATCTCTTCAGCTGGTTTGTCGGAAACATCTTTGATTGCCGCCATGTTCCCCAAAAGCTGCCTTCAGAGCACCATTTGGTAAGAATATAAAGTGGTTGCATGGTGCCAAATCAGGCGAATAGGGCGGGTGATCGGTAACTGTAATAGATTTTCTTACCAAAAACTTCCGACCGTTATATGAGCGGTACATTGTCATGGTGAAGGATCTAGCGCCCTCCTTGCGCCTAGTTGATACTAATGCGCAACACACGGACTCGGATACGCTTTAGGACCTTGACGTTTGACCCAAACACCCAGATATCAACATCGTTTCGAATTTAATATCTGGTGCTGAATTTTTAGCACTAGGATTATAGGTCCTTTTATCTATCACAATTCCCTAACTTCTGAGCGTTATCTTAACCTTGTGCGTCACGATCTGGAAGATGCATTAGATAATGCACCCTTAGGTGCTGTACACGACTGCTGATTTCACCAAGATGGTTACTCCAGCACATAACTCTAGAGGCTCTTCAGCAATATTTATCTGATCGACTTCCAAGAAAATTTGTTGGTACTAATTGTTACAATAAAATTGGAAGGATAGTTTTTTATAGCAAATTTAATATAAATAGGCTGGGCGCGGAGGGGCTAATGATTGCCTTCCTATACTACCAAAAGACATGGCCGTCATCATTACAATAGGACAGGCACATAAATGCCGATGTAGTAAGTGAAGAATTAGGGAAGGTGTTATCGCAGCCTACTTTTTACTTTTACTATATCTATTTTAATATAGATAGGCTGGGCGCAGGTGGCTAATGACTGCCATCCTACACTACCAAAAGACATGGACATCATCATTGCAATAGGACAGACACATAAATGCACATGGAGTAAGTGAAGAATTAGGGAAGGTGTTATAGCAGCCTACTTTTTACTTTTACTGAATTCAATTTATTTCGTTATAGTGCAACTTAAACGTAGTATTTTTCTCCCCTTATTTCACAGAAAAAAATGTAATACATAAAAGACATCAGTATTATCGCCTTTAGGTGTTTAGTGGTAAATTTATTTAAAAACTCTAGGGTACCTCTCACGTAATGGTAAGAGGAGTCCCACCGCATCTCACCAAATCTCACCAAGGGGGAAGGAGGGGTCCAAATTAAAAAAAAACACCTCACGTAATTAATGGACATCTCCTAAGCTATTTGATAAGATATGTAAACTCAAATTACAAATAAATTAATTAATAAATATGGTCATGTTCTTACCTTCATTAATATTAAAATAATAATACTGATAAATCCTAAAGTGGCATCCCAAGGACGTGTGTCTTTGATATTTTCAAAAGCCAACAACCATTCTTCAACAACAGAACTGCCCTTTTTCGTTAAGCCAAGTAATCCATTAATCTGAGAGGATGCTATGTTAAAAGCAGCTGCGGAAGTAAAGCCTGCTATGACTGGGTATGAAAAAAATTCAACCAGAAAACCTGAAAAAAATGTAATAATGATAAGCATCTAATATTGTAGCGTTTCTTATTTATTTTACTATGACTATGACTAATCATCAACGTCAGTGAAGGGTTTCACCCTACCGACTCAAAATGTTGTCCATCTTCTTCGTTTTGTAAGAAGAATACGGATATTTTACGTGGTCAACATTGCATGATATACTGGGCTAACTATTTCTACTCTATCCGAAAGGTGGAGAGTGCAGATGTTTAACTTGGCAAAACATTATGTCACTACCTGGGTAGTTCTTAGTTGTCATAGAAACCTTGGAAATGGCCAGAGGGACAAATAGTACATTCTAGCTGTTTTAAACACAAGGAAAGTTGCTCTTATCCTGACTGTGTGATGGACGAAAGTAGCATTCGGTAGAGAATAATTGAAAATTCATAGCTCAGAAAATCCATGCATGTCTTACACTTGCAATGAGTATTGATAATTATTCAGTCACGAATCTTTATACCTAATATAATTATACAGGTTTTAAATTTTGAGCAGGTAATCAATCAAATGACCTGACCTAAGTACGAAGCACTGATGAACGATTATAAGTTCAGAAATTATCACAACAAAACTTCAAACAATGTTTTCGTCAACATTCTGTGAAGTATTCACAATTGCATACATTTCTCCACGCAATTTTCAAGAATTCTGCCAGGATTCCTTTTATTATTTATTACTTTTCACGTGATGTAAACTCTCAAACTAATATAACAATCGATATTACAGTCGATTTGAAATTTTGGTGCATCGATTAACACATAAATGCTTCGATTACCCTGTTTTTCCCACAAGGCTCTGTACAAAAAAATAATGAAACATGAGGTTTCTGAGCGCACGTGGTCCTTGACCAATCAAAACTCTGACAAAAGTATGACCACACCGTCTTTTTTTAGCGAATTTTTCGTAAAACCAAAAAGAGCTCTTATATATATATATATATATATATATATATATATATATATATATATATATATATATATATATATATATACGACTTAATGGTTAAAGTTCAATGCCTGACTGACAGAGTAGTTAACTGCCACGCCTAAATGCCTAAATTGATTCATACAACAGGTATAAACCATTCATCAACGGCAAGCAAACTAAATATATACCAGGCAGAAAACATAATACCTGAACCAACAATGGTGAAAGCTCGGCCGCAATTATGAAAAATGACAGACGACATGAAATTAAAAATTTGCCAAGTCATTGTTATTTAACAGAGCGATTCAATCAATTAGTAAAATACACTATATTTTTAGCCTTATTAGCGACCTCAAACACAGTTTTAGCGCAGCATAGATATTTTATGCTGTCGCCTAATAATGTATCAGAAATTTAAACAAAATCAAGCCAAGTCTTTATAAAAATGATTCTAAAATAGTTTCTTTTATCTTGAAACTTAAACATAAGACGTCATATAGGACCGAAACACAAGTGGGATGTATTTCAATGGCAATTCTACTACCTAATTTTCTGTAATTAATTAATTATGTATACTTTGAATATAATATCCCGGGAATGGAACCGATCTACGCTATGACGCAAGTAAAACCTTTATTTACTGCTCGGCTGCCATATTTCAAAACACAGTAACTGTTATTTTCAAAGGTTTGAGTAAATTAAAGAAAACTTTAAACATATGGCCCTCGAACTATTAAAGATATTTAAATACAATTTTAATAGTTTAGGATACTATAATTGAAAGTTATTTTATACGTAAACAATAATTTCAAGATTCTTGCGTTTTTTTCAAAAAAATGCAGTTGCTGTGTTTTGGCATAGATGCTTAATAAAAGTAGAGCAGAGTATATAGTAAAAAGCATTGTATCTGCACATAATATTTTTATTTTGGTAATAAACGAAACATATTTAAATAACAGAAAAGAGATTTTAAACAAAACTATGCTTATAAGTTCTCGTCTAAATCAATATTTTGAATTAAATCCTGTGATGCGTCGTTTACTGGGAGGGTTTTCTAAAATAATTGTCTATTTGCTGGCATCAAGGGAGCGAAAACTTGTATTATTTTTTATTTTTTAATTCCTCTGACCTTCAACAAATGTGGCATATAAGTTTCAATATTAATCTTTTTTTGAAGGAAATCTAAATTTCTGTATTCATCATCGAAATCAGTTTTATAACGCATTTCCTTAGAACCTCTTTGAAAATTGACTTCTACAAGCTAGTTCATCAAAAAATATTTAAGTGGATCGTTGCTTTTTCGCGGTTGTCTTTTTTTCTTGTCCCATTTTCGAAAAGCTTGCAAATCAACTACTTGTAATAGTTTTTGGTCCATTTTCTTTATTTGCAGCTGCTATTAGAGCCGTGAACAATATCCAATTGTTGTTTTGAGCCGAGCGATTGTCGGCCCAAAGAATGATGTCTTGAACATTTCTTTCTTGCTGGAAAAATGTGAGAATAGCGTCAAGAATATTGCAACCATTTCGGCCACCTATGGCTTCATGCCACATAATACAGTAACTGGTTTTTAGACCTTTTTTTGTAAGGGGGCAAAGGTCTCATTAAATAGGACGAGGCGTCTTACAAAGAAAGAATCTTTAGTCGAGGGCATATTCGGAATTAATATAACTTTTTGGAGATCCATTGAGTAAACACGCAATGTTTCTTCAACACCACGAAGAGAATCTTCCTCATATTTTCCAAGTGCCTTATTACTTTTTGCTTTATGAAGTTTCAATTCGTCAGATAATTTTAACAGATCATCATTGTTTCCCGAGCTTCTAGCATCTTCTTTCTGCCTTTCCAGTCTTTCGCAATCACCAATTTAACCGATTTAGGCATGAAGAAAGAAATGTGCTCGGATTTAAGAGTTTGTCTGTAGACCTCAAGTTTACAAATGTTTGGATGTTTTTCGTTAAAATCCTCATACAGCTGCTTAAGGGTAAGGTTTCTTGGTAAGTATATTTATATTAGGTGCATTGTCGCGTCGATAATGGCTCACGCATGGTATCACAGTATCTGGGGGAATACCCTTTGATGTTGTTAAAATATTGTTAATGTGTTTCGCCAAAACACAGTAACTACCACTTACTGTGTTACGAGTAAATTCCCGTTTAAGCATCTAACTAAAATATATTTTTTAATTCACAGTAACTGCCACATACTGTGTTAAGGGTACATTTTTGTAAAACATTCTGTTCCGGATGTTGTTTCCAATACACAGTAAATGCCACATACTGGGTTTTGCCTATATTTTACTATTGAAAAATAGCATTTGCTGGGTTTTGGCGTAGAAAACAAAAAAATTAACTGTAGATACTGTGTTTTGCCAAAATATATGTGCGTAACTATGAAAGATATTCGTATTCTAGGTAGTGCAATAGACGCGCAATAAACACAGTATCTACTCGGACTAAAAAATGAATATTTGAGAAAAATGTTGGATACTGTGTTTTGAAATGTGGCAGCCGTGCTGCCCAGATAGCGTAATGGTTATATGGTCGCCTCCCACGTATAAAGCGACGCGATCGAATCCAGCTGGGTGCATATATCTTTTTTTATGTTTTATTTGCACATTTGGAGAAACAATAGTGCACAGATTTCACACGTTTTGAACAAGATCTCATTTTTGTTTAAAACGCCTAAATAAGTTTGTCACTTTTGAGTGTGAAATCATAATTTTGTTATTGTTGTAATTGTTATTGAAAAAACCGACTTGAATAGGTTGACTAAAACGAAATCATACTGGCGATTAATAAGGAAAAATAACTACTACGTTTATAATTTGACAGATACTTTACTTTTCTAAATATTTCCTTCTGGAAATCTTCTGTATAACTTTAATGGAATTTGTAATACAATTTTCTTTTAAAGAGACTTACACTACCTACAGATATAGCAAAATGTAGTTCAAAATGTAGTTCTTTATCTTCGTAGAAAATTGAGTTTTGGGCATTTTTCTCAAAAGGAGTTTGTGTTTTGATAATAGAGAGAGAGAGAGATCGATGGTAACACTTTCGACAGAAATCTTCAAATGTGCGCGTACCAGGACCTCTAAAATCAATCTTAAAGGTCTGTGTAAGTTTAAAGTATTAACTTTACTAATATGCCGTGTAATAATAATGTACAATTCTTATGAAAATTCGCTACTATAACGCACTTGCTGCGTCCCGAAACTTTTTTAAATCAAATTAGTAAAAGTGTAATTTGATCTATGATATGAATTTACTCTTATCGCCCATATTAATCTGAACCTTTGTTTTATCTATGTCTTAAACTGCAAAAAAGCAGCTTATTTAGCTCAAAGAATTACCGGCCACTTTAATTTGTTTACGAGCGACTTAAAATAGATCACGGCAAACCAAAGTTTATTGTGATTCACTTGGCTATTCTTATGCAAATAAAAAACCACTTGTGCGACACAATTATAATAGATAAAGTGCATTGAAATTAGAGCTGAAAAACAAATAACTGTTTATAAGAGGTCACTTGTGATCCGGATCAGCTGTCACAAAATATCCCATGAAAATGATTAATTTCACTTGTAATTGAATCAAAATGATTTTTCGTTTTGCCTTGTCAAACCAGTCACTTAGTTTTTGTTAAGTTTAATAACAATATGTATCTTTAATCGCTAATATTAACATTAAGAGCATTGTCGCCTAGTTTCTGAGTTTCTGAATAGAACAACTGGGTTAATTGTGTTTGCCCACTTTTAGCGAATTTTCATTAAGAAAAATTCGCTAAGAGAGAAGTCACGATGAAAAAGCTTTGCAAAAAATTCTCCAGATGAGCGCGAATTTGGGTCCCTAGAACCCAAAACCAAGGTCTGTTTAAAATTATATATATATATATATATATATATATATATATATATATATATATATATATATATATATATATATATATATATATATATATATATATATATATATATATATATATATATATATATATATATATATATATATATATATATATATATTTGTGTGTGTGTGTGTATCCGAGCGATAACTCAAAAAATACTCAACTGATTTGAACGAAACTTGGCACACATCTTCATTTTGTTAAGACCGCGAACGAGTTCGTACATCAGCTATAACGGACATGGAAATGGTGTAAATAAACCTCTGTTGTGAATTTAAATAAAAATTTCTTTAGATGAGCGCGAATTTATAACCCAAAACCAAGGTCCGTTAAAATTTTTATATGTTTATATATATATATATATATATATATATATATATATATATATATATATATATATATATATATATATATATATCTGTGTGTGTGTGTGTATGCATCCGTGCGATAACTGATTTCAATCAAACTTGACAAAAGTCTTGTTTGGGCGAAAACCGAGGTCGAATTCGTTAATCAGCCTTTATGCTCAAATTTTTCGGTGGAAAATCGGGGGAAACTTTTTGTAAACGCTATATTTGGGCAAGTATCAGAGTAACTGGAATGAGGCTTTTTATGTGGCTAGAAATAGTGCAAATAAACCTATGTTGTGAATTTAAAGTAATTTGGTACAGAATATTTAAAGTTTTTTCCAAATTAAAAATAAAATCCCAAAGACATGCGTTGCAACGACTTAATGGTTAATGTTCAATGCCTGACAGACAGAGCAGTTAACTGCCGCGCCTAAATTGATTCATACAACAGGTATAAACCATTCATCAACGGCAAACAAACTAAATATATACCAGGCAGAAAACATAGAACCCAAACCAACAATCGTGAAATCTCGGCCGCAATTATGGAAAATGACAGACGACATGAAATCAAAAATTTGCCAGTGGTTGTTATTTAACTGAGGGATTCAATCAATTATTAAAATACACTATATTTGTAGCTTTTTTAACGGACCCAAATACAGTTTTAGCGTAGCATAGATATATTATGCTGTCACATAATATGGCAGGAATTTAAACAAAATCAAGCCAAGTCTCTATAAAAATGATCCTAAGATAGTTTCTTTTATCTTTAGATTTAAACATAAGACGTCATATAAGACCGAAACAGCCGTGGGATGTGTTTTAATGGTAATTCTACTAATTCTGTAATTAATAATAGTTACGTATACTTTGAATATAATATCCCGGACATTAAGCCGATCTAAAGTAACACGCAAATAAAACGGTAGTTGACGTGTGTCTAGATGGCGCAGGGGGCTTCGCGCTTGCCTCATCATCAGAAGGTTACGTGATCGAATCCAGCTCGATGAATGTATGTTTTTTTAAGTTTTATTTTGACATTTGGAGAAACAATAGTGCACAGATTTCATAAGTTTTGAACAAGATCTCATTTTTGTTTAAAACGTCTAAATAAGTTTGTCACCTTTGAGCCTGAAATTATAATTTTGTTATTGTTGATATTGAACAAACCGGTTTAATTAAGTTGACTAAAACGAAATCGTACTGGCGATTAATAAGGAAAAATAGGTGCTACGTTTATAATTTGACAGAGCACTCTGGTGCTTCAGTGGTCACACACTTGTGAGACACCTATATCACTGATCAAATTTACTAAGTAAACACCTGGGCAAGTTTCAGGAGTGAGACTGGCTTCAAATAAATCTAA
This sequence comes from Tillus elongatus, assembly GCA_964006375.1. Classification (NCBI taxonomy): domain Eukaryota; kingdom Metazoa; phylum Arthropoda; class Insecta; order Coleoptera; family Cleridae; genus Tillus; species Tillus elongatus. The sequence continues at coordinate 108,036,037 of OZ023268.1, read as the reverse complement.
CTGTTAACCACAGGATAAAATATCAATTTATTGTTAAAAGAACATTCAAACACCAACGAGTTAAAATATAGATGTAATAATCATTGTCCCGTGACCAGTCCAGTGACCTGACCTGACCTGACCTGAAAGGCATAAAATATCTGCACATCAGCTCAATAAATATATCTCTCTAAATCTTCAAATAGTTATTATCAATTTTCCAGTGGCTCAGTAGACTATGATCTTACTAATTATACCAACAATTAAAAAATACCAGACCTGCGCACGCTTAGCTCACATATCTAACATTCATCTACTCAGAGTAAGTAGCCAAGAACTTAAAATAGTATCAAAATGTTATTCTGAGTTGATAAAATAACGTAATGTTCAATTTTATAGCAATCAATCTAACAGAGTATCACAGCTCCCTCAAATGCGAAGTAATTATATGAATGCGAAGCATTCATCAACCCACTTGAGAGCTTTATCTGTTCCTTTTCAATAAAAATTATTAATTTACACGAATAAAAATAGTTAATAAAATTCCTACATTAATTAAAGATGTTAAGTATTTAATTTATCAAAACGTCTTTAACTCACTCTTATCTGCTAAAACTTATCTGAACAAATATGACTCCCTGTCTGACCTTCCTCAACTTCCTTCTTAAATTATGAATAACATTTACTGTCCAGAAACGCGTTAGCGCTTTTGGGGCTCCTATACAGTCTGGTACCCTGCCACTGCGGTTAATTGCCACCACGAAATATACTGCAACTACGAATTTGAACTGTCGTCATACTACTTCAGAGGCTTAAAAGTGACTAATAACCATCTACTGAATCACTTGATGCTAACAAGCCAATACAAAGACAACCGTGTGTCCATAAACAAGTCTGGACGCAGCAAGTGCGTTATGGTAGTGAATTTTCATAGAAATAATCTGGCACCAAATATTTTATTATAACTTTTTTTCTTGTAACATAGAAACCTAAATTTTCGTGTATACCTTACTTTTTATATCATAAACGTACCTACCAAATTTGGTTATCGTAGCTTTTTTACTTTTTGAGATTAAAAAAAAATTCGAAAGAAAACTCAAAATTTTCCGGGAAAACCTCGTCGGATTTTCCTGGCTAACGAACTTATCCAAGCCACTTACAAAAGAGAACCACATGCAAAATTGTATTAAAATCGGTCCATTATTTTTTGAGTTATCGGTGTGATACATACATACATACATACATATATATATATATATATATATATATATATATATATATATATATATATATATATATATATATATATATATATATATATATATATATATATACATATAAAAATTGAAACTGACCCCGGATATGGGCTTTAGAGGCCCTAGATCACGCTCATTTGAAGAAATTTTTTCAAAATTCAAAAGTCGGGATCTCCCCATTAGTGAATTTTTTCTAAGAAAATTCACTAATAATACCCATATAATAATTTTCCATACAACACCCGGATATTTAATTTACAGCCATACACTGGAATAATTATTACTTTCCAGCCGACACTTGGAATATTCTGTCTCCCCTAAACTGGGATATTTTCGTCTACACTGAAATAAATTCCACTCTACAAAGGAATATTCAGTCTCCCCTATATTGGAATAATTTCCTCCCTACACTGAGATAATTTCTACCCTATACTGCAATATTGCTAGGCGCTGCGATAAATTCCTCCCTACACTGTGATAATCACGCCCCACACTGGGACTCTAAAAACAAAACAAAACACGAATGTAACTAGTGATAAAGTAACCACATAATTACTTTTTTACTTCCTATCTGAGGGCACCTGAATTACTTCCAGCTATGTAACTGATTCACCGGTTGACCAGTGTGCGATCTCCCTTTCCGGCTTCGCGGTTCCTGAAGCTATAATACGTGGTGTACCAAGATAGCGTATTGAATCCCCTACTCGTGGGTACTGATGTGTCTTTCTTCACATCTCCCGGACACACACAATCATAAATCAACTGAGGATAAATCCCTAAACTCCCAGGGTAGATACGACCTATCTGTCTATCTAGCTTCCAACACTTAATTCTCCACCATCTCTCCAGTACGACCACCTGCTTCTCCTCGCGCTCTTAAACCGCACGTTCTTTTCTCTCTACCGACACGTTCTTTGGTCGTCCGCGATTTTCTCTCGGCGGGGCCTGCGCCGGTGATCTCTCGCTCTGATTTGTGCCAACTTTCGATCAAATCAGTTAAGCATTTTTTGAGTTTTCGTTCGGAAACACACACACACACACACACACACACACACACACACACACACACAAATATATATATATATATATATATATATATATATATATATATATATATATATATATATATATATATATATATATATATATATAAACATATAGAAATTCAAACGGACCTAGGATATGGGCTCTAGGGGCTCTAATTGGCGTTCATTTCAAATAATTTTCCGAAAGTCTAACCATCGTTACCTCTCTCTTAGTGAAATTTCTTGAAATGAAAATTCACTAAAAGGCGAGACATGTCGACTTCGTTTTCCAGGGAGACACATGATGGCGTAAGTTTTGATGTCTTGGAACCCACCCGTTAGGCAGAGGCGCAAAGTACGCTTAAATTTTAAATCGCACCCTATGATAAGTGATACCTAATTTTTAAGCTTTCTTAATTCTGTTTAGTTGTGGTTTGTGGTTTGTATTAAATTTGATATGGATATGAAAATAAAATCATCAATTAAAGAGTGCGACAAATCATCAATGAATGAAAGAATGTTTTTTTTAAATTTAATCTTATTGGCTGCGGCATCTCAGGCCATTAGCACATTCTTTCCCATCATTCAATATATATTTTTTGAAATTTTCCAGACAGAGTCAAATTGGCTCTCCCGGGAATCGAACCCGGGACCTCTCGCTTAGCAGGCTGGCACCTAGCCACCTGCGCCACAAGGGCAATGAAAGAATGTTGTTTAATAAAATGTTCAAATTGTTTTCCCTCCCCTTCCATGCAATTATTATATGTTTGCTCCACTTCCGAACGGACATTTCGAAGTATTTAAATTTAAAATTAAAAATCTGACACGCGTAGAAGAAAATCCGATAGATAAAATCATTATTTCCAATATGATATGAATATATTATCTAACTAACTAGACCAGGCTAATATACTTAAATTATACACGATTTATCATCATTGTTATACAAGTCTAAAAACTGTCAATCAATTTTAAAGAATACTATATAGGGTGGCGCATTGAAAACGAAACAGCCTGATTTGCGTCCAGAGAACTTTTTTTAAGAAACGCTGAAACACGTCAATTTTAATATTGAGGGGGACATGTTTCGACATAAAACTCAACTTTGTCACATCAACCCCTTAAGGGTGGTGATAACAACCCTTATACTTTAAATAGGGAACATGGATCGAGTGTTACATCATTTGAAAGCTCTTTCTTTTTTGAATTCAGCAGACTAATTTTTTTTGAAGTTTTATCAACTCGTTTAAAAAATATTCACAGTTGAAGATGCAAAAGCGCGTTTCACTCATTCCGATAAGAAATATTCTGATAGTCAATGTTTTGTTGGTTTGTAAACAAAAAATTGAGAACATTTCAGAACATTTCTTATCGGAATGAGAGAAATGCGGTTTATTATTTCAGTTTATCGGTCGGTTTGATACTTGTTAGTACTACCAAAAATTAATTTCACAATGGTGTATTCTGTAGAAGTAAGAGTTGAAATATTTACTCTTTTTTTCAAAAACGATGACTGTCCCAGCCGTACTGCAAATTTGTTTAATGAACGACATCCGAACAGACATGTTAACAGAAAATACATTTTGGAGTTAGTTGCAACGTTTCGACAAAGTGGTTCAGTAGCCAATAAAAAACGGGATCCTGGACATGAATTTCCGGTTAGAAATGAGACTACTGAGATTGAAGTTTTAGGACAAATTGCTGCAGACCCAACTTTGAGCACGTGAAAAGTGGCCACTGTCTCAAACCTCAAAAGAAGAACTATTCAGCGAATATTGAAGCATCATAAATTTCACCCGTATAAAATTCATCTTGTACAACAACTGAATGATGACGATTTTGATCGGCGGCTGGAGTTTTGTGAAATTATGGCTGCACGAATAGCTGATAACTGGAACTTTCTGTTCAATATCTGTTTTTCAGACGAGTGTGCGTTTTTATTAAACTCTACAGTCAATCGTCATAATTGTCGTTATTGGGCAGATAAAAATCCAAGAAATTTTCACGAAGTCCACACTCAAACTCCACAGAAATTGAAAGTCTGGACTGGCATTTTTGGAGACCGTTTAATCAGACCAATTTTTCTTGATGGCAATTTGAGTGGCGAAACGTATTTGGAGTTACTAGAAGATATCGTTTACCCTCTACTAATCGACATTGTTGAAAATGATGATCGCTATCAACAAAATCAATTAGTGTTTCAACAAGATGGAGCTCCTCCGCATTTTTCACAACGTGTTAGGGAGTTTTTGAACAGATAGTTTCCAGAGCAGTGGATTGGGCGTAGAGGTGTTATTGAGTGGCCCTCTAGATCACCGGATTTAACTCCTTTAGACTTCTTTTTATGGGTCCACTTAAAGAGTAGAATTTACGCAACAGAATCGGAGTCTCTGGAAGAATTACGACGATGCATTGTTGAAGAATGCCGTCTAATAACTCCAAAAATGCTCCAGAATGGCAGTGCTCGTTTTGAACAAAATTTGTACTTTTGTATGGAAGTTGGTGGTCAACAATTTGAACACTTACTTAACTAAATAAACATTTTTGAACGTTTTGTTTTTTAGTTTTTTTTTAACGAAAAATTGACTAATTAGTGCATTTCTTATCACAATGAATGAAATACGTTCTTGCAATTCGAACTGTAAATAATTTTTAAACGAGTTGATGAAGCTTCCAAAAAAATAAGTGTGCTGAATTGAGAAAAGAAAGAGCTTTCAAATGATGTAACACTCGGCTTATGTCCCTTATTTAAAATATAAGGGTTGTTATCACCACCCTTAAGGGGTTGATGTGACAAAGTTGAGTTTTATGTCAAAACATATCCCCCTCAATATTAAAATTGACGTGTTTCAGAGTTTCTTAAAAAAAGTTTCTCTGGGCGTAAATCGGTATATTTCCTTTTCAATGCGTCAGCCTGTATATTCCTAGGCACGAATCTTAAGACGTTGTGGCTGTTTCTTTAATGTCGGCCTATTTTAGCGACCGTGACCAATCACTAACTCTACGGAGGAGGAGTACCTCATCAACCTGGAATTTATGTGGAGCCCCTCGCTTTTGCAAGCAAGATAGAAACCTTTTACATACTCAGTATCGCATTATATCCGAAACTGACGGCTTAACGACGGTACATGAGGCCTTCCAACGTGCGTAGACACAATACCACGTTATATGGCTAACGGATAATATCAGGAATATTATGAAACAGCGTGATAAAGCTTTTAATAGGTTCAAAGATAGTCGCGATCCCATTGATTGGCAAAATTATAAACTAATTAGAAACCGAACTACAAATGCCATAAAAAAAGAAAAACTTGCATTTGCGGAGCGTATGCTGTCTGCAAGTAAAAATAATAGGACGGCCTGGTCTTTGGCTAATAGATTTGGCATTATTACAAAAAAAGACAATATGTTACCATCACATTTGAGTGACGCAAATAAAATAAATCAATACCTCACGTCTATTAACAGAAGTAAGGCTGATATTAGCGAATTAAAAACATATTACAATAGTAATATTTACAAAAATGCAAATAACTTCCATTTTAAACTTGTCAATGAGACAGATATTATAAGGCATATAGCCTCAATAAAAACAAAAGCTAAAGGCTTTGATGGTGTGAGTGTCGACATGATTCACCTATGTCTCCCGGAAATTCTCCCTCAGCTGCTTCATCTTGTAAACTTTTGTATTGAGACAAAGTGCTTTCCCAAAGTTTGGAAAGTTGCAAAGGTTTTCATGTTTCCAAAAGGAAATAATCCAACTGAGTTTAATCATTTAAGACCTATAAGCATTTTCCCAGTTCTTTCAAAGTTATTGGAGAAAGTGATGTCCGAGCAGATAACTGCTTACCTTGGGGACAACAACATCTTGCCAAATGTACAGTCCGGATTTGTTAGGAGCAGGTCCACCACAACAGCATTAGCAAATATTAATGATGACATCCTCACAGCTAACGATAAAAATCAAGTTACAGCTTTGGTATTGCTAGACTACAGTAAAACTTTTGATACGATCAGTCATGAACTATTGTGCTCGAAGTTACAATATATTGGTTTCAATCATGACGCCGTTCAGTTTATAGAAAGTTACTTTTCAGATAGGGCACAGAGGGTTGTCTGCGGGTCGGATGTATCGGATTCTTTGAGTTTATTAAAGGGGGTTCCACAGGGCTCTATCTTGGGCCCCCTTTTATTCAATATTTATACGTTTGATTTTCAAGAACAAATTATCTCGAGTAAAATACACTTCTATGCCCATGATACCCACCTTTACAAATCCTTTCCTGTCGAAAATGCCTTAGACGCTATAACAAGTTTAAATGCAGACCTTGATAGGTTAGTCAGGACAGCAAAGAAGCATGATCTTGCGATAAATGTCAATAAGTGTTGCGTACTTTATTTTGGCAGGAAAGTCAGTAGGAATAGGGTTTGTTCTCAAAATATTGATATTTTGATAGATGGGAGTCGCTTGGAAGCAAAACAATCTGCAAGGAATCTTGGTCTCATAATAGATAACAATTTAAAATTTTCTGATCACGTCACTAATCTTCGTAGAGCTAGCTTTGGCCTATTGAAATCTTTTTATAGCCACCGAAATTGCCTTCCAGTAAAAGTAAAAGCTCTCTTGGTAAACTCGATGATTCTCTCGCGCTTTAACCATGCTGATGTTGTGTATGGACCTGCCCTTGACAGTTGGGATCGGCAAAGAATAGAAAAGGTTCAGAAGTCATGTTTACGGTTCATCTTTAATCTAAAAAGAACAGATCGTGTTTCCTATAAGTTAAAAGAACTAGATTGGCTGAATATGAAGAATCGCTGGAAAGTGCATCTTCTTTGCTTGACTCACAAGATTGTCCTCGGGGCGGGGCCTGATTACCTACATCAGAAGCTCTGTTTTCGGAGACAAATACATTCGCTCAATAGAAGACTCGATCACTTGTTTGCCATACCTAAATATTATACGAGCCAATATCTCTTTTTCCTATGTTGCACCACATCTGTATAATAAAATACCTTTTGAACATACTTTATGTTCTCTGCCAGGGTTTCGGAGATATGTTACAGATTTTTATAAAAATAGTCAGTTTGCGTAGTGTAGTTATAATAAATCATATTCATATTTAGGAATTCCTTTCTTTCAGCTAAATTTAAGGCGCACAATTGTCAATGTTTTGTTGTTATATTGTTTTGTTGTTTTGGATACTAAGGCATTTATGATTTGTTTATTTTATAATTTGTTTATTTTGTAATTCCTACATTTTAAGTTATCTTTTAAGGGTTAAGTGGAAGAAAATTGTAAAATTAACTTCGCCCTAATAAAGACCTCTTATTATTATTATTATTATTATTATTATTATTAGCTAAAAAACAAGTTACAGAATATTTTAAGTTGAATGAAAAAATATTCCACAAAATGGAAATCATCTTTGTTTAGTTATCTTGGTATCTATCCTCCCTTAGATACCATCTCAGTTAATTTACTCTGCTGGTGATTTTTGCCCCAAATCATTTTAGGAACAACAATTTTAGTTAATAATTACATACAAAACTATGAACAAAAGACTTACCTAAATGTAGCACTCCCAGGAGAAATATGATACATCCACTGAGAAAAGTTAAGAGAACTGCCATGTCTGGTCCCATAGCGTCTACATGTGGACGCGCCATTAGCGCCATGATAGCGGTGGGTCCAATGTTTATGTCTTTTACGCTTCCAAAAAAGAAATATATAAAACATCCCATAAATCCACTGTACAGTCCATAGACAGGAGGTAAACCTCAAAAATATGAATTTAAAAAATATCTATAATCTTAAAATTAGACAAATCAAAACACATTTTCCAACAACACTGTCTCAATAAGTACGGACTCAGCGGTTGCGTTATGGTAGCGCATTTTCATTAAATCTTTTAAATTTTTATCTCACTCTTTTAGTGAATTTTCGTAGAAAAAATTCACTAATCGGGAGATCCAGACTTTTGAAATTTGAAAATAATTTTGCAAATGAGCGCGAACTAGGACGCCTAGAACGCGTATCCGAGATCAGTTTCAATTTTTATATGTATGTATATATATATATATATATATATATATATATATATATATATATATATATATATATATATATATATATATATATATATATATATATATATATATATATATATATATATATATATATATATATATATATAGGCTGGCGCATTGAAAACGAAACAGACCGATTTGCGTCCAGAGAATTTTTTTTTTAAGAAACGCTGAAACACGTCAATTTTAATATTGAGGGGGACATGTTGTGACATAAAACTCAACTTTGTCACATCAACCCCTTAAGGGTGGTGATAACAACCCTTATATTTTAAATAAGGAACATGGGTCGAGTGTAACATCATTTGAAAGCTCTTTCTTTTCTGAATTCAGCACACTAATCTTTTTGAAAGTTTTATCAACTCGTTTAAAAATTATTCACAGTTGAAGATGAAAAAACCCATTTCACTCATTCCGATAAGAAATGTGCTGATAGTCAATGTTTTGTTGGTTTGTAAATATAAAATTGACTATCAGAACATTTTTATCGGAATGAGAGCAATGCGGTTTATTATTTCAGTTTATCGGTCGGTTTGATACTTGATAGTACTACCGAAAATTTATTTCACAATGGTGTATTCTGTACAAGAAAGAGTTGAAATTTTTTTTTTCCAAAAACTGTGCCAACCGTACCGCAAATTTGTTTAATGAACGACATCCGAACAGACATGTTAACAGAAAATACATTTTGGAGTTAGTTGCAAAGTTTCAACAAAGTGGTTCAGTAGCCAACAAAAAACGGGATCCTGAACGTGAATTTTCGGTTAGAAATGAGACTACTGATATTGAAGTTTTAGGACAAATTGCTGCAGACCCAACTTTGAGCACGAGAAAATTGGCCAGTGGTTCAAACATCAAAAGAAGAACTATTCAGCGAATATTGAAGCATCATAAGTTTTACCCGTATAAAATTCATCTTGTACAACAACTGAATGAAGATGATTTTGATCGGCGGCTAGGGTTTTGTGAAGTTATGACTGCACAAATAGCTGATAACGGGAACTTTCTGTTCAATATCTGTTTCTCAGACGAGTGTACGTTTTTATTAAATTCTACAGTCAATCGTCATAATTGTCATTATTGGGCAGATAATAATCCAAGAAATTTTCACGAAGTCCACACTCAAACTCCACAGAAATTGAATGTCTGGACTGGCATTTTTGGAGACCGTTTAATCGGACCAATTTTTCTTGATGGCAATTTGAGTGGCGAGACGTATTTGGAGTTACTAGAAGATATTGATTACCCTCTACTAATTGACATTGTTGAAAATGATGATCGCTATCAAAAAAGTCAATTAGTGTTTTAACAAGACGGAGCTCCTCCGCATTTTTCACAACGTGTTAGGGAGTTTTTGAACAGAGAGTGTCCAAAGCAATGGACTGGGCGTAGAGGTGCTATTGAGTGGCCACCTAGATCACCGGATTTAACTCCTTTAGACTTCTTTCTATGGGGCTATTTAAAGAGTAGAAATTTCGCAAGAGAACCGGAGTCGCTGGAAAAATTACGACGACGCATTGTTGTAGAATGCCGTCTAATAACTCCACAAATGCTCCAGAATGTCAGAGCTCGTTTTGAACAAAATTTGTACATTTGTATGCTGGTCTGCTGGTCAACAATTTGAACACTTACTTAACTGAATAAACATTTTTGACCGTTTGGTTTGGTTTTTTAGTTTTTTTAACGAAAAATTGACTAATTAGTGCATTTATTATCACAATGAATGAAATACGTTCTTGCAACTCCAACTTTGAATAATTTTTAAACGAGTGGATAAAACCTCCAAAAAAATTAGTGTGCTGAATTCAGAAAAGAAAGAGCTTTGAAATGATGTAACACTTGACCCATGTTCCTTATTTAAAATATAAGGGTTGTTATCACCACCCTTAAGGGGTTGATGTGACAAAATTGAGTTTTATGTCAAAACATGTCCCGCTCAATGTTAAAATTAACGTGTTTCAGCGTTTCTTTAAAGAAAATTTATCTGGACGCAAATCGGTCTGTTTCGTTTTCAATGCGCCATCCTGTATATATATATATATATATATATATATATATATATATATATATATATATATATATATATATATATATATGTATATATATATATGTATATATATATATATATATATATATATATATATATATATATATATATATATATATATATATATATGTATGTATGTATGTATCACACCGATAACTCAAAAAATTATATGCCGATTTTGATGAAATTTGACATGTACCTTCCTTTTGTAAGTGGATTGGATAAGTTCGTTAACCAGAAAAAACGTATGAGGTTTTCCAGGAAAATTTTGAGTTTTCATTAAAAAAAATCATCTCAAAAAATAAAAAAGCTATTATAACCAAATTTTGTAGGTATGTTAACGATATAAAGAGTAAACTATACACCAAAATTTAGATTTCTATATTGCAAGAAAAAAATTTATAATAAAATATTTAATGCCAGATCATTTCTATGAAAATTCACTACCATAACGCACTTGCTGCGTCCAGACTTTTATCTATTTGGAAAGTTTGTTATATAAAGTCAACACCAAATTTCATCAACACAGCTTTATATCAAAAAAAAATCTCGGGACGCAGCAAGTGCGTTATGGTAGTGAATTTTCATAAAAATGTTTTTATTGCAAATATGTGTGTTTTCTTTTTAAGAAAGCAGACATCAATTTTGGTTACCAGTATAACCTATATAGAAAAAGCAGGCATCAAATTTGATTACCAGTATAACATATATAGTAAAAACAATGTGCCATGTTTCATCAAAATAACTTGATTGTTTGAAAAGGTACAGAAATTTCCAAAAGTAAACCAAAAGTGTTACTGAAAAAATCCGTTTCTTGGTCAACCTTATAGGTTAATAGCAAATTGAGCTTTTCAAATATGAAGCATTTAATCAAAATTCGCAACCACAACGCACTTGCTGCCTCCAGAATTTCTTAACTTACAAACATGCATTATATTTCGATGGAAAATGCAAAAAAATTAGGCGTTTTCGACAAAAAAAAATTATTTGTATCACCAACGACTTATGGGCCATCCTGTGATTGTCGCAATAATTTTTTAAGATGTAGCTCAAAACACCGTATAATTAATGTATACAATATTTTTTCATATCTTGTATAATAACGAATATATTGAGCTTTATTGATTTTTTACAAAAATTCGACAAAAATTATATACCATTAAACAATAAACTCTATAGCTAAGGCTACTGCCAAGCATCAGAGAAAGGGTCTATTAGAAATGAATTTTCTGGAAACATTTTAGTAAAATGAAGGACAATGACGGTTGAAACTAAGAGTTCGGTGTATGTAAAACATTCTTCTTGAGACATTTTCTTTCCATAGATCGTATTAGATTCAAGTTATTTGCCTAAATGTTGCGAATTTTGACGTTTTCAATTGTCACTTTGACGTTTTGAGGAAACCCCCAATTTATTTTTCTTTAAATGCCCATAACTTTTTTGTCTTTTGACCTACAGAGCTAAATTTTGGTAGGTGGCACACCTATAACGATATAAACCAGCTTACCAAATTTGGTTGCCTTTACTTTGTTAATTTTGGAGATATAAATATTTTGCGAAAGAAAACACAAATTTTTCCGGGAAAACCTCGGAGGATTTTCCTGGCTAACAAAATTATCCAAGCGACTTGCAAAAGGAATGTACTCACCAATTTTGACGTTTAAAATCGCAATTTTGACGTTTTGAGGAAAATCCAAATTTATTTTTCTTTGAATGCCTGTAACTTTTTTATCCTTTAACCTACGGAGCTAAATTTTGGTAGGTAACTTGCCTATAATGATATAAATCCGCATATGAAATTTGGTTGCCCTTACTTTGTTAATTCCGGAGATATATATTTTTTTCGAAAGAAAACACAAAATTTTCCGGGAAAACCTGGACCGATTTTCCTGGCTAACGAACTTATCCAAGCCATTTGCAAAAGGAATTTATTCACCAAATTTAATCAAAATCGGCCCATTATTTTTTGAGTTATCGGTGTGATACATATATATATATATATATATATATATATATATATATATATATATATATATATATATATATATATATATATATATATATATATATATATATATATATATATATATATAACATAAAAATTTAAACCGACCCTGGATATGTGTTCTGGGGGGCCTAAGTAGCGCTCATTTGAAGAAATTTTTTCAAAATTTAAAAGTCGGGATCTCCTCATTAGTGAATTTTTTTAAAGAAAATTCACTAAAAAGTAAACTATACACAAAAATTTAGATTTCTATGTTGCAAGAAAAAAAAGTTATAATAAAATATTTGGTGCCAGATCATTTCTATGAAAATTCACTACCATAACGCACTTGCTGCGTCTTTGAGTTTTTAAGTAGTCGCTTTTGCTTTTTCACTATAGTTTTTTATTTTTTAACAAAATTTGTTTGTGTAGCTTATATAGATTCAGGATAGAGCCCATTGATACTGTGTCTCGAGGAATAGCTAGCGGTATCAAAAATATTTTAAATCATAAGATTTTTTTTTAAATGCATGTTATTCTGCTTTTCGGTTTTCTTCTACGTTTTTTTGTCAGTCCAGGGTTAGGTATGGGTTAGGTAAAAGGATCCGGGTCAGGTCCGGATCAGGTCAGGTCAGGTTAGGTCAGGTTAGGTCGTTCAGGTCTGCTTCGTAGAGTGTTTAGTGCATAAACATGAAAAATGGTGTCCCTTCAATCCCCAAAAAGCTGCGGGGGACTAGGAGCAAATATACGTGGTGCAGGGGAAAAACATGTTTAGGAGAAAGTGTTGATACAAAAAGTGAAAAGGCTGCTTATAGAGGTCGAACTAAGTTGTTTTTACTGATTTTTTTTTTATATTTCCTTCTCCGCCGAGCATCCCTATTCACTCCGGGTCTCGTAACTTTTGGAGGGGTTGATTCCACAACATATATCTTGTTGCTTATGCACACATTGAGTCTTTTAAGCATGTTTACTGAAATATTTTTCTAAACTCACATATGCCGATCATCTGCATAATTACCGTTAAATATCTTTTACTTGCACAAAAGAAAGAAATTAGTTTTTATGAATTATATTCATTACTGCATCCATACGCACCAGCAAGATTAACCATTTTTTAAATATAAAAAAAGCAAAGGTCAAACCGCTTAAGTCGCGGAAGCAAAAAAAGTCTGAACGCAGCAAGTGCGTTATGGTAATCAATTTTCATTAAATGCTTCAAATTTGAATAACTCAATTTTATATAAACCTAGAAGGTTGAATTTTGGCACGTGGTAAGGCCTTTACCAAGACAACATATTCACATAAATTTCATCAAAATAGCTTTGTAATTTTCGGAGATAAACATTTTTTTCGAAAGAAAACTTAAAATTTTTATTTATATTATATTTATATAAACATATAAAAATTGAAACTGACCCAGGATATTTGTCCTATGGGTCCTATTTCGCAGTCATTTGAAAAAAATGTTTGTCAAATCTCACCATAGATACCTCTCCATTTGAATTTAGTTAATTTTTCCCAATAAAAATTCACTAAAAGGAGAAACGGGCCGGGCCGGACTCGAACCAGCATCGTCCGCTTGACACACAAAGTACTCTTCCAATGAGCTACCGACGCTTCGTAATAAACGAATTCTTTACATTGTATTTACACATACAACACCTTACCGTCAGGAATTTGGTATCGGAAATTAAATGTAAGTGGCTAGCTAAATAGCAAATTGCAGAATTGATTGATTTATTTCGCCGATCGTTGAAACATATTCGAGTGTAGACTGTTTCGGTCTTAAATAACATTCAAATGTTACTAATGGCATGTAACCTTAAAGATGATTTGACATATTATGAATGAAAATGAAATGCGTTCGTGGAATCACAATTTTAGTGCGCCATCTTTTAGAAAATAGCTGGTCTACGGATGGTGCCGAAACGCGCTAGTTTGACAACACATATTGACTAAATAATTAAGGTATGTCATATTTTACATTTCACTTTGCATTACGTTTTTATTTGGAATCCAAAAGACCTGAAATTTAAGAAACTTATTCTTGGATACCTAATCTAGGCAAAGAGTGATTTTGAGCTAATTCTGTGACAAAAAATTGTCAAATCATGGTTTGGCAAAAACGTTGTATTTTCGTTATAAACGGGATATTTGCTTACAAAAATCTTTATTGCCTTCCTCAAACCTCAATCTAGCTATTGTATACTATATTTTCAGTCTAAGGCTTTAATTGGGACAGTTCAACAAGCTACAAATATAGTGTATTTTAAGCATTTTATTGAACCCCCCCTCTTAACGATAAACTCTATAGCTAAGACTACTGCCAAGTGTCAGAGAAAGGGTCTATTTGAAATAAATTTTCTGGAAACATTTTATTAAAATGAAGGACAATGACGGTTGAAGCTAAGACTTCAGGGTTTGTAAAACATTCTTCTTGAGACATTTTATTTCCATAGCCCGTATTAGATTCAAGTTCTTTTCCTAAATGTTGCCAATTTTGACGTTTAAATCGCAACTTTGACGTTTTGTGAAAAACCCCAATTTATTTTTGTTTAAATGCCTATAACTTTTTTGTCTTTTGACCTACAGAGCTAAATTTTGGTATCTAACTTCCCTATAATGATATAAACCCGCGTATAAAATTTGGTTGCCCTTACTTTGTTAATTTTGGAGATATAAATTTTTTTCGAAAGAAAACACAAAATTTTCCGGGAAAACCACGTCAGATTTTCCTAAATAACGAACATGTCCAAGCCACTTGCAAAAGGAAGGTACTCACCAATTTTGACGTTTAAAATCGCGATTTTGACGTTTTGAGGAGAACCCAAATTTATTTTTCTTTGAATGCCTGTAACTTTTTTGTCATTTAACCTACAGAGCTAAATTTTGGTAGGTGACTTTCCTTTAATGATATAAACCCACGTATGAAATTTGGTTGCCCTTACTTTGTTAATTTTGGAAATATAAATTTTTTTCGATTTTTTTCGAAAGAAAACACAAAATTTTCCGGGAAAACCTCGGCGGATTTTCCTGGCTAACGAACTTATCCAAGCGACTTGCGAAAGGAAGGTATTTGCCAAATTTTATCAAAATCGGCCCATTATTTTTTAAGTTATAGGTGTGACACATAAATATATATATATATATATATATATATATATATATATATATATATATATATATATATATATATATATATATATATATAACATATAAAGTCTGAAACTGACCTCGGATTTGGGTTCCGGGGGTCCTATATAGCGCTCATTTGAAGAAATTTTTTCAAAATTCGAAAGTCGAGATCTCCTCATTAGTGAATTTTTTTTAAGAAAATTCACTAAAAGCATGAGACAAGTACTTAATTTTTTAGGTAAGTCGTTTTTACTGAATTTAAAAAAAAACACTAACGAGGAGATCCCGATTTTTGAATTTTGAAAAAATTTCTTCAAGTGAGCGCTAATTAGGCCCCCTAGAACACATATCCGGGGTCAGTTTCAATTTATATATATATACACACACACAAATATATATATATATATATATATATATATATATATATATATATATATATATATATATATATATATATATATATATATATATATATATATATATATATATATATATATATATATATATATATATATACTCCGATTTTGATTAAATTTAGTGAATACCTTCCATTTGCAAGTGGCTTGGATAAGGTCGTTAGTCAGGAAAATAGGCCCGGGTTTTCCCGGAAAATTTTGTATTTTCTTTCGAAAAAAAAATCATTTCTCCGGAAATAACAAAGTAAGGGCAACCAAATTTGGTACGCGGGTTTATGTCATTATAAGTAAATTACCCACTAAAATTTAGCTTTCCAATAGTTTACATAAAGTCAAGGCACCTTTCCCTCCTAATGTGCTTATGTTCCTGCGAAAGGTTTTTTGGAAATATTTTCGAGCAGATCTTTCTCACTCCCAATTCATTGGTGAAAATTGACGAACGGTGGTCTGACACAAACTCAACTGTTCCCCGATCATTCTGAGCCTAAACCGACAATCTGAATGCACAGGATCGCGGATTCTGACGACTTTTTTATAGGTTTTATATGTTTTTTTCGGAAAGAAATGGATAATTTTCATGTATGCTTCATTTGTAAGTACAATTTGGAGAACCCAATTGATCACAATGCAGTTTTCAAACCTGACGTCGTTTCACTCACAAAGTTTGCGTCATCAGAGTGATGATTAAAGAGTTATTCATCCCTCTGATAACGCCAATTTTATTTATCGCAATGCAATTTTCTGTCGATCGTTTCGCTAATAAAGATATACTTTTTCTGAAAATTTGACAAATTGTCAAAATGTTAATACAAATATTTTTCGACTTTTTTCAAAAATTATTTTTGGCAACAACAACTTTGGTAATAATGCTTGCTTTAATTTTCTATCCATGCTTTCTGGTAAATACACATTTATTAAAATTATCGACTAAACCTACTATAATTCTTTTGAACTGTATATTTTTATTGATCTCTTTATTGAAATGGGTAATGTTAACACGAAAAATTTTCTATTTGAAATGTGATTGCCTTATTTTATTGCGATAAATATTTTATTGTTTAGATTTTAGTGGTTTTAGTACATTGTAATCGTTCTTTGTCTTTTCTAATCTTATGCTACAAAATTTCCGGGATAAATTGTAAAATCATAAAACTTAATGATCTGTTTGCTCATCATTGTGTGTCACATGTTCTTTTTTGATTAGTCAACATCATGTTGATGTAATATAAATGTGCGATAAAAGCTTCCACGTGTTGTCTTGCATAGTCTTAAGATAATTTTTCCAATAAGACCTCCACATTGTTATTGTGTATTCATATATAGAGGCATTAAATGTAACCTTGAACTGAAAGAAAACCCACCAGAATGACAGCTGAGGCAAATTTTCAATAGAGAAATGGGGGTATAATAGGAGATGCTGTCTCCTTCTTACCCATTACCCTGAAGGCAATATTTAACTGTGTCAGAGTGGCGATTTGAAACGTCAAAATTGGCAATGTTTAGGCGAAGAACAATAAATACTGATTATGAAAAGAAAATGTTGCAGGAAAAGTGTTCTGCGAACCCTTAAGCTTCAGCTTCAATCATTATTGGCCTTTATTTTACTAAAATATTTGCAGAAAATTCATTTCAAATAGACCCTTTCTCTGATGCCTTGGCTGTAGGTTTAGTTAAGTTTATGGTTTAACGGTCTATAAGTTTTAGCTAATTTTCGTAGAACAAATTGCTTAATGCATTTTTACCCTTTTCATCGAAATATGATGCATGTTTGTAAGAAACGCAGTAAGTGCGTTTTGGTAGCGAATTTTCAATAAATCCTTCAAATGTCAATAACTCAACCCAAGGTTTGTTGGCTAGGAAACCAACATTTTAAGTTTATTTTCGGAAAATGTTTGTATATTTTCAAGCAATAAGTAATTTTAATAAAACATTTTACATTGTTTCTACTATACATGTCCCCTGTGGGTCCGGTGACTAACTAAACGAATCGGCCCAAGGTAACTCCTGCCTGTCGTAAAAGGCGACTAATTGGAATCAAACACTGGCGGGGTCTTGTCCATGTGGGCCTGTAGGGAGGCGGATATATCTTGGGGAGTGATGTACACCCGGATTTTGAGGCCTCCACTCTGGGCTTAGAAATGGATGGTTGTCCGCGCTTGGTTGTGACTCGGGAGCGGGGTTCCGGATGGGTGCCGCCTTGGGTTGAGTGCTGGCGGGTGTCGTGTGTCTAGACGACCCGGAGGGGGTTGACGAGTCTGATGAGTGGTAAACACCCGGAGTTTGACGCCCCCACCGTGTGCTTCGGAACGGACGGACGGCCTCGCTTGTGCGATGCTCAGGAGCGGGGCTCGATGGGATGTCGCCTTGAGTCTAGCACTGGTGGGTGTCGGGTCTAGACGAACCCGGAGGAGAGCTGAGATCTTTACGGGTGGAATAAAACTAAGGGTTGAGGCCTCTTCTGTGAGCTTCGGAACGGACAAACGACCTCAGTTGGATGCTGCTCGGATGCAGGACTTCATGATACTGCACCGAGTCAAACACTGACGGATGTCTGGTCCAGACGAACTCGGAGAGAGGTTATCTCTCTTTGAGCTTTGAGACGGGCAAGCGAGTTCGCTCAGATGGCAGTACATGTGTCAAACAAAGTTTCACCTCGCAGGTGTCGTCTCCTGTCGGAAGCTCGATTTGTTGGGTGAAATTTAAGCTAACGCTGGCAGGTGTTGGACCTGGACGAACCCGAAGGTGGCTGGGGTCTCTAGAGGTGGATTACACCTGGAGACTTGGCCCTACTCTGTGAGCATCGATACATGCTAACGACCCTGCATGGATGCTGCTCGAGGGCGGGACTTCATGATACCGCCTCGAGTCAATGAAACACTGGCGGGGGTCTGGTGCAGGTGAGGCTGGGGGGAGGCAGACATCTCTGGGGAGTGATATGCTTCCGGAGTTTGGCGTCTCCACTGTGGCCTCAGAGACTGACAATTGGCCTCGCTTGGTTGTTACTCGGAGCGGGGTTCCAGATGATACCGCCCTGGATTGAGCCCTGGCGTGTGTCCAGACGTCCCGGGGGGCTCTGATCTGATATCTGATGAGTGGTAAACACCCCGAGTTTTGAGCCTATACTATGTGCTACGAAACGGACGGACGGCCTCGCTAGGGTGATGCTCGGGAGCGGGACTCGATGGGATGTTGCCTTGAGTCTTAACACTGTTAGGTGTCAGGTTTGGAAGAGCCTGAGGGGACCTGAGATTTCTAGGGGTGGATTACAACTGCAGATTAGATGCTGCTCGAGAGCGGGACTTCATGATACCGCCTCGAGGCAAACACTGACAGATGTCTGGTCCAGACGAACTCGGAGAGAGGTTATCTCTCTTTGAGCTTCGAAACGGGCAAGCGACTTTACTCAGATGGCAGTACACCTGCTAAACAAACTCTCACCCTCAAGAAAAGATTGACTCCCTCAGGGAGCTGGAATTGATGGGTGAAATCTAAAATAATTAGACGTGAGCCACAATAGACCTAAGGTCGCGGTGGAGGGACTGAAATAGCCCACTCACAATAAAATCTAATCTAATCTAATCTCTTCTACTATACATAGGCTATACCGGTAATCAGGTTGATGCTTGCTTACATTTGCTATTAAAAACATTTTAATGAAAATTCACTTCCATAACGCACTTGCTGCGTCCAGACTTTTTAAATTATTTTCAAACTATTGCTGGCATTAGCATACGTTTTAATCTACCGATAAAGCAAAACCAGGTAGAAAAAATTGAAAATTATACAAATATTACAAATGTGTGCCCGACAGAGATGACCGCTCATTTTATTGTCGATCTCACCTGTGCCTCAGAAAATTGATATTGAAACTGCCGGGTCCCTTTCAGTGTAAGTTACATTTCAATGTATACCTATAGATATGTCAAAACAATATCAGTAAAGAAACATTTGCTGTTGTAGAAAAACCTTTCTGAATTTGGATATAATGATCAAGAAAGTTTAAAATCTCTCCCAAAATGATGAGTAAGTTATTTAAAAGTGTGGTAATTGTATAGTAGCTTCTCATATAAGCGATTTTGGTGAAATTTTGCATTATCACGTAATTTTGTGCATAGATGAGGGAAATGACGAAGATATCGTCATTTTTCAGACGGAAATTTTCATAATTTTTATTATCGTGTTTTTCGCATTTTGACATCCTATTCATAACTCGTTATCACTCTAAAACCAGTATATCACTCAGTTATTACGTACCTGTATGATATTTTTCATTTCTTGTACATAATTTCTTCAAAAATGCAGAGAAACTGCATGAAAGTTCACGGGCATCAATCTAATTTACACCCGATTTTTGTGTCATCAGTATTCGTGGCGTGGCAAGTTTTTAATGACGTTTTGCCGTGTTGCGACATAAAAGACCTGACTGAGGTGCTTTTTAATAATAATCCTGCCAGAACTGACCTTCCTGACCTATCCTGGCGTCAGTTTGCCTAATTAAAAGCTAAACGAAGGATAAGTAGTCGACCCAGAGCTTTCCTTTAGTTACTACGTTTCGCAGACAGTTTGATCAGCTCTAGCCATGCTTGGATTTTTGGTAAGGAATTCCAGTAACTTTGTCAATTTGCATTCTCTTAAAACACTTTACTATGCTTATATTAGGTCGAGGCTTGAGTACTGTTGTCTGGTGTGGAGTCCATATTATAACCGCTATATATATATATATATATATATATATATATATATATATATATATATATATATATATATATATATATATATATATATATATATATATATATCCAGTCTGGAGACAGTTCAACGAAAGTTTCTCAAATACATCTAAACTACGCGTCAATTGAAGTGGAACACCTTAAATTTTGGATGCTGTTTGATTGTTTGTATCTCAAAATCAAGTTCACCGAATCTGCTCTAATCCTCATAGGTTGACAGATTTTTTTTGGGCTTCTGATTGGTAGACAATCACAAATTTGCACTTACAAGATGCAGGGTGGAAGATAAGGAGATGTTTTTTCAGCAACATTTCAAACGATGGCCATTAGTCTACGAGGAGAGTTATATATATTTTTGGTATGTAATTTAGAAATATACCTTGATACCTCAGGACGTTTTCGAGATTTTATTAATATCGCAGCCCACTACGTTTTTATAATCAATTTTGTATTTTAGGTCAAAGCCAACCTAAGTAAAAATGCAAACAAACCCCATTGGTCGATGAGGCGGATTATGTTCGCTTTTGGTATTTAGTGCCGAAGATTATCTCTATAACTCGGGACCTTCTCGAGATTTTGTTGGTATCGCGTTCCACTACGTTGCTGTCATCACTTTTGTCTTTGAGGTCAAATCAGACTCTTATCCACATTGTTTTTTTCGTAAAACGCGCACTTCAATAGTCAAGGAGTTGGGCTAGGTGAATTTTCGGTATCTAATTCAGAAGAGCACCTTAATACCTCGGGACGCTTTCGAGATTTCATTAATATCGCAGCTCACTACGTTTATATGATCAATTTTGATTTTAGGTCAAATCCATCCTAAGTAAAAATGCAAGCAAACCCCATTGGTCGATGAGACGATTATGGTATAATCCACATTGATTACCTTCAAAAGGGAAGAACAATCAATGGCGAATATAATACCAATATATTGGACCTATTCATCGACGATTCGAAGAAAAAACGACCGCATTTGGCCAAGAAAAAAGTATTTTTCCACCAAGAAAATGCAAGCATGTGTAGTCTCCATTTTTTTATATTTCAACAACATACCACGAGGGCTTACAGCCTGAATACTATCGTACCGTGGCTGCCGACAAGGAGGAAAGAGGCAACTTGTTAATTCTGGACTTGAAGGTTTGGAGGTTTGGATGAGAAGGAAAAACATGTGCCGGCAAGGAATTCCACAACTTGGAAGTCCTTGGGACAAAAGAGCGGGCATAACAAGATGTTCTATGTCTGGTGACCCGGATAGTAAAAAGGTGCATTCGCTCTGTTCCCCTGGTAGATCTGTTGGGGGCATCAGGTATCAGGTGGAGGAACTATGGAAGAAAGCTCCTCTGAGCAGTGCCCGTGCAGATATATATAACGGAGAGAGAGGTCACCAACGGCACGTCGGTGGGCAGGGTATGGCATACTTTGGGTGAGGGTAGCGTCACCGATGAGACGTATAGCTCTCATCTGAATGGAGTCCAGGATAGCGAGTGTAGAAGCGGCAGCGACACCCCAGATGTGGGAGCAGTATTCAAGGTTTGGTCTTATTTGTGAAGTATATAAGGTATAGAGATTAGCTAGTGAAAAGTATTTGCGAACCCGGAAGAGGAAACGTAATTTCTTAGCAGCCGCTTCTGCAATGGATGTGACATGTTGGTGCCAATTGAGATTTCGATCCACAGAAATGCCAACAAGTGAAAAGGACTCATTACTTTGAATAACTTGGTTGTTTATTGTGATGGGTTTAGGGCTGGTGTAGCTTTTATGAGAAAGATAGCAAGACTGAGATTTGGTGGGGTTGAATTGTACAAGATTTCTACTTCCCCAGTCTAATATTTTTTGGAGATCCACGGAGACAGAACCCTCCATGAGTCTGTGATTCTTATCTAATTGGGCTAAAGAAACAGGCTTAGAATATTGTATATTTGAGTGTGT
Source organism: Tillus elongatus (assembly GCA_964006375.1). Taxonomy (NCBI): domain Eukaryota; kingdom Metazoa; phylum Arthropoda; class Insecta; order Coleoptera; family Cleridae; genus Tillus; species Tillus elongatus. Next base: position 108,013,449 of record OZ023268.1, on the reverse strand, counting down.
TGTCGTCCGTGTAACTATGAACTGGGTTGAATGTGTTAGAGAGGAGGTCATTGATGTGGAGAAGAAACAAAGTAGGGGCTAAAGCTGAGCCTTGTGGGACTCCTGCATTAAATGGATAGAGTTTAGAGGAATTGCCATCCACGACAACAGAAGTGCTCCGGTTGGAGAGTACAGAGTTTTAGTGGTAGGCTATAGGCAGGAAGTTTATTGAGCAGCGCTGCGTGCCAGACCTGGTCGAATGCTTTGGATACGTCTAGAGTGACAGTCTGAGATTCACTGTGTAGTTCCATAGACTTGTTCCAAGAATGAGTCACAAAGGAAAGGAGGTCGGCAGTTGATCTGCGCTCTCGGAATCCATACTGCCTGTCGTGGATTAGACTGTGTGTTTCAAGAAATTTTACTAATTCGGTGTTTATATTGCATAAATTGGACTACGAATTGCTCCCTTATTCGCCCTATTCCCCGGATTTAGCCCTGAGTGACTATTTCTGGTTACCAAGCTTAAAGAAATGGCTCGGCGGAAAGAGATTTGACTCCAATGATGAAATTATCCCACAAACAAATACCTATTTTGAGGACCTCGACAAATCTAATTTTTTGGAAGAGATAAAAAAATTGGAGAAACGTTGAAAAAGTGTATATAGAGCTGAAGGGAGACTACGTTGAGAAATAAAAAGATTTTTTGTCAAAAAACCTCTGTTTCATTCAAAAAGTCACATACTTATTCACCCGCCCTCGTTTTGTACTATTTTTGATGTTCTGTAAAAGGAAATTGTTTCTGTTGCGCACATAAATAAATAAATAAACCATGAGGTTATGTACATATTATGCTCATACGACCTTGATGTATGGCAGGGTTCGGTTTCCTGCACTTCTTAATAACAATGTAGTTACTATCATCATTTTTTAGGCAAATTTCTATAAAACTAATCAATCGATTTTAAAATTACAGCCTTGAATAGAGAATCAGAGGAGCTGTCCAAAAAAGTGCCACTCAAGCTACCTTACCAAATGCAAATTAAGGGGGTAAAAGTGACTCCCACTAGGGGTTAAATGCTACAAATTAGGTTTTTGTTCATAATGTAATTCAGATAAAGAGTACACGGTTTTGGCTGTACATTGAAGAACTAATTCAGATTTAAGTTTCAGTGTTCTACGGCTCCGTTTTGCAATTTATTGGGGACAGTCACCCCCGATATGGATTGAATGCGACAAATTTTGTTAGGGTTCAAAAGAATGTCCCCTTTGTAAGCAAGATCGAGGTGTTTAAGGGTTTTTCTAAATTGTCATCAGTTCTAGGGAAAAACCTGATGTAACCTTTTATAATAGACACCTTGACACCCATATGTGTGGGCAGATGGGGTAAGTGTAGACTGGGATAATTAGAGACACATTAAATAAGTTTTTGGTAGGATTTGACTGTACATTGAAAAACTAATTAGATTTAACTTTGGGTGTTCTACAGCTCCGTGATGCAATGTAATGGTGAAAGTCACCCCCGCTCTGGGTTGAATGCTGCAAATTTTGTTAGGGTTCAAAAAAAAAGTGTCCCCTTTGCAAGCAAAATCGACGTGTGTCAGGGTTTTCAGAAATTCTTAAGTGTTCTGGGTAAAACCCTGATGCAACCTTTTATAATAGATACCCTGAAACCCATATGTATGGGCAGGTGGGGTAAGTTGGTGGGGTAAGACTGGAGTAGTTGGAAAAACATCAAATAACTTTTATTTTTGCTTATTATTTAGAAGAAATTTGTTTTTTCCCAAGTCGGTACTTATAAAAATCTCATCAGAATAATGATTCTATTGTGTTCCTTTGTTGTTTTTGAGTTTATTGCCTGAAAGTTACTGTTCAGTTGTTTTGTGCAATTCATATTCAAAAAGCATGTACGAGGTAAGTGGTAAAATTTCCCGGCGTGGCATCCATCCAGGATATCGCAGCGTGGCAAAATTTGGCAAGACATTGGTTCAAGTCTTATTAACCTTGGAAGAAACACAAATGGATTATATGTCAATTAGTTTTCTTATAACTGACACTTGTTTATCACGACGTCAGAAGTCACGAAAATTGAGTATAGAGCAATTATTAAATTCCTTACTTGATAAGGTCTTTCACCCCACAGCATCTGGATGGGGTGCACGGGGAAAATTCTCCGTCTTCTTCTGTACTAAAGGATCGGTCAGGACGATTTTCAATGGGAGAATAATCCTTGACAGATGACGCAAGAAAACGAAAGACGGTAGAAGTGATGACGGTCAACAAGATTGTCCTTGTTGAGGATCTCGTATTAATGGATCGACGCTTGAAAGTGAAAGAATTGTCCAAAATGTCGGAGTTTTCAGACACAAGCGTTCGCCCAATCCTGCATGAACATTTAGGCACGAATAAAGTTAGTGCAAGGTGGGTCCCCAAACATGTTTAGTAGTTCAGCGCCAGCGTCGCACTGAATGTGCCCGATCCTTCTTGGACCTTTGTGAAGAAAACTCTGTGGACGTGTTGAAGACAATTGTTAGAGGGGATTGAACTAAGGTTCTCTGCTATGATCTTTTGTGCAAAAGGGAGGCGGTAAAATGGACGCGTAAAGGAGAAGCACCGCCAAGAATGTTCAAGTTCTGTCAGTTGACAAAAAAAGTGATGGCTACGATGTTTTGGGTTTCTGGGGATATTCTACATTCTTCTCATAGACTTTAAATAACGCAACACTACAGTCAACAGTCGTTTGCTCTATGGTAATGCACCCGTGCAGACTGCTTGATATCCACAAGTACTTCCCGAGATGATTTGTTTCTTCAAGAGTTGGCAAGCTGACCGCAGAAAGGTAAGCTATGACCTTCAGCACTACTTCGAAAAGTCATGAGTGAAATTTCACAACTCTACAATTTGCAGACGTCTTTTGCAAGGAGCAAGAATAGCTGCGAGGCCTAAAAACAGCTTCTGGCGGAGGCTATGATGAAAAAAGACTGATTTGGACAAAAAAATATGCTTATTAGACAGAAGAACACTGAAGAAATGTGTCGTTCTTAGATAAGACACAGTTTTTAGTGCATGGGTAACGATCAAAATTCGTGCGAAAAGGTGTGGACGAAAAGATAACTGCAGCTCACTTGGTCCAGACAGTTATGCATCCAGCCCAAAAGATGTTTTGCGGCTGTTTTTCATGAATGGAAACAGAGGAACGTAAGGAAGGCATGACGAATAGCGAAAGATATAAAAAGATATTAACAACGTGTTTGTTCACAGATCTGGAAAATGTGCAAACGGTTGGCAAATCAATCTTCCAGCAAGATTCAGTCATGTGTAATGTTTCCAAAAAGATGGTGAAATATTTCAAGGATAAAAAGATCACCCTTCTAGACTGGCCTGGAGACTCACCAGACATTAATCTTATTTAGAACTTGTGGTCTTTATGTAAGGCCAGATTGCTAAAAATGGATTGTACGACAAAAAATGATTGATGCTGTCATTCAAGTGTGGTTTCGAGATGACAAAATCAAGGAGAATTGACAAAAATGAACTGATCCTATGCCAAAACGAGTTGAAGCTATAATAAAAGACAAAGTGGGACATGTTACCCTATTGAATTATACTAAGACCTTTATAAACTATTACTATTTGTATTTTTTTAAATAAACGATATTTAACGTGAATCTGCCCGTGTTCACATTACTTTACACAATACTGTATATATACAGGGTGGCGCATTAAAAACGAAACATACCGATTTGCGTCCAGATAATTTTTTTTAAGAAACGCTGAAACACGCCAATTTTAATATTGAGAGGGACATGTTTTGACATAAAACTCAACTCTGTTACACCAACCCCTTAAGAAATGCACTAATTAGTCAATTTTTCTTTAAAAGAAACTAAAAAACAAAACCAAACGTTCAAAAATATTTATTCAGTTAAGTAAGTGTTCAAATTGTTGACCACCAGCTTCCATACAAAAGTGCAATTTTGTTCAAAACGAGCTCTGGCATTCTGGAGCATTTGTGGAGTTATTAGACGACATTCTTCAACAATGCGTCGTCGTAATTCTTCCAGAGACCCCGGTTCTGTTGCGTAAATTCTACTCTTTAAATGGCCCCATAGAAAGAAGTCTAAAGGAGTTAAATCCGGTGATCTAGGGGGCCACTCAATAGCACCTCTACGCCCAATGCATTAACACTAATTGATGATCTTGATAGCGATCATCATTTTCAACAATGTCAATTAGTAAACGATATCTTCTAGTAACTCCAAATACGTTTCGCCACTCAAATTTCCATCAAGAAAAATTGGTCCGATTAAACGGTCTCCAAAAATGCCAGTCCAGACATTCAATTTATGTGGAGTTTGATTGTGGACTTCGTGAAAATTTCTTGGATTATTATCTGCCCAATAACGACAATTATGACGATTGACTGTAGAGTTTAATAAAAACGTACACTCGTCTGAACAACAGATATTGAACAGAAAGTTCCCATTATCAGCTATTCGTGCAGTCATAACTTCACAAAACTCCAGCCGCCGATCAAAATCATCTTCATTCAGTTGTATAAGATGAATTTTATACGGGTGAAATTTATGATACTTTAATATTCGCTGAATAGTTCTTCTCTTGATGTTTGAAACAGTGGCCAATTTTCTCGTGCTCAAAGTTGGGTCTGCAGCAATTTGTACTAAAACTTCAATCTCAGTAGTCTCATTTCTAACCGGAAATTCACGTCCAGGATCCCGTTTTTTGTTGGCTACTGAACCACTTTGTCGAAACTTTGCAACTAACTCCAAAATGTATTTTCTGTTAACATGTCTGTTCGGATGTCGTTCATTAAACAAATTTGCGGTACGGTTGGCACAATAATCTTGTTTGAAAACAAGAGTAATTATTTCAACTCTTTCTTCTACAGAATACACCATTGTGGAATTAATTTTCGGTAGTACTATCAAGTATCAAACCGACCGATAAATTGAAATAATAAACCGCATTTCTCTCATTCTGATAAGAAATGTTCTGATAGTCAATTTTTTGTTTACAAACCAACAAAGCATTGACTATCAGCACATTTCTTATCGGAATGAGTGAAATTCGTTTTTGCATCTTCAACTGTGAATAATTTTTAAACGAGTTGATACAACTTCCAACAAAATTAGTGTGCTGAATTCATAAAAGAAAGAGCTTTCAAATGGTGTAACACTCGACCCATGTTCCTTATTTAAAATATAAGGGTTGTTATCACCACCCATAAGGGTGATGTGAGAAAGTTGAGTTTTATGTCAAAACATGTCTCCCTCAATATTAAAATTGACGTGTTTCAGCGTTTCTTAAAAAAAATTTCACTGGACTCAAATCGGTCTGTTTCGTTTTCAATGTGCCACCCTATATATATATATATATATATATATATATATATATATATATATATATATATATATATATATATATATATATATATATATATATATATATATATATAATTTGATTTGGTAAAAAATAACTATACAGAAGAGTGGATATATTGTAAAAAAATCTTGCAAATTAACCCCTACAACATTACGTACCGAAATTGAAGGGTCTAAGTTAACTGTAAATTAAATTACAAATTTTCATTTTTTTTTTAAATTCGCATTCATAACGTGCTTTCTGTGTCCGCACTTTTTTTACAATTTTAAATTATGTAAAGGTTAATACACCATAATCTATATGCCAACATGTCCTTGAATTACCTGCGACGACGGCATATGCTATTCCCTGTGGAATTTCCGTCAAACCGACTGTGAAACCTGCCAAAAGGTCTTGGAAAAATAAGCTTAATTTATATTTAGGCAGCCATTCAACAATTGGTATCCTTTTCTTTACGGTTTCCTTCAAATTTACGCTACATCGCAGATTGTTTGTCTGGCCATTTCCTGTAAGGAAAGAATGTTGACATTATAATTTGCATTCTTTGCACAGTAATAATACATATAATCAGAAATACAAACGCAGACAAGCTAATCGGCAGTATAATAAAAACCTTATCTCATCATGTGAAGGTAACAATGTACAAAATATTATTTATTTAAAATGAATTGTCAACTAAAATAACATTTGTCTAGTCGTTGCCTAAAGTGTTGATTCATCTAATAATTTCTGTAAGGTGATACCATAAAGGTTCTAAATACGGCACAATTTTTAACGATTTTAACATTTTATAAAATTCTTCAAATATATATATATATATATATATATATATATATATATATATATATATATATATATATATATATATATATATATATATATATATATATATATATATATATATATATATATATATATATATATATATATATATATATATACAGGGTGATTCATAAGTGGTGACCAAAAATGAAACCCCATGTTCTTTGAACAATTTTAGAGAGGGTATGCCCTACAAAAAAAAAAAAATTCCTATAATGCTTCGTTAAAAAGATAAGGGTGTTGAAGTTGAATTTCAAAAAATAAAATTTCCCAATTTTTTAAAAAGTAGCACATATATTTTGCTAAAACTTCGCATGTGTAGGCTGTTACGAAAGGCGCGTATTCTACCATAACAATTGAATCGGCTAATCCAGCAGTGGCGCGCGTACCCACATGTTATTGGTTATCCCTCAAGAAAAAAAACGGGTACGCCAATGATTTTTTCTATTTTTTACTTTTTGAATCTTACTTTCATTCGTGAACCAAATTACTCTCTTGATAATTTTCTGTACGACGCTTATTTTACGAGTAAGCCATGAATCAGGTAAGTGTTTTAGAGGACAGTTCATGATTTTTAACCAGTCGTTGTTTGGTAGAAAATCGCAATGATACACTTTTATCAGGCTTATAGTAATTTATTTATTACAATAAATATTCAAAAATGTCTCCATTGGCCTGAATACACGAACGACATCTTTTTAATATGGAAAATTTAATGTCTTGAGGATTCATTGTTGCTTGAATATGACGAAAAGAATTATTTATCAGTTGTTGTAGCTGCTCTGGTATATTTATTTGTTCAATGTAGACCTGTCGCTTAAAATCACCCCAAATATAGAAGTCAAGTGGGTTTAAGTCCAGTGATTTTGCAGGCCAATGTATTGGTCCAGTTCTGCCAATCCATCTTTCATTATAATGTTCATGTAGCCATGTAACAACGTTTCGACTATGATGCGCTGGTCCACCGTCATGCTGGTACTACATTATACCTCTTGTTGCTAGTGGAATGTCATCTAGAATGTTTTCTACACGGTTTTCTAGGAGCGCTAAGTACGAAGATCCATTTAAACGTTGTGGCAGGACTTATGAACAGTGAGCCGTTAAAAATACCACAGCAAATTAATGCAAAATCAATGTTGAAATGTGCGAGTCCTTGTTGCATGTGGATTTTCCAATGACCAGACATGCTCATAATGAGAATTATAAATACCATTTCTTGTAAATGTTGATTCGTCAGACCAGAAGATTAGATTAGGGAATAAGATATTTTGATTGTTCATTTCCAACATCCATTCACAAAAGACGCGTCGATGCACATTATCTCCAGGTAGAAGGCAATGAACATTATGTCGATGATATGGAGGTAAGGCTTCTCGATGTAAAGTTCTTCAAACAAAGCTTTGAGAATATTGTAACTGCGTGGCAATCCTCCGAGCACTTGTAGAAGGTTGATCCATCACTGCATCCACCACTCTCTCTTCGTCTTCAAGTTGATGTTGTCTTCTACCATTAGCTCTAGCGTCAGGACGTTGTCCAATACCGCACTGCCGAAGTCTTGAAAACGATCGAGAAAAAACCCTTGGTGTAGGTTGACGGCGAGTGGGAAACCTACGTTGATATTCCCGACAAGCAGCTAGAGCATTTCCATCAGCATATCCGTAGATAAAAATTATATCTGCATACTCTTCTGAGGTGTACTTCATTATAAGAAGTAAAAGAGTAGAAAATTTTGCAATTTTATAAAGTTTACCACTTACACCTATTCAAAATAATAACTTGTTGACGTAAACGTCAAGTGTCACTTAATGACAACTTTGGCAAACCAGACTACTACTTACTAAAATACAACAAAGATAATCGTCGTACAAAAAATTATCAAGACATTAAATTTTCCATATCAAAAAGATGTCGTGCATGTATTCAGGCCAATGGATTCATAAAAGTGTATCATTGCGATTTTCTACCAAACAACGACTGGTTAAAAATCATGAACTGTGCTCTAAAACACTTACCTGATTCATTGCTTACTCGACAAATAAGCGTCGTACAGAAAATTATCAAGAGAGTCATTTTGTTCACGAATGAAAGTAAGATTCAAAAAATAAAAAATAAAAAAAATATCATTGGCGTACCTGTTTTTTCTTGAGGGATAACCAATGACATGTGGGTACGCGCGCCACTGCTGGATTATCCGTTTCAATTGTTATGGTAGAATACGCGCCTTCCATAACAGCCTACACATGCGATGTTTCAGCAAAATATATGTACTACTTTTTAAAAAATTGGGAAATTTTATTTTTTTAAATTCAACTTAAATACCCTGTATCATTTTAATAAAGCATTATAGGAAAATTTTTTATAGGACATACCCTCTCTAACATTGTTCAAAGAACATGGGGTTTCATTTTTGGCCACCACTTATGAATCACCCTGTATATGAGATATAACCCGGGTTGAACCGCCTACAGAATTTATTAAAACTCGACGTTTCGGCTCCTGTTTTGGAGCCATTTTCAAGAGGTAAAGAAAATATGTAAGGACATGAACTCTAGCCTCAATCTGCCTACTCCTTAGGGCGGTGGACAAAGGTGGGTTGGGTTGTTGTAGCTCGATTACGGGGCCTCAATCTGCCTACTCCCCAAATCTCGCCGGAGATCATCTCTAAGGCCATTTACTTTGTTTCTATTTTCTATGGAGATAGAAAATTAAAATTTGGTACATATATGTAAGTACTGCAAGTCTCTTTAAAAAAGTTGTGTTACAAATTTCATTAAAGTGACAACACTTTTATAGAAACAAAATTATTATTTATATGTACCTGCCAAATAATAAATATAGCAGATATTTTTTCTTATTAATTGCTGGAAGAGTTTTGTTTTAGTCGACCCAATCAAACTAATGTTTGCAAACAAAAATATATATCTCCGGAAATAACAAAGTAAGGGCAACCAAATTCGGTGCGCGTGTTTGCATTAGAAAGGTGAACCATGTACCAAAATTCAAGTCTCTAAGTTTAAAGACAAAAAAGTTATGGGCGTTTGAAAAAAAAAGAGTTTTCCTCAAATCGTCAAAGTCCCGATTTGAAACGTCAAAATTGGCAATGTTTAGGCGAAGAACGTGAGACAAATACGGATTATGAAAAGAAAATGTTGCAGGAAGAGTGTTCTGCGAGCACTTATGTTTCAGATTTAACCATCATTGGCCTTCATTTTACTAAAATGTTTACAGAAAATTCATTTCAAATAGACCCTTTCTCTGATGCTTTGGCTGTAGGTTTAGTTAAGTTTATGGTTTACTGGTCTATAATTTTAGCTAATTTTCGTAGAACAAATTCGTTAATGCATGTTTGCATTTTTTTATCGAAATATGATGCATGTTTGTAAGAAAAAAATCGAAACGCAGTAAGTGCGGTTTGGTAGTGAATTTTCATTAAATCCTTCAAATTTCAATAACTCAATTTGCTACTAACCCAAGGTTTGTTGGCTGGAAACCAATATTTAAAGTTTATTTTCGGGAAATTTTTGTACATTTTCAAACAATAAGTAATTTTGATAAAATATGGTACATTGTTTCTACTACATAGGCTATACCGGTAATCAGATTGATGCCTGCTTGCATTTGCTATTAAAAACATTTTTATGAAAATTCACTTCCATAATGCACCTGCTGTGTCCAGACTTTTATTCCATTAGTTTATTCATCCCTCTGATGGCGTTAACTTTGTTAGCGACACGATCGTCAGGTTTACAAACTGTATTGTGATCAATTGGGTTCTCCAAATTGTGCTTATCAGTGCTCATTATAGGTTTAAATCTTCACTCATTAAATTTGATACAACAGATTGAACTCCCCGCAGGAGTATATATTTTTGAGGATCAAAGTTTGTTTGACAGGTGTACTGCCATCTTAGTGGGGTCGCTTGCCCAATTGTAATCGATCCCTAGAGATCTCAGTCCTCCTCTGGGTTCGTCTAGACCCAAGGAGACATCTCACCGAGTCCCTCTCCCAAGCATCACACAAGCTAGGTCGTTTGTCCGTTTCGAAATGATTGTGTGATAGTCAGAACTCATCTAGCGTTTCATGTTAATCGTGTTAAAAAGAGGATACTTAGTTCTTGTGAATTTATTCAATTTATATGCTATAAAAGTCATTTGCATTAATTACCTTTGCAGATTGTATCTTCTGAATACGGCTTAACGTGTTCCATTTCCATCTAGGGGCACTTTTTTAAAATGTGGTAGAAAAATTCGTTGAGAATACAACTGTTTTTGCTAGAAGTTTTTTACATCACTGAAGTTCAAGGCTAACTACTCATCTTTGCTTTACATACTTGATATATCATACGAAGATTGGAAATACCCCTTTCGTTTAATTTTAGTTGTAAACATACTGTTACTATCATCAATGAGGCGATTATGTGGGTTCGTTGTTTCATATCTATTGTGGGTCATTGTGATAAAATTTAAAAGTTCAAGTTTGTCCATACATTAATAGTAAACATTGTATCTAGCTTAGGCAATAAACTTGAAAAAAGTATATCATAATTTATTAGTTATTTACAGACAAATATACGGAAACAATTGCTTCTTCTGCTTCATCGCATCATAAAATACACATCTGTAAAAATTTATAACGGATCCAACAACATACCCCAAGTAATCTTGGTCTATATCAGGGATTCTCACACTGTGGGGCGCGCCACCCTAAGGGGTCGTGATAAAAGTAAATATGGGGGCGCAAGCGTATGGCGAAAAATATCTGAACGCAGCAAGTGCGTTATGCTAGCGAAATTTCTTTAAAATATTTTTAATAGCAAATGTATTTCTTTGATGAAAGCAGGCATCAAACTTGGTTGCCTATATAGTAGAAACAATGTACCATATTTCATCGAGATAAATTTATTGTTTGAAAATATATAAACATTTTTCACAAGTCTAGATGCAGCAAATGTGTTATGGAAGTGAATTTCCATAAAAATGTTTTTAATAGCAAATGCGAGCAGGCATCAATCTGATTACCGGTATAGCCTATGTGGTAGAAACAATGTACTATATTTTATCAAAATTACTTATGGTTTGAAAATATACAAAAATTTTCCGAAAATAAACTTAATTGATTTTCTAACCAACAAAGCTTACGTTAATAGCAAATTGAGTTATTGAAATTTGAAGGATTTAATGAAAATTCGGTAAATTCGCAGATTAGCTCCCGAACGCTTTTCAACAAATTGTTTTCAGAAACATTACGAGGACCCCACCTGGATGCACAAACCACAAGAAACATTTCTTGTTCACACCCCCGAGGAAGTTATGGGACTGGGAGTGAATAGGAGTGCTGTGCGGGGTAGGCAGGGTTTAGGGGGAATATGGCTTCAAGATGTGAAAAAGACAGCCTTCAAGCCCGCTTTATTCGAATTTTCTGCTCATATTTCCTTTTTACTACCTACCCGGCTCAGCACCCCTACTCACTCCTGGTCCCGTAACTTCCTTGGGGGGTGTGAATAAGAAATTTTTCTTGGGATTTGTGGATCCAGGGGGAGACCTAGGAAAGTTTCTAAAAACAGTTTTTTGAAAAGCGTTCGGGAGCTAATCTGCAAATTTACCGAAAATTCGCTACCAAAACGCATTTACTGCGTCCAGATTTTTTTTTTACAAACGCATCATATTTCGAAAAAAAAAATGCAAAAATGCATTAACGAATTTGTTTTACGAAAATTAGCTAAAAAAATTATGCACCCCTACTCACTCCTGATCCCGTAACTTCTTTGGGGGGTGTGAACAAGAAATTTTTCTTGGGGTTTGTGGATCCAGGGGAGGCCCTAAGCAGGTTTCTAAAAACAGTTTTTTGAAAAGCGTTCGGGAGCTAAACTGCAAATTTACCGAAAATTCGCTACCAAAAGGCACTTACTGCGTCCAGATTATTTCCTTATAAACGCATCATATTTCGATAAAAAATGCAAAAATGCATTAACGAATTTGTTCTACGGAAATTATAGACCGTTAAATCATAAACTTCACTAAACCTGCAAATAAATATCCAAAAGGCACCAACTTAACTAAACTGACAGCCAAAGCATCGAAGAAAGGGTCTATTTGAAATGAATATTTTGTAAATATTTTAGTAAAATGAAGGGCAATGACGGTTGAATCTGAAACTTAAGGGTTTGCAGAACACTCTTCTTGCAACATTTTCTTTTCACAATCGGTATTTGTTTCACGTTCTTTGCCTAAACATTGCCAATTTTGACGTTTAAAATTGCGAGTTTGACGTTTTGAGGAAAACTCCAAAATTTGTTTCTTTAACTGCCCATAACTTCGTTGTCTTTAAAGCTAAAGACCTAAATTTTGGTACAGTGTTCACTCTTTATAATACAAATACGCGTACCCTTACTTTGTTATTTGCGGAGATATGAATTTTTTTAGAAAGAAAACACAAAATTTTTCGGGAAAACCTGGTCCGATTTTCCTTCCACTTGCAAAAGGAAGGTTCTCACCAAATTTGATCAAGATCGGTCCGTTATTTTTTGAGTTATCGGTCGGATTTATATATATATATATATATATATATATATATATATATATATATATATATATATATATATATATGTATATATATATATATATATATATATATATATATATATATATATATATATATATATATATTTATATATATATATATATAAACAGAGATCTCCCCATAAACGAATATATTTTTTTTAAATTCGCTATAAAATAAAAAATCACCCTATAGCTACAAAATAAAGCAACATCGCACCTAAATTGATATGAAAAAAAGGTCTTATTTTTACATGACAGATCTAACCGCGACCTCACATGTTTTCTGAAAAACCCTGCACAATGTTCTCACACAACAATATTTGAAAGGTAAATGGTTGCCAAAAAGGGAGACGCAAATAAAATATACTAGTAATCCTGTCCCAATTGACGATATGCATAGTATGGTATATTACAATAATAAAAAATCAAAAATTTTTTGTAAGTATTAAGATAACATCTCAAATGAAAATATCACTTTTACCTTGTGTTTGTTGACTTTCTTCACAACCATTACTGTTCTGAATTGACGGTCTTCCTGCAACATCCATTTTCGCCGAAATCTTAGTAAATAATGGTTTCAGTTACACTGATTTGTCATTTAAATCCAGTCAAGGTAACACCAATTTTTATCACTGCTGTAATCACCACAATAAAACAATTATTACCACATATCTAATATTGTTCTAAGTAATCTTAATATATTTAATTAGCAAAAAAAATAGATACGATCACGTATAAGATATCAATACAAATCTCCGCACTTGATCTGTTTTCAAATTCAAATTAATTATGATTGACTGCATACAAAGTTGAGAAAGTAAGTGGCTATGACTGAAACTATTGATATAGTTGTGGATTTTATCTCTGAATTATATATACCTAATATAAAATGCCTGTCTTCTTCCTAAATAAACTACAACACAAAAGCAAAGTATTCAAACGAAGGGTACATAATTAACAAATAAAATTAACAAGTGGGTGGGAAGATATAAATGAATGACTATATTATTTCTTGTACGACTATTTTAACCTGCTTTTATATAGTAACTGGACTGAATAGTAATAATTACATTGTGCAATTTGTTTTAGCATTGATTTATTTATTACAATCGGAATATATTTTTTCTAATCTACTTTTTTCAAGATGATTCCCACAATCACGGTCAACCTTAGATTAAAATTAGTGTAGATGGTCTTTATTAAATTTATGAACAGCAAGGCCATTAAACAAATCTATATCACATCAAACAATTACATAACTAAGTGAAAACTACACTTAATTAGTACGTCTAAACTTAATTAGTACGACATACAGGCTTGGAGACTACTTCTCTGGCTTCACTGTTGGTTTTCGTTTTTGTAGGTGAAGGACGTAGCCAGCGTGTAATCTAACTGGAGCAAGCGGCCCTTACGAATTCTGGAAGTTCTAGGATGTGCTTCAACGTTTCTGTGACTATAGTTTCGCTGCTTGACAGCATTTTCAGACAGATTAAAATTGAATTAGTACGAAATCATGACAACTACAAATAAATATCTGTTGCTATGTTATGATATGATGTTTTGAAGAAAACATTTTATCAGATTGAAAATAAAATGAAACACAGATGACAGATGAGGCTCTCAAAATGTCTATGTGATGTATGTCAATATTTAACATAAAAATATGACTAGCCTATAATAACTATGATAACAGTTACAGCCATAAAATAACTAAACAATAACAGTATAAAAGCAGTCTCTATATAACGAAAATATCGACATACATCAACTCATTATCTTATTACAACTTTTTTGAAAGAATAGTTAAATTTATTTTCTTTCACCTATTTAATTAGAAAGAAGAATATTCAAGAAAGGGGAATTCATTAAATCAGTTTGCTCGTTTAAAACAAGGTAGTTATTGTCGCGTGTGTGCTTTTTGACTTCTAAAGCTTCAAAAAATTATAGTTTACTTTTGTCATTATAAAAATGTAGTGGCTGTATGCGGTTATTTACTGTAGGTCTATGTTCGGTATCAGTAATATGTTTTGTAAATGTAGATTTGTCAGCGTGGTTATTTCTAAATGCAGAAATATCTTCTTTGTATCGGGTGTTAAAATTTCTAGAAGTTTGACCTATGTTGATTGCGTTACAATGTGTACAAGCTCATTTATAAACTCCAGCTTTTGTCAGGAAACAAGATTTTTCTTTCGCGTGAAATAGCAAATCACGTGTCGTGTTGTAAGATTTAAAAGCTACCTTTGTATTTGTACAGGTATTTTAAATTTTTAACACCCGATACAAAGAACATATTTCCGCATTTAGAAATAACCACGCTGACTAATCTACATTTGCAAAACATATTATTGATACCAACATAGACCTACAGTAAATAACCGCATACAACCACTACTTTTTTATAATGACAAACGTAAACTAGACTTGTTTGAAGCTTTAGAAGTTAAAAAGCACACACGCGAGAATAACTACCTTGTTTTAAACGAGCAAACTGCTTTAATAAATTCCCCTTTCTTGGATATTCTTCTTTCTAATTAAATAGGTCAAAGAAAATAAATTTACGTATTCTTTCAAAAAAGTTGTAATGAGATAATGAGTTGATGTATGTCGATATTTTCGTTGCATAGAGACTGCTTTTATACTGTTATTGTTTAGTTATTTTATTGTTGTAACTGTTATCATAGTTGTTATAGGCTAGTTCTATTTTTATGTTAAATATTGACATACATCACACAGACATTTTGAAAGCCTCATATGTCATCTGTGTTTCATTTTATTTTCAATTTGATAAAAATTTTTGATCAAAACATCATATCATAACATAGCAACAGATCTTTATTTGTAGTTGTCATGATTTCGTATTAATTCAATTTTTATCTGTCTGAGAATGCTGTCAAGCAGCGAAACTATAGTCACAGAAACGTTGAAGAACATCGTTGAACTTCCAGAATTCGCAAGGGCCACTTGCTTCAGTTAGCTTACGCGCTGGCTACGTCCTTCACCTACAAAAACGAAAACCAACAGTGAATCCAGAGAAGTAGTCTCCAAGTCTGTATGTTATGAACAAGTTTCACCAAGGTAGGGCAGCAACAATCAATGAATTAATTAATACGTACAAAATGATTTAGATATGTCGTAGGAAATATGTACAGGGAGATTGTTGGTATAATGCGGATAAATAAACCAGGATAAAATGGCATAGTAGCTAATTACTTCCACATCGTCACAACGTGTGGAAGTATCGCATCGGCGACAAAAATTTCAAAACTTTTTCTCGCTGTAACATCGTACAAAGTATCAAAACATATATAAAACATGACTTGGGAAAGATATTTTTTTTTGTCTGTCGGTCTGTTGTTCTGTATGTCTGTTTGATCCACGATAACTTTAAATATCGTCTTCAAATTTGGTATAGAGTAAGCGGTGGACAAACGAACGGTTTGGATTGTTCTTGGGCAAAATCGCTTTAGGGAGTAGGGGATTAATAGGGGGGGGGGGGGGTGAATTGGTGAAAATTGACATCGTTTTCTTTAAAACTCGAGTAATATAACGTTTTAGGGTTTATTTATTAGGAAACCTTTAATTTCATCAAACATCTGGTAGTCTGTGCTGAAATTAAATAAGGGGTTGAATTTGTTAGGGTGGAATATTGCTGATAAAAATTCCTAAATTTTTTCTTGCTAAAACGGCGCAAAAACTCTCAAAACATATAGAAAACTTGATTCTGTAACGAGCATTTTTTGTCTCTCGATCTGTCGGCATGTACGTCTGTCTGTTAATAGCCGCAATAACTTTCGAGCGATATGAGATATCATCTTCAAATTTGGTATCCAGTTAGCACCCGACAAAGGAACTCTTCGAATTGTTTTTGAGTAAGATTGCCTCAGAGGATAGGGGATAAATAAGAGGCGCGATTTGGTGAAAATTGACATTTTTTCAATAAAACTCGACTAACATAACGTTTCAAAAGTTTATGGGTACAGGAATACAAATATTTTCTTTATGGTCAAGTCATGGGCCCTAAATGAGGAAGTTGTATATAATTTACTTTTGATAAAAAACGTCTTTAAAGTACAGCAAAATACTCTAAAAATATATGTCTACAAGTAAGCCCCTCTTAAAGTGAACCACTAATTAGTAATTAATTATTGAAATATTGAATAGAATTCAAAAATACAGGGTGGGCATAAGCGCAATCTGATTGGTGAAGAGGTTTGTGACGTCAGGATCCGGTACATCTGCGTGATACGCGGGCATCGCCATTTAACCTTGTCTTGTTTTCGTTTGTGTTTGCATCGAATTCTGAGCAGTTTTATCATAATTTTAAGGAGTTTTGGTGTTTAGTGTATAATATATGTTCAAAGGTAGTAAGTTGTGTTTAATATAGTTTAGTGCGTGACTGTGTGATGGCTTCAGCAGGTTCAGCATCACAATACGAAAATGCGAAAGACATAACAGTGCCTGGACATAAATATTATAAGTGCTGTATAGTGCCCAAATGTACTTCCACAACAATAACTACCCCCAACAAATTATTCTTTAATGTACCTAAGGATGAGAAAATCAGGAAGAAATGGTGTATATTTTTCTTGTAGATTATTTGAATGGAGTACATTTTGAGGTTATGCTTTTATTTCCATTATATTTTATAAGAAATTACTACATAAAATCCAACAAAGATATTTACAGGATAAAATAAGGTTCATATCAGACACATACCTCCCAGCTTTCACTCCTTTTAGCTTAGCACCCATCAAATTCGGGTTGTTTCCTAAAAACGCAAACATTGCTAGTACATCAAATTTTGATAAATTATCAGATTGTACTTGGACAAATCCAACTTCTGTAGTCATACTATAAGACTTAACAGTTTTTAAAATAAT
The DNA here is from genome assembly GCA_964006375.1 of Tillus elongatus. Taxonomy (NCBI): domain Eukaryota; kingdom Metazoa; phylum Arthropoda; class Insecta; order Coleoptera; family Cleridae; genus Tillus; species Tillus elongatus. Next base: position 107,995,808 of record OZ023268.1, on the reverse strand, counting down.
TAATACGAGTATATAGATATTAACAATAATATAAGTTGATAACAATAACTATCCGGCACACGTAAGTCACATAAACGCTAATGGTGAGATGAGGTTTTCTGTGTGAGTAAGGGAGATTCGTTTGGCCGATACCGGATCGTGACGTCACAGTACGCCGTCTTTGTTTACGGCTGAGTTTTGGCGCGGAGACAATTATTTTGATTTTCTATATTTTTTTTACAGGAAAACTCTTAGTTAGAAATTTAAATTTCATATGGTAATTGATTTTATACAATGTGAGGAATTCAATAAGAGGAGAATAAAAAAATTTGCAAATTCCTCATTAATTCCATGACAATATCTTTCTGAAGAGAGTAAATTATCACAGCTATGTGTATGTTGTGATTCAATTTGCAGCACTCTTTTAAGTTGTGTGCTTTGTGGAAAGGGGTGGGTGCATACGCAGCCACTGTGCATTCATCGAAACAAAACGAAGCCAGTCGAGTCTAGGAGAGCAAAAGTCGTTTTTCGTGACTGTCAAAAGTTTTGCGGTGCTCGTAAAATTTGGCTACATTTATAAGTTAGCAATATTTTAGAATGCTTTCTACAACTAACACAGTGAATTCAGTTCCAGACAGTATATTTGCACTGAGAGTAGCCAGTAGATTCAACGGTAATTTGCTGCATAAATCCTATAGATCGTTTAATTCCCGCAGGCATAATATTTGCACGAAAAAAAAAGAAGAAAGAATTAACAGGTGATGCACCAAATGGAACGTTACAACTGTGTCAAGGCTTTGAGAGTAACTAGTACATTCAACGGTAGTTTTCCGCGTGAATCCCACAGGCCATTTAATTCCCCCAGGCCAAATATTTGCACGAAAATATTTGAAGTAAGAATTAACAGATGATGCACCAAATGGAACATTACCACTGCTTCAAGGCTTTGGTTGGTCCTTTATTTAAAAATTGTTGCTACATTCCGCACATAAAAGAATTTTGCTTATACTTGACGGCCATTCAAGCCAATATTCAGATGCTTTGGAAACAGCTAAATCAAATGGTGTCATAATCCTTTGTACCTCACCACCTTGCACCCACCAGATCCAGCCACTTGATGTGGAATTTTTCTATCCACATACTACAACCAAGCAATTTCCAACTGGCTAAAGAATAATCTTGGAAGAACGGTGACAGTCTACCAAGTGGCTAGGTTATCTGCAGAGGCTTATGAAAAAGCGGCGATAATGAAATGCGATTAGTGGATTCAAGGGCACAGGCAGCCATTCATTTAACCTTGATATATTTCGTGAATAGTTGCCGCAGCGGAAGTCACTGATACTGCCAGGTCAGAAAAATTAAGTGAGGATCAACCAGCTCCTGAAAACTTATCTGAAAACCAAACTCAACAAAATCAACTAGATCTTGACCAAGTTTCCGAAAATCAATCTTCTACTTTGCTCAATATTCAAGATTCCGAAAGCAATTTCTTGCAATACTAAGTAAAAATCCATCGTCAGAACAAGGTTATGCAATAATTAAAAATAATAAGGCAGGAGATAAAACACCCGATGAAGAAAAATGTCTCGATCACTTGAAGATTTGCCTGTTGCTAATAAACCTCAAAATAAAGAAATAAACGAAGAATCAAGGACTCATTGTTATAAACTCCATTCCAAACATGGATAAGTCGAAAACTAAGGCTAAAGAAAAAAATAATAAATTAAAAGACAGCTACCAGAAAGCAAAAAGCTGTAGTTGACCTTAATCAAATGTTCCCTGAATCCAATTGTGAAGAAGATCCCTTTAATGTCGATGATGATGACCACGATGAAGCAGCTACAGGTCTCAAAAAAAATTTCTCTGGGCGCAAATCGGTCTGTTTCGTTTTCAATGCGCCACCCTATATATATATATATATATATATATATATATATATATATATATATATATATATATATATATATATATATATATATATATATATATTCAGGGTGTAAATAAGTAGGTACGAAAAAATTCACAGGGTGATTGCTTGGTTAAAATTACAGGGTGTCTTTCATATAAAAAAATATATCATCCAACCCTCTCCTGTAAAAATACGACCCGCTAAATGGGGTGCTTCTCATGGCCAAAACTCGAATGATAATTTGTAATTGGTCGTCTGGGGCCTTGATTAACTAACGGGCCGTTAAATTTTGCATCGAGCTTTGTAAAACTGGGCAAAAGTCTGCTATTGAGAAGACACTCAATGACTAATTTACTAATTTTTCTGTAATGTGGTAGGGGTGGAAAAAGTCACCCATAGAACTTGTTTTACACGTAACTTTGTTTCTTAAAACTGTATCGCCATTTTAAATTAGTTTTTGGATAGCTATATTCATTCTAAAAAGAAAACCCAAATTAAGCAATTTCCGCGAAGAAACAAGAATTAAATTCAATTAGATAGCATCATTTACATAGCCCGACGTTTATAATTGTACAAAACATGATTTTGATATTGAAGTATGTGTGTGTGTGTGTTGTTTCCTTAACGTCGGCATATTTCCGCGACTATGGCCAATTACCGACGCCAGGGAGCAGTTTCACCTCACTATCCTGGAAATTTTCCGAACCCCTGCCTTTTTGTAAGAAGGGTAGGGATCTTTAACGTGCCCAACATCGCATGGACACGGGACCGTCGGCCTTACGCCCCCTCCGAGGGCGGAACGTGCAGACCTTCAACTTGCTCAAATACAATGCCAGAACCTCGGCTGATGTTAATGTTACAGTTTGTACTGAAAAAGTGGAAGAAGTACCCTGAGATCGAACCCAATACCCTTCGGTTCAGAGGCACACGTTCTTACCCCTGAACCACCGAGGTTCTTGATATTTAAGTTAACAAATAATTATTGAAAGCGAATTATGTATTATAATTAATGACTAATAAAAACCATAATAAATGTAAAAAGTCTGGACGCAGCAAGTGCGTTATGGAAATGAATTTTCACCAAAATGTTTTTAATAGCAAATATGTATCTCTAATGCAAGCAGGCATCGATCTAGTTACCGTTATAACCTATATAGTAGAAACGATGTAGCATATATTATGAAAATACCTAACTGTTTAAAAATGTACAAAAATTTGCCGAAAATAAACTTTAAGTATTTCCGAGAAAACTAGTTTCCTAGTCAACAAACCTTAGGTTAATCGCAAATTGAGATATTCAAATTTGAAGCATTTAATGAAAATTCGCTACCAAAACGCACTTACTGCGCCTCGATTTTTTTCTTACAAATGTGCATCATATTTTGATTTTAAAAAAATGCAAAAATGAAATAATATAAGGGTGTTCGAAAAAATATGTTAGGTATCACCAACGACTAATGGGCCACCATGTGATTGTCAAAATAATTGTATAAGATGCAGCTCAATTAATGTATACAACTCTATTGAGCTCTACCGAAGAAATGCGTCACCCTGTATATACGTATGTAAACAGATAAAAACCGAAACTAAACCAGGATATGGATTCTAGGGGGCCTAGTTTGCGCTCATTTGAAAAAACTTTTTAAAATTTACAAGTCGCGGTCTCCTTATTATCGATTTTTTTCTACGAAAATTAGCTAAAAATTATAGACCGCTAAACCATAAACTGAACTAAAAATATCGCCAAAGCATCAGAGAAAGGGTCTATTTGAAATCAAATTTCTGGAAATATTTTAGCAAAGTAAAGGACAATGACGGTTGAAGTTGACACTTTAAGGGTTTGCAGAACACTCTTCTTGCGACATTTTCTTTACATAATCTGTATTTGTTTCAGGTCTTTGCCTAAATGTTGCCAATTTTGACGTTTTAAATCGCGACTTTGACGTTTTGAGGAAATCCCTAATTGTTTGCCTTTAAATGCCCGTAAGTTTTTTTGTTTGAACCTACAGACCTAAATTTTGCTACTTGGTTCACTCTGGATAATACAAATAGGCGTACCAAATTTAGCTACCGTTGCTTTGTTATTTCCGGGGATATAATTTTTTCCGAAAGACAACACAAAATTTTCCGGGAAAACCTAGGCCCATTTTCCTGGCTAACGAACTTATTCAAGCCATTTGCAAAAGGAAGGTACTCAGAAAATTTGATTGAAATCGGCTTATCATTTTTTGAGTTATCGGTGCGATATATAAACATATAAAATTAAAACGGACCCTGATGAGATGTGGGTTCTAGGGGGGCTAGTTTGCGCTCATTTCATAAATTTTTTTCAAAATTCAAATGTAGGGATCTCCTCATTAGTGATTTTTTTTAAAGAAAATACACTAAAAATGACCATATTTAGCCATTACACAAGAGTTTACACGTCGGCGAAGACAACTACGTATTCTGCATACAGACTTGGAGAATACTTCTCTAGCTTCACTGTTGGTTTTTAGTGGTGAAGGACGTAGCCAGCGCGTGAGCTAACTGGAGCAAGTGGCCCTTCGAATTCTGGAAGTTCTAGGATGTTCTTCAATGCTTCTGTGACTATAGTTTCGCTGCTTGACAGCATTTTCAGACAAATTAAAATTGAATTAGTACGAAATCATGACAACTACAAATAAATATCTGTTGCTAGGTTATGATATGATGTTTTGATCAAAAAATTTTATCAAATTGAAAATAAAATGAAACACAGATGACAGATGAGGTTTTCAAAATGTCTATGTGATGTATGTCAATATTTAACATAAAAACTAGAACTAGCCTATAATAACTATGATAACAGTTACAACAATAAAATAACTAAACAATAACAGTATAAAAGTAGTCTCTATACAACGAAAATATCGACATACATCAACTCATTATTTTATTACAACTTTTTTGAAATAATAGTTAAATTTATTTTCTTTGACATATTTAATTAGAAAGAAGAATATCCAAGAAAGGGGAATTCATTAAATCAGTTTGCTCGTTTAAAACAAGGTAGTTATTGTCGTGTGTGTGCCTTTTGACTTCTAAAGCTTCAAAAAAGTCTAGTTTACGTTTGTCATCATAAAAATGTAGTGGTTCTATACGGTTATTTATTGTAGGTCTATGTTCGGTATCAATAATATGTTTTGCAAATGTAGATTTGTCAGCGTGGTTATTTCTAAATGCAGAAATATGTTCTTTGTATCGGGTGTTAAAATTTCTAGAAGTTGTAGATTGCGTTACAATGTGTACAAGCTAATTTATAAACTCCAGCTTTTGTCAGGAAACAAGATTTTTCTTTCGCGTTAAATAACAAATCACGCGTCGTGTTGTAAGATTTAAAAGCTACCCTTGTATTTGTACAAGTGTTTAAAATTTTTGAAATGTTTTCTGAAATGGTTCCAAAATAAGTTATCGAAACGTATCTGTTGTCTTCTTTGTCTCTAATATTTGGTTAAATTAAATTAATCGCTAATTTGTATTCTTTTCTCTCTATCATTTTATCTATTATTTTAACAGAGTAGCCATTATTAAATGCTGTTTGCTTAATTATTGAAATTTCTTTTTCAAAATTGTTTTGTGACATAGGTATTGAAAATGCACGATGTATCATAGAATGATAGGCTGACAGCTTTTGTGAAAAAGGGTGACATGAATCGTATGGTATGGTTGTGTCAGTGTAAGTTGGTTTCCTATATATTGAAAAGTCAAATGAATATGTTGGCTAATAAAGGTGACAACGGACTACCCATAGGCAGACCTTCATTTTGCATATAAATTTTATTATTAAATTTAAAATAGTTAATAATAAAATTTATATGCAAAATGAAGGTCTGCCTATGGGTAGTCCGTTGTCACCTTTATTAGCCAACATATTTATGGAAAACTTGGAAAACCAAATTTTAACATCAGAACTTTCACATAATATTGTCTTTTGGTACAGATACGTAGATGATATTTTAGCATGTTTTCAAGGTAGTCATACAGAATTAAATGAATTTTTAAATTTTATTAATAGCTTTCACACAAATATTAAGTTTACTTTAGAAGAAGAAGCTAACAGTTGTATAAACTTTTTAGACTTAACAATTAGAAAATTAGAAAATAATTCATTTGACTTTTCAATATATAGGAAACCAACTTACACTGACACAACCATACCATACGATTCATGTCACCCTTTTTCACAAAAGCTGTCAGCCTCATTCTATGATACATCGTGCATTTTCAATACCTATGTCACAAAACAATTTTGAAAAAGAAATTTCAATAATTAAGCAAACAGCATTTAATAATGGCTACTCTGTTAAAATAATAGATAAAATGATAGAGAGAAAAGAATACAAATTAGCGATTAATTTAATTTAACCAAATATTAGAGACAAAGAAGACAACAGATACGTTTCGATAACTTATTTTGGAACCATTTCAGAAAACATTTCAAAAATTTTAAACACTTGTACAAATACAAGGGTAGCTTTTAAATCTTACAACACGACGCGTGATTTGTTATTTAACGCGAAAGAAAAATCTTGTTTCCTGACAAAAGCTGGAGTTTATAAATTAGCTTGTACACATTGTAACGCAATCTACAACTTCTAGAAATTTTAACACCCGATACAAAGAACATATTTCTGCATTTAGAAATAACCACGCTGACAAATCTACATTTTCAAAACATATTATTGATACCGAACATAGACCTACAATAAATAACCGTATAGAACCACTACATTTTTATGATGACAAACGTAAACTAGACTTTTTTGAAGCTTTAGAAGTCAAAAGGCACACACACGACAATAACTACCTTGTTTTAAACGAGCAAACTGATTTAATGAATTCCCCTTTCTTGGATATTCTTCTTTCTAATTAAATATGTCAAAGAAAATAAATTTAACTATTATTTCAAAAAAGTTGTAATAAAATAATGAGTTGATGTATGTCGATATTTTCGTTGTATAGAGACTACTTTTATACTGTTATTGTTTAGTTATTTTATTGTTGTAACTGTTATCATAGTTATTATAGGCTAGTTCTAGTTTTTATGTTAAATATTGACATACATCACATAGACATTTTGAAAACCTCATCTGTCATCTGTGTTTCATTTTATTTTCAATTTGATAAAATTTTTTGATCAAAACATCATATCATAACCTAGCAACAGATATTTATTTGTAGTTGTCATGATTTCGTACTAATTCAATTTTAATTTGTCTGAAAATGCTGTCAAGCAGCGAAACTATAGTCACAGAAGCATTGAAGAACATCCTAGAACTTCCAGAATTCGAAGGGCCACTTGCTCCAGTTAGCTCACGCGCTGGCTACGTCCTTCACCACTAAAAACCAACAGTGAAGCTAGAGAAGTATTCTCCAAGTCTGTATGCAGTATGGACAAGTTTCACCAAGTAAGGGCAACAACAATCAATGAACTACGTATTCGTTTAAAAATTCCAGGATAATTTTGCAGTACCCTACACGATTCAACAATACGATTTTTTACGTCTTCTAGGTTTTGGACGGAAGTTTTATACATCAAACTTTTTAAATTACCCCAATTAGAACAATTTAAAGGATTTAAGTCGAAGGATCAAGCAGGCCAAAAATGAGGTTCGCCTTAGCTTATCCGGCGATTTTCATATGTTTCGTCTAAATATTGACGTGTTCTTATGTTTTGAAATGGACAAATTGCCCAAATATATTTCCCACGAAGTTATATGGTGTCTTATTATTAACCTTGCATGTCTCATATTTCCGAAGACATATAATCTCCAACTATTCAAGAAGAGAGTAAACATCGACCTTGTGGCACAACAATCAAGTTCATGGAGTCCCGAGAAACTCATGCGCTTTGCTTTTCATGACTGTTACATAAAAGATTGAAAAAACATACCATTTGAAGGCATCTTTGAATGATTGTGATAATAAAATACATTTGATAGAATACTTTTTATCACTTACAATAAATAACGCACTTTGTCTTTTAAAACGATCACCCTGTACACATGCCGACACTATTACATACTAAAGAATATGCACGCGATTCGACTGACATCCGCTGATTAAAACTGAATGATTCACTTTAACAAAATATCAAGAAGGTCATGACTTTTTCGCGGAGAAAGTTTAAAAGATTGCAAAGTTAGTATGCACTCACTTTATCGGTTGTCGATCACTTTCCTTCAATTAGTACCTAGTTTCATTGATAGACAGGTGCCTGATTTAGTTGGCTTATATGGAACACATGTGTCTAGTTTACAGAATATATTGTGACGTCCGATTTAATTGTAGTAATTAAATAAAACATTATACAGAACTGGTTTATGATTACTGCGAACATACAACAATTACTGCTGCAATTTGATACATAGGTATTGGTACGTTTTTATACCATTTATTCAGCATCTCGTCTCTTATACGGTTTTGTTTATCGTGAATATTATAACGAGGAAACTACATATCGCACTTTTCAAGGTGAAGAAAAAATAGCGCTATCATCATTTGCCCATGAAAACAAGATAAGTAATTTTGTAAATAACAAAGGTTTTTAATTTTTTGGAAAACCTTGTTCCAAGCAGTGGCGCTTCGTATATTATACTTCGATATTAAGTTCGATTACTTTGCTGTTGTTGGGGTACAATGGTGAAGAGTGGGGAAAAAATTAGATCAAATTTGAAATTTTTAGAAACAAAATATAATATAATCTTTTTATGACATAAAACTCCGATTAATAAATACCTGTATCTAGACAGCACAGACATATTCTGAGAATATACCAGGAATGTTTCGAAAGAATATTAAAACATCCCCAGAACATTCTCACAGGATACAAATATATTCATACAACATTCTATGAACATTACAATTGGACGAATTCTGTCATACGGGGGCAGGTCAATAAGTCCGTGACTTTTTGAATGAAATACAGGTTTTTTGACAAAATCATTTCATTTCTCAACATAGTCTCCTTTGAGCTTTATACACTTCGTCCAAATTTTCTTCAATTTTTTTTATCCCTTCCAAAAAATTAGAATTGTCGAGGTCCCCAAAATAGGTATTTGTTTGTGAGATGATTTCATTGGAGTCAAATCTCTTTCCGCCGAGCCATTTCTTTAAGTTTGGAAACAAGAAATAGTCAATAGGGGCTAAATCCGGAGAATAGGGCGGATGAGGGAGCAATTCGTAACCCAATTTATGCAATTTCGCCATGGAGACTACATATGTGTGCACCCTTGCATTCTCTTGGTGGAAAAGATATTTTTTCTTGACCAAATGCGGTCGTTTTTTCTTCAAATCGTCACTGAATCGGTTCAATATTCGCCATTGATTGTCCTTTCCTTTTTGAAGGTAATCAATGTGGATTATACCTCCAACTGACCTTGTATATATTTTTGTATAAGCAAGCCCAACTCGTCCTATATGTTACGATTTTAACTTCAATCACTCACCATTGTGTAGGTAAACCATCATTTCAGTGGCTACACACACCTGTAAACTCACGTTCAGATACTTAAAAAGCAACATTTCAAGAATTGCACATTTATTCAGATTAAGTATGTACTTACAACAAATACAAAGAAATGTCTGAATAAAATATTAATAAAACAATTAAAATTTGAATAACATAAACAAGAAATAGTCAATAGGGGCTAAATCCGGAGAATAGGGCGGATGAGGGAGCAATTCGTAACCCAATTTATGCAATTTCGCCATGGAGACTACATATGTGTGCACCCTTGCATTCTCTTGGTGGAAAAGATATTTTTTCTTGGCCAAATGCGGTCGTTTTTTCTTCAAATCGTCACTGAATCGGGTCAATATTCGCCATTGATTGTCGTTTACTTTTAGAAGGTAATCAATGTGGATTATACCTCCAACTGGCCTTGTATATATTTTTGTATAGGCAAGCCCAACTCGTCCTATATGTTACGATTTTAACTTCAAGCACTCACCATTGTGTAGGTAAACCATCATTTCAGTGGCTACACACACCTGTAAACTCACGTTCAGATACTTAAAAAGCAACATTTCAAGAATTGCACATTTATTCAGATTAAGTATGTACTTATAACAAATACAAAGAAATATCTGAATAAAATATTAATAAAACAATTAAAATTTCAATAACATAAAAAACAGAAATAAAGATACAGTTCTTGGCGTTGCCAGAAAATGTAATAGCCAAATACAAATCTTCTGAGATGAATAATCGCGGTTACCCCACTGAAGTAACTTGAAGTTTTGCTAGATTATTGATCATACAGACTTTCGGTGTGGAGTTAAAGGAATTGCATTACATAATAGTACTTACACCTTTATAGAATACAAGTAAACTGGACAGAACATGCCACAAAATCACACTCGCTTGCACTTGCACAAAGCTACAACTGAAAGTTATCGATCATACCTTTTGACCCTTCCCTTGTATGGTCGCTTTCTGCTCTGCTCCCGCGGACTTGATTTTGACTTCTAAAGCTTTATCCATATCCTGATGCCCGATGTTTGTTGCCAACAGCTTGGATATTCTCCTTGTAAAGGCATACTTTGGCAAAGTGATTGCGTATCTGATAAATTGCAAGTTTTATTGTACATTCATCTTCCTACCATATGTTCAGGTCCACATTTTCTGAACTAGCCTGTGAACTACTAATTCAAGTTGGTTTGAATTTTTGCTATTTGTTGATGAAAAACTGCTTTAATTTCAAGACATTTACTTTACACAGCTAGATGGAATATTTATCATATAATTATGATAAATGGGAAAAACTTCTTTTTAACGGTCATATATTATATAGTTGAATTATTCGGTACCTGTTTGTTGTCGACTTCTGCTCCTGGTAAATTTTATTTGTATTACCGTACGTCTTCAACAATATTATTCGGAGCTCATATATGACGCCGTCTCCCTTTGAGATCAACCAAAAAACCTCCCGGAACATTCCATCCAAAACGCAAATCGTCTAAATTTACGTCCTGTTGTTCAAGCAAACTACCATGTATATATATATATATATATATATATATATATATATATATATATATATATATATATATATATATATATATATATATATATATATATATATATATATATATATATATATAATAACATTAAGTCTCTTCTCGTATGACATCAAGCTATCTATTACCAATTGTGTGTTCAAAATAGAGCCTACTTTTGGTCTCTGCAGCTAATGTAATAAACAACTGAATTCTGAACAAAACCACAAAATATATAATTGCTTGGCCTAAGTGGTGTAATTTTTAATATATTTTGTGGTTTTGTTCAGAATTCAGTTGTATAGTATATTAGCGAGACCAAAAGTAGGCTCAATTCTTGACATATACTATTGGTAATAGATAGCTTGATGTCATACGAGAAGACGTTAATGTTATTTTATAAAAAGAAGAACCACGTGACATTTTCTATATTACCACATTAGTACATTACATGTCATGTCAATTATGTCACATTTCTTAACCTATCTGTATTCTATACTTGGGTGCTTAGATAAAATATAATTTTTTCGGTTTGTGGAATTTTGTTAATAATACACAAAAATGCAAACATCAACATTGTTCTTAAGGGCTTCCTTTAGACAGATAAGGCATTTAAGTCGTTGGTAAGTATTTTAAACTTAGTTTTGTGAATTAAATCATTTTAAAATGCACCTATTTCAGTACGACCTCACTACAGTCTGCTCAAGCGGCAGCAGCAACACAAGCTGCACCTGTAGAAAAATTAACTGTACCGCCACCTAGTAATGTAGATAAACCAGTATCACCGAAAATAGAGAAACTTGTAACCGACATTTCACATCTCAACCTTCTTGAAGTGTCTGAATTGAGTGGACTGCTCAAGAAACGTCTGAATCTGCCCGATGCACCAGCATTCCCTGTAGGAGGCTTCGCAGTAGCTCCAGCTGCTGCCGAGGATGAGGAAGATGCAGTACCTCAGAAGGTTAAGTCAGTATTTACTGTAAAATTGATGAAGTTCGATGAAAAACAGAAAGTAGCGCTTATAAAGGAAATGAAGAACCTAATGGAAGGTATGAATTTAGTGCAAGCAAAGAAGTTCGTAGAAGGTGCGCCAGCCGTAGTTAAAGCTGATGTGAACAAAGAAGAGGCTGAAAAACTAAAAGAAGCCATCGAAAAAGTTGGTGGTGTTGTTGAAGTTGATTAAATTAAGATTGTAAGACTCTTGGAAAGTAGTAGGTAGTAATCGTTTTGTTTTGTCACCAAATAAAAGCTTAAATGGATTGGAGTTATTTATATACCATTTAAAAATGTAAGTTAAGCCACCTATCCTAATATATTCAGTCATTTATGTAAAGTAGTATCATAGTAATGATGGGAGGATCAGAAAGGGTTCGATCCTCAAAAGTACCCATTGTACTTGAGTACCCACAAAAAGGATCGAATCTGCATATGAATCCTAGATGGTCAAACAAAATGATTCGTTCCCAGTACCTGGATTCTGAATAAAATATCGAAACTTGTGTCAGCCCGCACTCAGCAGCCACCTCTCAGATAATCTCGCTCTCACTGCTTTGCTGGCGTGTGGTAAAGAGCAAGAGGTAAAATGACCTGCACAGGTAGCCGGATGAAAGAAAAATAGAATGAGAATTTGTTTGTGTTAGAATGAGAACATTGGAAAAGGATTTGAATCCGACATATATGAATCCTGTCAGTGGCGATTTCTCCTAGTGAGCTAGGTGTGCGCCGCACACCCGAAAATATAATCAAAATATGCACAGTTAAATATGTTTTATTTGTTTTTCCCTTAGTCTTAATATACTAAATATTTTGTGAAAATTGATTTAATTTACTTATTTGATTTCATGAATAATTGGTTAATAGTGACTTGGAATGAAGTAGATAACACGTCTTCTAACATATTGAAAATACCATTGATTTTAACACTACAGTGAGCTGTAGAAATATCGCTCAAGGCAAATGAAAGGAATGCCAGTCTAACCAACGTTGTGATAGCATTATTTACGAGCATTACGACTGGGCTTGCAAAAACCACAGTATTCTAGAATCAAAGACTATAATACATTTTAGTGAATTTTCGTAGAAAAAATTCACTAATGGAGAGATCCCAAGTTTTGAATTTTGAAAGAATGTTTGCAAATGAGCGCGAACTAGGACCCCTAAAACCCATATCCGGGGTCAGTTTCAATTTTTATATGTTTATATATATATATATATATATATATATATATATATATATATATATATATATATATATATATATATATATATATATATATATATATATATATATATATATATATATATATATATATATATATATGTATGTATGTATGTATGTATGTATGTATGTATGTATGTATGTATGTATGTATCACACCGATAACTCAAAAAATAATCGGACGATTTTGATAAAATTGGGCATGTACCTTCCTTTTGTAAATGGCTTGGATAAGTTCGTTAGTCAGGAAAATCAGACGAAGTTTTCTCGGAAAATTTTCAGTTTTCATTCGAAAAAAAGTTTATCTCAAAAAATAAAGCTATGATAACCAAATTTCGTAGGTAGGTTTACGATATAAAAAGTAAACTATACACCAAAATTTAGATTTCTATGTTGCAAGAAAAAAAAGTTATAATAAAATATTTTGTGCCAGATCATTTCTATGAAAATTCACTACCATAACGCATTTACTGCGTCCAGGCTTTTTACATATTTTATTATTTAGTACCATATTAACATTGAACTACTTTTAATATTTTCAGTTTTCACCCCTTTCCAGACGGTGCTAACGCTAACACAAATTTGTGTGAAGAGAAGAGGTTGTATAATAATTCAATGTTCTTTTCGTGTTTTAAAGTTTTAAGTGACTTTTTAATTTGTTAGTGTTGCGGTGGGAGATTAATGTATTTATTTACGTATTATTCCCATATAGGTACAATATATGTATGTACATTTAGTGTTCATAATTTTTAAAACCACCACTATCAACAACTCGTTACCGCACACCCGAACTTTTTGGTCATGAGACGCCACTGCCTAATGTACCCGGATTCGGAAACAAAACTAGAAAACATTCGCATGATATGATTCAAAACATTATTCGTCAGTCGTCGCCCTGCACGCATGCAGTGGACAGCCGCTAGCTCTAAGGGATGCTGTCTTGACATTCACAATCTAACATTATAATACTATGGTTGTTATTTGATACTCTATCGATAAGAAACTTATTTTAAAAGTGAAATAATAACATATTTGATCGGTCTGTAACTTGAATTCAATTAGTTGTTCTGAAATACATTAACGAAAAATCATTTTGACTATAATTCTTTATATTTTACAATGTTTGTAACTACACCTCCTGTGTCGTTCTTTATGCTCAGCTCTTCTATTTCTTGGCAATTCTTCTCCATCCAGCATTCTTTAGCTTCCTTGATCATGTATTCTATTCGTTTTTTTATTTGATTATATTTTTGATTATTTGTATTCCTATATTTGCGTTTTTCGTCAATAAGGAGTATATCTGGTGTCATCCAAATATTCTTTGCAATTTGTTTCTGTCCTCCAACAATTGTTTCACCTGCGTTAACCATAGAAACCTTCATCTCGTTCCAGGCACTGTTAGCGAATTTTTTTTTGTTTTAATTCGCTTATGGGGAGATTGTGTTTATATATATATATATATATATATATATATATATATATATATATATATATATATATATATATATATATATATATATATATATATATATATATATATATATATATATATCCGACCGATAACTCAAAAAATAATGGACCGATCTTGATAAAATTTGCAGAGTACCTTCCTTTCGCAACTGGCTTGGATAAGTTCGTTAGCCAGGAAAATCGGACCAGGTTTTCCCGGAAAATTTTGTGTTTTCTTTATAAAAAATTCATATCTCCGGAAATAACAAAGTAAGGGCAACCAAACTTGGTACGCGTGTTTGCATTATAAGGAGTGAACTCTGTACCAAAATTTAGGTCCCTAGCTTTAAAGACAAAGAAGTTATTGGCAGTTAAAGCAAAAAAATTTGGAGTTTTCCTCAAAACGTCAAACTCGCAATATTAAACGTCAAAATTGGCAATGTTTAGGCAAAGAATGTAAAACAAATACCGTTTGTGAAAAGAAAATGTTGCAAGAAGAGTGTTCTGCAAACCCTTAAGTTTCAGATTCAACCGTCATTGCCCTTTATTTTACTAAAATATTTACAGAATATCCATTTCAAATAGACCCTTTCTCTGATGCTTTGGCTGTCAGTTTAGTTAAGTTTGGTGGCTTTTTGGATATTTATTTGTAGGTTTAGTGAAGTTTATGGTTTAACAGTCTATATATATATATATATATTTTTAGCTAATTATCGTGGAACAAATTTGTTAATGCATTTTTGCATTTCTTATCGAAATATGATGCGTTTTTAAGAAAAAAATCTGGACGCAGTTAGTGCGTTTTGGTAGCAAATTTTCGGTAAATTTGCAGTTTAGCTCCCGAACGTTTTTCAAAAAACTGTTTTCAGAAACCTGTAGGTGGGGTCCTAGTAATGTTTCTGAAAACAATTTGTTGAAAAGCGTTCTGGTGCTAATCTGCAAATTTACCGAATTTTCATTAAATCCTTCAAATTTCAATAACTCAATTTAACGTAAGCTTTGTTGGATAGAAAACCAGCATTTAAGTTTATTTTCGGAAAATTATTCTATATTTTCAAACCATAAGTAATTTTGATAAATATAGTACATTGTTTCTACCACATAGGCTATACCAGTACCTAATCAGATTGATGCCTGCTCGCATTTGCTATTAAAAACATTTTTATGGAAAATCACTTCTATAACACATTTGCTGCATCTAGACTTTTGAAAAATGTTTATATATTTTCAAACAAATTTATTTCAATGAAATATGGTACATTGTTTCTACTATATAGGCAACCAAGTTTGAAGCCTGCTTTCATCAAAGAAAGACATTTGCTATTAAAAATATTTTAAAGAAAATTCGCTACCATAACGCACTTGCTGCGTCCCGAGATTTTTATATCTTTTGTTGTAGCTTCAAGAAATGCCCGTGCGATTGCTTCATTTATTTGTTGCCGACATGTTTCACTATCGAGTTTTGATATATCTTGTTTTTTGTGCTTTACTTTTTTTCCTTTTTCTCAATTTTATTTTAATGTTGGCTAGAAGTAAATTGTGGTCGGAATCTGCATCAGCACTGGGGTAGGTTTTTGTGCTATGAATTCCATTTCTAAATAATTTTTTTTAATAAGGACGTAATCAATTTGTTTTCTTATCAAATTATTTTCGTTGTCTCCAAGCGCAGTCCATGTATAAAGTCTCCTTGGGGGTAATTGGTAAAAGGTGTTTGTGATGACCAACTCTTTCTCTTGACAATATTGAACCAACCGATCTCCCCTTTCGTTTTTTGCTCCCAACCCATAATTCCCTACAATGTCTTCCACTCTTCCCTTTCCAACTTTTGCGTTAAAGTCGTCCATTATTATGTTGACTTCATGCTTTTTTCTGCTTTTTGTTAAAGCTTCTAAATCTGAATAAAACGCCTCTATCTCATTATCAGTGCTGTCAGAGGTTGTAACATTACTATTCGTTCATTATAGGGAACTTAGAGACACAAGAGTATAGCTCCTTTTTTAGTCGTCGCCCTGCACGCATGCAGTGGACAGCCGCTAGCTCTAAGGGATGCTGTCTTGACATTCGCAATCTAACATTATAATAGTATAGTTGTTATTTGATACTCTATCGATATAAAACTTATTTTAAAAGTGAAATAATAAAATCTTTGATCGGTCTGTAACTTGAATTCAATTAGTTGTTCTGAAATACATTAACGAAAAATCATTTTGACTATAATTATTTATGTTTTACAGTGTTTGTAACTACTAATTAAGATTTCACAAGTTTGTCATACAAAGTTACAGATAAAAAGAAATAGGGAAAAAGTCTATAAACTGTAAATTTTGTTTTTATAACGATAATAATTGTCGGGAATAGATTTGAATTGAAATTTGTTTAATTAATATGAAACTTTTGGCAATAACTTATAATTATGTATTATATATGTGCATTTTTTAAAGTAAAATTGCATATACCTTTTGAATATATATCTTTCGTTTAAATTTTATCAGAAAATAAAAACAAATGGCAGCAAAGCAGTTTGATGAAATAAAGAAAATAAACAGGTGAAATAATTTTTTGTTTATTTTATTGAAAACTACTTAAATAAAAATTATATGTGAATTAAAATGTTCATTTGAAAGTCCACCCATTTAATTAATATGCATGCATATGATAACACAGTATATGATAACTCAAAAATAGAATGACCAATATATTTTTATCAGATGCAAAATTTTCATATTTTTTTCCGCTCGTTTGTATTTAGTTTTGGTTCTTGTTATTGCATATATGTAAATATTAAAAAAGTCTAGACGCAGCAAGTACGTTATGGTAGTGAATTTTCATAAGAATTGTACACTATTAGTAAGATATATTATTAAAACTAATTCTTTAAATTTAAATGGACCTTGGAGATCGGTTTTAGAGTCCCAGTTAGCGATTATTTGAAAATATTTATATTTTATATGGAGCTACTTAATTAAAATTTGGTCTTAGATATAATATGTAAGTACTGCAAGTGCCTTTAAAAAAATTGGGTTACAAATTACATTAAAGTTACAAACGTTTTTCAGAAAAAATAAATGATTTACAAAGGGAATAATATACCTGTCGAATTATAAAAATATGTAAGTACTGCAAGTGTCTTAAAAAAATTGTGTTCTTTATAATAATAATGAAATAATGTTTAGGAATTTGAATTTATTGTTGGAGCAAGCATCTTTCTTCTTTGTATCTTTTATCGCTTTTATAAAACGGGTGCATTGCGTTTTTCCAAAACAGCACTAACTTAAAGATAGGAAGATTATCACTATACAATGTACAGTTTCAACTTTATGTTTATAACATAACCTATAAGCAAATGACAAAAACAAATACCTTGGTTAGTTATTAGTCTATATACTATATACACGAAAGTTATTTAAGTAATATTTTACTTACCATTTATAACATATAATTATTTTAGCGTCCCACATTATCTATTTAAATAATAATAAAAATGTAAAATAAGATTTCTGTTTTAATAAGAATATAAATAAGACGTCCTTGTTGATGTTGATTATTAACGTTGGCGTTAGGTCTCGAGTATCTCGACGCAGCTCGCAGCTATGCTGTCATCGCATGCAACGATGTCATATTGTACAAATTAGATTGTAATTATTTTTTGAAAATAAGACGAGGAATTGGTCACTCAACATTTATGAATATTAAACGACATTAAATGGATGCATTAATTTATTGTGAACTTTTATTTGTCATCAATAAGTAGTACAAATATTTGTTATAACCATAATATGTTTTACATTTTAAGATTCAAATAAAATTTTATAATATCTGGCAACCCGGCTCATATTATATTTAATTGTAAGGTGACTTGGTCGATTTTTAATTACCTACTTAGAATATCACATTCACAGTCTAACCATGCTTGAAAACATTCACCGTGTGAAATGCCTCATGTAATTCGAAGTGATATCTTAGACTGTTTATTACTGTAACATCTTTATTTTCGAATAACTCCTTTTCTCGTGGGCCATTTAATTTGAATTTTGGTTAACAGGTATATTATCACGTCTCCTATATATGTGCAAATTTTCATTCGAATCACTCCAATATTTCATAAAAATATTGTTTTCAAAATTTTCTTTACATTTTTTTCAAAGAAAAATTAGACGCACGCTGCCCATCTACGAACTCATCCAAGCCATTAACACAATCAAGGTAATTCCCAAATTTGGTCCAAATCGGCCAAGTATTTTTTGAGTTATCAGATGGATACATATATATATATATATATATATATATATATATATATATATATATATATATATATATATATATATATATATATATATATATATATATATATATATATATATATATATATATATATATATATATATATATATATATATATATATATATATATATATATATATATATATATATATATATATATATATATATAAATCCAAACCGACCTTGGATATGGGTTCTAAAGGCCCAAATTCGCGCTCATTTGAAGAAATTTTCCAGAAGTGTTACCATCGATACCTCTATTAGTGAATTTTCTTAATGAAAATTCACTAATATAGACGGAAAATGTTTTTATATGTTTTTGTAACCTATTGAATTTTTTCCCACTTAATTAGTACCAAAAACGTGAAAACAACTATTCTTCATGTGTACTTTATTTATAATGTTTTTAGATATCTATTATAAAATACTTATTTTTAGTAAATGCACAGAGCATGTATTATATAATTTTATCTTTGTTACAAATATTGTAAAATCGTCGGTTCCGTGTTCCATGCGATGTTGTGCGTGTTAAATATTCTTACTCTTCTTACAGGAAACAAACGGTTTCGCAAAATTTCATTTGGTATGGCGTGAAACTAATTATTTATTGATGGCCTACGTAATTTGCATAAAATGTGCTAATCCGATTTTTTTTGCGAAAATTCTAAAAATTAATATAAGCGTTAAATCTACATACACCAATAAACTATGACACAGAGTTTCACTTCTGAGTACACGAGTATTCAGTTTTTATTCATATCCATTTTTATTCTAAATATATTCGGAAAGATCAGATGACACACGTGAAGTGAACAGTAAAAGATTCACCACACTACCCATTATTCACAAAGGATTTAATGTATAGGATTCGGATTCAGTACCCGCAAAAGGATTCGATCTTTAAAATGATTTAAGACCCAAGGATTCGATCCTCAAAAGGATTCCATCTTTCCCATCACTGTATCATAATAAATCAAACTTGTGCCTGGGGAACCTACACACACATATTTAGACAGAATACTACCCATCACTTATTGGAATCCAGTTTTTCCACATTTGAGTGAGAAAAAAAACCAACTTTCTAAATACGAGATTTGGATGCCAACCCTGTTAACTGAATTCTACACGTCACTTGACTACTCTACTGGTTCTTGTACCAAATATTATTTATTTGATCAATGCTATTGCTTGAAAACTTATCAGAGGGTTTCATTAGATTAGTACCTATATTAATTTTATGTAAGTGTCATTATTAAGGGTGTTAGACTTGCTAGTTTATACAAGCACATTGCAATAATTTAACAACTTAGCTGGGCATAATTTAGTTTGACCTGTGTTACATATTTCACAAAATGTTTGGATTTAAGTAGCAGAATGTC
This sequence comes from Tillus elongatus, assembly GCA_964006375.1. Classification (NCBI taxonomy): domain Eukaryota; kingdom Metazoa; phylum Arthropoda; class Insecta; order Coleoptera; family Cleridae; genus Tillus; species Tillus elongatus. The sequence continues at coordinate 107,975,572 of OZ023268.1, read as the reverse complement.
TATATTTAACGACTGTCAAGGTGGCTTTTTTCATTAATTGTTGAAAGCGTAATAAAATGACTTGGAAATTTTTATTTTTGCTTTGAGATTTATAACAAGTGTACTTATATTATTGGGTTGAAACTTATTGCTTTATCTAGTGCAGATCATTTTCTCTATTAGAATGTTCGATTATTTATTACTAACTAATGAGGTAGGACATCACAATGGTTGGGCGACAAAATAGGTCATATTAAAAAAAACTAAACCCATCACAAAACGTTTCATGAAATAATTTGCTTATCTGATAACAAAGTGACTTTTTGATTTAAAAAAAAAACCGGAAAGCTTCCATACAGATACTCTAATTTGGCTTCATGTTGTTTCATGCTTCCCAGGACTGTATATACACAAAAGACATTAGGTCAATGCTTCAGAAAGTTGTATTTACGTTTTACTTGCACACATTAGATCCTCGATTTTGGATTGTGCCTTCTTAGGTTAAAAACCGTTTAAAGTATATTTCTGTGCAATTATGTGATCAATTACAAATTTGGTCATACAACACAGGGCAAAAGAGCACAGAAAACCTCCACCAAGGACGACCGAATCAACCGGGTACTTCTGGAACCCCAAAGCCTACAGAAGCCCCACAGATAAAAAGTTCTCAACTCCGATTGAGACTCGCTGATGTAAAGATACCATATAAAGCATCTGCAGAGGGGTCCTCTCGTGACGAGAAGAACACTTTTAAAACAAATAAGTGGGGATGAGAAGCCTAAAGGGAAAAAACCCAAGCCAAAGAGCAATACATGCTCAAGGACTGGGCAGAAGCGCTTAAAATATCCAGCCACAGCCCCTTTGATTACAAAGTCGGCATAAGGGCCTATAAACAAGATGGCACAGATGATGACCAATATGGGAGAAATATCCATAGGGGAAACCAAAAATCTCCAACATGGCACCTTTGTAAAGTGCATTCAAATACCACTTGAAGGATGTTGTCTACTGCAAAGGCAAACTATTAAATCTGAAAGACCCAAAAGCTATAATTATTAGGGAAACAAGATGCATTGCGCATTCCAGGTGTAATTAATGTAATAAATTCCTTCAAAACGCAAGTTCAATTGAAGAGACCAGTGCAAAAAGTACGTAAGTCCATATTTTTGGAAGTTGAGTTAAGGTGCGGCCTTTATATGAATTTACCTGAACTATATGTTGGCGAGGTCAGATTTGCGGCAAGTAGCGTCCACTGCATGAAAACCTTTATGTCGAAATCTTAGTCAATCATTATTTCAGTACAAGAAGTGGATAACTGTCAAAAAGTAACCAAGTCCATAGAATTGGCTATACAAAAAATTTACAATATACCTCAACTAGTATCACACAAAATCACAAATATATAAAATACACTTAACTAACATTAATCCTACATGATACAACCATACATATACTTGATTGCCATCATTACTATTACTGACCTTAACAATAGAGATTTACCCAATACCGGTCACTAATTGCTTACTTCACTTCTCATATGGTTTCTTAACGTAATTTTAAACAAGCGAAGACTGGGAGAATGTTTAATACATTGAGGTAAATAATTATATGCTCTCACCTCATTATAAAACACTCAGTTCTGTCTGCCTCTCAGTTGGGTTCCCTCCAGATAGATATCTCAACTTTGCCTAGTATGATATTCATGTATACTGGAGGTATGTACCAGTTTTCCTAACAGGTGTATCCAGTAACAGACTTTTACACAAATGTCCGAGTTTGAAACAATACCAGATCTTCCACATTCATCCAGTCTAATGTTCTCAATCTATATTTTATTCTTGTGTAGCTATTGCATAGCAGCAATGAACGTGTTGCCCTATTTTGTAGCTTCTGAATCTATTATCATCCTCTTTTCAGAGCACGAAGAGAACAGTCGGGACGTACATAAAGTGTGGAAAAACCACACTCTTATAAATCTGCAAAGCAGTCTAGCGAGTTATACTACTTAATTAATTCGTGTCAGTATACCCAGTTTTCTTCCAACCTTTCCTGCTATATAATTTGCATGATCCTTGAAATTGAGATTGCTATCTATAACAGGGTTCCCTCTAAAAAACAGCATATCAATTTCCCTGACATGCCAAAATCTATTTCCGTGACTTTGATCTTCTACAATTTACCCCCAACATGTGTAATACACTACTATAGAATACAGGAGGTCTTCACGTCATGGCGGAAAACACAATTCTCCATGTCAAATACAAAACGACCAATGAACACAAAATTAAAAAGATATATTGTGGTTTTGTGGAAAAAGAAAGCATTAAATCAATGGTTCCGAGCTGTACAAAAAACAAACACATTGTTTCAGTTATTTACCATAAAAATGAAACAAATAATGCTTCCCCTGCAAGGACAAAAATTCCTTGGCCTTTAGTGAATTTTCGCAAATTTTTCCCTGCCAATTTTTTTTTACCTACAAATTCCCTGACTTTTCCAGGTTTTCCAGACGAGTGGGTATCCTGCACACCAAGGTATTTCATGTTAGTAACTGCGGTTCAATTTCAACATCCATCATTTTAATCAACGGTATATCAATATGTGGTCCCAGCTAACCTTTAATGATGGCCCAGTATTGGCGTCATAGCCGGTACCCGGCACTTGCATTGCTGTAGAAGTGCTTGAATAGAATGCTGGGCCGGTAACTATAGGAAACTCTGGCCAGCATCTGGCCAACAGTCTCTTAGCCAGCACACAGATTACAGGTCAGGCACCTTACCAGTACTACTGAGTTACTTGATTTCAATATCAAATCTGCATTTATCAGGCACTTATATCAAGTGCTCAATTTTAGGTGGTCCACTACTTTTACTATGAAGGACCAGCACTATTCTGCATATATATATATATATATATATATATATATATATATATATATATATATATATATATATATATATATATATATATATATATAAAATAGTTCAATACTGATCAACATGATTTAGGAATAAGTATACATAAGAAACTTATCAAATTGTTAAACGTAAATAACGGTAATTTATAAATATAACCCATCAATACAGACCATTATTTTCATCGATATTTAATTTTGTAGAGCTAGATTATATTATTACATAAAATCAGAATATTGAAACGGTTTTCTTATATTATAGGACATAGAAAAAATGAAATAAAAACAAAGTACTTATATAATATTAGACGTTTTAATGTCATAAAAATAAAATAGCAACTTTTGCAATTAACAATAAATAAAGTATAAATGTGTCAAAATTAACAATAATGCCAAATAAAATATCAGTAAACAAACTCATAAATGAAACAGTAATTTAAGAATCCATTTAATTGACAATATAAGTGAATATTAATATTTAAGTAGGTACATAGTGTGTCAGTCAGCATTCTGCCGCTAATAGTGATAGACTTAGTTTTAGAGGCATTGAGTTTAAGCTTATTACTCCTTAACCATAGTTATTATGCAGAGCCAAATCTTCACTGACAGTATCTACACCAGTATTCGATATTCCCTATTTAACAGATATATTAACGTATCATCTAACTGTAAATAACTTTATCCTACAGTTAGAAACTACTTTACCTATATAATGAACGATAAGGGTCCTAATACACTATCCTGTGGCACACCTTTATTACCCTCCTTTGGTGTAGACTTACTCACCCCCACACACCTTGTTATTTGTGATCTTCACTGCAAGTAATTTTCAAGTCACTTGAGAACACGAGGGCTGGGCGGGGAGAGGTGGCACTTTGTTATTACATTTTCATCTTCGTGGCCAGTGCATTTTTCGAAACCTCGTTATGCACAGTTTATTACATATATACTTGGGTGTGAAGTCTCCTCACAGAAGATGTAAAATAAATGATAATTAGTGAATGATTGCTGTTTCATTAGAATTATACATTTGTCTGAAGTCTCCCCATGGGTAAGAGATACTGGACAAATTGTGGGGTGACATTGGATAGGGCAGGGAGAGTCTGGACAGAACACAAAAAGTAGTACTTTTTCGCAAAAATTTTTATTGCAGAGAATATCGAGACAGGTCTACATTAAAATAGGTCATGTTCAGAAAACGTGCTCGACTGTCCTTCATAGGCGCAGACGGTTAGACTACTACTTCGTCATACGACACGGGAGCTTCGTCCTCTCCTGTTTTAATTAATCTATTCGACTCAATCTGTTTTTTATCAAACTGTATCCCCCCAAGCAGGTGTCTGAAATCTTTGCGACAATTTAATTTATTGATGGCTCTCTTACCAAACACTTTATTAGCTATTGTATATGTGCAACCCCACAGGCTTTCAAAGTCAATCACTATTATCAGACATGCACGTCCATTCTCCTCCAGATGATTCTGCCTCTGGCAAGTATTTCTCGGGTTCACTATCTAATAAGGAGGAATAGAGAGAGAATATATTGGAGAGCATATTGGAACCTTCTTTTTGCACTACACTAAAGTTAATATCAAGCATTCCTTGCTCCGGATCTTTATTCACATAGTTTGCTAATGTAGATTGTGAGACTCGGTTCAGCCCTGCAATGGTTCTCAAAGTTTCTCCGTTTAAACGCACTTGTGCCACCGCTTTTTTGGTAGGAATGGGGCAAAAGGAACGATTAGCCTTCTTACGATAATATCTAGGCATTTTTTCAATGTCTAGAAAGCAAAAACAACAAAGTTAAATGCAACGGGGAGACTTTGGACGGCAATTCCCAAGTCTCCCCACATGCTATTTTGAACGAAAGTGATTATGTGAACAGAATAAGCTAACCTGTATCTTTGAAGATGTTCTAAAATCTGTGGAAAACAAAGTAACAAACGCACAGATAAATGATGCAAGATGATTGGCTGATTACTGATTACGCTTCACTAGAAATATGACACCATAGTGGCAAAAAGACTGAAAAATATTTTCTTCAAATAATGGGAAATACATACCTTTATGACCACAGATAAACGAGCACTTAAGTAGTTGCTGTTTACATGCCGCTGCAGTAGAATACATATGGCGGGAAATACAAGACTGTCCAATGTGTCCCGCTATCCATAGTCTCCCCGCTCTCCCATTCCCTGTCTCCATAACAGTTGAGTTTATATGTATCAATGTTTTCTTATCCACCGTCTTAAAAGCACGAGACACAGATTGAGCAAAACAGCAATGACCACATCCCCTCTATCAATTTTCTGTTTGGAAGGAATTCTTTTCAAACAAAAGTCTCATGGTCTACTATAATTACAGTAGACCATGAGAATTACTTTTGCAAACTTATTGGCTTGCGTGATGAAATATAGAAGCTACAATGAAATGAAGAGAGATGTTGAAGACAAGTAGTCGTGAAAGCGACGACAAGGCAACGTCGCCTTTACTCTTTGATGACTGATGACTCCCATATAATTGGCCACGCACTTTATATATATTGTACATATCCATAGTTTTAATTTAATATGTTCGCTTTTAGTGAATTTTTATTTTTAAAAAATTAACTCGGAGATTATAGGTATCGATGGTGAGACTTTGCAATATTTTTTTCAAATGAGCGTGAAGAAGGACCCCTTTTTTTTTGTTCCCTCAGGGCTCGTCCGCGGCCTTGCCGCCCCGATAGCACCGCAACCCTTGGTTGATTGTGCATACCCTTAGTCTTACTCCACCCATTCCAAGATCACTGTGCCTTGAACTAGTCTGCACAGCGATTGGTAGGGTGAAGTTTTATATTGCTCTGTGTCCGGTCTAGAGTGACCGTAGATCAGTTGTCTTTTCCGGTCCAGAGCTATACACTCACACAAGATGTGCTAGGCTGATTCCTCCCCCTCGCCGCAGAGTCTGCATGCGAGGTCCCCTTCGAACCGCCCCATTTTATGCGGGTGTTTCTTGACGGCCATGTGTCCCGTCAAGAGACCTGTTGTGTTTCTGGGCTGTCCTCTGCTAAGGTTTAGCAGCTCCACAGCTCTCTTTGAACTGGGTCCGTCAATTATTGACTTCCCATTAAGAAGGACCCCTAGAACCCATATCCGGGCTCAGTTTCAATATATATATATATATATATATATATATATATATATATATATATATATATATATATATATATATATATATATATATATATATATATATATATATATATATATATATATATATATATATATATATATATATATATATATATCCGCACGATAACTCAAAAGGTTATTAACCGATTTTCATGAAACTTCGTACCTTTCTTTTATGAATAGCTTGGACGAGTTCGTTATCCAGGAAAATCGGACAAGGTTTTCCGGGAAAATTTTGAGTGTTTTTCGAAAAAAAATTTTATCTCCGAAAATTACAAAGCTATTTCGATGAAATATAGTGGATATATTTCATTGGGAAAGATCTTACTACGTACCAAAATTCAACTTTCTAGGTTTACAGAAAATTGAGTTATTGAAATTTGACGCCTTTACTGAAAATTCACTACCATAACGCACTTGCTGCGTCTCGAACTTTTTATTTTATCTGCTTATAATAAAAATGTTTACGTTAATTGACACAAACTTGTGTCATTAACAACCATATAACTTGACCTTTTAATACAATCTCTACTATCATGCTTTTTGTATTAGGTACCTATAACTTTTTATATAATTTAATAAAATTAGATAAAATAACTGAAGATTATTATTAAATTGAATATTCTCTAATAAAAACTTTGTTGAAAATTATCTTAGGCAATGAAGCGGGTTATTTGTTATATAAGATCTATCTACAAAAACAAATAAATGTATTATCTATTAAATAATTCTACCTTTCTTGGGGGCCGCTAAATATCTTAAAGTTATGCAACATACTCAACACTAACATGTATTTATATTTTATATAAATAAATTGTATACAGTTTTAACGAGCATCTCGCCACAGTAATAACCGTTTGCATTGATCATGCGCACCACGCAGAATATTTTAAGTGACGAAATAAAAGACCTCCCTGGCGTGCTGTTTACACACAGTCCTCCCAACTGACCTGCCCTGACATCAGCTTGTCTAATCAAATGCTAAAAGAAGGAAAACGGAAAAGGAAAAGTACATTATGCTCACATCAATGGCAGGTGTGATTTTCCTTCTCGTTTTAGCTTTTAATTAGGTAAACTGATGTCAGCGCAGGCAGGAAGGTCAATTGGGAGGATTGTGTGTAAACAGCACGTCAGGGAGGTATTTTATTTCGTTACTTAAAATATTCTGCGAAGTGCGCATGATCAGTGCAACCGGTGATTACTGTAGCGAGACGTTTGTCATTTTTAATATCCTAATTGGACAATATATACGAGGGAGTACCTAAAAGAAACCGAACTTATTTTTCTTCTGATTATTTTATTTTATTTCTAAACAAAAAACCTTTAATCCCTCTTAAAGTACTCTCTACTGGCACTAGTACAATCGTCTAATATTTTATTCCATTGTTCAGCCATTATAAAAAAATATATGCTTTTTGAATTTCCGTCGAAAAATAATAGGGTTGTTATTTGAAAAAAATGAACAAGAGGTGGGGGTGAAATGGTGTGAGGTGAAAATTACAAACTAATACTACATGGTGTGATATAAAAATATTTAGTTTGCTTCGTTGTTCGCCGGAAATTCTACTCTCAACCCACCTCCAAATGTTCAACCACCAACAGTCCCCAATGTCGCGCATAAAATGACTGATATCATTTTCAAAACTAAAAAGGTACGAAAGATGCTCTCTTCTCTTAATACCAGGAAAGCCTCTGGCCTTGACGAGATCCCAGCAATTGTTCTCAAAAAATGCGCACCAGAACTTGCTCCTGTCCTGACTCGTCTGTTTCAGATATCTTACAATAAAGGCATATTCCCTAGTAACTGGAAAACTGCTCGAGTACAACCCATCCCCAAAAAAGGATCCAAAGCGCTTCCTAGCAACTACAGGATTATTTCTCTCCTTTCAGTCATCTCTAAAGTGATGGAAAAGTATATAAACACCGAACTACTAAAATTCCTTGAAAAACACAGTCTAATCCACGGCAGGCAGTATGGATTCCGTCAGCGCAGATCGACTGCCGACCTCCTTTCCTTTGTCACCCATTCTTGGAACAAGTCTATGGAACAACACGGTGAATCCCAGATTGTTGCTCTAGACATATCCAAAGCATTCGACCAGGTCTGGCACGCAGCGCTGCTTAATAAACTTCCGGCCTATGGCCTACCACCAAAACTTTGTACCTGGACAGCAAATTTCCTCTCCAACAGGAGCATATCTGTTGTTGTGGATGGCCATTCCTCTAAACTGTATCCAATTAATGCAGGAGTTCCTCAAGGTTCAGCTTTAGCCCCTACTTTGTTTCTTCTCCACATCAATGACCTCCTCTCTAGCACATCCAACCCAGTTCACAGTTACGCGGACGACAGCACCCTCCACTCAAATATACAATATTCTAAGCCTGTCTCTTTAGCCCAATTAGATGAGGATCGCAGACTCATGGAGGGTTCTGTCTCCGTGGATCTCCAAAAAATATTAGACTGGGGAAGTAGAAATCTTGTACAATTCAACCCCACCAAAACTAAATCTTGCTTTTTTTCTCACAAGAGATACACCAGCCCTAGACCCATCACAATGAACAACCAAGTTATTCAAAGTAATGAGTCCTTCTCTCTTGTTGGCATTTCTGTGGATCGAAATCTTAATTGGCACCAACATGTTACATCAATTGCAGAAGCGGCTGCTAAGAAATTGGGTTTCCTCTTCCGGGCTCGCAAATACTTTTCACCAACTAATCTCTATACCTTATACACTTCACAAATAAGGCCAAACCTCGAATACTGCTCCCACATCTGGGGTGCAGCTGCCGCTTCTACACTCGCTATCCTGGACTCCATTCAAAAGAGAGCTATACGTCTCATCGATGACCCTACCCTCACCCAAAGGCTTCCATCCCTTGCCCACCGACGTGCCGTTGGTGACCTCTCTCTCTTGTATAGATATCTGCACGGGCACTGCTCAGAGGAGCTTTACTCCATAATTCCCCCACCTGCTGCCCCCAGCAGATCTACCAGGGGAACAGAGCGAATGCACCCTTTTAATGTCCAGGTCACCAGACATAGAACATCTTGTTATGCCCGCTCTTTTGTCCCGAGGACTTCCAAGTTGTGGAATTCCTTGCCGGCACATGTTTTTCCTTCTCCTCCGAACCTCCAAACCTTCAAGTCCAGAATTAACAAGCTGCCTCTTTCCTCCTTGTCAACACCCACGGTACGATAGTATTTAGGCTGTAAGCCCTCGTGGTGTGTTGTTGACATTAAAAAAAAAAAGCATGTCCGAGGGTTTTTCATAAAAAACATTTCTCTATGGATTATGAATTTTATATCATAACTACGGTCCACACTGTATAATAACGACCAAATTAAATAAAGCGAATGGTTTGGAAATTTCTTTGTTTAAAAAAATTCACACGCACTATACAAGTTGTTCAGAAAATCATTTGAATTGCAAGTAAAGTGAAACCATCCAAATAAATAATGTTTGTAATATATACTGAAAATTACAAAATAGTGCTGAAAATTGAATCATAACCTCCACATAGCTATGATAATCTACTCTCCTCAGAAAGACATTCTTATGAAATGAATTCAGGGCCCATGACTTGATCACAAAGAAAATATTCGTATTGCCGTACCCATAAACTTTGAAACGTTATATTACTCCAGCTTTAACGAAATAGTGCTGCAAATTGAATCATAACTTCAACATTCTTAGCTGTGATAATTTATTCTCTTCAGAAACACATTTTCATGGAATGAATTTAGGGCCTATGACTTGGCCACAAAGAAAATATTTGTATTCCGGTACCCATAAACTATTGAAACGTTATGTTACTTGATTTTTACTGAAAAAATATCAATTTTCACCAAATCACCTCTTATTTGGACCCTACCCCCTGAAGCAATCTTACCCAAGAAACAATTCGAAGCGTTCCTTTTTCGTGTGCGTACTGAATACCAAATTTGAAGATGATATCTCAATTTATTTCAAAGTTATTCCACTTGGAAACGAATAACGAATATGAATGGCGATCTTCGAAGCTAACGAATGAAGAGACTTATACCTAAACTATGGCACTCGCGTTACGAATAAACGTGGGTTGAATACGAATTATTGCACTCGGTGCAAACGACTGGGAAACGAATAAGATGTCATACTCTTCGAAGCTGAGGAACGATTAGAATCAGTCCAGGTCTTGATTGTTGCAGGTACCATTTTTCGAAAGGTGGGACATGCGTACAATACACAGCAGTTATGTCAAACTCCTGTGACATCCAGGACTGCACTCCTACAACTTTAAATCGCGAGGTAAAACTAGACAGAGCTTTTACAATAGCAAATATTTCCAAAACCGTTGATTTTAGCGCAATTAACCAAGTAGGTATGCCTAAAATACAAGAGAATACTATTTTCTAATTAAAAGTTTTCCGACGTTATCAAAAAGGATTGAGTATGTTTTAAGATTTGGGGGGTACCGCAACCCTGCCAGAAATGCCATATAGAAACATATACAAAAACACTTATGGGTTTCTATATGGTTGAATATGATTATTTGAAACAGGAATTCGGATAAAAACCATATAAGGATCCTATATGATTTTCCATATAAATATACAGGGGTTATAATTAAATCGGGAAAGTATGGTAGCTTATATGGAATTCCACCTCTCTTACAATAGTATGGAAATTCATATAGAATCCTTCCAAAACGGAACTCCATATAGATCCATATAATTGCATTTGAGCAATCTCATTGGTTGGAATCTGAAACAAAACTCCTGTCAGTAATTATAATGCAACATAACCTGTCATAAATGCCTATTATCTATATAGTTGTATATGTTAGGGTCAATAATACTAAGCAGTTAATATATGTGATTAGTGTCTTAATCAGTGGTAATCAAATATAAAAGTTTCAAGCAAAAAGAAACGATATAAATTTTGAGGTTAAGTTTAAATTGAATTCTACCGATCTAAAACATGTCAACGACGTTCCTTACGCACCTTAATTAGACCACAGGTTTAACTAATGTTTTCAGTAGTTAAACGGGATAATTATTGCGAATAAATAAAATTATTTTGTACTTACAAGTAGAACCCAGCACCCATCAAAACTTCGAAAGCTCAAAACACAAACAGAAAACGTTGTTTGTTGAACAGTTGACAATGACTCTCGGCAAATCAGCGAGCAATATTCACCAATACAGATACGATAACAGTTAAGCATTTGTGATTCTGACTGGCCCTTTGACATCGTCATCTTATACGGATTTCCGTGGCATATTCAATTATTTCATCAAATGATCCTTATAGAAACCCATCAATACCGCATAGACTACTTTATGGATTTCTATGTGGTATTCCTAGAAAGGGAATTCCGTACAAATCCACATACAATGCACAACCCTTCCACATACATTTCCCATTAACCTTATACACACTAGTCAAACCACATAGGTTTCCTTATAGTTTTTTTTAGTGAATTTTTATTAAAAAAATTCACTAATAGAGAGGTATCGATGGTGAGACTTTGCAAAAATTCTTTCAAATGAGCGCGAATTAGGACCCCTAGAACCCATATCCGGGGTCAGTTTGAATTTTTATATGCTTATATATATATATATATATATATATATATATATATATATATATATATATATATATATATATATATATATATATATATATATATATATATATTTATATATATATATATATATATATATATATATATATATATATATATATATATATATATATATATATATATATATATATATATATATATATATATATATGTATCCGTCTGATAACTCAAAAAATAATTAACCGATTTAGATGAAACTCGGCAAGTGCCTTTCTTTTATTAATGGCTTGGATGAGTTCGTTGGCCAGGAAAATCGAACGGGGTTTTCCGGGAAAATTTTGAGTTTTCTTTCAAAAAAAAATTTTTTTCCCGAAAATTTCGATAAAATTTGGTCTACATATTGCTTTGGGAAATACCTAACTATGTGCCAAAATTCAGCTTTCTAGGATTACAGAAAATTGAGCTATTCAAATTTAAAACATGTTTAATTCATAAGTATGTGGTTGCTGTTGGTTAGTCAATGCTTTTCTTATTGACTCATGAGATTCATTCATCAACCTTCCATTGACTTCTGCCTCTGCCGCTGTTACAGTCCTTTTATTTAGATCTAGAGTAGATCTAGAGTTGTAAAGTTTTCTGTATCATTTGGGATATAATTTGTTTGCTTTTGTTACTGACCAACAAAAGATATGATAAAATTGGACAAAGAAAGGGAATATGATATATTAACAAGGCTATTTTTGGCTCAACAGCATTTATTAGTTTTCGTAATTGTTTTTTTATCGGGTTTTGTTACTTTGACTAGACATATTTTTATTATGATTGGTACTACTAAAAGTAATTAAAGTTTGTCTCATTCAATATTAAATTTATTTTAGTGTTAAAATAGAAGACGATGTGATATGGTCCAAAATCTGATTGATATTTTGTTGGTATGTACTGTAAAAAAGCAAATTGCAGTTCAAAAAATCTAGACGCAGCAAGTGCGTTATGGTAGCCAATTTTCGTAAAAACATCTGAAATCTCAAAAAATAACAAATAATAATAATAATTTTTATTGACAAAAGACTGAGACTGGACATTGTGGCTGGAAACTGAAACAAAAAGTAGAATAACCCCAAAAACTACAACAATAATAACAGAGTTATGCGCTATCTTTTTTGATACGTATTTCGACAACGAAGTTGTCTTCATCAGTAGCTGTAATTAACCGATTTCGATGAAACTTGGCAACTGCCTGTCTTTTATTAATGGCTTGGATGAGTTCGTTATCCAGAAAAATCAGACGGGGTTTTCCGGAAAAATTTTGAGTTTTCTTTCGAAAAATTTTTTTTCTCCGAAAGTAACAAAGCTGTTTCAATGAAATTTACTATATATGTTGCCTCAACCTTACTACGTACCAAAATTCAACTTTCTAAGTTTAGAGAAAATTGAGTTACTCAAATTTTAAATTTTCTTTCGAAAAAAATTTTTTTCCCCGAAAATTACAAAGTTATTTTAATGAAATTTTGTGGATATCTTGCCTTAGGAAAAACCTTACTACGTATTGAAATTAAACTCTCTAAGTTTATAGAAAATTGAGTTATTTAAATTTGAAGCATTTAATAAAAATTCACTACCATAACGCACTTGCTGCGTCCCGAGTTTTTATGGATTTCTATGTGGTATTCCTAGAAAGGGAATTCCATACAAATCCACATACAATGCACAACCCTTCCACATACATTTCCCATTAACCTTATACAGACTAGTCAAACCACATAGGTTTCCTTATAGTTTTTTTTATGGATTTCTATGTGGTATTCCTAGAAAGGGAATTCCATACAAATCCACATACAATGCACAACCCTTCCACATACATTTCCCATTAACCTTATACAGACTAGTCAAACCACATAGGTTTCCTTATAGGCTTTTGTGGATTTCTATGTGGTATTCCTAGAAAGGGAATTCCATACAAATCCACATATAATTCACAACCCTTCCACATACATTTCCCATTAACCTTACAGACACTAGTAAAACTACATAGGTCTCCTTATATGTTAACAATATTTCTATAAGTCATTTCTGGCAGTGAAGCAGCGCCCTCAATTCACTAGAGCCTAATTGGAAATGAGTTATTTTTTACCACTATGAAAACTAATCGGTACCAATTTTCAAGACGATCGGTCAAATACTGTTCTAGATATATATTAAGAAAAATCGAAATTCTATTTCTCACTCTAACGCCCCGTATCTCTTTTAGTGAATTTTCGTAGAAAAAATTCATTATTGGGGAAATCCCGACTTTTGAATTATGAAAAGTTTTTTTGCAAATGAGCACAAACTAGGACCCCTAGAACCCATATCCGGGGTCAGTTTCAATATATATATATATATATATATATATATATATATATATATATATATATATATATATATATATATATATATATATATATATATATATATATATATATATATATATGTATGACACCGATAACTTAAAAAATAATGAGCCGATTTTGATAACATTTGGCATGTACCTTCCTTTTGTAAATGGCTTGGATAAATTCGTTCGTCAGGAAAATCGGACGAAGTTTTCCGGGGAGATTGTGAGTTTTCATTCGAAAAAATTTTTTAACTTAAAAAATAAAAAATCTTTGATTTGGTAGGTAGGTTTACGATATAAAAAGTGAACTATACACCTAAATTTAGATTTCTATGTCACAAGAAAAAAAGTTATAATAAAATATTTTGTGCCAGATCATTTCTATAAAAATTCACTACCATAACGCACTTGCTGCGTCCAGGCTTTTTAAATTTTGAGTTTTGCTCAGAGAAAACTTTGATTAAATGGCAATTTTTTATCTCAAAAAATAAAAAAACTCGGGACGCAGCAAGTGCGTTATGGTAGTGAATTTTCTTAAATATGTTTTTATTGCAAATATGTCTGTTTTCTTTTTATTTAAGAAAGCAGGCATCAATTTTGGTTACCAGTATAACCTATATAGTAAAAACAATGTTCCATGTTTCATCAAAATAACTTTATTGTGTGAAAATGTACAAAATTTCCAAAAGTAAACTTAAAGTGTTCCCACAAAAACTCGTTTCTTTGTCAACCTTATAGGTTAATAGCAAATTGCCCAGCTAACCTTTAATGCTGGCCCAGTATTGGCGTCATAGCCTGTACCCGGCACTTGCATGGCTGGAGAAGTACTTGAATACAATGCTGGGCCGGTAACTATAGGAAAGTCTGGCCAGCATCCGGCCAACAGTCTCTTAGCCAGCACATACACTACAGGTAGGGTTGCCACCCGTACTTTATAATAAAGTATTGTACGTTATTTCGGGTAATTGTACTTTATACTTTACGAGAAAGATAAAGTACGCGAAAATACTTTATTTCGCATGATTTGTTATCTGTGGGATTCGAAAAAGTTTGATCGTAAGTATTTTTGCGTAAAATGGAACGTTATCGATTAGTGGCGAATCGATAGGTCGCTAGCGCCACTCAAAGGTTCGTTTTTGATATGTTTTAAACGCAACCTAACCACAAATGTCTACATTGTCATTTGTCATTGTCATTGTCAAAACTTCACGTTTGTTTTGTGTAAAGCGAATTGAGTGCAAGATTTATAGAACTTACAGATCTTGAATTGAGTGCAGTAAGAATACGATTTGTCGGTTTTTATAGATTTATGTTATAGTAAATCATGGACAAGGACAGCTTCAGTAAGCAAAGTAGTCCATGTACACCTAAAAAACGTAATTTTGATAATGAAACGGATCAAATAGATAGTGAATATGTTACACCGAAAAAATGCGTCAAAAAAAATGATATGATAAAACAGAAAAATAAACGATTACAGAAACATAAAAATCAATGGGAAATCGAACATGGTGATTGGTTAAATAAAGATCCACAAAACGAATATAATGGAAAATGCAAATTGTGTGAAATTACATTTACAATTGCTTCAGCTGGAATTGGACAAGTGAGTAGAAATTTTTTTCGTCTCTCTGTGTGTGTGTGTGTTTGTTGTATAATGAGAGTCGAAAGATTCCAACATTTTTTAATGTTACAAAATAAATACCATGAAAAAATGCCTGAAACAAACTTAGAAATTTTTAAAGAATCTTCATAATTTTACCATCTATTAATTTCTAATCTCCACTTAAATTCATTAAAATTTGCATGCCGGAGAATGGCTTACCTGATGATACTATGTATTTTTTTCCAACATATAGATAGTTTTGTATATTATCCATATTATGCTAAAAAATGATTTGATTTGATTTAAAATAAATATTCAATTTTTTCATAACAACCATAAAATTATGATTATTTTATGGTGACTGGTGGTGATTGATGGGTAAGGTGAAGGCATTCTTATTATTTTCAGGTTAAACAACACTTGCAAACAAAACAACACAAATCAAAAATAGAAATAAGGAGAACATCTGGATTCATTGAGAAATTTCTTGACTCTTCTTCTGCTTCTACATCGTCTAACAGTTCATTCTGCAGTGATAAAGAAAATGTTGTTGCGGCTGAGTTAGCCCTAACATATCACACTGTAAAACATAATTTGTCCTACAATAGCATGTATTGTACTATAAAATTGAATAAAATTATTTATGTCAATTCAAGTACAGCTACAGGAATTCATCTAGCTAGAACAAAAATGGAAGCACTAGTTACAGAGGTGTTGGGCCCATATTCTCTACAAAATGTAATAGATGATCTTAATAAACATAATTTATTTTACTGTTTACAAACAGATGCTTCTAATAAAAAAAAATATAAAGCTGTTTCCATTAGTCATACAATATTTTACGGCCAAAAATGGCATTCAAAACAAGTTATTGGATTTTTATGAAAATAGCAACGAATCTGCTGATGGTATGTTTGAAGCAATTCAAAAGTCATTGGAGCAATACAAATTATCTTTTAATAATGTATCTGGACTAAGTGCTGACAATACAAATGCTAATTTTGGTGTCAACCATTTTTTATTTACAAATATGAAAAATTTGGTACCAGATTTGATTAAAGGAAATTGACATGCACACATAGTGCATAATTGCGTGAGACATGCCATGAGCTTTTTATCATATGATATAGAAAATGTAATTTTGAAAATTTATGCTCATTTTTCACATTCTGCTGTAAGAAGAGATGAGCTGAAAAGATTTGTAGCATCAGTAGATGGAGACTTTCATGAAGTAAAACGCCATGTGGGAACAAGATGGCTCTCCCTTTTGCCATGCATTGATACATTATTAATAAATTGGTCACCTATTAGAAGTTATTTTGTAAGTTTAGACAACTGTCCAATGGTTTTAAAAATTTTACTGATGCTCAACAACACTGAAAATGATATGATTGAAATTTATTTTCATTTTTGTAGCCACATGTTAAATTTATTTAACAAAGCTGTAAAATGTCTGGAAGGCAATTGCATAACAATTTTAGATATTTATGGGATTATGGTTAATCTTAAAGATGGATTAGCACAAAGGAAACAGGATCTCTTCTTTGGCTATGAAACAAGCAAAAAAATTAAACTGTTGTCTTCACCGGAACTGTCTAGAAAAACTCACACGAATTTGTTATTATTCATTGACAAAGCCTTAGAATACCTAAATAAGTGGTTTGATTTTAATGACACAAACTGGTTATTTATACTTGACAATATAAATTTAAAGAGAAATGTTGAATTTGATATTATTGTTAACATAATCGACAATTTAAATCTGCAAAAACCTAATATAGATATGGATGATCTTTATGGAGAAATTGCTTTATTAAACAAAATTTATGATCAGATATATAATTCTAAGGGTTTTTCGGAATTATCTACTGCTCAAAAATGGCAGCATGTATTTAATAAGACTGATGATAATTTTTCAAACTTATATAAAGTAATTTCATTTTTAATGTCTATTCCCGCCACGTCAGCATTTACAGAGAGAGTTTTTTCTGTGATGAATAGCAAATGGCGAGACGAAAGAAACAAAGCGTCTCTGAATCTGATAAAAAATGAATTACTTACTTACTTTAACTTGAATATAGACTGTAAAGATGCTGTGCAATCGTTTAGCAATGATAATAGTTTGATAAAACTTGTGAAAAGCAATAAAAAATATGTGTTTAAATATATTGATAAAGAAAAATAAATTATACTTTATTCTGACACTATGTACTTTTTTTTCTTACCTTTAATAACCAATGTACTTTAATTGCAAAAACAAAAGGTGGCAACCCTAATACAGGTCAGGCATGTTACCAATGCTACTGAGTTACTTGATTTCAATGTCAAATCTGCATTTCTCAGGCACTATTGTAGTGTCGACTAAACGAATTGTCGGTCGAAAGAACTGTCGGTCGAACGATATGCCAGGTTTAATAACTTACGAATATATGTAGCAACACCGTATTTTAAGTTTTATCAAACTTTTCAAATACGTATTGTCACTTAACCTCAAATTGTTTTACAGTTATTAAAGTACATAATGTGTAAACATTATAAACCTTAATATATAAAGTAATAATTTACACCATTCTTCGATTTACTAATGGTTTATTTGCAGGTGAATTTGTCTGATAAATATGTAGCCAGAAAAAAAAAACGAAGAAATTATGACGTATGCCTCTGCATAAGAAACAAGGAACACAAGAAACAGGATATGCCATTTTTCAATCAGGTCAATGTTTTTAGGTCTGTCGTGGATTGGGGGTAAAGTTGGGGAAGCAGAAACGAATATATACTCTTGCTTGCACTTGCATTGTACCACTTTTTCCACTACAAGTGGTGTTATGCGAGTTCTTGTGTGAGTGTATTGTGTATCGACGGAGTTTTCTTTGTATGGGAATCTATTTGGTAAGTAACCAACCCGTAAATAAACAGAAACATTTGAAAACCCATATACCAATATGCTCAGTCAATGGCAAAATTAAAACAATTCAATGAGCTCGGTCAATGATTGAGTAGTAGCAACAGCGCCATCTACACTGAGTAGCGTAAACTAATTACGCAGGAAACTGTAATATTACAGAAATCTGTAACTATTTTATGTGCATATAAATTATTAGAGAATATTTATTTACATTTTTACAAAACAAATTTTTTTTTACCAGTACGGGGTACCTTATCCCCCTGATTAATTCTTGTTGGCATGTTGGAAGAGATCGGAAGGATATGTGCTAGTGGGTAAAAGCAGTAAGCAGTACCCGCCCACCATCCCAGACAAATGTTTTAGTCAAGTATTTTCTCATTGATAACTACTTCGTAACATATAGACAGAGGCGCCATCTAGCGGCAAAAATTTGAATTAAATTATATATATTTGTATTTTCTCGTTGATAACTACTTCGTAACATATAGACGGAGGCGCCATCTAGCGGCAAACATTTCAACTAAACGAGAGATTTGTAACTATTTTATGTGTATATAAATTATTAAAGAATATTTATTTTCATTTTTACAAAACAAAACTTTTTTTACCAGTACGGGGTACCTTATCCCCCTGACTAATTCTTGTTGGCTTGTTGGAAGAGATCGGAAGGATATGTGCTAGTGGGTAAAAGCAGTACCCGCCCACCATCCCAGACAAATGTTTTAGTCAAGTATTTTCTGATTGATAACTACTTCGTAACATATAGACACAGGCGCCATCTAGCGGCAAACATTTCAACTAAACGAGATATCTGTAACTATTTTATGTGCATATAAATTATTAGAGAATATTTATTTACATTTTTACCAGTACGGGGTACCTTATCCCCCTGATTAATTCTTGTTGGCTTGTTGGAAGAGATCAGAAGGATATGTGCTAGTGGGGAAAAGCAGTACCCGCCCACCATCCCAGACAAATGTTTTAGTCAAGTATTTTCTGATTGATAATTACTTCGTAACATATAGACAGAGGCGCCATCTAGTGGCAAAAATTTGAATTAAATTATATATATTTGTATTTTCTCGTTGATAAATACTTCGTAACATATAGATGGAGGCGCCATCTAGCGGCAAACATTTCAACTAAACGAGATATCTGTAACTATTTTATGTGCATATAAATTATTAGAGAATATTTATTTTCCTTTTTACAAAACAAAACTTTTTTACCAGTACGGGGTACCTTATCCCCCTGATTAATTCTTGTTGGCATGTTGGAAGAGATCGGAAGGATATGTGCTAGTGGGTAAAAGCAGTAAGCAGTACCCGCCCACCATCCCAGACAAATGTTTTAGTCAAGTATTTTCTCATTGATAACTACTTCGTAACATATAGACAGAGGCGCCATCTAGCGGCAAAAATTTCAACTAAACGAGATATATTTGCTGAAAAAACTCAAATATTACAGCATTAAATATTTTCACACCCCGGGGCACCTAATTGCCCACCTAATTCATTCTTTCTTGAGGAAATCTTGTTGAGAGATCGTAGTAAAGATATGTGTTTGTGGGTAAATGCAGTACCCGCCCGCCGACCCAGACAAATGTTTTAGTCAAGTGTTTTCTCATTGATAACTGCTTCGTAACATATAGAGAGAGGCGCTATCTAGCAGCAAAAATTTGAATCAAATTATATATATTTGTATTTTTACTTAAGTATTTTCTCGTTGATAACTACTTCGTAACATACAGACGGCAGGCGCCATCTAGCGGTAAACATTTCAACTAAACGAGATATATTTGCTGAAAAATCCCAAATATTACAGCATTAAATATTTTCACACCCCGGGGCACCTAATTGCCCACCTAATTCATTCAATCTTGGTGAAAGAGATCGTAGTAAAGATATGTGTTTGTGGGTAAAAGCAGTACCCTCCCGCCATCCCAGACAAATATTTTACTTAAGTATTTTCTCATTGATCAGTACTAGGTAACATATAGACGGTGGCGCCATCCAGCGGCAAAATTTCAATTAAATATATTTGCTATAAAATATTACAGCATAAAATATTTATTAACATTTTTACAAAACAAAGCTTTTTTATCAACACTGACCACATATCCTTGACTGAATTATTCTTATTAAAAGAGATCGTAAAGGATATTTCATTGTGGGTCAGGCAAGTGCCCACCGCCTATCCCCGATGAATGCTCTACTGAAGTACATTCTCGTTGATAAATATTCCGTAACAAATTGACGGAGGCGCCATCTAGCGTCAAATTTTTCAATTACTATAAAATATTTGCCGCTTTTCGCCTTTCGTGCGATGTTGAAGGTCATGTACGTACGACGGTGGCATGTCTTTATGTTCAACCTTAGAGCTTCGGAATGGTGATCACTTTTGGGCTTCGGATTGGTTAATGGTTGTGTATTGTTAATTAACTGCAAGATGGTAGGTTCTTGCCATTTGGCAGCAGCCGATTTCCTGATTACATTTAAGCTACTTGTAAACCTGAGACAGATTAATAACTGCCACCTAATGACCAAATGCTTAATTACAAACACTTTGCATTATTAAGAACTTCTTATGGTTTTATTACAATTTTGTCCTGCTATTATAATTTTCATGCCATATTGGGTAACTGTAGTGAGCTTCAGTAATCTTCCGTTATGGGAATCTCATTGTTGAGCTTTACAATAATGTTTCTGTATTTAGAATGGCTGTACTGTTAAATATACGTACAGTCAAACCAAAAACAACAACAAATTGTAGCCAATAAACATGTGTATTTTCTTCGATGCTTCATTGTTTACGGAAATCTGAGCTACTTGAAGTGTCGTTTTCCTGTGAACTAAAATAAATATTTTAAATTTAAACTGCATGACGTATACTCTGAAGCTTTCTTTACTTTACCCATCTGTACCTTTTGTACACATGAGTTCAGGAAGTAGGTTCCTCAAAAAGGCATAAAGCGGTCTCAGAAGCTCAGCGCTCGCGCAAGCGGTCTCGCTTGCGGAAGATTTTCTTTCGCATCCTACCGACGCTTGTCACTTCAAAAAGTATTACAAATTAATAAATACCTAACTTCAGTAAAAACTAAAAAATTACAACTGTTAAGACTGTGGCATTGTGTCTAAACAAGGTGAATTATTGCACGTTGTGTCTTTTGAAGGAGGTGTAACTATAACCGTCGCATTCGTGTACCATAAAATGTTGTGCACATCAAAAATCCCTGCCCTGCTTATCAAATACATCAAAATTCTTGCCGTGGTGTGGTAAAACTGCTCTGTGGCGTCGGTGACTTGCCATAGTCGCACAAATAGACCGATGGTAAATAAACAAAATACATACAAGGCTAAAACTACATCCAGTACTAAAATTAGTGTCTAGTTTTTGTAGGCTTACCTTTGCAAATTGTATAATTTGTTTGTTTACAGTACCTATGTACGAGATGCAACATTTTCCGGCCTGTCATAGATCCAGGGTATCGCAGTGTGTCAAAATTTGGTAAGACATTGGTTCAAGTCTTCTTAGCCTTGGAAAAAACAAAAATGAATTTACTGTAAATTAGGTTTCTTCTAACTGACTCGAGTTCGACGAGTCGGGGGCCAAAGGACTCCAGGGGGCAAGTTGAGGAAGCGGAAACAATAACATGAGCTTTCGATGAAGCTTTCCCCAACACCGTCATGCGCGGTGAGGAGCCGCATCGTGCACGAGGTGACCCTGCTTATAACTAAACATGACGGATCTAGTCGTGGAGGTCGAGCAAACTCCCCCAATCCACGGTGTCACGTCACCCGTGCCTAGGGATGGATGGCACCAAGGTGGTGGTGTGAACGGAACCTCTGGGGTACCGGGCAACCCTCCAGAATAAACCGACTTGCACCACACAGGGGGTTCTGATGGTTTGGACAGTATTTCCCCCATTCTCGTGGGAACAACATGAAGAAGAGAAACGTAAACAAAAGCAAAACCAATGAGGCTCGAGGAGTGGCTTCGGCTACAGACTCGTACCTTGAGTCTATTCCGGAAACGGAGACGAGCCAGCCGGCCCGCAGTCGCGAGACTGGCTGCAATAAGTACCTGTGTTTGTAGACAGGTGGGGTTGCTGAAGGAAGTTGATATTACCATCTTGTACTGTCATCTGTCAAACGACACCATACTGAATTTAAGACTGACTCATCGGTTAGTTTTCATTTGGCAGCCAGTTGTTTTGTGTGTTTCGGTAAAATAGAAAAATTGCATTATTTTTCCGTAATTCGCTTTTTATTTTTGGATGGGAAAACATGCAAAGAAATAAAAGCGTAGTTGGATGCTTTCTATGGACCCTTTACACTCTATGACAACCATGAGTTCTTGGTTCAACCAATTTAAACGTCTGTTTTTAGACATGGCTACCAAGGAAATCGTTGAAAAGATCCACGCCATGATTCTCGATGATCGCCGAACTAAGTGCGCGAAGTAACAAATGCCGTAGGAGTGTCGTATAGTACAGCAATCAATATTTTCACATGATAAGTTGAGTATGAGAAAGCTGTCAACCTGATAGGTCCCGCCATTGCTCACAGTGGACAACAAGCGGATAAGGCTGTCAATGCCGAAACAGTGTCTGGACCTGTATTTAAGCGAAATTTGCAGGAGTTTTGCGTCGAGTCGTCACCGTTGATAAAATCCATTATTATATTGTTCCTAAACTTCAATATCTTTGGGGTTGACACCATTAAGTAATTTGAATAAAAAGGCTTTTTTCTTTCCAAACTAATTCTATTCTCGTCCCGACGCGTTTCGACCTGGTAATCGGTCATCCTCAGGGGAATCTAGAGTTTATAAAAGGCTTGTCAGAAACCAAGTTTTACGGTATGCTTTTCTGCGAGGGCACAACACTGATATAAAAGACAGATATAAAGGAGGTACATATGACTGACCTCAACATTAAGTCAACAGTCCAAAGCTGTCTAACGATACAAATAAAAAATTACAGATACGGACTAAAACATGCAGTAGAAACCGATACAAGTCAAATTGAAAACGCAACAAAACCGTTAATTTGTCTTGAGATTTGAAAGATTACAATAAAACATAAATCTCCGTGGATCTCCAAAAAATACTAGATTGGGGAAGTAGAAATCTTGTACAAATCAACCCCACCAAATCTCAGTCTTGCTTTCTTTCTTATAAGAGATACACCAGCCCTAGACCCATCACAATGAACAACCAAGTTATTCAAAGTAATGAGTCCTTTTCACTTGTTGGCATTTTTGTGGATCGAAATCTCAATTGGCACCAACATGCCACATCAATTGCAGAAGCGGCTGCTAAGAAATTAGGTTTCCTCTTTCGGGCTCGCAAATACTTTTTTCACCAGCTAATCTCTATACCTTATATACTTCACAAATAAGACCAAACCTCGAATACTGCTCTCACATCTGGGGTGCCGCTGCCGCTTCTACACTCGCTATCCTGGAGTCCATTCAGAAGAGAGCTATACGTCTCATCGGTGACCCTACCCTCACCCAAAGGCTGCCATCCGTTGCCCACCGACGTGCCGTTGGTGACCTCTCTCTCTATCTCTTTTATAGATATCTACACGGGCACTGCTCAGATGAGCTTTCTTCCATAGTTTCTCCACCTGCTACCACCAACAGAGGAACAGAGCGAATGCACTCTGTTACTGTCCAGGTCACCAGACATTAACAAGTTGCCTCCTTCCAACTTGTCGACACCCACAGTACGATAGTATTTAGGCTGTAAGCCCCCGTGGTGTGTTGTTGAGACATAAAAAAAACTTTTAAAACCTTAGAAAAGCTACCCTATTAAAGGACCTTAAATTAAGCTGAAGGTGAAGCTGAAGCAACAGCACACAGCACAAACATTTAGCAGGCCACATAGTTGAGTGAAAACTTTCATAGAATGTTATATCGTATTATCTGAATGAGGGTAATTGGAAATAGATTTTTATTTTTTATTATTATACGCCAGAGACCAAGCGACAGTCAAAACAATGGATTTTTGTGGGTGAAGAAAGCTTCGAACAAACCAAAGATGGCCGAAAAGGCCACGGCCGCGATTTTTTCGGATTCGAAAGCAATAATCTTCATGGACTTTTTGCGGAAAGGGAGAACGATCAGGGGGCAGGACTAAAGGGAACTATTGGACCGATTCGATAAGAAATTGAAGGAGACACGGCCACATTTGGTGAAGAAAAAAGTGCGGTTTCACCACGATAACGCACCACCACTGTCAACCGAATTTGTCGCTGTCAAATTGCACGAACTGCGCTACGAGTTGTTGTTGCACCTACAGTAGTCGCTTGACCTGACTTCCTTCGCCTTTTTTCTGGTCCACAACATGAAAACATTGCTTGGTCGAAATAAATTCAGGTCCAGCAAGGAGGTTATGGCCGAGACAGAAGCAGTTTTTGAAGAGTCTGAGAAATCGTATATTTTGGAGGGGTTAAAGAAATGGCGGAAGTTGTGGGAAAAGTGTATCGACCTAAAATGATATTACGTTGCAAAAAAAAAATTAGCGAAAAACTTACGTTTTCATTCCTAACACGGATATTTGTTGATCGATCTCCATACATTATGTGATGCTACTGATTTTAAGATTTTAAACCTTTTACATGTTGTACGTTGGTTGATTATACTCGAAATCACTAAAACTTTTATGAATCTTGGGTCATACTGTCATTTTTAACGAGCTTCTCATGACAGTAAAAACTTTGTTGTGAAGAGGCGCATGCGTATAGGAAGAGTATACATTATGCTCACATGACCTTGATGTACGCCGTACATTGTACGGCAGGGTTGGTTTTTCCTTTTTTTTAGCATTTAATTAGGCAAATTGATGTTAAGACAGGTCAGTAACGTCAGTTGGCAGGATTGTGTAAAAACAACACCTCAAGGAGTACCTTTATCTCGTTAAAACAGCAAA
The DNA here is from genome assembly GCA_964006375.1 of Tillus elongatus. NCBI lineage: Eukaryota > Metazoa > Arthropoda > Insecta > Coleoptera > Cleridae > Tillus > Tillus elongatus. Next base: position 107,950,121 of record OZ023268.1, on the reverse strand, counting down.
AAACTCATGAGTGATAACCGAGTTTTCACGGTCAAGAGACGCTCGTCATTTTTATCACGTCTAGGCAACTAGCAGTCGACCTCAGTGTGTATCATGTTGCCTACTCTTCTTACACCAATCTTGTGTTTTTTTTAAATGCAACTAAAATAAACAGATTAGAATAAAATTGACATCAGTCTAGTCAAAAAATTAAACTATCTCCTACGAAAAGTAGTGGGTACTTATTATCATTAATATCACACTAAATACAGATGTAGACACGTCTTCTCTGGCTTCACAAGTGTTGTTTTTCTCCGTAACAGGTTTCGCTGCTTGTCAGCATCATCAGACAGGAGAAAATTGATCTGTGTTTATATATATATATATATATATATATATATATATATATATATATATATATATATATATATATATATATATATATATATATATATATATAGGGTGGCGCACTGAAAACGAAACACACCGATTAGCGTCCTAGCGTCCAGAGAATTTTTTTTAAGAAATGCTGAAACACGTCAATTTTAATATTGAGGGGGACATGCTTGTCAGCATCATCAGACAGGAGAAAATTGATCTGTGTTTATTATATATATATATATATATATATATATATATATATATATATATATATATATATAGGGTGGCGCATTGAAAACGAAACACACCGATTAGCGTCCAGAGAATTTTTTTTAAGAAACGCTGAAACACGTCAATTTTAATATTGAGTGGGACATGTTTTGACATAAAACTTAACTTTGTCACATCAACCCCTTAAGGGTGGTGATAACAACCCTGATATTTAAATGGGGAACATGGCTCGAGTGTTACACAATTTGAAAGCTCTTTCTTTTCTGAATTCAGCACACAAATTTTTTTGGAAGTTTCATCAACTTGTTTAAAAATTATTTACATCAGAACATTTTTTATCGGAATGAGAGAAATGCGGTTTATTATTTCAGTTTAGCGGTCCGTTTGATACTTGATAGTACTACCGAAAATTAATTTCACAATGGTGTATTCTGTAGAAGATAGAGTTGAAATAATTACTCTTTTTTTTTTTCAAAAACGATGAGTGTGCCAACCTTACCGCAAAGTTGTTTAATGAACGACATCCGAACAGACATGTTAACAGAAAATAAATTTTGGAGTTAGTTGCAAATTTTCGACAAAGTGGTTCAGTAGTCAACAAAAAACTGGATCCTGAACGTGAATTTCCGGTTAGAAATGAGACTACTCAGATTGAAGTTTTAGGACAAATTGCTGCAGACCCAACTTTGAGCACGAGAAAATTGGCCACTGTTTCAAACATCAAAAGAAGAACTATTCAGCGAATATTGAAGCATCATAAATTTCACCCGTATAAAATTCATCTTGTACAACAACTGAATGAAGATGATTTTGATCGGCGGCTGGAGTTTTGTGAAGTTATGACTGCACGAATAGCTGATAACGGGAACTTTCTGTTCAATATATGTTTGTCAGACGAGTGTACGTTTTTATTAAACTCTACAGTCAATCGTCGTTATTGGGCAGATAATAATCCAAGAAATTTTCACGAGGTCCACACTCAAACTCCACAGAAATTTAATGTCTGGACTGGCATTTTTGGAGGCCGTTTAATCGGACGAATTTTTCTTGATGGCAATTTGAGTGGCGTAACGTATTTGGAGTTACTAGAAGATATCGTTTACCCTCTACTAATTGACATTGTTAAAAATGATGATCGCTATCAAGATAATCAATTAGTGTTTCAACAAGATGGAGCTCCTCCGCGCTTTTCACAACGTGTTAGGGAGTTTTTGAACAGAGAGTTTCCAGAGTAATTGATTGGGCGTAGAGGTTCTATTGAGTGGCCCCCTAGATCACCAGATTTAACTCCTTTAGACTTCTTTCTCTGGGGCCATTTAAAGAGTAGAATTTACGCAACAGAACCGGAGTATCTGGGAGAATTACGACGACGCATTGTTGAAGAATGCCGTCTAATAACTCCACAAATGCTCTAGGATCTCAGAGCTCGTTTTGAACAAAATTTGTACTTTTGTATGGAAGCTGGTGGTCAACAATTTGAACACTTACTTAACTAAATAAACATTTTTGAACGTTTGGTTTTGTTTTTTAGTTTTTTTAACGAAAAATTTACTAATTAGTGAATTTTTTATCACAATGAATGAAATACGTTCTTGCAACACCAACTGTGAATAATTTTTAAACGAGTTGATAAAACTTCCAAAAAATTAGTATGCTGAATTCAGAAAAGAAAGAGCTTTCAAATTATGTATCACTCGACCCAGGTTCCCTATTTAATATATAAGGGTTGTTATCACCACCTTTAAGGGGTTGATGTAACAAAGTTGAGTTTTATGTCAAAACATGTCCCCCTCAATATTAAAATTGATGTGTTTCAGCGTTTCTTAAAAAAAATTCTCTTGACGCAAATCGGTCTGTTTCGTTTTCAATGCGCCAGCCTGTATATATATATATATATATATATATATATATATATATATATATATATATATATATATATATATATATATATATATATATATATATATATAGCGTATCGACTCAAAAAATAACGGGCCGATTTTGATGACATTTGGTAGGAACCTTCCTTTTGTAAGTAGCTGGGGTAAGTTGTTCGTTACCTAGGAAAATTGGACCAGTTTTTCCGTGGTAATTTTGGGTTTTATATAAATTTTATTTTGTCATAAGTTGTTTGTACCTTTTTGCAACAAATGATACTTGATTTTTATCTTCAATAAGCGTTTCCGTCAATATGTATGCTTGCATTGCCTAGTCCGTTTTAAGAACGGCTATATGTATTGTCACTTTCAAAGTCTAGTCATTTAACCTTTTGTGAAATACTGTTACAGTATATTTCAAATGCCAAACGACATGTATTACTTCAACGCTTAGAAAAAACATTAGTCGGATGACGCAGGTAAAGCGCTGCTTCACCTATATTTTTCGGTTAAGCTCAACTTTTTTATTCAAAATCCACCATAATTTTAATTTTTTTCATTCTCTCAAATTCATTTGGTACAACCACATAAAAATGTCTTATTACGACGCGCCGCAGCTGATAATGTATTTTTATAGTAATTTATGGTGTAATATATAATTGGAGCTGCTCTGTGTCGTTTCTTATGCGAAACACCCTGTATATCTTTTTTTTAAACTCAATGTTCCCATGAGTATATGTATGAACATTTTGAGAAGATTCATGAAATGTTCGTGGAACATTTTCAGAAGATACTGGGAGCTCCTAAGAATATTATTAATTACATTCTAAGAACCTTATTAGTATGACAGAATCTGTCCAATTCTCATGTTCATAGAATGTTCTATGAATATATATTGCACCTTGTGAGAATGTTCTGGGGATGTTTGAATATTCTTTCCAAACATTCCTGTTATATTCTCAGAATGTGTCTGTGCTGTCTGGGAAGGTAATATAAAAATCTTTTCCACAAACATAAATTGTTCAGGCTATTCCATATAAATATTTTTTTCCGTTGGGAAATATAACTCAAGTTTCTCTGAAATTCGTGCGAATTATATAGAAGCACGTGATTTCATTATATTATGATTTAATTATCAACGCCTTATTTTAAACACTACAAAAACAAAACAAATTTCGAAACCACCCGCAAATTGCCCGGTTTCAACGATGTATTTAACAAGTTTATTTTCTCAAGTTAATAGTTGCTAAACTCTGTTACACCATTTTAATATCAACACCTTTCAGAAAGAACAATCTTACCATAAAAATAACACTGTTTTCGCTTAATAATGTTAATAATAAAGACAATATTAGCCAGGTCTGTTACATTCTCTTTCTCCAGGAAACGTGCTTGAGATTTATACGTACTTGTTGGTATACAAATACATGCATTTCTCATTATTTATTATTGCCACAGTGATTGTGCTTGTTATTCTAAAAAAAAATTAAGTTATTAATAAATTTAGTATACGATGTTAAGTTCCTACATCTACTGAATTTTTCACGTTTATTATTTGGTATTAAAAACCGTAAATCGTGAAAGGTGTAACAAATTAATAAAACGTTGTAAGACATATAGATAATGACTGTCGCTTTTTAGTCATACGCAATTGAATTATTGAATGAGATTATGAACAGAATAAAAAATTATTTTGGGGCAAATGATTTAATTTCTATGTAATAAAGAAAGAATAAATTTAAGGTATGTTGAACCCACGATACAGCTTGTAAACAATTTCTTTTAGTTATCATAATTGATGTGAAGGCGATCAAAAGTCAGTAAATGTGTTTCTACAAATTTTTAGCGAATTTTCGTAGAAAAAAAAAATCACAAAATGAACTTGTAAATCTTTTAGACCATTCTTCGTCTCGATATAAATGTCAGTTAAATACCCATAAATCTTCTGTAAACTAACTTAGTACAGCATGAATTACAACCATGTCTATCTCTTCAAAAACTTTTAGTGGCAATTAACTCAGTGGCGGCTCGTGACTTTGATAGTGGGTGAAGCAGAATCCGTGCGGCTCCAAAGGGGTCCCCGCTCTGTGCCGCAGACGCAAATTTTAAAATTTTCTAGGTCACGTCTTCTCCTGGAACATCAGTATTTAAAGATAAAATCCATTTGTACAAAAATATAGACTTTCAAAAGGAATAATTTTTGGAATAATGACCAGGAATATTCGATGAGAGGACACTGTACACGCATGCATACGGTAATATACGGCGCGTATTACATTTTTTTTTCAAATTCAGGGCCCTTCTCTTTTTTTATAACTTCAAATTTTATATCTAATGTTAGTGAATTTGTCGTTTCACGAATGAGTAAATCCGTGTTTATATATATATATATATATATATATATATATATATATATATATATATATATATATATATATATATATATATATATATATATATATATATATATATGTATATAATCACGCCTATAACTCAAAAAATAATGGGGAGATTTTGATAAAATTTGGTCGGTACCTTTCATTTGTAAGTAGATTGGATAAGTTCGTTAGCCAGGAAAATTAGACTGGTTTTCCTGTAAACATTTTAGGTTTCTTTTAGGAACATTTTTGTTTATCCGAAAATGACAAATCTAGGACAATCAAATTTGGCATATACGTTTCTACTATCAAACTTTCACTACGTGCCGAAATTCAGATTTTTACATTAAAAGGAAAAAAGTGATATGCATTTAGAGAAAAAATTTTTGGTTGACACTGGTGGCCAAAGGAAAGCACAAGAATATAATTTTTGGGTGGCACTGGTGGCCAAAGGAAAGCACAGGAATATAATATTTTGTGTGGTTAACACAACCAATTGAATATTACATACAACAGTTAAGTTTTCTTGACGCAAACAGGTCAAAAGTAGCAGAAAAAGTGTATTGAAAATTTTATAGGTTTTCTTCTGAAAACGTCAAAGTCGCGATTCGAAACGTCAAAATTTGCAAATTTCAGACAAATAATATGAAACAAATACGGATTGTGCAGAAGAAATATCATAATATGTGTGTTTTGCAAAGCCTTAAGTTTCAGCTTCAACCATCATTGTCCTTCATTTCACTAAAATGTTATCGGAAAATCCTTTTCAAATAGACCCACTTTCTGATGCTTTGGCAGTAGTTTCAGCTATAGAGTTTATGGTTTAATAGTCTATATTTTAGCAAATTTTCCTAGACCTATGAACTTTGTAAAGATTTTTTCAAATGAGTGCGAACTAGAACTCCTAAAACCCATATACGGCGCAGTGGCGTCTCCTGACCAAAATGTTCGGGTGTGCGGTAACGAGTTGCTGTTAGTGGTGGGTTTAAAAATTATTAACACTAAATGTACATATATATATATATATATATATATATATATATATATATATATATATATATATATATATATATATATATATATATATATATATATATATATATATATATATATATATATATATATATATATATATATATATATATTCGACCTATATGGGAATGATACGTAGATAAATAAATTAATTTCCCACTGCAACACTAACAAATTAAAAAGTCACTTAAAACTTTAAAACACGAAAAGAACATGGAATTATTATCAAGCTCTTCTCTTCACACAAATTTGTGTTAGCTTTAGCACTGTCCGGAACGGGGTGAAAACTGTAAACATTAAAAGTAGTTCAATGTTAATATGGTACTAAATAATAAAATGTGTAAAAATCCTGGATGCAGCAAGTGCGTTATGGTAGTGAATTTTCATAGAAATGATCTGGCACAAAATATTTTATTATACCTTTTTTATCTTGCAACATAAAAATCTAAATTTTGGTGTATAGTTTAGTTTTTATATCGTAAACCTACCTACCAAATTTGGTTATCTTATATTCTTTATTTTTTGAGATACAAATTTTTTTCGAATAAAAACTCAAAATTTTCCCGGAAAAACTTGTCCGATTTTCCTGACTAACGAAATTATCCAATACATTTACAGAAGGAAGGTACATGCCAAATTTTATCAAAATCGGCCGATTATATTTTGAGTTATCGGTGTGATACCTATATATATATATATATATATATATATATATATATATATATATATATATATATATATATATATATATATATATATATATATATATATATATATAGTTTATTGTTACATAAATAGTACAAAGCATCTTACAAATAAGTCTAAACTTGTGACTGCAAATGATGCAATTTTGACTAAATTTTAATCTAAATGTCAATTGTTCTAAAGTTCTGTCATCTGATTTCTAATCTCCAAAATTACCTCACCTCATTATGTACCATTACAATTTCTAGAAATATGGATGGTACTTGAAATCAGTTTCTTCATTTTATTCAAAAATTTCTATATTTTAAAACTTGACTCAAATTAAATTCTTATATATAAAAATTGAAACTGACCCCGGATATGGGTTCTAGGCGTCCTAGTTCGCGCTCATTTGCAAACAATTTTTCAAAATTCAAAAGTCGAGATCTCCCCATTAGTGAATTTTTTCTACGAAAATTTACTAAAATGTATTATAGTCTTTAATTCTAGAATACTGTGGTCCAGGCAAGCGCAGTTGTAATGTTTGTAAATAATGCTATCACAACGTTTGTTAAACCGGCGTTCCATTCATTTGTCTTGAGCGGTATTTTTACCGCTCACTGCAGTGTTAAAAGCAATGGTATTTCCTTACTATTTTAAACACATGGGTGGGGGACTGTATTGTATACCAATACAGCTCTGTCGAGTGAAGTTGTTCGGAAATAACAACGCACACCTAACCCGACCCGAATTCATTCCCAGTTGCTATTGACCTACTCATATTTTCTGAATGAAGACGTGGTGCCGACTTCATTCCAAGTCACTATTAACCGACTATTTATGAAATCAAATAAGTAAATTAAATCGATTGTCATAACATATGTAGTGTATTAAGACTAAGGGAAAAACAAATAAAACATATTTAACTGTGCACATTTTGATTATATTTTAGGGTGTGCGGCGCACACCTAGCTCACTAGGAGAAATCGCCACTGATACGGCGTAAGTTTCAGTTCTTGTCTGTTTACACAGGGTGACGCATTTCTACGGTAAAACGCAATATTTTTGGTTATATACAAGATTCAAGCAAAAATTGTATACGTTAATTTCAGGGTGTTTTGAGCTGCATCTTATAAAATTATTTCGATAATCACAGGGTGGCCCATAAGTCGTTGGTGATATACACTTTCTTTTTTGAATAGAACACCCCTTATGTTATTGCATGCGTGCATTTTCCATTGAATTATAATGCATGTTTGTAGGGGAAAAAATGCATATCGTTCATCGTTCCTGAGTTATTTCAATTGTTTTGCAAGTTTTCTCGTTCTAGGCACATAGAACAAACACATATCACAAATTGTAAAAAGGCGTTTATACCAATAGAGAGCTGAGCCGTATGGAAATGACACATTCAGAGAGTTTTTGTTTGCATTGCTCGTCAAAAAAATCTAGCTGCCGTATACAGGCAGTCTCAAATAGTGGCTGAATTTGAAAAATTTCCTCAGAAATGTTTTTAGTGTTTCCGTAGAAATCATTTCTTGTAACATTTTTTTGAAATGTTGGTCATTAAAAATAAATGTTTAGTAAGTTATTGTAAATAGAATAGTCGAATTTAAGTGAAAAATACAATATAGTGTAACATTATTGAAGGCAATTTCGGCCAAAAAAATGGTCAATTTTTGTAAAAGAAATTTTTGCAAATTTCATTAAAAAAAATTCTACTAGGGTCATAAAGCTGTTTGTCAATAATTATACCTTGGCAGGTATGTAAATAGCTTGAAGAGGTTCTTTGGGCAGGAAAATCAGACCAGTTTTTTCTGGAACATTTTAAGTTTATTTCGTACTTTTTGAAACATTGTTACTACTATATATGTTATACTGTCAACCAAATGTCCTTTTAAAAACAATACATAATTGACATTAAAAACATTTTAACGAAAATTCGCTACCATAACGCACTTGCTGCGTCCAGATTTTTTTTATTATTTGGAATTATTCTTTTAGAGGTGATAATAAACAAATCCATTCCACTTACCAAAAAGAAACATAACAAATCCAGCTTTTCAAAGTCTGTAAATGTGACACATACCAGATTATATAACGGCAACATAGTAAAAATAAAAACACGTCTCTGACGATCCGACTCAATCTAAACAAACGACGAAAAATATAAGCTTTGAAGCAGGCTCAAAACTCTGCATCACTTTTGTGGCCCATATAAACACCAACCTACAGGAGCGTGTGCCGTTGCCATGGCAACCGTCTCATGCAAGCGTCCCGAAGCAGACGCAGCATTTGCATACGAACGAGTCTGCCTCAGTCAGTCCGCAGTTACATGTTGCTTGATACCTACAGTAGTCTGTGGTCCACAATACGTAAGTGCTGGGGGTCGGGGCATGTATACATTAAATTCGGAGATCAGAGGCGGGCTGCAAATTATATCGTACCATAAATTACTATAAAAATACATTATCAACTGCGGCTCGACGTAATAAGATATTTTTATGTGGTTGTACCAAATGAATTTGAGAGAATGAAAAAAATATTATAATCATGGTAGATTTTGAATACAAAAGTTTAGCTTAACTGAAAAATATAGGTGAAGCAGTGATTCACCTGCGTCATCTGACGAGCCGCCATTGAATTAACTAATCAAAATTATAAACACAGCCGTTTAAAATGTAGCAGCGATCGGTCTGAAATAATACACTCTCCAGCCTGCCACATAAACTACCTAACATAGTGCTGTTTGTTAAGTTTAGCTGAACTGAAAAATATAGGTGAAGCAGTGTTTCGTGTGCGTCATCTGACGAGCCGCCACTGAATTAACTGATCAAAATTATAAACAAAGCCGTTTAAAATGTAGCAGCGATCGGTCTGAAATAATACACTCTCCAGCCTGCCACATAAACTACCTAACATAGTGCTGTTTGTTAAGTTTAGCTGAACCGAAAAATATAGGTGAAGCAGTGTTTCGTCTGCGTCATCTGACGAGCCGCCACTGAATTAACTAATCAAAATTATAAACAAAGCCGTTTAAAATGTAGCATCGATCGGTCTGAAATAATACACTCTCCAGCCTGCCACATAAACTACCTAACATAGTGCTGTTTGTTAAGTTTAGCTGAACTGAAAAATATAGGTGAAGCAGTGTTTCGTGTGCGTCATCTGACGAGCCGCCACTGAATTAACTGATCAAAATTATAAACAAAGCCGTTTAAAATGTAGCAGCGATCGGTCTGAAATAATACACTCTCCAGCCTGCCACATAAACTGTCTAACATAGCGCTGTTTGTTAAGTTTAGCTGAACCGAAAAATATAGGTGAAGCAGTGTTTCGTCTGCGTCATCTGACGAGCCGCCACTGAATTAACTAATCAAAATTATAAACAAAGCCGTTGAAAATGTAGCAGCGATCGGTCTGAAATAATACACTCTCCAGCCTGCCACATAAACTGCCTAACATAGCGCGATTTGTTAAGTTTAGCTGAACCGAAAAATATAGGTGAAGCAGTGCTTCACCTGCGTCATCTGACGAGCCGCCACTGAATTAACTAATCAAAATTATAAACAAAGCCGTCTAAAATGTAGCAGCGATCGGTCTGAAATAATACACTCTCCAGCCTGCTACATAAACTGCCTAACATAGCGCGATTTGTTAAGTTTAGCTGAACCGAAAAATATAGGTGAAGCAGTGCTTCACCTGCGTCATCTGACGAGCCGCCACTGAATGAACTAATCAAAATTATAAACAAAGCCGTTTAAAATGTAGCAGCGATCGGTCTGAAATAATACACTCTCCAGCCTGCCACATAAACTGCCTAACATAGCGCTATTTGTTAATCATCATGTAAAATTTTTAGCACATCCTGAAAAATTTGTTTTTATCAAATCAGGGCCACCGAAATTAAAGAAGGAAACATTTTCCCAGTCTATACGAAAGCCATTTGTCTTTACAGAAGCCACTAACAACAATATGATATCTAGAAAGGAATATCTTAAGCTTTTAAAGCACAAGTAGCTTAAGAAACAGCTACTGTAAAGAGAAATAAACCTTATATTTACATATTATTTCAGAGTATTCGTTTCCTGTTATCTCAATCTTATGTTGATACAAGCTTTCCACTCATAACGACGCGACCTACCCAAGTTTCATATTTTTATGGACCCTCTCTCGTTGAATGTCAAATGTTAAACTTGAACGGGATCCGGAGATTGTATCTTCTGCACGTAGGTAGTTTTTAGTTTCCACTTTTCCTTTCAATATCGGCGTGGTGCATTACTTCTGGACAGTGAGAGCAAAAGAAGTATGCCAAGAGGTCGCTCATTCAGTCATCGTGTAGAAATCATATATGCGATCATCACTATTTTGGTAATCATACTCGATATTTCCCATACTATAGAAACATCAAACATCATATTATCTACTTTATGCTCATAGGGATTCTGATATCATAATATATGGTTATTGAAGGAGTTTCGTTTTAAGTCTCATGCTTTACAGTTTCTAATTTGTAAAAATCACAATATGCATATGGTAAAAAGTAAAAACTCTGAGCGCAGCAAGTGCGTTATGGTAGTGAATTTTCATTAAAATGTTTTTAATGCGAGCAGGCATCAATTTGGTTACCGGTATAACGTATAACCTATTATAGTAGGAACAGTGTAGCATATTTAGTCAAAATAATTATTTAAAAATGTACAAAAATTTTATGAAAATAAACTTTAAATGTTTCTGAGAAAACTGGTCTCCTAGCAAATGAACCTTAGGTTAATAGCAAATTGAGTTATTATTGAAATTTGAAACATGTAATGAAAATTCGCAACCAAACGCCCTTGCTGCGTTCATACAAAAATTTCCCAAAAATGAAGTTAAATGTTGGTTTCCTAACCAACAAAACTTACGTTAGTAGCAAATTGGGTTATTGAAATTTGAAGGATTTAATGAAAATTTGCTACCAAAACGCACTTACTGCGTCCAGATTTTTTCTCACAAACATGCATCATATTTCGATAAAAAATGCTAAAATGCAGTACGAATTTGTTCTGCGAAAATTAGCTAAAAATTATAGACCGTTAAACCATAAACTTCACTAAACCTACAGCGAAAGCATCAACGCAACTAAACCGACAGCCAAAGCATCAGAGAGAGGGTCTATTTGAAATGAATTTTCTGTAAATATTTTAGTAAAATGAAGGGCAATGACGGTTGAATCTGAAACTTAAGGGTTCGCAGAACACTCTTCTTGCAACATTTTCTTTTCAGAATGCGTATTTGTTTCACGTTCTTTGCCTAAACATTGCCAATTTTGACGTTTTAACCCTTTATAGGTCATTGGGAAATATATTTCCCACCGCCTCTGCAGGGAACGATCTTTGGTTCTTATAAATCCCAGTTAGTTTTAACGTCGCTTTATTGTATAAAGATCATAGAGCGCGCAACGATGTAGGAACGGTCACACTCATCAACTGTGGAGGGGACAAAGTGGGAATCATACATCCCAAAGAACATGTAGGGCTTCCCTTTTCTGGAAAACAGGTGGTTTTCAGTTTATAATTGTGATTTTTCTTTGCGTGTGAACTAATCATAAAGGTAACTATGCTTTATAATAAATATCTATTATATAGTTTTATGATTACATAGTTTTTAATACAAATGTATAAATATTTGTTTAACAGTATACATTTGTATTTAGAATCCGTGAATTATAGGTTAGGACATCACTTGTTTCTATAATTATTTTTTTCGTTCTCATAAACACAGACAACATCATATTATTGAATTGATGTTTATAAACGTATGTTTCAACACCCCCTATAAAATATTTAAATGAAAATCTTACAGCCCAGTTGTTATTCAAAGAAAATTATGATAATTTACAGCGGCGTGCTGTGGTAATTTTGCATACGGCAGCAATTTATTTATCACAACCATATCAACAATACAACAAAACAGTTTAAGTGTTCTGTACTATTTACAAGCCTTTTGGTACTTTTATGAAAGTTATTTAGATCGAAAAATTCTCTCAAACCCCAGAGAAAAATCTCGATTTCATAAAAAAATATAAATTTTTTTACCATTTCTTTTAAAATTTGTATATAAAGGTGTATTTTTTTCCATTCTTTAGCTATGGCCGGGCTTTCATCAAGAGAACTTGAACGATTAGTGAATGAAGCAGCAAGTGAGTTAGCAGCAATAACTGATGAACAGGCGATATATTCGGACATTGGCGGTGATTCGGATGCCGAAGATGGTCAGTTAGAAGCTCCTAAATCTCATTCTTTCAACTCATCTTTGCCCGGGACTTCTTGCGAAAAAGATTCACCTAAGGAAGACAGTGAATCTGGGTCAGATTATGTACCAGAGTCTACAGATGATAGTGGCGATGAAGAAATCTGCGTTTCTGGTTTTCAAGAGTCGGAAGATAGCGATAGCGATACAAATGTTAATCCCAAAAACACATCACAGGAAACGTTTAACTGGTCTAAACAAACTGAAAATCCGAAAAATTACAACGACTGTGTATTTTCAGAACCGTTTAGCCCAACTGTGACCCCAGCAGACATTAACAGCCCCCTGCAATATTTTTTTCTATTTTTTTCTGAATTTCTTTTACTAGAAATTGTATTCCAGTCTAATTTATATGCCACCCAAAGGGGCCAACAACTTAATCTGTCAATTGAAGAGTTAAAGGCTTGGTTAGGAATTGTAATTTTCATGGGGTTTCATTCGTTACCTAGTATGAGGCATTACTGGTCCAGAGACGAAAATTTTCATTGTGAAAGAATAGCACGTGTAATGTCTATCAAGCGCTTTTTGAAAATTTTGAGGAACTTGCACTTAGCTGACAATACCAAAATGCCTTCAAGAGATTCTCCTGATTTTGATCGATTGTACAAATTGCGGCCTGTTTTGGACTACCTTGGAAAAAAATTTAAAGTTTCCTTCCGCCCTTCAAGATTTATTTCAGTTGACGAAAGTATGGTGGCATTCAAAGGCCGATCTGCGATGAAACAATATATGCCACAGAAACCGATCAAAAGAGGGTTCAAGATATGGGTTATGTGTTGTGCTGTTACCGGGTATATGATTTCATTTGATGTGTACACTGGAAAGGACCGAACTGGTGCTGTTACATACAGTCTTGGTGAAAGAGTCGTTTTAAAACTGGTAGAGGCATTAGAAGGCATAGGATACTGCATTTTCTTTGACAATTTCTTTTCTTCTGTAAAATTAGCAGCGGAACTTCTAAAAAAGAAAATATTTTCCTGTGGGACGTTTCGTACCAACAGAAAATTTTTTCCTCATAATTACTTGAAGTCCAATAAAGAAATGAGAAAGTCAGATATGGATCATGCAATGTCAGGGGACATAAGTGTATCTAAATGGATGGACCGTGGTAGTAAGCCAATATGTGTTTTGAGCACTATGCATGATCCTTCAAAGAGTACAAAAGTAAAGAGGAGAAATGCGAAAGGGGAGCGTGAAGAAGTAAACTGTCCAGAATCAGTGTCTGATTATAATAAATATATGGGCGGCGTAGATAGAATGGATCAGCTGTTATCTGCCTACAATGTTGCACAAAAATCGAGGCGCTGGTGGATCAAAATTTTTTATTATTTCATTGACTGTGCAATAGTAAACGGTTATATTATTTACACGCAAAATATGAAAAATAACAAGCGAAAATGTCTAAGTCATCTTCAATTCAGGTCGTTGTTAGTGAATGAACTAATAAACAAGTTTTGCTCAAAATCTAAACCAGGTTTTTCCCCTATGAGGGGCTACGGGAAAAAAAAGGAGAAGTGGTACAGCTACAGTGGAGAACACTATACGCCATGTAAATGTCGGAACACATTTGCCTGAAAAGATCCCTACATGGAGAAGATGTGCTGGCTGTAGTACGAAACAAAAAGAAAAAAGAAGTAATGTGATTTGCAAAACTTGTCAAGTGGCGCTCTGCAAAAACTGTTTTTCGTCATTTCACACCTGATAAACTCTTTTTTTTTTGGCACCAATAATACCCATAATGTTTATTTTTATTTTTTGTCAATAATCCAGTTTTTAGTTATGTAGTAAATTCTTGCTTTCAGTTTTTAGAAAATAAACTCTTTCAAGTATCAAGTGGGAAATTATTAACCCAGTGCCCAATTAGAAATGTATTTCGTACAAAGTGACCTTTGGGATAAATATTTCCCATCCATTTTTTTGAAAAAAAACAACTTTTTCTCAAAATAGGCCTGTATTCATTGTTACAACTGGTTGTGGAATCTACCATCAAAAATTTAGCTCGAAATAATAATGGGAAGACTTTTGCCCTATAAAGGGTTAAATTGAGAGTTTGACGTTTTGAGGAAAACTCCAAAATGTGTTGCTTTAGCAGCCCGTAACTTTTTTGTCCTTAAACTTAGAGACCTACATGGTTCACTATTTATAATACAAATACGCGTACCAAATTTGGTTGCTCTCACTTTGTTATTTCAGGAAATATGATTTTTTTAGAAACAAAATACAATGTTTTCCAGGAAAACCTGTTCCGATTTTTCTGGCTAACGAACTTATCCAAGCCACTTGCAAAAGGAAGGTACTTACCAAATTTGATCAAGATCAATCAAAAGTTTAAAAAACATGTTTAAATTAAAAATTGCAAACAATTCCTTTCACGTAAATTTACTATTTTTTTTTACAAAAATTGTTTTTCGTTATGTTACAAGGTACACGAAAATTGTATAAAAATATTTTTGCCAAAGTTTTCTAAATAGCTTTTTACAAGAAAAATTTGCAAACTACTTTTTTTCATGGAAATTCTAAAGCAGTCTTGTCACATAAATTGCACACAAAAGTAACAGAAAATGATTTCTACGAAAACGCTATAAAGAAATTTCTAGAAAAATTTAGCAAATATTTTGTACATGAAAATTGTCATATTAGATACATAAAATTCGCATTATATAATCTGTAATTTTTTTTACGTTTTAAGGAGAAAAAGGATAAAATTTTCAAACTAATTTTTCGCGTTGTTTTTGATATTTTTGGTCTAAAAAAAGTAATATTTGCCTGTTATATTTAATACATTTAGTTTACCACATACAATATTTGGTATGGCAATCTGGTGTTATGTGTTTTGTCTGACTTCCAGCGGCACCCAACATTTTTTTCATTAAATGCTTAACTTTATTTGCTTTCAACTTAAAGATCTTTTTTTTGGTACGTAGTATACTTTTTATAATATAAACCTACGTACAAAAAGTTGGTTCCCATAGTCTTGTTAGATACAATTTTGTTTCGAAAGAAAACTCGAGATATCTCGGCCACTAAAATCCTAAACAAAAAAATTTCGAAAGAAAATCGACAAAACTGGTCCAATCCATAATTTCACATAGTTTTCTGATATTTTAAACAATAATAATGGGAAGAGAGGAGCGAACATGCCGCCTGTAACGCCGCCGACGCGCACAAATTTTTTATATCTTTTTTCGCTGACTGACGGGCGTTGTTCTACAAAACAGTTGACTGACGATTTTTTTACTGTTTAAAAGATCAATATATACCCACAAAAAAATTTCCAAGCGTTGTAAATAAATTGCACATTATTTATTTTTCATACACACATTACAACTGACTGACCAGCTCTGTTCCCGTATGCAGCTGACTGACTGGCATAACTTTTATTATTATACAATATAGAATCTGTATAACAATTATTAGCTTTTGTAAATTCATTTTATTACTCCGGTAAAAACGACATCTTTGTTGGCGCACCTGTGGCACATGTTCTAAGATTCGCTTGACTGACCTGAATATGTGTACGTTCACAGCGTACCTAATTAACTACCAAAAAAATCAGCTTTTGTAAATTCAGAGAATGTTTTCACCTCTGGCTCTCCGTCTATTAATAGGGTCTCATATATCTGTTTCAAGAGCTGTTATTCTTCATTTCACTAAAATATTGGCAGAAAATTTATTTGAAATAGACCCTTTTTGCGATCTTATAGCAGCAGTTCAAATTATATCTTCTTCTACATCTTTTTTTTTACAAAATAAATTTAAAACGATTCGTGTCTTTAGTGAATAAATCTATAAAGGGAGAAAATATATAAAACTGGTGCTAATAGTTCGAATGCAGCAAGCGCTTTATGGTAGCGCATTTTCATTAACTTTTTTCAAATTTTATTAAACTAATTTTCTCTCAATCAATAGTATCCAACTTCGGTATCTAACAGAAACCTTATAAAGGTAATATGTGTATAGAATTTGATCAAACCGAATTGATTGTTTTGGGAGGTACAATTTTGTTACCTTTCGTGCATTTTTCACAATTAAAAGATTTTTACGAACATTTGCTACGTCCAGACTTTTTTGCTATTTCTCTTAGTTTCTTCATCGCATTCAAAACCTTAAGCATATTATCTTGTAAGTTATACCC
Source organism: Tillus elongatus (assembly GCA_964006375.1). Classification (NCBI taxonomy): domain Eukaryota; kingdom Metazoa; phylum Arthropoda; class Insecta; order Coleoptera; family Cleridae; genus Tillus; species Tillus elongatus. The sequence goes on along the minus strand of OZ023268.1, from coordinate 107,933,133 downwards.
TCAATTAAAAAAACATTCTTGATAAACAACCAGCATTACCTGTTCATAATGAAGCATAATATCGTGCCCTGTTCAAAGTGCATTCAAAATCACATGACCAATTCAAAGCACATGACTTTAACGCTAACGTAAGAAATTATCATATGACTTCGCCGGAACGGAACATGTGACTTGTATTCATCACTTTCTCTTGCCGTAAACCATAAAAATCATGGAACAAAACAAATGAATACTGCTGCAGACGTTACGTCATTCTTCAAGCAGGTATCGTTTATTACTTCTGGATTGTTAATATCAACTGCTACGCAGTGTTGACGGATTCACCCAACTGTTTTTTAATTTGGTAATTATTTGAAGATTTCCATAATTACTGATTATGCTTTTTAACGAATTATCATAAAGAAAGTTTCGCCATGGGATAAGTCGGCTTTTTGAATTTTCGATTTTTTTTTTCAAATGAGCACGGATTACAATTTTGAAATCCACTTCCAAGGTTTATTCAAATTGGTATATGTTTATATATATATATATATATATATATATATATATATATATATATATATATATATATATATATATATATATATATATATATATATATATATACAGGGTCGCTGATAAGTCTGGAAACGGTCGATTATCCGGGAAAATATACAAGGTGTCGAAAAAAGTTTTATACAAAAGTTTTTGGGTTCTTCAATGTCTACTAGGCGGTGATAATTTTATTTATACAGGGTTGGTCATACAGGCGTGGCACACCAATATTAATTTTTTTTTAATGGAACACCCTATATATTATTCGATATTTCAATCCTTCTCTTAATTTTGAGCAACATTTATGAGAAGCATAATGTACCTAAACTCAATCGTTTCCGGGTAAAAAAATAAATAAAAATAAACGCTACTGTTTTTAAAATCTATTGGATGAAGAACAAAAATAAATGAAAAGTAGAATATCTCTTGAAAACAATCTGTGAGTGTGAAAAGAACCGGTTGCGATGTTTTTAACATTGTTTGGAATCCCAAGATAAGATAAGATGCCCATAAGAAACGCAGTATTATTCTTTTGTTTTAAAATGTTTCCAGGACAACGAATGTCAAACATTCATTCCGTGTCAACAGTTTTGAAACATTAGTAATTTAGTGTCAACAGTTTTTGTGCAAAATGGCAAGTTTAAGTGAAACCGAACGTATCGAAATTTTAATGATGATAGGGTACGGTGATAGAACACGAAGTTTTGCTCAAGTGGTGATTATGTTCAATGAGTTGCATCCTGAGCGGGAATCGATCTCCAAATCCACAGTTTCGAAAACTTTGCATCGTTTTCACGAAACTGGCGGTATCAAGGATAAACCTAGAACTGGAAGGCCAGTAACCGTTACAAATGAAGAAAATTCTTTGAATGTAATATTGGATGTGGTGGAAAATCCGAAAACTTCGGCACAGCAATTGGCTTTAAATCACAATATGAGTCGATATTCAATTCAAAAGATTACGAAGCGGGAAAAGTTCCGTCCATATAAAATTCATTTATTGCAAGAACTGAGTGAAGACGATTTTGATCGCAGAATCGAGTTCTGTGAACTTATTATGGAGAAGTTACGCCAAAATTTTAACTTTGCCAACCACATTTTGTTTTCCGACGAATCTACATTTTGTTTGAATGGACAAGTCAACCGACACAACTGTAGGTACTGGTCAGACGAAAACCCACATTGGATGGAACAAATTCACACCCAAAGACCGCAAAAAGTAAATGTTTGGTGTGCTATTATTGGTGGACATATCATAGGACCTTATTTTATACACGGTAATTTGAACTCTGCTCGATATTTGACACTTTTGCAAGAATCAATTGTTCCAGACGTTAGTCGATTATTTCCGAACAATAACGACCCAAATCTACCAGCGGAAGAAATATGGTTTGAGCAGGATGGGGCACCCCATCATTTTGGAATTGAGGTACGGGAATATCTGAATCAAACCTTTCCTGGCAGATGGATAGGGCGCAGGGGAACTATTGAATGGCCAGCTAGGTCTCCCGACATGACGCCGCTTGACTTTTTTTTGTGGGGTCATGTAAAAAATTTAATTTACCAAAATAGACCGCAGAATATTGAAGAGTTGCAAGCAAGGATTGTGCATGAAATTAATAACATTCCTCAAAACGCTCTTGTAAATGCAGTGCAATGTTTTGTTAAGCGAATTCATTATTGTCAGGAGGTCAATGGAGAACACTTTGAACATCTTATAAAATAGGATTTCAAACAATGTTAAAAACATCGCAACCGGTTCTTTTCACACTCACAGATTGTTTTCAAGAGATATTCTACTTTTCATTTATTTTTGTTCTTCATCCAATAGATTTTAAAAACAATAGCGTTTATTTTTATTTATTTTTTTACCCGGAAACGATTGAGTTTATGTACATCATGCTTCTGATAAATGTTGCTCAAAATTAAGAGAAGGATTGAAATATCGAATAATATATAGGGTGTTCCATTAAAAAAAAATTAATATTGGTGTGCCACGCCTGTATGACCAACCCTGTATAAATGAAATTATCACCGCCTAGTAGACATTGAAGAACCCAAAAACTTTTGTATAAAACTTTTTTCGACACCTTGTATATTTTCCCGGATAATCGACCGTTTCCAGACTTATCAGCGACCCTGTATATATATATATATATATATATATATATATATATATATATATATATATATATATATATATATATATATAGTAGTCTCTCGATTCTTTTTTGTTCCCTCAGGGCTCGTCCGCGGCCTTGCCGCCCCGATAGCACCGCAACCCTTGGTTGATTGTGCATACCCTTAGTCTTACTCCACCCATTCCAAAATCACTGTGCCTTGAACTAGTCTGCACAGCGATTGGTAGGGTGAAGTTTTATATTGCTCTGTCTCCGGTCTAGAGTGACCGTAGATCAGTTGTCTTTTCCGGTCCAGAGCTATACACTCACACAAGATGTGCTGGGCTGATTCCTCCCCCTCGCCGCAGAGTCTGCATACGAGGTCCCCTTCGAACCGCCCCATTTTATGCAGGTGTTTCTTGACGGCCATGTGTCCCGTCAAGAGACCTGTTGTGTTTCTGAGCTGTCCTCTGCTAAGGTTTAGCAGCTCCACAGCTCTCTTTGAACTGGGTCCGTCAATTATTGATTTCCCATGTCTGAGCCCTGGACAGTCCGCCCAGTACACCTTGTGTTGGTTTCTGACCCAGGACTTAATGGCTCCCCTGGCAGTGCTCTTTGACACGCCCAGAGCCGGTTCTGGTCCCATAAATGGTTCTGCTAACCCTCTCTTCGCGAGACTGTCAGATTCTTCATTGCCTTTGACCCCCAAGTGACCCGGCACCCAGATGAGGGTCTCCTCATTCTGCCCAGCCAGGTCGCTCGTCTCGTCTCGGCACTCACTCACCAGCCAGGAATTTACCCGTGGGCTACTTAGTGCCCTAAGGGCTGCCTGGCTGTCTGTGGCTATGAGGATCCGCTTGTTGGTGTAGCCCCTCCTCTTGTTCTCCCGCACACAGTGCAGGATGGCGTACATCTCGGCCTGAAACACCGTTGCATGGGCTCCGAGGGAAATACTATGACTTACCCTCGGTCCTTCCGAGTAAACACCTGCCCCCATCCTACGCTCCCCGCCAGATCCGTCCGTGAACCAGACGAGCGCGTCCCGTGGTATGCCCGGCGTCTCCTCCCGCCATGCCTCGCGATCAGGGATTTCCACTGTAAAGTTGTTTTCCCTGCACATTCGCGGGCTCGCGAAATCTGACCTCATTTCAAGCATGGGCTCCTTCACGATCTCCTGAATTTTGCAGTGGCCCCTGAAGCCTGGGTTGATCTTCAGTCTACCATTGCAGGCTAGTCTGTATAGTCCTAGCCTGGCCTCTCCCATAATAACTAAGTGTAGGGGGGGTAGATACCGGAACACCTCCATGGCGGCTGTTGGGGATGAAGACATGGCCCCTGTGATGCCTAGGCAAGCCATCCTTTGGATCTTGCCTAGTTTTTGTTTGGCACTGGATTGTGTCACCTTAGGCCACCAGACCAGTGCCGCATATGTTAACGATGGTCTGACCACCCTTGTGTACAGCCAGTGGTATATGTATATATATATATATATATATATATATATATATATATATATATATATATATATATATATATATATATATATATATATATAGTAGTCTCTCGATTTACCGGTAGCTTATTAACCGGAAAGCGGATCAACCGGGATCCTCATTTACATACTGTGTAACGATTGCGTTTCGTTACTACTTTAAATGTTCAAAATGAACCCGTAAGAGACTTAATTAATAGACGACAATCCAATATCTGTAAGGCAATTCATGTTTTGATTTCAAAATTTTTTCATTGAAAATTCGCTGTGAAATTTTATATTGTAACACCCGTACTGAATTTCCTATAATATACGTCGAAATCCAAATATTGAAAGACGTTGCATTTTTGTTGTGGAAAATGAATATCTCTATTGTCCTGGAATTGTAGGTAAATAACAGAAGCTGACGTAATTATGATGAAAATCTAGAAAAACGGTTACAGAACGGTGGACCAAGTCCATTATTGTTCGAGGTGTGTATAGAAGACGTCGTGGCTTCGCCACCGATTAGAGTTCTCGTTTTATCTCATTCGAAGAGAGAAAGCTAGAAAGAGCTCGCGCACAGCCACTAACAGGTCACGGTAAGAATTTTTCGTGCAGCGCTGGCAAGAGAAAGATTGGGTTGCCAGCACGAAGAGAGTGAGCTAGGCGGTTGACAAGTTAAAATCGTTCTAATTACCGTGGCTCATAATTATCTTAAAATATGTGATAAAATTCCTTTTCGTTGTCGATACTATCTAACAACAGTTGTCAGTGATTGTTTAATACCATTTGATCGGTTTTTGAAACTAAATTAACAACGTGTTTAGCAGAAAAACGCGAATTAAGCTGTGATCCTTTGTTCACCAACCTGGTGAATCCCTCAAGTTAATCACACAAAGTTTCTGATTATTACCGAGCTCGGAATCAATTGTCATTATAAATTTCACTGGAGCTAATTTACATCGAACATCGACATAAGACGGTTGTTCATTTGATGTTAGGGGCCAAATTGTATCCCTCAGTATTGGAGCAACAAGATCCACCTGCCCAATGAACGTTCATGGAAAGTACCATTTGTTCTCTCCCAACTCCCCTCTCGTATTGGAATTGGTGAGCCTATATAGGCCCTGATGGGTGACTTTACTTGGAGAGCATCTTCAAAGGTTCAACAGGTAACCCCAGGTGTCAAGACTTGGTGAGTCGATGAAACTTTATTTTTTTGTGTGGAACAATCAAAACCTTTCATGCAGCAGTCCATTATTTGAAACTTTACAATTTGAATTTTTAAAGTAACGTGATCAAATTTAAACTTCAATAGTGTCAGTGAGGTGTCCGTAAAGGGAAACTGTAAATTTCTTGTTTATTCTTTAGAATTCTGTCAATATTGCGAATTTAAATACATAGTACTTGAAATTGTAATTAACAGATTTTTTTTTTGTAAAATATTTAACCTGTACATTTCTTAATTTTTCATTGACAATCATTAGAGTAGAAATTTCACATAGTAATATTTTTCTTAAATGGAGCCTCACTCAAAGGACTGACCAGTTATTTCATTGAAAAATCAACCGAACTGATTGACGAACGTCAAGCAATTTAGATAATAATTTGTATTTGCGTTTGAGCTGTAAAATACACAGCATTGGATCCTTAATATACCTCAACTATGTGATGTCATATTTTTGTAAACTAAGATCATTTTATTTTAGTGAATTTTCGTAGAAAAAATTCACTAATGGGGAGATCCCCACTTTTGAATTTTGAAAAAAATTTAGCAAATGAGCGCGAACTAGGACCCCTAGAACCCATATCCGGGGTCAGTTTCAATTTTTATATGTTTATATATATATATATATATATATATATATATATATATATATATATATATATATATATATATATATATATATATATATATATATATATATATATATATATATATATATATATATATATGTATCACACCGATAACTCAAAAAATAATGGGCCGATTGATAAAATTTGGCATGTACCTTTCTTTTGTAAATGGCTTGGATAAGTTCGTTAGTCAGGAAAATCGGACGAGGTTTTCTGGGAAAATTTTGAGTTTTCATTCGAAAAAATTTTTTATCTCAAAGAATAATAAGCCGATTTTAATAAAATTTGGCATGTACCTTCCTTTTGTAAATGGCTTTGATAAGTTCGTTAACCAGAAAAATCGGACGAGGTTTTCTAAAAAATTTTGAGTTTTCATTTGAAAAAAATTTTTTTCTTAAAAAATAAAAAATCTATGATAACCAAATTTGGTAGGTAGGTTTACGATATAAAAAGTAAACTATACACCAAAATTTAGATTTCTATGTTACAAGAAAAAAAAGTTATAATAAAATATTTTGCGCCAGATCATTTCTATGAAAATTCACTACCATAACGCACTTGCTGCGTCCCGAGATTTCATTATTTTGTCATATGCTATATGAAATGATAATTTCTTCTCCTTGAAACTCTTGCTGTTTATCTGATATTTATTTGTGTATGAGTTAACATTTGTTTGAAATTTGCCAACCATGGTAATTTAATTTTGTTTGCTATCCCAAATTTATTTACATAAATAAATTTAATATTATTGTTACATTAACATATGTTTAATTGAAGAGAAATTCCTCCCTAATATCTCCCCTGTTTGGCAGCAACACATTTGATAAATTCTGATTATCGTTTATCTAGATTCCTTAAATTTAATATAACCATAGGCCCTAGCCTGGGGTGCTCACAAATATAAGACTTCAGGCGGAGCAACACAGAAAAGAGCGTGAGTATCAAACCATATCAACATCTGCCAACCCCCTAAAGTGTTTCTAGTCTCAATTATAATAATAATCTGATAGATAGATGCTTTTAGGGTAGGGCTAATAGGCAAAAGTGACCTCACTATCAAGCAGATTCAAATCCACCTGAGGTCAATCACCATATACCACGTGTCCAGTAGAGTTTTTGTTTAAGGACGGTTACAACTTACAGTTAAATATTTTATCACAAAAATAACACAACGAACGGCCTAAAAATTCAAGAATAGTAGGTATCTTATATTATCTTTTCAGAGAATTTTGTCGGCTCGTCAAAGCATTAGATATCCTAGTAGTAGTATAGTCATAACGAGCTATATCTGGAAAGTAATACATCAGACTCGAGTTTATGTTCCGACCAGGAACCGTCATCGCATTCAATGCATGCAATTCTTGGTCGCGTTAGTAGAAACTGGTGCTTTTAAAGTTTCAGCTTTGATATTCTTTTCGTTCGGTAGTCATTTCGGTGTGTAAGTGTAACATCGACTGCAATCAAACTGTCTCATCAAGAGAAAGCGTGTTGTCCTAGATATAGAGCAAAAGCTGGAAATTATTTAAAAAAAAAATGAAAATGGGGTCTCCGTTAAAAGTTTGATGATTGGGTGTGGAGTTGGCGATCAAACTGTGTGTGGCATTGTGAAAAACCAAAACAAAATCCTGGAGTTTATCTATACCTCCGATAGTGTGTCTGGTATGTCTACACAGAAAACTATGAAAACTACGACGTATGACGAATTAGACAAGGCCATGGTTTTATGGTTTAACCAGACATGGTGACACCTGAAACTACAGTGAACAGTTACTCCGTTATTTATAACAACAGAAAGATGGGATGCTTTCGAAAAAGATGATGTTGCGCAATTTACTACCATCCGTGGAAAGGTAGTAAATGATTCAACAAAGCAGACAAGCATACTCTATTCCCACTAATCATGGTAACTTACAAATGCTTATCGCAACGTTAGATAGTTTACCTTAAGCAAGTTAAGTTTGCAACATTTCTAAATGCTTGCAACCAAAAAACCAATGCAAACTCATAAATGAAACTTTAACATAACTTTCAAATGTAATATCTCCTTTGCCGGCTTGTTGGTTTTCTCCATTTGTAAGCTCACGTAAAGTTACAATTGTAATGTTTCTGAAAGTTTGTTTTAATTTGTAAACATTTATTTGAATTCCCTCCGTTTAGGTGTTCGTGTATGTTCGATTGTATGTCATCGTCGTCCAATAGCAACACCAACGCCAACAGCGAACTGACTCTAACAATGCGCCCGGCAATAATGATTAATGGCGGATTATTGTTTATTCTTATGATATCATAAGCTGTTATTGGATCTATGTCTATTTATTTTTATGGAAGTTTTAAAGATTGTACAATCTTATTGCAGCCTGAATTGCTTGAATTTTGGGTAATTAAGTAATTCGTTGTCTGGAATGTAGATAATGAAACATGGAGTATATCGACAAAATGTCAGGTACGAATCCCTAAAACAGCTATATACTAAATACATGTGTGAATTCAATATAATTAGTCACTTCTGTAGCATAATTAAATTTTGGTATGTCGCTATTGGTGAATTATTTTTAAATGGCTGCATTTATATTTTTGTTTCTTTTTATGAAATATACTCAATGAAAAAGAAAACCTAATTGCTAAATACGAATTTTGTTATGTCCTTAGAAGCAGCCTGGAGATGTCTTACCTGGTCAGACCAATTCATTTTAAAACGTTAAATATGATTGACCTATGGAAGAATGAGGCTTATCCAGAGCAATCGACATCATAAGGAACAGTACAGTACCCATCAAGTTGCCAGGATTGCTTATTTTGCACATTGTCGCAGTATCCTATCGTATGTAACATTCATATGCAAAAAAGAGCAATAAGGACATTGTGTGCGTAGGTCCAAGAAAAAGCTGCCCTGATGTGTTCAAGGCCAATGGGATGCTTAGGTACCCTTCCAGCTATATTCCCCTTAAGTATATGTATTCAAAATATCCAGTGAACGATGAAGCTTGCAACATCAATACCAGGTGCAGGCATGAATTAAAAATACAGTTCCACAAAAAGGAGACAGCAAAGCAGGTGTTTGATTACCTGGGAATCAAATTCCTCAGTTTTCTACCTAACGTTATTAAGATGTTCCCACTAACAAGATTACAGTAGGTACTAGTGGATGTTATAAAACAAAAACCAAGGTGAACGAATTTCATGGTGCTCTAAACTAGTGTGTATAGTGTTACATGCTACTTGTATTAATTCTTTGTAGTGTGTGTGTCTGTGTATGTGAGTGCGTTAGGCAAAAGCTTTGGAAGGCAAGTTCCACTAGCCACAGACTTTTCTTATATATATATATATATATATATATATATATATATATATATATATATATATATATATATATATATATATATATATATATATATATATATATATATATATGTATATATATGTAATTCATTGTAGTAATAATTTTGCTTTACTTTAACTCAATGTTTCTGAATGTACACAGACATTGACGGTACTATACTTAGTCGATACGGATAGATAAGACATAATATGCGTGAACACTTTCAGAGACATATTTGAGCTATTTTCGCATTGAAGTTGTATTCATTTCCCTGTGCTTGATTTATCTATTGCTTATTCTTACGTTTGCTTAATTAAATTTTCTCTAAAATTGCATTGAACGCACCATTTTAGGTATTTCTTTTTTTCACAATAGTATTTAATATGTTGACTTTATTTTGTCACATATGTTACCACATATTTTAGAAGCTAAAAAAAATTATCGCCTCTCAAAATAAGTAATGCTACTTCGTTTTTGTTATTGGTGTTTTACATGTTTTCGTAGACGACTAAGTGTTATTTAGTAAAATAATATCAAAAACAATTAATTAGTATTCATTTAGGAAAAAGAATTTTTGAAATCGGTCAATTAATAACGATATCACGAGTTCAAGTTATTTTGTTGCTGAGTTTTGACTAGAACTGCATTTTGGGCTAAACATGGACACTCGTTATATGTCTTAACTATTTCTATCTAGTAACTATAATCGGTACTTATAAAGACAGTGACTTACTATGTACATTTGATGGTCAATAAAGTGTATAGATCTATCTATCAGCAGAAATGAAATGTGTTGTAAGTCTTTAATTTTTTTTATGTAATAAAGATTTTATTCTAATTAACATTGTCTTAAGTCGTTTTTTACAGTTTTACAATAAATATATATTATGTATAAATACACCTGTACCTATATTCAGTATTAGTTTGTAACTTGAAATAAATTTAGTTCATCAAATACAGTTTCTTTTTTTCAAAAATGCTTGGACACATTGGTTAGTATTTCAAGTTGCAGTCTTTTGCAAAATCTATACAGTATGTACCATATTTTATAAATGACTTCATCGATAATTTCTTTAAATCAACCCTACGTTTTTGTTGACTATTTTAAAAGTTCTTACAAGTGAAGTTGTAGGAAACCAGCAGATTTAAAATTTTTATTGATTGATAACAACACTTTTTTTTCTTGCTTTCAACTCAAGATTTATAATAAAAATTATAAATTTGGTGGTTTTGAATCGCTTGATGTGTACTTTAAAAATAGTCAACAAAAAGCTAAGTTTGCCATTTACAAAAATTATCATTGACATTTGACACAAATTTTATAATACATTTTTGAAAAGATTGTAACTGAGAATATTATCATACTCCGAGCATTTTTGAAAAAAAAGTTGAAGTAGATTAATTGGAATTATCCCAGGTTACAAACTTGCACTGTATATATAATATATACAATTGCAGATAAGTTGCAAATGTAAGTTTAAATTTTACAACTTTGCCAGGCCCTTTTAAAATTGAAGCTTGCTGTAAGGTAACATGTGTAAGTATAAAGAAAGTTTGTAACAACTCACTACAGTAAACTTGCAGTAAAGTTACAAAAGAAACACTTACATATGTAAAGTCACTGGGGGGAAGATTTGCCATTTGCAACAAACTTGCAGGAGGCTTTCTGCAAGTTATCTATCAAACTTACACTTGCTTTGGAAAAGATTCTGCAATGTTGATGCAATATTACCTTGCTCAGTGGGTTACTTCACTAAATAGGTATCTACAGACAGATATGTATTTAAAATGTAATATATTTATTTCCCAAACATATGCCATATAGGATTTTGTCGTGTTTTTATATGTGAAAATCGTCGATTTGCGGCTTAACCGGGAAATCGATTAACCAAAAAGTGTTTTTACCGGCCATCCCGGAAAATAGAAAGTCTACTATATATATATATATATATATATATATATATATATATATATATATATATATATATATATATATATATATATATATATATATATATATATATATACTCACTATAGAAACGTAAACTCATGTTCCAATGAATTAGAGCTGGGCCGTGGAAATAATTAAAAAGTAAAGTATATATGAAAGTTATTACCACCACAAGAATATATCCATACTACAATAATATATATATATATATATATATATATATATATATATATATATATATATATATAATCCCTATATGTTCTAGGGGGCCGAGTTCACGATCATTAGTGGTTATCATAGCAACTAGATTCAATTTTGCTTACTAAAATATTTCTAGGCTAACCAGATATCGATATACCCTCGTACGCCAGAGAGAGACATTACACCACGAACAATTTCGTCATAAGGCTCATTATGATAAGGATGACTAAATACTCAATGACAAAATACCAGTAGAGAAGCGTTAATCTAACCGGTATGTTTGCCTAATTACTCTTTTATAAATTAGCAGCATGTTATAAATTATCTATTAAAAAATAGCTTTCTCAAGAACTAGATTTATTTAAATTATCTGGATACGGATGATGACAGTTAAATAACAAAAATATCTGTGGACAAACCTCAATACATAACTCAATTTTATATAAACTTAGATAGTTGAATTTTGGTATGTCGCAAGGTCTTTCTCAAAGCAACATATCCACCAAATTTCATTAAATAGCTTTGTAATTTTTAGAGAAAAAAATGTTTTTCGAAAGAAAACTCAAAATTTAAATAACTCAATTTCCTATAAACTAAGAAAGTTGAGTTGTGGTATGTAGCAAGATCTTTCCCGAAACTATATACGCACCAAATTTCATTACAATAGATTTGTAATTTTCGGAGAAAAAAATTTTTTCGAAAGAAAATTAAAAATGTTCCCGGAAAACCTTGTTTGATTTTCTTGGCTAACGAACTTATCCAAGCCATTAATAAAATAAAGGCACTTGCCAAGTTTCATCGAAATCGGTTAGTTATTTTTTGAGTTAGCGGTTGGATATATATATATATATATATATATATATATATATATATATATATATATATATATATATATATATATATATATATATATATATATATATAAATTGAAACTGATCCCGGATATGGGTTCTAGGGGTCCTAGTTCGCGGTCATTTGAAAAAATGTTTGCAAATTCTCACCATCGATACCTCTCTATTAGTGATTTTCAATGAATTTTTATTTTAAAAAATTCACTAATAGAGAGGTATCGATGGTGAGATTTTGCAAACATTTTTTCAAATGACCGCGAACTAGGACCCCTAGAACCCATATCCGGGATCAGTTTCAATTTATATATATATATATATATATATATATATATATATATATATATATATATATATATATATATATATATATATATAACGGCCAGGTGGGTTTTAAATTTTTTAAATAATATACTAATTCTCTACCTTAAATTATAGCAAATTTTCATTCAATATTTTAGTGATTAAATATTTGAAGGCTGATATTAGGGAAAATATTAACAGAAAATTTATCGAACCATTTTATTTCGAGCCGTAACAAGAAAATTTTTGTATTTTAAGACAGAAAATAATTTGTCATAATATTTCAATATAAAAAAATATTCAATTGCAAATCAAATAACAAATGGTTTTATGATAAACAAATTTCAGAGGGGTATTTAAAAGGGAATTAAAAATTTTGTGTACAGGAACATTATCTTGCAAAACAAGGTAATAGTTGATAGAACTCCTCGCATTTCTCCACAATTTGTTTCTACAAGAGTAGTTAAGCCAGTTTTAATTAAAAAGTGCACAGGAACCTTGTCTGGCGAAATACAGTACGGTAAATTAAATATTTTTAGTGATATACTATAGTAATAAAACTTGTTAATACTTAGAAAGGGGGACAATTAAATTTTAAATTCACGCTAAAATAAAATTAATAAAGCCTAAATATGTCCGGGAAAAAACAAACAATAAAAAACCCAAAGGAAGACGAATCATCAATGGATAAAAAATTCGCAGCTTTGTTCAATATGAAAAATGGACCAAAATAGTTCCAAATTAGAAGAAACTAAAAATGAAATTAAAAGTGAAATGAAACAAGATAACGTTAGAATAGAAAAAAATATAAAACAGGAGATTTTCAAGATAGAAAAACAACAGCAAGAATGTAATAAACAAACTGAAGAAAATTTCAGGAGATTATATGAAAACATACAAGAAACCAAAACAGAAATTTTAACAGGAGTAAATAAAATTTATCAACTGGACACAGGAGTAAAATCGTGCCATGACAAAATACATGAAGAGACGGAAATGAGGAGGTACGACCTTAAAAAGGTCGAAACGTTTGGCGAGTCGGTAGACAGAAATGTGGTCCGAGTCAAGCAGGAGACGTCTGAACAATTAATTAAAATAAAAAGGGAAATTAAAAATGAAACGGAACAACATATTTCTAAGGCTATTATCATGCCGAAATATGGATATATGCAATTAGGTAATGAGCCGAAAATGAAATTTTTATTGAACTGTAATACTGGAAAATTGCACCCCAAAGTTTTTGTGCAAAATATTAAAGATAAATTGCATTTCATTCATAGTGTTAATGATATGAACATTATTATAAGGGCCAGCATAACGGGTAATCCATTGTTAGGGTTTTCCACGAAAGAAAATGAAATGACCGAATTTGTGATTTTTGAACAAAAATTTTTGCAATTTTATTGGGGTGAATATAGTCAAGGCCTTTTCCGAAAAACACGCTCAGAAAAATATAGAGAAATAGAAGCACTGCCGGAAGAAAATATACAAGAAACAAGTCCAAAAAAAACAAAAAATTCAATTTTCTAAGTTGATAGAAAATTGAATTATCCAAATTTTGAATTTTCTTTAAAACAAATTTTTGTCTCCGAATATTATAAACTTATTTTAATGAAATTTGGTGGATATCTTTCTTTAGGAAAGGCTTTACTACGTACCAAAATTAAACTTTCTAAGTTTATAGAAAATTGAGTTATCCAAGTTTGAAGCATTTAATAAAAATTCACTACCATAACGCACTTGCTGAATCCCGAACTCTTTTAATTCTCAGCAGTGTACAATACGCACAAGCAGCCTGCTTGTGCGTAACAAAATAACCGTCAGAGCCCGTGCATTCATCTCATTTATTCTTTGATTGTCGAAATTGGACAAGTAATTCTGATAGAATATTCCGTTGTTTTAATTTGAACCTGAATTAGGTAGCATTTCATAATTCATTAAAACTTTAGTAACACTAGTATCTTAAATGTTACACCACCATGGTTACACATACTAAAATAACCGTCTGAGCTACTGTCGTGCATTCATGTGATTTATTAACCGTACCTCGTATGTAATTATCTCAATACCTCGAACGTAATCCGCGTCTTTGGCATACGTACAAGTAACAAAATAATCAGAATATTTTGAATAATGAATGAACTTGTGCTCAGTAATTAGAATAACAAGTTTGCATGGTTTAAATAATTAGTTTTCGACGAAACAAACGTTGTTGAACAGAAGTGTCTAATAACTCGATCTTGTGAATCCTATTAACAAATTAAGAAAATAACAACAATTTAATGTTGACATTTCATTTGTAATTCCGTTTACCCGTTTGGAAATTCCTGTGCGTAGACTATGGAATTTATGGAGGTGTAAATAAAAAATCAACGGAAAGTGCTAATAATAGAAATAATTATGTAAGCGCTTCAGGTTGTTGTGTTTGACATCTAATCTGCATCTGTATTCTGTATATTACAGATGACATGTAAAATAAGCTACGAGGTACGAGCTACGTGATGTTGAATAATACGTTAACGAAAGATTCATTGGAAGTATACAAATTACTTTATATGGATCTTTTACTCTTCTCGTGTAGCAATTCTAGTGGCACTAGATTTGAAATTCTTAAATATTTAACGTCGCCAAAATAAAATAAAAAGTCTGGACGCAGCAAGTGCGTTATGGCAGTGAATTTTTATAAAAATGCTTTGAATATCAAATATGTCTTTTTAATGCAAACAGTCATCAATTTGGTTACCAGTATAACACATATAGTAGAAACAATGTGCCATATTTTATCAAAATACCTTATTGTTTGAAAATGTACACAAATTTTCCGACAATAAACTTTAAATGTTGGTTTCCTAGCCAACAACCCTTAGGTTAATAGCAAATGGAGTTATTGATATTTGAAGCATTTAATGAAAATTTGCTACCAAAACGCACTTACTGCGTCTTGATGTTTTTCTTCTTACAAAAAATGCAATAAAATAAGGCTATTCGAAAATAAAATTGTAGGGATCACCAACGACTTATGGGCCAGCCGGTGATTGTCAAAATAATTTTATAAGATGCAGCTCAAGATACCCTATAATTAAGTTATACAATTTTTTCTCGTCTTTTGTATAATAATAATTATATTGAGCTTTACCGTAGAAACGAGTCACCCTGTATATATGTAAGCAGATCAAAACTGAACGTAAACCCAGATATGGATTCCAGGGGGCCTAGTTTGCGCTCATTTGAAGAAATCTTTTTAAAATTCTAAACTCGCGGTCTCCTCAATGACGAATTTTTTGTACGAAAATTAGCTAAAAATTATGTACCGTTAAACCATAAACTTAACTAAAACTACCGCCAAAGCATCAGAGAGAAAATAACTAACCTGTTGCATATCAACCCCTTTTGTAAAACTTCGATCCTTTATATGTGTTGATAAAACAAACACTATTTAGTCCACGCACTAACATTAATAAAGGAATAATTTGCACTAATATATAAAAATTTCCCAAATAACACAATAATTTCTCGACTGAAACAGATAAACATATAAACAATTTCATACCATACGATAAACGTCAGTTACAGCGTCTAAAAGACCTGCGCAATAATATCAAATGTTCCGTCGCCTGGCAACGACATACTAGGTCTCATATAAGCCAGGTTTGTCAATGAAACGCGGGGATATTAAAAATAAATGTTTCAAATTTGAATAGCTCAAGTTTCTATAAACCTAGAAGGCTTAATTTATTATATATATATATATATATATATATATATATATATATATATATATATATATATATATATATATATATATCGAAACTGACCCCGGATATGGGTTCTAGGGACCCAAATTCGCGCTCATTTGAAAAATTAAA
This sequence comes from Tillus elongatus, assembly GCA_964006375.1. NCBI lineage: Eukaryota > Metazoa > Arthropoda > Insecta > Coleoptera > Cleridae > Tillus > Tillus elongatus. Next base: position 107,916,660 of record OZ023268.1, on the reverse strand, counting down.
AACACTAACAACATTTCAAATTCAGCCACTAGTTGAGAGATGCTGTATACGGCAGCTCGATTTTTTCGACGACTAATACAAAGAAAAACTTATGGGCCACCCAGTAATTGTCAAAATGGGTTCATAAGATACGGCTCGAGACACCCTATAATTAACGTATATACTTTTTCCTCATATCTTGTATAATAACGGATATATTGAACTTTACCGTAGAAATCCGTCACCCTGTGTATGTGTAAACAGACAAAAACTGAAACTGACCCCGTATATGGGTTTTAGGGGTTCTAGTTCGCTCTCATTTGAAGAAATCTTTTTCAAATTCATAAGTCGCGGTCTTCTTAATAACGAATTTTTTCTAGGAAAATCTGCTAAAATATAGACTATTAAAGCATAAACTCTATAGCGGAAACTACTACCGAAGCATCAGAAAGAGGGTCCATTGAAATGGATTTTCCGACAATATTTTAGTAAAATGAAGGACAGTGATGGTTGAAGCTGAAACTTAAGGCCTTGTGAGACACACATATTATGAAATTTTTCCGACATATTTGCTTCAAATTTGTTGTCTGAAAATAGCAAATGTTGACGTTTCATATCGCGACTTTGACGTTTCAAGAAGAAAAACTATAAAATTTTCAAAATATTTCTTCTGCTACTTCTTGACCTTTTTGCGCCAAGAAAACTTAACCGTTGCCCTCTAATATTCAATTGGTTTTGTTAATCACACAAAATATTTTGTTCTTGTGCTTTCCTTTGATCACCAGTGGCACCCAAAATTTTTGCTTAAAATCCCTAAAACTTTTTTCCTTTCAACTTAAAGATCTAAATTTTGGCATGTAGTGTAAAAATATATATGCCAAATTTGGTTGTCATAGCTCTGCATTTTCGGAGATACAAAAGTTTTCTGAAAGAAAACACAAAATTTTCCTGGAAAAACTAGTCCGATCTTTCTGGCTACCAAGCTTGTCCAAGTCACTTACAAAGGGAAGGCACATACCAAATTTCATCAAAATCGGCCCATTATTTTTTGAGTTATCAGTTGGATATATATATATATATATATATATATATATATATATATATATATATATATATATATATATATATATATATATAAACAAATTTGTCGTTTTACGAAACGAAAAAATCGCTAATAAATAATTTCAATGTATTTTTTTGGTGGGGAGAACCCTGACAGTAGTTTGCCCTTTGAAGTAACCTACAATGATCCTTAGCTTTTTGAACTTGTTTTTCTACATGGGGTTTGAGCTAGCTCCTTGTTATGATTAGGTCCTGGTCTGTCTACTCAAAAAAGAGTATGCGCGCTATGAGTCCACTCTTTGATTTCCTTGCGTATTTTGCCTTTTGCTATGGGTAGGACCTGCTCTTAACTCATGTATTTCGCAGCTGCACACCGCCTTCCTTTAAGGACAGCCTACCAATACCTGACAAAATAAAGATCCGCTTATTTGAAGAGGCTCTCTTATGTTTTTTCCGCGCACTCCATTAGTACGTAAACTTTCTCCAGAAATTCCATGGCATGTCAACCCAGAGGACAGGGTAAGTGGTAAGTTCATCCCTGGTCTCACGCCATGTATACTCTCCCCAGAAGCCGTCTCGGTTTCCGATTGGTCTTTGTATTAGATCAGACTTCCAGGAATAAATGTCTGTCTTCTCATCTCACCCCCTTTTGAGCGGTTATTACTATCGCCATTCACATAAATTATATGTGGAGGAGACTTGTATATCAGGCCTGGCCCATAACTGTTGACCGGTCCGTTTCACTACACGACGCCCCAATCTCGCCACTCTCTGAATCATCTCCATGGCGAATGTAAGGGTTGTTCTCATTTCCCTTATGATTCCCCAAACAGGAAAGTCGTTGTATCCTGCTTAATTTTAGTCTAGTAGACTCTTGTCTGGCATTTGACCCCCCCACTAATACGGAGCAAGTTTTCGCTTGCTTTAACTTTGGTATACATCAGGGCACAGTGCATCATCTAGGGTTTCAGGTGCCGATTTTTGCCATATATTCGTCTAATCATCATAAGCATTAACAGCAATTTTCTGGTAAATATTCCAGTCTGCTGGTTTCAGGTAAGATCTGAGTCTCAGGTCACTCCTACAGAAACTCAAAAAACAATATCCTCTGTATTTTTTATTTCTGGTAAACAGTACTACTGTGGACTTTTTAGGCGTGACGACTATAAGACCTTTCTCAGCAGACTATTTCTGTACCAGAGTTAGTTAGCGTTGCATGTGCTCTTTGATTTTCCTCGTAGAATAACCAAATTGTCTTCAGATCCTATATCCTGTCTTTGACCGGCACTACAACACCGGAAACTGTACGACCCCCTCACCCCCCGAGTGCATGCCCATCTAACCATGCCAGTAGGGTAATCCTCATCATTATGTATATTTGAATTTTCTCAAATAAGAAGAACAAAAAAGAATGATTCAATGCAGAAAGTGTTACTAAATGGTTTCTGAGCGTTGGGAAGTAAAGGCACAGAATGGGGTTGACGATGAACAGATTTATTAAGGAAGCAAAATTAACTATTTGGTATGTCAAAATTTTAGTAGTCAATGTCATCTTTACAAGTTTTGATTCCTCTATTTGGATAAACCTATGAAAATTGTGACTTGGACAAGCACAAGTTGTCAACTTATTTGTTAAATGTTACAATGTATAATCTATATCAATAAATATTACTATTACTATTACTACTATTTAGTATGCAATGTTTTTACGAAATTATGGGAACTACAATATATTAATTTAAAAAAGTCTAGACGCAGCAAGTGCGTTGTGGAAGTTAATTTTCATTAAAATGTTTCTAACAGCAAATATGCCTCGCTAATAGAAGGGGGAATCAATCTGGTTACTGGTATATCCTAGATAGTAGAAACAATGTACCATATTCTATATTGTTTGAAAATGTACAAAAATGTTCCGAAAATAAACTTAAAATGTTATCGAGAAAACTGGTTTCCTAGCCAACAAACCTTACGTTAATAGCAAATTGAGTTATCGAAATTTGAAGGATTTGATGAAAATTCGCTACCAAAACGTACTTACTGCGTCTATATTTTTTTCCTACAAACATGCATCATATTTCTATAAAAAATGCAAAAATTCAATACAATAAGGGTGTTAGAAAAAAACAATTGTAGAGATCACCAACGAGTTATGGACCACCCCATGATTGTCAAAATATTTTATAATATGTAGCTTAAGACACCGTATAATTAATGTATACAATTTTTTCTCGTATTTTGTATAATAACAATTATATTGAGTTTTATGTAGAAATGTGTTACCCTGTATATATGCTACTTAGAAATGTGTCACCCTGTATATATGTAAATAGATCAAAACTGAAAGTAGACCCGGATATGGATTCTAAGGGGCCTACTTTGAGCTCATCTGAAGAAATATTTTTTAAATTTAAATGTCGCGCTCCCTTCATTAACGAATTTTTTCTAGCTGAAAATTATAGACCGTTAAACCATAAGCTTAACTAAGCCTACAGCCAAAGCATCAACTTACCTAAACCTACAGCCAAAGCATCAGAGGGAGGGTCTATTTGAAATGAATTTTCTGTAAATATTTTAATAAAATGAAGGACAATGAGGATTGAAGCTGAGACTTAGGGTGCAGAAAACTTTTCCTGCGAAAGTTTCTTTACATTGTCCGTATTTGTTTCAGGTTATTTGTCTAAATTTTGCGAATTTTGACATTTCAAATCGCGACATTGACGTTTTGAGGAAAACACTTTTTTTTTCTTTAAATGCTTATAACTTTTTGTCTTTTAACTTACAGATCTAAATTGTGGTTCGTGGGTCACTATTTCTAATACAAACAGGCGTACCAAATGTGGTCGCCCTTACTTTGTTATTTCCGGAGATATAATTTTTTCCGAAAGAAAATAGAATTTTTCGGGAAGAACTAGTCCGATTTCCCTGGCTAATGAACATATCCAAGCCTCTTGCACAAGGAAAGTACTCAGAAAATTTGATTAAAGTGGCCCATGATATTTTTAGTTATCGGTGTGATACATATATATATATATATATATATATATATATATATATATATATATATATATATATATATATATATATATATAAACATATAACAATTGAAACTGATCCTGGATATGGGTTCTAGGGGGGCTAGAGAAAAACTATACTGCTTATAACTTTTTTTTCTTTAAACGTAGAGATTTTGGTACGTCGTTTTCTTCTTATAATATAAACCGGCGTACCAAGTTTAGTTGCAATAGCTTTGTTATTTCTGAAGATATAACAATTTTCCGAAAGAAAACACAGAATTTTCCGGGTAAAACTAGTGCGATTTCCCTGGCTAACGAACTTATCCAAGCGACTTGCGACTTTCGATAGGAAGGTACTCACCAAAATTTATCACAATCGGCCTATTATTCTTAGAGTTATCAGAGAGCTTTAGAGTTATCGGTGTGAGACACACTCACAAATATATATATATATATATATATATATATATATATATATATATATATATATATATATATATATATATATATATATATATATATATATATACATATTAAGCCTGAAACTGATCTAGGATTTGGGTTCCAGGAGTCATATTTTTGGCTCATTTGAAGAAATTTTTTCAAAATTCAAAAGTCGCGATCTCCTTATTAGTGAATTCACTAAAAGTCAAGAGACAATTTTTGTATTTTGTCTAGTTTTGAGCGTGGAAGCGTTTATGTATATTCAATATGCAATACTTTCACTATATGGAAACTACAATTCATTAATTAAAGAAAGTCAACAGACGTTTTTAGTCTAGTATTGAGCATAGAGGCGTTGTTGGATTTCCAATAAGTTATAGATAATCATAATAGATTTTCTAACGAATATAGTTGCGTGATGGTGTGTGGCACACAGTTCTCGGCATAAATGCATAATATACTGTTTTTACACTTTGTTGTTAATAGGAAAAAACCTAAGAAAGTCGGTGCGGCGAAACGTCGTTTACTCAAACCCACAAATGTTGCTTTAATTTTTTGTTTTAAATGAAGAAGTTTCGACCAAACCAAACCCAATAAAGTATAGCACAACTTTTCACGAACCACGGAGCACGATTATATATATATATATATATATATATATATATATATATATATATATATATATATATATATATATATATATATATATATATATATATATTGCGATCCCCTCATTAGTGTATTTTTTCTACGGAAATTCGCTAAAATAAGAAACAGATAATAAAGATTTGGCAATGCAAAATAATTTCATAGGCAGGAAGGTTTGAGTTTAAATAATCTAACGTGTTGTTTTAAGACGAGATTATGTAAATACTTTTATTTTTAATCAGCTATAAAAATATATTTGATATCATTATCCTTACGTGTCTTCTTAAAATGTTCATTGAATAGTAATTAATAATAATTAGACAAAGCATAAATAATTGACAACATATTTGCCTTTTTTAAACTTAACTAACATAAATTTAAACTGGTCAACTTATGAATATTGTATATAAACTATAAAAAAAAAACAAGGATACAGATTATCTAATCCTGAAAAATAACTATAGAAAATTAGCAGATGAAGTCAATGAATAGGTTGTATTTTGGTAATTTATTGATTGTTTTGCATAGATATAATTTTATTATGTAAAGGAACTAAAAATCTTAAATGTTACAAGTGGAAAATTCTGACTGTCATTTAAATAATGGAAAGGTTTTCATTGATCTATGACATAAAATATTATAAAGCATATCACAAAAAGTAAAACACTGTCATTACCTCTAATAATTTGTAGGTAATTTCTTGGAACTCGTCACTTAAAGAAAAAAATTGAAAGGCTCAAGACTAGAATTTGGTCGTGCAAACCGCTGGAATCACTTAAAAGGTCTGGATGCAGCAAGTGCGTTATGGTAGCGAATTTTCAAAGAAATGATCTGACAGCAAACATTTCTTTTTAAATTAAACGCTCCTAACTTTTTTTGTAACGCAGAGATCTAAATTTTGGTAGGTAGCTTTCTTTTTATAAGGCAAAACTACTTACCAAATTTGGTTACCATAGCTTTGTTAATTTAGATTTTAAAAAATTCAGAAAGTAAACACAAAATTTTCTTGGAAGACCTGGTCCCATTTTCTTGGCCAACCATATTATCTAAGCCACTTACAAAAGGAAGGTACCTGCTAAATTTCATCATCAAAATTAAAAAGTCGGAATCTACCCATTTGTAATTTTTTTCTACGAAAATTCACTAAAATGCAACAGTACAAAAATACTCATTGCTAAGAACAAATTTAATAGAAGCAAAAACAAGAAAAAGCAGAAGCTTTCTTAACAAGTTTATAGATTTTTTGTGAAAATAAAACTTTAACAATTTTTATCACACGTTATATATACAGGGTGTTTGGCGAGTCGCGCTTCTTTATGAGCTAGTCCAAATTCGAAGGAGAAAATTGGTGTTTGGTCATAAGCAGTTATGAGCAATCCAGTGAAATTACCTTGAGTTACCGGTTAAACCGGAAGTACCATGTACTTCGTTATTTTAAATAGAACACTTATTTATTTTTATTTTTAAAGATTTCTCATCAAATTATAGATGGAATATTATTAAAGCATAATATGTCAAAAATGCGACGTTTTCGAGTTAATTAGGTTTTTTCGAAATTTTTTAAAATGTTACTATTGTATTTGATAAGACATATATCTGCGCGCCTAATTAAGGGGGGAGATTTTGCCTTGGTAAACAGATTGAGGGAAGTCGGTTCTAAGTAAAGTGCAGTTGATGTTTTCAGTAACTTATACAGAGCGTTCTATACTAAGTGCCCAACTAGAGCAACTTACTTCATACATAACTTAATATCAAATGGAACACCTTGCATTTTTCTGCTTAGCCTTATTGCATATTAAAATCTCTTTCTCCTTTATCTACTAGTGAATTTTCTTAATAATTCACTAGAAGCGAAATTTCAAAATAACTATAGTAGAAATTTGCAACGTTGTTTATTATCAGCTCATCTTCTTACACAATCGTCTGAAAGCCACTGAACAACATCTTTGAAGTGGGGAAACACTTCAATTTACGTAAAACTCTGGAATCTGCACCGCAAATAAACCATTACACATTGTTACTAAATACGAGAGGATATACCTGCATTTAACGACTGTGAAAAGTAGTAAATGGCGTTGTCAATTTAGATTTGCCCTTTTCTGTGTTATTCGGTAGTCACAAATTTAAACTCTTAAACAGCTTATGTTATTCCAATACTCTCCAGAACTTCCAGCAGTTTCGCATAGCCAACAGTGCCAAAAGCTTTTTTTAGATCTTTAAAAACACATAATGGTGGATGATTGTCTTTGTCAGAACTGTCATATATGTTGAAGGTCAGATCATGTACTGCATACTAATTCGACCTTTTCTCACAAAAGCCATACTGCTTATCAAACAAAAGACGATATTTCTGCAGATAACTGTTTAGTTACTCTTTTAATACCATCTCTAACACCTTTGATATATTGGAAATTAATTAAAATTAGATGACATCTAGACAATCCTCTCTTTTTTAAAAAGGCTTAATAGCGCCGAATTTGAACGACCTAGGAAATTCTGTTTTCGTAATACAACCATTATATAGGGTGTTTCTAAATTGATGCGAAAAATTTTACAGGGTGATTCTTTGGCGAAAAATAAGGGGTGTCTTTTCATAAAGTTTTTCTTGAAACCCCCTTCTCCTCCAAGTTACAGCCCTTTAAAATTTTGGCAAAAATAAAGTTTTCATTAAATTTCTCCGTTATGGAATAATTTAAAATAACGAAATTTTGCAGATGCATAGGGCTAGCAAAATGACAGTTTTAAATGGATTTTTTAACCCTATAATGTTATCACAAGAGGGTGAAAAAACCTACCCTTACATTATTTTTTATCAGTACTTTTTATTGTGTGTACCGTTTTCTATTAAAAAAAAGATTTAGAAAGAAGGATTAATTAAGCAACTTTTTTACATCTTGACATTTTCTCATAAAATTGTTAGTTTCATCACAAAAAAATAAAATATTACTCAGATCGATGTCACATGAATTTACAGTGGTTGTTATTTGCTGAAAAATCAAGTACGTGGTAGGCTGTCAAATAACGTCATAATTACACTGATATATTAATATGTATTGTTCTGGCTTTTACTAATTTCCCAAAATTCATAATAAGAAGCAACACCTATTGTACTACAATTTTATAATTAATAATTAACAAACTAAGAAACGAAAAGAAATATTAACAAAATGGCAGTACGTATCATCATAATTAATATTGAAAATGCCCCCCTTCGGAGAGAACGCAAGACTCTAGTCTGTTTCTCATTGAACTTCGTATTCTATGAAAAATACCGGGTGTGTTTCTTATATCACATGATGCGATAATACGATTTCTCAGGTCATAGATGTTTTCAACAGGACTTGAATAAACTAAGGTTTTCAGAAAACCACACAGGCAAAAATCCAACGGATTCAATCGAGGAGATCGGGCAGGCCAATTATGTGGTCCTCCTCGACCTATCCAACGGTTTGGGTAAACTTCGTTCAAGTAGTTACGAGCGTTGATACTAAAATGAGCCGGAGCTCCGTCGTGCATGTACCACATTTGTTGTCTAGTTTGTAAAGGAATATTTTCAAGAAGTAGGGTCAACTCTTCTTCGAGTAGATGACAGTACACTTCTCCATTTAGTCTTATCGGAGGAAAATATGGTCCTATTAAGTCATCAGCAGGTGGTAGTGGAATTTTCCTTTATGTAATAGTAAAGGATCTTTTCACGCCCGAGGAGGTACCACCCCATACATCAAGGGGCCGGTGAAGTCCCAACGGACGTTTCCGGTTCTGGTGTATGAGTCGGTTTCCCTTATAAGCAAAAATGATGATGGCTCCTCCTTGTATAAAATATTCCGGAGGCAAAATACCCCTCCATTCGGATCTCCGGGAGAGGGGTGTACAGGGGGCGCCAACATCAAGATTTAACATATCCTTTTCGAATATATGTGGCCTAAATTCTAACCTGAACTCCGTCCACCATTTCCTCCAGGCTAACAGGCCCCAACTCCTCTTCCTCACCGAAACCCAAATCAGTGCCAAAACAGCCAATAATCACCTTAATTTCCCGGGGTATGAGCTCCTTACTGCCTTTAGATTGCATGGAGGCGTGTGCGCATACGTCCGTAGCAATCTACCCTGCACCAGACTTCCCAATTTAGAAGCTGGAAGAAAAGACATACTATGGATAAAACTCTCTCTCAGGGCTGCAACTAAATTCATCTGTTGCATTTACCGGTCACCTTCTGACAACAACTTTGTCCAGCTCTTTGACTACCTTTCTGAAAAAACCGACTATCTGATTTCTGAATATCCTTCCTCCGAGGTCACTATTCTTGGCGACTTCAATGTCCATAATAAGGAATGGCTAGGATCTTCAAAAACCGATCCACAAGGGAGAGCAGCGGAGGCCTTTGCAGTCAGCAATTCTTTGGCCAATATGGTTCAGCAACCTACTTACTTTCCTCGTATCCCAACACACAGCTCAAATCCCTTGGATCTCCTTCTTACTACAAACCCTGAATGCTATAAGATATCAGTCACCGCCCCCCTTGGTCGCTCAGACCACGGCATGGTCACTGCTTCCTGTGCAATGCAACCCGAGGTCACACAGTCATCACACCCACGTATCGTTTGGCACTACAACTCCGCAAACTGGGACGAAATGCGGGATTACTTTTCCTCATTTCCATGGGCGTCTGTCTGCTTCTCTCATCCTGACCCCTCTGATGTCTCACAAAACGTGACCGAAATTATCCAAGCTGGCATGGAATTATTTATTCCACGTACACAGAAAACCTCTTCAGCCACTCAAAAGCCCTGGTTCTCTAAATCCTGTGACAAGGCCAGACTTGAAAAGGTCAAAGCTCACAAAACGCTTCTACACAATCCCAGTCAAGAAAATCGTCAAGCATTCAACGACGCAAGAAACCGCTATGTCCGCATTCTTTCTGAGGCAAAAAACTCGTTTAATAACCACATCAAAAACAAAGTCCTCTCAAGCTCCAACGGCGGCAAACCCTTCTGGACTCTTGCTAAGTCTATTGGGAATAATTTCTGCAAGAGCACGTTCCCACCTCTTGTCTCAGGGGATGAAATTGTTTCTACCGCCCTGGGCAAGGCTGAACTTTTTGCTTCGTTGTTCGCCGGAAATTCTACTCTCAACCCACCTCCAAATGTTCAACCACCAACAGTCCCCAATGTCGCGCATAAAATGACTGATATCATTTTCAAAACTAAAAAGGTACGAAAGATGCTCTCTTCTCTTAATACCAGGAAAGCCTCTGGCCTTGACGAGATCCCAGCAATTGTTCTCAAAAAATGCGTACCAGAACTTGCTCCTGTCCTGACTCGTCTGTTTCAGATATCTTACAATAAAGGCATATTCCCTAGTAACTGGAAAACTGCTCGAGTACAACCCATCCCCAAGAAAGGATCCAAAGCGCTTCCTAGCAACTACAAGCCTATTTCTCTCCTTTCAGTCATCTCTAAAGTGATGGAAAAGTATATAAACACCGAACTACTAAAATTCCTTGAAAAACACAGTCTAATCCACGACAGGCAGTATGGATTCCGTCAGCGCAGATCGACTGCCGACCTCCTTTCCTTTGTCACCCATTCTTGGAACAAGTCTATGGAACAACATGGTGAATCCCAGATTGTTGCTCTAGACATATCCAAAGCATTTGACCAGGTCTGGCACGCAGCGCTGCTTAATAAACTTCCGGCCTATGGCCTACCACCAAAACTTTGTACCTGGACAACAAATTTCCTCTGCAACAGGAGCATATCTGTTGTTGTGGATGGCCATTCCTCTAAACTGTATCCAATTAATGCAGGAGTTCCTCAAGGTTCAGCTTTAGCCCCTACTTTGTTTCTTCTCCACATCAATGACCTCCTCTCTAGCACATCCAACCCAGTTCACAGTTACGCGGACGACAGCACCCTCCACTCAAATATACAATATTCTAAGCCTGTCTCTTTAGCCCAATTAGATGAGGATCGCAGATTCATGGAGGGTTCTGTCTCCGTGGACCTCCAAAAAATATTAGACTGGGGAAGTAGAAATCTTGTACAATTCAACCCCACCAAAACTAAGTCTTGCTTTCTTTCTCACAAGAGATACAGCAGCCCTAGACCCATCACAATGAACAACCAAGTTATTCAAAGTAATGAGTCCTTTTCTCTTGTTGGAATTTCTGTGGATCGAAATCTTAATTGGCACCAACATGTTACATCAATTGCAGAAGCGGCTGCTAAGAAATTGGGTTTCCTCTTCCGGGCTCGCAAATACTTTTCACCAACTAATCTCTATACCTTATACACTTCACAAATAAGGCCAAACCTCGAATACTGCTCCCACATCTGGGGTGCAGCTGCCGCTTCTACACTCGCTATCCTGGACTCCATTCAAAAGAGAGCTATACGTCTCATCGGTGACCCTACCCTCACCCAAAGGCTTCCATCCCTTGCCCACCGACGTGCCGTTGGTGACCTCTCTCTCTTTTATAGATATCTGCACGGGCACTGCTCAGAGGAGCTTTCCTCCATAATTCCCCCACCTGCTGCCCCCAGCAGATCTACCAGGGGAACAGAGCGAATGCACCCTTTTAATGTCCAGGTCACCAGACATAGAACATCTTGTTATGCCCGCTCTTTTGTCCCGAGGACTTCCAAGTTGTGGAATTCCTTGCCGGCACATGTTTTTCCTTCTCCTCCAAACCTCCAAACCTTCAAGTCCAGAATTAACAAGCTGCGTCTTTCCTCCTTGTCAACACCCACGGTACGATAGTATTTAGGCTGTAAGCCCTCGTGGTGTGTTGTTGACATAAAAAAAAAAAATCACCAATGACAGCAAGCCATACATTAAATGAACACTGGTGTTGAAAATAAGATTCCGTAATTTAGTGTGGGTTTTCTTCAGACCATATGTGGTTATTATGAAAATTTCTAATAGATTCTCGTAAAAAGTTGGCCTCATCAGTAAATAAAATACGAGATAAGAACTGTGGAATTTGCGTGATCATTTGAAGCATCCACTGACGAAAAATTAAACGAGGTAAAAAATCATGAGGTAAGAGCGCTTGAACTCGTTGGATATGGTAGCCTCCTGCAATATTGGCGCCAGCTGGGTTAACGAAGAACACAGATCTTGTCAGAGTTATAAACAAATGCATTGTGTGCCGTTTACGACACCGAGGTTATTAAACAGCTTCATAATTGGAAGGCACCCGGGTCTGATGACGTCCAAAACTCTTGGCTGAAGAAATTTAGGTGTACATATCATCTATTGGCGGTGTTAATAAATTATTTTATACTTGACCCGAAGAAAATGCCATTGTTTTTCGCACAAGGAGCCACGTATCTTCTTCCAAAGGACAAGGTGACTCGCTAAGCCCGTTGTGGTTCTGCCTCGCATCGAATCCACTATCAAATCACCTGAACTCCACCAGATATGGTTCAGTATAAAAAGCAATGGCAGCAAGCAAATGAGGCTAAATCATCTACTGTATATGAATGATCTTAAGCTAATGGCCTCCACAAAGAACCACCTAGAACAACTCCTTCGAATCGTGGAAGCGTTTTACATGCAGTCTGGGTTCATCAAATGTCGCACCTTATGTGTAGTAAGAGGGAAAATATAACCAGGTGTATATGAAATGCAGAACGGCCAGCAAATTGCTTCTATGGATGTAAAATAGTGTTAGAAATACCTGACAATACGCCAAGCGAGGAAAATAAACCACTCGGTAATGAAAAACGACCTGACAAATGAATTTACGGAACTAGTAAAGCAGGTGGTGCGATCACATCTTAACAGCAAGAGCCTGAATAAAGCTCTAAATACATATGCATGCTCTGCACTTAGCTACTCATTTGGGATTGCGAACTGGAGTAAAATGGACATCGAAAATCTACAATGGAAGGTGCGAACACTGCTAACAAAATCCAAAAAGCATCACCCCCGTAGTGATATCGAGCGAGTAACCCTACCTAGACACCAAGGTGGAAGAGGAGTGTTGGATATTGGTAAACAGTTGGACCAGCAGATAGTGAACCTGCGTATATATTTCCATCAGCAGGCGCTTACTTCTGAACTACACCATGCCATATGCGAGGCAGATGATTCAACACCGCTACAATTAAAAGAAAGTGAAATACAAAGTCACAATCAGACTGATCAGGACAAGCTGAAATCTTGGATGCAGAAGCTTCTCCATGAGCGACATGTGAATGAGACCTCCCAGGCACATGTCCACAAACTGGCGTCTAACTACTGGTTGGTGTCTGGACAGATGTATCCAGAGACAGAGTGGTTTTTGCTGGCCATATAAGATCAGGTCATCCCAACAAGAAATTGCCTGAGGTATATAGTTGGAGATAATTCCGTCCAAGATGACAAATGTAGATTTGGACGTCAGCCATCAGACACTATCAGCACGTCGCCAGAGGATGTCAAGCGTTTGCTGCAACGGATTATAAAGAGAGACACGGAGCAATTGCTAAAATACTTCATCAAGAACTGGCTCTGAAACTGGGACTTTTAAATATTAGTAAGGTGCCCTACTGTAGATATACTCCTGAGCCTGTTCTAGAGAACTCAGTATACAGGTTGTACTGGGATAGGACCGTGCTCACAGATCAATGAGTTGCCTACAGCAGGCCAGATATAATGGATAAGTTCTGCAACCAAGTAACGCTGAATGATGTGGCCATCCAAATACTAATAATCTAGAGATAAAGTACAACGAGATGATCATTAATTACCGAGACTTCGAGATACAAGTAAAAAGACAGTGGAGGGCAGAAAGTGTCCGTGTGATTCTAAAAGCCATGTAGTCAACTGGTGTGGTTTATAAGAATTTTCGAGAGAACGTTAAGAGACTAAGCCTTGGTGGGCATCTTTATAAGGTTATGCAGAAGGCAGTAATACTTGCAACTGCCCACGCCGTGCGGAGATTCCTGGGAAATGAGGATGTGTCTCGTTGTGGGTCAGGGCCCGATAACTTGGAAAGGGCCCAGTCACTTTGGTATCTGAGATACCTGGGATGACAGAATGTTCCCCTTTGAGGGAGTGTGAAAGCCATTCAGACTAAAGTCGATAATATAATAATAATAATAATAATAATAATAATAATAATAATAATAATAATAATAATAATAATAATAATAATAATAATAATAATAATAACAATAATAATAATAATAATAATAATAATAATCATCTTTATTCACAGACTGGTTTTACAAGCATAAAGTAAACTGTCCTCTAGATATTTAATTAAAGTTTTCGGCCTATATTTTTCTTTACTTCCACTGGTTGAAAATTTCTTTTTTTTTCAATTTTAATTACAGGTGTATAATTTCATCTTTATATATTTTTTAGTAAAGCTTCGTATAAAAGGTTATTGTAAAAAAATCTTTGCGAATTCATGTGAAAAATGTTTACGGACTGTCGTAAAAAACCTTTGTTTAGCAAATTTTTGTGGAAAGTTTTTTTAGAGATGCTTGTAAGATTTTTATGTAATTTTTGTGTGAGATTACTTGCCCAATTTTTGCAAAAAATGGCGCATTTTCATGAAATAAATTGTTAGCAAATTCTCATGACATTTTTTAATCTGTTAAAAAGCTTTTTGTGAATAAATATATCTTGGATGGTGTAGTTTATGTGAAAATTGCTTGGATAGGTTCGTTGGGCAGGAAAGTCAGACCAGTATTTTTTTTTAATAACTTAAATTTATGTTCGGGAAATGTATGTACTTTGTCAAACAAAGAGTTAGTTTGATGAAATACGGTACATTGCTTCTACTGTAACGCTTATACTATCTACTAAATTTGATGTCTTTCTTACAAAAAAGTAATAGGCTCTGGGCGTGACAAAGAGCACTGCCAGGGCAGCCATTAAGTCCTGGGTCAGAAACCAACACAAGGTGTACTGGGCAGACTGTCCAGGGCTCAGGCATGGGAAGTCAATAATTGACGAACCCAGTTCAAAAAGAGCTGTAGAGATGCTAAATCTTAGCAGAGGGCAGCTCAGAAACACAACAGGTCTCTTGACGGGACACATGGCCGTCAAGAAACACCTGCATAAAATGGGGCGGTTCGAAGGGGACCTCGCATGCAGACTCTGCGGCGAGGGGGAGGAATCAGCCCAGCACATCTTGTGTGAGTGTATAGCTCTGGACCGGAAAAGACAACTGATCTACGGTCACTCTAGACCGGAGACAGAGCAATATAAAACTTCACCCTACCAATCGCTGTGCAGACTAGTTCAAGGCACAGTGATTTTGGAATGGGTGGAGTAATACTAAAGGTATGCACAATAAACCAAAGGTTGCAGTGCTATAGGGGCGGAAAGGCCGCGGACGAGCCCTGAGGGAAAAAATATTGAAAACAGTTCTATGAAAATTCGCTACCATAACGCGCTTGCTGCGTCCAGATTTTTTTTGTTATGACTGTATAGATTATTTTTGTATGTCTTGTTATCCAATAACTCACTCTTTATTTGGCAAAAACCCCGTTGAGTTATGTATATTTAAATAGATCAATAATTGATTTAGAGAATGCAATTAGCCTCGAATCTCATTTTATGTTTTTATCCACAGTACCTAATTTTTGCTGCGAATGTACACTCGATTATTCAGCAGGTGTGTGACATATATACTATTTAAAAGAAGTATAATGTCCAGAATCTAGAAAAAATTAATAACCGATTTATGTTTTAATATTAAATTCTGTTCTTATTTCATTAATGCTAATTTATTGATATTCTAAATACTGATCTACATATCTCTGAGCTATATTTATTGTAGCCAATTCATCTGAATATGAATCAATTAAGATTAGGAATAAATCGTTAATAATTTACTTGTAAACGCTTTATGAAAGTGAACATTAACTGAAACTAGAAAAATGGACATAGAAGCAATACTTGTATACCTTGAAACAGAACCACAATTTAATTTTTTATAAACTGGGTAAATGTAAAATATTTAGCGGTATATACTGTTTGTTATTTATTTACCTAGAACTCTAAGGTTGAATAACTAAATTAGATCACAACTGTTTCTATTTGAGATTGCTCACAGTTTAGACGTTACATCATGTTATTTCCCACTTTTACGTGGTAGGGTAGGTTACTGTCCATCACTCACATTAAAACAAGGCATTTATAGGAATAAAACAAAAACAAAAACATTGAGTCCGTAAAAACAAAAACAAAAAATTATACATATGGCGCTTCAAAGAAGCGTTTTAAATAAAATTGAAAGCCTTGAAGGTTCAGTGGGTGAAGCGTTGGCCTACTATGCTGAAAAGATTGAGTTCCAATCGCTATTTGACCAGTAGGTTTTTTCTTTCAGCAGTTACAAAATCGCTATGGTGACCAGCAGAATGTATGGTTTCAACAAGATCGAGCATCTTCTTATTTTCGCCTTTAAGGCCACAATTTCTTGAATACCAATTTCCCCAACAGATGCCTTGGGCGTCGGGGACAAACAGAGTAGCCAGCTTCTACGCCTTATGTAAATGCATGCGAATTTTTCTTACAGGGTCACCTGAAAAATTGTGTGTACAAAGAGTGGCCAAATAATTTAGTGCAAACATTTCTTTTACAAAAAATCACATTTTTTTATACAAAAATTGCCTCAGTAATGTTACACTAAATTATATTTGTCACAAAAATTCGACAACTTTTTTTTACAATAAATTACTAATCATTTATTATTAATTACCAACATATCACAAAAATCATTTCTAAAACACTAAAACACTAAAAACATTTCTGCGAAAACTTTTAAAATTCAGCCACTATTTGAGAGTGCCTTTATACGGCAGCTCGATTTTTCGACGAGTAATACAAACAAAAAGCTCTCTGAGTGCGTAATTTCCATAGGGCCCCGCTATCTATTGTTAAATACGCCGTATCACAATTTGTATAATTAACGTATATACTTTTTTCTCATATCTTGTATAACAACGGATATATTGAGCTTTACCGTAGAAATGCGTCACCATGTATGTGTGTGAACAGACAAAAGCTGAAATTGACCCCCATATATGGGTTTTATGGGTTCTAGTTCGCGCTCATTTGAAGAAATCTTTTTAAAATTCATAAGTCGCGGTCCTCTACAACGAATTTTTTCTACGAAAATTTGCTAAAATATAGACTATCAAACCATTAACTCTAGAGTTGAAAATACTGCCGAAGCATCAGAAAGAGGGTCTATTTGAAATGGATTTTCCGAAAGTATTTTAGTAAAATGAGGGACAATGATGATTGAAGTTGAAGCTTAAGGCTTTGCAAAACACACTTTGTACGATATATCCTACACATAATCTGTATTTGTTTCAAATTCGTCGTCTGAAAATTGCAAATGTTGACGTTTTAAATCGACTTTGACGTTTTAAGAAAAAAATTGATAAAATTTTCAAAATATTTTTTCTGCTACTTCTTGACCTTTCTGCGTCAAAAAAACTTAACGATTGTATGTAATATTCAATTGGTTTTGTTAGTCACACAAAATATTTTATTCATGTGCTTTCCTGTGATCACCAGTGGCACCCAAAATTTTTTTCTGAAAATGCCTATAACTTTTTTCTTTCAACTTAGAGATCTGAATTTCGGCATATAGGGTGAGTTTTATATTAGAAACGTGTGTTCCAAATTTTGTTGTCATGGCTTTCTTAGTTTTGGAGATACAAACATTTTCCGAAAGAAAACCCAAAATTTTTCCGGAAAGACTTGTCCGATTTTCCTGGATAACGAATTTATCCAAGCCACTTACAAAAAAAAAGGTACGTACCAAATTGAATCAAAATCGATCCATTATTTTTTGATTTATCAGTGTACCTTCTTTTGTCATTTTGTAACTCACTTTTTTCCAAATATGTGTCCCTGACATAATGTTCCTATAAAGTTATGTCCCTCAGAATACACCCAGTTTTGATTTCTTTTCGCAAGCCTATTACTTGTTTCCAGTCTTCTAGCACACATTTATTCGTCTTCATCTTCCTTCTTTTATCATTTTTTTATGTTCACATTTCAAAAGTTTATATATATATATATATATATATATATATATATATATATATATATATATATATATATATATATATATATATATATATATATATATGTATATATATATATATATATATATATATATATATATATATATATATATATATGTATATATATATATATATATATATATATATATATATATATATATATATATATATATAAAACTTTTGAAATGTGAACATAAAAAAATGATAAAAGAAGGAGGAAGACGAATAAATGTGTGCTAGAAGAGTGGAAACAAGTAATGTGCTTGCGAAAAGAATTTAAAACTGGGTGAATTCTGAGGAATAACATAACTTTATAGGAACATTATGTCAGGGACACATATTTGGAAAAAAGTGAGAGTTACAAAATGACAAAAGAAGGTACATTGATTAAAAGACGGCTAAAAGCGTGCTAGAAGACGTGATAGAAGAAAGATGTATGCTGAAAGAGATGAAAAGGGGGGCAATTCGAAGACACAACATAACACTATGTGAGCGAAACGTATTTGGAAAAAAGAAAGAGTATAAAAGTGTGCTATAAGACTTGAAAGAAGCAAATTTTTTGCTGAGAGAAATTAAAAGGGGGTCAATTCTGAGACACAACATAACTTTATGGCAACGTTATGCGAGGAACACATATTTGGAAAAAAGGAAGAGCCACAAAATGACAAAAGAGGGTACATCGATGGGAACACGTATAAAAGTGTGCTAGAAGACTTGAAAGAAGAAAGTTATTTGCTGAGAGAAATTAGAAGGGGGTCAATTTTGAGTCATAACATAACTTTATAGCAATGTTATGTGAAGAACACATATTTGGAAAAAAGGAAGAGCTAGAAATTGACAAAAGAAGGTACATCGATGGAAAGACTATTAAAAGTGTACTAGAAGACTTGAGAGAAGAAAGATGCTTGCTCAAAGAAATTAAAAGGGGGTCAATTCTGAGACAACATAACTCTATAGCAACAGTATTTGACTGACACATATTTGGAAAAAAGGAAGAGCTATAAAAATGACAAAAGAAGGTACATCGATGGAAAGACGTATAAAAGTATGCTAGAAGACTTGAAAGAAGAAAGATGCTTGCTGAAAGAAATTATAAGGGGGTCAGTTCTGAGACATAACATAACTTTATAGCAACGTTATATGAGGAACACATATTTGGAAAAAAGGAAGAGCTAGAAATTGACAAAAGAAGGTACATCGATGGAAAGACGATCAAAAGTGTGCTAGAAGACTTGAGAGAAGAAATATGCTTGCTCAAAGAAATTAAAAGGGGGTCAATTCTGAGAGAAAACATAACTTTATAGCAACAATATTTGACCGACACATATTTGGAAAAAAGGAGGAGCTATAAAAATGACAAAAGAAGGTACATGGATGGATAGACGTATAAAAGTGTGCTAGAAGGCTTGAAAGAAGAAATATGCTTGCTAAAAAAGAAATAAAAAGGGGCTCAATTCTGAGAAGTAACATAACTTTATAGCAACATTAGGTGAGAAACACATATTTGGAAAAAACGAAGAGCTAGAAAATGACTATATATATATATATATATATATATATATATATATATATATATATATATATATATATATATATATATATATATATATATATCCATGAAAGGACGATTAAAAGTGTGCTAGAAGACTTGAAAGGAGAAAGATGCTTGTTGAAAGAAATTAAAAGTGGGTAAATTCTGAGAAATAACATAACTTTATAGTAACATTATGTGAGGGACACATATTTGGAAAAAGGAAGAGCTAGAAAATGACAAAAAAAAAGATACATCGATTGAAAGACGCATAAGAGTGTGCTAGAACTTGAAAGAAAAAAGACGCTTGCTGAAAGAAATTAAAAGTGGATAAATTCTGAGACATGACATAACTTTATAGCAACATTATGTGAGTGACACATATTTGGAAAAAGGAAGCGCTAGAAAATGACAAAAAAGATATATCGATGGAAAGATGAATACAAGTGTGTTAGAAGACTCGAGAGAAGAAAAATGCTTGCTGAAAGAAATTAAAAGTGGGTAAATTCTGAGACATAACATAATTTTATAGCGAGATTATGTAATGGACACATATTTGGAAAAAAGGAAGAGCTAGAAAATCACAAAAAAGACGTTTTCGATGGAAAGACGAATAAGAGTGTGCTAGAACTTGAAAGAAGGAAGATGCTTGCTGAAAGAAATTAAAAGTGGGTAAATTCTGAGACATAACATAACTTTATAGTAACATTATGTAAGTACACATATTTGAAAAAAAAGGAAGAGTTATAAAATGACACAAAAGATATATCGATGGAAAGACGAATACAAGTGTGCTAGAAGACTTGAGAGAAAAAAGTTGCTTGCTAAAAGAAATTGAAAGTGGGTAAATTCTGAGACATAATGTAACTTTATAGTAACATTATGTAAGTGACACCTATTTGGTAAAAAGGAAGAGCTATAGAATGACAAAAAAAGATATATCGATGGAAAGACGAATACAAGTGTGCTAGAAGACTTGAGAGAAGAAAGATGATTCCTGAAAAAAATTAAAAGTGGGTAAGTTATGAGACATAATATAACTTTATCGCAACATTGTGTGAGGGACACTTTTTGTAAAAATCGAAGATCTAGAAGTATACACATCATACACAATATATACAACGATTAAAAGACGAATAAAAGCGTGCTAGAAGAAACATGCTTGCTAAAAGACATTAAAAGAGGGTCAATTCTGAGCCGTACCATAACTTTATAGCAACATCATGTGAGGGACTCAAATTTGGAAATAAAATCTACAAAAATGACAAAAGAAGGTATATCGATGGAAAGACGAACAAACGTGTGCTATAAGACTTAAGAGAAGATAGATACTTGCTGAAAGAAGTTAAAAGGGGGTCAAGTATGAGACATAACATAACTTTACAGCAATATCAGGTGAGGGACACGTATTTGGAAAAAGGAAGACCTAGAACAACGAGAGAACTTCTAGGAAACCTGGCCCAATTGAAGTCATGGTTTAGTCGAAATGGCGGCATCGCTTTTAGTGTGCTGATGATATGTTTACAACTTTTACTGAAAACTCAACATTTTTATGAAAAATTCACCCGTGAAGGTCAATAATATTACATCACAATTTTTGCACAGGGTTTTATTATACATCACTTAAAAAATCTTAATTAAACTAGGAGCCCCAATTATTATTACCTGCATTTCTTCCCGCGGATCTCTCATTCTTTTCGTCATTTTAATTACATGCTTAGCGGGCGACAAACGTCACTCTTTCCTATACAAACAAAGCTTCTTAGTAACGATAATTCGTAAACCTTATGAAACATCGTTACAACATTCATCTCTCATCTCATAGGGGGGAAGTTTCGCGACGTGTTTTAATGTTTCTGCAAACATTTTAGGTGCCGCTGATTGGCTGAAACGACTGAAGACTCGGCACTAGTTCAACTTTCTCCAGTAATAAGCTCTTCGCCACTTTAAACACCACAATAGTCGGCCTCATACCGGAGTCGCGGCTGTCTGCATGCATGTGTGTGTGTGATCTGTTGTTGATCGCCGATTGTTTCACGATCCTCGATTGTTTCGCTAGCGGCGCTTGTCCTACGATCTTCAGCTGTTTTCTATAGGCGACTTGGAAATATCCGGGAAGGCGAGCGATGTACTGTGAGGCTGTTTTGTGATTGTGTGTTTGACTGGTTAATAGTTTTAGTGTAGCTGTATTTTTGTATAACTCTCAGTTTTACCTGGTGTGCTCAAAATGGAAAATATTTTTAGGTGAGTCTCTTGAATGTTATTTGTTATTGTTACAGAAGGATGGTTAATTTCACTTTCATTGATACTGTCACGTTTCTTTAATACGCTCAATTAATTTTTCAAGAATTTTGCAATAAGCGACTGCTCCTTAATTTGATACTCTACTTGCTGTGTTATTGTAGCAAATTGAAAATACATAGGTTTAAAAATATTAAACAAAATAAAAAGTCTTGACGCAGCAAATGCGTTATGGTAGTGAATATTCATAGGAATGATCTGGGATTAAACATTTTATTAAATGCTGATAACGTTTTTTTCTTGTAACAGAGATCTGAATTTTGGTATGTGGTTTATTTTTATAACATAAACCCACATACTAAATTTCGTTGCCATAGCTTTGTTATTTTCGGAGATAAAATTTGTTTCTGAAAGAAAACCCAAAATTTTTCCGGAAACCTGGTCCGATTTTCCTGGGTAACGAACCTATCCAAGCCACTGACAAAAGGAAGGTACTTTCCAACCTTTATCAAAAGTCGGGATCTCCTCATTAGTGAATTTTTCTCCAAAAATTCACTGAAAGACGTTACCAAAAATAAAAAAGTCTGTACGCAGCAAGTCCGTTATGGAAGTGAATTTTGAGAAAAATATTTTTTAATAGCAAACATGTCTCTATAATGCAGGCAGGCATCAATTGGGATACCAGTATAACCTATATAGTAGGAACAATGTACCATATTTTATCTACATAACTTATTATTTGAAAATGTACACAAATTTTTCGAAAATAAACTTAAAAGGTTTCTGAGAAAACTGATTTCCTAACCAACGAACCCTAGGTTAATAGCGAATCGAAAGTTTTTGAAATTTGAGGCATTTAATAAAATTTCGCTACCAAAACACACTTACTGCATCTGGATTTTTTCTCATAAACATGCATCATATTTCGATGAAAATGCAAAAATGCAATGACATAAGTGATGTTCGGAAAGAAAATTGTAGGTATCACCAACGACTTATGGGCCATGCTGTGATTGTTAATATAATTTTATAAGAGGCAGCTCAAGACACGCTATAATTAACGTAAACCTTTTTTTTGTATCCCGTATAATAACAATTATATTGAGCTTTACCGTAGAAATGCGCCACCCTGTATATATGTAAACAAATAAAAACTAAAACTAAACCCGGACGTGGACTATAGGGGGCCCAGTTTGCACTTATTTGAAGCAATCTTGTGAAAATTCAAAAGTCGCGGTCTCTATTAACGATTTTTTTCTACGAAAATTAAATGAAAATTATAGACCGTTAAACCAACGTAACCAAAGCTACCGCGAAAGCATCAGGTCTATTTCAAATGAATTTTCTGGAAATATTTTAGTAAAGTGAAGGACAATGGCGGTTATTGAAGCTGAAACTCGACGGTTTTTAGAACACTCTTCTTGGGACATTTTCTCTACATAACCCGTATTCGTTCGGTTCTTTGCCTAAATGTTGCCAATTTGGACGTTTCAAATCGCGACTTTGACGTTTTGGGGAAAACCCCAAGTTTGTTTTTTAAGTGCCTATAACTTTCTGTCTTTTAACTTACATACCTAAATTTTGATACATGGTTCACTTTGCAAACACGCTTACCAAATTTAGTTGCCATTACTTTGTTATTTCCGGAGATGGAAACATTTTTCTAAAGAAAAGACAAACTTTTCCGGGGAAAACTGGGTCTATTTTCCTGGATAACGAACTTACAAGCCACTTGCAAAAGGTACTTACCAAATTTGGACAATATCGGCCCATTATTTTTTGAGTTATCGGTATCATACAACTAACCCCGGATACGTGTCCCAGGGGGCCTAGCTAGCGATCACTTGAATTTTTTTTTCAAAATTCTAAAGTCGCGATCTCATTGGTGAAATTTGTCTCTGTAAAGACTGCATGTGTACCAAATTTAATTAGTAGTAGTAGCGTCATTAGTTTCGAAGATCTAAATTTTGTGTGGAAAGAAGCTTGATTTCATTGGGGAAAACTGGTCGCATTGGGCTTGCTAACGAATTCATCTAGGAGCTTCATGAAAGAAAAATACACGTAAAGTTTAATCAAAATCGGTTAATTAGATATCAAATTATGGCTCATATAGATATCACACTCATTGAAGAATTTTTTTTTAGTTTTAATGTCGCACGCTCTATTAGCGAATTTATAAAATATGCCTATCGATAATTAATGATTAAAAATTAATAGTGGGTCTTTATTGGGTTTAAAAACCACTTATCTTACATAAAATTTAAAAAGCTCGGGACGCAGCAAGTGCGTTATGGTAGTGAAATTTTATTAAATGCTTCAAATTTGAATAACTCAATTTTCGATAAACTTAGAAAGTTTAATTTCCGCATGTAGTAAGGTCTTTTCTAGAGAAAAATATCCACCAAATTTCATTTAAATAACTTTGTAATTTTCGGGCAGAAACATTTTTTTCAAAAGAAAATTTAAAATTTAAATAACTCAATTTTTTATAAACTTAGAAAGTTGAATTTGGGTAAGTAGTAAGGCCTCTCACAAAGAAATATATTTAGTAAATTTCATTTAAGCAGCTTTGTTATTTTCTGAGAAAAAAATTTTTTTTGGAATAAAACTGAAAAATTTCCCGGAAAACCTCGTCCGATTTTCCTGGCTAACGAACGCATCCAAGCCATTAATAAAAGAAAGGCACTTGCCAAGTTTCATTGAAATAGGTTAATTATTTTTTGAGTTATCAGACGGATACATATATATATATATATATATATATATATATATATATATATATATATATATATATATATATATATATATATATATATATATATATATATATATATATATATATATATATATATATATATATATATATATATATATATATATATATATATATATATATATAAATTGAAACTGACCCCGGATATGGGTTCTAGGGGTCCTAGTTCGCGCTCATTTGAAAAAATTTTCTCACCATCGTTACCTCTCTATTAGCGAATTTTTTAAAATAAAAATTCACTAATAAAGATGTAGCTCAACCAAATATTAAAGAAGTTTCGTTCAAGATTTAATATTATTTTTCAGATAATCAGTAATAGTAATATATTTGGCACATAAATTATACGTGGTGTCATACAACAAAGCTTAGCCTCTGCTTGTAGAAGACGCAATTTAATATTAACACCAAGTCCACATATTTACGTCAAAATGCTGCCACTTTCAATTTTCTTAAATTGCCAGCTTTATACAAACACCCCCATACCATTTATCAAAATTTTTATGTACATTTAATCTCTATTTCATCTATTTCTCTTTTGTTAAAATACTGCAAAAATTGATATAAAATTGACAAAATAAATTTTAGCATGTTTACGTGCCACTAGTAGTTTGCATGTATACAATAATAATAACTAGTTACCGCTTTTAACTATATTTTATATTTTTGTTTAAATATACACCCAATTTTTGTTTTAATCCCGATTAAGAAAATGTAAAAGTCGTATGGAAACTACATTAAAAGAAATAGATCACATTTAAATTTTTGATATTTACAAAATTTTATTTTATTTTAGGTTTTGTATGTTTCTTATCTTTAAATGATATATTTTTCAGAATTCGTTTCTTTTCATGAAGATAACCAAATATTAAAGTGTTTCAGTTGTGAATTTAGTTAAAATATGGCCAGTATTTTTATAAATATTCACATTACCATTATCACAATCTAAAAAGTCTGGACGCAGCAAGTGCGTTATGGTAGTGAATTTTCCTAGAAATGATCTGGAACCAACTATTTTTTAATAACTTTTTTTCTTGTAACGTAGAAATATAAATATTGGTATCTACTTTCCTTTTAATATCGTAAACTTACAAACCAAATTTGGTTACCATAACTTTTCAATTTTTGAGATAAAAATTTTCCCCGAAAGAAACCCAAAATTTTCCTGGAAAACCCGGCTCGATTTTCCTTGTAAAGGAACGTATTCAAGCCATTTACAAAAGGGAGGTACGTGCCAAATTTTATAAAAATCGGACTATTATTTTTTGAGTTA
Organism: Tillus elongatus; assembly: GCA_964006375.1. Classification (NCBI taxonomy): domain Eukaryota; kingdom Metazoa; phylum Arthropoda; class Insecta; order Coleoptera; family Cleridae; genus Tillus; species Tillus elongatus. The sequence goes on along the minus strand of OZ023268.1, from coordinate 107,890,657 downwards.
TCGGTGTGATACATACATATATATATATATATATATATATATATATATATATATATATATATATATATATATATATATATATATATATATATATATATAGTATTAAGTTTTTGTGACGGTAATAGTGTTATTTACTCAAAAAATTGTGGGAAAGCCGTCAGTTGCAGAATAAAACTCTTTATTAAAAGCCGAGCTTTCGGAAAAAAATTATTCCATTCTCAAGGCTACAACATGGAAAGAAAAGTTTACAATTTATATAGGAAAAATATAAAAGTTTAAAATACTTACATATAACGTGAGTTTTACTCTGACTAGTTATGCAATAACAAACATGAACGAGACCTTTATTTAAATTTGATTGAAGTCGAAAAGTGCCAAACTGACATATAAGCTAACTATTGTTTATTTGAATTTGTTTTTTGTTTTTGTCTAGGAAATATAAGTAGGGGTAGTGATTTCTAAAATTATTATCTTTCTCTAAGTTTATTAAATTGTCGTTAAAAGTAATTTCAAATTCTTCTAAACAGATTCTTTTATTGCTTAAGGTTTCACTGTGTAAAATAGAAACATTACTAAAATTCATATTGTGGCTAGTGTCGAGATTATGTTCAGACAGAGCACAAGTTCTTTTTTGTAAACGTATGTCACTTTTGTGCTGTGTGACCAAACTACCAGCATAAATCTGGCCAAACTCTAAAGGCTGGTAATCCTGGGTATCAGAGGCGCTATGAGGACGACACCCTCCCCCGCCCTAGAGGTCTTGTTGATGCTGCCTCCGCTTCCCATCTGTATCAGAAGGGAGGCGATAGCGTCGCATCTTAAAACGCGAGATTCTGGAAACTGGTGCGGAGAGGGAGCAGTAATAGGGCATGCAAGAGTCACCAAGGAGGTGGAAAAGGAAATTCCGAATTCCGCCATCAAGGCACGGGATGCCGAGGACGATATTAGGTTGACTAGGCCATATACCCTCAAGATCCCCAGTAGGGATCAGTGGAGAGAAAATGAGGCTGTATTCCAACCTGCAAGCCTGGTCTGTTTCACCGACGGATCTCGGCTGGAGGATCAACAATCCTCCGGGGCAGGAATATATATCGAGGACCTGGGGGTGCGCGAGAATTATGCTCTTGGCGCATATACCACGGCATTCGAAACAGAGGTGTACGTTATCCTGTATGTGGCCAATAGACAGGATGTGAGGAGGCGCCCCGAGAAATGTGTGTACATCTGCTCGCATAGCCAGGCGGTCCTCCGGGCCGTCTGCGCGACCAGAATCAGATCAACACTGGTTCGGGAGTGCGCTGACGCCCTAAAAAGACTAGCCAGGACAAAGGAGGTGCAACTGGTGTGGGTTCCGGGACACTGTGTAGGAGCGGGGAATGAGGTGGCGAATAATCTCGCAAGGCTAGGTTCCCCGGGTCCGTTCTGTGGCCCGGAGCCTGCAATAGGCATAAGTAGAAAGGCGGGCTCTGTCGCCTTAGACAGGTGGAAAGAGGAAGCAATGGAGAGGCACTGGGGGTCGGTTTGTGGCTGTAAGCAGGCGAGGGACTTCGTGGAGGGGCCGGACAGAGATAAAGTTGTCTGGCTACTCGGTAGAAGTCGACCTACGCTTCGCCGCATCCTTGGGGTGCTGGCGGGCCACTGCGTCCTTAGAAGACACCTCTCATTGATAGGCGTAGAAAAGGATCCCATTTGCCAGGAATGCGGCGAGGATGAACAAACGTCCTACCACAACCTGTGTGAATGCGAGGCTTTTGGGAGTCTTCGAGCAGAATTGTTCAGTTAGAGGACTTTGCAGAGGAATCAGGTAAGTACTGTCCAATTGAAGACCGTCACGGCTTTCATTTCGAGGTCGAGGCGGTTTGGCGGCGGAACCGAGGAAGAGTATAGCATGGTTGCTGGGGTGCTGGGGTTGGAAAAAAGGGCCCATTGTGGCCTACTTGCTTGGCGTTGGCTTCCCCACCACTGCTTCTACTACTACTACTAGAAAATGTAATCTGCCCCTGCAGTCATGCCGAAGAATCTGTGGAAATAACTGGGGAACAAACCCACAACAGATGTATTGGTGGGTATGTAGTAGTTATCAGACCAATGATAACCCATGCAAGTATAGTTTGGTGGCCTATGGCACTTCGTGGTATCGCAAGGGCCTAAGGTACTTCATGGTATCGCGAGGCCCAAACTGGTTCAGCTACAGAGACAAGCTTGTCTGATAATAACGGGCGCGATAAGCACCGTTTCATCAGCCGCTCTGGAAGTCCTCCTAAACATTCGACCTCTTCACATTTGGCTAGAGAGGGAGGCTAGGTGGAGAATGTGGCTAGGTGGTTGATCTATGTCCACATTTTCTTTATATAGATCCTGTTTTTATTTCTGTTGTTAATCAGCTATTTTATTATGAGTGTTATGGTTATTAATATTTTAATTAGAGGGTCTTATTTCTAGGCTAAAAATATTGCATATTACATATGGAAATTTTAAATACATGTGTCATTTTCATTTTGTTTTTAAAGGATGTCTTGATCAAAGTACTCTAACGTAGCAATGAAACGGCTTACAGAGGAGAAAACGAGCATTTGTGAAGACAGAAAAGAAATCCCCCCCTCCCTAATTTGGTATTATTTCATTTTAAAGTTCAGGTACATATCCATAATCCCAATCAATCAAATAGTGATCTATTTTAACTCTGCACGGTTGGTGTCTAACTTATATATCGACATAATTAAAGCTTATTAAAATGTACACCTAATAAGGCAAGATATATTAATATGATTTGTTTAACACTATTAAAATAAAGTAAACAGTCACGTAAGTAGCATCAACTAAAAAGTCATTATTTATTTATCTCTAAAGACCATCTGCATACCTGCATATATACTAAAATTGAAAAAATGAATGGACAATTTCGTTAGCAAAATAACACACCTTTAAAGTTCAGTGTGTTACCCAAATCAAGTAGGCGTCAAGTATATTTACACAACAATCTCACAGCCTACTTACATTAAAAGGACAGTTGGAAAAAGTTTGGTAAATAGACCTAATATAATGTTAATCAAAGGTGCCTTATGTTTTATGTGCTATCAAAATCTATATGGAATTATAATAAATTGGGCTTGCGAAATATTTTTTTATATAATTTTTCTATTAACCATTATTCATTAATATTATTATTGACAGATGCAATCATGTTCAATTATTATTTTTGAATGAGTATCTAGATGGAATACGTGTGGATTATTTATTATTGTTATTTCCAATTTTGGTTGTAATGTATTTTTGTGGTTTTCCAATTTTGTTCTTATTGGGTTATGCAGTATTTTAGTTTATATTATATTTCAATTTGTAAGATGCTGTCTCCTACGAATAATGTAACAATTTCGGTGCAAATTTGATTTTTACCTTTGTCGTTTTTATGTGCTGTATATCTCTATTTCTTCCATGAAGATACAATGGTATATGTTATATGTAATTTTGTGTTTACTTACATACAAACTTCGGCTTCAGTATGACATATATACTTAAGATCCTTTATTCTGATGAAGTAAGCTATATGAATATAGTATATTATGTACTGTCGTTACTAAGAAATAAATGTTATAGTATTATAATTATTAGATCGGCAAGACCACGTTAAAGATGTCTGGACGCAGCAAGAACCCTGTAGCAGCAAATTTTCATAAAATTAATTGAAAACACGTAAAATAACAAAATAATTGGTTTTAAATAGACAAATTTGAGAAAAAACTTTTTTTTTCAGAAAAAACGTTTTGAATGAGTTGGCTCACCAAAGCGTAAAAAGGGAACAATGTAACGAAAACTTTAAATGCGGTTATCTGATAAAACAAGCGACCAATTACCATAAATCTAAATTTGAGTTTTTCCAACAACTAAAACGTTTTCAAAAACAAATTCAGTATTACTTCTGCGAAAATTATAATTTTAGACTCAAAGGTAACAAAGTTATTAAGATGTTTTAAAGAAAAATGAAATCTTGTTCCAAACCTTTGACAACTGAACACTATTATTTTTTTCCCAAATATTAAAGTGAAACAAAACAAAATGTTACATGTATCGAGCGGGAATCGAACCCGGGCCGCCCGCGTGTCAGGCGAACATGCTACCACTAAACCACGAATGATAGGTAATAAATTGTTTGCTTACATGGTAGTTACAGAGACGATCGCTGGCTCGCTCAGTGAGTTTAATATTGTATCTAAAGGTAAATTTAGTAAACAGCTAATAAGAGAATTAATTTAATTCTGACTTGAAACACATTCGACGATTGTTTCGATCTTAGATCACGTCTTATTTTTAAGCTTAGAGATAAAAACAAACTGTTCTTAATTAATTTTAATAGAGAAGTAAGCCGATTTTGTTTACAATATTTATTTCATTTTTTCGTATCTTCTATTCTTATAATATAAAACTTAGGCAAAAACGTCAAATTTCTTTCTATAAAAGCGATAGTTCGTTAAATATTTCTTTATTGCCTTCCTTAAACCTTGATCCTTTCACTATATGCTACATGTTCAGTTTAAAACTTTAATTGTGCTCGTTCAACAAGCTACAAATATAGTGTATTTTAAAAATGTATTGAATCCCCACTTTAAAAAAACATCACTTGGCCAGATTTTAATTTCATGTCATCTGTCATTCTAACGTCGTAATTGTTGACAGACGATATAAACAGTTTTCGGGACTTTCTGGCCGAGATTTCTCAATCGCTAGTTCGCGTAGTATGTTTTACGCGTTATATTTGTATTGCTTGATTATCGTTGAATTGTGATTTATGCCTGTAGTATGTATTCAATCTACGCATGGCAACTAGTAGTAGTAGTAGCAGTGGTGGGGAGACCAACGCCAAGCAAGTAGGCCACAATGGTCCCTTTTTGCCAACCCCAGCAACCATGCTCTACTCTTCCTCGGTTCCGTCGCCAAACCGTCTCGATCTCGAGATGAAGGCCGTGACGGTCTTCAATTGGACGGTACTTACCTGATTCCTCTGCTCGAAGACTCCCAAAAGCCTCGCATTCACACAGGTAGTGGTAGGACGTTTCTTCATCCTCGCCGCATTCCTGGCAAATGGGATCCCTCTCTACGCCTATCAATGTGAGGTGTCTTCTAAGGGCGCAGTGGCCTGTCAGCACACCAAGGATGCGGCGAAGCGTAGGTCGACTTCTTCTGAGTAGCCAGACAGCTTTATCTCTGCCCGGCCCCTCCACGAAGTCCCTCGCCGGCCTGCAGCCACCAACCGACCCCCAGTGCCTCTCCATTGCTTCCTCGGTCCACCTGTCTAAGACGACAGATACCGTCTTCATACTTATGCCTATCGCAGGCTCAGGGCCACAGAACGGCCGCCGGGAACCGAGTCTTGCGAGATTATTCGCCACCTCATTCCCCGCTACGCCACTGTGTCCCGGAACCCACACCAGTTGCACCTCCTTCGTCCTGGCTAGTTCTCTGAGGGCGTCAGCGCACTCCTGAACCGGTGTTGACCAGATTCTGGCCGCGCAGACTGCCCGGAAGACCGCCTGGCTATCCGAGCAGATGTACACACATTTCTTCGGGACTCCTCTTCACATCCTGTCTATTGGCCGCAGACAGGATAGCATACACCTCTGTTTCGCATGCCGTGGTATATGCGCCAAGAGCATAGCTCTCGCGCACCCCCACGCCCTCGATATATATTCCTGCCCGGTAGGAATGTTGGTCCTCCAGCCGCGATCCGTCGGTGAAACAGACCAGGCTTGCGGGCTGGAATGCAACCTCATTTTCCCTCTACTGATCCCTACTGGGGATCCTGAGGGTGTATGGCCTAGTCAACCTAATATCGTCCTCGGCATCCCGCATCTTTATGGCGGAAATCGGATTTTCGTTTTCCACCTCCTTGGCGACTCTTGCATGCCCTATTACTGCTCCCTCTCCGCACTAGTTTCCTGAGTCTCGCATTCTAAGATGCGACGCCATAGTCTCTCTTCTGATACAGATGGGAAGCGGTGGCAGCATTAACAGGACCTCTAGCGCGGCTGAGGGTGTCATCCTCATAGCACCTGTGATACCCATGATTGCCAGCCTTTGGAGTTTGGCCAGCTTCCTGCTGGTAGTTTGGTTCACACCACACCACCAGACCAACGCCCCTCAGAGGATTCTCGGCCTGACCATCGCAGTGTAGATCCAATGAAGGATCCGAGGATTAAGTCCCCAGGTCCTCCCTATCACACGACGCACGTATGGCAGCTAACTACTGTGTCTTTGTCAGGCATTGGACTTTAACCACTTCAGTCGTTTCAATTCATGTCAGATTTTATTTTTAATTTAGAAAAACGAACACATTTTTTAAACCAAATTACTTAAAATTTACAACAGTGGATTATTTACATAATAACTAGCTACGTGTAAAGTATCATTCCAGTTACTTTAATGTTTTGAAAAATATAGCGTACTCAAAAATACTTTTGTATATTTTTGGGGGAAAATATTCGTTGTAGCTGATTTACGAACTCGTCCGCCGTCTTAATAAAATGAAGATATTCGCTCGGATACATATGATATATAAATATATATTATAATATATATTGTATATAATATAAAAATAAATATAAAAATTCAAACGGACTATGAATATGGGTTCTAGGTGCCTTTATTCGCGCTGATTTGAAAAAAAAATTCGAAAGTCCCACCGTCGTTACCTCTTTACTAGTGAATTTTCTTACTGATGATTCACTAAAATGCCACCATTTTTAAGAAAAATCGAACACACAAGTCTGTTTAAGAAGGCTTAGTTTATTATTATGATGTATATAAATAAACTAGAAATAAAATAGTTATTTAAAAAAAATTACGGGACGCAGCAAGTGCGTTATGGTAGTGAATTTTTATTAAATGCTTCAAATTTCAATAACTCAATTTTCTATAAACTTAGAAAGTTTAATTTTGGTATGTAGTAAGGTCAAATTACTTAAAATTTACAACAGTGGATTATTTACACAATTGCTAGCTACGTGTAAAGTATCATTCCAGTTACTTCAATATTTTCAAAAATATAGCGTACTCAAAAATACTTTTGTATATTTTTGTGGGGAAAATGTTCGTTGTAGCTGATTTACGAACTCGTCCGCCGTCTTAATAAAATGAAGATATGCGCTCGGATACATATGATATATAAATATATATTATAATATATATTGTATATAATATAAAAATAAATATAAAAATTCAAACGGACTATGAATATGGGTTCTAGGTGCCTTTATTCACGCTGATTTGAAAAAAAAATTCGAAAGTCCCACCGTCGTTACCTCTCTACTAGTGAATTTTCTTACTGAAAATTGACTGAAATGCCACCATTTTTAAGAAAAATCGAACACACAAATCTGTTTAAGAAGGCTTAGTTTATTATTATGATGTATATAAATAAACTAGAAATAAAATAGTTATTTATAAAAACTTACGGGACGCAGCAAGTGCGTTATGGTAGTGAATTTTTATTAAATGCTTCAAATTTCAATAACTCAATTTTCTATAAACGTAGAAAGTTTAATTTTGGTATGTAGTAAGGTCTTTATTAAGGCAAGATATCCACCAAATTTCATTAAAATAGGTTGGTAATTTTCGGAGAAAAAATTTTTTTCGAAAGAAAATTCAAAATTTTAATAACTCAATTTTCTATAAACTTAGAAAGTTGAATTATAGTACGTAGTAAGGTCTCCCCAAAGGAAATATATCAGTTAAATTTCATTAGCACAGCTTTGTAATTTTCGGAGAAAAAAATTAGTTTTTCAAGAAAACTCAAAATTTTCTCGTAAAACCCCCTCCGATTTTTCTGGCTAACGAACTCATCCAAGCCATTAATAAAAGAAAGGCACTTGCCGAGTTTCATCGAAATCGGATTATTATTTTTTGAGTTATCAGACGGATACACACACACACACACACACATATATATATATATATATATATATATATATATATATATATATATATATATATATATATATATATATATATATATATATATATATATATATATGTATGTATATATACATATAAAAATTCAAACTGACCCTGGATATGGGTTCTAGGGTCCTAGTTCGTGCTCATTTGAAAAAATGTTTGCAAAGTCTCACCATCGATACCTCTGTTTTTTTAATAAAAATTCACTAATACTCCAGAACACTAAACATTCTAGGCATGTTATTATTATTATTATTTGTATATTAAGTAGCTTCAAAGTTTACAAGCTAGTAACAAAAATAGAATCAAGAAATTCTGTTATTAAAAGGCTAGATATATGTATTGACATGTTAAGGCAACTAAAACTTTGGTCGACGGATACACGATCTCGAATAAATTATAGGAAATGTTTCATATAAATTTGCATGGAAAGTTGAACATAATCAGTAATTAAGGCAACTGGTTCAAGATGATTGTAAAAAAAAACAGTGAATAAAAAGTAGAATGGTCAACATAAAAGAAAGTATGTTTTTACAGCAACAAAATCGGCGATATGATGCACATAGTTGAATATGTATCTATTTTTTGCATCGCTTATACAGTGAGTCCCCATAGAATGGTACATATTCCGTAAGATATTTAGGGGAAAAACAAAAAAAATGGCTTGGACATGTCAAACATAAGATTGAAATTTGCACATTCTGACATAAAAAAATGAGGCGTCATCGGTTTCGCAATATGAGTCATTGTCAATTGTTTTAAAAAGTAACCCTTACTTTTGATAGTGTTATTGGAAAGAGCCTCTTTTTTCAATAGAGATTACTAAATTTCACTATATGTTAGATAAGGATAATTTTGGGAAAATGGAGCTATAACTTTTGAACTCTTTAATTAAACAATGTAAAAAACAATAACAAGGCATGGGACAATATTAACTTAAATGTTCAAATTGTTGGTCTATAACTTCTTGACAATAAGCAAGACGATTTTCAAATTCTTGTTTTATCGTTTGTGGCGGGGCTTGCCTTATTTCCATGGTTATCTTATTTTGTAGTTCTGCGGCATTTCTCGGTTAATCCAAAGAAACTTTATATGTTACGTAACCTCACGAAAAAATCTACATGAGTTAGGTCCGGAGATCTAGCTGGCCATTCAATAAATCCTCTTCTACCAATCCACTTATTCGGGAAAAGTGAATTAAGGTAATTACGTACTGTTAGCGAGTAGTGTGCAGGAGCTACATCCTGTTGAAACCAAACTAAATCAGGGGGTTTTAGGGTTTGCTCCATTTGGATAAAGTACAGTCAGATTAGAAGATATGTGCTGACGAAGCAGATCCAAACAATTATTAGCACTAAGTGTACGATCAACGAAAATCTTCTTATGGGGATACGTTAAGAATCACGTGTATGAGCAATTTTTTTTCTACAGAGCAAGATCTTTAAATAAAAATTCACTAAAAAATAATTAAAACTACTTTTCTGGAACTCCCGTTAAGGGGTCGTATCTTCACAGAAGAGGGATATGTGAATTATTTTATATGAAAGACGCCCTTTAATTTTTAACAAAGAATCGCCCCTGAATTTTTTCGCACTTATTTGTTTACATCCTGTATATTATAATTGCTAATTTTTTGTGGCAAAATAACAACGTATGTCGAAATCATTTAGTTCCCAACGCTACTGATGCGTCTTATTGCCACAAAGAGGTAATTAATAGCATTTACCACATGAACTTCGATGTAGAACCAGTAACAGTGTGAGAAGATCTCATCCATACAACAAACAATATAAACGTAGTCATTTGAGCATGATATAATAGTAAATAAATACCTGCGCTCTCATGAAAGAAAAATCAAGAAAAATGCATAATGCGGCATATTGCAAATCGATGTTGTAACTGACGATTTATTAAGGAAACGCCAAGCATAAAGAAATCTCCTAGAAAAACAGTGCAATAAATTTCTTGTGTATTTAAATTAAGTTTCCGGTCATAATTTTCAAAGACACATAAACAGGAAATGTTCTTCCCACATCTTCATTACTGTAATTGTTTGACTTTTAAAGTGTCTTTTGTAATTAAATTGTGAACATGACTAAACGATTGTGGTGAAGAAATTTAAAACGCAGTGGCAAAAACAATTAAGTAGTTGGTATTGAAACTATGCAGCAGATACCTACAGACGTCCCCGTCAATACATAGTTTAGCAGCTCGCTTTAAGGTAAAAAAAAGTTAATTTAAGTGACCTACTCTAGTCCCTCCACCGGGAACTTTGGTATATTGTGGCTTCCGTCTAATTGCTTAAGTTTCACCCATCAAATCCAGCTCCCTGCAAAAGTCGATTTTTTTAGGGTGAAAGTTGATTCGATATCTAAACGAAGTCACTTGTCCGTTCCAAATCTCACAGAGAGATAACCTTTCTTCGAGTAAATCTGGACCCGACATGTGTCAGCGGTATCATGCTTTCGGGCAGCAATCAAGCGGGGTCGTTTTCCCGTTTCTAAGCTTGCAGAGGAGGCCTCAATCTCTAGGTGTAATCCATCACCAGAGATCTCAACTCTACTCCGGGGAGGCCTAGACCGGATACCCGCCAATGTTTGCTTAAATTTCACCCAACAAATCGATCTCGTTGCTGGAGACGATACTTTTAGGGTAAAAGTTGGTTTGGCAGGTGTACTGCCATCTGAGTGGGGCCGCTTGCCCATTTTGAAGCTCACACAGACATAGCGTCTATCAGAGTTAGTCCGGATCCCAAATCCGTCAGTAATGGACTCGATGCAGTATCATATGGAATCACGCACCCGAGCAGCATCCAAACGAGGTCATTTTCCCGTTTCGAAGCTCACAGAGGATGCCTCAATCTCCAGTTCTATCCACTCCTAGACATCTCAGCTCCCTTTTGGGTTCGTCTAGACCCCGACACCCACCAGTGCTAGACCCAAGGCGATATTCCATCGAATCCCGCTCTCGACCCCCTCTGGGTTCATTTGGACCCCACACCCACCAGCGCTTAACCCAAGGCGGTATCATCTGAAACTCTGCTCCCGAGTAACAACCAAGCGATGTCACTTGTCCATTTCGAAGCCCACAGTGGAGGCCTCAAAATCTAGGTGTATACCACACTCTAGAGACTTCTGCCTCGCTCCGGGATTAACTGTACCAGTGTTTGACTCCAGGTAATCGCCTTATATGACAGGCAGGAGTTACTTTGAGCCTATTCTTTTAGTTAGTCCCCGGACCCACAGGAGAATGCTTTAGATGTTAGCGTTTCAAGATTTGCTTTACCTAAAAGTTTTGCACTTTATTATAAATCTTAAAATATTATTGCAGTTTAAGGGCAATGTCGCTTTAGCGGTGCAATTATGATTCTATGCCTCTAGCAGCTTTTTTCATTTCATTGTATCTTCCACACTTGATCAGTTGTGAAGCTCTCCTCTCTTGTTCTGCTTGTTGATTTTTCTTTGCTAAATATTTGTCCATCAAATATTGTTATCAAGACGTTATTGTGTCTCAGAATATGCCCAACAAATATTGTTTTATTCCTTGCAATGTCTTACAGAAAATACATTTGTTCTCTCTCTTTTTCTAGCACACGTATTTTAGTTCTTATTTGTGTACCTTGTTTTGGTTATCTTACCGCATGTCCACATTTTGAAATATTATATTCCCATTATCTTTTTTGTCCAAGCCTTCAGCTTTCTGTACCTTATAATGCTAAAAATTTGGCGAAGATATGGGCAGACAGCTCCACATTTTGTCAATGGTCCATCATCGATCTTTCAGGATGATCTCGCGAACTTTTCATCTCTTTTTACACAGGAAAACCACTGAAACACTTGACTTCTCCTGATAGCATCATACTTGTAGGTCGTTTTTAATTAATGAAATCCATAAGATGCCAGTGTTGTCTCATATTTCCTTTGGGGTTTTATAAAAAATATAAAAATTATAATAAGTTGAAATAGTAAATGTCTAAAATGTATTTATTATTTAGTATTTTTAACAAGTCTGTTCATGTATGGTTTACTGTTATTGATTGTTAAAATAATAAATTAAAAACATAATAAAATATTAATTTTATTTTGTATAGATATCATAATTTTGTAATGTACGTAAACAAATTGATGTCCAATTATTTAAACTTCTAATTTACGGTTTTATAAATGTGTATTCTGTAACATGTAACAAATATGTACCTGTTTGGGCAGATTACCGACGAACAGATTTTGTAGGGCTTTATTCCATGCGATGTCGAATATCGTCAACCACATAACCTTAACATACCTACACTTACGTAAAAACGCAATAAAGATGCTAAGTTTTGATAAAAACTTTATTTTTATTGTCCAACAGATAGAAAATTATTTGAAGAAGGTAAACACTGGTCAAACTTGGAAAATGCACAATATACATACAAAATAACCATCAAAAGGGAATTAAGCGTTGAGCGCCAATGGACAATTGATTTAGTAACTTTAGGGTCCCTAGTCTAGTGATTTTTTTGGTTACTTTTTGACTGCCAACTCATAAAATCATATTCCACTAAGAGAGAGACAGTATTCGGTCACGTGGGGTTCGGAAATTAATGAAAGCCCTGTGTATATATATATATATATATATATATATATATATATATATATATATATATATATATATATATATATATATATATATATATATACAGATATATACAGATATATACATATATATATATATATATATATATATATATATATATATATATATATATATATATATATATATATATATATATATATATATATAAACATATCAAAATTCAAAAGTCGGGATCTTCCCATTAGTGAATTTTTTCTACGAAAATTCACTAAAAATTGCTGTTTTAAACTATCCATTATTCCGCCATTTATCACTCACAGTTTTCGAAGGTTCAAAATAAATGAAATATAATGATAATTTCTACTACCAAGTACGATGCGCCGTAAAAACATGCAATTAAAATTAAATTAGCATTTGACTATGAATCTTCTCTATCATTAGAGTTAACAATGCCTAAGAAATAGCCAAGGCAATGACCATAAGTGTTTATTCTTTAGTGCGATCACTCCTATGTGGTGAAAAAAAATCAAACTGATTTCTTGATTCATAGCCCACTCTTATATTAGGTTTTATACTCAAAGCTTCCGCAATACGAGGCTTTTTGTAGTAGGTGAAACTGAAAGATAAATGTTATGTGAAAAACAAATTATTTACGTAGACTATGTAGAGAATGCGTGCAAAAATAAATTTTGATTTACAACAGCATCACGGAAGATTATTAACTTTTTTTATTCGTTATTGTGATGAAAGTTTGGCGGTACTTCACGTTATAATTGTCACAATTTATTAAAAGCGAGCAAAGCTCTTTTAGCCACGGTCACTCCAGGTCAACAACTAATGCTTCAGCTCCCTACTATATTACGATGTTTTACATAAAAAAAGAACAAACAAGGGGGATTCTCTATGCTATCGTCTATCAAGCTCAGCTAGCAAACCCTCAAATTTTCTTTACTTCATATAAACCACTAATAATTTAAGAAGAGAGACAATGCCCATCATAGTTTATATTTTGTTTTTGTGGGTAAGGTGTATGTGCTTAAGTCTTCTTAACTAGGCTTATAATTAAGGAAAAAAACCATGGGATTACACACGTCACGACTAGGGGTCCACCAAGGCAACTTTATTTGAGACACACTTGACTGAACCACGGTAAAGATGGGTTAGACGCAGGGGCAGACAAAAGGAAACTATAACTATATGACTATTAACAATCATGTCAATTGCTTGAACAATATTACTTTAAAAGACAAAATTTTATATATTTTTAAGTTGAGCTAAATTACCTCATGTAATTTATTACACCTAATAAAGTTCAAAATATGTCCAACATTCCTTTTTTAACATAAAACGCTACATGCAACAAATACGCCACATTCAATAGTAGTGAAGCTCCTTGATCAAGACATTTTTTTACTAGATCGTTACATGCGTGGATGTGTTTTTTACAATTAAAAAAGATATGATCAATATCACACACACTTGTTCCATCACAACTATACAGTGGATTGTCTGCCAACCCCATTTTAAATAGTTGTTTTTTGGTGGCACCATGCCCTACGATGATTCTAGCAAATGTTATGTATATTATTCTGTTAGTTGGGACTATTTCTGAGATCGATTTAGAAGGCAAGGTGGGAAATATTTGCCGAAATTGACTTTTTACTATGGTTTATTGTTTGCTCCATTGGTATGACCATTCTTTCCTCATGTGACGTTTACAGGTAGGAAGAAGATCTTTCGTTCCGAGGATATTGCAACTCTCTCCTATTATTGTTGCATTTTTGCCAGTTTATCTACTTCTTCATTGCCCTTGATATTTGCATGTGCTTTTATCCACATAAATATAGCCGTTTTTCCAGACCTCGCTAAGTTCATGTAATTGGATCTAATAATGCCCAGAAGTTGGTCCTTGAATACATTAGAGGGCGCCTTCAGAGCCAAGAGTAATACTTACTGTCGGTTATTATTATAAATTTGGAATTGGATGCTATTTCCATGGCCATTTCAAGAGCTTTGATAACTGCTACTGTCTCTGTCGTATATATGCTGGTTTCTTTGTGTATCTTAAAAACGAAACTGGATGTCGTCGATTCGTAGTATATTGTACACCCTACAGAATCAGATGTTTTGGATCCATCGGTAAATATTAGGGAAGATCCTGGAAACTTTTGGATATTTTCACGGTAATAGCTTTGAACATCTATGTCTTCACTATGGTAATCTGGTAAAACAACAAATGGATTCCATAGTAAAATTTCATATGAAAACGTAAACACTTCTGAATCGTACAATATGGTTGGCGTTACTATTGTGGATGTGTACGATAAAGCTTTTATCAATGGTGGTGAGCTTTTTATTTTGCTTATGCGACAAGATGGTATTGGTTTGAATGCTGATTTTTCCTTGCAATGGTTGCTTTATCAGGAATTTGCTAGAAAGACATTCCCGTCTTAATTTGAGAGGTGACTCATTGGCCAAGGCCAAGATTGATTCTGTGGGGGTTGTTTTTATTAGCCCATGGACTAATCTTAAAAGCTTATTTTAGATGAGTATTTTGCGAGAAGTGTTTGCTTTGAAACAAAATGCTATAATAATATAATTATTCTGTGACATAACGTTATTTTATTAATTTTGTCGTGAATATAACATGCGCTAATAAGTTATTATTTATAGGAATACCGTAAATCGTTTTTTATCCCGACGACTACACACACAATCTTACAAATTAAGTCATCAGACATACTCGTGTCTGTTCTTAAAGTAACATGAAAACAATTAAATAAAAATAATTACTATGCAAATCAAAACGTTAGATACGTCACAACTACATACAATAATATAAATACAGGTGTTCACAAAACAGCACACACAAAATTTGTCGCTATGCAGAGGTGTTTTATCATAATTAAAAAAGTTTGGACGCAGCAAATGCGTTGTTAGCGAATTTTCGTAAAAAAATGTTTAATTGCAAATCTGTCATGTTTTTACAAGAAGGACATTTGGTTGACTGTATAACCTATATAGCACAAACAATATACTATATTTCATTAAAATAGCTTTGTTGTTTCAAAAAGTACAATCATTTTCCGAAAATAAACTTTGAAAGTAGCAGAAAAACTAGTCCGATATCCCTGGCCAACGAACCTCTTTAAGCTATTTACACACCTGCCAAGAAATAATTATTCACAAACAGCTTTAGGGCCAAAATTCAAAAAAAAATATGATAAATTCTTTTATATAAATTGTCCTTACTAATGTTACAATAAATTATATTTTTCACAAAAATTTGACACCTTTTTTTGACAATAACTTACTTAACATTTATTATTCATTACAAACCTTTCACAAAAATCTTACAAAAAATTATTTCTACGGAAACACTAAAATAATTTTGCGAAAACATCTCAAATTCAGCCACTATTTGAGAGCACCTGTATACGGCAGCTCGATTTTTTCGACGAGTAATACAAAGAAAAACTCTCTGGATGCGTCATTTCCATGGGGCTCCGCTATGTATTGATAAAAACGCCATATCACAATTTGTGATATATGTTTAAAATATGTGCCAAAAACGTGAAAAGTTGCAAAACAATTGAAATCACTCAAAAACGATGAACGATATTAATTTTTTTCCTTACAAACATGCATTATAATTTGATGAAAAACACAAAAATGCATTAAAATAATATGTTCTATTAAACAAATAAAGCGTGTATCACCAACGACTTATGGGCCAGCCTGTAATTGATAAAATAGGTTTATAAGATACAGCTCGAGAACCTATAATTAACGTAATACTTTTCCCTCATATCTTGTATAATAACGGATATATTGAGCTTTCCCGTAGAAATGCGTCACCCTGTGTATGTGTAAAAAGGCAACAACTGTAACTGACCCCGTATATGGGTTTTAGGGGTTCTAGTTCGCGCTCATTTGAAGAAATCTTTTAAAAATTAATAAGTCGTGATCTTCTTTATAACGAATTCTTTCTACGAAAATTTGCTAAAATATAGACTATTAAATCATAAACTCTATAGAGGAAACTACTAGCAAAGCATCAGAAAGGGGGTCTATGGAAATTGATTTTCCGAAAATATTTTAGTAAAATGAAGGACAGTGGTGGTTGAAGCTGAAATATAAGGCTTTGCTAAACACACTTATTACGACATTTTTTCGACATAATCCGTATTTGCTTCGAATTCATTGTCTGAAAATTGCAGATTTTGACGTTTGAAATCGCGACTTTGACGTTTCAAAAATAAAAATTATAAAATTTTCAAAATATTGTTTCTGCTATTTCTTCACCTTTTTGCGCCAAGGAAACTTAACTGTTGCATGTGATATTCAATTGATTTTGTTAATCACACAAAATATGTTGTTCTTGTGCTTTCCTCTGATCACCAGTGGCACCCAAACATTTTTTTAAATGCCTATAACTTTGTTTTTTAACTTAGAGCTCTGAATTTTGGTGTATAGAGTAAGCTTGATAGTCCAAACGTATATATATATATATATATATATATATATATATATATATATATATATATATATATATATATATATATATATATATATATATATAAACAAATCTCCCCATTACTGAATTTTTCGTTTTACAGTGCACATTTGCAGTAACATTTGGAAGACCCTCAATCCGAGGGAAACAACCAAAATAGCTCACGCAGGTGATTTCTTTACCTCCGTGGCTATTTTGGTTGTTTCCCTCGGACTGAGGGTCTCCCAAATGTGCACTGGTTGACTGTTGTGACTCCGTGTATTTTTGCATCTTCATCCAGAGTGTTCCCATCTTCACCTGGCTATACCGTACTGATGATGGCTAATAAGCTTGAAACACGTGTATGCGGTTGTCTCCTTGCGACTTTGCCCTTAACGCTTTTTCCTTTTATATATATATATATATATATATATATATATATATATATATATATATATATATATATATATATATATATATATATATATATAAACAAATAAAAATTTAAACGGACCTTGGTTTTGGGTTCTAGGGACCCAACTTGGCGCTCATCTGAAGAAATTTTTCCAAGCTTTTCATCGTGACCTCTCTCTCAGCGAATTTTTCAAAATAAAAATTCGCCAAACATCAGAAAACGCTCTTTGAAATGTACTAAATTGGCGCTTGTGTAAATAAATCATCCGATATAATATAATCAATATTTAGCAATTGTATCTTCTAAGTACATCTAAATACATCCTTTGCCATCCCTTTCCCACCGACGTGCCGTTGGTGACCGCTCTCTCTTTTATAGATATTTGCACGGGCACTGCTCAGAGGAGCTTTCTTCCATAGTTCCTCCACCTGCTGCCCCCAACAGATCTACCAGGGGAACAGAGCGAATGCATACTTTTACTGTCCAGGTCAACAGACATAGAACATCTTGTTATGCCCCCTCTTTTGTCCCGAGGACTTCCAAGTTGTGGAATTTCTTGCTGGCACATGTTTTGCTTCTCTGAACCTCCAAACCGTCAAGTCCAGAATTAACAAGTTGCCTCTTTCCTCCTTGTCGATACCCACGGTACGATAGTATTTAGGCTGTAATCCCTCGTGGTGTGTTGTAATAAAATTAAAATTAAAAATAAGATATATTACATTAATTAATCGTAATACTCACCTAGCAAATTAATTTGTTAAACCTCGTTCAGACCAAAATTTTAAGATGTTTTGAATAACTCAGCAACACCGCAACAAAAACCAAAAAGTCAGAGATAATTTTACGCCGAATTGCAAAATGTGAAAATATACAGTGTGATCTATTTAAGAGACTTGACCTTAAAAGAGGTCCTCTGTAGTGAACCATCCAGTATATTTGGAAATAATTTTAAAATGTGCGATTTTTGACACCATAATGAACAATATCTCCGAATCTTTTTAATAGGGTCGATATTGTACTTTTACACAATATTAGGACACCGTGTATAATACATCACAAAAACATCTCTAAATTTTCACACAAAATGTGCACCATATAAATACAAAGGAAATAAAAACTGATGCTTTCGCCCAATAACATCATTTTGACATGGGAAATTTATTTTTAGTCGATTCAATTCTAACAAATTTTTAAACAAAAGCAGATTATTTGCTCCACATAATCCGCCATTCCATTCCACAAACAGTAAAAATTGAATATGCGGAGTTCGACCTAATTTATCTTTAAGTTATGCAACATCGCGTTAACAATAGGCTGCATTTCCAAATGAGGAAGAGAAGAACGATTTCGTTTTCATTTCAATTGCATGTGTACCAGTTTAGATCAGTCTGTAAAATAAAAGTGAAGCATACGAAGCATAGCTAATGTATGCCCAGAGTATCACGATTATCATATAATTTAAATTAACAAGCTGGGTTTATAAGTAGACTGTACTTATTTGGAAATACGGCGTTATTCTTGGAGGCCATTTAGTTGCCTGCGTTCTGTTTAGATTTGCGATATCGCTTAACTATTTTAAAATAGGCAATTAAATGAGTATTATTATGTCTTTATTTTATTTTTTATTAATATGATTTAAGGTCAAATTAGAAGCATGCGTAAGTATAGTGTATTTTCGCATTGACACTCTCTTTGTCTGTGACAAAGAGACGAATTTACCGCATCCTGTGGGATGTGGTAAATTCGTAGACAGAAGACTTGTAAACTGGTAGCAGATTACAGACACTAGGTATTAAGAGGCTTTTAAAATAAAGGAAAAAGTTCTACATTTATTCGCAGGAAGGAAACTACCACTCTAAGTTACTTTCAGAATGTCTCACAAAAATGGATAGTTTGATTTTTTTACTAAAAAAGTCTGGACGCAGAAAGTGCGTTATGGTAGTGAATTTTCATAAAAATGTTTTTAATAGCAAACCTGTGTATTTTTTTAAAGAAAGCAGGCATTTTGGTTACCAGTATAACCTATATAGATAAAACAATGTGCCATGTTTAATCAAAATGATTTTATTGTTTGAATATGTACAAAAATTTCCGAAAGTAAACCTAAACCGTTCCTGAAACAAACCGTTTCTTGGTCAACCTTATGGGTTAATAGCAAATTGAGCTTTTCAAATATGAAGCATTTAATCAGAATTCGCTACGATAACGCACTTGCTGCGTCCAGAATTTCTTTTCTTACAAACATGCATTATATGTCAATGAAAAATGCAAACATGCAATAACATAAGGCATGTTCGACTAAAAAAAAAATGTATCACCAACGACTTATGGGCCAGCCTGTGATTGTAGAAAGAATTTTTTAAGATGTAGCTCAAGACACCCTAAAATTAATGCATACATTTTCTTTTCACATCTTGTATATAACGGATATATTGAGCTTTATTGATTTTGTACGAAAATTCGACAAAAATTATATACCATTAAACGATAAACTCTACAGCTAAGGCTACTGCCAAGCATCAGAGAAAAAGTCTATTTGAAATAAATTTTGTGGAAACATTTTAGTAAAATGAAGGACAATGACGGTTGAAACTAAGACTTCAGGGTTTGTAAAACATCCTTCTTGAGACATTTTCTTTCCATAGCCCGTATTAGATTCAAGTCATTTGCCTAAATGTTGCCAATTTTTTTATTATATATAATTTATTTTTCTTTAAATGCCTATAACTTTTTTGTCTTTTGACCTACAAAGCAAGGTAATTTACCTATAGCGATATAAACCCGTGTACCAAATTTTGTTGCCCTTACTTTGTTATTTCCGGAGATATATTTTTTTTTAAAAAAACACTAAATTTTCCGGGAAAACCTCCACCGATTTTCCTGGCTAACGAAATTATCGAAGCCACTTGTAAAAGTAAGGTATTTTCCAAATTTAATCAAAATCGGCCCATTATTTTTTGAGTTATCGGCGTATATATAAATCAAAACTAACCCCGGATATGTGTTCTAGGGGGCGAAGTTAGGGCTCATTTGAAGAAATTTTGTCAAAATTCAAAATTTGGGATCTCCTCATAGTGATTTTTTCTAAAGAAAATTCACTAAAACGGAAAAAACCTTGTTGGACTTTGAGCCGCGAATCAGGATGGGTCTAAAAAGCGTTTTTAAGAAAGCCAATTTGCAACTAACATTTTCGACAAAAAATATTTTAAGAATTTCGGGAGGTAGCAAAAGCGTTATAGTAGCGAATTTTCATAAGAATTGTACACTATTATTATACGGCATATTAGTAAAGTTAATACTTTAAACTTACGCAGACGTTGTAGAATACTGCTCTAGCACCTAATGATTTGACAGTTTTCTATAGCTTACAGGGTGCTCAAATGAGAGTGGTATTTTATGGGTACATTTAACTGCAATTATCTTAGTTATTTTATATGCAACACCCTCTACTTTTATTCTCTTTAAAAGTACTATAGCATTGCATATACTAAATGTTAACATTTTTATGTGGAGTAAAATTTTGCCAAACTTGTCCTAATTTCCTCTACAATCAATAATTACGTGTCCCATTGTAGGACAGATTGTTTTCAGATGATGTGAAATTTTCTATATCCTTGTTTGTAAACTTTTTTTTCTAATTTCTTTCTGCCTGTAACATGACATTAATACACACACACACAAATATTATATATATATATATATATATATATATATATATATATATATATATAATCAGTGAAAAAATCCCGCATAAAGGAAAAGCTTTTTGGGCTAATAAACTGAAACATTAAAATCTTGAATTTTAGTTTTGAACCAAAAAAAAAGCCGAGATGGTAAACCGCTATATAGTAAATAGTCTTACTTCATGGTTACATTTCTTGTAATCTAACAAGGTTTTTGTCTATTAAGAATAGCATCGGTCGTCCAGTGGTGACAAGGTGTGCCCCTGAAGGCAAGCATTCTGGCTTTGTTTCCCACCAGGTGATCATTTCATTTTTTCAGTACATACTGTAAAATTAACGTCAACCGAAGTTGTGACATTGTGTTTGAGGAAGTTGACTGTCTGTACGGTCCGTTCTTCGCAGGGCAGGTAGAGCTGTCGGTACCGTTTACCATGCTAAGCTAGTCCCGTTAAATATGCTCCTAACAGAAAGGCAGAGGTTCGGCGGAATTTTCAGGATAGTTAAGTGAAACTGTTCCCAGGCGTCGGTAATTCGAGATAAAGCGACGCTAAAAACACAAAAAGACAACAAAAATATTTGAAAGTGTTTCAGTTAATATTTCGGCAAGTCTTTGTATCTTTTATAATACTAATGTAACCTTTTATCTTATTGGAGGATACCTACCTATATTTTATCTTACACAATATTTTGCGAGATACTGCCGGGAATTTATATTGAAATTATATTCAAACATTTAAAAATATTCAGTGCACACCAATAAGGAAACAAGCAAGATCAGTAGCAGAACAACATTTGGAATATATTCTATTAAAATATACAAGAGTTTGAATATTGTAATTCAATAAATTTTGGGTCACACCCACAATCAAATTAGCTTAGTAATTACAACAGTGACATTATTAAAATTTAAAATCAACGAAAGGATATTTTTATTTGATAATAGTTAACATAAATTTAACAAATAAGACGCAATTTTTATGCCTGTCGGGAAAAAAAGTAAATTCAGCTAATAAACAAATAATTTTATAACACTTCCTTACTTTTCTTTAAGGCAATGTGAAGTAGATTTAGATAATCACTATCTAAATCTACTTCACATTCTTTCTGAGGCAAAAAACTCATTTAATAACCACATCAAAAACAAAGTCCTCTCAAGCTCCAACGGCAGCAAACACTTCTGGGATCATGCTAAATCTATTGGGAATAATTTCTGCAAGAGCACGTTCCCACCTCTTGTTTCAGGGGATGAAATTGTTTCTACCGTCCTGGGCAAGGCTGAACTTTTCGCCTCGTTCTTCGCCGGCAATTCTACTCTCAACCCACCTCCAAATGTTTAAGCACCAACAGAACCCAATGTCGCGCATAAAATTACGGATATCATTTTCAAAACTAAAAAGGTACGAAAGATCTTACAATAGAGGTAAATTCCCTTGTAACTGCTAAACTGCTCGAGTACAACCCGTCCCCAAGAAAGGATCCAAAGCGCTTCCTAGCAACTACAGGCCTATTTCTCTCCTTTCAGTCGGCTTTAAAGTGATGGAAAGATATAAAAATACCGAATTACTTTTTTTTTTTTTTGAAAAACACAGTGTAATCCACGACAGGCAGTATTGATTCCATCAGCGCAGATCAACTGCCGACCTCCTTTCCTTTGACACCCATTCTTGGAACAAGTCTATGGAACTACACGGTGATTGTCGCTCTAGACATATCCAAGGCATTCGACCAGGTCTGGCACGCAGCGCTGCTTAATATACTTCCGGCCTGTGGCGTACCACCAAAACTATGTACCTGGGCAGCAAATTTCCTTTCCAACCGGAGTATTTCGATTGTCGTGGATGGCCATTCCTCTAAACTGTATCCAATTAATGCAGGAGCCCTTCAAGGTTCAGCTTTAGCCCCTGCTTTGTTTCTTCCCCACATCAATGACCTCCTCTCTAGCACATCCAACCCAGTTCACAGTTACGCGGACGACAGCACCCTCCACTCAAATATACAATATTCTAAGCATGTTTCTTTAGCCCAATTAGATGAGGATCGCAAAACCATGTTATTCAAAGTCATCAGTCCTTTTCACTTGTTGGCATTTCTGTGGATCGAAATCTCAATTGGCACCAACATGTCACATCATTTGCAGAAGCGGCTGCTAAGAAATTAGGATTGGCACCAACATGTCACATCATTTGCAGAAGCGGCTGCTAAGAAATTAGGTTTCCTCTTCCAGGCCCGCAAATACTTTTCACCAGCTAATCTCTATACCTTATATACTTCACAAATAAGGCCAAACCTCGAATACTGCTCCCACATCTGGGGTGCCGCTGCCGCTTCTACACTTGTTATCCTGGACTCAATTCAGAAGAGAGCTATACGTCTCATTGGTGACCCTCCTCTCACCCAAAGGCTGCCATCGCTTGCCCACCGACGTGCCGTGGTGACCCTGGAGCTTTCTTCCATAGTTCCTCCACCTACTGCCCCCAACAGATCTACCAGGGGAACAGAGCGAATGCACCCTTTTACTGTCCAGGTCACCAGACATAGAACATCTTGTTATGCCCGCTCTTTTGTCCCGAGGACTTCCAAGTTGTGGAATTCCTTGCCGGCACATGTTTTTCCTTCTCCCCCGAACCTTCAAACCTTCAAGTCCAGAATTAACAAGTTGCCTCTTATCTTCTTGTCGATACCCACGGTACGATAGTATTTAGGCTGTAAGCCCTCGTGGTGTGTTGTTGAAATAAAAAATAAAAATTTTTTTTAGTGGTTGGGCCAATTTTACTGAGACATCATTCATATATAGCTTTACAAAGTTTGTTTACGTTATAATGAAACCGTAAATCCTCATTTATTTTTATTAAATATTTTCTTGATAATAAACACAAACGTATTAAACAATGTGTGTATTATAATAATGCTGACAGATATCAATGATAAACAGTCGTACTTTCTCAAACCAAACTTTCTACTTTATAATAATAAAATAAGGAATATTCCATACATCTCATCCTCTCTTCAATAGACAATACAATTAGCAAACAAAACATTGGTGTAATTTATATATTATTAAACGTCATTGAAATATTTTAAATAGATGCTACGAAAAACTAACCTACTAAAAAAGAGTGTCTAAACACGAATAAAGAGGTTGATTTCAACTGGTGTTAAAATAATTATTATTATCTAGAGAAGGCGACGTAAAGTTTTAACAGTGGGTGTTCTCATAATTGTTTTTTATTGTTTGCCGTTGTAAGATTTTAGCTGATTATAAATCACAGTGCTTGACGGCGTGGTTTATTCAACAATGCGTAAAATTGCCGAAATAACCGCACGAACAAATGTCAAACGCGTGCTTATTAGGTAGTTGTGGCCTCTTTTTGTTAGAAGATATTCTGTGGTTTTTTATTTGTGCAGGATTGAGACATTTACGTTTATACTGCTTGTGCTCCAATTATAAAAAACAATATTTTGCCTTACCTTCGGGTCCTAGCTACAGGTTGGTATCACATGTATAGGATTAAAGCTCTAATTTATGAAGCTATACATAAAGTATGTATTTTACAGGGATAAACTTACTTGTATTATAGAAGGGGCACAAAAACTTTATTATCAAAAATAGATTGTAACAGGTTTTAATAATGGTGCTAAAAGTCTATGGGATACTGAGATACCGTGAATAGAATGACAGATGGAGTAAGAAAGAGAGAAGTGATTGAGAATGTACCTGGACAGCAAACTTCCTCTCCAACCGGAGCATTTCTGTTGTTGTGGATGGCCATTCCTCTAAACTGTATCCAATTAATGTAGGAGTTCCTCAAGGTTCAACTTTAGCCCCTACTTTGTTTCTGCTCCACATAAATGACCTCCTCTCTAGCACATCCAACCCAGTTCACAGTTACGCGGACGACAGCACCCTCCACTCAAATATACAATATTCTAAGCCTGTCTCTTTGGCCCAATTAGATGAGGATCGCAGACACATGGAGGGTTCTGTCTCCATGGATCTCCAAAAAATATTAGACTGGGGAAGTAAAAATCTTGTACAATAGAACCCCACCAAATCTCAGTCTTGATTTCCTTCTCATAAAAGATACACCAGCTCTAGAACCATCACAATGAACACCAAAGTAATGAGTCCTTTTCACTTGTTAGCATTTCTGTGGATCAAAATCTCAATTGGCACCAAAATGTCACATCAATTGCAGAAGCGGCTGCTAAGAAATTAGGTTTCCTCTTCCGGGTTCGCAAATACTTTTCACCAGCTAATCTCTATACCTTATATACTTCACAAATAATGCCAAACCTCGAATACTGCTCTCACATCTGGGGTGCACCTGCCGCTTCTACACTCGCTATCCTGGACTCCATTCAGAAGAGAGCTATACGTCTCATTGGTGACCATACCCTCACCCAAAGGCTGCCATCACTTGCCCACCGACGTGCCGTTGGTGACCTCTCTCTTTTTTATAGATATCTGCACGGGCAGTGCTCAGAGGATCTTTCTTCCATAGTTCCTCCACCTGCTGCCCCCAACAGATCTACCAGGGGAACAGAGCGAATGCGCCCTTTTACTGTCCAGGTCACCAGACATAGAACATCTTGTTATGCCCGCTCTTTTGTCCCGAGGACTTCCAAGTTGTGGAATTCCTTGCCGGCACATGTTTTTCCTTCTCCTCCGAACCTCCAATCCTTCAAGTCCCGAATTAACAAGTTGCCTCTTTCCTCCTTGTCGACACCCACGGTACGATATTATTTAGGCTGTAAGCCCTTGTGGTGTGTTGTTGAAATAAAAAAAGAGAATGTCAGGGTGGGATCACGTATACTAACTGACAAGAAAGAAATTACAGATGCTTTTAATTGCCATTATGTGAATGTGGGAAAACAAATAGCAGGAAGATTTGGACAAGATGTACAGTCGTCTAGAAAGAAGGGAAGCATAAACTCTGTGTATATGACAGCAGCGACGGACGTACAGGTCTTAAAACTGATAGGGCCACTAGAGGCCAGAAAAATACCAGGAATAGACAATATAGAGTCTGAATCACTAATAGTAATTGCGGACCTGATTGTTGGGCCTTTGAGTTATATCTTAAATAAATGCCTGTAATACGGTTAGGTATATATATATATATATATATATATATATATATATATATATATATATATATATATATATATATATATATATACAAGAATGTAGAAAAAGTAGATATTATATACTACCGACCAATTTCGCTGATATCTAATATTTCTAAAATGTTGGTAAAGATGATTAAAGACAGAATAGGTGGTTTTTTGAAGAGGTATCAAATACTGCCTGAAAACCAATATGGTTTTAGAGACAATAGAATCACAGAAGACGCTCTGATCACTATAAGGCAATTAATTTATAACACGCTAGATACAAAGAAACGTAGCCTGTGCTTCTTCCTTGACTTGGAAAAGGCACTTCATACTGTGAATCATAGGGTATTGTTGGATAAGTTATATGATATAGGAATAAGGGGTAAAGCTCATAAACTGCTAGAAAGTTATTTGGAGCAGAGAATGCAGTGTGTCAACATTGGTGGCGTTCTTAGTGATTTTGAGGCAGTTACTTGCGATATGCCACAGGAAAGTGTTTTGGGCTCGTTGCTCTTTATAGTTTATTTGGATTTTTACAGCAAACAAAAGGCAAAATTTTGAGCTTTGCCGATGATACCGCACTATTTTACGACGATGACTCCTGGGAATCGTTGGAACTAAAAGCGGAACAAGATTAGTATGGAATCAAAAAGTGGTTTAATTGCAATAACGTAACGATAAATGTAGGTAAAACACATTATATAATTTTCCCGAATTATGGTAATAATCAGCCACAATATATATCGCTAAAGGTATCCAAGGAATTAGAGATCAAGCCAGTTTATTGACATAAATATCTAGGAGTTGTATTGGACCAACATCTGAGATGGGACAAGCATGCGCATATAATCACAGGAAAACTAACATAGTCTGAAGTATCTCAAGAGTTTGTTAACTTTTGAGCAATTAAAATTAATATATTTCTGCCTTGTAGAGTCGCGCCTTTGGTATGGAATAGTTTCATGAGGAGGAGCTGCTGCTTGTCATCTTAGAGATGTGAACGTTGTTCAAAAATAGTTCCTGAGAATAATACTTAGGAAAACACGTACTTATTCGCCTAGATTACTGTTTCATGAAGCTAATATAATGAACCTGGAACAACTATTTGCATACAAAGTTATTCTGCAAATGAGACGATCTGCTAACGACAATGAATCTTGTGCCATTACGTATGACTTACGAAGAGGCCACGATGACCTGAAAACTAATAGACCAAATAAGGCAGTAGGACAATATAGCTACGGATATTATTCTGCTCGTTTATATAATAAACTGCCAGACGATATAAAGAGTATCTCTTTGAAACTTGTATTCAAATGAAATTTAAGAAAATGGGTACTGGGATCTGCGGATTCAATTCACCGACTTGTGCAGGACTACCAGACTTGATTGCCTAATATATAAACAATGAATGTGAGTGCGTGTGAGTGAGTATGTGTGCACGAGTCTGTATGTGTTGTGAAATGTCTGGTGTGTATAGAGAGCGAAAAGGTTATGATGGTGATAGTAGGGATTAAGGCTAGGATAGGATGTACCGGGTCGGTTTGTTTCGCAATGGATCGCAGTGTTATGAATCTTATGGGGGACCTCTCAGTTTCACTTATCTTGATGCCGTGGGAAATTTGATTTTAATCTTAGAGGATACCTAATTATCCGTTGTGCTGATTCAAAAGTAGAAATTAGGAATGATTTTTTTTTATAAAAGATTTTCAAATACTAGAAGAAAACCATAATCCACACACCAGCTGTGCTTTTAGTGGATATTGTATGGTTTATTTTGTTATAATTTTATTTTAAACACTTTATATTTTACATGTATAGTTAATATGGATGCAAATTATTTGAGTTAAGTAAAAAATGACCTAATGCACACGTTGTAGGTTGTCTGGATAGAGATAAATTTAATCATCTTTTAGTATGGCAGTACCCTAATTATTTTAATTTTTTGATTCGTAGAGAATCGAAGTGCTTCGACCCTTTAGGTCTCTTTAATCTCCGAGTCATAATGACGGGTCCATGGTTCGTCCATAGTGGCAAGGCGTGCGGGAACTCTTTTTCAAAACGGTAGCATATTTCCTTCGACATTGTCGAAGATGCGAGCTTCTGATCATCGTTCACGCATTTCAAATCAGTTTAGCCACTGTTTAATTTTCAACAGTCAAATTTCGACAAGTTATTTATAAAATATCATAATTGTTACAATATCAACTAAATTAGTTACTTATTTTTGCCCTTCCTTGGTGAAGCCGTTTTATACTAATACAAATGCAGAGGCTTCTCAATTTTGCATGAAGCTAGAAAATTTAAATTTTATATATTTAAGTACTCTAAGTCACTTAAAAATTACAAATTTCATTAAAGTAGTTAGAGGGCAAGAACTCTCACCTACACCAAAGTTAGAAAAGCTATCCAGGAGAAAACTTAATTCATATTTAGGAAAGTAATCTGCCAACTTATAAATGTGGAAGGTATTTTTCCTTATTACTAACCCAGTTCGTTTTAGTCAACCATATCGAACCGGTTTTTCAACAACAAATAAAGGTTGTTCAAAAACAAATTATTAGTATATTGTTTTAATTAAAGGCCACTAATATCAACAATAAAAAATGTAAGGCTAGATGTATTCTCACTACAACTAGAACCGTAGACCGGTTTCGCTCTAATTAGAGCTCGTCAGTGCGCCTTACTAATTGCAGCGAAAATACACCTCTAAAATAATACGGCTATGGTAGCCAGCCTTCCAAAACTAAGTGAGATGTATACATCTCCCTTAATAAAAAAAATGTCTGCTGAAAATTATAATTTTATACTCAAAAATGACAAAGCTATCCCGGCGGTATACAAAAAGGTGAGATCTTAGTAGAAACGTATAAAATCTGGTCAATATGTTTCTACCAAACATAAAAGTTGGTGTAACAAAACAAAATGTTACATGCATCGTGCGGAAAACGAACCCGAACCGCCAGCGTGTCGCGAGAGCAAATTTAATTTCAATTTCAAAATATTTTTTCATAATTCATAGGTATAAAATATTACAATATGGTAGGTAGAAGGTATTAGTCTATCAACAGAGAAAACTAGACATCTAATAATATTGTTTTACAATTTGCTTAGTATAAACATGGCTCCTATCTTAAGATTCATCCATGGTTTATGTTTACATATTTTGAGTATAATAATAATTATATATATATATATATATATATATATATATATATATATATATATATATATATATATATATATATATATAGTATGTACTGAAAAAGTGAAAGGAGTACCCTGGGATCGAACCCAGTACCCTTCGGTTCAGAGGCTCAAGTTCTTGCCCCGGGACTACCAAGGCCTCGACACTTATGAATGAAATATAGAATGTAGGTATATGCATTTGCATCAATCAAATTTTTAAAGCATCTTTTAGAAAACGGCCGATTTACAAATGATTGCGACAGTCGCCACTTTCAGTAGCCATTTTGACGAAATAATTAAGGAATGTCATATATTGCGTTTTAGTTTGAACTACATGTTCACTTGGAATTCAAAAGGCCTAAAATTTAAGAAACTTGTTCTTTGATATATATTCTAGGCGACGAGTGTTTTTGGATAAATACTGTGACGAAAACTTGTTAAATCATGGTTTCGCAAAAACGTCATATTTTCTTTATAAAAGTCCTTAAAATTTTCTTTATTGTCTCCCTTAAATCTGGATTTTTCCACTAAATACTATTACTTCCCGACTGAAAAAACAATCACTTCACTAATTTTGAATCCATGTCATCTGTCGTTCTAACATAATTAACGCCTGTTATTTGAGTTGTTTGATTGTCGCTGAATTATGATTTATGCTGTAGTATGTATCATCTACGCATGGCATCTGACTTCTCTGTCTTTCTTATGCATTGGACTTTTAACCAACTTATTTACAACAAAGGTCTATTCACACCATTTCTAGCTATATGTAAAATGTCATTCCAGTTACTCCAATACTTTCAAAAATATAGTGTATTCAAAAATATTTTGGTATATTTTTTGGAGGGAAAATGTCTGTTGTAGCTGATTTACAAACTAGTTCAAGGTATTAATAAAATAAAGATAAGGCCTTGAGTGTGGGTTCTAGGGGTACTAATTCGCGCTCATTTAAAAAAAAAATCTGAAAGTCTAACCATCGTCACCTCTCCTTAGTGAATTTTCATCAAGAAGTTAATGTAAATGAAGTATCTCCAAGTACCGTGAGTTGTTCAACCTAGTTATATAAAAAGTTATTAAGTGCCAACCACAATATCCACCTTTTTTTCTTTGGAACAATAAACTAATTAATTGAGCAAAGTTGGATTTAAATTATGTATATTTTATTAAGTGATTGGCTAACCAAAAACTACTTATTGGAACGTTTCTTACTACAATATATAAAACAATTTTTCTTCATTTGTATTTATATCATTTACATTTTTATGTTATAAAATAGTTAACTAATTTGAGTTCACTGTATATATTTTCAATCAACCCTTTTGGTAGTTTTAGGATTATAAAACATTTAAGACTCACCTGGCGCCCTTTAATTGTCCCTTCCTCCCTAAATTTTTTTTTAATTTTATCATTCGCTTCTTGCAAGGCGAGGTGATTGATAAAATAAGGGTGCAAGTTTCTTTTAAGAGTTTTCAACTTGCCTTCTTCTGAAGGAGGTTCGGAAAGCCTTTTGAATAGACCCTGCATGGCTGCAATATAAAGGTCAACAGATTCTTTCTCACCTTGTGTTCTTTGTTTAATATCGGACCACAAACGTTCATCATAGAGATAAGGTAAGAAAACTTGTTTAAGACGGAGCTCTAAAGATGGCCAATCTGCTATGGAGTCTTGCACAGACCGATACCACACCAAGGCTTGGTCTTCAAATAGATCGACAGCACTGGCAAACAGCTCGTCCAAAGAAATATTTCTAGCTCTATGCAGTTCATGCACTCTCTCAAGAAATTGCATTAAATTCAGTTTAGAGTTGCCTTCAGAAAATTTTGGACCCCATTTATAAACAGGAACACTACAAGAAATGTTGTGAGGCGACTTACTATGATAGGGAGAAAGAGAAATTTGGTTATTAGATGAAGACGGGGCAACGGTAAGATGTGAATCTATTTTCATTAGAAAGTCACTCTCGAGTACGAGAATATCTTTTTTAAGTGCAGAGAGTTGTTGCATCTGCTGTTCGTTATCAGGTTGCATCCTCCCGAGACGAAGAAAGACATGGGATAGGCGTGCAGAAAGACGTTTCGCCTGAATAGATGTAGATGGGCCAGACAAATTACCAATTTTTGGTGCAAGGTCAGTGAGTGTGATCTGAATACCATTAATATCTTTTGAAAAGTCACATGGGGAGGAAACGATCTTTGATACAGCTGTATCATGATGTAATAAAGCACGAAACTGCTTTCTACGCTTGTCTTGTGTAGATGCAGGAATTTCACCACGTAAAGCGATTTTGTAATATACAAATTCAAACAGACCTTGAATATGGGTTCTAGGGACTCTAATTCGCTCTCGTTAAAAAAATAATTAAAGACTCACCATCGTTACCTCTCTATTAGTGGATTTTCATCAAGAAAATTTCTTAATTAGTCATTTAGTCCATTTTAGAGTGATCGTTCTGCCTCCCGGAGGGGGCGAAAGCCGTCGGTCCCGTGTACCATGCGATGTACGTTAAAGATCTCTACCATCCCTACAGAAAGGCGGAGATTCGGCAAATTTTCCAGGATAGCGACGTGAGGCTGCTCCCTGGCGTCGGTAATTGACCATAGTCGCAGAAATAGACATTAAATAAAATAAAATTTTGAGTGACTATACGGGTCAAAATGAGTTGTAAGGATTATAATTTTTTCTAAAAGTGACAAAACAATGATTGTATTTTGTCTCACCGTTCATATAACCGCTTCAGAGATAATAATGAAGCTGTAACTAAAAATAATTGATTAGTTGAAGAATCCAATGAATGATTAATAAGATACGAAAGGAAATAAAGTACCCGTACACCATACAAATGAACAGTGATGCCAATTTTCAACAATTCATGAGATATTATTATAGACACGTTCTTCCAGCAATAAAGATTACGTTGATTTCCTTTGAAAACAAAGAACATACGGCTTTTTCATAGTAAAACTGAGCGATTGCTTTGTATCGTATAAATCTTGGTAATAGACAAATTTTATTGTTACAACGTGACAGATAAAAGTATTAAGATTATGTCAGAATTAATTGTGGCAAATTAACTGTAGACAATAAATGATGCATGAAGTAACTTGAGTACTGTGGAAATAATTGTATGGTTTCGCCATTTTTAATGTGGTTCAGTGTAAGTTGGATAGTGCGAAATTGAAACAAGCTTTCAAATATAACTTTTTTAGCTGTCGATTTAACCTTAAACTTATAAACCTCACCTTAAAGAATAATAGAGGCTGAGTGTTTCACCTAATTTCTCAGCGGAATAATAGTTTGAGTTTGATATTTTGTCACAGTATTGTTAAATACAGGGTGATTCATAAGTGGTGACCAAAAATGAAACCCCATGTTCTTTGAACAATTTTAGAGAGGGTATGTCCTATCAAAATTTTTCCTATAATGCTTCATTAAAAAGTTACAGGGTTAAAGTTGAATTTCAAAAAAAAAATCCCAATCTTTTAAAAAGTAGCACATATATTTTACTGAAACTTCGCATGTGTAGGCTGCTATGTAAGGCGCGTATTCTACCATAACAATTGAATCGGCTAATCCAGCAGTGGCGCGCGTAGCCACATGTCATTGGTTATCCCTCAAGAAAAAAACGGGTAAGCCAAAGATATTTTTTTTAATCTTACTTTAATTCGTGAACAAAATGACTCTCTTGATAATTTTCTGTACGACCCTTATTTTACGAGTAAGCAATGAATCAGGTAAGTGTTTTAGAGCATAGTTCATGATCTTTAACCAGTCGTTGTTTGGTAGAAAATCGTAATGTTACACTTTTATGCCTCCATTGGCCTCAATACACGCACGACATCTTTTTAATATGGAAAATTTAATGTCTTGATAATTTTTTGTACGACGATTATCTTTGTTGTATTTTAGTAAGTAGTAGTCTGGTTTGCCAAAGTTGTCATTAAGTGTCCCTTAACGTTTAGGTTAACAAGTTATTATTTTGAATCGGTGTAAGTGCTAAACTTTATAAAATTGCAAAATTTTCTACTCTTTTACTTCTTATAATGGAGTACACCTCAGAAGAGTATTCAGATATAATTTCTATCTACGGATATGCTGATGGAAATGCTCTAGCTGCTTGTCGGGAATATCAACGTAGGTTTCCCACTCGCCGTCAACCTACACCAAGGGTTTTTCCTTGATCGTTTTCAAGACTTCGGCAGTGCGGTGTTGGACAACGTCCTGACGCTAAAGCTAATGGTAGAAGACAACATCAACTTGAAGACGAAGAGAGGGTGCTGGATGCAGTGATGGATCAACCTTCTCCAAGTACTCGGAGGATTGCCACGCAGTTACAATATTCACAAAGCTTTGTTTGGAGAACTGTACATCGAGAAACCTTACATCCATATCATCGACATAATGTTCATTGCCTTCTACCTGGAGATAATGTGCATCGACGAGTCTTTTGTGAATGGATGTTGGAAATGAACAATCAAAATATCTTATTCCCTAATCTAATCTTCTGGTCTGACGAATCAACATTTACAAGAAATGGTATTTATAATTCTCATAATGAGAATGTCTGGTCATTGGAAAATCCACATGCAACAAGGACTCGCACATTTCATCATACATTTTCCATAAATTTATGGTGTGGTATTTTTAACGGCTCACTGTTCATGGAAGTCCTCCCACAACGTTTAAATGGATCTTCGTACTTAGCGCTCCTAGAAAACCGTGTAGAAAACATTCTAGATGACATTCCACTAGCAACAAGAGGTATAATGTGGTACCAGCATGACGGTGCACCAGCGTATCGTAGTCGAAACGTTGTTACATGGCTACATGAACATTATAATGCAAAATGGATTGGCAGAACTGGACCAATACATTGGCCTGCAAGATCACCGGACTTAAACCCACTTGACTTCTATCTTTGGGGTGATTTTAAGCGACTGTTCTACACTGAACAAATAAATACACCAGAGCAGCTACAACAACTGATAAATAATGCTTTTCGTCATATTCAAGCAACAATGAATCCTCAAGACATTAAATTTTCCATATTAAAAAGATGTCGTGCATGTATTCAGGCCGTGGAGGCATTTATGAACATTTATTGTAATAAATAAATTACTATAAGCCTGATAAAAGTGTATCATTGCGATTTTCTACCAAACAACGACTGGTTAAAAATCATGAATTGTGTTCTAAAACACTTACCTGATTCATTGCTTACTCGTAAAATAAGCGTCGTACAGAAAATTATCAAGAAAGTAATTTTGTTCACGAATGAAAGTAAGATTCAAAAAATGAAAAATAAAAAAATATATAATTGGCTTACCCGTTTTTTTCTTGAGGGATAACCAATGACATGTGGGTACGCGCGCCACTGCTGGATTAGCCGATTCAATTGTTATGGTAGAACTGTTTATAGGACATACCCTCTCTAAAATTGTTCAAAGAACATGGGGTTTCATTTTTGGTCACAACTTATGAATTACCCTGTATAAATGAATTGCTACCGTGTAGCGTTAAAAGTAATACTTGCAAATTGGTTAACCAGAAACAAAATGTAATGTAATTATTACTTCAAAAAAGTTGAACGGCTTTCAAAAATGCGTTGAAGAGAAAACAAAGTCAATGTGGACTTGTAAATGTTTTGTTTAACGTCGGTCTTTTTTCGCGACTATAGCCAATCACCGACGCCAGGGAGCAGTTTCACCTCACTATCCTGGAAAATTTGCGCAACCTCTGCCGTTCTGTAAGGAGAATAACGATCTTTAACGAGCCCAACATCGCATAGACACAGGACCGACTGCTTTACGCTCACTCAGAGGGGCGGAACGTGCGGACATTCAACTGGCTCAAATACAATGCCATAACCTTGGTTGATGTTAATTTTACAGTATGTACTGAGAAAGTGAAAGGGAAACCCTGGGAATCGAACCCAGTGCTCCTCGGTTCAGATAAACACGTCCTTATGACTGAAACACCGAGGTACTAACTTCTAAATGTGTTAAATTGTTTTTGCTACAAGCACAAGCCTTTGGTTATTTGTAAGATGCATTGTGTAATTCTGGTACTAAAAATTATTATTATTACTATTATCATTACGTACCATTACACTCGTATGATAAGATGCCCATGGTGAGTTTCTCCCGCCTATATAAAAAAGCTTAAAAACAAGGCTATTGTTATGTGTGTACTTTTTTCATGTCTAAAGCTTCAAAGAAGTGAAGTTTGCCCTTGCCATTATAAAAATGTGGTGGCTCTATGCGGTTGTTTACTGTGTGCCTATGTTTAAATATCGATAATATGCACACACTTAGGTGGTGTGGGAGTTTGAGATAGCGTGGGACTTTTATCCACAAAAACCTCCATCTGTAGAGCGCCCAACCTTAATCCATACCTCCCTCGGAGTGGTTCACACTTGACTTTCGAAAGTTTCCACGCCGCCGGTGCTTAGCGAGTCGGGATAAGCTTTGGGCGCTTATGCCTTAATGAAAGATTAATATTATTACAAAACTTATGAAAAGTCGCCACTATAACGCCATGAGAAGTACATAATATATTTAAATTATAACGTCGCCCAACGAATTTGTTCTGCTTGTTTTATCTACTTAACAGTAATTGTACTAACATATAATTTTTAAAGTTAGAGGTTAATACAATTACTATATTTTTTTAAATGATAAATCATAGTAATAAAGTTTTTTTTTTAAGTTTTCATCTCATCCTAATTGAATTTGTCATACAAAAACTCGCTAAAAAATTCACCGGAATTACACAATCTGAGCAGATAACGGTAAAATGAAATGATAGATTAAAGAAATAAAAAATAAAAAAAGTGAAGTCACTAACTGGGATTAGAACGCGTGCTATAGGAGTCCATTGTGAAATCTACGCTGCTCCCTGCACCGCTCGGCTATTGACGACAAGAATTCTATCTACTAACAGGTATATACCCTAGTATATTAATTTTCTAACGTATTGATTATTTACACCATACAATTTTTGTTTAAAATGGATTTTTTTCTCATATTTTAACGAAATGAAGGAAAATGACGACTCAGACACAGATCTAGGAGCTTGTTTGTCATTTCGATCCGTATTTTAACTCACAAAGCGCTAATGCGTACTAACGTACGTCTACCAGAATTATCAATTTTAGCGTTTCAATTATTTTTTTAATCAGAGGCTTGCCATTTCTTTGTTTTTTAACCCAGAGATCTGGGTTGGCACAAAGGATAATCTTTATGACAGAAAACAGTGTGCCAAATTTGGTTACCACAGCTTTTTAATTTTCGGATATATAATTTTTTTCGAAAACAAACCCAAAATTTCCCCGGAAAACCTTGTCCGACTTTCCTGGCTAACGAACTTATCCAAACCATTTACAAACAGTAGGTACTCACTAAATTTGATCCAAATCGGCCATTATTTTTTTAGTTATCGATGTGATTTTTTAAAAAGAAAGTTCACTAAAAATGGGTCGCACTAGAGGTTAAAGAGGTCAAAATACCAAAACAATATAATGTATGTGATTAACAAAATGTATTGCATATTACATATGAATATTAAGTTTTTTGTTGCAGAAAGGTCAAAACATAGACAAAAATGCTTTTAAAATTTTATGATTATTTTCTAGAAACGTCAAATTTGCTATTTGAGAAGTCAAAATTTGTGATTTTTAAACAAAGGTTCTAAAACGAACGCGAGTTGTGGACAATAAACATTGCAAGAAGTGTGCTTAACAGGGTCTAACATTCCTGTTTCAATAGCTGTGCTTCTTCATTTGACTAAAATGTTAGCACAAAATTTATCTAAAATAGACGACTTTATTTTATTTCAGCGGCAGTTTAAATTATAGAGTTTGTAATTTAACAATGCTATACATTTTTTATTTAACACAATAAATTCGAAACAATTTCTCTCCTTAGTCAATAAATCGATAAACGGACAAACTACATACAACTGGTAGTAATAACTTGCAAGCAGCAAGTGCGTTATGGTAGCGCAGTTTCATCAAGTTTTTGAAATTTTATTAAACTAATTTTTTCTCAATCGATGTAATCTAACTTTGGTAACAAAAACTTTATAAAGGCATAATGTAATTATAACATTCAATGAAATACTTCTCTCCAGACAACAAATTCATTTAAAATTTCCCGACGCGTTTCGACCCACACGAGGCCATCTTCAGGGGATAAATCTAGAATCATAATAAAAAAGGTCTGTCAGAAAAACATCGTTTTTCTGGTAGGCAATTGGGCAGGTTAGAGCACAATGGTGACAAGGCACTCTCTCCAAAAACGTCAAGGTTAAAATGCTAAGTCACACAGTGATTTTAACCTTGACATTTCTGTAGAGAGTGTCTTGTCGCCATTGTGCGCTAACCTGCACAATTGCCTACCAGAAAAAGCATCTTTTTCTGACATACCTTTTTTATTATGATTCTAGATTTATCCCCTGAAGATGGCCTCTTAGTGGGCCGAAACGCGAGTTTGGATAGTGCCCTTTTGGCACTTTAAAACAAAAAAAACTTTATTTCGAAATTACAACAAGTCTTATTATAATTTTAAAACAAAGGAGAAATACACGATGTTTAATGTGGAAACACTCGTAATGAATTCTAACATAATATCGTATCTTACTTGTATATATAAAGTCGAATATGTTTAGCTTACATTATAAAATAAAACAACTTACACTAAATAATTATGTTGACTATGATTAATCAGCGGTTTTGGTGTTTCCGCGTTCAACGACTGCTTCGGTCCTATTACTATACTAACACGAGATATCATTACAGCATTATACAGGGTGCTGTAACTTCTCCCTTGCCAGATGAGATTTAGGGTACCTAAATCTTGAAATTGATGTCCTCCAGGGGAACTTCGTGGATCTTCTTGAGTTCATTGGTCAGTTTGGACTCGGCTACGGAACTGGTTATTCTGCCTTTAAATTTCCACAAACAGAAACATGCTACTGTTAATAAAAAAAACACAAACAGTTAAAGTAAAAACACTTATCGAAGTATGAATTACAGGAACACTTATTGTTTGTAGTAATTCCTTCTGATGTTGTAGTTGGGATTTCACTAAATTCAATTCATCTAAATTTATAGATTCTAGATGTAAAGGCACAATGTTAAGTTTTGAGTTCATAGACAGTTCACTAAATTTAAGTTCGGGTAACGGCACATAGAAAAGTTTTTTAATTTCAGATTGATGAGAACTTACTGTTTGTCCTTTGATTTTTACCTCACAGCCTTCTTCTATTTTTACCAGATAACTACCATCTATGGCCAGGATTTTACGGTCATCGCTGCATCTGTAGTTGACTATATTTTCTACTGGAGAGATGATGATCCATTTACTTTCGCTGATCTTCTGAATCTTCACATCTTCTATTAAAATTTGGTGATGCTCACAATTGTTATACTGGGTGGAGAACTTTATTAATTGTATTTCACAAGGGCTGTTTGGACTGATGTGATTCATTGTTTGAGCTTGACACAGGAATTCTGTTGGTCGAACTTCTCGACATGGTCCATCATGGAGTTTGTAATTTTCATCATTCAAGGAAAGGTATTTTGAATGGGGAATTAATGTTAGGAATGTGTGGGTCAAACTATTGCGAATGGGAAAGGCATATAAATGATAGTAATCGTAATATGCTGACTCAACTAAAGGTACATCTAAAATGAATGTTAACTGAGTGGTTTTGTAATAGCTTTTAATAGTAACTATTTCTTCATAAAGGGCCATATTATCTATATTTACCTTATATGGCAAATTTACTTTATGTCTCTAAATTTTATTAAGCTCTATCAATAAATCATCTGTTTCTAAAATAGAGGGATGCATAGTCTTCAATTTGGCAAATGTTATTGCATTAACTAAAGTCTCCAAAATATTTTTAATTCCCGTTATTTCGGTAATTAACTGAACAAAGAGCATTTGAGCTATGATTACTATGTCCATGTAATCCTGTCTTAAGTCTTCAGCTTCAAAATTTTTCGTTAGAAATTCAATACGGTCTACTATCTTTTTTTGATTGTTAGTCAAAATGTAAACTGTTTGATTAAATTTGGTAATAACGGTTTCCGTTAGTGACATTTGATTTTTTTGAATTATTTCTAATTTATTCTGGGTACTAGTTAGCTCTAAAATTGTTGAGTCATAACGTTTAGCGTCATTATCATCTAAATTTCCTGTGATTGACTTAATTACTGTTCCGAGTCCGTTTATCAAACCTCTCTTTTTTCGATTTAAGCTTGATGGTATAATTTGTTTGAAAATTTTGTTAGTTTCACTTATTTCATGGAATAACACATTTTGATAGTTTCGTAGTTCTTCATAATAGGATTCATTATAAGGGGAGTTTTGTATAGAGATGTT
The DNA here is from genome assembly GCA_964006375.1 of Tillus elongatus. Classification (NCBI taxonomy): domain Eukaryota; kingdom Metazoa; phylum Arthropoda; class Insecta; order Coleoptera; family Cleridae; genus Tillus; species Tillus elongatus. The sequence continues at coordinate 107,850,847 of OZ023268.1, read as the reverse complement.
CAGGTGATAGGATGTGTTTTGTAAAAAATTAAAGTTTTGTAAAAGTGGTTGTAGTTCAATCGTTCTAATCAATGTCCATTTATCGAATGCGTTTTGCATAGTCCCTATTGTTAGGGGTAGCAGTCCAGGGTTGTCATTCAGTACGTTAAACTCTACCTGTCCAAGGACATGGGTGAGGAAGAGGATTGACCTGAAACATTAGGTCGCTTTAGATTTCGTAGATGTCGTTTAGCTATTTGTTTATTTTTTCTAATTAATGCAACATTTTTATCTGTAATTTTTATCAATTCAAATGGACCTTCGAATTTTGGATTATTTTTATTTCGTTTATCTACTTTAGTATAGGCATGTGTTTCCTTATTAAATAAAGCGGTATCATCTTTGGAATTTCTTCCGGACACAACTCTTAATTTATTCTTTTCTAAATTCTCTTTAATTTTTTCGTACATTAAATTTAGTTTATTTTTATGTTGTAATAGGTACTCTTACAGGAAATTTTAAATAGATTTGTTGTCTGGAGAGAAGCTTTTGATTGACTGTTTTAATTGTGTCTATCCCAAACTGTGCGACGTTTAGAAATAAGGAATAATGTATGCGGAATTTCATGAAACCAAATTTATTGTTTCGGAGATACAATTTTTTTAAGATTGTTTTGAAAGCTCGCTACTCTAACGTACTTGCAGCGTCTTTTTAAGTTTGTCTTCCAACAAACGTAACACTATTGCTAAATATAACATAATTTCTTGGATCCTTGCATAATCAGAGAGCTATGAGCAATTTTCCTTGCAAATAATTTTTATGTTAATACTGAAAATGGAAATATCCAGTACATCAACATTATAGCTATTTCTATTTTTACCATTTAAGTATTTGTCTCCATGTCAGCTCACTTTAAATTTACTATTTTATAAGAGATTCACTTCATGCATAGATTTAAACGCATTTTCTGATCGTTAATTAACAATGCATCATTTATTTGCAAATGACTGTTAGATTTTATTGAGAAAAAATTTGACCTCGGGCAAGAATTGAACTTGTAACCTTGTACCGGTGTATGCAGCATCTTCAATACATGTATCAAAAATTTTAACACCTTGTCTAATCGGGTTTTACATAATTAATTTACCTGATGTATTCGATTTATGGTTTCCTTGTTGATGTATTTTATTGGACCTGTCACTTAATCCTTGTCTCTAATATGATAATTTGTCTGTCTTCCATCATTTTTATTGAATTTAACCTAAAATTAATTCCATGTTTTATGTATATGAGATCCCTGGTCGAATGATAACTTTGTCACCGATACCGGTTGTCATTTTCACCTTAACAGAAATGTTTTGTTGAGGTAAAATTTGAAATGATCTTCATCTTTAGATTTATTGTTACTAACTGCATCTAGAAATAGCATATTTTTGATATCCAAAGCGAATTTCCGTAGAAAAAAGACGCTACTGATGAAGGCACGGTTACAGGAAAATTGTACTAAATGACAACTAAATAGATTCCAAGAACTCAGGTCTGTTTATATATATATATATATATATATATATATATATATATATATATATATATATATATATATATATATATATATATATATATATATATATAGGGTGGCGCATTGAAAACGAAACAGACCGATTTGCGTCCAGAGAAATTTTTTTTAAACGCTGAAACACGTCAATTTTAATATTGAGGGTAACATGTTTTGACATAAAAGTCAACTTTGTCAGATTAACCCCTTAAGGGTGGTGATAACAACCCTTATATTTTAATTAGGAAACATGGGTCGAGTGTTACATCATTTGAAAGCTTCTTTTTGAATTCAGCACACAAATTTTTTGGAAGATTTATCAATTCGTTTAAAAATTATTCAGAGTTTGCGTTGCAAGAACGTATTTCATTCATTGTGATAAGAAATGCACTGATTAGTCAATTTTTCGTTAAAAAAAAACTAAAAAACAACGTTGAAAAAAGTTTATTCGGTTAAGTAAGTGTTCAAATTGTTGACCACCAGCTTCCATACAAAAGTACAACTTTTGCTCAAAACGAACTCTGACATTCTGGAGCATTTGTGGAGTTATTAGACGGCATTCTTCAAGAATGCGTCGTAAATTCTACTCTTTAAATGGCCTTATAGAAAGAAGTCCAAAGGAGTTAACTCCGGTGATCTAGGGGGGCACTCAATAGCACATGTACGCCCAATCCATTGTCCTGGAAACTCTCTGTTCAAAAACTCCCTAACACGTTGTGAAAAATGCGGAGGACCTCCATCTTGTTGAAACACTAATTGATTTTCTTGATAGAGATCATTATTTTCAACAATGTCAATTAGTAGAGGGTAAACGATATCTTCTAGTAACTCCAAATACGTTTCGCCACTCAAATTGCCATCAAGAAAAATTGGTCCGATTAAACGGTCTCCAAAAATGCCAGTCCAGACATTCAATTTCTGTGGAGTTTGAGTGTGGACTTAGTGAAAATTTCTTGGATTATTATCATCTACGGGTGAAATTTATGATGCTTCAATATTCGCTGAATAGTTCTTCTTTTGATGTTTGAAACAGTGGCCAATTTTCTCGTGTTCAAAGTTGGGTCTGCAGCCATTTGTCCTAAAGCTTCAATCTCATTAATCTCATTTCTAACCGGAAATTCACGTTCAGGATCTCGTTTTTTGTTGGCTACTGAACCACTTTGTCGAAACTTTGCACCTAACTCCAAAATGTATTTTCTGTTAACATGTCTGTTCGGATGTCGTTCATTAAACAAATTTGCGGTACGGTTGGCACAGTCATCGTTTTTGAAAAAAGAGTAATTATTTCAACTCTTTCTTCTACAGAATACACCATTGTGAAATTAATTTTCGGTAGTACTATCAAGTATCAAACCGACCGATAAACTGAAATAATAAACCGCATTTCTCTCATTCCGATAAGAAATGTTCTGATAGTAAATTTTTTGTTTACAAACCAACAAAACATTGACTATCGGCACATTTCTTATCGGAATGAGTGAAATGCGTTTTTGCATTTTCAACTGTGAATAATTTTTACACGAGTTGATAAAACTCCTAAAAACATTAGTGTGCTGAATTAAGAAAAAAAAGAGCTTTCAAATGATGTAGCACTCGACCCATGTTCCCTATTTAAAATATAGGGGTTGTTATCACCACCCTTAAGTGGTTGATGTAACAAAGTTGACTTTTATGTCCAAACATGTCCCCCTCAATATTAAAATTGACGTCTTTCAGCGTTTCTTAAAAAAAATTCTCTGGGTGCAAATCGGTCTGTTTCGTTTTCATTGCGCCACCTATATATATATATATATATATATATATATATATATATATATATATATATATATATATATATATATATATATATATATATATATATGCAGTCTGATAGGGAATAACGGTCGTTATTGCTACTTTCCAAAATTAAAAGTCCTGTTAAAGGCTATCGACCTCATAAATCCATGGGCATTGAAAAACGCAAGTTCTTTGCGAAAACATGCTCTATATTTCACACTTTTTTTGGTACATCTTCAGGAGCCGAAAGCTGAACAAAGTGAGATAAGCCACCAGCAAGGAAACACACAAAGAGGGTGGTTTCAGGGACCACATGTGTTGCAAAAACCACATGTGTTACATGAACTCTTCAAGAAACACATGTGTTATATGAACTCTTGCACTTCTGATTTGACATTCTAACAATGTTGTTATAAATATGACATTGTAACCAACGTTTTGTGAGTGTCCTGGTGTGTCCTGTTTGTTTGTTAAGTGTGAAATACCAAAGCGGTGAACATCTCACTCTCTTTGTCTATTCCCTTGCTGGTGGCTTATCTTACTTTGTTTAGCTTTCGGCTTCTGAAGATGTACCAAAAAAGCTGCGAATTATAGAGCATGTTTTAGCAATGGACTTGCGTTTTTCAATGCCCATGTTTTCGCAGGTTAATAGTCTTTAATGAGACTTTCAATGATGAGAAACTATATATATATATATATATATATATATATATATATATATATATATATATATATATATATATATATATATATATATATATATATATATATATAAGACATACTTGGTTCTCGGGTTGAACCGCGTCCAGAATTTATGGAAACTCGACGTTTCGGCTCCTGTTTTGAAGCCATTTTCAAGAGGTAAAGGAAATATGTAAGGACATTCTAAGGCCTCAATCGGCCTACTCCTTAAAGTGGTGGACAAAGGTGGGTAAAGGAAATATGTAAGGACACTCTAAGACCTCAATCTGCCTACTCCTTAATGTGGTGGACAAATGTGGGTAAAGGAAATATGTAAGGACACTCTAAGGCCTCAATCTGCCTACTCCTTAGAGTGATGGACAAAGGTGGGTAAAGGAAATATGTAAGGACACTCTAAGGCCTCAATCTACCTACTCCTAAGAATGGTGGACAAAGGTGGCCAAAGGAAATATGTAAGGACACTTTAAGGCCTCAATCTACCTACTCCTTAGAGCGGTGGACAAAGGTGGGTTGGGTTGTTGTAGCTCCATTACGGGGCCCCAATCTGCCTACTCCCCAAATCTCGCCGGAGATCATTGGTGAGGTCTTAGTGTGTTCAACCCTAGGCCTCAGATATATATATATATATATATATATATATATATATATATATATATATATATACATATACATATACATATACATATACATATACATATACATATACATATACATATACATATACATATACATATACATATACATATACATATACATATACATATACATATACATATACATATACATATACATATACATATACATATACATATACATATACATATACATATACATATACATATACATATACAGGCGGTTCCAAATTAAGTGGGGCACCATTGCTAACTTCGTTATTATTGAAGCTACGAAGTCAGTTAAATGAGCAAAATAGTAGCATTTTTGGCGGGGACTAAAATGGTGGAAACGGAAAGACAATTGAGTAACGTGTTTTTGGAATATTATAGCCATTGTAATTTTCCTCAATGTGGTACCCTATATGTACCAAGAAAATTCAATTCTGAACAAAAAGTTTCTAATCATAGAATTATTTTTTAAAGGAAATCGTCTCAGATTAGGTCCTGTTTTTTCAAGCCATGGCAAAACTACCTTGGAATCTTCATTTCATTCCTCATCTGGTTTTTCCATTTGGAGGAAATGACATTTTACGTGATTGTGGTTCCAGGATTGTCAAAGTTGAACAAAGTGCTGACTAATTTCTCTGTTAATTTTGTTAGTGTTTATTTAAAAAATCAATACAATGGTTTTCACGCATTTAGAAAAATTCGATATGTTGGAGGCATACATTTTATGCAGAAAAAAATCCATAAGAGCGCTTGTATACTTACGTACTATCAACTCATATTTCCTAATCGCCAGATGCCAGAGCGTCGGTTTTTTTTTGTTACTGTATAGGAATTTCAGATCCCATTAAAACACTTTTGTGGAAAAAAAAAAGACCAATACAATCTAATGTGATAACTGAAGTGAGCGTATTAGCGTATTTTACGCCACATCCGAATAATTCAATTAGATACCTATCTAAAGAATTTTGCAGAAACACAAATTCATGCGATTCAAATGTCATCGTGTACAAACACTTCATGATGATGGTGTGATCAGCCCAGCTTTTCAAATAAAAGTATGTTCAACAGAAAAATGAGTCCCAAATATAGATTTGTTGTTCACCCTACAGGGCCACAAATCGGCTCAGTATTAATGTATGATGTGGTATGATGGGATCTAAAATTGTTGGCCCATTCTTCTGTCATAGTTCGTTCACAGGAGAACGTTACGTTTTATTTTCCGAAACATTTTAGAGGATCTGTTAGACGAACTAAGTTTAGTAGATCGACAACTGACATACTTCCAACATGACGGGGCACATCCTCATACAAGCCGCGTTACAATTAGTTTTCTGCAACAAACTTTAAAGGTCGACGGATTAAGGACAATGACGGTTGAAGCTAAGACTTCAGGGTTTGTAAAACATTCTTGTTGAGACATTTTCTCTCCATAGCCTGTATTAGTTTCTGGTTCTGTGCCTAACTGTTGCCAATTTTGACGTTTTAAATCGCGACTTTCACGTTTTGAGGAAAACCCCAATTTATTTTTCTTTAAATGCCTATACCTTTTTGTCTTTTAACTTCCAGAGATAAATTGGTAGGAAATTTACATATAATAATATACACCCGCGTACCAAATTTGGTTGCCCTTACTTTGTTATTTCCGGAGAATTATTTTTTTTGTAAAGAAAACACAAAATTTTCTGGGAAAACCTGGGCCGATTTTTCTGGCTAACGAACATATCCAAACCACTTGCAAAATAAACGTATTCACCAAATTTAATCAAAATCGGCCCATTATTTTTTTAGTTATCGGTGTGATACCTATATATATATATATATATATATATATATATATATATATATATATATATATATATATATATATATATATATATAACAGAGAACATATACACAACAGACCAAAAACTGTCAAATCTTATAAAAACTCCCAAGGATACGATTCCAAACGAATCCCACGGAGTTTACGAAATTCCTTGTTCCGACTGTTCCAGAACTTACGTATGACAAACAAATAGACGCATCCACAATAGAATATATGAACACACCCTCGCAGTTAGAAAATCCGACCCCTCATCGGCGCTGGCCATGCATCATATTCATACAGGGCACAAAATAGACTTCGATAATGCCAAAACAATAGCACCGGTTTACAATTTCAAAACGAGAATTATCCGCGAAGCAATCGAGATTGAAAAACGTCCCGTTTGTTTATATAAGAGAGATGATGGGCTTCGCCTTCCGACTACTTGGAAACCTATTATATCTTCTTTACAAACACACAAAAAGGAAATAAATTCCACAGACAATTTTTTGCATCATTATCTGCCTCAACAAATGCCGGTGACCCTCTTAATCCTCCTCTAAATACCGTGACCAAAGCCCCCCACTTAATTGACGGTGACCCCACCACTTTCACTGATGACGAAACAGGTAGACGGAACGACATATATAAGACAACACTTGCAACGAACTGTCAGATCTCTCTGAGGCCTAGGGTTGAACACACTGAGATCTCACAGACGATCTCCGGCGAGATTTGGGGAGTAGGCAGATTAAAGCCCCGTAATCGAGCTACAACAACCCAACCTACCTTTATCCACCGCTCTAAGGAGTAGGCAGATTGAGGCCTTAGAGTGTCCTTACATATTTCCTTTACCTACCTTTGTCCATCACTCTAAGGAGTAGGCAGATTGAGGCCTTAGAGTGTCCTTACATATTTCCTTTACCCACCTTTGTCCATCACTCTAAGGAGTAGGCAGATTGAGGCCTTAGAGTGTCCTTACATATTTCCTTTTCCTCTTGGAAATGGCTCCGAAACAGGAGCCGAAATGTCGAGTTTCCATAAATTCTGGACGCGGTTTAACCCGAGAACCAAGCATGTCTCATACATATATATATATATATATATATATATATATATATATATATATATATATATATATATATATATATATATATATATATATATATATAAACATATAAAAATCGAAACTGACCCCGGTTATCTGTCATGTGAAGAAATTTCTTCAAAATTCAAAAGTCGGGATCTCCTCATTAGTGAATTTTCTTCAAAAAATTCACTAATAAATATGAGAAATACTTGGTTCTTGAGTTGAACTGTGTCCAGAATTTGTAAAAACCCGACGTTTCGGCTCCTGTTTTGGAATCATTTTCTTTTTTCCATTAGTCAAAAAGTGGTCCAGTTTTGGCTGCCATCCTATTAAATTCAAGGTAACAGAGAAATGTCAAAAAATTGACCCAATTACGTGTATATAAAATATTTTTTGAATAAAAATGTCAAAAAGTTATTCTCATCTGCATCAGCCGATTTAAGGGAAACCAAGCTTATACGACACAAATAAACACGGATTTTCTTGATTGTCATTGTTAATTAATAAAAACACATATCTCTATAAACAATTAAATCTTATAATTGTACAAATTATCTTCACAAAAACTTTTTTAAAACATCTGTTTAAAAATACATAATTATAGACTTATTATGTTATGGAACTAATTGTTTGTTTTCAATTAACGAAATTAAAAAAATCAATTAATGCAATATTTATGTTTTTTTGTCATTGCTTGAAATTGTAGTGTTTCCTAAATTAAATATTTAAATTTGGCAGAAGTGGCGAATCTATTCTCAACCAGGAACTAGGATATCGTCATCGCTTTAAGTACTTATAATTAACCAGCAGTGCGAATATAATCACTGAATTGTTTTACTTAAACTTTTTTATTTACTGTCCGTGTACAATCAGAATTTAAAAAAATAAAAAACGTTTCCATTTACATCGGGTAAATAAAATTCAAAATAATTGATGCTTAGCTATAAAGTTGTCTACGCTTCTATGATTTTTTTATTTGTCTGTAACAAAAAATCTTAGTAGCATCCGTTTTAATCTCTCAAAAAACATCATTAACGTAATTTAAATTACTGTTACGTTCTACGGGGTTCTGGATTTGTTCAAGAACAAAACACAGCTTTTCAAACAACTCATTTATTATAAGCAACTATTTTCCAACACCACTATCAACTAAAATATTTCTATTTATTATTAAATGTCCATAGAACTATATTCTACTACTCGCCTTCTATGATCGCTTCTTATACACCAACACTTACTGCTGACTCGCTTAATACTCTATGGTCACTTATTCTACACCACACTCAATGCTGAACTAACTAACTCTATGTAACGTTCGTCTATTTATACTCTCCATAGACATTCTAGACCTTCTACACTTTTCTACACCTGTCACTTCTGGTCCCTTCTAGAAATATCATTCGCTGTTACCAACATACTACAACTGACCATATAAGTTACAAAGTCCATAAAGTTAATTTTCATAGACAAATGTGACACTGCCACCCTCTTATATTCGATCGTGCCGGTCGAATTCTGACATTTCTTGGTATGGCGTAAGTATGTGCATGTGGACCACCTTTATCTTGCTCCTCGGGCTCCTCTGAATGCTATAGGCAACGTCATTTTGCTTTTTGAACCCCTTATAAGGACCTTCCCATAATTGCTGTAGTTTCGATGACCGTCCCTTGCGTCGTACTGGATTGTAGAACCACACCCGTTCTTCTTTAAAACCAGCTGAATTAGCTCGCACGTCATAACGGGTCTTCATGCAGTCGCTTTCTATTCGTGTATGCATTCCGACAGCAAAGTTGATGGTTTTCCTTCTCGTCAATATGTCGGATCTTTCTTCAAGAGAAGCTGTTACGTGGTACTCGCTCTTCCGTGTAGTTGTTCTCGTTCTGGTGTTTCTACTTGCACAAATATCTCGGCGGGACCTATTCATCCTGTCGACATCGACTCTGTTCCAACAAATGTCTTCACTGACCTTCTTTTGGGTTGGCTTCACATTTACGTGGTCTTTACACCCTACATCTTGTACTTCTCTTCCAATTTCTTCTTCACTTGCTGCTGGCTGAGTAACTGGGTCGTCGCTCTTCCTCTCACAGCTCTCTTCACTGGAATGGCACTTTCACGGCAGACGTTGCTATTTTCCTTTATGCTGATTTTTCGCACTACCAGGTTAATGCCAAACCACATTATTATTTCTTCACCGCCGATAGTCAGGATGTTAGTGCCAAAATCAGGTTTAGCGCACTGGCCCTGAAGTATGTCTAAGCCAATTATAATCGGGTCTGATATGGCGGCGACTGTGGCTCTCTGCTTTGCCTTCCATGTCCCAATTTGCAGCTCGACGTCAGTTTTGCCAAATACCTGGATTCGATCACCACCGGCTGCATTTACTCTGTACACTCTCGCTGGCTCTCTTACTCGCCATATTGGAACCATGTCGCGGCGAATAATTGTCCTAGGTGCGCTTGTGTCGACGACCATCTGGGTCTTATTACCGCTTACGTATCCATCTAAGACGAGAACGCTGCCAGAATCGCTAACCTTAGAAATGGTTACCGGCGTTAGCTTCACTTTTTCCCGTAGGCGTGATCTTAGAGCCCAACATTCGCCCCTTATATGTCTCACCTTGCTGCAGTTCCAGCAGCGGAAGGCATTTGCACGGTGAGCTCTTATTAGGTGTCCATGACACGTCGGCCTTATTTGTTCTGCTATTTTCTCTAGTAGCTGCATGATCTTGGATGAATCTGTTTTATTACCATATAAGTTACAAAGTCCATAAAGTTAATTCTCATAGACAAATGTGACATTACTATTTGCCTTTATAGCCAGGCGATAAACTAAATGCCTATACACAGGGTGTCCATTCGGGAAATGACAGGATACATATTTCAAGAATCAAGGATAAGTACACCTGGGGAACCGAAATCACCACAACTCATATTTTTAAAGACCTGACGATGGTTTCACTAACAAAGTTAGCGTTATGAGATGATGAATAAATTCTAATCTACTTAACTACAATACATTATATTTATTCTACGTGTTAGGTAAAGGATCGATAACCTAGAGAGGGAGGAATTACGGGCAAACTTTCTGAGTCCATATTTTAATTGCCGGACGGCCGTTTTAAGATCCCGTTTCGGAATATCTCAGAGACATCAAAGAGTCAATGTGAACAGTGAAATTAATCAGTGGCGGAGTACGTTTAACTTTCTGCATCTACATTTTAATTGGTAAAAATGTGTGAATGGTCCGACACCGCAGCCATATAATACTACAAACACACACACACACAAACACACACACATGTATTTTAATTGACGGTGGACTTTAAAAAACCAGGTTGTAACTCTACCTACAGAGTTTCAGAATTATCTTTACATCAAAGAGGCAATGTGACACGCGAGCTATTAATCAGTGGCGGAAAACGTTTAACGCAATTTTTTCTATCTATAGCTTGAGAGATATAAATACTCTCATAGGCGTCTAATTTCACCGACTGTCTAACATTTTTAATAAGCATCAGGGTTTTTTCATTATGGTGATTATTTTCTCAAAGTTGTTGAGCCACCCATGACTTATCTATACTACCATATCTTAGTTGTGTCATATATTCCTCAAATCTGGTTTCAATGGTTCTTCTAGTCTGCGCAACGTGTTTTAGGTTACAGTCTTTACAACTTATCTCATAGATACCTTACATTTCAGTGGCTTTATCCTTATTTTTCGCTTTACCAAACACATTTTTTAAATAACCTTTGACGGAAAAGTTAGCTGCAAATCAACTTTCTTTAAAATGCTCTCGAGACAAAAAATAAAGTCTAAATCAATTTTTAACAACACTTGTTGTGATAATTTATTGATTATTTGCGAATGTCAGTATTTAGTTATCAGTATGGATTTCGAATTCAGTGAATAAAGACGATATGGTAAATTGTCAATTAATTTTAATTATTACCTGCCGTTTAAATTAATTATTAGTCTTAGCGGTCAAAGTGTAAAAGTGATAACAGTAATCAATTATAATTCGAGTTTAACAAAAATAGCACGTTTAACTAAAAGGGAAAGAACACTGATATTAATGATGATTGAATATGCTGACAGCCTTAGAAATCATCAGGAGGCATGCGAGTTATTTAAACAAAAACATTCTGATAGACCGCCAATTGCAAGATCTACAGTAAGTAAACTGGTTACCAAATTCACAAAAACGAAACACAGGTCCGTAAAAGATTTGCCTCGACAAGGTCGACCTCGAGTAAGTGAAAAAGTCAGATTGGATATATTGCTTGAATCTGAAGAAAATCCTCACCATTCTACAAAGACAGCTAGCTCTAAATAACAACGTGGACCAATCTTTAGCGGTCAAGTTATTCAAAGCAGAGAAGTCTCATCCTTAGTGCAATTGATACACAAGTTAAACGATGATGATTTAGACCGCCGTTTACACTTTTTTGAACAATTGATATCACGCTGCAACGAACATCTCAATTTTCTTAATGACATTCTCTTTTCTGATGAAGCCAGTTTTACCTGAATGGGATAGTAAATCGTCACCACTCAGGATATTGATCAGCGGAAAATCCTCATTGGACTCAAGACTACTACGGTCAACGTCATGGCAAAGTGAATGTATGGATGAGAATAATCGGACAGCGTTTCATATGGTCTTCCAAGGATATCTTACAGCAGCACGTTGCCTTAATTTCTTGCGATTGGATTTAGTGCTTGCTCTGGTAGTAATTTTTCCAATTAATCACGAGGCCCATGTGCTAAAGATATTTGGTTTCAGCAAGACGGGGACCTCCTCACTTTAATGTAGACGTTCGTTAGTATCCAGATTCCAGATGTCACATTTTCATTTAATGGATAGGGCGTCGAGGAGCAATAAGTGGCCACCGCTCCCCAGACTTGACCCTCTTGATTTTTTTTGCGTGGGGATTATTTAAAATCGAAAATTTATTTCAACAGACCAAATAGTTTAGAGGAGTTACAGCAAAGAATTCGCGCGTAAGTGGAGCAAATTAGTCCTGACATTTTTTAGCTCTGTGTACAAAGTGGTTACACTCGTATCGGTCAATGCCAAGTAGTAGGTGAAGAACCATGTGAACATCTGCTCTAAATTTTGTTGCTTTTCCTTCGTTCAATAATTTTCTCCATTAAACTTACGTCTTAATTTTATTAAGTAAATAATGATATTTACAAAAAAATGGTGTCAACTTTTTTTCATCCTCATTCAAGTAATAAGCAGGACTATGGAAAAACAGCAAAAACATCTGGTTGTCATTTAAAAACTTATGATGACGTCAGCATTCAGAAATAGGTGACGTCATAAATGTAATTTTTACGTCATAAGTTGGCAATTGGAAAGACAAAATTGACCTGTCCGAGCGTTTTTCTTGAAAAAATTAAATGTTCCAAACTTTATCTCTCTATTACTTAGTGAATTTTCTTAATAAAAATTCACTAATGCAGTTATTTTTAAACGTTTCTTGTGGCCAGCATACCTGAACTATTAAATTTTGTATTCTGATGCACAATTTAAAGCTAAAACCTGGTTTGTTTCACTTTCCATTCTAAGATGAAACAGCTTCATTTACCAAAGACGAGAACAAATTGTTTATTTTCCAGTTTATTAACCATCTAGGTTGATGACAGGTTACCCGCTCATCATTATGCAACAAAGCGCATAATATTATACTTATTTGTTTGCGACAAACAATAACCTATGTGACATCTTTTCAAAAGGCCATCTTCGACAAGCCTCGGTCATACTTATTTACGTTAATGTAAATAAGCATCCATTACCAGCAAAATATTAGTTATTAAAACCATTATTGTGTTCACTTAAAGTAGGTGGTCGTAGTAGGTATTCACACAACACATGTTCTTGAACACTCAGATCGTTATAATTTGTGTATTTAAAGTTTTAATAACTGGTATTGAATTTTAAATACTGCACGCTGTCAGTGGTCGGCTAAATATGTCAAGATCTTAACATTCTGATCATCAGAAACCTATAATTAACTAGTAGTTTAGACTAGTTGGTCTACTAATTTCGTAATAGGCATCCGAGTGCAGAAAAGTTTTACTTGCGAATATTAGTTTCCAATTTACTTAAAATTATCACAGTCTAAATGCAATGTCGCCTTGTCACCACTGTGACCCAGTCTCCAGCAGTGGGTGAATTTGCAGTTCACCTCACGGACAGTTTTAGATAAATCGATTGCTGATAGATAAAGTTTCGCCTCTTACATGCGCGTTGACACTATTTTCACCTTTTGCCTCCTTGCACTTGCTGAGTTATTTATATTTAAAGTTTTTCGCTGGCCTGGTGCGGTAAGTTAAAAATGATATTTTCTTCACAATCTCTCTGTTTTTCGCTAGCTATGCTACATGCTTCTTTTCCAGTACACCACTCCTCCTGCAGTTATCTATCACTATCTATTTCTCAGGTTACACCCCGCCGTGTTTTTGACTGGGGTGGCAGGATGGGAGTGGGCTGCACTACTTCGTCGTGGGTTGTTTATCTTACACCACCACCACCACCAACATCCCACTACACCTCACCACCACCCCACCCCCCTGCATACCTACAACCAGTCATGGCGTCATCGTACTGCAGGGTCAACCAAGCATTCGCACGCTGTTGTAGGAAATGTCGCTTATGTTTCAGGCATATCGGAATCAAGCGTTCTCAACAATTAAACATTTCAAGAAGTAGAATTTTACATCATCGGAATCAAGCGTTCTCAACAATTGAATATTTCGAGTAGCAGAATTTTACATCTGGATCTTCATCTCCACCCGTATAAAATGCAGCTGACGTAATAATTGAAACAGGCAGACCACCCACAACGTCGTGCATTCTCAAATTGACTCCTGAAAATGCAAGTAGCTGACGATAATGTTTGCAGGAACATTATTATGTGCGACGAGCCCATTTTCATCTAAAATTGGATCCCGAAAATGCAAGTAGCTGACGATAATTTTTGCCACAAAATTACCATGAGCGACGAAGCCCATTTTTATCTAAGCGAATATGTCAACAACCTAAACTGTCGCATTCGGGGTTCAGAATTCAAGAATAATATCAAAGCGACCAACACATCCCCAGTGCAAGACATTTTAGTGCAGTTTAGCTGGTGGTGTCATTGGTACGTATGTATTTCTACGAAGAGAAGCAGGGAGAAGCAGTTTTGGTCAATGGGCTATGTTATAGTGACATGTTAGTCGACCTATTTTGACCTAAAATAAAAGCTGTGTACTTAAAAGGTCTTTATTTTTAACAACACGGCGCTACATGGGTCATATCTGGTGGAATAATTGGTCTATTGAATAAAAAAAATGGTCAGGTTGTATTATTTCACGAAATGAGGACATCAATTGGCCGCCTAGATCATGTGATTTGACACCATTGGACTTTTTTGTCTACGTAGTACATAAAGGGGACAGTCGATGCTAATTGTTCCAAGACGACTTAAGAAAAGACAACATTCGAGCTGTTATTCGTAAGATTGAGTCTGAAGCGATGCAATTTCACTCAGTTTCAGTGAGCGATGTCTTAGAACCATTCGAAACGTAGCAGCCTCTGCGTATTATTGGTCAATGGCAAAATTTACCAAGAGCGGTATGGCTGTAGCCCATAATAACTAATTATATCATAAATTGACCACATGGTTAGCTCACAACCACTTTTGTCTATTGTGCTAAAACCGTCTTACAGCGTATTAGCTCTTAGGAACCGTTACTCGCGATTTGTGGTTTTTCTTACAGCCGCAGTGCCTTTACAGTCATAGTGACCCTACAACGTATATGATGACCCTGTTCAAACCAAACTTCCCATATTGCATTACTGTAGTACCATACCAACAAATATACGAGGGCGGGTCAATAAGTCCGTGACTTTTTCAATGAAACACATGTTTTTTGACAAAAAATCATTTTATTTCTCAACATAGCCTCCCTTGAGCTCTGTATACTTCGTCCAACGTTTCTCCAATTTTTATCCCTTCCAAAAAATTAGATTTGTCGAGGTCCTCAAAATAGGTATTTGTTTGTGAGATTCTTTCATCATTGGAGTCACATCTCTTTCCGCTGAGCTATTTCTTTAAGTTTGGAAACAATAAATAGCCACTCGGGGCTAAATCCGGAGAATGGGGCGGATGAGGGAGCAATTCGTAGCCCAATTTATGCAATTTTGCCATGGAGACTAAACGTGTGCACTCTCGCATTGTCTTGGTGGAAAAGAACATTTTTCTTGGCCAAATGCGGTCGCTTTCTCTTCAAATCGTCATTGAATCGGTCCAATAAATTAGTGTAATATTCCCCATTGATTGTTCTTCCCTTTTGACGGTAATCAATGTGGATTATACCGCATGCATCCCAAAAAAACGGTCGCCATGACTTTACTGGCTAACAAACCCACCTGGGCCTTCTTCGGCGCCGATTCGCACGGGGAAACCTACGGTTTTTATTGCTGCTTGGTCTCTGGTGTGTTGTGGTGAATGTTTCGTCCACGGTTACGAAAAGGCGCAAAAACTCGTCCCTATAGCAGTTGAACAACGCCAAACACTCCTTCGAATTTGTCACACAATGCGTTTGTGGTTGATTGTGAGAAAACGTGGCGCCGATCTTGCGGATAGTTTTCTCATATCTAAGTGATCATGCAAAATCTAACACTGAGTCACGTGATATGCATATGGATTCCACAATCTCCCGCACTTTCAATCTCCGATCGGCCGACGCCATATCGGTCGTTTTTTTTTCAAATCGTCATTGAATCGGTCCAATATGTTGGTATAATATTCTCCATTTATTGTTCTTCCCTTTTGAAGGTAATCAATGTGGATTATACCACGTGCATCCCAAAAAACGGTCGCCAAGGCTTTATTGACAAACCGACCTTGGCCTTCGGGCGCCAATTCGTTCGGAGAAACTCACTGTTTTGGCTGCTGCTTGGTCTCTGCTGCATTGTGGTGAATCCATGTTTCGTCCACGGTTACGAAACGGCAAAAAAAATCGTCCCTATCCGGTTGAACAACGCCAAAGACTCCTTCGAAATTGTCACACGATTGCGTTTGTGGTGGATTGTGAGCAAAGGCGGCACGCATCTTGCGAATAGCTTTCTCATACTCAAGTGATCATGCAAAATCGAGATTACTGAGCCATGTGATATGCCTACGGATTCCACAATCTCCCTCACTTTCAATCTCCGATCGGCCAACACCATATCGTGAATTTTTTCCATTGTTTCGGGTGTAGCGACCTCAACTGGGCGTCCAGAATGTTCGGTGTCATTTGTGCTTGTACGTCCGCAACTAATTTCAGTAAACCACTTTTTTACTATGGAAATTGATGGTGCAGAGTCCCCATAGTATTTATCAAGCTAAGCCTTGGCTTGAGTGATTATTTTTTCCACAAAAAATAATGTTTGATGAGCACACAAAATTCAGTTTTTTTCATTTTCGTTATAACCCAAGAGGTTGTCTGCTTTCAATGGCTATCTAACAGAAACTAAATGACGCAGCTTGTTCACAATTTGACAGGAGTCAACTGACAGATGCTTGTTGACAGGAGCACTGTTGCGCTTCCTGTGAAGAGGCGGGAAATTAAAAAAGTCGCGGACTTATTGAACCGCACTCGAAAATGCATTTTCCCGAATGCATATCCCAGACAACATAAGGCTTACTTTCCTACTTAGTTTAAATTTCGTTAGTTGCCACTAAACGGCATGCCCTTTTGCATTAAGTCATGATCAACGATCTTCTGAATTAAAACTTTAAATATATTTGAAAGAATTATCTACAAAAGCTTATTAGAAACTTAGAATTTTGGTAATATCCTTAAGAAAGTTTAAACCGACTGGGACGAGAATTTTATCATTTGCTACATTTGATAAGACAAATTAACTGTTATTTCTTTTAAAATATCTGTACGTATACAGGGTTTTGCAGTTGTCACGCCACAGAGTGTATAACGTGTAAGGTGTAAGGTTATATGATGAAAAACGTCAAATAAAACATTAATTACAGATGTTTTAATTAAGTAGGTATCTATACTTTTTGTTGATTAAAAGTGTCAAGATCTTGAAGATTTCGATAACAGAAGCGTGTCATTATCTGGTAGTTAAGACAAGTTTATATACCTAGCGGGTGCGAAATTACATATATGCATTTAAATGCAACAGTTTTTCTGATTGTAAATGTTACACAACATGTAAATATATGTCCACATATCCACATAGAGTATTAAATTTACTTTTTTTTACTAAAGTAAGAAAAAGTTAATGGTTAACGCAGATGCAAGATTTTACGTTGACACATAAACTCTTCTGTATGTAAAATAAAAGTCTGGATGCAGAAAGTCCGTTATGGCAGTGAATTTTTATAAAAATGCTTTGAATAGCAAATATATCTTTTTAATGCAAGCAGTCATCAAATTGGTTACCAGTATAACCTATATAGTAGAAACAATGTGCCATATTTTATCAAAATAACGTATTGTTTGAAAATGTACAAAAATTTTCCGACAATAAACTTTAAATGTTGGTTTCCTAGCCAACAAACCTTAGGTTAATAGCAAATTGAGTTATTGAAGCATTTAATGAAAATTTGCTACCATAACGCACTTACTGCGTCTTGATTTTTTTCTTACAAACATATTTCGATAAAAAATGCAATAAAATAAGGCTGTTCGAAAAAAATTGTAGGGATCACCAACGACTTATGGGCCAGCCTGTGATTGTCGAAATAATTTTATAAGATGCAGCTCAAGACACCCTATAATTAACTTATACCATTTTTCTCGTCTCTTGTATAATAATAATTATATTGAGCTTCACCGTAGAAATGCGCGACCCTGTATATATGTAAACAGATCAAAACTGAACGTAAATGGATTCCAGGGAGCCTAGTTTGCGCTCATTTGAAGAAATCTTTTTAAAATTCTAAAGTCGCGGTCTCCTCATTGACGAATTTTTTGTACGAAAATTAGCTAAAAATTATGGACCGTTAAACCATAAGCTTAACTAAAACTACCGCCAAAGCATCAGAGAGAAAATAACTAACCTGTTGCATATCAGCCCTTTTTGTAAAACTTCTATCCCTTATATGTGTTGATAAAACATAACAAACACTGTTTAGTCTACCCACTAACACTAATAAAATCATAAAGGAATAATTTGCACTTGTATATAAAAATTACTAAATGACACAAATAATGTGTAAACTGAAACAGATAAAACAATCTCATACCATACGATAAACGTCAGTTACAACGTGTAACAGACCTGCGCAATAATATCAAATGTTCCGTTGCCAGGCAACGCTCAGACATACTAGATCTCATGTAAGCCAGGTTTGCCATTGTCAATGAAACGCGGTGATATTAAAAATAAATGTTTCAAATTTGAATAGGTCAATTTTTCGTAATCCTAGAAAGCTTAATTTAGGTACAAATTTAGGTCTTTCCCAAAGCAATATGTACACCAAATTTCATCGAAATATCTTTGTAATTTTCGGAGAAAACATTTTTCTTCGAAAGAAAACTCAAAATAAAGCTATTAATAAAAGAAAGGCACTTGCCGAGTTTCATCAAAATCGGTTAATTATTTTTTGATTTATTGGTTGGATACATATATACATATACATACATATATATATATATATATATATATATATATATATATATATATATATATATATATATATATATATATATATATATATATATATATATATATATATATATATATATATATATATAAACATATAAAAATCGAAACTGACCCCGGATATGGGTTCTCGGGGCCCAAATTCGCGCTCATTTAAAAATTTTTTTTGCAAAGTCTCACCATCGATACCTCTCTATTAATGAATTTTTTTCAATAAAAATTCACTAAAAGCTAGGTTATTTGACATAAAAATGTCGAAACAAATTAACAACTCAAATTTTAAGTTTATCAAATAAATTTAGAAATGTCTAGATATTTTAGCACATTTTTGTAACAAGAAGACAAACAAAAATTGTTAAATTTTCAGATTCTTTTGATTCACTTATTATATAAATTATTTTAACACTCCAGGGACGTGATTACTGGGTAGATGTATGTGGCGCGCCTTTTCCAAGACCACATCTCTGGCTCTAGACGTGTGTCTCTTGGCCACAGGTTTATTTTAGAGTAGATACCTTGGATGATCTAATTTTTTATTCCTTTTTTTTTTGTTCTGGAAATAGTATTGAATTAAGTTTTTATGATGCCTTTCTAAAAATGCTGGATATAGCAAAACTAACTTGCAAGTTTAATGGAAAACTGAGTTATACCTAACATGCCTAATAATAACAATAACAATATACGTTAAAATCAAGTAGATGGCTTCAAATAGCCAAACAAATATAGATACAAATAACATACAACAACACACTTAGATTACATTAGATTAGATTCATTATGTTGGTGGGCTATTCCAGTCCCTCCACCGTGACCTTAGGTCTATTAGGACGCACGTCTATTGCTTAATTGTCACCCATCGAATCCAGTTCCCTGCGGGAGTCGAGATTTTTTTTGGGGTGTGAAAGTTGGTCTGACAAGTTGGTCTGCCATCTAAGTGTTGCTTGTCCGTTTCGAAACTCAAAGAGAGATGGCATCTCTCCAGGTTCGTCTGGACTCAACATCCGTCAGTGTTTGACTGTAGGCGGTATGATGAAGTCCCGCATCTGAGCTGCATCCAAGTGAAGTCGTTTGTTCGATTCGAGGCTCGCAGAAGAGGCTTCAGATAGTGTCCGAGTGATTCCAATAGTCACGTCGTCAACTGGCGTGGTTCCTAAGAATCCTCAAGAGATAATTAAGAGACTGGGCCTTGGACAGCATCTTTATAAGGCTATGCAGAAGGCAGTAATACTTGCAACTACCCGCGCCGTGTGGAGATTTCTAGGAAATGGGGATGTATCGCGTTGTCGTACAGGATCCGATAACTTTGAAAGAGCTCCATCTGATCTCAGTCCCTTTGGTATCTGAGATACCTGGGATGAGTGAATGTTACCCTTTGAGGAAGTGTGAAAGCCCTTCGGGCTAAAAAATTTAATAATAATAATAACAATAATGTTCCCAACGAACGTAAACATCCCTACGTGTTCAAGTTGTTGGCCTGTTTAATTTATATCCATTTTCGCAGTCTTATTCCTACTTTTTTATGTTCATCACTTCCGTTTTGTTGATATTGATTTTTGGTTCAATTCTTCTTAAAACACCATCTAGAACATTGACCATTCCATTTACCTCTTTTTCCGTTTCTCGTTTCAACACTAAGTATGTCATTAGTGCATTAAATTTAATCATATAAAAACTGGAAACTAAAAATCAACTGGATGTGATGTATCCTACAATGAAATCCACTGAATCTATTTAAATATTAATCGCCGTTAAGTGTTATACAGGATGGCGCATTGTAAACGAAACAGACCCATCTGCGCCAAGAGAATTTTTTAAATAAACGTGAAACACGTCAATTTTAATATTAAGGGTGACATGTTTCGACATAAAACTCAACTTTGTCACATCAACCCCTTAAGGGTGGTGATAACAACCCTTATAGTTTAAATAGGAAACATGGGTCGAGTGTTACATCACTTGGAAGCTCTTTCTTTTCTGATTTCAGCACACTAATTTTGTTGGAAGTTTTATCAACTCGTTTAAAAATTATTCACAGTTGGAGTTGCAAGAACGTATTTCATTCATTGTGATAAGAACTGCACTGATTAGTGAATTTTTCGTTAAAAAACTAAAAAACAAAAGCAAACGTTCAAAAATGTTTATTCAGTTAAGTAAGTGTTAAAATTGTTGACCACCAGCTTCCATACAAAAGTACAAATTTTGTTCAAAACGAGCTCTGACATTCTGGAACATTTGTGGAGTTATTAGACGGCATTCTTCAACAATGCGTCGTCGTAATTCTTCCAGAGACTCCGGTTCTGTGCGTACATTCTACTCTTTAAATGGCCCCATAGAATAAGTCTAAAGGAGTTACATCCGGTGATCTAGGGTGCCACTCAATAGCACCTCTACGCCCAATCCATTGTCCTGGAAACTCTCTGTTCAAAAAATCCCTAACAAGTTTTAAAAAATGCTGAGGAGCTCCATCTGGTTGAAACACGAATTGATTTTCTTGATAGCGATCATCATTTTCAACAATGTCAATTAGTATAGGGAATATCTTCTAGTAACTCCAAATACGTTTCGCCACTCAAATTGCCATCATGAAAAATTAGTCCGATTAAACGGTCTCCAAAAATGCCAGTCCAGACATTCAATTTGTGTGAAGTTTGGGTGTGGACTTCGTGAAAATTTCTCGGCTTATTAACTGCCCAATAACTACAATTATGACGATTGACAGTTTAATAAAAATGTACACCTGTCTCAAAAACATATATTGAACAGAAAGTTCCAGTTATCATCTATTCGTGCAGTCATAACTTCACAAAACTCCAGCCGCCGATCAAAATCATCTTCATTCAGTTGTTGTACAAGATGAATTTTATACGGGTGAAATTTATGATGCTTCAATATTTGCTGAATAGTTCTTCTTTTGATGTTTGAAACAGTGGCCAATTTTCTCGTGCTCAAAGTAGAGCCTGCAGCAGTTTGTCCTAAAACTTCAATCTCAGTAGTCTCATTTCTAACCGAAAATTCACGTTCAGGATCCCGTTTTTTGTTGGCTACTGAACCACTTTGTCGAAACTTTGCAACTAACCCCAAAATGTATTTTCTGTTAACATGTCTGTTCGGATGTCGTTCATTAAACAAATTTGCGGTACGGTTGGCACAGTCATCGTTTTTGAAAAAAAGAGTAATTATTTCAAATCTTTCTTCTAGAGAATACACCATTGTGAAATTAATTTTCGGTAGTACTATCAAGTATCAAACCGACCGATAAACTGAAATAATAAACCGCATTTCTCTCATTCCAATAAGAAATGATAGTCAATTGTTTGTTTACAAACCAACAAAACATTGACTATCAGCACATTTCTTATCGGAATGAGTGAAATGCTTTTTTGCATATTCAACTGTGAATAATTTTTAAACCAGTTGATAAAACTTCCAAAAAAATTAGTGTGCTGAATTCGGAAAAGAAAAAGCTTTTAAATGATGTAACACTCGACCCATGTTCCCTCTTTAAAATATAAGGATTGTTATCACCACCCTTAAGGGGTTGATGTGACAAAGTTGAGTTTTATGTCAAAACATGTCCCCCTCAATATTAAAATTGACGTGTTTGAGCGTTTCTTTAAAAAAATTCTCTGGACGCAAATCGGTCTGTTTCGTTTTCAATGCGCCAGCCTATATATTGTTGACCAATGTTGAAGTGTTATTTTAAAACTAAAGTATAACACAATATTTAAATAAGATGCTTATAGAAACACATGTAAA
Organism: Tillus elongatus; assembly: GCA_964006375.1. NCBI lineage: Eukaryota > Metazoa > Arthropoda > Insecta > Coleoptera > Cleridae > Tillus > Tillus elongatus. Next base: position 107,827,897 of record OZ023268.1, on the reverse strand, counting down.
ATTTAAATAAGAAAATAATAATTATAAAGATTGTTATCTAAATTTAACTAATAATGGCTCATGTAAATGTTAGTTTAAAGATTTACAAAAGGTGTTTAAATCCATTAAAAATCAATTTTACTTTTTACATGGGTACAGCTATTTTCTACCAAATATACATCTGACTAGAATTACCAGCCTGAATATGCCATTATGTAAATTTTTGTGTCTTTACGAAATAGTTCGTAGCCAAGAAAACAAGTTCCTTAACAGTTTTTATGTGGTTTCCGTTATTTTAAATGCATTTAAAACATCTTAACCTTCATCGTAAAGGTGACAATATTAAAGAAATTGAAAGTTCCTTATTATGCAATATAAACAGTTACGTGTATTTTAAACGATTTCCTAATTTGGTAATTCTGGAGTGCTGTTCGATGTTTAACAGAATGGATGTAATTAAAATGATCAAAGGTGGTCTAACAAATGAATACCCATATTTTTACAGATAAAATTTTTGAGAAGTACCTAAAAGACATTGCGATACGATACTATGAAAGATTTGGCGCTTTTAAATAAATTTGATTTACCCCTAAACGGCTAGAATTCGTTTTTGTAAAAATGTATTAAATAAAATGCAAAACTTAGTGTTAAAGAATGTATTTAACATTAATATAGTGAAAAATATTTATACTGAGTTTCAGTTTTTGAAAAAAACGATGTTGCTATATGGCAACGCTCGGTTAATAAGTATACAAAAAAAATGATATAAATGATATTATAACACGATGTAATTATATTTGATATGAAAAATGGTGTTGTACTCTAGGCACATACCAACATCACATTTTCGACACATGGTACGTATAATGGATGTACAACCTTCGCCTGCACATCTTCGCTTTTCCTTCCCTGCAGGTGAAATTAGTAAATGATCTATGCGATCCTATCTAATGATCGGATATTCTGAATAGAGTAAGACTGAATTTTGATGTTGACGGTTTTCCAGTATTCTTGGGCAATACTTTATACCTCTCTCCAAGTAGTTTTGAACAATTTTTCATCGGCAAAATAACGATATCTCGGAAAATACGCGCGCTCTCTTATTTTCTTTGCCATTTTTTGTCATCTAGATACAAAACTACGTAGTTGTACAAAAATGTCATCAAAATCGCTTATATTCCAATGTATTTATTTACCCTTTTTGTAGCCGCTCTAGTGCAATCTATTCTGCGAGCATACAGTTTAAGCAGTTCTTTCATATATTCTTAAAAGTATAGGTAAACAATTTTAACAACACTGCCTCACACTCCTGCAAACAGAGGATTCCCCAACTGAAGACTAAAAATCTCCAATGATAACAAATTTCAGTAACATAAAATTAACAAAAAATTGACAAAAAATTACGCTAACTTTTTAGCAGTACTAAAAATCAGTTTAAACATAGCAGAGATCAAGTATAAGTTGCATTAAAAAGTCAAAATACGTTTTTTTTTTAAATTTCAACAGCACACCATGAGGGCTTACAGCCTAAATACTATCGTACCGTGGGTGTCGACAAGAAGGAAAGAGGAAACTTGTTAATTCTGGACTTGAAGATTTAGAGATTCGAGTGAGAAGGAAAAACATGTGCCGGCAAGGAATTCCACAACTTGGAAGTCCTCGGGACAAAAGAGCGGGCATAACAAGATGTTCTATGTCTGGTGACCTGGACAGTAAAAGGGTGCATTCGCTCTGTTCCCCTGGTAGATCTGTTGGGGGCAGCAGGTGGAGGAACTATGGAAGAAGGCTCCTCTGAGCAGTGCCCGTGCAGATATCTATAAAAGAGAGAGAGGTCACCAACGGCACGTCGGTGGGCAAGGGATAGCAGCCTTTGGGTGAGGGTAGGGCGACCGATGAGACGTATAGCTCTCTTCTTAATGGAGTCCAGCATAGCGAGTGTAGAAGCGGCAGCAGCACCCCAGATGTGGGATAAGTATTCGAGGTTTGGTCTTATTTGTGAAGTATATAAGGTATAGAGGTTAGCTGGTGAAAAGTATTTGCTAGCCCGGAAGAGGAAACCTAATTTCTTAGCAGGCGCTTCTGCAATTGATGTGACATGTTGGTGCCAATTGAGATTTCGATCCACAGAAATGCCAACAAGTGAAAAGGACTAATTACTTTGAATAACTTGGTTGTTTATTGTGGTGGGTCTAGGGCTGGTGTATCTCTTATGAGAAAGAAAGCAAGACTGTGATTTGGTGGGGTTGAATTGTACAAGATTTCTACTTCCCCAGTCTAATATTTTGTGGAGATCCACAGAGATATAACCCTCCATGAGTATGCGATCCTCATCTAATTGGGCTAAAGAGACAGGCTTAGAATATTGTATATTTGAGTGGAGGGTGCTGTCGTCCGCGTAACTGTGAACTGGGTTGGATGTGCTAGAGAGGAGGTCGTTGATGTGGAGAAGAAACAAAGTAGTTATGTATAAATTGTTGACTTTGCTTCTAATAGTAACTAACAGTATGCGAAATTAACGCTATTAGTGAATTTTCTTTTAAAAAAATTCATTAATAGGGAGATCCCGACTGTTGAATTTTGAAAAAATTTCTTCAAATGAGCGCTAATTAGGCCCCCTAGAACACATAACCGGGGTCAGTTTTAATTTTTATGTTTATATATATATATATATATATATATATATATATATATATATATATATATATATATATATATATATATATATATATATATATATATATGTGCGCGCGTGTGTGTTCTGCAAACCCTTCAACCGTTACTATCCTTCATTTTACTAAAATATTTACACAAAATTTATTTAAAGTAGACTCCTTCTCTTATGCTTTAGCGGTCTATAATTTTTAGCTAATTTTCGTATAGAAAAATCGTTAATGAGGAGACAGCGACTTTTGAATTTTAAAAAGATTTCTTCAAATGAGCGTAAACTAGGCCCCCTAGAATCCACATCCGGGTTTACATTCAGTTTTTATCTGTTAACATATATACCGGGTGACGCATTTCTACGGTAAAGCTCAATATAATTGTTATTACGCAAGATACGAGAAAAAATTGTATACTTGAGCTGCATCTTACACAATTATTTTGACAATCACAGGCTGGCCCATAAGTCGTTGTTGATCCCAACAATTTTTTTGGAACACCCTTATATTATTGCATTTTTGCATTTTTCATCGAAATATTATGCACGTTTGTAAGAAAAAATCTAGACGCAGTAAGTGCGTTTTGGTAGCGAATTTTCATTAAATGCTTCAAATTTCAATAACTCAATTTGCTATTAACCTAAGGTTTTTTGGCTAGGAAACCATTTTTCTCGGAAATATTTTATGTTTATTTTTGAAAATTGTTGTGCACTTTTAAGCAATAACTTATTTTGATAAAATATGGTACATTCTTTCTACTATATAGGCTATACCGGTAACCAGATTGATGCCTGCTTGCATTAGAGGCATATCTGCTATTAAAAACATTTTAATGAAAATTCACTTCCATAACGCACTTGCTGCGTCCAGACTTTTACCATACCATGAAATCTTATGAGCAAAATCAGCGAAGAGCGCTATTAGAAGTTACAACAAAATTCTCGATAGTTTTAGAATTTTATCAGAAACTAACTGACAAAATTTTCCAATCGTGGTGTTACTTTACAGATAATTTACCAGCCTTTCAAAGGGGGTGCCATGTGCTGTTCGAAGTTCGAATTCGTAATAAGTGAGACCCATCCTTGCTAGGGGGTTGAAGTTGTAGTGTTGAAATTGGTCATTAAAAATGTCATCATTTACATATCTAATGACGTGTTTCAGTGATATTCAACAACAAAAATAAACATGGAATGCAATATTTGGGGTGCTTTGTTGGAAATGGGACAATCTGGTTCCAGCAAATAGTAGTAGTAGTAATAGCAATATTTCCAAGGTAAAAAAGAACAGACTGAATATATTAAGTAAAAGCTCTACGCGTTTGGGCCCATATATCTGGCCATCTTCAGGGGCTTCCTGAAACATTACAAAAGGTGGTTGTGTCAGAAACAAAGTTTCTGGTAGGTCGGCAAGTATCACACGATACCAGCTGTTACAAAATTCTAAACATTCTTACAAGCAAAGTCTAAAACACAAACTATAGTCAAAGCTAACATGCTCTACAACAATTACACTAATAAAATCAAAGCTAAAAGCTGAGAAATTAAAAACATCAAAATGTCCAAAGCTCACTCGAGGTACCTCCAAGCAGCAAAAATAGCAATGCAAAAGCAGTAAAAGTTGCTAAAACAGGTAGAAACCCGTGTAAATTAAGATTTAAAAAATTCACTGACACACTACAATCTAAGTTCTCTAAACAAATAGATAAAGAAGCTGCAAAGGCGGGATGCACAACCAGAGCCGAACTTTCAGAGAAAACACTGAGTTAAACCTATGATACCTACTAAAAGTAAAACCAAAATGCCCAAAAATACTTACGTTCTGTTTTTTATATAACAGGAAATGGACTTTACAAGAAATCTATCATAGTGGGTATTTTCATCGACTGTCGCTTTTGTTTCCTTGCACTATATGGGTGAAGGCAGAATTAGAAACATTAAAACCTCAAATCACAGCAATGGACAAACGGTGATACAAATAAAATTTCGCGTTTGAAATGGACGACAGTTTTTTTTAATATTATTGGCTACGGCATCTCAGGCCATTAGCACATTCTTTCCCATCATTTAATATTTTTTACAAATTTTCCAGACTTGGCTCGCCCGGGAATCGAACCCGGGACCTCTCGCTTTGCAGGCTGGCACCTAGCCACCTGCGCCACGAGGGCGTCTGGACGACAGTTAAAAGCCGAATATCTAAATAGAACGGAAAGGGGCAAACACATGAGCTACGACTTTTAGCTAAAAGTGACAAGTGACAGACAAGTGACACCTGACATTTACTCAGTCGTGCCGAGCAGCACAGAACACGTAACATTTCCGGGCTCCTTGACTCCACAGAATACTTAGGTTTTTCACTGTAGTGAACTAGTTAAGTATATTTCTATAAATTGGTGGAAAGTTAATTTCACTGGTATTAGAAGCATTTAGAACAGTGTTGTTGGAGTTGTAAGTGTATCTGTAGATTTCCATCTCTTCAAGGACAAACTGCTCAGTACCAAATCTGGATGGGTGAAGAAGTTTAACATTGTTTTCCTTATCAAAGACATGACCAGTCTCTGTGAGGTGGCAACCAAAAGCTGAAGTGACATTATCAGCGTTGTTTCTGCTCCTGTGATGTTCTGAAATTCTCGTGTTTAGGGCTAACGCGTAGGGCTTTTGCTAAATAAATTCCGTCTGGAGTATAGCCTTGTTCTGTTCTTTTTTACCTTGGAAATATGTCTAACCCAGACGTTGTGACGTTCAGAAATTACGTAATAGCAATAAAATAAACAAACCAAATTTAATTATACAGTGGATCATACACAAAAACTTTGCTTGGGTATGTAAACAAGACAATTTTTTATATAAATATCCAAATAGAAATGTCATAAACGATGATTATTATTATTATAGAATAATAAAACCTTATACACCTAAAGCTGTGCACCTGCGGGCACATTTTAACACTACTTAACATTTCTTATTGAGCCAGCAAGAATGCTAAGTAAACAAATAAGAGTTTTAGAAACCAGAAATTAAAATGTGTTGTCTAAAATATTTTTGTTGGTTATTATTGAAAGAAAGAGTACAAAAAATCTTATGTAAACATTCTCACTAATTGTGAAAGTGCAAACAAGAGGCGCAATCTAGCGTTTCTTTGCAAACCATTTAAATGTCATAATAAATATTTGCACAAATTTTACTTTTTAAACTCCCCCCTTTGTCATAAGGAAGTTCCTGCATAAACTGTATAATAGTTATGGCATCGTTAGCACTTTTCCATAGCAAAACGAATTTAAAATTACAATTTGTATACTTATGCAAGAAAAATATGCATTTATTTAACTTTATGCGACTATGTAACATAGCGGAAACCTGATTAAGTTATGTAAGATTTAATTAATTTAAATTATTGCATGTAGGTAAATGAATTCGGAACTAAACATTACCATTCATTCGGATTCCTTTAAAAGTAAATACTCTAATTCGATAAGTGAAGATTGTAATCTATGATAAGCACTGATAAGTACACTTGGAGAACCCAAATCACCACAACACATCTTTTTAAAGACCTGACGATCGTTTCACCAACAAAGTTAGCGTCATCAGAGGATGAAAAATTCAAACTACTCTCAAAACAAACCGAAGAAGGCACGGAAATGGGCAACCCACTCTCTCCGTTCATTGCAGACTTTTTTATGAGTATATTTGAGACGAATTTAGAAAATGAAAGTGAGTATTTTCCTAGAGTAATATCTCGTTATGTGGACGATATTTTTTCAGTGTTTAACACAAATACAGGGTGGCGCATTGAAAACGAAACAGACCGATTTGCGTCCAGAGAATTTTTTTTTAGAAACGCTGAAACACGTCAATTTTAATATTGAGGGGGACCTGTTCTGACATAAAACTCAACTTTGTGACATGAACCCCTTAAGGGTGGTGATTACAACCCTTGTATTTTAAATAGGGGATATGGGTCGACTGGTACATCATTAGAAAGGTCTTTCTTTTCTGAATTCAGCACACTAATTTTTTTTTGGGAGTTTTATCAACTCGTTTGAAAATTATTCAGAGTTGGAGTTGCAAGAACGTATTTCATTAATTGTGATAAGAAATCCACTAATTAGTCAATTTTTCGTTAAAGAAAACTAAAACACAAAACCAAACGTTCAAAAATGTTTATTCTGTTAAGCAAGTGTTCAAATTGTTGACCACCAGCTTCCATACAAAAGTACGAATTTTGTTCAAAACGAGCTCTGACATTCTGAAGCATTTGTGGAGTTATTATACGGCATTCTTCAACAATGCGTCGTCGTATTTCTTCCAGAGACACCAGTTTTGTTGCGAAAATTCTACTCTTAAAAACGCCCCATAGAAAGAAGTCTAAAGGAGTTTAATCCGGTGATCTAGGGGGCCACTCAATAGCATCTCTACGCCCAATCCATTATCCTGGAAACTCTCTGTTCAAAAACTCCCTAACACGTTGTGAAAATTGCGGAGGAGCTCCATCTTGTTGAAATACTAATTGACTTTCTTGATAGCGATCATCATTTTCAACAATGTCAATTAGTAGAGGGTAAACGATATCTTCTAGTAACTCCAGATACGTTTCGCCACTCAAATTGCCATCAGGAAAAATTGTAGAGTTTAATAAAAACGTACACTCGTCTGAAAAACAGATATTGAACAGAAAGTTCCCATTATCAGCTATGGGCGGTCATAACTTCATAGCACTCCAGCCGTCGATCAAAATCACCTTCATTCGTTGTTGTACAAGATGAATTTTACACGGGTAAAATTTTTGATGCTTCAATATTCGCTGAATAGTTCTTCTTTTGATGTTTGAAACAGTGGCCAATTTTCTCGTGCTCAAAGTTGGGTCTGCAGCAATTTGTCCTAAAACTTCAATCTCAGTAGTCTCATTTCTAACCGGAAATTCACGTTCTGGATCCCGCTTTTTGTTGGCTACTGAACCACTTTGTGGAAACTTTGCAACTAACTCCAAAATGTATTTTCTGTTAACATGTCTGTTCAAATGTCGTTCATTAAACAAATTTACGGTACGGTTGGGACAGTCATCGTTTTTGAAAAAAGATTAATTATTTCAACTCTTTCTTCTACAGAATACACCATTGTGAAATTAATTTTCAGTAGTACTATCAAGTATCAAACCGACCGATAAACTGAAATAATAAACCGCATTTCTCTCATTCCGATAAGAAAGGTTCTGATAGTCAATTTTTTGTTTACAAACCAACAAAACATTGACTATCAGCACATTTCTTAGCGGAATGAGTGAAATGCGTTTTTTGTATCTTCAACTGTTGAGTTGATAAAACTTCCAAAAAAATTTGTGTGTTGAATTCAGAAAAGAAAGATCTTTCAAATGATGTAACACTCGACTCGTGTTCCCTATTTAAAATATAAGGGTTGTTATCACCACCCTCAAGGGGTTGATGTGACAAAGTTGAGTTTTATGTCAAAACATGTCCCCCTCAATATTAAAATTAAGGTGTTTCAGCGTTTCTTAAAACAAAATTTCTCTGGACGCAAATCGGTCTGTTTCGTTTTCAATGCGCCACCCTATATATGCAAAGTAAATAATTTTATTAAAAGACTGAACTGTCAATTTGATTCAATAAAATTCACCCACGAATTAGAAGTTAACAGTAAACTTCCTTTTCTAGATGTGCTAGTTATAAAAAATAATGACTCTCTTGGATTCGATGTCCACAGGAAGAAAACTACCACTATAAGTTACATGCCAAATGATTCATTTGCACAAAAAACGGCGGTTTTAAATATCATAGTAAATAGTTTAATAAATGTTCCCTTAATTAAAATTAGATATAGCATAAAATTAGAGTACAATAAAAACGTTGCTAAATATAAGGAATATTCAGATTGCTTGGTGAAAAAACTAATTAATAGATACAGAACAAGGAAACTGTTAGCGAAATGCACGACATTCGGGAAAGATAAAATAGAGAAAAATTGGTTTGCCTACCTTTTGAATCGCGTATCACAAGGGGTCTCGAGAGCATTTTTAAGAAAGCCAATTTGCAGCTAACTTTTTCGACAAAAAATAATTGAAGCAATTTGTTGGGTAATACGAAAGATAAAGATAAAGCTACTGAAATGCCGGGTATCTATGAGATAGGTTGTAACAATTTTAAACCTAAATACGCAGGGTAGAGAAATAGAACCAATAAGGCTAGATTTTGTGAACATCTGGCATATTTGAGATACGGTAATGTGGACAAGTCAACAAGTCATGTCTGGCACAACATATTTGGGATAATAACCACCACACTGATAAAGAAGATCTGGAGCTTGTCAAAAATATTAGCGATTACTTGAAGAAATTTATATTTTCTATGTAGCTAGAAAATTATAATTTGGTAGAAATATGTGTAAGTATGGCAACTGCCTTTAAAAAAAATGTGTTATAAATTTCTTTAAAGTTACAAAATTTTTCTAGAAAAAAATAAAATCAAAGGAAACGTACCTGCCAAATTATAAATATGCCAGGTATTTTGCCTTGTTAACTGCTTGGATGTTTTTTTTAGTCAACCCAATCGAACTAGGTTTTGCAAATAAAACAGCAAAAAAGGTTTTTTAAAACCAATTTGTAGTTACCCGTTTGTAGCTCATCGTGTTATTTTTCTTTAATTTACTACCCATGCGTATACATAGGTTTCTCTTGGGTTCAAAATTGAAGATTCTAGCTTAATGGGAAATTAAGTTATCGGATTTGAAATATTTTTACATACCATAACGTACTTGCTGCACCCAGACGCTTTTCAACACTTATTTACTGTTGATATATCCACACTTTTTGAAAATCATGAAATATTGTAGCTCTCTATGTGAGACTAACAAACACGGCAACCTCAACTTCATTTTTGGAAAAATATTTTAAACAGATGAAATGGGTAACAATGAAACATAAATTGAAAATCTTGGCTCGCTACTTTTTCGCAGGGGTTCTCATTCCCCTTCTGCATGCTTACAACGACCCTCAATGCATAAACAAGAATAATGTAAACGAGAAAAATTTCTTGGGAACAACCCCCAAGAAAGTTACGGGACCTGCAGTAAACAGGGGTTCTGAGCAGGGTAAACGGGATTTTAAGGAGGTTTAGCTGCAAAGATAAAGGCAACTGATAGAGATCCAACTAATCTGGTTTTTTCGCACTTTCCTCTCACATTTCCTTTTTATCTTCTTCCCCGCCCAGCACTTTCTTGAGAGCTATTGGCAAGAAACTTTCTTTGTGGTTTGTGTATACAGAAGGAGATCTAAGCATATTTCTGATTTTTTTTCTAAAAAGTCCCTATGTGCTAATCTGCAAATTTACCGACAAATTCATTATTATTTACAAAAGGAATGTACCTGCCAAATTATAAACGTGGCAGGTATTTTCGGGAACACTTTAAGTTTACTTTCGGAAATTTTGCACATTTTCAAACAATAAAGTTATTTTGGTGAAACATGGCACCTTGTTTCTACTATATTGGTTATACTGGTAACCAAATTTGAAACACACATATATGCTATTAAAAACATTTTAATGAAAATTCATTACCATAACGCACTTGCTGCGTCCAGACTTTTGTTGTTTATTGTGTGCAAAAACTTAATGGGTTGACTAAAACAAAACCATCCAAGCAAATAATAAGGAAAAATACCTGCCATACTTATAATTTGACAGGTACATTCCCTTTGTAAATAATAATTTATTTCTGAAAAACTTTTCTAACTTTAATGAAATTCGTAAAACATTTTTTAAAGGCACTTGCAGTACTTACATATTATATCTAAGACCAAATTTTAATTTTCTAGCTCCATATAAAATAGAATTTTTTTCAAATAATCGCTAACTGAGACTCTAAAACCGATCTCCAAGGTCCATTTAAATTAAAAGAATTAGTTTTAATAATATATCTTACTAGTAGTGTACAATTCTTATGCAAATTAATTACTATAACGCACTTGCTACGTCCCGAAATTTTTTATTTATGGTATACATTCACATGCTAAAATTAAGCGCTTTTGAACGCAAACTCTGTCCTGGTATTAGAAAGAAAATGTGCAAGGCTAACATTAAATAATTCTTAGTTGATTGTACAGCTCTATCTATATAATTTTGTGTAAACCAGAGCTATCATGACAACATACTACCTGGTCCTGCACCAAGATGGCGTCCCTGTCGTATCTCTCACAACATTCTCCGGGCTAATAACCTGCGACAACCTCCATTGTTTAGATTTTTATCTACGATTTATTTAAATAGAATAGCAGTACAGATAACGTTATCTGCCTTTGTCCAACATTGTAGATCTTGCATTACAGAATCTGAAGTGATGTTGAGGATTATTTTATTATTAATTTTGAATAACTTTATTTTCTTTTGATCAAATGACTTGAAAATTGGTACACAACCACGTCTGTCTATATCCTTTTCAGTTTAAATATTCGTTTCAATCACTTAGAGAATTTGAGAGATATAGCGTCTAAAAAATATTTTTTAAGTTTTTACTAAGAAAAATTGGCCGCTAAGATTTAATGAACGAACTCATCTAAGCCATTAGCAAAATAAGGGTAATTAACAAATTTGGTCCAAATCAGTGAAGTATTTTTGGAGTTATCGGTTGGATATATATATATATATATATATATATATATATATATATATATATATATATATATATATATATACATACATTTTAACTGACATGTAGATGGGTTCCAGAGGCCCTAATTCGCTCTCATTTGAAGAAATTTTCCGAAAGTCTCACCAACGATACCTCTCGCTTTGTGAATTTTCTTAATGAAAATTCACTAAAAATTCTCTGATAGATTCTGGTGGTAGTAGCTCTTCTTATTTCAGCTGGATTTAATTTTTTCTACATTTAATACCAGATAATCATACACTATATTTTTGATACCAGCCCATATATAAAAGTTCAGTTGGTGATAGATACGGTAATAGCGTAAGCTAATTCCACGATCCATTTTGACCCATCAAACGGTCTATTTCTTGTAAATTTCTTGCAAAATTTCAACGTTCATATATTTTAAGAATCATTTGGTGGGAAAATTTGTTGATTTCTGAAGTGTACTTCTAGGTGTTTCCCGTACGATATGATATTTTCGGTATTTTTTCTGTCATATATCAGAAAAAGTACTTAAAAAAGTTAATGTGCATGTACACTAGCTTTCTGTGGATCAATATCTGGATAATGGCCAGTTTAGCTTATCATAAAACCCACAGCAACCGTATAATTAATGACATGTTTCAAATAGCTTACATGATTAATATCTTTTATCTCTAAATCTATCTTAAGAGTGTATAAATGGGAAAGGCATTCAAGACACGGTGCTACCAAATCATGTGAACTTGAATGAGCTATTTTAAGTAAGATGCTGTTCGAAGAGGATACGAGTAGGTAGTTTAATACCTGTTGATTAAGTGCTGCTCTTTCCTATGCATGTAACCATACGTTTTTTTAACTCGCCATAACTTTCACCTGGTCTTACTTTCATTCGACATTCCACTGATCCAATCTCGACTTCAATGTCACCTGCTTGAACTTATAACACATAATTTATATAGAACTGCCCGAGAAAATAATGTGGAAAGACGCATGGTGTTTTATAATGAGTTAGTTATGTATTAAGTAATCTCCGTTTCAAAGGTCACACAAATTTTTTATTAAACATCATAAATTAACGGTCTTCTTCACGGCCATGGTTGCAATAAATATTATATTTGGGGCTGCAGTAACAAGTTTCATTAGCCTCATTTAAAATAAAGAAGTATTTCAATTTCAGACTGTTTCCAAAGAAGAAGTTACCTACTGGGAATTAACTAATAAAACTGAATGCATGGGTCATATGGGTCACTGTGGAGTATACTGCCTTCTTTATATACAGATGTCCCGTATCGTTATATTTAAATTTTGAAAGCATATAGTAGGATTAATTCTAATACAAGAAACTCTGGACGCAGCTAGTGCGTTATGGAATTTTCATAAAAATGTTTTTAATAGCAAATAAGTCTCTCTAATGCAAGCAGGCATCAATCTGGTTACCGGTACCTATACAGGGTGTTTCAAAAATGATGGTCTATGTTACAGGTGCACCTTCAGCACAAAAAAATAAGACTATTTTTTCATATAATCCGCAAATGCTCAGTTTTAGTGAATTTTCTTAAAAAAAATTCACTAATGAGGAGATCCCGACTTTTGAATTTTGAAAAAATTTCTTCAAATGAGCGCTAATTAGGCCCCCTAGAACACATATCCGGGGTCAGTTTAAATTTTTATATGTTTATATATATATATATATATATATATATATATATATATATATATATATATATATATATATATATATATATATATATATATATATATATATATATATATATATATATATATATATATATGTATCACACCGATAACTCAAAAAATAATGGGCCGATTTTGATTAAATTTGGTGAAAAAATTCCTTTTGCAAATGGCTTGGATAAGTTCGTTAGCCAGGAAAATCGGTCCAGGTTTTCCAAGAAAATTTTGTGTTTTCTTTCGAAAAAAAATTATATCTCCGGAATTAACAAAGTAAGGGCAACCAAATTTGGTACGCGGATTTACATCCCTATAGGTAAGCCACCTACCAAAATTTAGCTCTGTAGGTCAAAAGACAAAAAAGTTATAGGCATTTAAAGAAAAATAAATTGGGGTTTTCCACAAAACGTCAAAGTTGCGATTTAAACGTCAAAATTGGCAACATTTAGGAAAAGAACTTGAATCTAATACGGGCTATGGAAATAAAATGTCTCAAGAAGGATGTTTTACAAACCCTGAAGTCTTAGTTTCAACCGTCATTGTCCTTCATTTTAATAAAATATTTCCAGAAAATTCATATCAAATAGACCCTTCCTCTGACGCTTGGCAGTAGTCTTAGCTATAGAGTTTATCGTTTAATGGTATATAATTTTTGTAGAATTTTCGTAAAAAAATCAATAAAGCTCAATATATCTGTTATTATACAAGATATGAAAAAAAATGTATATATTAATTATAGGGTGTCTTGAGCTACATCTTAAAAAATTAGTTCTACAATCACAGGATGGCCCATAAGTCGTTGGTGATACAAATTTTCTTTTTTTTTTAATCAAACACGTTATTGCATGTTTGCATTTTCCATCGAAATATAATGCATGTTTGTAAGAAAAAAAATTCTGGACGCAGTAAGTGCGTTATGGTAGCGAATTTTGATCAAATACCTAATATTTGAATAGCTCAATTTGCTATTAACCTATAAAGGTGACCAAGAAACAAGTTTTTTCGGGAACACTTTAAGTTTACTTTCGGAAATTTGTGTACATTTTCAAACAATAAAGTTATTTTGATGAAACATGGCACATTGTTTTTACTATATAGATTATACTGGTAACCAAATTTGATGCCTGCTTTCTTAAAAAAACACACATTATTGCTATTAAATAATAGTTTTATGAAAATTCACTACCATAACACACTTGCTGCGTCCAGAGTTTTTTTTAAATACAGCGTGTTAAAGTTATTTGTTTTTGTCAGTTTTTCACGAATAAGTCCGAGTCAAATTAAAATTTTGGCATGAAAATTGGCATGTCGTGGTTTTCTAGGGCAAGAAATTTAAATATGTTATTGTTAATAACACTGCTGGTAGAGGGCGCCACCTGTAAGACTATGCTTGCATTTAATTGGCTATAATTTTTTGACACCCAGTAATATCGACCTACCGTATAGCTACATTGCAGCCCTTATCAATTGTAAGCAAAAATGTATATTTGATCCATATCTGTCAGACACACTATTTGCGAGATATTTCAATTTTTGTATGTCGATGTCGCTCAAAATTTATTTTTTCTCAAGTAATTAAAATTTCTCTGCAAATTTTAACAACAAATAAAACAAGAAATAAAAAAGTTTATAACATTTTATGATACCTGACTACAATAAATGTTCAAAATGGCCACCCTCCACTTCAATACACTCTCGTATTCTGCGGAGCATACAACGTCGTACTATGTGAAATATTTCTGGTGTATTTCTAATCTGTTCGCATCCAAGTACAATTGTTTGCTGCAGATCATCAACATTTTCAACATTTGCTTCATAAACAATACTTTTGTGATGCCCCCTCCCCATAAATAAAAGTCCATAGGATTTAAATCAGGGGATCGAGCCGGTCATGGCTGAGGTCCACCGCTTCCCATCCATCTGCTTAGGTAATTTCTGACATTTAGGGCGAAACGTGGGAGGGCTCCATCATGCATAAACCGCATGTTATGTCTTATGTCAAGAGGTACATTTTCTAATAACCCATTTAGTTGGTTTTGCAGGAATTCAAGACAAGTTGTAGCATTAAGTCTGTGAGGTAAAAAAATTGGTCTTATCAAATTACACCCTACAATTCCAGCCCATACATTTAAGGAAAATTACTGTTGATGATGGCTTTCAAAAATGGCGTGGGGATTTTCGTCAGCCCAAATATGGCTGTTACGAAAATTGACGATCCCGTCGCGCCTAAATGCAGACTCGTCAGTGAACAATACAGAATTCAACAAGTTCTCTACATTATTATTTTGACGAAACCATTGGCAAAATTGTAGGCGAGGTATAAAGTCTCTTTCAGGCGATAGTGCCTGCACACGTTGGATGTGATATGGACGCAATTGTTGCTCGTGAAGAACTCGCCATATCGTTGCGTTGGATGCTCCCAGATGATCGGCCATTTCCCTAGTACTTATTTTTGGATTTTGTTCAATTTCATCCAGAACAGCCTCTTCAAAGTCAGGATTTCGTGCACTTCGTGGTCTGCCTCGATCAGCAATAACTTTATTAAGGGTACCTGGTAAAAAAATATACTATATTCGAAAGAGACAGATCGATGTATTAGATAATGTAAGTATGTACATGTTTCTCGCAGACGGATATCAATCCGTTGAAACATCCGTCTGTCTGGAATTCTGTGATTTTGGAAGGCTTCTTCATATAGACGTTTCGCCTCATAACAGTTACCAAAAGCTCGTGAATACATAACATGCATGTCTGTTAGTTCATTGTTGGTAAAGACTTCCATATTTAATTAGAAAAATTGCGGACAATACAATTAATTACTTAAAAATAGTGAGTAGTCTCAAACGTAAAAGTCAAATGTAGTATATGTCACGACGAAAACGCAAAAGTCAAGCCCGTAACGATGGAAACCACTTTGTTAACTAGTTTGTTCAAAGTTTGTTATCATGGCTTTTTATTTTATCTTCTTGATTGTGTCTTGTCAGTTCTTTTTTCTGGTAAGATTTTAATTTTTAACTATAGAATACGAAAATTAAGTTTATACATACTGATAGCAATTAAAAGGTGAAAAATGTATTCCTATGATTCGTCGCAGAATTAATTTTTGAGCGACATCGACATACAAAAATTGAAATATCTCGAAAATGGTATGTCTGAGAGATTTAAATCAAGTATACATTTTTTGCTTACAATTGATAAGGGCTGCAATGTAGCTATACGGTAGGTCGATATTACTGGGTGTCAAAAAATTATAGCCAATTGAATGCAAGTCATGTCTTACAGGTGGCGCCTTCTGCCAGCAGTGTTATTAACAATAACATATTTAAATTTGTTGCCTCGAAAACCGCCACATTCCAATTTCCACGTCAAAATTTTAATTTGACTCGGACTTATTCGTGAAAAACTGACAAAAACAAATAATTTTAACACGCTGTATTTAAAAAACTAAGCATTTGCGGACCCATGTTTATATGAAAAAATAG
Organism: Tillus elongatus; assembly: GCA_964006375.1. NCBI lineage: Eukaryota > Metazoa > Arthropoda > Insecta > Coleoptera > Cleridae > Tillus > Tillus elongatus. The sequence continues at coordinate 107,811,445 of OZ023268.1, read as the reverse complement.
TCTTATTTTTTTGTGATGAATGTGCACCTGTAACATAGACCATCATTTTTGAAACAGCCTGTATACAGGTGTCTCGTAATATTATAATTAAATTTTGAAAGCTTATAGTAGGCTTAATTCTAATACAAAGAAGTCTGGTCTCAGCTAGTGCGTAATGGAAGTGAATTTTCATAAACATGTTTTTAATAGCAAATATGTCTCTCCAACTGGTTACCGGTATGACCTATATAGTAGAAACAATGTACCATATTTTATCAAAATAACTTATTGTTTGAAAATGTACAAAAATTAAATAAGCTTAAGTCTTTGCGAGAAAACTGGTTTTCTAGCCAACAAACCTTGGGTTAATAGCAAATTGAGTTGTTGAAATTTGAAGCACTTAATAAAAATTCGCTACCAAAACGCACTAACTACGACTCGATTTTTTTCTTACAAACATGCATCATATTTCTCTAAAAAATGCAAAATTGAATAATATAAGGGTGCTCAAAAAAACTGTAAGTATCACTAACAACTTATGAGCTATCCTCTGATTGTCACAATAATTTAATAAGATGCAGCTCCAGACACCCTATAATTAAAATATACAACTTTTGGCTTTACGCCAAAACAATTTGCTATAAGAATTTACTGAAACGCGGTAAGAAACGTTTATGTAATCACGGAAGGCTTAAGACATGCGAGAAAAATCGTCATACGTATATACATTTATTTTTTACCTCTACACTTGTGCAGGTAATGAAAACTTAATTATCCACAGTGAGAATCACAATTTACTGATGACATTTAGAATTAACCATCTTTCTGATGATTCGGGTCAACACTATATAGTAATTGTTTGAACGATTGCATTTAATTTGCGAAAAAATTAGAGAATAGACTGACATTTCCACGGTAATTGGCCATTGGAGGACATCTTTTCGATTGCTTCATGAATTTCCGGCCTTAATCTATTCAAACATTAATTTGTGTGTAGGTTATAATGCCCCAGTCAATACATTCGATTCGTTTATTAATACAAATGCATACACAATTAAACATATATTGAGTGAATAAATAAAACGTCTGGACGCAGCAAGTGCGTTATGATAGGGAATTTTCATTAAAATGTTTTAAATAGCAAATATGCGTTTTTTTTTTTAAAAAGCAGACATCAAATTTGGTTATCAGTATAACCTATATAGTAGAAACAATTTACCTTATTTTATGAAAGTAACTTTACTGTTTGAAAATGTACACAAATTTGTCGAAAATAAACTTAAAACATTCCGGAAAAAAACTAGTTTCCTGGCCAACGAACCTTATAGGTCAATAGCAAATTGAGTTTTTCAATTTTGAGGCGTTCAATAAAAATTCGCTACCATAACTCACTTGCTGAGTCCCGAATTTATTTTCTTACAAAACATGCATTATAATTTCGTGGTCGAAATTACATACATTTAAGGTCAACTCAGAACTGAAACTGACCGGGGGAATTCGTCTGTCTAATTAAAACAAATCATTGTTTAATGTATTCCAACGACGCCCTCATGGCGCAGGTTGCTAGGTGCCGGCCTGCTAAGCGAGAGGTCCCGGGTTCGATTCCTGGGCGAGCTAACGAGAAGTTGACTTTGTCTGAAAAATTAGTAAAAATAGTGAAGGATTGGGAATGAATGTGCTAATGGCCTGAGATGCCGCAGCCAATAATATGAAATTTAAAAAAAAGTATTCCAACTGAGCAGATTTTCCTGGCTAACGAACTTATCCAAGCTACTGGCAAAAGAAAGGTACTCACCAAATTTCATCAAAATCGGCCGATTATTTTTTGAGTTCGGTGTGATACATATATATATATATATATATATATATATATATATATATATATATATATATATATATATATATATATATATATATATATATATATATATATATATATATATATATAGATTGAAACTGACCCCGGATATGTGTTCTCGGGGGCCTAATTAGTGCTCATTTGAAGAAATTTTTTCAAAATCCAATTGTCGCGATCTCCTCATTAGTGATTTTTTTCACTAAAAAAGAGAGAATTCACTAATACCCTTTGAGTTGTGGGAGTCAGAATGCCGGGAAATTTGAAATATTTTTTTAAGATGTAGCTCAAGACACCCCATAATTAATGTATACAATTTTTTTTCATATCTTGTATAATAACAGATATATTGAGCTTTATTGATTTTTTACGAATATTCGACAAAAAAATATCATTAAACGATAAACTCTATAGCTAAGGCTACTGCCAAGCATCAGAGAAAGGGTCTATTTGAAATGAATTTTCTGGAAATATTTTAGTAAAATGAAGGACAGTGGCGGTTGAAACTAAGACTACAGGGTTTGTAAAACATTCTTCTTGAGACCTTTTCTTTCCATAGCCCGTATTAGATTCAAGTTCTTTGCCTAAATGTTGCCAATTTTGAAGTTTTAAATCGCAACTTTGACGTTTTGAGGAAAACCCCAATTTATTTTTATTTAAATGCCTATAACTTTTGACCTACATGGGTAAATTTTTGTAGGTAACCTACACACACACACATATATATATATATATATATATATATATATATATATATATATATATATATATATATATATATATATATATATAAACTTATAAAAATTGAAACTGACCCTGGATATGTGTTCTGGGGGGCCTAATTAGGGCTAATTTGAAGAAATTTTTTCAAAATTCAAAAGTCGGGATCTCCTCATTAGTGAATTTTTTAAAGAAAATTCACTAATACAGAATCTTACAACTAATATTGTTGCATATATTGAATCTTTAAAATACGAAAACTCTTTAAAAATAAAGAGATTATATCTCCAAAAACAACAAATTTTGTTTGATGAAATTCCGTACACATGTTGCCTTTATAAAGTTGTTGAAAATGAGCTACCATAACGTACTTGCTGCATCCGAACTATGACTACCAGTTGTATACAGGGTGTCCAATATGTATGGATTAATGGTTATAATTTCTTAGAAACACCCTGTAAAAAAAATGTTTTAGGCAAAAGTTTTTTAATAAATTTTTCACACCTACTGGTAAGTTTGGATTTTTGCTGAAGCCAGTAAGTTCGTTGTCATGTTAACCAACTTTTTTTTCCAATGGCAACATATTATTTTCTGCTCTTATTTCGGATCAACTCTTTGCAAAATTTTTATTGGGGTGCATTCCAAACTTTTTGAAATAACCTCAAAATTAAGTAATTGAACCTAAATTCAGGAGTCTTATCAAACACGTGCCTACTGACATTTGCATGTAAGGTCATCTTGTTAACATGACACAAGTAATATAATATTTTAAAAATCTGTCCTATTAGCGTTGTGTGGCAATAGACCTTACTGAGTCAAAGTTACTTGTTATTTTTGGCATGATTCTAAGGTCTGAGTTTTGACAGGTCCTTTACAGTACCTGTTTGTCTTAACCTCTTCAATGTTTTACACACCACTGACTGGGTAATTGGTTCTCTGTTGGAATTGAGTTCATTTAAAATGTTGGAGGCCACGATTTGTCCCCTGAGACAAGAAGTGGGAACGTGCTCTTGCAGAAATTATTCCCAATAGATTTAACAAGAGTCCAGAAGAGTGTGCTGCCGCTGGAGCTCAAGAGGACTTTGTTTTTGATGTGGTTATTAAACCAGTTTTTTTCCTCAGAAAGAATGCGGACATAGAAGTTTCTTGCGTCGTTAAATGGTTGACGGTTTTCTTGACTGGGATTGTGTAGAAGCTTTTTGTGAGCTTTGACCTTTTCAATTCTGGCCTTGTCACAGGATTTAGAGAACCAGGGCTTTTGAGTGGCTGCAGAGGTTTTCTGTGTACGTGGAATAAACAATTCCATGCCAGCTTGGATAATTTCGATGACGTTTTGTGAGATATCAGAGGGGTCAGGATGAGAGAAGCAGAGAGACGTCCATGGAAATGAGGAAAAGTAATCTCGCATTTCGTCCCAGTTCGCGGAGTTGTAGTGCCAAACGATACGTGGGTGTGATGACTGTGTGACCTCGGGTTGCATTGCGCATTGCATGGCGGTGACTGATCTCTTATAGCAGTCAGGATTTGTAGTAAGAAGGAGATCCAAATTTGAGCTGTTTGTTGGGATGCGAGGAAAGTAAGTAGGTTGCTGAACCATATTGGCTAAAGAAATCCTGACTGCAAAAGCCTCCGCTGCTCTTCCTTGTGGATCGGTTTTTGAAGACCCTAGCCATTCCTTATTATTATTATTATCGGTGTTTATATACTTTTCCATCACTTTAGAGACGACTGAAAGGAGAGAAATTGGCCTGTAGTTGCTAGGAAGTGCTTTGGATCCTTTCTTGGGGACGAGTTGTACTCGAGCAGTTTTCCAGTTATTGGGGAATATGCCTCTATTGTAAGATGTCTAAAACAGGCAAGTCAGGACATGAGCAAGTTCTGGTGCGCATTTTTTGAGAACAATTGCTGGGATCTCGTCGAGGCTAGAGGCTTTCCTGGTATTAAGAGAGGAGAGCATCTTGCGTACCTTTTTGGTTTTGAAAATGATATCCCTCATTTTATGCGCAACATTGGGGACTGTTGGTGGTTGAACATTTGGAGGTGGGTTGAGAGTAGAATTGCCGGCGAACAACGAGGCAAAAAGTTTATTCCTAATACAAAATTTCCGTTAGAAAAAATTACCGAAAATGTGTCTGTTTTAGAATTAAGAAATCCCTTAAATTCGCTAATTTGGAATATACAGCAATCAACCTTTAAGAATGAAATAAAATGCATTCGAAACAATATCCAAATACAAGGGCCCTTAAAAAGTCTTGTGCGATCGCATTCAACTATTATTCGAATCTGAAGTCTGTTTGTTATGAAAGTAAAACTTAACCATGTTTTTACTTTCCATCACCAAATAAATGCAATTACTAGATTCATTTTGTAATTCGTTTTCTAATAGTAAATTATTACACATCTAATAAATGGTTTTGTACAACCAGACATTCACCTTAGAATCACACTAATCATGATCCAGAGTTCAAGTGTAAACTTTCTTTATTTTATGATTCAGACTATACTGAATATTATTGAGCATTGAATAGTTGTAATCATCAATCAAAGACATCCATATTTGTGTTGTCGATAAATTTGTTAGGTAATAAATATGCATGATCTATTGTCTTGAGTTGAAGAAAAGCCTTCATTACTGCATACCTGCATACCACGTATCCTACAAGGGTATACTTGTATCCAGTTAGCCTGCAAAATTTCCAGTAAAAATTGAATTTTGCTATAATGTGTGTGTGTAAACTTTGTATTAGTATTTATATTAAAATGTGTATTTTTCTGTTACAGGTATGTCTGTTCTCACCTTTTAACATTCGTGGGTAACAAATATTAAGTAAGTAAATGTTGACGAATCTCTTAATATGTGATCTCCAACCTCATTTTTCGTTTAAATAATTAATACGATTATAAATCAATGTATACATTTTATCATGACAGGTATGTGTGACGTCAGATTGCACTGGCTGCGGTATGGTTACCATTCGCACATTTTAAAAGCCTTTTGTTACAACTAGTATGTGAATTTAACAGTTCATATGCATTCTGTCATGGTGCATTGAAATTTGTTCCAACATGTAGTTTTGGATAGTTTTTATTTTATTTATTTTTATAATAATATTAATAGTGGTGCTTTTTATTCTAACTTAAGCCTACTTAAGATCTAGATACTACTTAAGGGATTTAGACAGGGACACATATTCTTCATGAAAATGGGGCGTATCATGGCAACTTTTCTCTTTGACATACAGGAGTGCCACTAACGTCATGGGTACATATAAAGGATAGACACAAATGACACATAAACTTAAAGCCTAGTTTTTTATTTATTTTTAGTGGAAGTTTTTTAATTAACTTATATATAAGCAAATATATGTATTTATTACTTTCCAGTTGTAGAAGTTGTTCCAAATTAAAGTGTTGCTCAACGTCTTTTAAGTTGTGTATTCTGTTTAGGAATCCATTTCTGTAATCACATCCAATTGAGCACTCTAGTAAAACATGTTGTGCGCTTCCTTCTTCACCACATTCGCAATATGAGTCATTTTTAAGGTTGAGTTTGTGTAAATGGGTAGGTATCAAGGAGTGGTTAAATCTCAAACGACATATGCTAGTTACCAATCCTCTAGGATATCCAGCAAACCATAGCTGGCATGGTAACTTTGGTAGAATTCTTTTATAAAATATACCTTTGTCTTTTCTGTGATAGTCAGTTTCCCACAGCGCTGTCTTTGTTGTCTGAAAAATAAAGTTTTTATGCCTGTCCACGGACAGGGATATTCTAAAAGGGTTTCACAATTTAAAGCTTCTTTAGCCATTCTGTCAACAGTTTCGTTGTTTGTAATCCCACAATGAGCTTTGATCCATGCAAATCTAACATCGATCTCCATCTCTTCTAACTCTATTAAAATGCGGATAATCTGAATTATTAAATAATTGTTTTTATAGTTGTAGTAGAAGTACTTTAGTGAATCCGCACAGCTTTTGCTGTCAGTCAAAATGTCAGTGTGTCCCAAACTGGATGGGAATGTAAGGCCGCTGAATTTCATGATCGTTACAAATTTGTACTGTGCCCTTCCCCTTTTCGTTTTCGAGTTATTTTGAAAAAAAAATTGTCGATTTCTTTTTTCTTCAATATCTAAGTAGGTGTTGATCTGACATGTCTAAAACTTGCACTTGCCTGTGAAAAAAGCTTTCCAATGATGTAAAACATGCTTGAGAAATCTTGTAATTGCACTGCCAATTTTGAGAAAAACCGTTTTTAGGATAGTAGGCTATGAAATCCCATACCAGAAAACAAATGACAAAAGAAAGTGTTCAAAAAGCAGTAGGCCATGGAGTCTAACAATAGACTTCTACTTTTAACATAATTTTCCGTAATGATTCACGTTAAAAAAATATTGTGATTTAATTTACAATACTTAATTAGGTAATAATGCTAGGTAATATTATGTGAAACAGTTTAATAACGAAACCCGGTAATAACAATTAAAAACTTAAACTCCACAAAACAATACAATTAGAAACGGAATTCAACAAATAATAAAATAGAAACCCAAAAATACACTAAATAGAAAATTGTTCAATATGGCCACAGTTTTGTTCAATGCACTTTATACACCTTTTTGAAACATACCTGCAAACTCTGGTGAGGGTGTTTTGGTTAATATGATTTATAGCTTCCGTGATTCTGTTTTGTAATTCATTGATATTTTGTGATGGATCTAATTTATACACATCATTCTTCAGAGTATCCCAAAAATAAAAATCCATGGATGTTATATCAGGACTTCGAGCACACCAATCAACCGGCCCATTGTTACAAATGACACGATTGTTGAATTTTTGGTACAAAAATTCTTTCACGATCCTAGAAATGTGATCTGGACAACCGTCTTGTTGGTACCAAATCTCGTCTAAATTATCATGAACTCTTCTAATTGTTGGTAAGGTATCATTTCTCAATAGATTAAGACACCTTTCCCCAGTTTAATTATTTAAAAAAAAAGAACAGACCAACAATGAAGTTACCTGAAATTTTTAAAATTAACTGTTTTTTATCTAATAAGCCGCACCAAACATTAATACCAAATCTTTCTTGCAATCGTCTTTCTTCCTTTAAATGGGGATTTTCATTTGCCCAATAATGCCTTATGGCGATTATACACACCACAATTTGTAAGTCTGGATTCATCAATCCATATTATTTTCAAATGAAAATTTTCATCTTGCTGACATTGTCCTTGATACCATCTGCAGAATTGAAGTCGCTTAGGGTAATCGTCAACATTTAAGCCTTGTACGATTGTAGGTTTGTATGGATGGTAATGACTTTGTTTTAATACACGCTGTATCGTACTTTCTGGAACGTCAATTTGTTCACCATAAAACCGACCAGATTGCGCAGGGTTTTCGTTTGAAACCTGTAAGACGGCATTATTTCTTTCTTTATTTCTAGTTTCTTTGCTTGGAAGCTACCGTCGTTCATTAGATTCGTCACTATCCTGCGCAGTATTTTGGTCTTTAGTTGTCGTCTTTGTTGTTTTGATATGAATTTGCAGCTGCCTCAGTATTTCGGTTAGAACGAATATAACATTCTGACATGTCAAAAAATTCTTCATTACTAAACATATTGTTGAATAATATTTAAAATAAACAGGAAACAAACAATTTAGTACGTGTTAAATACACCTCAAATTGTTCAGATAATTAAGAATGACAGTATCCTTAATTGTCGCCATAGTGTTATATCCATAGCAACCTTTCTTCTGTTGTTTTTCAGTTGACTTACGTTTAAAAATCAAACAATTTTCAAAGGCGTCTTCGTAAATCATTAATCTGCTTTTTATTGAGTTCTGTTAGTAAATTTTGTTATTTACTAAGTTTACCTATTTAATTAAATTATAACAATTTTTGTGATAATATTGTAATGTATCAGTTGTAATAATGGGCCGATTCATTGCTGTGCTTAAAGTTCCTATTTTTTTATCGTTAATCATTACGGAAAATTATGTTAAAAGTCGATTGTTAGACTCTATTGCCTACTGCTTTTTGAACACTTTTTTGTAATTTGTTTTCTGGTATTGGATTTCATAGCCGACTATCCTCAAAACGGTTTTTCTCAAAATTGTCAGTGCAATTACAAGATTTCTCAAGCATGTTGTACATCATTGGAAAGCTCTTTTCACGGGCTATCACATGAGCAAAAAATCAAATATGGCTTCCATAATAAAATCAAACGACAATCCAAAGTTGAGCATAGCACAAAAATATTACTCTGTAAAAAGTGTCCTGATAATGTGCAAGTCTTAGACATGTCAGATCAACGCCTACTTAGATATTGAATCAAATAGAAAAGGACAAATTTTAGTTTTTTCAAAATAACTCAAAAACGAAAAAAGGCAGGACAAAATACAACTCATATTTGGGACGAGCATGCAATTCTACAAAACATTACTAATTTAACCGTGTCTTTATCTCTAATAATAACGGAGATAACAATACATTCCCATCCAGTTTGGGACACACTATATATATATATATATATATATATATATATATATATATATATATATATATATATATATATATATATATATATATATATATATATATATATATAGCAGACAATAAATCTTACGCTACTTCTAAACACGATACGGATACAGGAATACACTCTGTCGTGGTCATTTTGTTTTCGTCACTCGAGTTTGTTTATTGTATTTCTGTTGCGTCATATTTTAATGCTAGCCTGAGACACAAGTGTAAACAGATACAATTTTCTTAAGAGTGCTAAACAAAGCTTATATCCAACATTAACAGTCATAAACTTGATTTCATCATCAAGTCACATATTCGTGTGTGTGTGTGTGTGCAGATTTTTATTTATCGTTTTTAGTGAATTTTTATTTAAAAAATTCACTAATATTTAGTATATATAGACATCAAAGTTAGTCAGCTCTAAAAACAATAACATTAATCAACCTGCCTTTAAAAATACTAATTCAAGTTGGCAGTGATTTATATCTAATGAGGTCTTTGATATTAGGATCCATAATTTTTAATTATAAAATGTTCCCAGATCATCATTACTTGCATGAGATGGTTACAAATGTTCAAAATCATGTTTGGTTAATGTTTTCCGGTTGATCTAATCACACGAAGGCTATAGAATTGTTGCATAAGAAAGAAAACTATAATATATTCCATCATTTATTCCAATTAAGCTACATCATTGTAATTTAACCGCAAATATTGACCGCAAGGTATGTTAAGATAACAAGGTTACAACGTCTTCCTGAAATTGTAGACAATAGTCTATCATTTGTAAGTCCTAAGGCAATCATCTATGATATTCTTATAATGACTCTGAGAAAAGAAATGGGTTCGTCTCCTACTGTGTTATATTGAATCTGGATATTTTTTTGTTTGAGGCGTAGGAAACATGTGTTAGTCAGTAAAAAATTGAACTAATAAATAGATAATATTAGAAGGAAAGTATATTTTCTGGCTACTCATAGAGTGATAGTTGAAACCTCCAAATTTTTAGATAGAAATGGGCTTGTGATACCTCATTTAAATATCTCTTCATTGACAAAGATGCTATTGTTTTAAAATTAATTGCAAAAATTAACGTTGAAAAAATAATATGATTGACGAACTTCGCCACAACATACTAAAAAATTCTTTACGTTTTATTCCTGGTAATGAGAAAAAAGCTCGGGACGCAGCAAGTGCGTTATGGTAGTGAATTTTTATTAAATGTTTCAAACTTGAATAAGTAAATTTTCTATAAACTTAGAAAGTTTAATTTTGGTATGTAGTAAGGTCTTTCCTAAGGCAAGATATCCACAATATTTCATCAAAATAACTTTGTAATATTCGGAGAAAAAAAATTTTTTCGAAAGAAAATTCAAAGTTAGAATAACTAAATTTTCTATCAACTTGAAAAGTTGAATTTTGATGCTTAGTAAGGTCTCTCCCAAGGCAACATATCTAGTAAATTTCATTAAAACAGCTATGTAATTTTCGGAGAAAAAATTTTTTTCGAAAGAAAATTCATAATTTTTCCGGAAAACCCTGTCTGATTTTCCTGGCCAACGAACTCGTCCAAGCCATTAATAAAGGAAGGGCACTTGCCGAGTTTATCGAAATCCGTTAATTATTTTTTGAGTTATCGGATGGACACCTATATATATATATATATATATATATATATATATATATATATATATATATATATATATATATATATATATATATATATATATAGATATATAAATTGAAACTGACCCCGGATATGGGTTCTATGGGTCCTAGTTCGCGCTCATTTGAAAAATTTTTTGCAAAGTTTAGCCATCGATACCTCTCTATTAGTGATTTTTTTTTAATAAAAATTTACTAAAATAAAAAGTCTTGACGCAGCAAGTGCGTTATGGTAGTGAATTTTCATTAAAATGTGTTTTATAGCAAATATGCTTTTTTTAAGAAAACAGGCATCAAATTTGCTTACCAGTATGACCTGTATAGGCAAAACATAATGTACAATATTTCATCAAAATAACTTTAGTGTAAAATGAACAAAAATGTTCCGAAAATTGACATAAAATGTTCCCGAAAAAACTGGTTTCTCGGCCAACGAACCTTATAGGCTAGAAATTAAAATTTGAACCATTTAATGAAAATTCGCTACCAGAACGCACTTGCTGCGACCAAATTTTCTTCTTTTACAAACATGCATTATAATTTCGTGGTTGAATTCGATGCATTAAAGGTCAGGTCAGAACGGGTACGTACCGGGGGAATCCGACTATATAATTAAAACAAAGCATTGTTTACTCTATTTGAACTGAGCCGATTTTACTGACTAACGAACTTATCCAAGCCCCTTGTGAAAGGAAGGTACTCACCAAATTTTATCAAAATCAGCCCATTATTTTTTGAATTATCAGTGTGGCACAAACATGTATATAAATATATATATATATATATATATATATATATATATATATATATATATATATATATATATATATATATATATAAACTAATTAAATCTGACCCCGACCTCAGATTTGGGTTCCAGGAATCCTAAATCGCGCTCATTTGAAGAATTTTATCAAAATTCAAAAGTCGCGATCTTCTCATGAGTACATTTTTTAAAGAAAATGCACTAGGAGCAAACACCTGTGAAGCTACGGGAAAGGTCTACGACTGTATTAAATATGGAACGGTTTCACTAAGTTAGGGCAAAAACAAACAACCAGATATGCTATTCAAATTGAGTTAAGTCTAAAAAGTTTTCATCTCTTTATTAAATTATATTCTATACAAAAAGTCGCTAAAAAAATTCATCTGAATAACAACAGTCTGATCATATACCGGTAAAATAGAATAAAAGATTAAAAAAATCAATAAAAAGTGAAGTCACTAACTAAGATTACAACTCGTCTTATTATAGGACTCGATTATCTTAAGCGCACCGCTTAGACCACTCGACAAGCGTCGACATGACAGATGTATATACGTACACCGCTTAGACCACTCGACAAGCGTCGACATGACAGATGTATATACGTACACCGCTTAGACCACTCGACAAGCGTCGACATGACAGATGTATATACGTACACCGCTTAGACCACTCGACAAGCGTCGACATGACAGATGTATATACGTACACCGCTTAGACCACTCGACAAGCGTCGACATGATAGATGTATATACGTACACCGCTTAGACCACTCGACAAGCGTCGACATGACAGATGTATGTACGAGCAGGTACATACGCTAGTACGTTAATTTTCTAACGTCTTTATTATTTATTCCAAACAATTTTTATTTACAGTGAATTTTTTGCTCATATTTTAACAAAATGAAGGAAAATAACGACTTAGACACAGATATAGGTGATTGTTCGTCATGTGGTGTCGTATTTTTCACGCACGTTAGAACGACTACCATAATTATCAATCCTGGCGTTTTAACTTTTTTTAATTGGAGACTTACCTATAACGCTTTTATTTTTTAAGTTAGAGATATGAGTTTTAATACATAGGATACACTTTATGACGGAAACCAGCGTACCAACTTTTGTTGCCAATGCTTCATTATTTCTGGAGATATAATTTTTTTCCGAAAGAAAACGCAAAATTTTTCGGGAAAACCTAGGCAGATTTACCTGGCTAACGAACATGTCGAAGCCACTTGTGAAGGGAAGGTACTCATCAGATTTGATCAAAATCGGCCCATTATTTTTTGAGTTATCAGTGTGACACACACACACACACACACACACACACACACACACACACACACACACACACACACACACACACACACATATATATATATATATATATATATATATATATATATATATATATATATATATATATATATATATATATATATATATAAATATATATATACATATATATGTATATATATATATATATATATATATATATATATATATATATATATATATATATATATATATATATATATATATATATAAATTTAATGGACCCTGAATATGGGTTCTAGGGGGCCTAGTTCGCGTTCATTTGGAGAATTTTTTCAAAATTCAAAAGTCGGGATCTCCTGATTAGTGATTTTTTTTTAAAGAAAATTCACTTGATGCACATCAATCTTAATGTATGATAATATGTTCAAAATGCATGCCTTTAACGTCTTGGCAACTTCCTAGTCGTAAATAAAAACGTCTTATAACGTTAATCCACTTCTGATGCGTGGCCGACCTAATCGCAATCGTTATTATTGTTCTAAAGTCAGTTAGATCGCGTCGTTTAGTTCTTTTTACCATACTTTTCACATGTCCCTATAAGAACAAGTCTGATAGCTTAAGAAAGGATGATTGTGCGGCCATTCTAACAATTCGCGCCTCCCTATCCATCGATTTGGAAATATTAAGTCTAGGTACTGCGGAACATTGATTTGAATTTTCTCTGGCCTCAAAATTACATTCGTAAAGTCAGAGAAGAATTACGTACATCTTGATTTAATAAAAAGTAGACACATCTACGAAACTGACAAGATATGTGGCAATTTGCTACCTTAACACAAGTTCTGCATCAAAACGTAGATCTAACAATATTTTTACAGTGAATGCTAGATTGCCTACGGCGACCGAGTAGAATAAAATCTGTTTATAGCGAATAATATCTGTAGCCTTTAGGAACGAAGAACCTTTGTTTGGATTTTATTTAGCCATAACTGAAATAATTTAATTTTTTCCTCTAAAAACTTTGCCAGAAACAACAAAATCAAAAAGTCTGGACGCAGCAAGTGCGTTATCGTAGTGAATCTTCATAGCAATGATCTGGCACATAAAAATTTTTATAACTTTTTTCTTGTAACATAAAAATCTAAATTTTGGTGTATAGTTTAATTTTTATATCGTAAACCTACCTACCAAATTTTGTTACCATAGCTTTATTATTTTTTGAGATAATTTTTTTCTCTAAAGAAAACTTACAATTATCCCGGACAACATGGTCCGATTTTCCTGGATAATCAACTTATCCAAGCCACTTACAATAGGAAGGTACATGCCAAATTTGATCAAAATCGGCCTATTAGTTTTTGAGTTATATATTTTGTGTGATACATATATATATATATATATATATATATATATATATATATATATATATATATATATATATATATATATATATATATATATAAACATATAAAAATTGAAACTGACCCCGGATATGGGTTCTAGGGGCCGTGCTCATTTGAAAAAAAAATTCAAGTCGGAATCTCCCCATTAGTGAAATTTTTCTACGAAAATTCACTAAAACGATATTACAGGAAAAACTCGGACGGACATAACTTTTGAACGCAACCTTTTACAACTTAGGTTATATATGAAAATACACAAGCCTTTAACTGAACTTAAAGAATATTAACAAGTTGTTTGATTAGTTTTGACATTGTTACAAAAAACAGCACGGTCGCATTATCAACCTTCAACTTCCGTCTGGTCTTAAACATTGACATTTATTCAAGGTTTCGACCATAGTCATAGTTACATCTTCTATAAAGAATGTGATCCTTTTTATAGTTGTAAACAACGCTCCCATTCTCGTATATTAAGTCATTCTTAACCGTTGCTAAGGTTAATTATGTTTGTAATGGTTTTTGTGTTAGATATACAGAGAGGGCCAAAATGATTTGTTTATTTTTAATAAGCGATACCACGTTTATTACTTAAGATACAAAAAAGCATATAACACGTATTAAAGAATAAACATGAGAGCTTTAGTTTTTAAATACTGTAAGTGTTAAATACTCGCCTTCCTTAACCACCCATTCTTTCAAACGAGGACGAAACCTGTTATTTATACTCATTCAAGCATATTTTGGGGAAAGCTTCAATTTCTTCCTGAATATTTCTTTTGAGCTCCTCAAAGAACTCGGGGACAGTAATGGCAGTAGATCTTGCAGGCCAATGCAGATCACCGTTTCAAGAAATGGGTCTAATTAGAAATGTCCCTAGCAACATCTCCATACTTTGTCTTTTAGTATGGCAGATGGCACCTCCTTGTTAGAAAAATGATTTATTTTTTCTGCCATCTTCTTCTTGGAGTGACGTTATAAGAAATGCCTGGAGCATATCTGTATACCGTTCAGAATGAACTGTGACTGGTTTCACATTTTACTCCAAATTTTTTTTTATGTCAACAACACACCGCGAGGGCTCGCAGCCTAAATACTATCATACCGTGGGTGTCGACAAGGAGGAAAGAGGCAACTTGTTAATTCTGAAGTTGAAGGTTAGCAGGTTAGGAGGAAAAGGAAAACATGTGCCGGCAAGGAGTTCCACAACTTGGAAGTCCTCTAGACAAAAGAGCGGGCATAAAAAGATGTTCTATGTCTGGTGACCTGGACAGTAAAAGGGTTCTTTCGCTCTGTTTCCCTGGTAGATCTGTTGGGGGCAGCAGGTGGAGGAACTATGGAAGAAAGCTCCTCTGAGCAGTGCCCGTGCAGATATCTATAAAAGAGAGAGAGAGAGAGAGAGAGAGAGAGAGAGAGAGGTCACCAACGGCACGTCAATGGGCAAGGGATGGCAGCCTTTGGGTGAGGGTAGGGTCACAGATGAGACGCATCTCTCTCTTCTGAATGGAGTCCAGAATAGCGAGTGTGGAAGCGGCAGCCGCAGCGGCACCCCAGATGTGGGAGCAGTTTTCGAGGTTTGGCCTTATTTGTTAAGTATATAAGATTAGCTAGTGAAAAGTATTTGCGAACCCGGAAGAGGAAACCTAATTTCTTAGCACCCGCTTACTGCAATTGATGTGACATGTTGATGCCAATTAAGATTTCGATCCACAGAAATGCCAACAAGTGAAAATAACTCATTACTTTAAATAACTTGGTTGTTCATTGTGATGGGTCTAGGGCTGGTGTATCTCGTATGAGATAGAAAGCAAGACTAAGATTTGGTGGAGTTGAATTGTACAAGTTTTCTACTTCCCCAGTCTAATATTTTTTTGGAGATCCACAGAGACAAAACTCTCTATGAGTCTGCCATCCTCGTCGAATTGGGCTAAAGAGACAGGCTTAGAATATTGTATATTTGAGTGCAGGGTGCTGTCATTCATGTAATTGTGAACTGGGTTGGATGTGCTAGAGAGGAGGTCATTGATGTGGATAAGAAACAAAGTAGGGGCTAAACCTGAACCTTGAGGGACTCCTGCATTAATTCGAGACAGTTTAGAGGACTGGGCATCCACTACAACAGAAATGCTCCGGTTGGAGAGGAAATTTGCTGTCCAGGTACAGAGTTTTGGTGGTAGGCCATATGCCAAAAGTTTATTAAGCAGTGCTGCGTGCCAGACCTGGTCGAATTCTTTGGATATGTCTAGAGCGACAATCTGGGATTCACCGTGTAGTTCCATAAACTTGGTCCAAGAATGGGTGACAAAGGAAAGGAGGTCGGCAATTGATCTGCGCTGATGGAATCCATACTGCCTGTCGTGGATTAGACTGTGTTTTTCAATAAATTTTAGTAATTCGGTGTTTATATACTTTTCCATCACTTAAGAGACGACTGGAAGGAGAGAGATAGGCATGTAGTTGCTAGGAAGCGCCTTGGATCCTTTTTTGGGGACGGACCAATGATTATTGATGATGATATAGCACACCAAATAATCGGTTTAGTAACACATGGTTATATTTGCACTAAAAAAAGTTTATTTAGGCAGACTATAGTTTCGCTATTACAATAGCTTCAACAGAGACTACTGGATAAAATTGAGATTCAACAGACACTTATATACATAGCACATTCAAAAGCTGATCGTTATAAGTATTTCTCAAAATAGCATTATGGTTATACAAAGAATAGTGATAATGTGGTTCTTTGTATAACCTTAATGTTATTTTAAGGAATACTTATAACGATCAGCTTTTAAATGTACTATGTATATTTATTTATTTATTTACTTATTATCATAAATCGTACAACATGTCTCCACAATAAGCCTGAGGCTTGTGCTGTATATTAACATAATTTAATAAAATTCCACCAAAAACTGCTTGAAAACTCCATCCAAATGTCACATACTTCTAATTTTGACATTTCAAATTTGTTGGGCTTCTACCTGTTCCATCTAATGAACCAATCTTTGCCTTCACTCTTCATTGATTTTAATGATTTCCCAATACCTTCCAAACTAAAATTCTTTGTTTATATCCGATATTGTCATCCAAATTGTTAATTTTGAATCCTACTGAATATGACAAATTATTTTGACAAATGTCAAAAAAATCTATAAGTTTCTGTTGCATCTCAATTTTATCCAGTAGTCTCTGATGAAGCTATTGTAATAGCAAAACTATAGTCATACTAAACAAGTTTTTTTGTGAAAACCTAACCATGTGTGTTACTCAAGTATCGTCTAAATCAATTCAAACACCAAATAGTACTTAATGTACTGGCCACTTGTAGAGAAAATTGTATTTATTGAGCATGCCGTGCAAAGTAAAGTGAGCTTCGCCACTCATGAAAAAAACGTTGTGCGACATATGTTTGAGTATTATTTAACTCCAAAAATTTCGGGTCGCAGCAAGTGCGTTATAGTAGTAAATTTTCATAAGAATTGTACATTATTAGTAAGATATACTATTAAAACTAATTCTTTAAATTTAAATGGACCCTGAAGATCCATTTCAGAGTCCCAGAGCATTTCGTGAGAAGCGGCTTTTGCGAACTGAATGGTGCATAATGAAATGTAAAAACACATTTTTTTTTGATACAGGAGGGAGAGATGCCCCATGCAGACCTCATTCACGACACCGTAGTGCCGTGAGATATCGAGGTACTGTGAGACTTATACTCTTAGTACACCTACTCAATAAATCTCCCTCCCTAGGAGTACCGGACCTTAGTCCATACCTCCGTCGGAAATAATACACACAACGACTTTTGGTTTTGAATGTTTCCATCCTGATTTTGCCGCGGGGGCTTTAGCGGGTAAGTATAAGCTTTGGACGCTTATGCTTATATGAACGTTGCTCATCGTAGTCGGTGGCACTACGGAGAAGAGCATTTGGGTGAGAAGCGGCTTTTGCGAACTGAGTTGTGGATAGTTGAGTTATAAACTCAAGTATCGAAGGCATTTCCAAATCAGAATGAATCTGACTGTTTCTGACAAACCATGGCGCCCGATAACCATTTTCAGAATTTCATTCTGGATGATTTGAAGGGTCTTGATGTGTGTTGCGGCCGCGGTGGCCCATGCAGGGGATGCATAGGTCAAGGCTGGCCGGATGACGACTTTGTACATGAGCAATTTATTGTTCATGGAAATTTGGAATTTCTATTTAGAAGTGGGAACAGCTTCAAGATGAACATCGAGGCTTTTCGTCTGGCGTGTTCGATATGGGGGCGCCATGTTAAGTGTTTGTCGAGGTATTTGGCGGAATTCTGCCAGGGAATTAGACGGTTGTGTAATGATACGTGTTCGTGTGGTGGAAAATAGGAGTGCTGAACATTTATCGGGGTTTATGGCTATAAGGCATTTCCTATACCATGCTTTCAGCTCGACTACGGCGGTCTGAAGTCGTGTAAAAACACATGTTAAATAAGTCGACTAAAGATAGCCGTCTTCAAAGAACATGGTGAAATTTACGACCCAGACGCCATCTATTGACTGTGAATCCACAAATTAATTTTCTTACGGATTTCGCATTTAGGAATAGGCATCGTTGCTCTGTATCCAAGTTTTACACAAGCCGCTGTAATTTATTGATCAAAAAGTGTCTACTCAATTTCGTTATAACTGAGAAAAAATCAATTGAGAGTATTTAAATGCATGGTAACCGTTTCAGCAATGAAAATATATAAAACGAAATAATAAATCTTGTGTTTTTACATCTTTAATTTATCATTTTTTCGTCATCTTAATAATATTAGACTGGACCGCGTATTATTTAGTGAATAATTATACAAATAATAATGTTTACAAAATTAGTCATTTCGCATAATTATTCGTAACCAGTTGCTTAACAAATTTTGCAAACTCTTCAATGGAAATATTTATTTTCCAGAAAAAATTTAGTATTCCGGATGTGGGTTAGAAATGTTGTATATCAGTTTAATGATACAGAGGAGTAACCGCTTCCTAGAACATATAATAGGAGTAGTATTAGTAGAAATAATAATAATAATTAAAATAATAATAATAATAATAATAATAATAATAATAATAATAATAATAATAATAATAATAATAATAATAATAATAAGGCGGCAATACTTGCAACTGCCCACACCGTGCAAAAATTTCTGGGAAATGAGGATGTCTCGCGTTGTCGTTCAGGGCACGATAACTTGGAAAGAGCTCCACCTGAGCTTAGTCCCTTTGGTATCTGAGATACCTGGGATGAGTGCATGTTCCCCTTTGAGCGAGTGTGAAAGCCCTTCATAATAATAATAATAATAATAATAATAATAATAATAATAATAAAAATAATAATAATAATAATAATAATAATAATAATAATAATAATAATAATAATAATAATAATAATAATAATAATAATAATAATAATAATAATAATAATAATAATAATAATAATAATAATAATAATAAGCCCATTGTGGTTCTGCCTCGCATTGAATCCGCTATTAAATCGCCTGAACTCCACCAGATATGGCTTCAGTATAAAAAGCAATGGCGCGAGCAAATGAGGCTAAATCATCTGCTGTATATGAATGATCTTAAGCTGATGGCCTCCACAAAGGCCCACCTTGAACTATTCCTTAAAATCGTGGAAGGGTTTTCCAGACATATTGACATGCAGTGTGGGCTCGACAAATGTCGCACCTTATGTGTAGTCAGAGGGAAAATACAACCAGGTGTATATGAAATGCAGAACGGCCAGCAAATTGCCTCGATGGATGTAAGAGAGTGTTACAAATACCTGGGAATACAGCAAGCGAGGAAAATAAACCACTCGGTAATGAAGAACGATCTGATAAATGAGGTTACGGAACGAATAAAGCAGGTGCTGCGATGACCTATTAACAGCAAGAACCTGACTATCGCTCTGAATACATATGCATGTTCTGCACTTATCTACTCATTTGGGATTGTGAACTGGAATAAAACGAACATCGAAAATCTACAACGGAAGGTGCGAACACTTCTAACAAAATCCAAAAAGCATCACCCCCGTAGTGCTATCGAGCTAGTAGCTCTACCCAGAAACCAACGTGGAAGGGGAGTGTTGGATATTGGTAAACAGCTGGACAAGCAGATAGTGAACCTGCGTACATATTTCCATCAGCAGGCGCTTACTTCTAAACTACACCGTGCCATATGCGAGGCAGATGATTCAACACCGCTACAATTAAAATAAAGTGGAATATAAAGTCACCATCGGACTGATCAGGACAAGCTGCAATCTTGGATGCAGAAACCTCTCCATGGGCGACATCTGAATGAGACCTCCCAGGCACATGTCGACAAATTGGCGTCGAACTATTGGTTGGTGTCCGGACAGATGTTTCCAGAGACAGAGGGGTTTTTGCTGGTCATACAAGATCAGGTTATGCGTCGGGGTCACCAATATGGATGTTAATTGCACTTCTTGATATTAAATCCATACGTAAACATTTAATATAACTTTATTACTTCACTAACTGAATAAACTATATGATATATTTAACTATAATACACTATATGATATAATAACAATTACAACAGTACACGAGTACCTAGTAGAACTGACCGAGCGTTGAGGACGTGTGTTCACTGTCGCGGGTAGAGAGCAGAGAGAGAGAGAGAGATCACCTGGTGTCTCTTATATGCTGTAGTTCTTGACAACTGGCTGTCGCAAAATGTAACGCAACGTTAAACTGTCAAGAGTATTTATGCAGAAACATAGAGTAGTGCTGACGGAAACACTGCGATCGGAACCACCGCCACACAGGTCATCCCAACAAGAAACTACCTGAAGTATATAGTTGGAAATACTTCGGTCCAAGATGACAAATGTAGATTTGGGTGTCAGTCATTAAAGACTATCCAGCACGTCATCGAAGGCTGTCAAGCGTTTGCTGCAACAGAGTATAAAGAGAGGCACGACGCAGTTGCTAAAATACTTCATGAAGAACTAGCTCGGAAACTGGGACTTTTAAATTTGAGTACGGTGCCCTACTGTAGATACACTCCTGGGCCTGTTCTGGAAAACTCGGGATACAGGTTGTACTGGGATCGGACCGTACTCACAGACCAACGAGTTACCCAGAACAGGCCAGATATATAGTGGATAAGTCCTACAAGTACGAGTGATTCCAATAGTCATGTCGTCAAATGGTGTGGTTCCTAAGAATCTCCGAGAGAACGTTAAGAGACTGGGTCTTGGAGAGCATCTTTATAAGGAATGCTGAAGGCCGTAATACTTGCAACTGCCCACGCCCTGCGGAGATTCCTGGGAAATGAGCATGTGTCGAGTTGTCGGTCAGGGTGCGATAACTTTGAAAGAGCTCCATCTGATCTCAGTCCCTTTGGTATGTGAGATACCTGGGATGGTGAATGTTCCCCTTTGGGGGAGTGTGAAAACCCTTATATATAGAATTTGTTTGAAAGCTCTGAAATATAATTTTCGAGGTATGATAAGTTAGCTTCACGGTGCAGTTCTAATATTCTCGTGAATCTACTTTTATTTAAAATTAGTCTTAGGCACTTATTTTGGAAACGCTAAAACTTTTTCATGGCGTTTTATCTGCGCCATCCCATACCGGAGCAGCATAAGTTATCATAGGTCTAATCATTTTATACAGTAATATTTTGTTGTTCACTGAAAGCCAGCACGTTTTCAATTGGCTATCTGTTAATACGTCAACTAACGTTTTGTTTACATGGTACTTCACACATGCTTCATGCCCGGGGTAGTATATGAAAAGTATACGTAACAATTAATTACAGAGTTAGTAGAATTGCCACTGAAACACATTCAAGGATTGTTTTGGTCTTATATGACGGCTTATATTCAAGTTTAAAGATAAAAGAAACTATTTTAGAATCATTTTTATAGCCTTTACTTGATTTTGTTTACATTTCTATACTTTCGATATTTTCAGTCTGAAACCACAGCATAATCTATCTATGCTGCGCTAAAACTGTATTTGGGGCCGTTGATAAAGCTACAAATATAGTGTGTTTTAATAATTGGCTGAATCACACAGTTAAATAAATAACAATCACTTGGAAAATTTTTAATTTCATGTCGTCTGTCATTTTACATAATTGTGGCCGAGATTTCACGATTGTTGGTTCGGGTAGTATGTTTTATGCCTGGTATTTATTTAATTTGGTTAGCGTTGATGTATGGTTTATACCTGTTGTATGAATTAATCTACGCGTGGCAGTTAACTACTCTGTCTGTCAGGCATGGGACTTGAACCACTAAGTCGTTTCAACGCATGTCTCTGGGATTTTATTTTTAATTTGGAAAAAACTCTAAATATTGTGTACCAAATTACTTAAAATTCACAACACAGGTTTATTTGCACCATTTCTAGCCACATGTAAAGTCTCATTCCAGTTACTCTGATACTTATACAAAAATTAAGCGTTTTCAAAAATATTTTTGTATATTTAAGGCAGGAAAAATGTCCGTTATAGCTGATATACGAACTCGTCCGCGGTTTTAATACAATGAAAAATGAAGATATGTGCCAAGTCTCGTTCAAATCAGTTGAGTATTTTTTGAGTTATCGCTCGGATATATATATATATATATATATATATATATATATATATATATATATATATATATATATATATATATATATATATATATATATATATATGTATATATATATATATATATACAGGCTGCCCAGAAGTCCGGAATAAAATTAATATACCTTTAACCTTTAACTTTTGGGGATAACGCTCGGACATGTCAATTTAGTTTTATATATGCTCACATTTTGACGTTATTCGTTTGTTTTTTTTTATAGACATTTCTCAAGGATATGACGACATCGATATTTTTTTAAAATAGAAACATACAACTTGTGATACATCATTTGAAAGCTAATATCTCGTACAGTATGCTCATAAATTTTGGCGCGATACTGTCAAGCTATTTCAAAATGGCGACATCTATGTATAAACTAAATATCACCTCACCAAAACCTTATTTGTCAAACTTTGTGGAAGTTGATTTTATAAACGGGCACAAATGCTTTATCACAAAACTTCAGTCGGAAATCTACAAGAATAAATTTTGTTATAGCATATATATATATATATATATATATATATATATATATATATATATATATATATATATATATATATATATATATATATATATAACAGATGCATATATACACTTGTATTATTATTATTAATTACATTTGTGATATATGATGCATCTAGTAACTAAATCGTATGATTTCCTAGGACCAAATGTCTTATCTGCCACATACGTCATATTTCAAATAAAAATAGTCGAGAGACAATTTCCGATCTACTAGTTCTAAAAGTCTTAGCTAACTTATCAAAAATATTTCTAAATTTTACTTCCACACGTTAACTTTACTACACACTATATAAATCTATCTCAGATAAAAATGAGAAAAAAATGGTTGCTGGCGATGGCAAAATGATGTTCAGAAAAACTGCAATATCTCAAAATGTTCTCACATGCAGATGCGGCATTTTGATTTAGCGCATAATAGTTATGGTAGCTTACAAAAAGCCGCAAAACCACAAAGGTAGAGAAACATTTTATTATAACGTTAAATGATTAATGATTTGTTCCTAAAAACCTATCGTGAAATGGTTTGTACTAACACCACAATTAATTGTGGTTTGTTGAATCATTGATGATTGTAATTTAATAGCTTTTGTAGTATTCTCCGATGACCTTTGCGTAAAGTTAATTCTAAATACTTAATTATCTCTTTTATCACTTCACTCTGCAAATCAACTAACGTGTTTTCGATGACAAAGAAATTTTTATGTGGTTCTAAATAAATTTCTCAATCTGTATCCCAGAAATATCCCATGAATATCAGGAGGAAAATGTCATCATGGTTGTATAATTACAAGCGTTTTTATATTTCCTTTAAAAATGCTGGCATTTTGTTTGCGTCATTTACTGAAAAATTTAAGGTTGAGCTATTCTAAATAAAAATAATTTGTAAACAATTGGTCATCAATTTTTAATATTAATAAAATAAATATAGAAACTACACTGTAGGGGCATTATACTGCGGGTAATTGTATACAATGTAAATCCTCTAAAAGCAAATGTGAAATAATAAGCTACATAATGGCGAAACAGCTGTTGCATAATAATAAAATGTCTGGACGCAGCAAGTGCGTTATGGTAGCGAATTGTCATAAAAATGATCTACGAAGTTTTTCACAAAAGTTATTTATATACATGTATATAAAAATTTAAAGTAACCTAGGATATCGGTTCTATGGGTCTTACTTCACGCTAATTTAAAGAATTTTTTCGAAAATATGTAAGTCGTGATCCCTTCTTCAATTTATTTTTCCTACGGGAATTCGCTAAAAAAAATCGTTGACACAAATGAGAAGAAAATCAACAAAATATGGCTAAAAAAAAGATTCCTAAGAAAATTCGTTAAAAATTTGTTTTCGAAATTTCGCGAAAGAAAGGACGTGAACTCTAAGGCCTCAATATGCCTACTCCTTAGAGCGGTGGACAAAAGTGGGTTGGGTTGTTGTAGCTCAATTACGGGGCCTCAATCTGCCTACTCCACAAATCTCGCCGGAGATCGTCTCTAAGGTCTCAGTGTGTTCAACCCAAGCCTAAGAGAGATCTCTCTTGTCAAGTTTTTTGTGTTCACAAAAAGTGGTTAGGGATTGTGTAGATATTTATTGATTTTTGCTAACAGTATAGAATATTTTAGTAACCATAAGCTACTTAACTATATTTCGGTAATGATAAACCCTTTTCAAAATTAAATTTTATCATAAATGTATAAAAGTGACATATATTAGAAACAAAAGTGAAGCGTTTTCCTTCATTTCAGAGTTTCATTTAAATCTTTCTGTCATAAGATTAGGTTAAAGAGTAATACTGAAAAGTGCACAGTGTATCTCAATTATTGAAATGTAATTAAAACGAGAGAATGCTACACATATCTAAATTTATCCAATTTATAAATAACATTTGAAATTACAGTTTGGTGAAAATCTACAAAATATCTACAACTTTATTGGTTTTTTGCCGTTGAGGGAATTCTAAGTAGTTTTTTTTCCTCCCTCGGGGCTCGTCCGCGGCCTTGCCGCCCCGATATCACTGCAACATTTGGTTTAGTGTGCATACCCTTAGTCTTACTCCACCCATTCCAAAATCGCTGTGCCTTGAACTAGTCTGCACAGCGATTGGTAGGGTGAAGTTTTATATTGCTCTGTCTCCGGTCTAGACTGACCGTAGATCAGTTGTATTTTGCGGTCCAGAGCTTTACACTCGCACAAGATGTGCTGGACTGATACCTCCCCCTCGCCGCAGAGTCTGCATGCGAGGTCCCCTTCGAACCGCCCCATTTTATGGAGGTGTTTCTTGACGGCCATGTGTCTCGTCAAGATACCTGTTGTGTTTCTGTGCTGTCCTCTGCTAAGATTTAGCAGCTCCACAGCTCTCTTTGAACTGGGTCCGTCAATTATTGACTTCCCATGTCTGAACCCTGGGTAGTCCGCCCAGTACACCTTGTGTCGGTTTCTGACCCAGGACTTAATGGCTCCCCTGGCAATGCTCTTTGACACGCCCAGAGCCGGTTCTGGTCCCATAAATGGTTTTGCTGACCCTCTCTTCGCGAGACTGTTAGCTTCTTCATTGCCTTTGACCCCCGAGTGACCCGGCACCCAGATGAGGGTCACCTCATTCTGCCCAGCCAGGTCGCTCGTCTCGGCACTCACTCACCAGCCAGGAATTTACAAGTGGGCTACTTAGTGCCTTAAGGGCTGCCTGGCTGCCTGTGGCTATGAGGGCTGGCTTGTTGGTGTAGCCCCTCCTCTTGCATACAGTGCTAGATGGCTTACATTTCGGCCTGAAACACCGTTGCAGGGGCTCCGAAGGAAATACTATGACTTACCCTCGGTCCTTCCGAGTACACACCTGCCCCCGTTCCACGCTCCCCGCCGGATCCGTCCGTGAACCACACGAGCGCGTCCCGTGGTATGCCCGGCGTCTCCTCCCGCCATGCCTCGCGGTCGGGGATTTCCACTGTAAAGTTGTTTTCCCTGCAGATTCGCGGGCTCGCGAGGTCTGACCTCATTTCAAGCATGGGCTCCTTTACGATCCCCTGAATTTTGGAGTGGCCCCTGAAGCCTGAGTTGATCTTAAGTCTACCATTGCAGGCTAGTCTGTATAGTCCTAGCCTGGCCACCCCCATAATAACTAAGTGCAGGGGGGCAGATCCAGCAACACCTCCATGGCGGCTCTTGAGATTGAAGACATGGTCCCTGTGATGCCTAGGCAAGCCATTCTTTAGATCTTGCCTAGTTTTTGTTTGGCACTGGATTGTGTCACCTTAGGCCTTAGGCCACCAATTCTAAGTAGTACGCCTTTGTTACACTTAGCTGCGCTACTGTTAACAGCTGCAGCTCTCTGCAAATAATAAAACTAATGATCATTAAATACTTTACCATATAACCAATGGTTTTGGTATACAATTTATACGTCAATTCGTAAATAGGGTTTTAAAAACTTTTGATACAATTAATGATAAATTAATGCTACTTATGTCGCATACACAAGTAAGAGGTAGAAAAGGCACTCCTTGTCTCTTTCACATTTCAAATAGGTTATTACTGATGCTACCATTTCTTGTTGTTTCAATTGTTTAGGCATTCTAACAGTTTTTGCAACAAATAACGTTAATCCGACCTGTATAAGTCCTAAAAAGAACGGCTTTAAATCTTTAGTGGGATATAGATCACAAATAAACGAACAACTATAAATTCTTGTCAAATTTCGGCTCACCAATTTGTTTGCGCATAATAATAATGCAATTTTACAACGTCGTGTGGGGTTCCAACTTATAAGAGTAAAATGTTCATTTTAGCTGTAATGTAATATAAAATGAATCTGCTTTAGATTTGTATGTTGCCTACAATTAACTACTTAAGATGACGTCGTTCCATTCATATCGTGAAAATAGTATACGCCTGCGTTTAGGACTGAATTTCAATTGAAATTTTCCATTATTAGAAATCACTGTTTCATTATTTTTCTATTACAAACGGTGCTTCCATTAAAATAAAATTGAAAAACTCTTGATAAATAAAACTGCACAAACAGAAGTATTGGGCAAAAATATTGTTCTTTGTAAATTATTGTGGTCGGTTAACATTGAGTAGGTTACAATATCCAGTTTAGAAACCAATACGCTCTTTTAATTAGCCACAAAATGTGGTGTCACTTTTATTTGTAACA
This sequence comes from Tillus elongatus, assembly GCA_964006375.1. Classification (NCBI taxonomy): domain Eukaryota; kingdom Metazoa; phylum Arthropoda; class Insecta; order Coleoptera; family Cleridae; genus Tillus; species Tillus elongatus. The sequence continues at coordinate 107,783,929 of OZ023268.1, read as the reverse complement.
CAGATTTAGTAACCTTTTCTAAACTAGGATTAAAAAACATTTAGTTAAAATTATCTTCCTTTTATTTAATGATGACCTATTTATGTATAAAAATGGGTAATCATTAAAAGCTGGGTGGTCCAGTGGTAAGAACGTGTGTCTCTGGAACTAAGGGTTACGGGCTCTATTTCCAGGGTTCCTCTTTCAGTACATACTGTGAATTAAGATCAAGCGAGGTTCTGGCATTGTATATGAGCAAGGTGAATCTCTAAATGTTCCGCCCATGGCGGGCGTTGAAACCTCCCTTAAATAATTTTTTTTATTACTCGGTAATAGGCAAGCAGTAGTAGTAATATACGCGGGACCTCAAGTACACCCAAATCTGGTCAGTAGTAAGGTCACTATTTCCTATATGTCCTACCCTAAAAAGTTTCTATCTATCAGATTTATAATTAGCAGGACTAGAAATGCTTTATAAGGTTTGAAGATCTTAATATTGTTTACTAGTTACGCTGTTGTTGTGTTGTTGCACTGCCTGAAGTCTCATATTTATCAGAGCTCCAAACTAGTGCCTGGTTACGATGATTTTTCTAAAAGTTTATTTTCGATATCTAGGAAATCGAGATCAAGAAGTTTTTACAAGCGTTGTCACGAAAGGTCAAAAGGGTTCAAAGAGGAATTAATTTTCAATTAGACAGACATGTTAATGTAACAAAATATTAAATTTTTTTAACATGAATTGAATTTGAAATGGTGAACAAAATGAAATAAAAATAGCTGGTGAATTCAAAACAAACATTAATTGTACACAAATAGAAATAAAATAGATAGCAAGAGCTTCAATAACAATAAATTATCAATTAACATGCATATGACAGAATAATGATATAAATGTGGTTGTATCTTGCTAAAGAAATATAAGCACTTATATATTGAGGTATACTAAAAATCAGATACTGTGTGTCTGCAGCTCAAAAGTAAACAAATTATTATGTAAATTATTTGACGTTTGTCAATTAACTTGTTTAATTTTATATTTAGATCCTAGCCAGTTCTTAGAGTGAGGCTCAATTTAAATATATATATATATATATGTAAATATTTATGTGAAAACTCTATAGTAATTATTGAAAAACAGGTGACATTAAAGGCAATGTACAGGTTATATGTTTTTACAGACAAGATTCACATATTACAATTTCAAAAACTACATGTTTAAATTTACAAACCAAAACTAACTGATGAGATTTCAGAGATTAAAATAGGAAGTTCATAATTATTCTAATGGCAACTCCCTGACATTGCTCAAAATCTAAACTTGATTGAGTGTCTTTGAAAGTTGAGATTAAAACAGTTCAGTTGCCAGATGAGTGCATAAGACCAAGGTTGCTAGTTCAGAGAAAAATTCTATTGACTCACCGAATCTTCTGCCTTGAATTACCTGGTTACATTATAGGGATGACCTCCAAATTGAATCAAATACCAGTAGCTGACACAAGTCTCGGTGACTCCAACAAGAGAAAGGAAGCTGGAAAAATCAGTGATGCTTCCCATTGGTGGTCATTGCAGGTGGATTTGTTGTTTGGCGTGTACAAGACCATTTGACACCTAGGTCGATATTCTGAATTCGCTTTTTGAAAACTTCGAGAATCGCAAATTAAACGTATATTCAAGCAGCAAGGCAACAGGTTGAAACTAGGAACCACAACTTAAGTTCCGCCTTTATGTTAACTGCGATGTTTATTTAAACTCGGAAATCACCAAAACACTTCAAACAACCACTGAGTATTGTTAGAATGTAGTACATGTAACAGAAAGACTATTAAAAACTCCGTTTATAAGACAATTCGAGAGACTCCTAAAGTTATCGTGCTTACGCCATGGGCGTCAGAGCCAGACTCCACGAGGTAGAGAGTGTTCTGCTGCGCCTAACACCTGCACGAAAATTTTCAATTCCTGAGCGTTGGCGGCTATGTGCGAGCTCTGTCTCGCCTTCATTCTTTGAATGAAATAAAACGAGAGCCCCAATCTCTGGCGAACTCACCGACGTCTTGTATACACCCCTCCACAATAATGGACTCGTCCGTTCACATGTGTAACCACTTTTCTAGATTTCATCATCATTACGTCAGCTTTTACCCAGAATTTCAGGGCAATAGAAATGTTTATTTTCCCCAACAGAATGCGACGCTTTTCAATATTTTGATCTCGACGTATGTTATAGAGAGTTCAGTACGCTTCTTACGATACAGAATTTTTTTAGCGAATTTTCATCAACATTATTTTGAAGTCAAAACTTGATATATTTAATGTAGATAGGGTTTTCGGTATTATTTATTATGCTTGGGGGTTTTCTAAGTGTTTTTAAACCAGTAATGATTCCACGTAAAAACTGAATCGTTACAGCGTACAGCCTTCGGTCGGTGAAACTGCCCCCTGGCGTCTGTGATTGGCCTAGTCGCAGAAATAGAGCAATGTTACAGAAAAAAGGTAATCGTTGAGATATATGTATGTACGAGGGTATATCTATATCTAGTTAGCCTGAAAACTTTTTAGTAAGCCAAATTTAAATTAGCTCTTATGGTAAAAACAATTTTTTTATAAAGAAGTCAAAGTTTGACATCCGAAAGAGTGTCGAAACTGAATTTTAGAAAACATGTTCTGAGAAAAAGCTAGATTTTGATTTAAAAAAACGATGTCGGTCAGTTACTAAGTTTTCAGTTTTAAACGGGTTATTAGCAAAGAAACTTTTGCTGATGTGGTAAAAACCTCAGGCGATCAATGTCCTCCTTATGCTCCTATTGAAAACTGGGTTGCGGGTTTTAAAAGAGGATGACTAAATGTCAAAGATGACCAGCGCTCTGAAACACCAATTTCTGAGTCCACTCTAGAAAACATTCTGTCCATGAAATGATTTTAGTGGATTGACGGCTTGGACTGAAACATATAACAAAAACATTGCACCTTTCTTATGAACGTGTATTTCACATTATTCATCACGATTTGAGAATTATATAACTTTCGGCAGAATGAATTCCGAAATACCTCAGCGCTCTTTTAACAATGCCCAGTGTAATATGTCACAGTTTTGAAGAAGATTCACTTTGTTACTATGGATCAAACGTGGGTTTATCGTTATGATCTGAAGACTAAAGAGTGTAAGCATCAAAATTATTTACGAACAAAAATTCCGTGTTAGAAAATTGTTTGGCGATGTTTTGGCTTCACTCTTCTGGCATAAAGATAGAATAACCATGCTGGATTTTCTGAAACAAGGTAAAACTGTCACGCGACCGTACTATAGTGAGTTGCTGACTAATCTACGCGAGGAAATTGTGGAAACACCGTGGAAATCTGGTCAGAGGTGTGCTCTTTTTGCAAGAAAACGCTACTGTACACAATTTGTTGATTGCACTGCAAACAATGAATAAAATTGGTTTTGAATTGTTTGATCGCCCAGCCTATTTTCTAGCACTATTATACTATTAACTATCCCCAAAGCTCGAAAAATATTTGAAAAGTAAACGATTTTTGACAAAAAATGAAATCATATGTGCCATTTAGAAGTAGTTTGAGGACCAAGATAAAGATGATTTTAAGCGCTTAGAATTGCTTTATGAACATTTGGCCAAATGTGTGAATCTTAGAGCAGATTATGTTATACAAGTAAAATTTTGTTTTAAAAAAGTATTACATTTTAGTGAATTTTCTTTAAAAAAATTCCCTAATGAGGAGATACCGACTTTTGAATTGTGAAAAAATTTCATCAAATGAGCGCTAATTAGGCCCCCTAGAACACATATCCGGGGTCAGTTTCGATTTTTATTATATATATATATATATATATATATATATATATATATATATATATATATATATATATATATATATATATATATATATATATATATATATATATATATATATATGTATGTATCACACCGATAATTCAAAAAATAATTGGCCGATTGTGACAACATTTGGTGAATAGCTTCCTTTTGTAAGTGGCTTGGATAAGTTTGTTAGCCAGGAAAATCTGCGCAGGTTTTCTCGGAAAATTTTGTGTTTTCTTTAGAAAAAATTCATATCTCCGGAAATAACAAAGTAAGGGCAACCAAATTTGGTACATAGTTTTGTATCGCTATATGTAAACTACCTACCGAAATTTAGCGCTCTAGGTCAAAAGACAAAAAGTTATGGGCATTTAAAGAAATATAAATTGGGGTTTTCCTCAAAACGTCAAAGTGACAATTTAAAACGTTAAAATTCGCAATATTTAGGCAACGAACTTGAATCTAATACGGGCTATGGAAAAAAATGTCTCAAGAAGAATGTTTTACAAACCCTGAAGTCTTAGTTTCAACCATCATTGTCCTTCATTTTACTAAAATGTTTCCAGAAAATTTATTTCAAATAGACCCTTTCTCTGATGCTTGGCAGTAGTCTTAGCTATAGAGTTTATCGTTTAATGGTATATAACTTTTGTCGAATTTTCGTAAAAAATCAATAAAGCTCAATATATCCGTTATTCTACAAGATATGAAAAAAAATGGATACATTAATTATAGGGTGTATTGAGCTACATCTTAAAAAATTATTTCTACAATCACAGGGTCGCCCATAAGTCGTTGGTGATACAAATAAATTTTTTTTAGTCGAAAACGCCTTATGTTTTTGCATTTTACATCGAAATATAATGCATGTTTGTAAGTAAAGAAATTCTGGACGCAGCAAGTGCGTTATGGTAGTGAATTTTGATTAAATGCGTCATATTTAAAAAGCTCCATTTGCTATTAACCTATAAGGTTGACCAAAAAACGGATTTTTTCGGTTACATTTTAAGTTTACTTTCGGAAATTTTTGTACGTTTTCAAACAATAAAGTTATTTTGATGAAACATGACACATTGTTTTTACTATATATATTATACTGGTAATCAAATTTGAAGCCTGCTTTCTGAAAAAAAAACACATATTTGCTATTAAAAACATTTTAATGAAGATTCACTACCATAACGCACTTGCTGCGTCTTTGAGTTGTCTAATGTAGGGTAAGTACTTTTCAATGCCTTCTCGTGTATGCATGCAATAACTCAGGAAACAAATGACGGATTTTAATAAAACTATACAGATCTCATCCATTAAATAATAGTTTGAACAGGTTAGGTCAGGTCAGGTCAGGCCTAATTGGATCTGATTTTTTTGAAAAATGCAAGTGTCCTCAGGGAAAATGCTTGTATCTCCGATTGTAACAAAAGTATTAAATAAAATTTGGTACCTAAGCTGCACATCACTACACACTATACCATGTAACAAATGTAAAGTCCTTACGTTAGGGAAAAATTAAATCATTAACAATACACATAATGTATGTTATTTTTGTTTGAAAGTTTTAGTTATTTCTTTATAAGAAAAAAGTCTGCGCGCAGCAAGTGCGTCATAGTAGTGAATTTTCATATAAATGTTTTTAATAGCAAATATGTGTGTTTTTTAAGGAAGCAGGCATCAAATTTGGTTACCAGTATAACCTATATACAAAAAACAATGTGCCATGTTTAATCAAAATAACTTTATTGTTTGAAAATGTACAGAAATTTCCGAAAGTAAACTTAAAGTGTTCCCGAAAAAACTCGTTTCTTGGTCAACCTTATTGGTTAATAGCAATATGAGCTATTCAAATATCAAGCTTTTGATCGCTACCATAATGCACTTGCTGCGTCCAGAATTTCTTTTCCTGCAAACGTACCTTATATTTCGATGGAAAATGGAAAAATGCAATAAGATAAGGCGTGTTAGACTAAAAAAAAAAAAAGAAAATTTGTATCACCAACGAGTAATGGGCCAGCCTGTGATTGTAGAAATAAATATTTAAGATGTAGCTCAAGACACCCTATAATTAATGCATACCATTTTTTTCATATCTTGTATAATAACGGATATATTGAGCTTTATTGATTTTTCACGAAAATTCGACAAAAAATATATGCGATAAACTCTATAGTCTATTTGAAATAAATTTTCTGGAAATATTTTAGTTAAATGAAGGACAATGACGGTTGAAACTAAGACTTCAGGGTTTGTGAAACATTCTTCTTGAGACATTTTCTTTCTATAGCCCGTATTAGATTCAAGTTCTTTTCCTAAATGTTGCCAATTTTGACGTTTTAAATCGCGACTTTGACGTTTTGAGTAAAACCCCACTTAATTTTTTTAATGCCTATAACTTTTTTGTTTTTTGAGATACAGCGCTAAATTTTTGTAGGCAATTTAACTATAATTGTATAAACCCGTGTACCAAATCTTGTTGCCTTTGCTTTGTTATTTCCGATATAAATTTTTTTAGAAAGGAAACAAAATTTAATCAAAATCTGCCTATTATTTTTTGAGTTATCGGTGTGATATATATATATATATATATATAAATCGAAACTGACCCCAGATATGTGTTCTAGGGGGCCTAATTAGCGCTCATTTGAAGAAATTTTTTCCAAATTCAAAAGTCGGGATCTTCTCATTAGTGAATTTTTTTTTAAGAAAATTCACTAAAAAAGAAAAATAATTTTGCAAGTGAGTTAAATACAGAATTTGTGCTTTAAAAACGTAAAAACGTCCCTCGTAAACTACAAGCAATAAAAACAGTAAACAATATATATATATATATATATATATATATATATATATATATATATATATATATATATATATATATATAATATTAATTTTATTTTTAAAATGTTCCTAATACTTCGCACGGGGTTTTTAAGGAAATAGAAATTGGATTTCGATTTATTTCGCTATGACCGCAAATGTCGTTTAGTATATTGAAATTTGAACAGGAGAAGTCAGTCGGGTCAGCTAGTATATATATATATATATATATATATATATATATATATATATATATATATATATATATCTATATATATATATATATATATATATATATATATATATATATATATATATATATATATATATATATATATATATATATATATATCTTAGGCATCTTACATAATTAAGTAGGTAGCAATCTTTAAAGCGTGATAAAAATTTAATATAATAATATAATCACATTACATTATCTATAATGTAGACAATGAATTCTATGAAATATAATTATCATCAGCTGCCTATCAATAATGTTTTCGTTTTCTAAAAACAAAGCGTGACTCTAGGAAGCCTATCATTATTTTCTCTTGGTTGTGTAATTTCGGTAGGCTATTGTAAGAAAGCTGCATTATTTCTGTGTGCTATAAAAATTAACGAAAAGGTCAGCGTCAAGTAATTGCGTCAATTAAGTTAGATAATAGGTCTAGATTATCTTAGAGCTTATAAAAATAATTTATCAGCATTACCTACAGAAAATTCAGTGCAATATATTAGGTCCTCTTTGTTTTATTATACAAGGCTGATATGTTGACGTCTTTAAAGCATTGCAAGTTGCTTGCTTACGCCGATGACGTGCTGTTTTACAATCATTTTTAGAGAACTAAGTTTCAACAGGCGTGTGTATTTATAAATGAGAATTTGGAAAACATCAGACAGTCTGATTCTAAATCCAAAAAATGAGTTTTAATTTGTTTTGGTAACAAAAATAGCAGAAAGTTTGTGGTTTCAAACTTCAGAGTGGTGCTAAACCATGAGCAGCTCTCGTTTACTGACAGGGCCAAAATTTCTGGTATTAACTTGGACTCTAATCTACGGTTCTCTGAACATGTTAAACGTCTTAAACAGGGGAATTATGCAGCTTAAAGTTGATATATCACAGCAGGCATATACTGAACGAGAGGACGAGAAGAATTTTGTGTGAATCACTGACTCTGTCACTCTTTAATCACTGTAATTTTATTTACTGACCTTGCTTGACTCAGATTAATTGTGACAGAATATAAAAAGTCCACAAGAGCTCCTTTCGTCTTGTGTATGGTTTAGGAAGTATGAGTCTGTGGAGAGATCAAGGGGCTCGGCAGAGCTGCTGGAAAGCTCATATATCGCAGATCCAGCGAGAACCCGAGGGCCTGCATTTTTGTCAGGGAAGGGGTAGAGTTTCTGCCTTTAATGAATTTATGATCCGGGGACCTGGAAACGATCAAAATTATATGTGGAGGAGCGGATGGGCCGAGTGATTTTACTGTTGGATCGGCCTATCTGCCAGGGGACAGCGTAGACCCTCCTCCACCCAAGAAATTGGAGCAGCTGATGGCGGGTAGCAGAGCAGGTGGATGGCAGACCATCTTCGGCATGGATGCGAACGCGCACCATGAGTTGTGGGGAAGCTCGAACACAAACTCTAGGGGTGAGTCACTTTTACAATTCTTTATGAAATTTAATCTAGACATATTAAATAGAGGTAATAAACCGACCTTCGCCACAACACGGCGTGAGGAAATTTTAGATCTAACAGTTTCCACCCAGTTTCTGGGTTTGTTAAGAACTGGGCTGTGTCTGGGGAAGTGAGTAGCTCAGACCACAGATACATCCGGTTTGAAATCGCCAAAGTCGAAAGACAAACGGTATGGTACCGGGATCCTCGCAAGGCGGACTGGGAAGCCTACAGGGTAGACCTAGCAGTTGAACTGCTGGGGGTTAAGAGTACCATAGACAATTCCATAGACATCGAGATTGCGGCAGCCCAAGTGCGAGACGCAATCATCTCGGCCTATAACACCAACTGCCCCCCCTCATTCATCTGTTGCATTATCGGTCACCTCCTGACAAACACTTTTTCCGGCTCTTCCACTACCTTTCTGAAAAAACGACCATCTGATGACTTCAATGTCCATAATAAGAAATGGCTAGGATCTTCAAGAACCGATCCACAAGGGAGGGCAGCGGAGGCCTTTGCTGTCAGCAATTCTTTAGCCAATATGGTTCAGCAACCTACTTACTTTTCTCGCATCCCAACACACAGCTTAAATCCCTTGGATCTCTTCTTACTACAAAACCTAAATGCTATAAGACATAAGTCACCACCCCCCTTGGTCGCTCAGACCACGGCATGGTCACTGCTTCCTGCGCAATGCAACCCGAGGTCGCACAGTCATCACACCCACGCATCGTTTGGCACTACAACTCCGCGAAATGGGACGAAAAGCGGGATTACTTTTCCTCATTTCCATGGGCGTCGGTCTGCTTCTCTCATCCTGATCCATCTAATATCTCACAAAACGCCAACGAAATTATCCAAGCTGGCATGTAATTATAAATATAAGTATTCCACGGACACAGAAAACTCTTCAGTCACTCAAAAGTCCTGGTTCCCTAAATCCTGTGACAAGGCCAGGCTTGAAAAGGTCAAAGCTCACAAAACGCTTCTACACAATCCCAGTGAAGAAAACCATTAAGCATTTAACGACGCAAGAAACCACTATGTCCACATTACTTCTAAGGCAAAAAACTCGTTTAATAACCACATCAAAAACAAAGTCCTTTCAAGCTCCAACGGCAGCAAACCCTTCTGGACTCTTGCTAAATCTATTGGGAATAATTTCTGCAACAGCACGTTCCCACCTCTTGTTTCAGGGGATGAAATTGTTTCTACCACCCTGGGCAAGGCTGCCTCGTTGTTCGCCAGCAATTCTACTCTCAACCCACCTCCAAATGTCCAACCACCAACAGTCCCCTTCCACACTTGCTATCCTGTACTCCATTCAGAAGAGAGCTAAACGTCTCATCGGTGACCCTACCCCCCCCCCCCAAAGGCTGCCATCCCTTGCCAACCGACGTGCCGTTGGTGACCTCTCTCTCTCTTTTATAGATATCTGCACGGTCACTGCTCAGAGGAGCTTTCTTCCATAGTTCCTCCATCTACTGCCCCCAACAGATCTACCAGGTGAACAAAGCGAATGCACTCTTTTACTGTCCAGGTCACCAGACATAGAACATCGTGTTATGCCCGCTTTTTTGTCCCGAGGACTTCCAAGTTGTGTAATTCCTTGCCGGCACATGTTTTTCCTACTCCTACGAACCTCCAAACCTTCAAGTCCAGAATTAACTAGTTGCCTCTTTCTTCCTTGTCGACTCCCACGATACGATAGTATTTAGAGCTCTTGTGGTGTGTTGTTGAAATTATATGTGTATATATATATATATATATATATATATATATATATATATATATATATATATATATATATATATATATATATATATATATATTAGAGGTGTGCGAACCCATGTTTTGTTCGAACCGAACTATGAACGAACCCAAGCAAATATGTTGCCTCGAACTTCGGACCTCTGAAATAGTATGTCTAAGGTTCACAGTCGAACTTCGAACTTCTTAGAAATTTAAAATCGAATATCGAACTACCCAAAATTCTTCAGTGTTCATATATCATTTCCTTAAACACAACATTTAGGAATATTGTACCATACAATATTTCATATGTGAAAGATTCCCATTCTTTTAACAAAAAGGAAGAGTTCGGCAAATTTGCAGGTCGATTGGGTGAAAATGCCTTCTGGTGCTGATCGTTTGGGTTCATGGTGAAATAAATCATGTTAAAACCAATGTTTTCCAAAGTCAATCTGCAATTATCCTCATAAATTCTGAAAATTTACGTTACCGATCGCTTTCGAACACCGCCATCATAATGTTGTTACTGAAACAGGTGTTGGGAGGCTAGGATATATAAGACAAATAATTCTGTTATTGCCAGATGGCTCCGTCGTGTCTCACTGTGCCCACCAACTGTCAAAAATATGCATGAGTCAAATCTCCTAAAATTATGCTATCCACTCAATGAGACCGATAACGAGTTTAAAGCGCCGCTACCGAGTTAACGGGGCCGCAACTTCGCTATCTTTGGCAGCATTCAATGCCTGTAAAGTTAAATTTCGAAGTATTATGAGCAACGAACTTCGAACTATTTTGGAGAATTACATATTTCGAACTTCGAACAACTTCAACATCGCAAGTGCGAACATATTTTCGAACCGAAGGTTCGGTTCGAGTTCGGGTTCGGTTCGAAATTTCGAAGCTTCGCACACCTCTAATATATATATATATATATATATATATATATATATATATATATATATATATATATATATATATATATATATATATATATATATATATATATATATATATATATATATATATATATATATATATATATATATATATATATATAAAGTCTGTTTCAAATGAAGTCGGCGGTATTGCTAACTTCCTTATTTTTGGAGCTACAAAGTCGGTTAAATTAGAAAACTTTTGTGCATTTTCCGTTGATCTCGATTATGCAAACAAAAACAAAAAACAGCAATTGAATGTCAAATTTCTATAAACTCTTAGAAAATGTATGTCTTTTCAATGGAACACCCTTAATAATGTCATTTTATATAAAAGAAAATTGAATTGCAGGGATTTGTGTGTAAACAGTGGGGGTCCGTTTGTATACCTTCGTAGATGACGATGTTCGTAATTACTTGTCGAGTAACATATAAATAGTAAATCTAGCATTTATTCGTTTAGTTTATTCATCCTACTGATGACGCTACCATTGTCAGCGAAACAATCGTCCGGTCTGAAAACTGTATTGTGATAAATTGGGCTCTCCAAATTGTAGTACTTACACATTCTTATAACTTTCGATCGAAATAATAAAGATTTTGTAAATAAATTTGCATAACATTGCAGTTTTAAGATACCGGAGTTGAAATTTAACATATATGGTATCAACTTAATTAGTATTCATTTTATTCAAAATTCACGTTAGCAGGAATGCTATAATTAGAATTGTTGAAGGATGTAATTACCCTAATGTTTACCACTTATAGTAATTGACTACTGTTTTCAGAAAAGCAAATAAACAAATCTCCCAAGAACAAGAAGGCAATTTAACCAAGTGCGTAAATCCTGTTTGATCATCTTCGAATATTAGCCAACTTCTACTGTATTTTTTTAATTCTTATGTTGTGATGTTGCCAGATTATAAGTTTTGTTACGAAAGTAAGCTAAAAAATGAATGTACATGTTTGCAGTAGTAAAGGTTTTGACTCAAAAGCCACAATTTGTGCTGGACAAAGAAAAGTAAATTAGTGAGTGACATTATGTAAATTTTTATAAACTTTTTAATACCGGAAACATAGGGATATTAGGCTTAAAGAAATTATTTGTGATATTTATTTCTTAGAAAATATTATCTTATCTTATCCTGATAACAGTGATCTTATTATTGTTCAACACAATTAAATTTATTTAATTTAACAACACAATAGGTTATATACAGCAATTAACAGTGATAAATACTTCTAAATGCCTGAATTTTCTTAATGTCATCAAAATCTTTGGATACGTAAGCCAACGTGACTCGTTTGTATCCTTTAAAATTAATGTTATATAATTCTTGGTACATAACAAACCGCTTAATACTTATAATACCCACCATTTTCCCTCTTCTTCTTTGTGCGCCAACCTAATTAGTTGTACCTCAACCTTCAGAAGATGAGATTATAGATATATAATCAATTTTTAATAGGTTAGGTTGAATATTTTTTTGCAGAAACGCAATTCTAATGCAATAAATTTTGTGCGGGTGTGAAATGATATGGACAGAGACATGTGTGTTTTGTTTCTTTAACGTCGCCTATTTCCGTGACTATCACCAACGCCAAGGAGCAGGTTCAACTTCACTATCCTGGAGATTTTTCCGAACCCTGTGTTTCTCTAAGGAGGGTAGGGATCGTTAACGTGTCCAACATCGCATGGACACGGAACCAACGGCTTTACGCCCCCTCCGAACGACAGAACGTGCAGACATTCAACTTGCTCAAATACAATACCACAACCTTGGTTGATGTTAATTGTGCAGTATGTACCGAAAAAGTGAAAGAAGAACACTTCGGTTTAGAGGCAAGCGTTCTTGAGATATCCTCAGAACCAGAACCTCATACTCCACTGCAGATGTGCGTGAAAAGGGAAGCAGCACTCTAAGTGTCTCAAAACTATTTCAAGCAGACAAATTTAAACCAGGTGATTTGGTTAGCCACTTGTAGATCCTGGAAATTATTTCATTAGAGTCACTCGCCAAAACAACAGATCAGATGCTAGCTAAACTTGACTTCGTAGTCTCATTTAGCGTGATCATATGTGGCAAGCAACTCATCCATATAGTATACACATCGGATTAAACAAATGAAGGTAGCGGGACTGGTGATAAGAGGGCCTAACTTTAGACTCGCTAGGTCGCTAGGAAAAATTTCCACTATCTTCCAATCAGAAATGGTTTCGATACATTGCATACAGAGAATACTCAGAAATAGAGATATCTCAATCCTCCCAAACGGTCAGGTAGTGGTAGTCAGGGGTGGATAAATCCATCGGTCCCGTGTCCGTGCGATATTGGGTACGTTAAATATCCCTATCCACCTTAAAAAACTACAGAGGTTCGGCAACTTTTCTAGGATAGTGAGGTGAAACTGCTCTCTGGCGTCAGTGATTCGCCATAGTCGCGGAAATGGACCGACGTTAAAGTACAAAAAAACACAAATGAGTGGTGTCATATAGAGTGTGTCGCTGGAAGCTCATCTACTGAGCAGCTAAGTTGAGATATTAGGAAAAACTTGTTACATAGATTTTATCTAGTTGCAATGCTCAACGATCTTTGGGCGTTTTCTAAAAAAAATAACAAGGACCTACTATGAGGTTAATAAAATATAAGCTGAAAACTACTACGAAGAATGTTTTGCAGCCACTTTTAAGCTCGAAAATATTTCTGAAACGGTTGATTTTAGAATCATTCAAGAAGTAAACTTTTGTAAAACACAAAGGTATACTATTTTTCAATTAAACATTTGCTGGCGACGCCTAAAAAGAGTCTGAGTATTTTTTAGATTTGAAGGGTGCCGCAAGCAGCTACCTCTATCGTCTAAAGCCAAATTGGGAATAGATTATTTTTTGTCGCTATGAAAAACCCATATGTACAGATTTTTAAGACAATAGGTCAAATACTTTTCTAGTTATCAAGGACCTCAAAATTCTTCCTCCTCCATTGAACACTCTGTATCTCTTTAGTTTCTCTTAAGTTTAGCCAGAATTTACTGCTGTTTTATGTTCTATCATTTCTAGACCACTCTGTTTATATACTGTTAAGTTTTATCAAGTTTTTGTGTGATTTTTAGCGAATTTTTATAATATATATATATATATATATATATATATATATATATATATATATATATATATATATATATATACATACATACATACATATATATATATATATATATATATATATATATATATATATATATATATATATATATATATATATATATATATATATATATATATGTATGTATGTATGTATGTAGATATTTATATCTCAAAAAATAACAAAGCTATTTTAATGAAGTTTGTCCAACGTGTTGCCCGTGTATACACGTTACTACGTGCGAAAATTCAATTTTCTAGGTTGATAGAAAAATGAGTTATACAAAATTGAAGCATTTAATCAAGATTCGCTAACATAACGCACTTGCTGCGTCCCGAAATTTTTTAGTTACATTTTAGTGGTTTCTTTTTAAATCTATTGTAAGAATGAGAACAGTGTGGTTATGTTTGCATATTATTTAATATTTAATATTTAATATAAAACTACCACTAAAGGGTGTCTGGCAACCTTGCTTGTAAAAAGAATAATAGCAAACAATTGGCATCTATCCTTTAACCTTGGTATGCTGCATTTTCTTTGTTTGTTTTTTTTTTCATCGGCGAAGGTGTAAAACACTGGATCTATGTTTCATGATATGTCGCCTTGTAAGACAAGCTGTTTTATCACTAAGCGGTACGTTAAGACATGAAAATGTAAATGGATACCTACTGATTTCTGATCACGTACAGTTAATTGTGGATTCTCTACGGAGATCCGCATGTAAATTACTCCATTTGTCTTCTAATTCACTGATTCATATCTGTTGTTGAAGATGTTTTTCTAAGACATCAGCTAAATAATTGACTAGCCAGAATAAACTGAGTGTTATTGACTCACAATGCCTCTTATTAAATGTTTACGTATTTCTACTCGATACAATGAAACAATTTCGTCATATCTAACGTCATGTAAAAAACTCAAAGCATGAATAAAAAATTATGTATATATATTTATATATATATATATATATATATATATATATATATATATATATATATATATATATATATATATATATATATATATATATATATATATTATAAAAATTCGCTAAAAATCACACAAAAACTTGATAAAACTTAACAGTATATAAACAGAGTGGTCTAGAAATGATAGAACATAAAACAGCAGTAAATTCTGGCTAAACTTAAGAGAAACTAAAGAGATACAGAGTGTTCAATGGAGGAGGAAGAATTTTGAGGTCCTTGATAACTAGAAAAGTATTTGACCTATTGTCTTAAAAATCTGTACATATGGGTTTTTCATAGCGACAAAAAATAATCTATTCCCAATTTGGCTTTAGACGATAGAGGTAGCTGCTTGCGGCACCCTTCAAATCTAAAAAATACTCAGACTCTTTTTAGGCGTCGCCAGCAAATGTTTAATTGAAAAATAGTATACCTTTGTGTTTTACAAAAGTTTACTTCTTGAATGATTCTAAAATCAACCGTTTCAGAAATATTTTCGAGCTTAAAAGTGGCTGCAAAACATTCTTCGTAGTAGTTTTCAGCTTATATTTTATTAACCTCATAGTAGGTCCTTGTTATTTTTTTTAGAAAACGCCCAAAGATCGTTGAGCATTGCAACTAGATAAAATCTATGTAACAAGTTTTTCCTAATATCTCAACTTAGCTGCTCAGTAGATGAGCTTCCAGCGACACACTCTATATGACACCACTCATTTGTGTTTTTTTGTACTTTAACGTCGGTCCATTTCCGCGACTATGGCGAATCACTGACGCCAGAGAGCAGTTTCACCTCACTATCCTAGAAAAGTTGCCGAACCTCTGTAGTTTTTTAAGGTGGATAGGGATATTTAACGTACCCAATATCGCACGGACACGGGACCGATGGATTTATCCACCCCTGACTACCACTACCTGACCGTTTGGGAGGATTGAGATATCTCTATTTCTGAGTATTCTCTGTATGCAATGTATCGAAACCATTTCTGATTGGAAGATAGTGAAAATTTTTCCTAGCGACCTAGCGAGTCTAAAGTTAGGCCCTCTTATCACCAGTCCCGCTACCTTCATTTGTTTAATCCGATGTGTATACTATATGGATGAGTTGCTTGCCACATATGATCACGCTAAATGAGACTACGAAGTCAAGTTTAGCTAGCATCTGATCTGTTGTTTTGGCGAGTGACTCTAATGAAATAATTTCCAGGATCTACAAGTGGCTAACCAAATCACCTGGTTTAAATTTGTCTGCTTGAAATAGTTTTGAGACACTTAGAGTGCTGCTTCCCTTTTCACGCACATCTGCAGTGGAGTATGAGGTTCTGGTTCTGAGGATATCTCAAGAACGCTTGCCTCTAAACCGAAGTGTTCTTCTTTCACTTTTTCGGTACATACTGCACAATTAACATCAACCAAGGTTGTGGTATTGTATTTGAGCAAGTTGAATGTCTGCACGTTCTGTCGTTCGGAGGGGGCGTAAAGCCGTTGGTTCCGTGTCCATGCGATGTTGGACACGTTAACGATCCCTACCCTCCTTAGAGAAACACAGGGTTCGGAAAAATCTCCAGGATAGTGAAGTTGAACCTGCTCCTTGGCGTTGGTGATAGTCACGGAAATAGGCGACGTTAAAGAAACAAAACACACATGTCTCTGTCCATATCATTTCACACCCGCACAAAATTTATTGCATTAGAATTGCGTTTCTGCAAAAAAATATTCAACCTAACCTATTAAAAATTGATTATATATCTATAATCTCATCTTCTGAAGGTTGAGGTACAACTAATTAGGTTGGCGCACAAAGAAGAAGAGGGAAAATGGTGGGTATTATAAGTATTAAGCGGTTTGTTATGTACCAAGAATTATATAACATTAATTTTAAAGGATACAAACGAGTCACGTTGGCTTACGTATCCAAAGATTTTGATGACATTAAGAAAATTCAGGCATTTAGAAGTATTTATCACTGTTAATTGCTGTATATAACCTATTGTGTTGTTAAATTAAATAAATTTAATTGTGTTGAACAATAATAAGATCACTGTTATCAGGATAAGATAAGATAATATTTTCTAAGAAATAAATATCACAAATAATTTCTTTAAGCCTAATATCCCTATGTTTCCGGTATTAAAAAGTTTATAAAAATTTACATAATGTCACTCACTAATTTACTTTTCTTTGTCCAGCACAAATTGTGGCTTTTGAGTCAAAACCTTTACTACTGCAAACATGTACATTCATTTTTTAGCTTACTTTCGTAACAAAACTTATAATCTGGCAACATCACATATATATATATATATGTATGTATATAACCGATAACTCAAAAAATAAGTAACTGATTTTGATGAAATTCGGCAAGTGCCTTTCTTTTATTAATGGCTTGGATGAGTTCGTTAGTCAGGAAAATCGGATAACGTTTTCTGGGAAAATTTTGAGTTTTGCTTTAAAAAAAATTTTTTTCTCTGAAAATTACAAGGGTATTTTAATGAAATTTGGTGGATATGTTGCCTTGTAAAAGACCTTACCACAAACTAAAATTCAACTTTCTACATTTTTAGAAAATTGAGTTATTCAAATTTTGAGTTTTCTTTTGAAAAAAAAATTTTCTCCAAAAATTACAACGTTATTTTGATGAAATTTGGTGGTTATATTTTTCTGGGTAAGACCCTACTATACATGAAAATTCAACTTTCTAAGTTCGTAGAAACTTGAGTTATTCAAATTTGAAGCATTTAATAAAAATTCACTACCATAACGCCCTTGCTGCGTCTCGAACTTCTTTTCTTGCGCACCCCCAATGCATTAAGGCACGAGCCTATACTGCCCTAATGACAACAACATAAGCAAAGCAGGGGAAGAGAAAGTTAAAAAGTATATCCCACTATCAATAAAACTCTGGACGCAGCAAGTGCGTTATGGTAGTGAATTTTCATAAAACTATTTTTTAATAGCAATAATGTGTGTTTTTTTAAGAAAGCAGGCATCAAATTTGGTTACCAGTATAATCTATATAGTAAAAACAATGTGCCATATTTCATCAAAATAACTTTATTGTTTGAAAATGTAGAAAAATTTCCAAAAGTAAACAAAGTGTTCCCGAAAAAACTCGTTTTTTGGTCAACCTTATTGGTTAATAGCAAATTGAGCTATTCAAATATTAAGCATTTGATCAAAATTCGCTACCATAACGCACTTACTGCGTCCAGAATTTTTGTTCTTACAAACATGCATTATATTTCGATGGAAAATGCAAAAATGCAATAACATAAGGCGTGTTTGATTAAAAAAAAAAAAGAAAATTTGTATCACCAACGACTTATGGGCCATCCTGTGATTGTAGAAATAATTTTTTAAGATGTAGCTTAAGACACCCTATAATTAATATATACAATTTTTTTTCATATCTGGTATAATAACAGATATATTGAGCTTTATTGATTTTTTTTTACGAAAATTCTACAAAAATTATATACTATTAACGATAAACTCTATAGCTAAGACTACTGCCAAGCGTCAGAGAAAGGGTCTATTTGAAATAAATTTTCTGGAAACATTTTATTAAAATGAAGGACAATGACGGTTGAAACTAAGACTTCAGGGTTTGTAAAACATTCTTCTTGAGACATTTTATTTCCATAGCCCGTATTAGATTCAAGTTCTTTTCCTAAATGTTGCCAATTTTGACGTTTAAATCGCAACTTTGACGTTTTGTGAAAAACCCCAATTTATTTTTGTTTAAATGCCTATAACTTTTTTGCCTTTTGACCTACGGAGCTAAATTTTGGTAGGCGACTTGCTTGCAATGATATAAACCCGCGTATAAAATTTGGTTGCCCTTACTTTGTTAATTTTGGAGATATAAATTTTTTTCGAAAGGAAACACAAAATTTTCCGGGAAAACCTCGTCGGATTTTTCTGGATAACAAACATATCCAAGCCACTTGCAAAAGGAAGGTACTCACCAATTTTGACGTTTAAAATCGCGATTTTGACGTTTTGAGGAGAACCCAAATTTATTTTTCTTTGAATGCCTGTAACTTTTTTGTCATTTAACCTACGGAGCTAAATTTTGTTGGGTGACTTGCCTCTAATGATATAAACCTGCGTATGAAATTTGATTGCCCTTACTTGGTTAATTTTGGAGATATAAATTTTTTTTGATTTTTTTCGAAAGAAAACACAAAATTTTCCCGGAAAACCTTGGCGGATTCTCCTAGCTAACGAACTTATCCAAGCGACTTGCGAAAGGAAGGTATGTGCCAAATTTTATCAAAATCGGTCCATTATTTTTTAAGTTATAGGTGTGACACATAAATATATATATATATATATATATATATATATATATATATATATATATATATATATATATATATATATATATATATATATATATATATATATATAAACATATAAAGTCCGAAACTGACCTCGGATTTGGGTTCCGGGGGTCCTAAATAGCGCTCATTTGAAGAAATTTTTTCCAAATTCGAAAGTCGAGATCTCCTCATTAGTAAATTTTTTTTAAGAAAATTCACTAAAAAGTTCTGAGGTAACACATAAAAAACATACAGGCGAATTGAGAACCTCCTCCTTGTTTGAAATCGGTTTAAAAAAAAGCAAATAAAACGTATTTGGGCTTGACCGGGATTTGAACCTGGGAGCTCCCGCACTCTAAGCGGAAATCATACCTCTAGACCAACGAGTCAGTTGTTGGAAGTTTGTTTTAATGTCGTATTCCAGCGGGCGTTCTAATCATTTTAGTCATAATTCATGTTTAATCATTTATTTACATAAAAATTATAAATTAATACCTAGTTATTAAATTAAATACTGAAATCTCGGATAAGTTTTGTTTCCGCGGAAACACTGTTTCTTTCTCAACAGAATGAATGGTTGGTTGTGATCCACAATCATCATCAATGTAGTCGAAGCCAATTAAATACGCATTATTAAGGATAACTCAAAAACTACTAGTCAGATCCTGATCACATTTATATGGGACCACACGAGAAGCACCAGCTTTCAAATAAAAAAAGAATCATCAAAATCGGTTTACCTAGAAAAAAGTTCTGAGGTAACACACATAAAAAAAACATACAGGCGAATTGAGAACCTCCTCCTTTTTTTGAAGTCGGTTAAAAATGAAGGACAATGACGGTTGAAACTAAGACTTCAGGGTTTGTAAAACATTCTTCTTAAGACATTTTATTTCCATAGCCCGTATTAGATTCAAGTTCTTTTCCTAAATGTTGCCAATTTTGACGTTTAAATCGCAACTTTGACGTTTTGTGAAAAAAAACAATTTATTTTTGTTTAAATGCCGATAACTTTTTTGTCTTTTGACCTACAGAGCTAAATTTTGGTAAATAACTTGCTTATAACGTTATAAACCCGCGTAAAAAATTTGGTTGCCCTTACTTTGTTAATTTTGGAGATATAAATTTTTTTCGAAAGAAAACACAAAATTTTCCGGGAAAACCTCGTCGGATTTTCCTGGATAACGAACATATCCAAGCCACTTGCAAAAGGAAGGTAGTCACCAATTTTGACGTTTAAAATCGCGATTTTGACGTTTTGAGGAGAACCCAAATTTATTTTTCTTTGAATGCCTGTAACTTTTTTGTCATTCAACCTACGGAGCTAAATTTTGGTAGGTGACTTGCCTCTAATGATATAAACCCTCGTATGAAATTTGGTTGCCCTTACTTTGTTAATTTTGGAGATATAAATTTTTTTCGATTTTTTTTTAAACAAAACACAAAATTTTCCGGGAAAACCTCGGCGGATTTTCCTGGCTAACGAACTTATCCAAGCGACTTGCGAAAGGAAGGTATGTGCCAAATTTTATCAAAATCGGTCCATTATTTTTTAAGTTATAGGTGTGACACATAAATATATATATATATATATATATATATATATATATATATATATATATATATATATATATATATATATATATATATATATATATATATATATATATATATATATATATAAACATATAAAGTCTGAAACTGACCTCGGATTTGGGTTCCTGGGGTCCTAAATAGCGCTCATTTGAAGAAATTTTTTCAAAATTCGAAAGTCGAGATCTCCTCATTAGTGAATTTTTTTAAGAAAATTCACTAAAATATAAAGAAATCCATATATCAAAATGAGCGTAAATCATTCCTGTAATCATAACAGCAACAGGTCTGGTCAACAAAAAACTATCACAGTGAATTGTAAAGCTGTAGCTGGACCCTGCGTTGCTTGTTTCAAAAATGTATATGAATATGTTATCCTAGAAACCTGTCGCATCCTAAAAACGGTCCTAAATATGCCAATGCAAGAAAAAAGTAAGATTTGCTAACAGGTCCCTTATGTTGAATTAACTCTGAGACCAAAACTACATAACAATAATAATAATAATTGTGCCACACGCCTCTCCTGGTTTAATCAAAGCTGCTCGTCGATTGGCGTTGGTGATAGCTGAAAATTGTATGTTTCATTGAACATTTTAAAAAGTTTACTGTGTGTGTTAAGAAAAAACCGGTGTTCTTATCGTAAACGAATGCAAAAATAATGGGTGTCGTACTTTTCAGTTTTTCACGATCCCCAACCTTTGGACAGGGCAATGTATGGTCCTCTTAAAACCTAATTTAACCTGGATAACTGCAGATGAATGGCTGAAATCATATCCTGGCATAACAATGAATATCTTTGACATTTCAACGGTTCTGATAGAGAGCCTTTCTTTGGCTGTCAGGCCAAGTAACAACCGAAGGAAATTTTTAGTTACGGGCATTTGGTGATACAAAAGACAGGGCAGTGTATGGTCCTCTTAAAACCTAATTTAACCTGGATAACTGCAGATGAATGGCTGAAATCATATCCTGGCATAACAATGAATATCTTTGACATTTCAACGGTTCTGATAGAGAGCCTTTCTTTGGCTGTCAGGCCAAGTAACAACCAAAGGAAATTTTTAGTTACAGGCATTTGGCGAGACAAAAGAGAAACATTTACAGATGATCACTCTTTGCATGCTGAAGTGAAAAACCAAGAAACTGGTAACGAGCGCGGAGGAAAACCAAATATTAAAAAAGAAATGTGTCCAATCGTAACTAAATTTCTAATAACAATATGTAGGTAATAACACTACCTTACCTAAGCCTTCAACATCTTATTCTGGATTCCTAGCACATTCTAAGCACATATTTTCGAAAGCAGCTTGCAAAAAGGAGTGACAAATGCCTTTCTTTGCGGTCAGCGCCAAAATCATTACCAGTAGAAACGTTCATTTCTTACTCGGTCGTTGAAGTCTCCAAGACAAGACTGTAATAATTATTACAAATATCTTATGTTAATTTAGTAAGATTACTACCATAATATAGTAATGTTTTCATAAAAATTTAAATTACAAAAAAACGTTAACGCTTAACATAAAAAATAACACATTGCTGCGTTAACTAACACTTAACCAAACTCGTAAATATTTGGTCAACAGAAACAAAATGAGAACAAAACACTTTTTTTCAATCCTACAAGCTTTACCAGACAAGTAACAAAATGTGTATCTTACTTCTACAAATTAACATGCATTTTTTCTTACTAATTGGGCTTTAACAATTTGAACTAAGTCCGTAAGGTTTTGCTAGGAGTAACGTCATCAAAGGTCGCAGGCATGTTGTCTTTTAGTGAATTTTCTTTTTAAAAATTCACTAAGGAGGAGATTGCCAGTTTTGAATTTTGAAACAATTTCTTCAAATAAGTGCGAACTAGGCCCACTAGAATATATATATATATATATATATATATATATATATATATATATATATATATATATATATATATATATATATATATATATATATATATGTCTTTCGGAATGTTGCACTACACTGTAATCACTTTTAAATATACACTTTATTTGTTTGCTGTAAACTCTGTGATTTTTTATTTGTTTACGTGGACTGCAGTTTCAAACCTTCCTGCTGCATATCGTCAGCACGCTACTGCGTCGAAACTACAGTTCACGTAAATAAATAAAAATCACAGAAAGTATAGGAAACAAATAAAGTGTATATTTAAAAGTGACTACAATGTAGTGTATATATATATATATATATATATATATATATATATATATATATATATATATATATATATATATATATATATATATATATATATATATATAGGTGTGTGGTATCACACCTGTAACTCAAAAAATAATGGGCCGATTTTGATCAAATTTGGTAAGTATCTTCCTTTTGCAAGTGGCCTGTACAAGTTCGTTGCCCAGGAAAATCGGCCAAGGTCTTCTTGGCAAATGTTGTTTTCTTTCAGAAATTTTTCACATCTCCAGAAATAACAAAGTAAGGGCACCCAAATTTGGTAGGCATATTTGCATTATCAAAAATTAACCATGTACCCAAATTTAGGTATGTAAGTTGAAAGATAAAAAAGTTCTAGGCATTTAACAAAATTGGGATTTTCCTCAAAACGTCGAAGTCGCGATTTGAAACTTTAAAATTGGGAACATTTAGGCAAAGAACCTGAAACAAATATGGTTTATGTAAAGAAAATATAGCAAGAAGAGTGTTCTAGAAACTCTTAATTTCCAGCTTCAACCTTCATTGTCTTAATTTTACTAAAATACTTCCAGAAAATTAATTTAAAATAGACCCTTTCTCTGATGCTTTGTGGTAGTTTTAGTTAAGAGTATGGTTTAACGGTCTATAAAGTTTGGCTAATTTTCGTACAACAAATCGGTATTTAGGCGACCGCGACTTTTGAATTTTTAAAAAGATTGGTTCAAATGAGTGCAAACTAGGCCCCTAGAATCCATATCCGGGTTTAGTTTATGTTTTTATCAGTTTACATATATACAGGATGATGCATTTCTACGGTAAACTTCAATATAATTGTTATTATACAAGATACGAGAAAAAATTGTATACTTTAACTATAGGGTGTCTTAAGCTGCATCTTATTTTGACTTATATTATTTTGACAATCACAGGATGGCGCTCAAGTCGTTGGTGATACTTACAATGTTATTCGACCATCCCTTATACTATTTCATTATTGCATTTTTTTATCAAAATATGATGCATGTTTGTAATTAAAAAAATCTAAACGCAGTAAGTGCGCTTTGGTAGTGAATTTTCATTAAATGCTTCAAATTTCAATCACTCAATTTGCTATTAACCTTATTATTATTATTAAGGTTTATTGGCTACAAAACTAGTTTTCTCAGAAACATTCTAAGTTTATTTTTGAACAATTTTTGCACATTTTCAAACAATAAGTTTTTTGATAAAATATGGTACATTTTTTCTACTATATAAGTTTATACGACCACCAAATTGATCTCTGCTTGCATTAAAGAAACATATTTGCTATTAAAAACATTTTTATGAAAATTCACTTCGATAACGCAGTTGCTGCGTCCAGACTTTTATATTTCCCTGCATTATGCAAGCAGTGGGCAAAAATCTTCTTTCGGCATTCCAATATGCTACTATCGTCACGGTCGCTCCTTTTTTTCTGGTGTTACTGTCCTTCTCTGCAGCCAGGTTTTTGTTGTAACCAGGTTTCATCGGTATTGAAATTATGGCTTATCTAGGAGTTGATGCTTATCTTTCACAAATCTCAATAGTTGAAAATAATTATCTACCACTTGTATGAAATACGTGAGAAACGGAAGTGAATAAACAAACAGGGGATGATGATGGTAATGAATTTTGTGATCAATGAAAGGGGCGAATGAATGAAACACCCACAGACCTACCTGCTCAGTCCTCTGGCTCGTACTATGGATACCCCTTTGGGTGTCACAGCACACGTTAACATTGCAAATTTGGCAGGTACCAACTTAGATAAGTTTGTTAGCTGGCCTGATGGAACTAGTTTTTTGGGGAAAATATTACATTTTCTTTGGGAAATGGTTGTATCTTCGAAAATAACAAAGTTATTTAAGTAAAATTCTCAACACAAGTTGGCTTTGTAGAAACTAGCTAATACAACATTTTTAGTTCCTACTAAATACACCTGCATAGATGCAAAACCGGTTCCAGAGGAAAAAATATAAAGAGAGGTAGTCTCCACATATGTATTTAATACGGAACAGTTTCACCCAGAAGAGTATCCACATTTAAATTTGATTATAAAAAAATAGCCAGTGACTTTTTGTCCTTTAGGAAACCAAAAGGGAGGATAAGACTAAAATGTTTTTTATCATAAAAATTATTTATTTAACTTCGATGACTAAAAGAAAATTTCTAGGAAAATCAATAAAAAATATACTAATACATTTTTCTGAACGACCCTTTTAATATGGGTATCAAATAAAAGTGCTTAACAAGTAAAATACAGTAGGCTAATGGCTCCATATGGCTGCCGACGTAAGTGGGCGGACAATATTTTTCTTTACAACACCTATTGAGATGGGAATTAAAATAAAGGATTTCACAAGTAACTACACTGGGCTAGGTAGAGTTTTCATAAATTAAAAATGGCTGGGCGAGTAACCCATCTAGTTCTGACTATGAGGTCGCGGGTTCGTGTCCGTATTCAGACAGTAGGTTTTTCTAAGTCGAATGTGGAAAGGCCGACTTTTGAGTGATATAGTTTATCTATGTGTGTGTAAGCTCTCCCCGCACAAGTCTTTGATTTCAGGGTCTGGGGTTGGTGTACTGTGGTGTTATTATTATTATTTTATTTTATTAAATGAAGGGTCTTCACGAGTGAAATACAGTAGGGGCTAGGTGGCTAAGGATTTTTAGCTCCTGTCTTATTAAATTTGTATTGCTGATTGAGTATTATTGATAAATAAAACATACTACATTTTGGAAACCAAGTTCAATAACATTATAATGTTTATGACAACTCAAAACAGATAGGTTTAAAATAATAATTTGAACCTTTAAACCAATAAAACAGTAAATCACTAATATCTGTAAAATGTAGAATAGATTAAGCTTATCTTAAATCGTAAAGTTGGAATATATCATCCAGTTTTTTTTGCATATATATATATATATATATATATATATATATATATATATATATATATATATATATATATATATATATATATATATATATAGCGTTAACATGTATTTAAATACGTTAAAGAAACGCTACAGTTGCAAATATAAACGTGTATGAAATACATCGCGTAATTATTTAATAACTATATTATTTCGTAACAAAAACTGTACATATTTCACAAGAACTGGGTAACTTATGCTTTCTCGTGGATGCAGGTACCTACATCAACTAAAATTCCTCTTCTGAATCATCAATATTACAGTCAGGCATATGGGAAATCCAGTACCGACTTATACAATATACCAGCAGACATTTTATGAAATATTGCATAACATTTATACTTAAGGAAGATAAATTAGAAAAGTATGCTAACAAGGAAAAAGATTTACTTTATTATGTATTATTGGATATATTTTGATTAACATAAAGCTAAACGGCCGACAACGTGAACAAATAAAAATGCTTACGTTAATTGAGAGTGTTTAGTTATTTTGGAGGTCGCAAGGAATTAAAAATGATGAATTGGAACACCGAAGCAAGCACGCTTTAAAAAAAGCCATCCTCATATACATTTTAACTTGAGCTGTATGTATGGAGTGCTGTTTTGTGTGGGAAAGAAGCAATACATAAAAAGAATAGAATTGTTTGACATATGGACAAAGAAAGAACCATAGTGAGAGTGTACACAAATAGAAAGACGAACCAAAGGGTATATAAATACGCATTCGTGACACCTATAAATAAAAACTCGTTACTATGTTGTGATGTTTTGAGCAAAAAATTCTTTAGACGAAAATACGTATAATAAAAATGACAGGTGACGTCTTTAAAATGTCTACGCGATTTATGTCAATATTAAACATGAACATAGAATTCATGCATAAAATTCGAGCGATTTGTGTTTTAACGAAATGGTCCGACACGTCCACTCTAGTTTTCTAAAATACACATTTTTGCATAAAATTTACGTTTCTCCCACTTCTGATTTTTGAATATGATGTCATCCACATTTTTTTAAATGACAACCCCTGTATTTTTAAATTTTGACAGATCATCAAATTGTCTACACAGTACCATCAAAAATTTGATACCTCACATTGTTGCATTTTCGAATTAAAGTAATTTGGAGAGTGAAAAACATAAACTCTGCATATTCAAAACAACAATCAAAAGATAAGGAACAAGATAAGATTATTTCCTGTAAATAAAATGTTCAAAATTGTATCCACAAGTAGGTACTAATCAATAGAAAAGAAGAATCAGGTTTACGTCATTGTAAAATGAACCTTATTCTTAATATTATTATTTTTTATTTTTTTATTTATTTTTTCTATTTCAACACACCACGAGGGCTTACAGCCTAAATACTATCGTACCGTGGGTGTCGACAGGGAGGAAAGAGGCAACTTGTTAATTCTGGACTTGAAGGTTTGGAGGTTCGGTGAAGAAGGGAAAACATGTGCCGGCAAGGAATTCCACAACTTGGAAGTCCTCGGTACAAAAGAGCGGGTATAACAAGATCTTCTATGTCTGGTGACCTGGACAGTAAAAGGGTGGATTATCTCTGTTCCCCTAGTAGATCTGTTGGGGACAGCAGGTGGAGGAACTAGCTCCTCTGAGCAGTGCCCGTGCCGATATCTATAAAAAAGAGAGAGGTCGCCAACGGCACGTCGGTGGGCCAGGGATGGCAGCCTTTGGGTGAGGGTAGGGTCACCGATGAGACGTATAGCTCTCTTCTGAATGGAGTCTAGGCTAGCGTGTGTAGAAGCGGCAGCGGCACCCCAGATGTGGGAGTAGTATTCGACGTTTAGCCTTATTTGTGAAGTATAAAAGGTATAGAGATTAGCTGGCGAAAAGTATTTGCAAGCCCGGAAGAGGAAACCTAATTTCTTAGCAGCCGCTTCTCCAACTGATATGACGTGTTGGCGGAAATTGAGATTTCGATCCACAGAAATGCCAACAAGTGAAAAGGACTCATTACTTTGAATAACTTGGTTGTTCATTGTGATGGGTCTAGGGCTGGTGTATCTCTTATGAGAAAGAAGGCAAGACTGAGATTTGGTGGGGTTGAATTGTACAATATTTCGACTTCCCCAGTCTAATATTTTTTGGAGATCCACGGAGACAGAACCCTCCATGAGTCTGCGATCCTCATCTAATGGGCTAAAGAGACAAGCTTAGAATATTGTATATTTGAGTGGAGGGTGCTGTCGTCCGCGTAACTGTGAACTGGGTTAGATGTGCTAGAGAGGAGGTCATTGATGTGAAGAAGAAACAAAGTAGAGGGTAAAGCTTAACCTTGAGGAACTCCTGCATTAATTGAATACAGTTTAGAGGAATGGCCATCCACGACAACAGAAATGCTCCGGTTGGAGAGGAAATTTGGTGTCCAGGTACAGAGTTTTGGTGGTAGGCCATAGTCCGGAAGTTTATTATTATTAAGCGCTGTGTACCAGACTTGGTCGAATGCTTTGGATATGTCTAGAGCGACAATCTGGGATTCACCGTGTAGTTCCATAGACATGTTCCAAGAATGGGTGACAAAGGAAAGGAGGTCGGCAGTTGATCTGCGCTGACGGAATCCATACTGCCTGTCGTGGATTAGACTGTGTTTTTCAAGAAATTTTTGTAATTCGGTGTTTATATACTTTTCCATCACTTTAGAGACGACTGAAAGGAGAGAAATAGGCCTGTGGTTGCTAGGAAGCGCTTTGGATCATTTCTTGGGGACGGGTTGTACTCGAGCAGTTTTCCAATTACTAGGGAATATGCCTCTATTGTAAGATATCTAAAACAGACGAGTCAGGACAGGAGCAAGTTCTGGTGTGCATTTTTTGAGAATAATTGCTGGGATCTCGTCAAGGTCAGAGGCTTTCCTGGTATTAAGAGAAGAGAGCATCTTTCGTACCTTTTTAGTTTTGAAAATGATATCCGTTATTTTATGCGCGACATTGGGCACTGTTGGTGGTTGAACATTTGGAGGTGGGTTGAGAGTAGAATTGCCGGCGAACAACGAGGCAACAGTTTCATCCCCTGAGACAAGAGGTGGGAACGTACTCTTACAGAAATTATCACCAATAGATTTTGCAAGAGTCCAGAAGGGTTTGCTGCCGTTGGAGCATAAGAACACTTTGTTTTTGATGTAACGATTAAACGAGTTTTTTGCCTCAGAAAGAATGCGGACATAGCGGTTTCTTGCCTCGTTAAATGCTTCTCTTCTGAAAGTTACTCAAGTATGGCACATTTAAGTGAAACCCAGCGTATAGGAATTTTAATCCTCGTTGGATGCGGTGATAAAACCAGAACACAGCTAGGAGTGTGCAATTTGTTTAATGCGAAATATCCAGATAGACGTCTCAGCCAATCCACTGTGAGTAAAATCGAGAACAATTTCAAAGAGAATGGACACGTTAAACACGTATAAAGTGCAGGGCATCCTAAGAAAATTGGACGCAAAACGTATCTTTTATTAAGTTTAAGTGAGAACCCTCATGTTGCATCTCGATCAATTGCAGCAGACTATGAAATTTCTCAGCGATTCGTATTACGTACATTAAGATTAGAAAACTACCATCTTTACAAAATACAGCTGCTGCACGAACTTAATGAAGATGACACTGACCGACGAATGCATTGTTGTGAAATTATGCAAAATATACGCAACCGTAGTCCAAACTTTATTCATCAAATTATTTTTTTGGACGAACCACCTAAATGGAACAGTGAATAAACAAAATTACGGGTATTGAAGTAAAGACAATCCTCACTGGATGACTGAAGCACATACACAACACCCTCGTAAAGTTAACACGTGGGCAGAAATAGTCCACGATAGAATCATAGGTCCTTTCTTCTTCGGCGAAACTCTCACTGGGCAGCAATATCATAATTTTATCAGAAGTAAGCTCATTTATGCTCTTGCTGCGAATTTTCCAAATAAAGGTGATCCTGTTTTACCAAGTGGTTATATTATGTTCCAGCAAGACGGTGCACCTCCACACTTTGCACGTCCTGTACGCGAGTTTTCAAATGGCTGCTTTCCTGGCAAGTGGATCGGTAGGTGAGGACCAATAGAGTGGACCTCCAGGTCCCCAGATCTTACGCCCCTAGATTTTTTGATGGGAGGTACTTAAAATCAAAAATGTATGTTAACACACTAAATAACCTAGAATATTTGAAAAATCGAATTATGTATTGACGTCATTCGCAATATACCAGATGACTGTGTCAACAGATTTGCTTATTGTCAAGAAGTCGGTGGATTGAATTTTGGGTAGTATATTTAAAGGAATTTTTTAATCTGTTGAATAAGAGCGTTTATCTTTTGATTGTTGCTATGACTATAGTTTGTGTTTTCCACTTTTTAAATGTCTTTCATTCAGAAATTTCACAATGTGTGGGATTAAAATTTTGACGGTACCGTGTAGACATAATTTAATGAACTATCAAAATAAAAAAACCAGGGTTGTCATTTAGATCATTTCATGCTTTATTAAAAATGCAGGGTTTTAAAATTTATTGCAAAAATTAACAGTAAAAAAAAAGAAATTCATCTCATAAACGAACGTCGCTCGAACACACTAAAAAATAATAATTAATCGCAACAATTCCATGGAATGGCGGCATTCAACATGACCCAAGAAAATGAAGTTCAAGCAAACAATGTCAGTCCGGAAAATCGTATGTATTGTGTTTTGAGACAGAAACGGGGTGTTTCTTGAGGAGTGCTTGCCTCGTAGTGACTACCACGTATTACGACACCTTAAAAAACTGTGCCGTGCAATCCAAAACAAAAGGCTTGTTGAGTAAAGTAAGCGGATCATTTTGCGTCATGACAGTGCCCGTCAACACCCAGCTTCTCGAACTCAAGATCCCATCACATCTTTTCACTAGGAATAACTTGATCACCCTCCATACAATACCGATCTTACGCCCAGTGGCTACCACTTGTTCGAACATTTGAAGAAGCATCTGGGTGGTAAGCGCCACAACGACGATGATGAGGCCAAAAACGGCTCTGTTGCAGTGGTTGGACGCGCTCGTCTGGTTCACGGACGGATCTGGCGGGGAGCGTGGGACGGGGGCAGGTGTTTACTCGGAAGGACCGAGGGTAAGTCATAGTATTTCCCTCGGAGCCCATGCAACGGTGTTTCAGGCCGAGATGTACGCCATCCTGCACTGTGTGCGGGAGAACAAGAGGAGGGGCTACACCAACAAGCGGATCCTCATAGCCACAGACAGCCAGGCAGCCCTTAAGGCACTAAGTAGCCCACGGGTAAATTCCTGGCTGGTGAGTGAGTGCCGAGACAAGACGAGCGACCTGGCTGGGCAGAATGAGGTGACCCTCATCTGGGTGCCGGGTCACTCGGGGGTTAAAGGCAATGAAGAAGCTGACAGTCTCGCAAAGAGAGGGTCAGCAGAACCATTTATGGGACCAGAACCGGCTCTGGGCGTGTCAAAGAGCACTGCCAGGGGAGCCATTAAGTCCTGGGTCAGAAACCAACACAAGGTGTACTGGGCGGACTGTCCAGGGCTCAGACATGGGAAGTCCATAATTGACGGACCCAGTTCAAAGAGAGCTGTGGAGCTGCCAAACCTTAGCAGAGGACAGCTCAGAAACACAACAGGTCTCTTGACGGGACACATGGCCGTCAAGAAACACCTGCATAAAATGGGGCGGTTCGAAGGGGACCTCGCATGCAGACTCTGCGGCGAGGGGGAGGAATCAGCCCAGCACATCTTGTGTGAGTGTATAGCTCTGGACCGGAAAAGACAACTGATCTACGGTCACTCTAGACCGGAGACAGAGCAATATAAAACTTCACCCTACCAATCGCTGTGCAGACTAGTTCAAGGCACAGTGATCTTGGAATGGGTGGAGTAAGACTAAGGGTAGGCACAATCAACCAAGGGTTGCGGTGCTATCGGGGCGGCAAGGCCGCGGACGAGCCCTGAGGGAACAAAAAAAAAGTGGTTGTCAAATCAGGCTATGCTGGTTTGATTCAAAATCTGATTGTAGGATACGAAAAATACCTTAATATTGGTGGAAATTATGTGGAAAAGTAAATTACGGGACAAGCCTTCATGTGAAAATAAATTGTTGAGAAAAGTTTACGTGTTTTTTCAAATTTCAAAACGGTGCTTATTTTAATAACACGGCTTAGATTATGCCTAATTAATAATGAAAAATATTTGACAAACATGCTAGATAATTTTGACAAGTAACGATACCATTTCCAGCAAATTTTTCTCACATCTAAATCCAGATACTTTATGATTTATAGGATGATTAGTAGGTGGTAGTGGAATTTTCCTTTGCGTGATAATAAAGGATTTTTTTCACGCCCCTTACATCAAGGGGCCAGTGAAGTCCCAACGAACGTTTCCGGTTCTGGTGTATGAGTCGGTTTCCCTTATAAGCAAAAACGATGATGGCTCCTCCTTGTACAAAAGGTTCCCCTCCATTCGGATCTCCGGGTGAGGGGTGTACAGGGGGCGCCAGCATCAAGATTTAACATATCCTTCTCGAATATATCTGGCCAAATTCTAACCTGAACTCCGTCCACCATTTTCTCCAGGCTAATAGGCCCCAACTCCTCTTCCTGACCGAAACTCAAATCAGTGTCAAAACAGCCACTAATCACCTTAATTTCCCGGGGTATGTGCTCCTTACTTCTTTTAGAATGCATAAAGGCGTGTACGCGTACGTCCGTAGCAATCTATCCTGCACCAGACTCCCTAATTTAGAAGCTGAAAGGAAAGACATACTATGGATAAAACTCTTTCTCAGGGCTGTGACAAAATTCATCTGTTGCATTTACTGGTCACCTTCTGACAACAACTTTATCCAGCTTATTGACTCCCTTTCTGAAAAAAAACGACCATCTGATTTCTGAATATCCTTCCTCCGAGGTCACTATTCGTGGTGATTTCAATGTCCATAATAAGGAATGGCTAGGATCATCATAAACCGATCCACAAGGAAGAGCAGCGGAGGCCTTTGCAGTCAGCAATTCTTTAGCCAATATGGTTCAGCAACCTAGTTACTTTCCTCGCATCCCAACACACAGCTCAAATCCCTTGGATCTCCTTCCTACTACAAATCCTGACTGCTATAAGATATCAGTCACCGCCCCCAAGGTCGCTCAGACCACGGCATGATCACTGCCTCCTGTGCAATGCAACCTGAGGTCACACAGTCGTCACACCACGTATCGTTTGGCACTACAACTCTGCGAACTGGGACGAAATGCGAGATTACTTTTCCTCATTTCCATGGGCGTTTATCTGCTTCTCTCATCCTGACCCCTCTGATATCTCACAAAACGTCACCGAAATTATCCAAGCTGACATGGAATTATTTAATCCACGTACACAGAACACCTCTGCAGCCACTCAAAAGCCCCGGTTCTCTAAATCCTGTGACAAGGCCAGACTTGAAAAGGTCAAAGCTCACAAAAAGCTTCTACACAATCCCAGTTAAGAAAACCGTCAAGCATTTAACGACGCAAGAAACCGCTATGTCCGCATTCTTTCTGAGGCAAAAAACTCGTTTAATAACCACATCAGAAACAAAGTCCTTTTAAGCTCCAGCGGCACCAAACCCTTCTGGACTCTTCAACCACCAACAGTCCCCAATGTCGCGCATATATGACGGATATCACTTTCAAAACTAAAAGGGTACGAAATATGCTCTCTTCTCTTAATACCAGGAAAGCCTCTGGCCTTGACGAGATCCCAGCAATTGTTCTGAAAAAATGCGCACCAGAACTTGCTCCTGTCCTAACTCGTCTGTTTCAGACATCTTACAATAGAGGCATATTCCCTAGTAACTGAAAAACTGCTTGAGTACAACTCGTCCCCAAAAAAGGATCCAAAGCGCTTTCTAGCAACTACAGGCCTATTTATCTCATTTCAGTCGTCTATAAAGTGATGGAAAAGTATATAAACACCGAATTACTAAAATTTCTTGAAAAACACAGTCTAATCCACGACAGGCAGTATGGATCCGTCAGCGCAGATCAACTGCCGACCTCCTTTCCTTTGTCACCCATTCTTGGAACAAGTCTATGGAACTACACGGCGAATCCCAGATTGTCGCTCTAGACATATCCAAAGCATTCGACCAGGTCAGGCGCGCAGCGCTGGTTTATTAAACTACCGGCCTATGGCCTACCACCAAAACTCTCTACATGGACAGCAAATTTCCTCTCCAATCGGGACATTTCTGTTTGGATGGTCATTCCTATAAACTGTATCCAATTAATGCAGGAGTTCCTCAAGGTTCAGCTTTAGCCCCTACTTTGTTTCTTCTCCACATCAATGACATCCGCTCTAGCACATCCAACCCAGTTTACAGTTACGCGGACGACAGCACGCTCCACTCAAATATACAATATTCTAAGCCTGTCTCTTTAGCCCAATTAGATGAGGATCGCAGACTCATGGTGGGTTCTGTCTCCGTGGATCTCCAAAAAATATTAGACTGGGGAAGTAAAAATCTTGTACAATTCAACCCCATCAAATCACAGTCTTGCTTTCTTTCTCATAAGAGATACACCAGCCCTAGACCCATCACAATAGACAACCCAGTTATTCAAAGTAATGAGTCCTTTTCACTTGTTGGCATTTCTGTGGATCGAAATTTCAATTGGCACCAACATGTCACATCAATTTCAAAAGCGGCTGCTAAAAAATTAGGTTTCCTCTTCCGGGCTCGCAAATACTTTTCACCAGCTATTCTCTATACCTTATATACTTCACAAATAGGACCAAACCTCGAATACTGCTTCCACATCTGGGGTGCTGCTGCCGCTTCTACACTCGCTATCCTGGACTCCATTCAGAAGAGAACTATACGTCTCATCGGTGACCCTACCTTCACGCAAAGGCTGCCATCTCTTGCCCACCGACGTGCCGTTGGTGACCTCTCTCTCTTTTATAGATATCTGCACGGGCACTGCACAGAGGAGCTTTCTTCCATAGTGCCTCCACCTGCTGCCCCCAACAGATCTACTAGGGGAACAGAGCGAATGCACCCTTTTACTGTCCAGGTCACAAGACACAGAACATCTTGTTATGCCCGCGCTTTTGTCCCGAGGACTTCCAAGTTGTTGAATTCCTTGCCGGCACATGTTTTTCCTTGAGCCCGAACCTCCAAACCTTCAAGTCCAGAATTAACAAGTTGTCTCTTTCCTCCTTGTCGACACCCACGGTACGATAGTATTTAGGCTGTAAGCCCTCGTGGTGTGTTGTTGAAATAAAAAAATAAAAAATGATTCTAAACCAATCCATCGTGTAATCGATAAATCAACCTTCATATTTGATCTAAAATACTACAGTTATCTAGCTCATTATATTAATATCCAAACAATATCCAAATAAAACTGACCTTTTGTACCCTAACCTTACAATCTAGCAAATGTAAGCCAAACTAAGTATAACATCTGTGCCAATGGATCGATTATTTTTAATTTTTAGTGGAAAAAACATTTAACTATTCAGTTGTAGGCGAACCATATAATTCATGAGCTTATTCTTGACTTCATTTGAATTTGTTCGTGATTACATAATTATATTAACATACTTTTAATCATAGCTACCCTTGACATAAGTCTTAATAAAGACAATTGAATAAAAATACAACACAACAAAACCACTCAATCACATAAAATGATAAAACGATTGAATGAAATGCAAATCATAACGAATATCACGGATCTTCTATTCATATCTAAAGTAAAAGGGTTGAGACCTTGTTATTATTATTATTAGATAATATGTAAATCGTTATCGAGAAGACGAGCGTCTAACGCAAGTATATATGCAAATAACCTGGTACGTTTCAAGGTTACTTTATAATGTCATCTACTTTTAATGTAATGTAATGTGTATTGTTAGCTCATGTAATATTGACACAAGTATCACACTTTCACTGTATTTGATGGATGAGACTTCAGATGTTAGCGTATGTAAATGCCTCCATGTAGTGAATTTTCGTAGAAAAAATTAACTAATGGGGAGATCCCGACTTTTGAATTTTGAAAAAAAATTTGCAAATGAGCGCGAACTAGGACCCCTAGAACCCATATCCGGGGTCAGTTTCAATTTATATATATATATATATATATATATATATATATATATATATATATATATATATATATATATATATATATATATATATATATATATATATATAAATATATATATATATATATATATATATATATATATATATATATATATATATATATATATATATATATATATATATATATATATATATATGTATGTATGTATGTATCACACCGATAACTCAAAAAGTAATGGGCGGATTTTGATAAAATTTGGCATGTACCTTTCTTTTGTAAATGGCTTGGATAAGTTCGTTAGTCAGGAAAATCGGACAAGGTTTTCCGAGAAAATTTTGAGTTTTCATTCGAAAAAAATTTTTATCTCAAAAAATAATCGGCTGATTTTGATAAAATTTGGCATGTGCCTTTCTTTTGTAAATGGCTTGGATAAGTTCGTTAGTCAGGAAATTCTGACGAGGTTTACCGAAAAATTTTTGGGTTTTCATTCGAAAAAAAAATTTATCTCAAAAAATAAAAAAGCTATGATAATCAAATATAATAAGTAGGTTTATGATATAAAATGTAAACTATACACCAAAATTTAGATTCCTATATTACAAGAAAAAAAAAGTTATAATAAAATATTTTGTGCCAGATCATTTCTATGAAAATTCACTACCATAACGCACTTGCCGCGTCCAGGTCTTTTTTTAAATTGATGACGCTTCCAGTTAATTAAATTTGATAAGGGGCGTGTGGTTCATGAAAGCAATGGGAGCACTGCTTGCCCATAATATTTATAAAAAAATTATTTTCCCTTTAAATTGTATTTTTCTTTTAAATTATATTTTTCCTCTTAGTGAATTTTCATTAAGAAAGTTCACTAACAGAGAGATAACGATGGTAACACTTTCGGAAAATGTTTACAAATGACGGCGAATTATGGCCCCTAGAACCCCTATTCAAGGTCTGTTTGAATTTTTCTATGTTTATATATATATATATATATATATATATATATATATATATATATATATATATATATATATATATATATCGTGTGTCCACGGAATGAGTGTGGGTAAAGTATAAGTGACAAAAATATTTTGAATTCGATTTAGATATTCTGGGAATCGCTCCTGCTTTGTCTTAAACTAAGGTGTTGAGGAAATAAACAAAATCAATTAATATACAGGGTGGTTTAGAACTGATTTAATTAAATGTGTTGCGAGTAAACTACCTTCGTTTATAAAGATACAGCAAATAGGTTATTAACAAAACTTGTTTAGAATTAAAATTTATCAATTTTCAGCCAGATTAGCATACTATGAATCTTCAAGTAAATTATTTACATTTTGTCCCTATCAACACGGAGCTTTCTACCTGTGATTTTCTAAACGCAGGTGCGCAAAGAAAGTAACCATGCAATGTTAAATAATAATTTATTAGTAAAATACAAAACGCTTATTGCTAACAAAAATCAAAACGAACAACGAAAAATAAAGAAATTATTCAAATGTGCTGCCACTAACCGATACACATAACTCAGCCCGTTTAGTAAATGCTTTGTAGGCATTTTGAATATGTTGAATTGGAATACCGTCAATTGCCTCTCTCAACCTCAGTTTCAACAAATCAAGATCGTAGTTTAATGAAGCCGCGTAGACTTTCTGTTTGAGATAGCCCATAAATAAAAGTCCATTAATTTAAGATCGGGACTTCTGGTAGGCAAAGGTATTGGCCCATATCGACCAATCCACCGCCCAGGAAATTTGCGATCTACCCATTCTCGACGATTCCTGTTGCATGTGCTGGGTGGCCGTCATGCTGAGAGTATGGTGTATGTCTATATTTTAGTGACATGTTATGCAAATGGTCTTGAAGAATATTTTCCAGTATTTCCAGATAACTGTAATGGTTCACATTCCGCTCAAAAAAATATGACCCAATTATCCCAGTGTAAGAAACAGCACACCACACATTTACTTTTTATGGCATTGTATTTTGCAATTAACTCTATAATTTGGATTATCCATAAACCAATGCCGTGCATTTTGGGAATTTACCACCCCATTAGTGGTGAAAGTGGATTCGTCCGAAAAAATAATACTTCTGCCAAAATTGTAATTTTGTAGATATTGCTCGCCGTACCATAAACAAAAATCTAATCGTTTTGACTCGTCATTTGTGTATAAGTTTTGCTTTGAAAGGTTTCGCCTTGTTGGTACGATAAATTTGTTGCAAACGCGATTTGCTAATATTGCCAATTTCTAATGCCCTTCATAATGATAATTTCGGAAAACGCCTAACAGAATCCATAGCTAATGCAGCTGCAGCATTGTCTTCTTCATTTAGGTCGGATTTTGTCTTCTTAACATTTAAAACACTCTCAGGACGCATAAATTTTGTAACAACTTTTTTACACTTGTAGCGGAAACCGAATAATTTGGCCAGCGTTCAGGGAATTTTCTTATCACTCCCTGATAAGAATGTTCTTCACCCAAACCATAGCACTGCACAATAAACAATTTTTGTTCTGTTGTTAACATTTTTAAATACAGAAGCTTGTCGTTCGTGAGAAATAAAATTGACGTTTCAATTTTCCAAATAAGTAGTATCCCGGGACACGAACAAGGCAGAGCTCAAGTAGCCATGCAACTCGCCGAATATTGCTTCGGATGCCCAATTGTGCGTTTACATTTTTTATTGGTTGAGATAAAAGCAAACCTACCCCAAGTTTAATTATGGTAAAGATTTAATACAGTTTCAAGTATTTTTTAAAGTACACCTAATCACAGAAGCCGTCGAATGTCATTTAAATAAAGTCGCAGCTAAAAAAATTCATAGTAGGCTAATCTGTTTGAAAATTGAGAGCCTGTCATAAATTTTAATTCTAAATAATTTTTGTTAATAACTTTTAGCGGTATCTTCATAAAAGAAGGTAGTTTACTCTTAATACATTTCATTACATCAGTTATAAACCACCCTGTATATTAATTGATTTTGTTCATTTTCTCAACATCTCAGTTTAAGACAAAGCAGGAGCGATTCCCAGAATATCAGATTCTAATTCGAAATTTTTGTGTCACTTATACCTTACCCACACAGTGGATACACTGTATATATATATATATATATATATATATATATATATATATATATATATATATATATATATATATATATATATATATATATATATCAATCCGAGCGACAACTCAAAAATACTCAACTGATTTGAACAGAACTTGGCACTTATCTTCATTGTGTTAAGACCACGCAAAGGTTCGTACACGTCAACGTTAGCCAAACCAAATAAATAACACGCATAAAACATGTTGTCTACCCGAACCAACAATCGTGAAATCTCGGCCACAAATATCGCAAATGACAAACGACATGAAATAAAAAATTTGCCAAATGATTTTTATTTAACTGGGGGATTCAGTCAATTTTTAAAATACACTATATCTGTAGTTTAATGAATGGCCCAAATACAGTTTTATACTGAAAGTGTAGCATAATATAGTGATATACAGAATCGAGTCAACTCTCTATAAAAAAGATTTTAAAATAGTTTCTTCTATCATCTTTAAACTTAAACATAGGACGTCATGTAAGATTAAAACACTCGTTGAATGTGTTTTAATGGCAGTTCTACTAATTCTGTAATTAATTGTTACGTTTACTTGTAATATAATATAATATATCCCGCGCATGGATCCGGTGACAAGTATCATGTAAACGAAACGTTATTTAACGTATCCTTAGATATCTCAGTGGTAGCGAGCTTGTCTTCTACGCAGAAGGTTGCGTTATCCATTCCCGCTCGACGAATGTATGGTTTATTTGTTTTATTTTGACATTAGGAGAAACAATAGTGTACTGATTTCATACGTTTTGAACAAGATCTCGTTTTTGTTTAAAACCCTGAATAACTTTGTCGCCTTCGAGTCTGAAATAATAATTTTCAGCAGACATTGTGTTATTGTTGATAATTAAAAACCCGGTTTGATTAAGTTGACTAAAACAAAATCATTCAGGCGATTAATAAGGAAAAATAACTGCTACGTTTTATAATTTGGCAGATACTTTACTTTTCTAAATGTGAATTCAGTTTCCTTTTGGAAAGCTTTTGTAACTTTAATGGAATTTTTAATCCAAGCTGAATATTAATGGAGGGATAATAAGGTTGCTTTCCTGCATGCCTAGCCTGCTATGTTTTACTGACGGATCACGGCTGGAGGAACAGCAATCCTCCGGGGCGGGAATATACATCGATGGCCTGGGGGTGCGAGTGAATTATGCTCTTGGCGCATATACCACGGCATTCGAAACGGAAGTATGCGCTATCCTGTCTGTCTGAAGAATGTGTAGATATTTGCTAGGATAGTCAGGCAGCCCTCCGGGAAGTCTGCGTGCTCAGAGTTAGATCAAAGCTTGTTCAGAGGTGCGCTGAGGCTCTTGCAGGGCTGTTCCGGGCAAATAAAGTACAACTTATGTGGGTTTCGGAATACCACCGTGACGTGGCGAATAACCTCGTAGGCCTCTGTTTCCGGCAGTCGTTCTGTGGCCCGGGGCCTGCTATAGGCATAAGTAGGAAGGTCGTCTCCGACGCCCAGATAGATTAATTGAAGAGGCCATGCAGAAGCACTGGAGGTCGGTCAGTGTCTGTAGACAACCAAGGGATTTCGTGGAAAGACCGGATAGAAACAGGACTGTCTGGCTTCTTGGTGGGGTGTTAACAGGCCATAGTACTCGACACCTTACATTGGTCGGTGTAGAGAGGGATCCCATTTGCCAGGAATGCGGCGAGACTGAAGAAACGTCTTACTACTAGCTGTGTGAATGTAAGGGTTTTGGGAGTTTTCGGGCAGAATTGTTTGGTTCAAGGACTCTACAGAGGAGGTTGGTGGCGAAACCGAAGAGGAGTGGTGGAACCCTGGGAATCGAACCCAGTACCCTTCGGTTTAGAAGCACACGTGCTTATCACTAGACCACCAAGGCTCTTAGTTGTAGGTAGATATTTTAGATACTTATTGAGTTTGGTAATGTCGAAAACGTCAGACGGACGTGGCGACGCTGCATAATATGGGGCCTGTCTACTGTGTCTACTGTCTCTATCTATAACACTTCAGTCCGTGCGAAGGTTCTTGTCTTATCTATGCAGTTTATATCGGCTCCAGTAAGCAGTTTAAAATCC
Source organism: Tillus elongatus (assembly GCA_964006375.1). Taxonomy (NCBI): domain Eukaryota; kingdom Metazoa; phylum Arthropoda; class Insecta; order Coleoptera; family Cleridae; genus Tillus; species Tillus elongatus. Next base: position 107,742,493 of record OZ023268.1, on the reverse strand, counting down.
GCTTATGCGAGTCAGTATTGATCCGTTGGTCGGCGCGTAATCTTTGGATTACGTGCAATGGAAGTCCCTCTTTCTCGTCCGTCAACGAGTGTTTCCGTACAAGTTTCTGTATATGCTTGTGTTATATGTGATCTAAGAAACAGATCCTTTCTATGAAAAACAGAAAATAATAAATGATGCCCGATCAACGCCTACATTAAAATTAACAAAGGAAATGCAAAGTTTTAAACACCACTTTCATATCAGTGTTTACCAAACATATCAGCGGTTAACGGGTTGTGAAACAATTTCCAAGTTCTTCTGCTGGCTCTGTCTTCTGTTTTCATCGACGTACGTGCTGGTTTTCGGATTTACACAAAATTGTTCAAAGACACGGCAACAGCAAGTACCACTTGTAATCGTGTTTTAAGCCAAAACGTTTTGCTTGAGTGCTTCAATCAAATTTCTATGTCCACTATAATCCATTACTTCCCCTATTTAAAGCCCCACCGCACGCCCCTGAATTTTATTGAATTGATGTAGAAACGCGAATACTTAAAAGTTTATATAACTTTTAACAGAGTTGTGTAATGTGTAATTATATGTGCCGCTATAAAGATAGAATCGTAACTCGTCAAAGAACACAACATGATTCCATTCACCATCGCAATTGATCTGCCGGTACACCATTCAAGCCGAGCAACACGATGTCGAGGTGTCACTCGGAGACATAAAAACCGTCTATGCGAACAAAGCCCAAAACGCATATTCTGCGGTACATCAATGCCATAGAAACTGTTTATTGTAAAACTCCCAACCAAGCATTTCAAATGGACCGTGTTGTGGAAACACTGTATTGTAAAGCAGCAATCCTCAAATGACGAGCTTCCCCTGCTGAAGTTGCTCGAGGTCGTCCGTATCCATGACGACAATTATGGATTTGTTCTTCAGACCATCTGAAGCAACAGTTTAACACTGTTTACACACTGCGGTCGGAAATTTGTCTGATTCAAAAGCAGACTTCCCGCATATCAACAATGCACCCCCTTTCGAATTCACTTAAATGATTGTGATTGGTCGGTAAACGGCGGCTAGGCATAATGACTTAATGAATTGATCAAAAATCGCTAGGAGCCAAAGGAAACGCAAATTTAAAGATATACTTTGTTGATAAAACAAAAATAAAAAATTGTCCGCTTGTATATATATATATATATATATATATATATATATATATATATATATATATATATATATATATATATATATATATATATATATATATATATATATATATATATATATATATATATATATATATATATATATATATATATATTGTTACGTTCTACGGGTTACTGGATTTGTTGACTAACAAAACGCAGCCTTTCAAACCACTAATTTATTATAAGCAACTATTTTCCAACCCCAGTATAAACTAAAATATTTATCTCTATTATTAAATGTCAATAGAACTATATTCCACTATTCGCCTTCTATGGTCCCTTCTTATACACCAACACTTACTGATGACTTAATACTCTATGATCACTTTTTCTACACCAGACTAACTCAATACTGAACTAACTTACTCTGTGTACCGCTCGCCTATTTATACTGTCCATAGAGATTCTAGACCTACACTCTTCTACACCTGTCACTTCTGGTCCTTTTTTTATTAATTTCAACAACACACCACGAGGGCTTACAGCCTAAATACTATCGTACCGTGGGTGTCGACAAGGAGGAAAGAGGCAACTTGTTAATCCTGGACTTGAAGGTTTGGATGTTCGGGGGAGAAGGAAAAATATGTGTCGGCAAGGAATTCCACAACTTGGAAGTCCTCGGGACAAAAGAGCGGGCATAACAAGATGTTCTATGTCTGGTGACCTGGACAGTAAAAGGGTGCATTCGCTGTGTTCCCCTGGTAGATCTGTTGAGGGCAGCAGGTGGAGGAATTATGGAAGAAAGCTCCTCTGAGCAGGGCCCGTGCAGATATTTATAAAAGAGAGAGAGGTCACCAACGGCACGTCGGTGGGCAAGGGATGGCAGCCTTTGGGTGAGGGTAGGGTCACCGATGAGACGTCTTCTGAATGGAGTCCAGGATAGCGAGTGTAGAAACGGCAGCAGCACCCCAGATGTGGGAGCAGTATTCGAGGTTTGGTCTTATTTGTGAAGTATATAAAGTATAGAGATTAGCTGGTGAAAAGTATTTGCGAGCTCGGAAGAGGAAAGCTAATTTCTTAGCAGCCGCTTCTGCAATTGATGTGACATGTTGGTGCCAATTGAGATTTCGATCCACAGAGATGCCAACAAGTGAAAAGGACTCATTACTTTGAATAACTTGGTTGTTTATTGTGATGGGTCTAGGCCTGGGGTATCTCTTATGAGAAAGAAAGCAAGACTGTGATTTGGTGGGGTTGAATTGTACAAGATTTCTACTTCCCCATTCTAATATTTTTGGGGATCCACGGAGATAGAACCCTCCATGAGTCTGCGCTCCTCATCTAATTGGGCTAAAGAGACAGGCTTAGAATATTGTATATTTGAGTGGAGGGTGCTCTCGTCCGCGTAACTGTGAACTGGGTTGGATGTGCTAGAGAGGAGGTCATTGATGTGGAGAAGAAACAAAGTAGGGGCTAAAGCTGAACCTTGAGGAACTCCTGCATTAATTGGATACAGTTTAGAGGAATGACTATCCACGACAACAGAAATGCTCCGGTTGGAGAGGAAATTTGCTGTCCACGTACAGAGTTTTGGTGGTAGGCCATAGGCCGGTAGTTTATTAAGCAGCACTGCGTGCCAGACCTGGTCGAATGCTTTGGATATGTCTAGAGCGACAATCTGGGATTCGCTGTGTAGTTCCATAGACTTGTTCCAAGAATGGGTGACAAAAGAAAGGAGGTCGGCAGTTGATCTGCGCTGACGGAATCCATACTGCCTGTCGTTGAGTGGACTGTGTTTTTCAAGAAATTTTAGTAATTCGGTGTTTATATACTTTTCCATCACTTTACAGATGACTGAAAGGAGAGAAATAGACCTGTAGTTGCTAGGAAGCGCTTTGGATCCTTTCTTCGGGACGGGTTGTACTCGAGCAGTTTTCCAGTTGCTAGGGAATACGCCTCTATTGTAAGATGTCTGAAACAGACGAGTCAGGACAGGAGCAAGTTCTGGTGCGCATTTTTTGAGAACAATTGCTGGGATCTCGTCAAGGCCAGAGGTTTTCCTGGTATTAAGAGAAGAGATGATCTTTCGTATGTTTTTAGTTTTGAAAATGATATCCCTTCTAGAAATATCATTTCAGAGTGTTCGCTGTTACCAACACACTACAACTGACCATAGAAGTAACAAAGTCCATAAACTTATTTCTCATAGACAAATGTGAGGCTATATATATATATATATATATATATATATATATATATATATATATATATATATATATATATATATATATATATATATATATATATATATATATATATATATATATATATATATATATATATATATATATATATATATATATATATATATTGTTATTATATCTTATCAGAGACAAGACAGGGTAGTATAGGAAATTGCATTGCAATTGGTCGACTCTTACTGAGAGTTCGGATTTTTTGAAAAGTCAGTATATTTATATTTAAATTATAATCGCTGAAAAACATTGCTGCAAACAGAACGACCACTGCTTAGATATATTAAATTTAATAACTTCTAATGCAGAGACGCTCTTTGTATTACCTTGTAAAGACAATAACTAATTTAATAGCACAACTTTAGTGACATAACATCAAAAACAAAATATCAACAGACCTCCAAAGCACAGTAACCTTAGCCAACACTTCATTAGTGTTGTCACAGCTTGGAATATGATTCTAGACAATTTATTTAGTATAGTCGTATAGTTTACAAGACAGGGGGGCCTTGAATTTAATTGTTTCCTCACTTGTCATCATCCTACTTACTTGATCCTCCGTGTTTTGATTAAATATTCAATTAAAACATACCTTCTCTGTAATTAGCTGTAATTTTCTCTTCACTGTGTGTAACTAGTTACATACGTGACATGCCTTTTGTTATTTTTTAAGTGTTAACAAAAGATCTAATGAAATCGATGCAAGAAATGTTAAATCGAAATTAATGCATGCTAATCTTAGATTATATGTAGGCTCTAATTGGTAGTTAACACGCATAATGATGTTTCTTTAGGTCAGTGCCAGGAGAGTAATCATTTTATTTACCTAATATAATTTTATTTGCTGTGCAAGGATCAAATAACAAAAAAGCCTGGACGCAGCAAATGCGTTATGATAGTGAATTTTCATAAAAATGTTTTAAATAGCAAATATGGTTTTTTTTTAAGAAAAGATACATCCAATTTGGTTACCAGTATAACTATATAGTAAAAATAATGTACCATATTTCATCAAAATAACTTTATTGTTTGAAAATTTAAAAAAAAACTCGAAAATAAACTTAAAATATTCCCGAAAAAACTAGCTTCCTGGCCACGAACCTTATAGGTTAATAGCACATTGAGCTATTCAAATTTGAGGCATTCAATAAAAACTCTCTACCATAACACACTTGCTGAGTTCCGAATGTATTTTCTTACAAACATGCATTATAATTTCGTGGTCTAAATTCCATAAATTAAAGACTGGCTTAGAACTGACCCTGATAGGGGGAATCCGTCTGTCTAATTTTAAGAAAACATTGTTTACTCTATTGCAACTGAGCAGATTTTCCTGGTTAACGAACTTATCCAAGCCACTAGCCAAAGGAAGGTACTTACCAAATTTGATCAAAATCGGACTATTATTTTTTGAGTTATCGGTGTGATACATATATATATATATATATATATATATATATATATATATATATATATATATATATATATATATATATATATATATATATATAAACATATAAAAATTCAAACGGACCCCGGATATGTGTTCTCGGGGGCCTAATTAGTGCTAATTTGAAGGAATTTTTTCAAAATTCAAAAGTCGAAATCTCCCCCTTAGTGAATTTTTTTTAAGAAAATTCACTAAAAGTAAACATAACAAACATTATGGCGGCTTTAGTAAGACGTCTATCTAAAAGTATGATGACCAAAATTCGCTTAAAATTATCTTTTGCGGAATTAAATTACAATGTAAGGTTTTTTTTTACCGTCGATCTATTTCCGCGATAATGGCCAATCACCGAGGCCAGGGCGCAATTTCACCTCACTATCCTGGAAATTTTGCCGAACCTCTGCATTTCTGTAACGGGGGTAAGGATCTTTAACGTGTCCAACCTCGCATGGACACGGGACCGACGGATTTATGCCTCATCCGAAGGGCGGAACGTGCAGACATTCCACTTGCTCAAATACAATGCGACAACCAATTGACAAGCTTTAGTTCTACTGCTTCAATACCAACAGTCTCACTTTTTTTGGAAGACCGACATCAGTTTGTGTCAGCTAATGGTAAATAACCACCCACATTAGATCTAAAACACGCTGTACCACAGGGTTCGGTCCTTGGACCTCTTTTATTCTTGATACACATCAACGACCTACCAAAATCAACAGGCTTAGGTAATTTTGTTTTGTTTGCTGATGACACGACTTTTATTTTCTCAGATCCAAACATCAACACGGTACTTTCTACCATTACCAGAATTAAAGATGTTTGTCAGCATTGGTTTTCAGCGAACGGACTAAGCCTTTTTTTAACGTCGGCCTTTTTCCGCGACTATAGCCAATCACCGACACCAAGGAGCAGTTTCACCTGACTATCCTGGAATTTTTGCCGAACCCCTGCTTTTCTGTAAATAGGGTAAGGATCTTTAGCGTGTCTAAAATCGGGACCGACGGCTTTACGCCCCCTCCGAAGGGCGGAACGTGTAGACATTCAACTTGCTCAAATACAATGTCACAACCTCGGTTGATGCTAATTTTACATGTAGTATGTACTGAAAAAATGAAAGGAGAGCCCTGGTATCGAACCCAGTATCCACGTTCTTGCCTCTGGACCACCGAGGCCTTAATCAACTTAACTCGAACAGCATAAAATCTGACTCTTTACTATTTTCGTTAAAGCACAATTCCTTCAATGTGCTAACACCGAGCCTGTGAAAGTCTTTCGGCCCAACTCTCTACTCCCACCTTAAAAAGTGCATACTATGGATGTGTACATACAACTTATGTCATTCTGGTATGGGGACACTCATCACACTCTGAATTGGTTTTCGCAACCCAACGTAAGCCAATTCGAATACTGGGCAGTTTTATTTATATACATGACTGTCGTAGCCACTTTAGAAGCTTTCAGATACTTACAATACCTTGTGTCTATATTTTGCAGTGTCTTTTATATATTAAGTGCCACGAATCAGTTTTCAGTAGGCACAGTACCATTCATAGCCATCTTACACGCGGTAAAGATAACTTCGCAGTCGATTTCATGTGCTTAAAAAGAATAAAGAACGGAATCGACCACTTTGGAATCACATTTTATAACAAACTCTTAAAATATAAGAAATTTAGATTACAACAAATTCAAGTCTGATATTAAGAACATTTTTATAAGCAATGCTTTTTACACATTTGAGGAATATTTTGCTTATCGTATAAAATAAACGCTCCCACGCCATGCTACTTTTTGATAATTTGAATTGGCATTGATATTGTTTTATCATAGCACTTTTGTTGACGAACCTCGGTGGTTCAGGGGTGAGAATGTGTGCCTCTGAACCGTAGGGTGCTGGGTTCGATCCCAGGGTACTCCTTTCACTTTTTCAGTACAAACTGTAATGTTAACATCAACCGAGGTTCTGGCATTGTATTTGAGCAAGTTGAATGTCTGCACGTTCCGCCCTTCGAAGGGGGCGTAAAGCCGTCGGTCCCGTGTCCATACGATGTTGGGCACGTTAAAGGTCCCTACTCTCCTTACAGAAAGGCGGGGGTTCGGCAAAACTTCTAGGATAGTGAGGTGAAACTGCTCCCTGTCATCGGTGATTGGCCATAGTCGCGGACATAGGCCGACGTTAAAGAAACAAAACACACAAACACACACACACACTTTTGTTGACTTGTTCTGAAAAAGTAAAATGGAAACCCTGTGAATTAAACCCGGTACCCATCGGTTTAGAGGTACAGGTCCTTAGCACTGAACCACCGTGACTCTAATGTAAGGTTTTGACATTGTATTCAGTAGTGTTAAGTTCACTTAACAAAGCTCAGTTTAGTACAACAATATCTTTTCTCAAGAATATTTGCAAAAGCTGAGCTGGTAAATAGAGTGCATTTATTTACTAGGTACAACGGTAAACTAAATAGAGGTACATACATGAAAGTTTCTTTTGCAATTTTTGTTTGTCAATTTGACAATGTAATCATTTTGGTTCTAACTAAATTACAAAATTTAATACAGTAATGTAAATGTGTTCCAGCGGAAAATTAAATTTTAAAGTGGGCATCATTTTCCTTCTGTCAAACCGACCGTTGTCAAAATATAATTAACATCAGTAATCATTGTCATTTGAAGCTATAAAGCCCTATTGAATCTGACAACGCATTTTCGTTATTAAAACTAACTATGAAAATGAGGGAAATATGACGCAGACCTATCGCAAATTTTGTAATTATTTTCGTCGTCATCGTCGTCCTTCTCGTTCCGCAATTGAAGGTTTAATTAAGAAATTTGAACAAGCAGGTTCAGTTTGTATTCATAATGGTCGTTCTCCGCACAATAGCATAGTGTCAGAGAGTATTTCTGAAAATCCAACGTCCTCTATTCGATATCGTTCTCAACAAGTTTAATTGTCCAAAAGCACTGTCCAAGGAATTTTGAAGAAGGATATTCATCTGCACTCCTGAGATAACAATAAAATTCGGTACCACTGGAGGGCATAAGTCCAAAATATGTGTGTTAAACAAAATGTATTGAAAATTAGAGACAAATATTTTTCTTGGCGCATATATAATTTCCGTAAAATAAATTTCGTGAATTTCTATGAAAATTTATCACGATAATGGACTTACTGCGTCGTGACTTTATTTTATACATTCAGTTGCGTGTACGAGGTTAGCGCCCAAACTTCCCGGCCAGACTATGAAAGAAGCAAAGTAGACAACTCCGCGAACTGGGACGAAATGCGGGATTACTTATCCTCATTTCCATGGGCGTCTGTCTGCTTCTTTCATCCTGACCTCTCTGATATCTCACAAAACGTCACCGAAATTATCCAAGCAGGCATGGAATTATTTATTCCACGTACACGTAAAACCTCTTCAGCCACTCAAAAGCCCTGGTTCTCTCAATCCTGTAATAAGGCCAGACTTGAAAAGGTCAAAGCTCACAAAGCTCTTCTACACAATCCCAGTCCAAAAAAACCGTCAAGCATTTAACGACGCAAAAAACCGCTCTGTCCGCATTCTTTCTGAGGCAAAAAAAACTCGTTTAATAACCACATCAAAAACAAAGTCCTCTTAAGCTCCAACGGCGGCAAACCCTTCTGGACTCTTGCAAAATCTATTGGGAATAATTTCTGCAAGAGCACGTTCCCAACTCTTGTCTCAGGGGATGAAACTGTTTCTATCACCACACAAGGATGAACTTTTTACCTCGTTGTTTGCCGGCAATTCTACTCTCAACCCACCTCCAAATGTTCAACCACCAACAGTCCCCAATGTCGCGCATAAAATGATGGTTATCATTTTCAACACTAAAAAGGTACGAAAGATGCTCTCTTCTCTTAATACCAGGAAAGCCTCTAGCCCTTACGAGATCCCATCAATTGTTCTCAAAAAAAAGCGCACAAGAACTAGCTCCTGTCCTGACTCATCTGTTTCAGATATCTTACAATAGAGGCATATTCCCTAGTAACTGGAAAACTGCTCGAGTACAACCCGTCACCAAGAAAAGATCCAAAGCGCTTCCTAGCAACTACAGGCCTATTTCTCTCCTTTCAGTCGTTTCTAAAGTGATGGAAAAGTATATAAACACCGAATTACCAAAATTTATTGAAAAACACAGTCTAATATACAACAGGCAGTATGGATTCCGTCAGCGCAGATCAACTGCCGACCTCCTTTCCTTTGTCACTCATTCTTGGAACAAGTCTATGGAACTACACAGTAAATCTCAGATTGTCGCTCTAGACATATCCAAAGCATTCGACCAGGTCTGGCACGCGCGCTGCTTACTAAACTTCCGGCCTATGACCTACCACCAAAACTCTGTACCTGGACAGCAAATTTCCTCTCCAACCAGAGCATTTCTGTAGTCGTGGATGGCCATTCCTCTAAACTGTATCCAATTAATGCAGGAGTCCCTCAAGGTTCAGCTTTAGCCCCTACTTTGTTTCGTCTACACAACAATGACCTCCTCTCTAGCACATCCGACCCAGTTCACAGTTACGCGGACGACAGCACCTTCCACTCAAATATACAATATTCTAAGCCTGTCTCTTTAGCCCAATTAGATAAGGATCACAGACTCATGGAGGGTTCTGTCTCTGTGGATCTCCAAAAAATATTAGACTGGGGAAGAGGAAATATCGTTAAGTTATTCAAAGTAATGAGTCCTTTTCACTTGTTGGCATTTGTGTGGATCGAAATCTCAATTGGTACCAACATGTCACATCAATTGCAGAAGCGGCTGCTAAGAAATTAGTTTCCTCTTCCTGACTCGCAAATACTTTTCCCCAGCTAATCTCTATACCTTATATACTTCACAAATAAGGCTAAACCTCGAATACTGCTCCAACATCTGGAGTGCCGCTGCCGCTTCTACACTCGCTATCCTGGACTCCATTCAGAAGAAAGCTATACGTGTCATCGGTGACCCTACCCTCACCTAAAGGCTGCCATCCATTGCCCACCGACGTGCCGTTGGTGACCTCTCTCTCTCTCTCTCTCTCTCTCTCTCTCTCTCTCTCTCTCTCTCTCTCTCTCTCTCTCTCTCTCTCTCTCTCTCTCTCTCTCTGTCTCTGTCTTTTATAGATATCTGCACGGGCACTGTTTAGAGGAGCTTTCTTCCATACTTCCTTCACCTGCTTCCCCCAACAGATATACCAAGGGAACAAGGAGAATACACCCTTTTACTGTCCAGGTCACCAGACATAGAACATCTTGTTATGCCCGCTCTTTTGTCCCGAGGACTTCCAAGGTGTGGAACTCCTTGCCGGCACATGTTTTTCCTTCTGTCTGAACCTTCAAACCTTCAGAATTAACAAGTTGCCTCTTTCCTCCTTGTCGACACCTACGGTACGATAGTATTTAGGCTGTGAACCCTCGTGCTGTATTGTTGAAATAGATTTTTTTTTAAGTGGAAATCCCCTACCGCGAGGCATGGCAAGGGGGAGATGCCAGGCTTACCACTGCACGCGCTCGTCTGGTTCACGGACGAATACGGCGGGAAGCGTGGGACGGGGGCAGGCGTTTATTTGGAAGGACCGAGAGTAAGTCATACTATTTCCCTCGGAGCTCATGCAACGGTCTTTCAGGCCGAAATGTACGCCATCTTGCACTGCGTGCGAGAGACCAAAAGGAGAGGCTACACCAACAAGCGGATCCTCATAGCCACAGACAGCCAGGCAGCCCTTAAGGCCCTAAGTATCCCACTGGTAAATTTCATGCTGGTACGTGAATTCCGAGACGAGACGAGCGACATGACTGGGCAGAATGAGGTCACCCTCATCTGGGTGCCAGCTCACTCGGGTGTCAAAGGCAATGAAGAAGCTAACAGTTTCGCGAAGAGAGGGTGAGCAGAACCATTTATGGGACCAGAGCCAGTTGTGGGCGTGACAAAGAGCACTGCCAGGGGATCCATTAAGTCCTGGGTCAGAAACGAACACAAAGTGTACTGGGAAGACTGTCCTGGGCTCAGACATGGGAAGTCAGTAATTGAGGAACCCAGTTCAAAGAGAGCTGTGGGGCTGCTAAATCTTATCAAAGGACAGCTCAGGAACATAATAAGACTCTTGACGGGGACATGGCCGTCAAGAATCACCTGCATAGAATAGGGCGGTTCGAGAGGGGGAGCTGGCATACAGACTCTGCGGCGATGGGGAGGAATTAGCCCAGCACATCTTGTGCGAGTGCAAAGCACTGGATCCCAAAAGACAGCCAGCCTAGACCGGAGACAGAGCAATATAAAACGTCACCCTACCAATTGCTGTGCTGACCAGCTCAAGGAACAGTGATTTTAGAATGGGTGGAGTAGAAAAGACAAAGGGCATGCACAATAAGCCAAAGGCTGCGGTGCTATCGGGGCGCCAAAGACGCGGACGAGCCTTAAGGGAGAAAAAAAATATCTTACCAAATTTTGGCACGTTGCTATACCCTGGATCTATGCCAGGCCGGGAAATTTTGGCGCCTACTTTGTATGTACATATGTACAAAAGTTGGCTTTTTTTTTTTTTTTTTTTTTTTATGTCAACAACACACCACGAGGGCTTACAGCCTAAATACTATCGTACCGTGGGTGTTGACAAGGAGGAAAGAGGCAGCTTGTTAATTCTGGACTTGAAGATTTGGAGGTTCGGAGGAGAAGGAAAAACATGTGCCGGCAAGGAATTCCACAACTTGGAAGTCCTCGGGACAAAAGAGCGGGCATAACAAGATGTTCTATGTCTGGTGACCTGGACGTTAAAAGGGTGCATTCGCTCTGTTCCCCTGGTAGGTCTGCTGGGGGCAGCAGGTGGGGGAATTATGGAGGAAAGTTCCTCTGAGCAGTGCCCGTGAAGATATCTATAAAAGAGAGAGAGGTCACCAACGGCACGTCGGTGGGCAAGGGATGGAAGCCTTTGGGTGAGGGTAGGGTCACCGATGAGACGTATAGCTCTCTTTGGCTTCGAAAGACATAAAAATTCAATGTTGTAGCAAATAACGAAGCGCCTAGAAAATGACACTAGAATGGCAAAGACATGCCTTACAGACACACTCGTATTTTCAGTTAAAAATGTTAAAAAAATAGTTGACCAGCGCTACGTATCTTATTTGTTATGCAACTTAAAATTTAATGGAACCTTCTCATTTAAGCATAATTTTATGAATTGGTATTATTATTTTGTTAGCACATAAAGTTGCGAAACTCAAAATACGTATATTCTGAAAACTATAATAATTCTTCTCTCATTATAAACAAAATCACGAAATATAAAAACGAGCTATTAAATATTTACATAACTCATTGTAATATTAAAATGAGAAATATGAAAATTATAATAAGAAAAATATAATAACATTATTATAATTACAATAACAGACATTTTTCAAGCACCTGTCGAAAGCTGGAATCGTGTTTTTTGGTCACGCATGTCTTAGAATATAATAAAATGCGCCACGTGGATTCTTCTTTTATCTAAAATGTTAATCCATCACGATTTACTAGCAACATTAAAAAATACCAAAAGCTGCATTCCTATGACTTCATTTCGAGAAATCAGGCAAGAATTTGTCGTCTAAGTGCAATGCAGTTTATACTCTGTAACTAAAAAGTAATGTAGCACATGTTGGTGTAATAATAATAATAATAATAATAATAATAATAATAATAATAATAATAATAATAATAATAATAATAATAATAATAATAATAATAATAATAATCTTTACTAGCTCATCAATACAATGCCCTTTAGGGCGTAGAGCCAATCAGAGTAAGTTTGCACAAATAACGTAGGGAGATAAACAAAAAATAAAACAAAAAATTGCATAAACAAGACAAGTGCAAAAACAATACAAAAATTCCAATAGTGGCGTCATGGGCACTCACTGCAAATCAACACCGACTAAATATTGCCCGCCTTATCGTCCAACAGATATTCCTTTAACTCATAAAATGCGGACAGTTCTAGGTATCTTTTCAGTCTATGCTTCACTTGTTGCCTAGGGAGTTGACGAATTTCTACCGGTACCTTGTTGTAGATCTTGATGACACTATGTGTGGCATTCCTTTGCAGTCTTGTGTATCTTGAGGCTGGGATAGCGTAATTATTTTTTGATCTTGTCTGGTGTTCATGTTCCTGTAGGTGCGCCTTGAATAACCCAGGGTTGTCTATGACGAACATCACTGCTTCCAATATATAAATCGAGTGGCAGGTAAGTATACAGTGTTCGCTAAAAAATCTTATGCGGCTATCCACCAACCGCAAATTAAAAAGCGCTCTTAGGCATCGTTTTTGTACTAGCAGCACCCTCTGCATATCCACCGAGTTTCCCCACAGTATTATGCCATACCGTATTGAGGCCTCAACATAAGCGTGGTATGCAGCCAGCGCCGCCTGTCTCGATACTAGAAATGCCAAGGTACCTATCATGTAAGTATACCTGGCAACCCTTGCAACCACCTTGTCGATATGTTTTTTCCAGTCCAGCCTGGAGTCAACCTCAACCCCCAAGAAATTAACTGCATATGATAGTTTTATATTCGTGGTGTTATCTAGAGCAATGACACTATCACTTGTTTCTTTGGCCCTTTTATTGAATTCCACCACTACAGTTTTATTCATATTTATATTCAGGTTGTTTTCCTGGAACCATTCTCTGAGCTCAGGTATGACCATTTTGATATTTTGCTCTAATTGATTTTTATTATAATGATGTAAAATTACGGTGGTGTCATCAGCATACATGAACAATTTTTCTCTTATAGCATTGGGTAAGTCATTGGTATATATTATATATATAGCAGAGGTCCGATTATCGATCCCTGTGGCACACCCCTTGAGACTGCTTGGTAATCAGACTTTATTTCAATTTTTGTTTCTGGACACCTATATACCAAACACTGCATACGGTTGGAAAGATAGGACCTTATCAATGACAGTGGTTGTCCCCTCACGCCATACCTCTCCAACTTGGCAAGTAAGATGTCATGTTTAATAGAGTCAAAGGCCTTCCTTAGGTCTAAAAAGACACCAACTGATGATTCATTTTTGTTGAAAGCTTGATCTACTTCCCCGAGTGCCTTGTAAACGGTATGTACTGTACTTTTTTTATTTCTGAAGCCACCTTGAGACTCGGTTAATAGATTATTACTTTCAAAGAAATTTAGTAGTCTACTATTTATAACTCTTTCATATATCTTGGAGAAGTTAGGAAGCAGTGAGATCTGTCTGTAGTTATTTAAATCATCAATATCTCCTTTTTTATATATAGTTAGTGTTTTAGCCTTTTTGAGGTCATCTGGGAACACGCCACCTTCAATCATTAAGTTTATCAGATAAGTTAAAGGTTTTGCCAGCAAATCTGCAGTATTTTTGAAAATAATCATTGGAATCTCGTCGTGGCCTACTGCTCTGGTGCTTTTCAATGCCCTTATTATATTGATCACTTCCTCCTCACTCGTTGGATGCATGAAAAAACAACTGTTGTGAAACATGATTTTGCTCGTATCTCCTACTGCTCCAGTTAAATAATAATAATAATAATAATAATAATAATAATAATAATAATAATAATAATAATAATAATAATAATAATAATAATAATAATAATAATAATAATAATAATAATAATAATAATAATAATAATAATAATAATAATAATAATAATAATAGACCATTTAGGTTACTATCAGAAATACAATACATATATAAATTGTTGCTAATTATAAGAAATATGTTTTTACTAGCAAATATGTCTTTTCTTTTACAAAAATCAGTCATGAAATTTGGTTACCAGTATAACCTATATAGTAGAAACAATGTACCATATTTTATCAAAATAACTTCATTGTTTGAAAATGTAAAAAAAAAATTCGAAAATGAACTCAAAATGTTTCCGAAAAAAACTGGTTCCTAGCCAACGAACGTTAAGTTAATAGCAAATTGAGCTACTGAAATTTGAAACATATAATGAAAACTCGTTACCATAAGCACTTGTTGCGTCCTGAGTTTCTTTTCTTACAAACATGCATTATATTTCGATGGAAAATGCAAAAATGTAATAATATAAGATGAGTTCTATTTTAAAAAAAAATAGAAAATTTCTATCACCAACAACTTATGAGCCACCTATAATTGTAAAATTAATTTTATAGGATGCAGCTCAAGACAGCATGTAATTAACAAATACAATTTTTTCTCGTATCTTGTATAATAACGGATATATTGAGATTTATCCTAGAAATGCGTCACCCTATATATTCTAGGGAGCCTAGTTCGCTCTCATTTGAAGAAATCTTTTCAAAATTCAAAGGTGGTGGTCTCCTCATTACCGAATTTCTTCTACAAACATTCGCTAAAAATTATAGACGATTAAACGATAAACTCAATAGCTAAAGCTACCGCTAAAACTACCGCTAAAGTAGTCATCAGTCAAAAGGGTCTATATGAAATGAATTTTTTGCAAATATTTTAGTAAAAAAGGCAATTACGGTTGAAGCTGAAACTTAAGGGTTTGCAAAACACTCTTCGCTACATAACTCTTATTCGTTTCGCGTTCTTTGCCTAAATCTTGCCAATTTTGACGTTTCAAATTGCAACTCTGACGTTTAAGAGAAAAATTCCAATTTTTCTTTCAATGCCGATAACTTTTTTGTCTTTAAACCTACAGATCTAAGTTTGGGTACTTAATTAACTTGTTATGATGCAAACCCGCGTAATTAATTTGGTTGCGATAACTTTGTTATTTTCCGTAGATACAAAAATTTTTAGAAAAAAAACACCAAATTCTCGGGCAAACACTAGCTGATTTTCTTGGCTATCGAACTTATCCAAGTCACTTGCAAAGGAAAGGTACTCACCAAATTTAACTAAAATCTGTCATTTATCTTTTGCGTTATCGGTATATATATATATATATATATATATATATATATATATATATATATATATATATATATATATATATATATATATATATATATATATATATGTATGTATCAAAATCGAACCTGGCCTCGTATATCTGTTCTATGGGGCCTTTACGCACTCATTTGGAGAGACTTTTAAAATTCAAAAGTCGCGATCTCCTCATTAGTGAATTTTTTAAAGAAAATTCACTGAAAATTGAAATCGGTTACATAAAAAAACAAGCACTTGTGAAACCACGGGTATACGACTGTATTAAATATGGAACGGTATCAGTAAGTTAGGGCAAGAACAAACAACCAGATATGCTATTCAAATTTAATGAAGTCTAAAAAGTTTTCATCTCTTCTTTATTAAATTATTTTTTAACAAAAACTCGCTAAAAAATTCATGGGAATACCAACAATCTGTTCAGATAACGGTAAAATGAGATGAAAGACTAAAAAAAATAACAAAATGTTAAGTCACTAACTAGGATTATAACTCGTCTTACTATAGGACTCGACTATCTGATGCACACGCTTGCACCACTCGACTACCGTCGACATGAGAGATATATGTACTAGCAGGTATATACGCTGATATCTTAATTTTCTTACATCTTTATTATTTATACCAAATAATTTTTATTTACAATGGGTTTTTGTCATATTTTACCAAAATGACGGAAAACAACGACTTAGACCTAGATCTGGGACCTTGTTAGTCATTTCATGTCGTATTTTTTACTCACATCTCACATTAGTACGACGACCATAATCATCAATTTTGACGTTTTTACTTTCTTAATGAGAAGGTTACCTATAACTTTTTTGTCTTTTAACTTAGAGATCTGAATTTTGGTACATAGGATAACCTCAATGACGTAAACCAGAGTAGGATTATACTGCTATAGCTTTATTATTTCCGGAGATATAATTTTTTTCCGAAAGAACACGCAAAATTATTCGGGAAAACCTGTTCCGATTTTCCTGGATAACTAACTTATCCAAGCCACTTGGAAAGGGAAGGTACTCACCAAATTTGATCAAAGTCAGCCTAAGTAGAGTTATTTTCTAATGTATTTGATCGCAATCGTCCAAATGAAGGAATATGGTTGCAACAAAACGGTGCATCGCCCCACTATGCTCTTCCTGTACGGGAGTATTTAAATAAAATATTTCCACGTGAATAGGAAGAAGAGGTTTCATAGAATAACCTGCGAAGTCATCAAATCTTACATCTCTAGAATTTTCTCGTGGGAGGGTGGAGGATGGAGGGGGTGGGCATCTGAAAAACAAATTGTACAAAACGCAACATTTGGATTTGAACGATTTAAAGGAAAGAACAACCAGGGAAAGTAGAAACATCACACCGGAGGTTTTAAATAGTCAGAGACGAGTTTTACATAGGATTAATTCGCTGTCAGCAAGAAAAGGGGGAACACTTGAACATTTAAATGTGCAAGACATGCTCAATTTAAATGTTTAAAAAGAAAAGATGTTTATTTTTGAATAATTGTGAATTTCGTAATAAACGTTTTAAGTTGTAATGTCAATCATTAAATTTCCAATTGTGTAGCGGGATATAACTTTTGGACGCAAATTTGGGGAACTATCAAACAGAGAAAAATATGCTCTTTGGATTTCAGTCGAAAACTGATGGGGTTGCCACTTGAAAAAACATCAACAAGGGATCGTTGTGAAATGGTGAGGGGTAAGAAGTACCAACTAATATTTCAAGGTTTGAAACCAAAAAAATTCGTTGACGTGACCGTTTTCATAAAAAACATTTTTCTTCGAATTGTGAATTTTACTTCATGACTGCGGTCTATGCAGTATACGCATGTTAATGGTAACACCCTGTGTTACGAGAAAAGGACTATCTATAAAAATATTCCTACTAAGCATTCCTTTTCAAGAAAAATTTAGTTCATTGTTTTCTCGTACTAATAGGCGAATTTTAGCAAACTTTGGATTATCCTGTATAAAGTTTTACATCATTTTTGAGCTCAGCTGTATACTATTGTCGGTATTATTAAAAATATCCTAATATAGTAAGGATGGCAGTAACATTCATGCAGTACGTGTCGTCTGCTTGTTGCTTTAAAATATCACCACATAAAAGAGGCTTGCAATTAACATCATTACAACTTATTTATTAAATAAGGAGAACGACAATTTATTACTGTCAGCTTGTGCAAGCTTGGCCTACTAAAATATAATATAAATTGTAATGAGAAGCTTTGTTTAATTTATTTCATTGTCTGTGCTCACGAATCGCCCGCTAGAATTGGCATATCGATTATTTAACCAAATGAAAAACAAAGCCCAGCACGTGTCACAACAGCAAGATGACATTTAAACTTTTAGCGAATTTTCATTAGAGAAATTCGTTGAGGGAAGTCACGATGAAACGCTTTTGAAAAAATTTCTTCAGATGAGCGCGAATTTGAGTCCCTAGAACCCAAAACCAACGTTCGTTAAAATTATATATATATATATATATATATATATATATATATATATATATATATATATATATATATATATATATATATATATATATATGTATATATATATATATATGTATATATATATATATATATATATATATATATATATATATATATATATATATATATATATATATATATATATATATATATATATATATTGATGTGTGTGTGTATGTATCCGAGTAATAACTCAAAAAATACTCAAGTAATTTAAATGAAACTTGGCACATATCTTTATTGTATTAAGACAGCGCACGAGTTCGTATATCAGCTATAACGGACATTTTTTCCTCCAAAAATATACAAAAATATTTTTGAAAACGCTATATTTTTGTAAGTATCAGAGTAACTGAAATGAAACTTTCCATGTGGCTAGAAATGGTGTAAATAAGCCTATGTTGTGAATTTCAAGTAATTTGGTATACAATATTTAGACTTTTTCCGCACTAAAAATAAAATCTTGAAGACGTGTTGAAACGACTTAGTGGTTAAAGTCCAATGCCTGACAGACACGCGTAGGTTGATTTATACAACAGGTATAAACAATACATCCACGGTAACCAAACTAAATAAATAACAGGCATAGAGCATACTACCCGAACCTACAATCGTGAAATCTCGGCCAAAAATATCGCCAATAACAGACGATATGAAATTAAAACTTTGCCAAGTGATTGTTATGTACCTCGGGTTCTCCTTATTAGTGATTTTTTTCTAAGAAAATTCACTAAAAGGTCGAAACGCGTCGGGACAAGGAATAAAACATTTGTTTGGAAGGAATAAGCCTTTTTATTCAACTCACCCAAAGATGTCAACCCCAAACATTTTGACGTTTAGGAACAATTGTATAGTTAATTGTCTTAAAACTAATAAATAAATATATTATAAATAAATGTAAATACAGTTTTAAAAATACTTTATAAACTCATGTAATATTTGTAGGTATGTATTTTCAAGCACAAGTGTCTTCTAAAAATTATAACTTTAGAGCTTTTGACAAATTTCTTTTCATTGTTTAAGCCAACACTATTGAGTCAGTCCTCCAAACATCCAAATGTTAGATAACCAATATACTTTTTAACTTGCAGTTTTTTTTTTTTTTTGCTTATTTGGCTTATAAATGTTAATATTGAAACACATTTATTAGCACAAAGGATGTTTTCATACTTTTTAATGAATTTTTGTAGAAAAGTACACTAATGGGGAGATCCCGACTTTTGATTTTGAAAATTTTCTTCAAATGAGCGCGACCTAGGACCCTAAAACCTATATCCAGAGTCAGTCCCAATTTCTATATGTTTACATATAAATAAATATATATATATATATATATATATATATATATATATATATATATATATATATATATATATATATATATATATATATAACACCGATAACTAAAAAAATAATCGTCCGATGTTGACGAAATTTGGTAGGTACCTTCCTCTTGTGAGTGGCTCGGAGAAGTTCATTAGCCAAGAAAATCGGACTAGGCTTTCCGGGAAAATTTTGGGTTTTGTTTCGAAAAAAATCTTATCTTTGAAAACAACAAATCTATGGTAACCAAATTTGACCACATTATATACCAAAATTTAGATCTCTATGTAACTAGATAAAAGCGCATGCAGGCTGCACTGAAAGTGGTGGAAAGGTGGACGGTTGGCCAAGCGCTCGGGGTGAGCTCCGAGAAAGCAACCGTCATACCGTTTGCGAAGAAGAGGAAGTGGGAGGGCCACAGAACTCTCACTCTATACGATAGAACCATCCCAATGGCCAGGAAGGTAAAATATCTTGGTGTCGTACTGGACTCCAAGCTAACCTGGAATGGCCACGATGAGAAAATACTGCGCAAGACAATTATGACCCTAGCCGTCACTAGGCAGCTATATGGCAAAACGTGGGAACTAAGACCTAGTATGGCCCACTGGCTATACACAAAGGTTGTCAGACCATCGTTAACATACGCGGCACTGGTGTGGTGGCCTAAGGTGACACAATCCAGTGCCAAACAAAAACTAATCAAGATCCAAAGGGTGGCTAGCCTCAACCTCAACAGCCGCCATGGAGGTGTTGATGGATCTGCCCCCCCTACACTTAGTTATCATGGGGGAGGCCAGGCTAGGACTATACAGACTAGCCTGCAATGATAGACCGAATACCAACCCAGACTGCAGGGGCCACTGCAAAATTCAGGAGATCGTGAAGGAGCCCATGCTTGAAATTAGGTCAGACTTCTCGAGCCTGCGAATCTGCAGGGATAACAAGTTTACAGTGGTAATCCCTGACCACAAGGCCTGTGCGGGGGAGACGCCGAGACTACCATGGGACACGCTCGTCTGCTTCACGGATGGATCCGGCGGGGAGCGTAGGACGGAGGCAGGCATTTATTCGGAAGGACAGAGGGTAAGTCACAGTACTTCCCTCGGAACTCATGCAACGGTCTTTCAGGCCGAAACGTACGCAATTTTTCACTGTGTGCGAGAGAACAAGAGGATGGGCTACACCAACAAGCGGATCCTCATAGCCACAGACAGCCAAGCAGCCCTCAAGGCCCTAAGTATCCCACGAGTTAATTCCAGGCTAGTAAGTGAATGGCCAGAAGAGACGAGCGACCTGGCTGGGTGGAATAAGGTCACTCTCATCTGGGTTCCGAGTCACTCGGAGGTCAGAGGCAATGAAGAAACTGACAGTCTCGCAAAGATATGATCAGCAGAACCATATATGGGACCAGAACCGGCCCTGGGCGTATCGAAAGGCACGGCCAGGGTAACCATCAAGTCCTAGGTCAGGGAACAGCACAAAGCATACTGGGCAGATTGTCCAGGGATCAAATACGGGGAGTCATTAATTGGGCAACGCATTTCAAGGAGAGCTGTGGAGCTGCTAAATCTTAGCAGAGGACAGCTCAAGAACACAACAGGACTCTTGACGGGACACATGGCTGTGCACATGCATAAAACGGGACAGTTCGAGGGGGACCTAGCATGCAGACTCTGCGGCGAGGGGGAAGAATCAGCCCAGCACATCTTGTGCGGGTGTAAAGCTCTCTGGACCGCAAAAGACAACTGATCTACGGACAGTCTAGACCGGAGACAGAGTAATATAAAACTTCACCGTACCAATTGCTGTGCAGACTAGTTCAAGGCGCAGTGATTTTGGAATGAGTGGAGTATAAAAGACAAAGGCATACACAATAAGCCAAAGGCTGCGGTGTTATCGTGGCGGTAAAGACGCGGACGAGCCCTAGGGAAGAAAAAAAACAAGAAAAAAAGTTATAAGCATTTACTTTTTTTAATGGTTGGTGCCAGATCAGTTCAATCAAAATTTACCACCATAACGTACTTGCTGCGTCCAGACTTTTTTTATGATTTTAATTCGTACTTAAGCGAGGCACCAATCTTCTATAATTTATGCAAAACATATTAGCTCTAACTGTAGCTAAATATCCATGCTATCGAACCAATGCGGAGAAAAGGAAAAGTTGTGGAGAACAATGATCCATAAGAGTTGGCAGGTCCTGGTGCCGACGCAATGACCCATTCATTAATTTTCAAACAAAATATCTTAAAAGAATAATTAGATTTTCAAAAAACGAGGATTGCAAAAAATATGTTATACTTGTTGTTAAATATTTGTTAATTGTTGCATGTTTTCATTGAGCAAAGGCATGTTCTGCATGTATATTATTACCTATGTAACTAGCATTTTTTGAACAAATTATTAGGAATATTTGCTATATGACGCATTTGCTGCGTCCAGATTTTTTTTATTTTAACGTATTAGTTTGACCCTGAAAAGTCTACCCTGCTCCAGCTAAAATATTAACTCATATATAATCTAACCAATACTTTTTTTGTTTCAGGATATTTATAGCAATCTACCTACTGCCACATATAGTCTGGTGCCAATCAAGCAAGAGGCCATACGAATATAACATAACTAGTTATACAAGGTCGTTACCACTAGAATTAAGACAAATAGTACAAGCTGCCTTAAAAGCAGAACGACCAATCAAACAAGCTAAATCTAGACAGGACATCTGTAGGCCTCTGGATGATATACCATGCCCTCCAAGCAAGTACAGAAACCCAACCGGGGAGTGCAACAATATCAGGCATGCAAGATGGGGTACCAGAGGTGCTTCCTTTCTCAGACTTCTACCTCCAAATTACGCAAATGGTTCGTATAGTTTAATTTAATCTATTACAACAGCACAGTTTAACAAAATTACCAGAAAACCACGTAAATTATGTTATCTTAGTACCTCATATCAAACTTCAAAATTATCGTGCTCCTGTTCGTATCAAGTATTTTAGAAGAATTTTGATTGTGATATAGACTAAGTTTAATAAAATGGTAACTAATGTACATAGGCTTTCAGGCGTGTGCTAGTTGGTAACAAGCTGTACATACATACGTAAAAAAATATTATACTTTAGTAATAAAGAAGGTGAAAATGTCAATATCAGTCTTATGAACAAGAGACCTCTTCTGCAGTATATTGTATTAAAGTTCTTCAAACATAATCTTCACAAGGAGCCTTAACTAGGCTGGAATTGCTTTTATGCCTTCCCAACATTGGGGTATGAGGGCGACATATGATACAGGTTCGCCAAAAATCGTCTAGCAGACTGTATCTTCCTGCAAATAATAGGACAGATTAACAATAGCTCTTCCAGTCACTGTGGAGAGCCAGCAACTAGTTTGCACATAATAGTATTATGCAATCTAGCACAACCATTATAGGCTTTTATCTTCAATGTCAAAAGGAAACTGTTAACATCACGTTTGACAATAGATGAAATTTATGGAGGTATTCCGTCTTCTGGGCAGAAAGTAGCTGCAAATTTAGTTAATTACCTATGTCACTTACCTATGTAACTTGGTTGTAAGCTGAGGAAATAAGGCTGACATAGAAGAAAATATCAACTGGTCAGTGGCAAGGGTGGAGAACTGGATGGCAAAAAGTGGTCTACAACTCGCGCCCCACAAAACTGAAAGTATAGTGCTTGTGGGTCGAAGAACACTGAGAACAGTAACCGTGACGGTGGGGAATGCAGAAATTCAGTCGCAGACAAGCCTAAACTACCTCAGTATACAAATAGGACATAACATGAACATGGGGGTGCACATAGAAATAGTGGCAAAAGCAAACATGATGGTCGCAAATCTAAGGCGTCTGATGCCAAATATCGGTGGACCAAAACGAGGGAGAAGGAGAGTGCTGAGTAGTGTGGTAAACTCAGTCATACTGTACGGTGCACCAGCATGGAAGGCCGTTCTGTCAAAGACAAAGTATAGAAAAAAGATTGAGAGGGCACAGAGGAAGGTAGTCATCAGAATAGCAAGCGCATATAGAACAGTGGCAACGAAAGCAATACATGTGATTGCGGGAACAATCCCTATACACTTATTGGCAAGAAAGGTAACTTACGAAAGACACGAAAATATAAGAGAGAAAAAAAAGGCAAGAACCGAAACAATGCTGGAGTGGCAGCGAGACTGGGAAGAGGAAATGTCAACATCCCAGTGGACAAAGAGGCGCATCCCACACATACACACATGGATATCGAGACAGCATGGGGAGGTGGATTACTATTTTACCCAATTTTTGTCAGGTCATGGGCGTTTCATGTCTTACCTGAGTAAAATGAAAATAGTCGGCAAAGAGAAATGTACGTATTGTGGGGATAGAGATACGCCAGAACACACAGTTTTTGAGTGCGCAAAATGGTCGCAAATAAGAGAACAAATGTATAAAAAGATTTGCAGAGGTTTAACAGCAGATAATGTGGTGGAGCATATGCTGGGAAGTAAAAGGGTGTGGAATACTGTGGAGAGGGGAATCTTAGAAATAATGAAGTCAAAGGAAGAGGAAGACAGGATGTAGATGTTTTGAAAACAACAAGAGTTAGGGACGTGGTGAAACAATGCCAGCGAGTAGTTTCCGCCAGGTCTCTAGGTTTCAAAAGGGTGTTTAATGGGTAGTCCCGACCTGGAGAGAAGGGGAGTCACCACAGTACCGGCTGGTGTCAGATCGCGCAAGCGCAGCCACCGGTCTGCGTAAAAAGCATTCACCTCCGTTATGAGAAAAAAAACTATTCAATTTAGCAAAGTATACAATATACAACACCCACCTGTCTTCGATAAGAAATAACACTCAGAACTCAAGCTATTCGGACACTTTCAAGAAAGCTTTGAAAACCAAAATTTTGAAAAAATACTCATGGTTGCTAAGCAGAAACTGCATTGAAACGTTTGAAGCAAAATGTAAAATGACATAATATTATTTTCTGTTTAAGAATGAAATATTGTATTTACTTTTTCAATTCTTTAAAGTTATTGGATTAATTAGTGTTGCTGTAAAGAATTTGTAGGATTAATTTTAGATACTTTTGACGAGGTTTTTACATATTTTTTTCAATAGTATGTTGTAGATATTTTATATAACTAAATTATACATTGATGTATGTATTTGACTGTTAAAATAAATAATTATAATAAGAATAGTAATAATAATAACACACACGCAGTGGAAATAAAAGGTTTACACGCAAAAGACAACAACTGTTACTTTTGTTTCCGCTCTCCCTACGTCTGTATATTGTTTGTATTTGGAATGTTCTTATAGGCATAGGTATCTGTATTGTCAACGACTTTTCTATTGATGTATTTTGTATTTTTCAAGTATGGCACTACTATACATAGCAAACAGCAACGGATACAGCACACAGTCCTAGCATACCCCTCTTGTAATCTTTATTTTATTTTGCAAGTGTGTTTTTCACAGAAATCGTCTGTATTTGGTGTGCTGTCATCGACATCTGTTATGTTGACGACTTTTACAGTTGTCTTGATCTGTTCTGTGAAAACAATATGGAAGCAAAGTTACTAATAAAGAAGTGACTGCAGTTATTACACATGTAAGTAAAAGTAAATTTCCCATAGTTGCGCCGATTTCAATTTTAATGTTCATTGTCAGGTAACTGCAAATTCATCTGCATCAACGCGACCAGTAGCGCCGGAAGCAAGTATCCCTTCTCTCAACAATTTCAAGTGTTTGCGAATTTTGAGGAAGCAAGGTTATAGAGCGTATAAAATTAGAATTTATCAAACATTGTATCCCGGTGATAGTGAGAGGCGACTTGAATTTTGTCGTTGGTTGATGGAGAGAGGCCACAGACAAGCCAGACCACAAGTTAGGTTTGGCGTCAATGTGTGGGCTGGGTTGATAGGTGAGAGATTGCTGGGTCCGCATCTTTTTTAAGGAAATCTAACGTCTGAACGGCACTTGGAGTTTGTGACTAACGAGTCTCAAGATTTACTAATGGATATTCCGTTGGCCACATTACCTAATCTGTGGTATCAACAGGACGTCGCACGCCCACATAATGGGAGAAATGTCAAGCAATATTTAGATAGGGCGTTTACTAACAGGTGGATTCGAAATGGAAGCAGTGTAAAGTGGCCAGCGAGATCTCCAGACCTATCACACTTAGATTTCTTTCTCTGGGGAGCTCTCAAAGACATTGTTTACAAAACTCCTGTAACCAGTCTAAATGAACTAAAAAATCGGATTATTAGTGCATGTAGATCCATCAACAGAAGATCAATTCAGCGATCTATTGAAAAGTTGTGTAGTAGAGCACGCAAATGTATCCAAGTAAACAACAATTTATTTGAGCATTTGCCTCATTAACACCTAAGCTCAAGATATTATTTATTTAGTTGCAGACACTTCTTCATTACGTACTTTGCTTCCATATTGTATTCGAGCTTATTGAATGAACTATGTTCTCTTAAGTGTTTATCCAGTCTAGCAAAATCAATTCTATGTGGTTGACTTCGCTCGGGATATTGTTGGAAATAATACATATTTGTATCACGAACCGCATTTCTGTGGCACAAATAAAAAACTCTTAACATGTAACTTTGCTCTTCGTTTCAAAACTACCTTGTAATCAAGATTATCAAAACGTCAAATAATCTATTTTAAAATTAATGATATTAATTAAACGTGACTGAGATGCAAAACTGGCGTCTGTCTGATTGTTGAGTTTCTATGTATTTTGAATTTTGACAGCTGTACTAGTGTTTCATGTCCAAAGCCCACCCATTGTAAATTATCAAATTTAAATAAAGCGCAGATTAGATCAATGAACCGTATTTTTAGGGTTTCATACAGAAACGGAAACCCATTACTAATAAGAATATAGGTACGCCATCCGTCCGTCCGTCCTACCATTAAAAGGCTGTATCCTCGAATCATGTTCTCTTAAGTGTTTATCATGGTGTTGGTTATGTCTGACTTGACAATCATCGTAACTTTTTCGTCTCCATCGCCTGCTACGCATTGAAAATTGTTCAAAATTTAAATAATGCAAAAAAACAACATAAGGAACCTATCATGCTATACATCATTGAATTTGCAATGAAATATGCTTTCTAATACAGGGTGAACTTATTTTAACGGCCATATGAAAAAACAAAGTTGATGTTTTCTTCTAAACGAAACATTCTACTGAGAATCTGTTCAATACATCTTGTAGAGTAGAAAAGTGGCAATAAAGAAGTGCCTTTGGTTTTTTTATATCGTTTCAAATAACTTCAGAAAAAAAACAAAAACGGAATTTCTATTGTTCGGTTTTTTTCGTTTATCTTCGGAAGTATTCGGAAATTAGCAAATTTTAAGATGGCATGCTACAAGCCCCATAATTGCGCATATTTGCCTCAATTTAAGCCACCCTGTATTTCTTACGGTTTAGAAGATACTCATGGTGAGCCTCGAATCTAGCCCCGGATATGGGGTCTGGGGAATTTTTTCAAAATTCAAAATTTGGGATCTCCCCATTAGTGAAATTTTTCTAAGAAAATTCACTAAAAACAAATAAAAATGTTCTGATTCATACAATGGGTTTGATTAAGTTTTGAAAAAGGAAGCTATGCTGCCGCAGCCTATATATATATATATATATATATATATATATATATATATATATATATATATATATATATATATATATATATATATATATATATATATATAAATTGAAACTGACCCTGGATATGGGTTCTAGAGGCCCTAGTTGGCCCTCATTTGAAGAAATTTTTTGGAAATTCAAAGGTAGTGATCTCCTTATTAGTGAATTTTTCTAATAATTTCACTAATAATGCAATACAGCACAAAGACAATTTTATAATTAATAGTTTGTTGAAATATTTCACCTTGGGCTTGTGGGTTACGATTTTCGAAATATTTTGAACGGGTAAGTGAACCATTTATTGTTTACAAGTAGGTTTTACTTTCACACAAGAATTTCATAAACGCATGCTTTACGTTCCGGTTCAAAATGCATAAAAGTAGATAATGTTATTGTCGAATTCCAGATGGTGTCTCGCAACGTTGATTCGACATAGTGACGTCACTAAAATAAACACTGGATCATTTAAATCAGTGTTGCCAAATTCAGAAAATATTGCTAAATATTGGGGATTAGGCATTTATGTAATAAATAAAATCATCACATACAATCTTCAGCGTTCCAATGTTAAACTTCTGATTTTATTTTTACGTGATTTTCCTAAATGTGTGAGATTGTCCATATTATCATCATTATAATTCTTATAACCATTATGACATTCCTAAAGACTATGTGAAAACTGGAACCTGTGATGAGCACTAATAAGTACACTTGGAGAACACCCAAATCATTACAACACATATTTCAGAGACCTTACGATCGTTTCGTTGACAATGTCAACATCTTCAGAGGAAGAAAAATTCTTCTTCCTCTTAAGATGTTGACATTGTCAACGAAACGATCGTAAGGACTCTGAAATATGTGTTGTGGTGATTTGGGTGTTCTCCAAGTGTACTTATTCCTAAAGACCTTTCACTCATCCTAGGTATCTCAGATAGCAAAGGGATTGAGCTCAGATTAGGCGCTGTCCAAGTTATCGGGCCTTAAACGACAACGCGTCACTTTCTCGTTTCCCAGAATTATCTACACAATGTGAAGAGTTGTGAAAATTACAGCTTTTCATTGTAATTAATTATTTATTATATAGAGTTATATCTGTTCTTAAATAAATTAAGTCATCTCGTACTAATCACAGACAGAGCAAACTGTTCCATGTTTCGAAGATATGTTTGGTAACAAAGTTTTGGCCACATGGAACGTTGAATTAATCCATGCGAAGCTTAAACTCGTATCTTCGAAGGCGCCTATCCAATATAAAATAAATATGCTGTTTAGTGGTATATCCAGAAAGCCATGTGTGATGCCATACAACATTATGAGATCAACATTCTTTCCGTTTTATGTGAATTTTGTTAAACCATAGGCATTCAACATTTCGTGTTAGCTGGGTTTTTGTGTAACATACGGCAACTGACTCTCCATTTGCTGCACCCTTTCCAACCGCTCACTATATCTGAGTAGGTCTGAATACTAGCTGGTCTGCCATATTCTAGTAGTAGTCTTGTGTAGGTGATGTAGAGTAACTTGAAGCCGGGAAGGAGTCTAGCAGGAGATTTTTTTATGTCAAATTAGCCTTGGAGGAAACGTGGGAGATAGTGGTGACCATTCCCCGCTATAGCAAATCCTAGGTCGGTTGTTGTTTTACCGCAGTGATCAGAATACCACCGATATAATTAGTAAATTCCGGATTGTTTTTCCGAAAAGCAATACAGATCACTTGTAGATGTTAACGGGAATAACCACTACGTGAACCAATCATCTAATTCCTAAAGATCTTCTTAAAGTACACTCGTCAATATTATGAAATTACCTTCTTTCTTGGCATTGTCGGCCAAGAGTGGCCTAAATTCTAACCTGAACTCCGTCCACCATTTCCTCCAGGCTAACAGGCCCCAACTCCCCTTCCTCACCGAAACCCAAATCAGTGCCAAAACAGCCACTAATCACCTTAATTTCCCGGGTACGAGCTCCTTACTTCCTTTAGATTGTATGGAGGCGTGTGCGCATACGTCCGTAGCAATCTACCCTGCACCAGACTCCCCAATTTAGAAGCTGGAAGACAATACATACTATGGATAAAACTCGCTCTCAGGGCTGGAACTAAATTCATCTGTTGCATTTACCGGTCACCTTCTGACAACAACTTTGTTCAGCTCTTTGACTACCTTTCTGAAAAAACCGACTATCTGATTTCTGAATATCCTTCCTCCGAGGTCACTATTCTTGGTGACTTCAAGGTCTATAATAAGGAATGGCTAGGATCTTCAAAACACGATCCACAAGGGAGAGCAGCGGAGGCCTTTGCAGTCAGCAATTCTTTAGCCAATATGGTTCAGCAACGTACTTACTTTCCTCGTATCCCAACACACAGCTCAAATCCCTTAGATCTCCTTCTTACTACAAAACCTGAATGCTATAAAACATCAGTCACCGCCCCCTTGGTCGCTCAGACCACGGCATGGTCACTGCTTCCTGCGCAATGCAACCCGACGTCACACAGTCATCACACCCACGTATCGTTTGGCACTACAACTTCGCAAACTGGGACGAAATCCGGGATTACTTTTCCTCATTTCCATGGGTCTATGTCTGCTTCTCTCATCCTGACCCCTCTGATATCTCACAAAACGTCACCGAAATTATCCAAGCTGGCATGGAATTATTTATTCCACGTACACAGAAAACCTCTACAGCCACTCAAAAGCCCTGGTTCTCTAAATCCTGTGACAAGGCCAGACTTGAAAAGGTCAAAGCTCACAAAACGCTTCTACACAATCCCAGTCAAGAAAATTGTCAAGCATTTAACGACGCAAGAAACCGCTATGTCCGCATTCTTTCTGAGGCTAAAAGCTCGTTTAATAACCACATCAAAAACCAAGTCCTCTTAAGCTCCAACGGCGGCAAACCCTTCTGGACTCTTGCTAAATCTATTGGGAATAATTTCTGCAAAAGCACGTTCCCACCTCTTGTCTGAGGGGATGAAATTATTTCTACCGCCCTGGGCAAGGCTGAACTTTTTGCTTCGTTGTTCGCCGGCAATTCTACTCTCAACCCACCTCCAAATGTTCAACCACCAACAGTCCCCAATGTCGCGCATAAAATGGCGGATATCATTTTCAAAACTAAAAAGGTACGAAAGATGCTCTCTTCTCTTAATACCAGGAAAGCCTCTGGCCTTGACGAGATCGCAGCAATTGTTCTCAAAAAATGCAATAGCAGCCAAAATATTTTTTGCATGCGAAGAACCAGATAGATGCACAATAGAGTTGGCTATCAATCATTCAGAAAGCGGTCAGCATTTACAGTTTCTTATCCAGGCGCCTTACAGTACACGTCAAATGCCACCAACTTCGTCTAGACAGAGCCTAGCCTGTTGGTAAACGTTGATCGCCCTGATGGTTTTACCTAATCACGTAATCAGCAAGTAAAATTATTTGCACGTTCTGGTGGATAATGAACTCCATTAACTTAATGACCAGCGTTAATCTTATTTTGCTGTAATTTCTAGAAGCATACTTGTCTTTTGTTTTGAAATAGTACAGTTACATCCGTCGATAGCCAGAAATGAGACACTCAATAAGACGTAAAAATAACTGCATAATCATAGTAAAAAGAACGCCAATTAAAAGACTTATTTTTAGTAGCTGTAAGAGTATATCGTCAGCCTCGGGTTGTCAGGCAGAGTTGCGATAGCAGCCAAAATATTTTTTGCAGGCGAAGAACCAGATAGATCCATAATAGAGTTGGCTACAAAGCATTTAGAAAGCAGCTCAGCATTATTGTTGAGCCGATATATCTATAAGGAAAGTGATGAACGAACATACATAAAGAACTTTTTTGTTCCCGCTGAGCAGAGAAGATTCCTCTCATAGTCTTGTTTTGCTGATGCAACGCTGTCTTCGACAAAATTGAAGAATTATGTATATCGTATGTAGTCAGTGTCACTACCAAAACGTTTATTACTATTATTATTATTAACAGTAATAAAATATGTGTAGAGAATTAATCCTCTAAGTGAAGATTGGAACCTGTGATGAGCACTGATAAGTACACTTGGATAACCCAAATTACCGAATTTTTCATCCTCTGATGACGCTCGTCAGGTATTTAAAAGATGCGTTATGGTGATTTGGGTTCACCAAGTGTACTTATCAGAACTAATCTTATTATGTGCAGTGAAAAATATACAGTAAATATAGTTACAAAGTTGTCAGAGAAAAGGAACCACTAAAAAAAGACAATAGTGCCTGTCAAGGATTCAATAGTTTGAACATCAGCCTTACAACACCAAAAAGCTACAAGACGTACAACCTCCTCTTAAAGCAACCAGTCATAGTGACGGGGTATCATGCTCCAGAAGTGAATTACATCTACGAAAAACACAATCGTAGAGGAAGTGCTGACGAGTGCTGCTTTGGAAGCTTGATTCTCAAGTTTCATCGAGTGGCCACGTAGTCCTTCATCCAGATTCAAGGCGAACAAGTGGCGAAGATCCATAAAGTACTTTCCGGATGGGATTTTATAAGTGTTCATGAGGTCACTGTATACACGACGAGAGGAAAACTGTGTCAGGTTTATTATAATGTTGTCGTTCGCGATATGAGATATGTTTTAGAGATGGCACAGGAACATGGATAGCACGTCTCTGGGCAGACTTCAATAGCTGTATATCGTGAATCAAGAGATCATATAATAACAGCATACTCCAAACCTGGATCGGTAACTTTCATGTACAAGCCTCTGAACGGCTCGATGTCCAGATTTTGAAATGCCTTGGATAGCAAGTAGATTTGGCAGCTCAATTACAAAAGTTACATGATCCGACCAACGCAGACCTGAAGTTACCACTGCGCCTAAATTCATTTGCCTGGAAACCGCTGCTATGGGCGCTGAAGGCCATGAGTATTGGCTGTTCAGATTGTTATATCTTAGATAAAGGATTGTACACTTTTCCTAGTTTAAATGCTTTGCACAGCAATGATATTTGACTGTTTAAATGTAGAAGCCACATGATCCTACCAACAGAGACCTGAAGTCACCACAAAGCCTAAATCCATCTGCCTGGAAACCGCTGCTATCGGCGCTAAAGACCATGAGAATTGGATGTTCGGATTGTTGTATCCAAGACAACGCACTGTACACTTTCCTAGTTAAGAATAACTAACCAGACACCACACTATTTCTCAACAGCAGACAAATCGCCACAAAGAATAACAGAGTCGATAACCGGATTATCACTAAACTGTAGGTCGTCGCTAACGAATCCATGGATAAACCTCAATTTGCACTGTTTCTATAACGTCTCGTTTTCTGATATTTTAAAATTACTGGAAATAACGTTAAATGTACCAAATCTCCTTGCGCACGACACGTTTGCTTTGTTATGAAGATTTTCTTTAATTTTGTTTACTAGAAGAAAGTATCACTACAAGCAATAAGCAGCTGGCTAATTCTGAACATAATTAATTTGACAACACCGCTGATGAGATATTGACTTGTCACTTTCTCTGGGCACAGCCTACACCGTCAGACTGGAACGATTACTGTGGAGAAATTACAAGAGCATCGAATTAACCATTGAGGTGATGTCTTTTTTCCCTTTTCCATAATTTTCAAGTTCATTTCCGTACCACGTGTATTGAAAGTAAATGGAGTGTCCAACTGTGGCATTCACTATTATTTTACGATAAGTTTTTTACGGCTCAACAATGTTGTTGAGTAACTGTTTTGTAATTATTGGCGTAATACACGTTTAATCTATTGTTTTGGTGTTGTTGCGCGTGAAATCTTTAGCTGATCATATTGACTTTATGAAAAAGAGGACAGTAAATTGTCTTTAAGAATTTTACTGCTACAATATCCACTGCAATAGATACGAGAAAGGGAGATGCAGTGGGAGGAAAAACTTTTAATGTTCATAATTTACGAAAAATAAATTGATATTTAGCTGTCATAATAAATTTGATGTTAAATGAAATATTACAAAGTCTGGACGCAGCATGTGCGTTAGGGTAGCAATTTTTTTTTAAATATTTTTAATAGCAAATGTCTTTCTTTGATGAAAGCAGGTATCAAACTTGGTTGCCTATATAGTAGATACAATGTACCATATTTCATCGAAATAACTTTATTGTTTGAAAATATATAAACATTTTTCAAAAGTCTGGATGCAGCAAGTGTGTTATGGAAGTGAATTGCCATAAAAATATGTTTAATGGCAAATGCAAGCAGGCATCAATCTGATTACCGGTATAGCCTATGTAGTAGAAACAAATGTACTATATTTTATCAAAATTACTTATGGTTTGAAAATATACAAAAAAATTCCGAAAATAAACTTAAATGTTGGTTTCCTAACCACCAAAGCTTAGGTTAATAGCAAATTGAGTTATTGAAATTTGAAGGATTTAATGAAGATTCGGTAAATTTGCAGATTAGCTCCCGAACCCCTTTAAAAAAATTGTTCTCAGAAACATTACTAGGACCCTACCTGGATTCACAAACCACAAGAAAAATTCCTTGTTCACACCTGCCAAGGAAGTTACTGGGAGTAAATAAGGGTGCTGGGCGGGATAGGTAGTAAAAAGGAAATATGAGCAGAAAATGCGAAGAAAACTGCTTGTAAGCTGTCTATTTGAAGCCATGATCCCATTAAACCCTGCCTATCCCACACAGCACCCCCATTTGCCCCAAGTCACGTATCTTCCTTGGGGGGTATGAACAAGAAGTTCTTCTTGTGGTTTATGCAACGAGGATGGTTGTATGCACACGAGGGGGGAAGGAAAAGTGCCTACGACGAAGCAGACCCCCCCCCGGTTCGACATGCCGGAGGGGCGGGGGCGGAGGTTGCTGCTTCGTCGTGGGGATTTTCCTTCCCCGTCGCGTGCATACAACCACCCTCGCTGCATAAGCCACAAGTAAAATGTCTTGTTCCTACCCGCCAAGGAAGTTACGGCACCTGGGGAGATGGGGGTGCTGTTGGGGGTAGGCAGGGTTTAAGGGGGATATGGCTTCAAGATGTGAAAAAGACAGCTTTCAAGCCCGTTTTATTCGAATTTTCTACTCATATTTCCTTTTTACTACCTACCCCGCCCAGCACCCCTACTCACTCCTGGTCCCGTAACTTCCTTGGGGGGTGTGAACAAGAAATTTTTCTTGGGGTTTGTGGATCCAGGGGGGCCTAGGCAGGTTTCTGAAAACAGTTTTTTTTAAAGCGTTCGGGAGCTAAACTGCAAATTTACCGAAAATTCGCTACCAAAACGCACTTACTGTGTCGAGATTTTTTTTCTTACAAACGCATCATATTTCGATAAAAAATGCAAAAATGCATTAACGAATTTGTTCTACGAAAATTAGCTAAAAAAATTATAGACCGTTAAACCATAAATTTCACTAAACCTACAGCGAAAGCTTCAACTTAACTAAACTGACAGCCAAAGCATCAGAGAAAGGGTCTATTTGAAATTAATTTTCTGTAAATAATTTAGTAAAATGAAGGGCAATGACGGTTGAATCTGAAACTTAAGGGTTTGCAGAACACTCTTCTTGCAACATTTTCTGTTCACAATCCGTATTTGTTTCACGTTCTTTGCCTAAACATTGCCAATTTTGACGTTTAAAATTGCGAGTTTGAAGTTTTGAAGCAAACTCCAAAATTTGTTTCTTTAACTGCCCATAACTTCTTTGTCTTTAAAGCTATAGACTTAAGTTTTGGTACAGAGTTCACCCATTATAATAGAAACACGCGTACCAAATTTGGTTGTCCTTGCTTTGTTATTTCCGGAGATATAATTTTCTTTATAAAGAAAACATAAAATTTTCCGGGAAAACCTGGTCCGATTTTCGTAGCTAACAAACTCATCCAAACCACGTGCAAAAGGAAGGTACTCACCTGATTTGATCAAGATTGGTCCATTATTTTTTGAGTTATCGGTCGTATATATATATATATATATATATATATATATATATATATATATATATATATATATATATATATATATATATATATATATATATAAGGAGAAAGGTTTAAGGGCAAAGCCGCAAGGAGACAACCGCAAACACGTGTTTCAGGCTAATTAGCCATCATCAGTACGGTATAGCCAGGTGAAGATGGTAACACTATGGATGAAGATGGAAAAATATACTCTCCTTGCGGCTTTGCCCTTAAACCTTTCTCCCTGTATAGTACATAAATGCCGTGTTATCAATCCTGTTTTAGTTAATATAACTTCCTGGGCTCCGGATGTTCACGCAGGTGATTTCTTTGCCTCCGTAGCTTTTTTGGTTGTTTCCCTCGGATTGAGGGTCTTCCAAATGTTGCTGCAATTGTGCACTGGTTGCCTGTTGGGACTCCGTATATTTTTCCATCTTCATCCATAGTGTTACCATCTTCACCTGGCTATACCGTACTGATGATGGCTAATTAGCCTGAAACACGTGTTTGCGGTTGTCTCCTTGCGGCTTTGCCCTTAAACCTTTCTCCTTGTATAGTACATAAATGCCGTGTTATCAATCCTGTTTTAGTTTATATATATATATATATATATATATATATATATATATATATATATATATATATATATATATATATATATATAAACACATATCTCCTTGTTAGCCTTTTTTTAATTCGCTTAAATGTTATTAGCTATTATAATAGAATAAACTAGAGAGGAAATACAATGCAAGACCAAATTCAAATAGTTGCTTATG
Organism: Tillus elongatus; assembly: GCA_964006375.1. Lineage (NCBI taxonomy): Eukaryota > Metazoa > Arthropoda > Insecta > Coleoptera > Cleridae > Tillus > Tillus elongatus. The sequence continues at coordinate 107,706,490 of OZ023268.1, read as the reverse complement.
TCTCAATGCTTCCCGCTAGGTGGGTACATTGAGTCGTCACTTTTTATAAGACGTCAAGCACACTTACTAATCAGAATTTCAGAAGCACGTAAGAAGAAAACACTTTTAATGACAATATGAAGATGTTTTAAATTAGAACTCTTTTAAAATGTAATTTTTTTCACAGGTCGATCCTCCCCTCGGGTCTCCGTGACACCACGCCATTCACTGCCAAGTCCGTTGGACGTCGCCTCAGTACTCCAGAACATCCCGGTGAGTCACCACGAATCAGTAACGTCTCTGATGGGTGCTTGGAGCGAGTTGGTACTCCATGATTTAGCAAGTACTGGTAACCTGAGAAGTCAGGATTGCTGTAGCGAAGAAAGCATTAACCATGGAGAGTGCTATGCCAGGGTGGGCCACGGACAGTGCAGGGAATATATGAGGACGTTGCCTGCGGTAGATATGGATGACTGCGACTTTGGTAATACCCTCTTTTGTATTTAGGTGATAATTATAAGAAACTTTGATTGAAGAGTAAATAGTCAATTTATGAACTAAATGTATTTTAGAGTGCGTAAGTAGAATGAAAATATTTAAGCCTACAGTTTTATACTAGGGTAAAACGAAAAATTATTGGCACTTTGAGGGCAATACACCAATAATATTAAAGTGATAAAGAGAGTTCCGTTAATCTTATGTTGTACCAAGTAAAATGCATACTTCTATCGTACAAAAACATAAGAGTGACCGAAATAACTAGCTTTTACCATAATATTAAAAGTCTGGACGCAGCAGGTGCGTTATGGTAGTAAATTTTCATAAAAATGTTTTTAATAGCAAATATGTGTGTTTTTTTAAGAAAGCATATAGTAGAAACAATGTGCCATGTTTCATCAAAATAACTTTATTGTTTAAAAATGTACACAAATTTCCGAAAGTAAACTTAAAGTGTTCCCGAAAAAACGGTTTCTTGGTCAACCTTATAGGTTAATAGCAAATTGAGCTATTCAAATTTAAAGGATTTAATGAAAATTCGCTACCATAACGCACTTACTGCGTTCCGAATTTCTTTTCTTACAAACATGCATTATATTTCGATGAAAAATGCAAAAATGCAATAACATAACGCATGTTCGATTAAAAAAAAGAAAATTTGTACCACCAACGACTTATGGGCCAGCCTGTGATTGTAGAAAGAATTTTTAAGATGTAGCTCAAGACACCCTATAATTAATGTATACCATTTTTTCGTATCTTGTATAATAACATATATATTGAGCTTTATTGATTTTTTATGAAACTTCGACAAAAATTATACACCATTAAACGATAAAGTCTATACCTAAGACTACTGCCAAAGCATCAGAGAAAGGGTCTATTTAAAATCAATTTTCTGGAAACATTTTAGTACAATGAAGGACAATGACGGTTGTAGCTAATTTTGACGTTTTAAATCGCGACTTTGACGTTTTGCGGAAAACCCCAATTTATATTTGTTTAAGTGCCTATAGCTTTTTTGTCTTTTAGCGTACATAGTTTACCTATAATGATATAAACCCACGCACCAAATTTGGTTGCCCTCACTTTGTTATTTCCGGAGGTATAATTTTTTTATTTTTTTTTTTTGAAAAAAAAAACACTAAATTTTTTGGGAACACCTACGCCGATTTTCCTGCCTAACGAACTTATCCAAGCCACTTGCAAAAGGAAGGTATTCACCAGGCAGGTTCCTCCAGTTTTTGCTTTAATGATGGCACACTTGATTCTAAAGCAACACTTGGTATGCTCTTTGCTAATAAATTATCTTTACGGAAAATTATTTCGTTAACTAATTTATCTTCACTTTCGGGTTTATTTGAAACAATAATTGGAATATTTCCCAGTTATTCTTTTTATTTAGGCACTGACAACCCGTTTTAAAAAATCATCGATTCTTTGTAAGCCAACAATTTTTGAGAATTCTTGAAAAGTTCAAACATTTGTAACTTTACCATGTTCCGAGTAGGGTTCGGTGCTTCTTGATTTTCCAACTAATTTAGTAAATTTGATACTACCAGGAGTCCACGGCTGTAAACAAGAAGCTCTAAATCAGTTTTCAGCTGTTTCTGACTCAATCTGAGAAACAACAGCTTTTGACTATGTGAAAACTGGAACCTGTGATGAGCACTAATAAGTACACTTAGAGAACAACCAAATCACCACAACACATATTTCAGAGACCTTACGATCGTTTCGTTGACAAAGTCAACATCTTCAGATGAAGAAAATTCTAACATAAAAAACTAGATCCCGTGTATTTATATCGCGTCAAGGTAAACGAACTAGTCCGAAGTAAAGTTGTCGTCCAAGAACGATCGTTTGTTTATTGCGCAGTGAAACTACTAGGCCGGAAACCTGCTTTAATCTTCTGGTCGACAAATTTATGACCCTTATCTAATATAGGTTTAAAAGGACTCGAGTTATTTAAAGAATCAGCACGTTTCCTTTCGATCTAGAAATTTACTATGTGGATATTGGATCATGCCGTTTCTAGATGTACTAGTTATTAAAAATAAAAATAATGGCTCGCTTGAATTCGATGTCTATAGGAAGGAAACGGCTACTATTAGTTATATTCCTAACGACTCACATCATACCTTTGCACAAAAAACGGCTAGTTTAAATTTCTTAGTAAATAGATTGATCAAATTTTCGGTGAGTAAAAATAGATTTAATACAGAATTAAAATACATAAAAAATGTGACGAGATATAACGGTTACTCGGATGGTTTAATAGACAAATTAGTTAACAAACACATAACAAAGAAGATGATATCTGAATGTACGACATTAAAGAATGATAAAATAGAGAAAAAAATTGTGTGTTTACCTTATGAACCACGAATCACAAAGGGTTTGGAAAGTATTTAAGAAGAAAGTATAATATTTCTAGACGCATCAATGTTGCTAGATGTGACAGATATTATTTTTGAAGAAAATTTAAAGACACATTGTTAATCGAGGAAAAACTCAGTTGCCACTCATTGGTTTGGTGCCGAAATTTGGGCTGTTTACCATAATGTCCCTAATAACCTACGAGAGGCTTATAATCTATCTGTAAAAAATCGAAAAATAATTTATTTAAAAGGCACCTTTAGATATTGTTTAATCGAAAATATTCACATGTAGTCACTAAAATTATTTGCAGTTCTCAATTACGTGTATGAGTCTTCAGTTCTCTCAAACCTGTCTAGCTTTTAAGATAAAACTCATTGCAGTGGTAGCTGAGAAGTTGCTGAATATAATTTTATATAATTTTACAATGTAAAATTGAAATAGCAAATCAATAATAAACAAATAATAATAATACGCACTTAATTGTACGACTAAAAGACAACATTTACCTAATTATAAATATAATTTATTTTAGTTACTTCAGAAAAACCAGGAGGTATCAAACGCCCTTGTTATTAACTTGAAATTAAAGCTATTATTGATTATTAGCTGAATTCTTGATTAACATATCTTAACTCATTTAAATTAGAACACTTCCTTAAATAAAAAAGTACATTACAATAATTTAATTTCCGTTTCAGAATATAGAAACCAGATGAACTTAGCCTCGTCTTTTCTGGATGCCTCAGCAATCTACGGGAATACTGAGAAACAGCTAGGGAAGCTTCGAACCTATGATGCAGGTCTAGTCAACATATCGGCATGTATGGCTTGTAAAGGCAACGTCGTATATTCAGCAATTTTGAAGGAACACAACAGAATCGCCATAAATCTAGCTCAATTAAATCGTCACTGGACTGATGAAACTCTCTTCCTGGAAAGTAGACGAATTGTCGCTGCCGAAATCCAGCATATCACCTACAACGAATATTTACCCATTGTTTTGGGACAGGTAAATACATAATGAACTACCCGTTTCAGCTATCAACAAAGTCACTAGACAATAATTTAGTTATAAATGTTTTGAAGAGGCATATTAACCACAATTCCGTATACCATGCAATTTTGGCCACGATAAAGATTACTACCTGTGCTTGAGAAAATTAATAGTTCAGCAAAACTTCCAGTATAATGAGATGAGACTTTTTTTATAATTTTTGATATTCTCTAATACTATTTAAATGTTCCAGGAAGCTGTTGTACAATCTGATCTTCACTTGATGGGCCATGGAAGGTTTTCAAAGTATTCAAGCTCACTTAGAGCTGGAATTTTTAATGAAGTAGCCATGTCTGCCCTTTCAGCATTACTGTCCATGATACCTACCAGTCTGGTAAGAACTAGTGTTATTATTCATAAAATAAATACTCCATGATGATTAAAGATACATATAGTAGAGGTGAGTTTTTCCTCGATGAATCCATGTAGTTTTGCCGTGGTAAAACTCACTTGGTTGATGGCAAAACCTTTTACATAACACAGATGTTGGCTTCTGCAGTAGCAAAACCTAAACTGTCCCAATTCAACTACTGCAGAAGACAAAATCTCTTTGTGCAAAATATCATTGGACTCGCAACTTAGTTTATCATGACAAAGGACCTATATAGAATAAAGGCTATTTACAAATTATAACTGCATTGACTTCAAGAATTCAAGAAACTAATTAATTAATGATGCTAATAACAAACCCTCGATTTTCTAGATGAATGAAACTGCTGAAAGTTTTGCCGAGATGGTAGATGTTCTTATAACGACACCAGCGCAAATACCAAGCTTACACATGATGGTACAATTAAGATCGGATTGGGACACAGCCTCACTATTCATACATATGGGCAGAGACCACGGTTTACCAAGTTACCCGGATTATTTGAGGTTCTGTCAAAATAATACGTTCGCCGAAGGTAAAGACATCACCTTTGAGGATTTGAAATCTGTAGGATATACAGAGGAATACATAAAAGCTCTCAAGTATTTGTACAGGTAAGTAATAAACTAATAATGCTTGTATGCTAGTTACTTACACTACCGAAATTATCCAAGCTGGCATGGAATTATTTATTTCACGTACACAGAAAACCTCTTTAGCCACTCAAAAGCACTGGTTCTCTAAATCCTGTGACAAGGCCAGACTTGAAAAGGTCAAAGCTCACAAAACGCTTCTACACAATCCCAGTCAAGAAAACCGTCAAGCATCTAACGACGCAAGAAACCGCTATGTCCGCATTCTTTCTGAGAAAAAAAAACTCGTTTAATAACCACATCAAAAACAAAGTCCTCTCAAGCTCCAACGGCAGCAAACCCTTCTGGACTCTTGCTAAATCTATTGGGAATAATTTCTGCAAGAGCACGTTCCCACCTGTTGTTTCAGGGGATGAAATTGTTTCTACCGCTTGGGGCTTTTTGCCTCTTTATTCGCCGGCAATTCTACTCTCAACCCACCTCCAAATCTTCAACCACCAACAGTCCCCAATGTCGCGCATAAAATGACGGATATCATTTTCAAAACTAAAAAGGTACGAAAAATGCTCTCTTCTCTTAATACCAGGGAAGCCTCTGGCCTTGACCGAGATCCCAGGAATTGTTCTCAAAAAATGCGCACCAGAACTTGCTCCTGTCCTGAGTCGTCTATTTCAGACATCTTACAATAGAGGCATATTACCTAGTAACTGAAAACTGCTCGAGTACAACATGTCCCCAAGAAAGGATCCAAAGCGCTTCCTAGCAACTACAGGCCTATTTATCTCCTTTCAGTCGCCTCTAAAGTGATGGAAAAATATATAAACTTCAAATTACTAAAATTTCTTGAAAAACAAAGTCTAATCCACGACAGGCAGTATGGCTTCCGTCAGCGCAGACCAACTGCCGACCTCCTTAGCTTTGTCACCTATTCTTGGAACAAGTCTATGGAACTACACGGTGAATCCCAGATTGTCGCTCTAGCCATATCCAAAGCATTCGACCAGGTCGGTCACGCAGCGCTGCTTAATGAACTTTCGGCCTATGGCCTACCACCAAAACTCTGTACCTGGACAGCAAATTTCCTGTCCAACCGGAGCATTTCTGTTGTCGTGGATGGCCATTCTTCTAAACTGTATCCAATTTATGCAGGAGTCCTCAACGTTCAGCTTTAGCTCCTACTTTGTTTCTTCTCCACATCAATCACCTCCCCTCTAGCACATCGAACCCAGTTTAGTTACGCGGACGAGAGCACCCTCCACTCAAATATACAATATTCTAAGCCTGTCTCTTTAGCCAAATTAGATGCGGATCGCAGACTCATGGAGAGTTTTGTCTCTGTGTAATCCCCAAAAATATTAGACTGGGGAAGTAGATATTTTGTACAATTCAAGTCCACCAAATCTCAGTCTTTCTTTCTATCTCATAAGAGATACACCAGTCACAATGGACAACCAAGTTATTCAAAGTAATAAGTCCTTTTCACTTGCTGGCATTTCTGGGGATCGAAATCGCAATTGGCACCAACATGTCACATCAATTGCAGAAGCAGCTGCTAAGAAATTAGGTTTCCTCCTCCGGACTCGCAAATACTTTTCACCAGCTAATCTCCTTATATACTTCACAAATAAGGCCAAACCTCGAATACTGCTCCCACATCTGGGGTTCTGCTGCCGCTTCTACAGTCGCTATCCTGGACTCCATTCAGAAGAGAGTTATACGTCTCATCGGTGACCCTACCCTCACCCAAAGGATGCCATCCCTTGCCCACTGACGTGCCGTTAGTGACCTCTTTCTCTCTTTTATAGATATCTGCACGAGCACTGCTCAGATGAGCTTTCTTCCATAGTTCCACCACCTGCTGCCCCCAACAGATCTACGACGGGAACAGAGCGAATGCACCCTTTTACTGTCCAGGTCACTAGGCATAGAACATCTTGTTATGCCCGCTCTTTTGTGCCGAGGACTTCCAAGTTGTGGAATTCCTTCTCCTCCGAACCTCCAAACCTTCAAGTCCAGAATTAACAAGTCGCATCTTTCCTCCTTGTCGACACCCACGGTACGATTGTGTTTAGGCTGTAAGCCTTCGTGGTGTGTTGTTGAAGTATAAAAAAACACTAATTAATTATGATTAGTTTTTGGTTAAATAATCTAATTATAAAGGCAATTTCTAATACTCATATTTTTTAGCGGAATTTAAAAAAACCAGCGATGATAGTTTAGTTTTAAAGCACACTATAAACACTCGTGATATTTGTCTCCCATTTTGTGTTGTTTTTCAGTGATATCAGAGACGTCGACTTGTTACCTGGTGCTATCTTGGAAAAGCCAGTGCCTGGTGCTTTGGTAGGTCCAACGTTGGGATGTTTGCTTAGACATCAGTTCCTACTGCTGAAACAGTCAGACAGATTCTGGTACGAAAACGATCTACCGCCAAGCTCCCTGACGAGCGAACAACTAGCAGAAATCAAAAAGATCACGTTGGCTGGATTGTTATGTGCCAATACAGAATTCCTGGATAGAGTCCAACCAAAAGCCTTTGTGGCGGAGGATCCTTACTTGTAAGTAATTGTTAATGTCCCACGCAGTGTTGCATAGCAAGTTATTTTTGTTCATTAACATCTTCAAAGTATAAGGCGATGTCGGTGTGCCTTGTCGCTGTTCCTTGTCTTTCTAATTTTTCTCCACGTCCACATTCTGCAAGCTTCTATTCTTCTTTTATAAGGTTACCTCGACTCCCATACATCATAACACTCCATGCGTATGACTTATGTCCACGTTAATAAGTTTATCAGTGAGCTGTAGCGTAGGGGAGTTGTGCTCAGGTAAGATGACATAGTCTTATTATCCGTCTAAATATACGCGCCACGAGCGCCTAAACGACGTTTACCCATTGGCTCATAGGTGCTCATAGGTGGTGGTTACCCTCAAAACTTATGTGACTGCGCGATGGCATTGTTTGGCTGTTGTGTGCATTGCTACGATTCCATTACTCTAGAATATTATTCTGTTCAAGTGTTTGTGTCTATAAATTTGTATCAGGTAAGTTTTTTCGTGTTTTTAACTACATTGGTGTGAGGTGTGGTTAATATGCGTTATAAATACTAAAGAATAATGAGCGTAACTCAAAGTTTTAAGGCGCAAAAGGCGGTAAATATATTGTACCCAAGGGAGTAAGATAGCGTAATCACCGTCGGTTAAGGTGACATAGTATGTCATCTTACCCTGAAGTTCTTTACAATGAGTAAAAATTCTTTAAAATCTTACTTACATTTTCAGGCAACTATCAACGAAAGCACACGCGTCATTCGTGGTCAAATGACGATATGACAAAGGCCATTGAAAGCATCAGGGAAAAGAAGATGGGGTGGATTAAGGCATCTAAAACATTCAACGTGCCGGAGGCCACACTTCGTCGTCACTTCGTGAAGGTACCCGTGAATCTTGGTCGTTTAAAGCCTAGCTTTGAAGCTGACATAGAACAACAGTTAGTAGGACACATACATCAATTTGAAGAGATATTCTTCGGGTTTATTACAACTGATATTAGAAAATTGGCATATCAATTTGCGAAAAAGGCAGGATTGCTCAATAGATTCGGCAACGATACACAATTGGTAGATTGGGATTGGTTGAAGGGATTCAGGGAGCGCAGTTTTTCCATCTCGTTAAGGGCTCCTAAAGCCACTTCCGCGACGAGGGCAGGAGCTTTCAATAAGCCTCAGGTAATGAAGTTCTTTGATCTCCTAGACAAGTTGGTGACTGAAAATTATTTTCGCCAACAAGGACTTATACAACGAATTAGTCTGGCCTCAGCACCGTCCAAAAGCCACCAAAAATATTTGCACAAATGGAGAAAAGCAAGTGGGTGCGTTAACAAGTACAGAACGAGGCCAGCATATCTGGATCGCAGTTTGTGCCAATGCTGCTTGGAATTTTGTCCCACCTACAATGATTATCCTAAAAAAGAACTATAAACCTGGATATTTTGATGGAACCTTGTACCTATGTAACGATAGTGGTTACATGGTTGGTGACTTATGTTTCAAATGGATGAAACATTTCGTCAGTTCCACTGGCTGCAACGCTACAAAGTTCATCTGGTCCTCAATGACCACAGTAGTCACAAGAACCTAGAGGCACTAGAGTTTGCTAAGGCCAATTGAGTCATATTGCTGTGTCTGCCGCCGCAGTGCACCCACCGGATGCAGCCAAATGATGTCTCATTTTTTGGACCACTCGATTAACAACCGAGAAATGAGCACCTGGCTAAAAGCGCACGCTGGTAGAACTATAGTGCTGTACCAAGTCACCGGTATTTTTGGAAGAGCTTATAGAAGTGCTGCCACGGTCGAAAAGATAATGAGTGGATTTGAAAAAAGTGGGATTTATCTGTTGTGCTCACATGTTTTTTCCGGATCATTTGTTTCTGCCCAGTGAAGTAACTAAAAATGTTATTGAGAAGGAGGCGGACGACGAAAAATGCGAGGAGAAAACTGAAGACCTTCCTGAATCAGCAACTGGTTTTACAGAATACTTTTCAACAGCCAATCCAATGCGGAGACTAATTCTGAAGATGCTTCTAGATCTTCGTTGTTGAGTACAGCACAGCATTACTATGGATCTTACACCAGTCCGTCTACTTGAGCGTGATTGCCAACTTACTGCTACTTCGTCTACCACCCAGGACATCCTAAATGGTGTTTCTCCACTTCCGAAATCAGTGTCCATAGGGCGAACGAGAAACACAAAGAAGAAAATCTCTGTTTAAAATTTGAAAAAATCCCTTTTCATCAATAAATCGATAAATGGATAAATCATATAAAACCTGTTATAAAAACCCGTTTACATTAAAAGAAAATCGAATTTTAAATACATATTTTTCTATTAAGCTAGAAGTCTTTATGGAGGCAACTTGTGTACCAAATTTTATTAAGCCACTTCACTTTTTTCGAAGTTTTCTTTCAATTTAATTTTTTTTTTTATAATTTGGGATTTAAAAAATTTATATAAAAACTTGTTTCCATGACACACTTGCTGCAGCTAGACTATTTTTCCACCAGATTGTTCTTAAAGATACGTTGTTAATCAGCATATGCCAGAAGTTTTGCCTTTTCTAGATCCTATAAAGGTTTTTAAAATCTTGTAAAATGTCAAGTAGAAATGTTAAAATTACTGTGTTGGAGAATTACAGTTTTAAGAAAATTTGGTTAAAATTAATACTATAATTTAGAAAAAAGTAAACATTAATCTTTATGAGTATTCTGGAACCCTTGGTGGGACTCGCAGTAGAAGAAGGGGCAAATTTAAGAACAAAATCAAAAGTGACATTTATTAACATAGTTTTTACCGCAGTTTAGAAGGATGTTTAATAAAATTGTGCCAATGTAACCACAAGCATAGCTTATTTGTAAGATGCAATGTACAATTTTAATTACAAAAATAAATAATTAATAATAATTACTAATGGTCAGGTCCGGATCATCTGAGTTTATCTTCCCTTCTTCTTTGTAAACTTTCCTTCACAACTGTCCGGTTTTTAGCAATGTCTTCCTTTCCTAGTTATAAATTTCCATTGTTATCGTTACGGTTTTACTTTTAGTTTCCGCTTCATATTATAGTCTTCTCATCTGCTGGTATATAGTTCTCGATTTATTTACTATTTCTTTGCATCCGTATTTCTTTTCATTTCATACGTTTGTGTTTGACCATATTGTTCATTTCTTTATATTTACTGCATGCTTCTTTATTTCTAACCTTTCTCCACCTGCTGGGGTCTGGCATTACCTTTAGGATTTTCAATTAATTCCACGCTTTCCTTGGTTCCATCTAACATTAGTGATAATTTACAGAAACGCAAGGATTCCATGTAACCAACATCCGCTCCCACAGTTAACAGCTTGGTTGGAAATGGACCATATGACAGACATATCGGAAGAGATGCTGATGGATGCTTTGGCAAAAGCAGAACAAGAAGTTTCTCAACGAAGAAAAATGGAGTATCGAATCTGGTCTACGAGTGAGTATATACCGTTTTGGCATTTTTTTCCATATCCTATATATATATATATATATATATATATATATATATATATATATATATATATATATATATATATATACCTTCAATAAAAATAGATGCAGTGAAAAACAAGAAAAAACTAAACATATTTTATATTTTCAGAGGGAGGAGTAGATCCGAAATCTCCAGTGGGTACTGCAGCATCATTTAGCAAAGCAAATAAACAGGCACTCAAATTAGCCAACTCATCACTGCTGTTTGAATTCGCCTCCAATGAGATAATAAATTCTTTGGTGTAAGTAGATTATAAAAAAAGAGTTTCTTTGCCTTGGTAATACCGTATAGAATGGGGTAATTTTAAAGTTGTGGGGTTAAACGTACAACTAATGTATCAGAATAAATACCTTTTTTATTAAAAATACATTTCGAAGTACATTAAAAATCAACGAATATACACAAAATTCGATTACAATTTTATAATTGATAAATATTGTCTGTAGTTCAAGCTTTAGTAACTTTTTCCATTATGATGGCCAAAAACGGAAGCTATGGCATCATGCCTTACAGCTTCAATAGACGCAATGCTAAATATTACTTCACTGCAGATATGCGTGAAGACGCAAACAGTATCAAGTGGCTCAAGACTATAACAAGTAGGCAAATTCAAACCAAGTGACCTGATTGGCCATTTGAAGATTCTGGAAATTATTCCATTGAAGTCCCTCGCCAAACCCGCATATCAAGTACCGGCTAAACTGGACTTATAGTTTAACTGGACGTGGTCATAAGTCACCGCCAAGCATGGGACAAAGATAGTAAAAGACTGACAAGCAACTCATCTCTATGGTATAGAGACGGGTCTAGACAAATGGGGCAATCTTTAGACTCGGTTAGTCATTAGGAAAAACTTCCACCATCTTCCAAGCAGAAATCCTTGCTTTAAATTTGTGTGCACAGGGGTGCATACAAAGACGACTCAGAAATGAAGAAATCTACATCCTCTCAGACAGTCAGGCAGTACTAAAGTCTCTGAGATCTTTCAAAACAGAATCTTAACTGACCTGGGACTACAAAAATCCTTGAAGCAACTGGTTATGAGCAACAAAGTAACATTGATGTTGGTACTAGTGCATCAAGGTATTAAAGAAAATGAGAAAGCAGATAGCCTTCAAAAAGGTCAGCAACAACACCATTATATGGTTCAGAGCTCTATTGTGGACTAACAAAAAGGCATGTAATAAATGAACTTGATACTTGGGAGAGGAACCACATGCTGCCATGCTGGAGGAAAACTCCACGCTTAGAGCAGGCAAAACGGTTCATCACCATATCAACAGAGAAGTCTGAACTGTTTTTTGAATCGAACAGCAACGATTTGAGATATATCACGGGAATTTTCTTGGGACACTCCCGAGTAAGGTATCACCTCATGAGTATGGGTAAGGCGCACAGTGAAAACTGCAGATACTGCACTGAAGCAGCAGAAACGACAGAACACTTGCTATCGAACTGCAAGGCTCAGTTCTGCAAAAGACTCAAATGCATTGGTGGGGTGACTTTAACATTATAGCAAATTGGTAAAATAATAAGATAGTAGACTATACCTATAATAAATCTGGAGATGTGAAACAACTATTATAAAATAGAATAATGCACAAAAGACCCATTAGGGTCGCGGCGCTGAGAGGCTAAGGCCTTTAGCCTCTCATTAAACCATCTACAATCTTATTTTTCGATGATGCTATTTTTTGTCATGGCATTGCCAACTAAACATTTTTCGTCAATAAGAGTGCGCTGTTTTGCCTCATATCGGTCCTCCTTGATGCGAAATGCATTTACGTAGTCAAATTGTGATGAAAAATAGAAGTGTTTTTAATGAGTCGTATAGGCTCTCAGCGTAACTACAAGTGAATTGAGATAGTAATATTAAAAGTAATATGTATTATTGATATCAGTCATACAATGTAATTTAAACAACAACAAAATAACAGGGGGGTGTAGCTTGTGTTTGTGAGCTACAATTTGGTATAAAATTAGAAACAATTACTTAAACAATTAAGCAAATCCAAGTGAAACAGCAAACAAAAACATAACGTTTAGAAATACGAAAACACGTCAAAAAATATCCACCATAATGAATTATTTACTTGCACATCGTTAATACGTGTGGACGTATGGTATCGGCGACAAAAAATTCAAAAAAAAAACGTCTGGCTGTTAGTAGGCGCAATAACTTTCGATCGAATTGAGATATCATCTGCAAATTTCGTATCCAGTTAGCACCCGACAAAGTAACGCTTCGAATTATTTTTGGGTAGGGGGTAGGGGATAAATAGGGGTGATTTGGTGAAAATTTGCATTTTTTTATTAAAACTCGAGTAATATAAGGTTGTTTTTGAGTAAGGTTGTTTCAGGAGGTAGGGGATAAATCAGGGGATTTGATGAAAACTGAATTTTTTTCGTATAAACTCGAGGATGGGTACAGGAATACGAATATTTTCTTTGTGGTCAAGTCATGGACCCTAAATTCATTTCATGAGAATATCTTTCTGAGAAGAGTAAATCGTCACAGCTATGTGGAAGTTATGATTCAATTTGCAGCACTATTCTCCATTTTAATTTGGATAGTAGCTACAGTACTCTCTTAATTTTTTTTCTAACATTTGTTTTATTGATATCGTATTCTACCCTGTAATTAAATTCCTATATTTTAGATTATTATACTTTTTTTTCCTTTAGAACTCGTAGAAGACGACGCCAGGTCTTTGACGGGAACGTATTATCCTCAGTTTTCCGAGACGAGGTATCCGAAGGACTCCAAAACGTTGATATATCTTCTCTTATTCCATCGACAGTACTAGACCTCGACAATCAACAGTGTGAAGAAAGCGGCCCTTGTGATCCAAACACACCATTCCGGACATTTTCTGGTCACTGCAACAACCTGAGAAATCCGCAACTTGGCAAAAGTCTAACAACTTTTTCTAGATTGTTGCCTAGCGTTTACGATGATGGGGTATCAAAACCTAGAAGTATAGGTGTTACTGGAGCGGCCCTACCTAGCCCAAGAGTGGTTTCAACAGTCATGCACCCAGACATCAGTAACTTGCACAAACGTTATACTATGATGACCATGCAGTTCGCCCAGTTTTTGGATCACGATCTGACGATGACACCGATTCATAAAGGTATGTATGAAAGATGCCAAACTATATTTTTCTCTTCTTCAGTTTACGTTCATATTTGGATATACGCTTTTTCGAAACCTTGTAACGATAGATTTAAATGCTTGTACTGTCTTCCACACTGATCTGGAGCAAGTTAGGAAGTAGTAGTAGTAGTAGTAGTAGTAGTAGTAGTAGTAGTAGTAGTAGTAGTAGTAGTAGTAGTTTTTTTTTTGGAGGGGAAACCGCTTGGCGAAAGATGCTGGCTCATGGCTTCTGATGCATCCAACAGTGTCGGGCGCAACTCCGACTAAAACCCCTCTTGTTCTGCCTTCAGGCTTGCCCGTTTCACCATTTCTGATATTCACAGGCTGCCGCAGGTTTATTTGTCATTCTTTCTTGCCTTATATGTTGATATTCCTTTGGTGTCTCTCATTTTCTTCCCGCTTCTTCTGCTTCATAATATTCACCATCATGTTGTGAAGTGTATCCCAGCTTTCCCTGGATTCGATCATTTCAGGGATTATATTTGCTATAGTCAGCTTAGATTTTAATTTCGCCTCTACTTCTTCTCTTGCATCGCTCCATTTTGGACACTCAAAGATCACATGTTCGACCGAGTCTACACTATTCACACAATACACACAGAGATCGGATGTCTCCAGTCCCATTCTTTTAGTGTATGCGCCAAAAGATCCATGGCCCGTAAGGATCTGCGTCAGCCAAAAATCCAACTTCCGATGCTCGCACTTCACCCATGCCGTCAGGTCTCCTATAAGAGACTTTGTCCACTGTCCTTTCTCAGTGTTGCTGTTCCACTCTTCCTGCCACTCTTTCATAATATGTTCCCTTATATTGATTTTATCATCTTGACCAGCTTGGTGGATTTGTACCCTCTCTTCTACTTGTAGTTTTATGGGGATAATTCCTGTGATAACATTTAAAGGCTTTGTCGACACCGTTCTATACGCCGATGCAATACGCAACAAGATCTTCCGTTGTACTCGCTCCAGCATTTCCCTATATCTTTTATATTTGAGGACACTATGCCATATTGGTGCGCCATAAAGCACGATATTGTGCACTACGGTGCCCAAAACTGCCCTCTTCGAGCTGCTAGGGCCCCCTACGTTTGGAAACAATCTTGTCAAGATGGAGACTCTGGTTTCGGCTTTTTTTACAGTTTCCACTACATGCTGTTTGAATGTTCTTCCCTGGTCTACATATATTCCTAAGTAGTTTACGGTGTTTTTTGGTTTTATTTGTAAGTCTCTTATGTTAAAGCAGATGTTGTTGCGGTCTCTCTTACCTTTTAGAATCAGCGCCTCTGTTTTATTTGGTTCCAACTCCAATTTATGGTGAACTAGCCATCGGTCTATTCTCCTGAGGCACTCATTTGCTTGCGCTATTAGCGACTTTTCGTCCTCAGCGGCCACCACTAGTGCGAGGTCATCAGCAAAAGCTATGGTCCTAGCCGTTCCAATAAGTGGTACCCCCAGCACTCCATCGTAAAGGATATTCCACAATGTGGGCCCCAAGACCGAGCCCTGCGGGACGCCCATTGGTGCGGGAATCTCCTCTCCTTTGTTACAGACTACCCTACGATCTTTCAAGTAGTCCGACACCGTGTTCACCAAATATGCTGATATGTTTCTGCGCCTCAGTTCTCTAATGATCAGACTGTGCCTGGCGAGTAGTAGTAGTAGTAGTAGTAGTAGTAGTAGTAGTAGTAGTAGTAGTAGTAGTAGTAGTAGTAGCAGTGGTGGGGAGGATAACGCCAGGCAAGTAGGCCACAATGGGCCCTTTTTGCCAACCCCGGCAATCCAGCGACCATGCTCTACACCTCCTGGGTTCCGTCGCCAAACCGCTTCGACCTCGAAATGTAGGCCATGACGGTCCTCCATTGGACGGTACTTACCTGGTTCCTCTGCAGAGTCCTCGAACCGAACAATTCTGTTCAAAGGCTCCCAAAAGCCTCGCATTCACACAGGTAGTGGTAAGACGTATCTTCATTCTCGCCGCATTCCTGGCAAATGGGATCCCTCTCGACACATATTAATGTGAGGTGTCTTCTAAGAGCGCAGTGACCTGTCAGCACGCCAATGATGCGGCGAAACGCAGGTCAACTCCTACCGAGTAGCCAGACAGTATTATCTCTGTCCGGTCCCTCCACGAAGTCCCACGTCTGCCTACAGCCACCGGCCGACCCCCAGTGCCCCTCCATGGCCTCCTCCGTCCACCTGTCTAAGACGACAGAGACCGTCTTCCTACTTATGCCTATCGCAGGCTCCGGGCCACAGAACGACCGCCGGGAACCAAGCCTTGCGAGATCATTCACCACCTCATTGCCCGCTACGACACAGTGTCCCGGAACCCACACCAGTTGCACCTCCTTTGTCCTGGATAGTCCTTTAAGGGCGTCAGCGCACCCCTGAACCAGTGTTGACCTAATACTGGCCGCGCAGACTGCCCGGAAGACCGCCTGGCTATCCGAGCAAATACACCTTTCTCGGGGCTCATCCTCACATCCTGTCGATTGGCTACAGACAGGATAGCGTACACCTCCGTTTCTAATGCCGTGGTATATGCGCCCAGAGCATAACTCTCGCGTAACCCCAGGCTGTCGATGTATATTCCTGCCCCGGAGGATTGTTGATCCTCCAGCCGCGAGCCGTCGGTAAAACAGACCAGGCTTGCGGGCTGGAATGCAACCTCATTTTCCCTCCACTGATCCCTACTGGGGATTCTGAGGGTATATGGCCTAGTCCACCTAATATCGTCCTCTGCATTCCGTACCTTAATGGTGGAAAGCAAGTTAGGAAAGGGAAGCCGCAAATTTAGGAGGGGAGTAGTAGATTCTGGATATGGATAGGCCACCTTGCTTAAACTGTTTTAACTGCCAGAATTGCTTCTTTGGTTGCTTGGCCGGAGCTACATTAGAAGTAATTTTCAGCCAAGCAAATATCAAGTTTGCTGCTTATTCTATTTTTGACTATGATTAACGGAATCTTCGCCACATAACTATACACCTAGTGACCTATGCTGGTTGCATTTGCGCGCGTTTATAGTGTTTGGAATAGTAATGCCTTAACTCTTAATGAACTAACCAGTTCTTCCAAATTATATCATTCCGCCTGCCACAAATAAATATGAAAACGTAATCTAGGCCATGTTAATCCAAAACCAATTGCAACGCTTTGGATGCATTCCAGAATAGTGCCAGATGTAGTGTAACTATAACAGACTAATAGAAAGAACTATTGCACCCAATTTTGATTTTGAAAGTGGTGTGATACGTTTTCGGTATGTGTGGTAATCTTATCAGCTCCCTCTAAGCATTATAATGGTTATAGCATACTAATGACTAAAAGCAAATACACATGCAAAAGAGAAATTTTAATGCGAATAGACTCTTGTTTATTTATACTAAATCAACTTTTTTTCTAGGTTTCCACGAATCAATTCCTGATTGCAGATCATGTGACAGTGCACGATCCGTTCATCCAGAATGCCATCCCTTCCCTGTGCCACCGGGTGATCACTATTATCCAGAAGTAAATATAACCTCAGGCCAGAGATTATGTTTTCCATTTATGAGGTCGCTGCCAGGTCAACTGCAACTGGGTCCACGCGAACAGGTCAACCAGAACACCGCCTATCTAGATGCTTCGCAAGTTTATGGCGAAAATACTTGCGTGGCTAGAGAACTCAAAGGTTTTGGTGGTAGAATGAATGCCACGGTTCATCCAGTGAAAGGAAAAGATTTACTTCCGCAGAGTGACCACCATCCTGAATGTAAAGCGAAGTCTGGGTACTGTTTTATAGCAGGTAATTTGCATTGTATCTACTGGTAGTTATTTTAAAATTATATGTTATATAATACAGAGCAGCCCATCATTATGGGTTTCTGTATCTCTTGATCTCTCAATTTTAATATAAAATCAATAGAAGCATGATACGCGCAATTTGGAGAACTTAATTCATCACAATGCAATGTTTAGACCTAACTTTTAGTTAGCCTCATCAGATCAGGAATGAATCTTTTTTTTTACTTTTGAATTTAAGTAAGTTGGGCGCAATCGCAATATTTGGATACCAAAAACCTTTTACTGCCTTGTGTACATTTACTTTTGGAACTCCTGTATAGTGTGTTCCATTTTAATAAGTGGTAAGATGCTTCTTTTCCCTCGGAGCCCACGCAACGGTGTTTCAGGCCGAAATGTACGCCATCCTGCACTGTGTGCGGGAGATCAAGAGGAGGGACTACACCAACAAGCGGATCCTCATAGCCACAGACAGCCAGGTAGCCCTTAAGGCACCAAGTAGCACACATGTAAATTCCTGGCTGGTGAGTGAGTGCCGAGACGAGACGAGCAACCTGGCTGGACAGAATAAGGTGACCATCATCTAGGTGCCGGGTCACTCGGGGAGTCAAAGGCAATGAAGAAGCTGACAGTCTCGCTAAGAGAGGGTCAGCAGAACAGTTTATGGGACCAGAACCGGCTCTGTTGGTGACAAAGAGGGGCGGACTGTCCAGGGCTCAGACATGGGAAGTCCATAATTGACGAACCCAGTTCAAATAGAGCTGTGGAGCTGCTAAATCTTAGCAGAGGACAGCTCAGAAACATAACAGGTCTCTTGACTCTCTTGGCGGGACACATGACCGTCAAGAAACACCTGCATAAAGTAGGGCGGTTCGAGGGGGACTTCGAATGCAGACTCTGCGACGAGAGGGAGGAATCAACCCAGCACATCTTGTGCAAGTGTAAAGCTCTGGACCGCAAAAGACAACTGATTTACGGTCAGTCTAGACCGGAGACAGAGCAATATAAAACTTCACCCTACCAATCATTGTGCAGACTAGTTGAGGGCACAGTGATTTTGGAATGGGTGGAGTAAGACTGAGGGTATGCACAATCAACCAAAGGTTGCAGTGCTATCGGGGCGGCAAGGCTGCGGACGAGTCCTGAGGGAAAAAAAAAGATGCTTCTTTTGAGTAAGTGAAGTTTGGAACCTGTGATTAGCACTGATAAGTAAAATTCGGAGAACCCAATTCATCACAATACAGTTTTTAGACCTGACGATCGTTTCGCTGACAAAGTTAGCGTCATCAGATCAGAGATGAATTTATTCACTAGATCGGGGATGAATTTATTCATCCCTTTGATGACACTAACTTTGTTAGCGAAACGATCGTCAGGTCAGGTCAGGTCATTAAAATGGAACATACTATACAGGTCTTCCAAAAGTAAATGTAGACAGATCAGTGGTAGGTTTTTGCTATCAAAATATTTTGATTGCGCCAAACTTACTTCAATCCAAAAATCAAAACTTAAAGAGATGCAGCGTGTTAAAGTAAGGAATCAAATTTTGTACTTTAAACATTCTGTATCCCTTTTAATGTTTACTTTTGTACTAAGATAAGTTTGCTAAAAAGCAACAATCAACCGAAACTTGATGTTCCAAAATTTCGAACGGTAGACCCCGTCTAATACAGTTGTTATGTTTGCTTAATCAAAGATTTTAATTTTTACTTTGTCTAACCTAGTTTGTAATAAACAATTATCTTCAGGTGACGGTAGAGCTTCCGAACAGCCAGGCTTGACAACCATACATACAATTTTCATGCGAGAACACAACAGAATCGTAGAAGGTTTAAGGCAAATCAATCCGCATTGGGACGATGAGAAACTCTTCGAACATACCAGGAGAATAAATGTAGCCATTAACCAACACATAACCTACAATGAATTCCTTCCGAGAGTTCTGAGCTGGAACGCCATGAACCTATATGACCTTAAACTGCTACCTCGGGGATACTACAAAGATTATAACCCTACTTGTAATCCAGCTATAATGAACGAATTTGCTTGTGCCGCGTTTAGAATAGGACATTCATTACTCAGGCCACACATACCTAGACTCAGTCCCAATTATCAAATTATTGACCCGCCAATATTGCTAAGAGATGGCTTTTTTAGACCAGACATGCTATTACAGGTAAAACAAGATCGATAAAAGTACCTTTGTTAAATATAAACTTGATTTTTTATTCTAGTCTGGTATGATAGACGAAATATCAAGGGGTCTAGTATCGACTCCTGTGGAAACCTTGGACCAGTTTATTACTGGCGAAGTAACTAATCATTTATTTGAAGACAGAAAAATACCATTTTCTGGAATTGATCTCATAGCACTTAATATACAAAGAGGTAAGTGGATTTTGCAATTTGAGACTTTTATTTTAATACAGGATAGGGCGCGTAAGGCCTTGGTTAGCCGAATATGATGAAATAATCCTAATAAAAATCTGTAAATTTCTATACAATTCCATATTTGATAAGAGCGAGTTTAATAAATAAAAAGGTTCTAAAAAATTGAAAGCGAGAAAAACTCTAACCATCATGTTCTTACAGACTGTGAATACTACAGTGTTAATATCTCCCCAATGCTGAAATCCAGTGGCGTCAATTCGGTAACGCTATGTGGCCAAAGGTGTGGGGTATTATTTGCACTATTGCTGTCCTCAAAAATTTCATACAGAAAAGCTGAAGCTAGGCCAAACTTATGAGCTGGTGCTCTATCTTGTTGGTACCTATCCGTCCTCGTTCTTCGGGGTTTGTTCAGTTAATGATACCAAAATGACGAAGTTTTTTTTTCGAATTATCGTGAAAAAACTGTTTAACACAGGGGTATGGTCATTTTACATTGGATTTCGGGATGACTACCTTTTTAGCGGCTACAAATAAAACTAGCTTCCTTTGATAGTACCTTATATAACATATGTAACAGTAGTAAAAAGGGATTTCAAAAGTGCATCGCAGCCGAAATATACAGGATGATTCATTAGGTGAGCGAGATTCATATATCAGTAACTATGGCAACTAGACCTTCGGGGACAAAACTGTTCTAAAGGTTTTTTCGAGTACAATACAGATGATTTTTTTTTGTTTTCTTATTCCTTTCACCAGATCGCGCTTTTTCGCTTAAAACTTTTTGAAGGCTGTTATCTCAAAATATTCCTATTACAATGATATCTTCTGTTTACTTTTTCTGAAACCCCAAGTCTTGTTGTATATTTTTTATCTGAATTACGAACCTTTTATGCACGGTGTTCACCGGAATCGTTTAGAATAGCTATCTCCGTCATTATGGGAGCTACGGTGTTATTAAGAAGTGAGGAATTTTTCACCTTTTCACGAACATCTTGATTCTAACGCCAGAAAGAAAACAATTGCGCATCGAATTCCTGAGATTGACATATTTAGTTTATTTTTCCAAGTGAAACGCTAGGTATTTTCCCGGTTAGTTCAACTGTAAATTCGATTGTCCATCTTATGATGCTAACAAAAAAACCATTTGCGCAGAGAAATGTCGAAGGGGTATGGTCATTTTACATTTGTTTTTGGATGGTCACTTTTTTAGAGGTCACAAATAAAACTAGGATGCCTTGATAGTACCTCACACAACATATGCAGTAGCGGTAAAAAAATATTTGAAAAGTGCATCGGAACCGAGATAACAGAGCGATTCATTAGGTGAGCGACATTCTTATCTCGGTAACTATGGCAACTAGTTAATAATATAATATAATATTTTTTTACCACTATTACATATGTTGTGTGAGGTAGTATCAAGGCATGCTAGTTTTATTTGTGGTCGCTAAAAAAGTGATCATCCCAAAACCAAATGTAAAATGACCATACCCGTTTGAGATTTCTCTGCGCAAATGCTTTTTTGACGTAAGAATCGAGATACATGTGAAAAGTCAAACAACTGTCCCATTTGAACCACATTGTAGCTCCAATAATAACGGAGATGACTATTGTAAACTATTTCCGTGAACAAGCATATCCAGATCTGGATATCTCTAGAACTATGCAGAACCGACTGGAACATGTTAGCATCATAAGATGGACAATCGAATTTGCAGTTGAACTAGCCGGGGAAATGCCGAGGGTTCCACTTATAAAGATAAACTTAATATGTCAATCTCAGAAATTCGGTGCGCAATTCTTGTTCTTTTTGGCGTTAGAATCGAGATGCTCGTGAAAAGCTAAACAATTTTCCACATTTGAATCACATGGTAGATCCAATAATGACAAAGATAGCTATTCTAGATGATTCCCGTGAACACCCTGTATAAGAGTTTCGTAACCCAGGAAAAATACAAAGAAGATAACACTGTAATAGGAATATTTTGAGATAACAGCCTTAAAAAAGTTTTAACCGGAAAAGCGTTATCTGGTGGCAAGAATAAGAGAATAAAAAGATATCATCTGAATTGTACCTGAAAAAACCTTTCGAACAGTTTTTTCCCAGAAGCTTCAGTTGCGAGATATGAATGTCGCAAACCTAATGAATCACCCTGTATATCTCGGCTCCGATGTACTTTTGAAATCTTTTTTTACAACTGTTTAATATGTTGTATGAGGTACTATCAAAGTATACTAGTTTAATTCGTGGCCGCTAAAATGTGGTCATCACAAAATGACCATACCCCTTTTCCTGTAAAAAATTTTTTACAAAATCTTCGTAAAAAGGTTTTTATATAATTTTCGTGTAACATTAATTGGGCCAATTTTTGTAAAAAAAATGGCAAATTTTCATGTAAGAAATTGCTTGAAAATGTTCATGTAGAAAATGTTTTTTGGAATTTTTATCAAAATAGTTTTTGTGAATAATTATATCATGGTAGGTGTAGTTTTTGCATAAATTGCTTGAATAGGTTTGTCGATCGGGAAAATCGGACCAGTTTTTTCTGGAAAATATTAAGTTTATTCGGGAAATTTTTGTGCTTTTTCAAACAATAAAGTTATTTTGAGAAAATATGGTATATAGTTTCTACTATAAGTGTTATTCCACCAACCAAATTTGATGTCTTTCCTTCAAAAAGAGACAAATTTGGCCTTAAAACTATTTTTACGCAAATTCGCTACCATAACGCACTTTCTTGCTATTTGTATCTTAAACATTATTTGTATCTTAAACATTTACCAGCTCCTTTTACATGGCCTTTTAACTACCTTAGTAGATATGAGATAATAATTAAATAAGTTTAAGTAACAAAACTCTAATTGGTGGCCACATTTAGAACCGACAAACATTTAGTCTTAGTTTTTGCGAACCACGTTTGCTGATTGTAACCGAGTATTAAGTTATTTTTATTTTCAGCCCGCGATCATGGTGTACCATCTTACAACAACTATAGAGCATTATGTAATTTGAAGAGAGCAACAACATTTGAAGATCTGCGACGAGAGATGCCACCTGAAGTTATTGCTAGATTGAAGAGAATATATCCCACAGTCGATGATATTGATCTTTTCCCTGGCGGCTTGAGTGAAAGACCATTGCAAGGAGGACTTGTTGGTCCTACGTTTGCCTGCATTATCGCACTTCAATTTAGGCAGCTCAGAAAATGTGACAGATTCTGGTAAGTACTTAAATATTGCAACGTGACCCTTTCCTAATTGAATATTTTTAACTATTTCTCGGGCGCCAGTGCTAAAATTATTGAGGAAGTCAGCACTCTTGCAGGGAGTCTTGTTTTTATCAATCCTCTTTACTAAGTTGCTTTTGATAGGCAACATAGCCCGGCGTAAATTCAGTGGAGAAGGAAGGGCCCTGAGTCTGAAAGCAAAGAGGAATTATCCACTTTTTTATTTAGCCATATCCCATGTTAAGGTTTAGAGATTCCTTCAGCAGCTGCCACTTTAACTTATACAAAAATGAATCTCTTTAGGATTAAAGAGTGAGAAGCGCCATCTCTGGGTTTGTGACGGCTGGAATCCTAGATCCGTCACAAACTCAGAGATAGTGCTCCGTGCTATTCTCCACTACATGTAATGACAATGCCTGCCTTAAGGTCGACTTCTTGAAGCGTATATATGACATAGTAATAAGCTCCAACAAAGACGAAACCGGTAAATGTCTCCTCTGGTGATTACTGCTCCAGAGTGGTGTAATTCGACACTTGTCGTGGTATTAGCCAGGAGAGTAGCTGTTATAGCATGCTAGTTTATATTCCCACAACTCACTTCTTGTTGTGTGTACGAGGAAGCTGCTGTGGGAGCCTAGAACAATCACAAACCCGGAGATGGCGCTTCCTGCTGTTCTCCATATTTAGCTAAGATCAACCTCCAAAATGTTTATGACTTTCCAAGTTTTAGAATTTGAAATCTAAATAAATGATGGATATGAACATATTAACTGAAATCCAAATCCTAAAATACCTGTAAAAATTTTTTTACAGGTACGAAAACGATGATCCAGTTGTCCGATTCACTGAACCTCAACTGGCCGAAATTCGAAAAATCACATTAGCAAAAGTAATATGCGACAATCTGGATGTGGTATCAGATATGCAAAGGGCAGCTTTCGATTTGCCCTCTAACTTTTTGAATCCCCGGGTTCCGTGCCATTCGCTACCTCACATTGACCTTTCGGCATGGAGGGAATCGAGTATCCAAGGTTGTGTCATTGGAGACAGGCATGTTCAGATTGGAGAATCCGCCTTCCCAAGCCCTTGTACTAGCTGTATTTGTACAACAGAAGGGGTAAGTAAACAATTAATATCTATATTTTCAAACTAGCGATAAAAGTGTATAAAGTCTTTTTAAATAACTGACTCGGTGATCAGCAATGGCCATTAATGGCTGAGTTGAACACTCCAGTTTTTTATAATGAATTTTAAACTAAATGCGAAGCGATCTATTAGATACTTGGTAGCGCAATAACAGAGGCCCTAATCATCAATTCGTGGTGCCATGAGCTTAGTGACGATGTCAGGGCGGAGAATGCCCGCAGTAATAGGAATGACGGAGAATATATTCAATAAATGCATTATTTATCTACAAACTGACGGGAAAATGCATAGAGCTGGTAAGAGAAAGGAGAAACAAAAATGAACGACTAAGGATTCTCCATCTACTGGATGATGTGTTAAGAAACGTTTAACCAAAAATTGATGACAAAATGGAAAGTAATGAAAAAGTAAGGATATGACTGTGAAATTGGATAAAGATTTGGACCGCTTTTCATTTGACGGCACAGCAAACATCCATCATTTGAGGCCAGGAGAGGAAAGGAGCTGGTGGTGAAATTTATGTCTATAGGTTTTGCCATAGACCAGAAACGTCGGGCATTGTTTGGGCACGGGGCGACTTTATCCCTTATTGACTGGTGGAAATAGGTTTTGACTTGATTGATTATCTGTTTAAACCTGTTCGTTGTACAAAAGCGGCGTAAGTTTCGGGTTTTTGCGCCAAAAATTGTAGGCAGAACTTTTAGTAACTGCTGCTTTTCGGCCAACTTTTATTGAACCAGGGTTTTGGTTTGGAATTAACATATTTCGATGAATCAGAAATTTATATTTTTCATGCCTAATAAGCTCATTTCAGTAATGTAGTTGACGAATTCCCTGGGATTTTTTTGAAAAGAGACATCTGCTTATGGAAACGAAGAGCAGCATTTTTTTAATTTGTCCCATTCAGCAACATTTTCCTTTTCTTGTGTGTGTCATGTTTGTGGTTTTGAAGGTTTTGTTTTTGGTTAGGTGAGTTATGGCTACGCAATCAGTTTACACACATTTCATCCAGGTTCTAGCTGTTTCAGGAAACCGTGGCCTCAGTAACGCCTTTCGGTAACACAGGTTTGGACCCCTTCCAAGCGCATCCTGGCAGAACCGGTGCGTTGGGATTTTTAGTCATTTAGCAGCCTCGCAATGGGTTCGAGCCATTGCACTGACTGGCGCCCATCCTGCGAACCGTTTCAAATACGTACCTTCGATCAAAGAAACACTGTGCTGCAGATTTCTGGACTACCTCTGAGCCGTTGCTTGATTCGCCATGAGCTAACCCAAAAGGCAATTGCCGGCATTTAGACCAAGTAGTGACCGTAACATATTCCACGTCATCAGCATCTATAAGGTTATATAATAGTACTCTCCAGGCCCGAAAGTCTCTACCACCTTTTGAGATTATGCGCTGGGATGGAAAGGACATCAGGTAATGTGGAAATGAATTAGGTAGTTCAGAACCATAATGGGAAAAAGTTTGTTGGACATCGGCATCAGCTGCTCCAGTTAATTGCCTCTTACGATAGGCAGGAGATTCTTTGGGCCTGTGATTTTCATGACCCCGGACCCATAGGGGACAAAGTATGAAGTATTACAAAGTAGGACTTTTATACAGTCAAAGTGCTTTTTTTAATTTACCACTCCTTCTGTTGTAACCTTCTTTAAATTATTTCAGGAAACCATGTTGCAAAGTAGAGACGAATGGTGACAGGAATGACAACAACTTAATTAAATTAGATAGGATAATTTGGATATGTTGACATTTTGTAATTATACAAAATAGGATCTTGATATCCGAATAAATAAATAGTTAATGAAAACTAACTATGTATTTAAAATTAATAACGAATAAAAATCATAATAAATGTTTCAAATAGCCACCTTGATCCATTGCACAAGAGTCTACACGTCGGCGCTTAGAACTGCGTAACTATTAAAAATTTCAGGAGAATCTTAGATTACCCTGCATAATTTAATTATGTCGTTTCTTAGGTTTTCTAGGTTTTGAACGGAAGTCTTATACACCAAAAACTTAAATTTCATCCATTGCTGGAGTTCTAACTTCGCATGGGCGACCATCATATTTTCTTTTTGTGAACGTGCCAGTTTCTCGCAGTCGTTGATGAAGCCGTACAAACAACGTATTGAGGATACATATCAGCATATATTCTAGGCGCTTCTAAGGCATTAATATTGGCAAGACCGTAATCGAAAAGCATAGCGGTGCATTTCTTCAATCGAACACAACTCCATCTAGATGAATTTGCACAAAAAGGTTCTCAAAATAATCACAGTACCTATTACCACTAAATGACGATTGGTTGTACACAGTCTCTGTTTATAACACTTTGTGTTAATTATAACTGCGGTGACAACATACCACCTGGTTCCGCACCGAGATGGCGACCTTGTCGTCCGGCTCACAGTATTGACATAAATTGCAGTTTGATTAAAGTTATATACTATGTCAATTATGCATCTTATCAGTCATACGTATTGTAGATCGGATATGATAATGACGACCCCGACTTCCCAATGAAAAAGGTAACTGTGACCAGTGTTCACAGATCGCCTTAAAAACAACTTTGGCGATATTCCTGTTTTCCGCAGCATTCCCGAACTCGAGGCTGCAGTGGATAAACCACCAAAATCAAATGTTCTATCAAACATGCATTAAGGACGTATTCCACCACAAACAATCTGCCGCCTTGTCGGTCTAGGTTCAGAGAAATGATACTAGAAAAGAACCTCTTCGCTCCACCCCAGACACATACATCGAGCCCACTACTTACGAAGAAATTGCCCTAATAATCAAATCTCTAAAAAATAGGAAAGCTCCTGGATATGTTGGAATCTCTAACCTACCTCGTAAAGCAGTAGTATGCATAGTCACGATTATAAATGCCGTGCTAATCCATTATGTGAAAACTGGAACCTGTGAAGAGCACTAATAAGTACACTTGGGGAACCCAAATCACCACAACACATATTTCAGAGACCTTACGATCGTTTCGTTGACCATGTCAACATCTTCAGAGGAAGAAAATTTCTAAATTAAACTACTAGCTACCGTGTATTTATATCGCGTCTAGGTAAACGAACTAGCCCGAAGTAAAATTGTCGTCGAAGAGCCATCGTTTGTTTATTGTGTAGTGAAACTACGAGGTCGAAGACCTGCTTTAATCTTCTGGTCGACAAATTTATGAGCCCTTATCTAATATAAGGATAATAGGCTTAAAAGAAACGGTACCGAGTTATTTAAGGAATCACCACGTTCCCTTTCGATCTAGAAATTTACTATGTGGATATTGGAGCAAGCCGACAACCACATCTGGCGAGACAAACACAGTAACCTCCGCTCATCTTTTTATATAGAAAACTAAACCCGGGTGTTTGGCTCACATTGTTAACTCTAACAAAGGATAAATAATTCAACTGAAATACTACATAAAAAGTATATTTATATTGATTTTAATTCTTCGTAAACAGTATTTATATTGACTTCATAAATACACAGAAAACGAAAGGTTCTTTAAGTCGAGACAAGCGTAGAGATTAGTATATGTATAGACCGGCAGAGTTATTGACAGTAATTTATTATTCTACCAGACAAATTAGGAGTGTTTAAGTGGTCAAATGCAAAGTGAAAATAAAGGGCTTGAAATTAAAGGTGCCGCACGATTCAATGAAGTTTTGTCATTAATCGACCTTGATATAAAAATACTTTCTAATGAATCAAGCATAGTTTGATGTCTAACATTTTTGACAACTTTCAAATTTTCTTTGTCAATGTGGTGGTTATTATCCCATATATGTTGTGGCACACACGATTTGTCCACCGTACCATATCGTAAATGTGCAAGATGTTCACGAAATCTGGTGGCTATGTTTCTCCTAGTTTGACCCACGTATTTAAGATTGCAATCTTTGCAACTAATCTCATAATTAATAATCTCGACGACAATTTTACTTTGGACTAGTTCGTTACCTAGACGCGATATAAATACACGGTAGTTAGTAAATTAATTTAGAATTTTTTTTCCTCTGAAGATGTTGACATGTTCAACGAAACGATTGTAAGGTCTCTGAAATATGTGTTGTGGTGATTTGGGTTCTCCAAGTGTACTTATGCCGTGCTAATATTTCAACATTTTCCGTCCAAGTGGAAACTTGCCGATATGATTAACATTTCAAAGTCCAACAAATACCCGCTGTTTCCCCAAAATTATAGGCCAATTAGTCTACTCCCCGTCGTCGCCAAAATCGCCGAGAGATTAATTCAAAAACATAATCATCATACACCTCTGGGAACCATGTCATTCCGGACGAGCAATTCGGATTTAAACACCAGTACCCAACCGCAAACCAAGTCCTCCATGTGGTAGAAAACATCGCCGAATGATTTAACAAAAATAAGTCAACTGGTGCAATATTTCTCGAAATTGCTCAAGCCTTCGACAAGGTTTGGCATGCAGGCGTCCTCAACAATGAACATTACCCCCTCCCTCCGATACTCCTTATCAGGCCATAACTGAAACAGAGGAAGTCGCCCAGACCGGCCACCCGTAGGATTCTGCTATCTCCCAGCTGCTGTACAATATATTTGTCGCAGACATTCCGGCACAAGGTCTATACCGCCGTAGAAGGCCTGCAAGAAATCATGTCTAGCCATAAACGCCGACAAATGTTCAGCAGGTGTATTTTTCAAGAGGAGACACACACCTCATGATCACATATCCTGACAACACTCCACCAAATACCTAGGGTTCTCCTCGACAAACGCTTAGCATGGCGCCCCCATGTCCAACATGCCCGACAGAAAGCTACGATGTTCATTCCGACGTTCTTTCCACTTCTTAGCAGAAACTCCAAATTGTCCATGAACAATAAACTGCTCATGTACAAAGTCATAATCCGGCCAGTTTTACCCATGCATCTCCCACATGAGTCAGTGGGGCTGACACACACATCAATACCCCCTAAATCGTCCAGAATAAAATTCTGAAAATAGTTACCGGAGCGCCATGGTTTGTCAGAAACAGTTAGATTCACTCTGATCTGAAAATTCCCTCAGTACTTTATAACAACTATCCACCACTCAGTTCGCCGAAGCTGCTTCTCATCCAAACCCTGTTCTCCGTAGTGCCACCGACTACGATGAGCAACTACCACTAAGGCATAAGCGTCCAATGCTTATCTTGATCCGCTAAGGCCATTGCGGCAAACAAAATGGAAACATTCAAAATCCCAACGTCATGTGTGAAATCATTCCGAAGAATGTATGGACCAAGATCGGGTACCTCAGGGACGGGGGATTTTGTGGGTGCGAGTCTCACACTACCTCAAATTCCCACACACTGCTGTGTGTGATTGCGTGTCTCCATTAGGATTTCTCACTCCCGTATCCAAAAAAATTATGCTATGTAATAGAAATTCAATTATATTTCCTTTAGAAATCGTTTAATATGCGAAAAAAATACACGAGACCTTTTTTCTTAAAAATTAACTAGCCTATTTAAAACGTTTTAAAATGACGATATAACTGGAAAAACGTTACGTGTGGAACAAGTTCTAGGGGTGGCTTTTTATACCTCTTACAACCTTACGGAAAAATTAACAAATTGTACACAGAATGTCTTCTCAATAGCAGACAACCTCTACTTAATTTCGTTTCCTTCACTTCTTCCGTATTTGAGAAAAAATAAAAACTACTTTTCGGCACCATTTTTATGTGGTCGCATTTTCACAATTGGGGGGTGATTTACTTATTAGTGAATTTTCTTTAAAAAAATTCACTAATGAGGAGATCCCGACTTTTGAATTTTGAAAAAATTTCTTCAAATGAGCGCTAATTAGGCCCTCCAGAAAACATATCCGGGGTCAGTTTCAATTTTTATATGTTTATATATATATATATATATATATATATATATATATATATATATATATATATATATATATATATATATATATATATATATATATATATATATATATATATATATATATATATATATATATATATATATATATATATATATATATATATATATATATATATATATATATATATATATATATATATATATATATATATATATATATATATATATATATGTATCACACCGATAACTCAAAAAATAATGGGCCGATTTTGATTAAATTTGGTCAAAAAATTCCTTTTGCAAATGGCTTGGATGAGTTTGTTAGCCAGGAAAATCTGCCCAGGTTTTCCCGGAAAATTTTGTGTTTTCTTTCGAAAAAAATTATATCTCCGGAATTAACAAAGTAAGGGCAACCAAATTTGGTACGCAGGTTTACATTCTTATAGGTAAGTCACCTACCAAAATTTAGCTATGTAGGTCAAAAGACAAAAAAGTTATAGGCATTTAAAGAAAAATAAATTGGGGTTTTCCTCAAAACGTCAAAGTGGCGATTTAAAATGACAAAATTGGCAACATTTAGGCAAAGAACTTGAATCTAATACGGGCTATAGAAATAAAGTGTCTCAAGAAGGATGTTTTACAAACCCTAAAGTCTTAGTTTCAATCGTCATTGTCCTTCATTTTACTAAAATATTCCCAGAAAATTCATTTCAAATAGAGCCTGTCTCTGATGCTTGGCAGTAGCCTTAGCTATAGAGTTTATCGTTTAATGGTATATAATTTTTGTGGAATTTTCGTAAAAAATCAATAAAGCTCAATATATCCGTTATTATATAAGATATGAAAATTTTTTGTATATATTAATTATAGGGTGTCTTGAGCTACATCTTAAAATAATATTTCTACAATCACAGGATGGCCCATAAGTCGTTGGTGATACAAATTTCCATTTTTTTTTAATCAATCACGCCTTATGTTATTGCATTTTTGCATTTTCGATCGAAATATAATGCATGTTTGTAAGAAAAGAAATTCTGGACGCAGCAAGTGCGTTATGGTAGCGAATTTTAATCAAATGTTTCATATTTGAACAGCTCAATTTGCCATTAACCTATAAGGTTGACCAAGAAACGTGTTTTTTCGGGAACACTTTAAGTTTACTTTTGGAAATTTTTGTACATTTTCACACAATGAAGTTATTTTGATGAAACAAGGCACATTGTTTTTACTATATAGGTTATACTGATAACCAAATTTAATGCCTGCTTTCTTTAAAAAAAACACACATATTTGTTATTAACAACATTTTTATGAAAATTCACTACCATAACGCACTTGCTGCGTCCAGAATTTTTATGTGATAGTCAGAGAAAAATCTCTACATATTGATTTAGTATTTTCTGAAAGCTTTAAGATTCCCAGAAAGCGTCTTGCAACACCACAAAGAAAGACGTCCAAATAAGATATGTATTTTTTTCTTTTATAGGGCCAATGTGCTTCTCTAAGAGTAACAGACTGCACCCAGTTGCTAAGGGAATGGTCCAGAGAATCAGTATTAAGAGACGATGTCTGCACAGCCCAGTGTGGCTTTTTACTGCGGAACAATGCTCCCAATCCCATTCAAACAGACTTAAGGCCGCCGGCTTCCGGAAGAAATATCAAAGCTAGACAGCTACGACCTTCAAGATTTCAACAGAGACGTCCGAATTTCTCAGAATTTAAATTTCCTGACTTATCTAGCTTTATAGCCAAGTGAATCTCTGAATAACATTAATTTTGTATATAAAAGACTGCTATTTCCATTTTATATTATAAGACGATACTTGTAAGTTGATTGTATATTTTAAATAAGTTGTTATTTTTTTGTATTTATTATTATATGAATAATTGTTTGACGAGTTAAGTAAATACGTAAATCTTACTATTAGGATATTTATAAAAATACTGCGTCCACTTAAAAAAGTTTGACATTAACTTATTTCTGTACATATAAACTGTACAAGGATGTAGAATATTTGTCTTTTCCGAGTGTCAGTGCTCAAATCTTCTTTTCTGTATTACAAAAATATATCGATACTTGGTCATTTGATCAGGCTGGAGAAACTGGTAAAAATCACATGAAATCTTGGTCAGCTATTTTTTATTCTCGAAAAATAGTTTCAGATAATTTGAGCTTTGAAACAATTTAAGAATATTTTTGAAAATACTCTTATGACAGAAAATTCACGACTTTTCTGGCTTGAATAACAGATCGAGAATTGTTTCTGTATTTTCCATCTTATTTAAAAAGTGTTTTGTGATATTTTTGCGCATTTTATTTTAATAAGAATATAAATTATAATATTAATCAATCTTAAGTTGTGTTGTTGAAAAGACATTATATGCATCTGCTATCATTTTGAAAACACCAAAAATATTTTTTTATTTTTATTTTTACCTTTTTTACAATATTTATGTTTTCTAAGAAATGTTTAATCATAACAAAGAACAAGACGCAATATGAATAAAGTGAATTGACTATACAAGAAAAAATTAAGTTGTGTAGTTTTTACAGGTAAATTATTTTGCCATTTTATTGTGTTTGATTTACATTTTTTAGTATATCCAGCCGTTCTACGTTTTTTACACATTATTTTAATTTGAGACTTAGCTTAAGTGGTAAATTTGGTATCCATATGGCAAATTTTACAATTTAAATAGATTTAAAAAATATTTCCAAATATATTACGCATTTATAAGGTTCCACTTAAAATTAAAATTCAAGACAAGAAGAAACATTATAATAATCCAATATAACATTAACTATTTCTCGGCTCACAAGTTTTAATGTGTTTTAATCATTACTTATGTACGTTGTGTACTTTGGAGGAATTCATACAAGTAGGAATAATTATTTTGTAAAGATTAACAACAAATGCAATGCAAAAATAATGTATTAGTTATTAAAGTACGTATTAATTTTTAATTAGAAAATATGCATTTGGTAAAGCTATGTTAGACAATTGCTTTTTGTATTTTAATGCTAACAAAATACACCTACAAAAATGCAATTTTGTGTAGAATTTAGTCTACAAAAAGTATAAGAAATAGTTATAACAGTAAAAATTAAAAAACAATTTGCACTAGATTTTTAAATATAGGTAATCAACAATTTAAAATAGAGGCAAAACACAATCAGGAGGGATGTTTTGATAAACTAAACCAATGCAGCTAGTATAAGTTCTTCAAGTAAAAGTTGCTTTTTTTAGTGACACCCTAAACTCTAAAGGAATGGTAAATATTACATTTCGTATGCAAAAGCAGCACTGCCATGTTTCAAGATCGCAAAGACAAACTGTGTTAATATTAGGCAAAAAATTAACTGACCAATCTTGGAGTTAGCATTTCCAACCAAACAGTTTATAAGAAATGTTATTATGTGCAAAAATTTTAGCACATGGGTAAACGCCAGCGATAAACACCTCATTTCTTTGCCTTTTTCAATATGCCACTAACTTATAGGTACTGGTGATTTTTTAATCCTATAACTTCCTAATAGCAAAATCTAGCAAGTATATTTTTGCAGTAGTTTCTATCTATTAAGGCATAACTTTGCAGTGTCTTACGACATTTTAGCCAAATTGTTAGCAATATTAAAAAATCATTTTTTATTGCTTGCATCTAATTTTGGCATGTATGTAGAACCCTGAGGTCGCACTATCTTGGCCACACCAGTAATATTTTCTAATATTTTTTACAAAAACCTGTGTATTGAGTTTGCTAGAGCTACACTTTTTTCCCGATTGTAATATTAATTCATTCATTAAATAATATCAGAGCTGAATATCGTGTGCCTCTGAACCGAAGGGTACTGGGTTCGATCCCAGGGTACTCCTTCCACTTTTTCAGTACATACTGTACAATTAACATCAACCGAGGTTGTGGCATTGTATTTGAGCAAGTTGAATGTCTGCACGTTCCGCGTTTCGAATGGGGCGTAAAGCCGTCGGTGCCGTGTCCATGCGATGTTGGGCACGTTAAAGATCCCTACCCTCCTTACAGAAAGGGAGGTGTTCCGTAAAATTTCCAGGATAGTGAGGTGAAACTGCTCCCTGGCGTCGGTGATTGACCATATAGTCGCGGAAATGGGCGGACGTTAAAGAAATAAAAACACATAATAAATAATATCGAAGCATCTAACGTTTACAATGTTTACAAAATGTTAATGGTCTGCAAACCTCAGCCCCGCATCTAGAGAGAAAAGCCGTGGCCACTGCTTCGGCTGCAACTTCAATGTGCGGCAAAATTGTGGCACATCGACAAAGTTCGTTGAAAAATCGATTATTAGTTGCAAACTGAAATCTGGACGAATAGGCTTAAATGGCGTCAACCAGACAAGATGGTCGGCAAAACATGTGGCTGCAAAAGCTCTTCTAAATACATTACCGGAAATGGTCAAATCCTTCAAAGGAATTCAAGAACTTTTCTTAAGGTTGACAATCCTGAATCTACAGTTTGCTACAGAGGCTTTGCTAACCATTTTAAATCCAGCTATTCTAAAAGTAATCATACTGATACACCTAACACCATCTCACCGACCAACATGTCAACACTTCGCACTTCACAGAGAATGACGTTTTAGAATCTATAAAGGAATGAGGCCGAAAATGACTAGTGGTCCTGATGGTGTGCCGGTTTATGTATTACGTGAGTGCCATTTTCTATTGCGTGCCCATTAATTTCTTTTTAACTCTCATTAACTGCGGTCAAGTTCCCACCCCCAGTGAAAGCAGGGTAAGGTATGCCCGGTTTTAAAAAAAGGTGAGAAGCATTAAATGGTTGATTATCGTCCAATTACAATATTGTCGAATTTTCCAAAATTTTTTGAATGTTTACTATATACTCGTAATAAGTAGAATTTACTCGCTTATAAAAAATTCACTTTCAGGCTGTCAACATGTATATATTTTTAGCAGATCGTCAGTAACTAACTTACTAGATATAACTCAGTATATATCAGAATTACTTAATCAAAACATACAGGTTGATTTTGTATACAGATCTGTCAAAGGCCTTCAATCACCTGGTCCATAGTCTCCTCCTTTATAAGGTGAAATGTCTTGGTCTAAAGCTCTGTGTCGGCTTCTGTCCTCTAATCTGTCTAAACGGCAGCGGTATGTAGAGTACAATGGATTCAAATCTTTTGCCTACTGTTCAGCATCTGGCGTACCACAGGATTCCAACCTAGGTCCTCTTCTGTTTACCATATTTATCAACGATTTATGTGACCTGTTGGGCTATATTATTCTAATTCAAAGTACGAAGCAGTTCATCTGCTACATGCTGTGAAGAATTGTGAATTTATTATCAACTTGGTACTTGGGCTGATCTTGTTCGATTTGTCGAAGATATAGAAGTCTCGCTGATTACGTCGTAATAATGAAAGATCTGACCAAAACATCGCAAAAAGTGAGAGAAAATGCTATGGAATGTTAGATAGAAGAGGAGGGTACAACTGTAGCGAAAAAGTTTTGGGTTGACACTATTCTGCCAAATAAACAAATTCCGAAGCGCAAAAAGAACTGATCAACTGTGCGAGGAAGAATCGCGAACACTTCAACCTGTTCAATGATTCTCTAAAGCATTAAAGATTGTATTTGGTCGAATCATATCAGAAATTAAAAAGTAGGTGGTAATGAAAAATTAAATATGTCGACTGAAGAACTGCCAAAGAATAGAGCAGATTTAGCACGAACATATAAGCGAACACATTGGAGTTGTGCCAGAAACTCGCCGCTAGTACAAGCCCCAATTTTATTCGGCTAACTCTTTCACTTTCGCGCAAGAGATCTACGCCCATGATTTGCAGGATGCGTTCCCAATATTTGTATTGCACTCCAAGCTTAAACTAATTAAATACTATCTGCAAACATCAATCAACCAGGATCGTTTATCAAGTCTCGCAAAACCACACATAAAATTAATTCTGACGAGGCCATAGACTTATTTGCAGAACAAAAGTCTCTCAGAGTACAATTTTAATTTTCGTTACTGATTCCGGAATATTTTAATAGCGTTAGTGATTGTGTTTTTAAGCATATAACTTTTGTTTTGATATGTATCTTTCCTTTGCAACAAAAAATGACAGAATTTCTTAGTATAAAATGGATTTTAGGAATTATATCAAACCCTTCCATACTTAAACATGTTCGTGCTCGTTAAAAAAAATTAGAACTTGTTAAAGAACCTTAAGGGATAATGAGCGATCGATGAGAGCGACAGTTCTAAGCTTTTGCCCCGCCTCGAAAAATCCAAAATCCACTGCCGGCAAAGCTATCATATATTATTTGGTTGTCAAACCGCATTATTAAGATCTTTGGAAATTTTCTTTATGATTTATTTCAATATTTGGTTTCATCCTAACATTCGTCTTGTAGGGTGAATTCGCCGGTTTTCGGCCTTTTAACAGTTTTGCAAAAACTATTAGTCCGCGATCTTACTGCTTCAAAAATAGTCTTCATGCGTTTTACTATTCAAAAAACTGTTATCTTAAACTTGCCAGAAATGAAACAAGCAAATTTAATATTTTTAGCCGTTTTAGACCACCATGGACAATTATGGGCCAATGATATACCAATTATCGGCCAGTACATCCGGTTTTCATCCTCGATATTGCATATTTTTGGCCACTGCTGAAATTATCTGAAGGATTAAACTACGATCAAACTAGGTAATTACCTAGGGTTATCAAAATAATAAAATACTAATATCTTTAGATAAATTATATATTTTATAGACATATTAAATAAAAAACATAGGCATCATGTACCTCACATGCTTATTAACTTATTAAAAATTATAAACAAAAGTCGATGCACATAAAATTAAAACCGAATTACATTCTTATTAAGATATGTACCTAACGACAATAAACAATAGTAATATAGCTACCTACACCTAATATAGGTATTCTGGAAATTTAATTATGTACAAAGAAACAAATATAATCTTGTGATGCTGCTAGTTCATACTCCATGCCAACGAGTTCTGTGCATTTCATATGAAACCAGTTTGAGCATTTATCGCAACCGATATTCTTATCTTCTTCTATCTCCGTGTCACTTTCTAATTCCTCACTGCATGAAGCGCATTTGATTTTTTGTATGCTTTCTGTACTTTCAGCCTCTTCTAATTCAATTGAATTTTCATCCTTTTTCGTTTTTCTACTTGGAATGCATTTGTTTTTATTTACTGTCTTCTTTTTTGTTGACTGCTTTCTAACGTCTTCCTTTTTAGCATTAGAAGTTGCTCTTATTTGTTTTCTCTTTTCTATTTCTTCTCTTTTCTTCTTCTTAATCTTGTCTTGGGTTTGGAAGTGTTTTCTCCAGGCTGCCAAAGATATAGCACTGGGAAATTTATTATTTGCATTTTTCTTTTTTGACTGAATTAAATTAGGATACTTAAGTGGCGAATAAAAGAATCATTTAGAGTTATGTCATTTTCATTTCCTTCATCTGCTTTTACTGCTGAGAATCTGTTTTTCTCTTTTTTGTTTGAAATATCATTCAACACATTTTCTGAAGTCTGGTTTTGACCTTCAGGTGGCTCTGATTCATTGTTTATTGTTAATATGCCATTGTTTGTGTCTAATTTACTATTTGATTCTGTTTCAATGTTGACTTCTACTTCGTTATTCAATGTTTCTGGTTTACTTCCTTTACATTGTTTTCTTCTGTTTTAGTTGTGGCTTCTACTTCATAGCACGCATTCGTCTCGTTGTTTGCTTCTGCTACATTGCTTAATTCAGTTTCATTTGTGTCTGCTGCTATTTCAGAGCGCGCTTTCGCTTCGTTGTGTCCTTCTGCTACATTGCTCACATCGGTTACAATTGTTTGCAGTTCACCATATGTTTCTGCGTCCTGGCATGCTTCTGATTGATTGTTTATTTCTGCTTCACTGTTTGTATTGCAGTATTGTATTGTATTGTTGAATAGGACTGTGAGTAGTCAGCTTCGTATTTACCACATATTACTTTATTGATTTCTGTCGGTTTTTCACCTCCTTTGTCTAACTTTTGTACAGCACTACCTTCTATTCCATCTGAACTCGGAGGTCCTGATCCTGGCTTTGTGGGCTCCGATATGAATTCATCAACGGCGTTGATTAATTCATTTGCCATATGTCGGTTTTTGTCTTGTTTTATGGTATCTTCTGCTTCTGTCATAACAATAATATGTTCTACTGGAACCAAAGTTGTCACTCAGTGGTACAACTGACCCAACTAACTCATCAGGATTGCCATTATTGAGGCTAGAATGGGGTTCTTTCAATAGAACGTTTTCTAATATGTTAATCTCTGCAAGAATAACATCAACATTAATGCCATAACTAACCAATGTATCGCCAATTTTGCCCATGACTCTTTTCGATACTCTAATATCACTTAATGAGACTCCTTCTGAACCAGTGTCTTCTTTCAATGGAAATTTTTGTTTTTCCAGAATGTTTTTAACACACTTTGTGTAGTCAACCATATTAGGATTGAACGGAAAAAGTCCGCACTTTTTTAAGACCGTTGATAATGCAACTTCTCATATCCATGTTAGACAAACATTCGTTGAACACCTTGCAGAAATTTGTTTTTGTGACGGAACAATTGATGTTTTCTTGTCGACTTTGCCAGCGATTCACTGTATTTTTCCATTCTGTTTTTAGAGGTTTAAAAACGCTGACATCTGCTGGTTGCAGAATATGAGTCGTGTTCGGTGGGAGAGCGTAAAGTATAATGCCGTTTTGTTCGCAAAACTCGCTAAGCGACATTGTCATATGGGACTTATGTCCATCAATGAAGAGAAGTTGTTGGCAGAAGGTGGCATAAATTAATGTTCTAGAGAGAGGATAACTGGCCGAAAATGGGCACACGGATTATTTATGTAGACGTGTCACAATTACACTATTTTGCACGGTTTTATATTCAAATGGCCGAAAGCGGCAGTGGCCGGTTAACCGGCTAACTTACCCTAACTGTATAATAATCAAGGAACCAAACTCAGTTATGTATAATTTCAACCCTTAACCACAACGTATATGCTTATCCTGTGCCTTGACTCCCATATAACTACATAATAATCCTAGATTAAAATCGATTAAATACATAATGACTATTGATAAACTTAAAATTACATAAAATCTTGAAACATACTGTGCAAATTACAACTACATATCTTCATCTTGCACCTGTATCTTCCTTTTTCCATATGCAAGTAATTTTCACATGTTTTGTAATATTTTTCGTGTTGATATTAATAAACAGATTTTGTGATATATTATAATAATAGATGTTTTGTAATAAATATCACTGCTAAATATATCACAGATAGTCAGTATTTTTTATTGTTTTAAAATGCCAAATGCATATTACTCTTTGCCCATTAGTTAAAAATATTATTTTCTACAGACATAAGGTGCTACTTGTAGGTACATTGTTAGAACATATGTTTATAATAAATTATTAGGGTATTTTTTTATATAAATATATTTCATAATATAAAATAGGCCACGTTTTTATTACTACCCACTGCCTATAACTTATATAATTGTGTGTTGTTGAATATATTCATAAATATTTTTCATAAAATTTTGGTTTATATTTTTTCTCAGGCTCCTTAAATTCCATTATAATCCTGTGACCAATATTTTGTTGTAAAAATATAACATACTGTTACAAAGCACTTCAATAGACGTAGGTGCGGTGTTGCCACATCTCCAGAATTTCTCTAGAAAGGAGGGGAAGGTACGGCGAGTATATAAAAGCGAGAGCAAGCCAGCCCGAGGGAGTTCAGTAAGATAATGTGGTAGTGACTTGAAGAAGCAGTGTAAAGTGTTAAGAGAGTAGTGACTGTAGTACCAGATTAGTGACTTTTGTTGAGAGTAGTAATTGTAAGGCCAGTAAATGAAGTGTTTTGTGAGAGAGACATTCTAGAAATTTTATTGTATCCATATTTAAAGTGTAAATAAAGTTGTTTTGTTAAAATTAAAAGTCTCACTTACACAGTTCACGGGCGGATTCAGAAGTGTTCGGACGTCTGATCGTAGCGTGAAAATTTTAAGTGCGTTCTTAGTGAAAACAAATAAGTATTATGAGCCTTAATAAAGACATTAAAGTTGATCCACCAGATAAGGCCAAAGAACATGACACATGGATGGACATAGAAGACGATACGGTGACAAAAAAAACAGGAATAGGAGAAGAAAATGAACAGATACACTCAAATACACAATCACAAAATAGAAACCTATTATTAAAAAATCCACAGATTACACATAATACACAGACACAAATTACACTACCACATAATATTAGAAGGGAACAGGTAAGCGAAGAATTATTAATTAATCCAGTAATTTTAAATCAAAATTCTTTCCACAACTCTCAATTAATATCGCAGTCGGGTTTATCAGCTCTTGGCAGCACGGGCTTATCACAAGAAAAAGAGAAGGTCACGGAAGAAACAAACCAAAATATAAATAATCAATTATTCCCAAAACAAAAATATTTATATCGAACAGCTGATACAGGGCCATACATAGTCTACGTACAAAATAAAAACGGAAATGTAGGTCGGTTGCATAGAATAGGAGTAGCAAGGTTAATTAGGAATTGCGAGCCAGATATACAGGACTCTATCAATTGTATAGCTAGTGTAGGCATTAATAAATTAAAAATTGAATTTTCAACCGCATCTAGCGCCAATAAATTAATAAATTCAAAGGAACTATCCAACAAGGATTACGAAGCATACATGCCCCAATATTTAGCAAGAAGGCAAGGTATAATTAAACACGTCGATGTGGATATTTCAGAAACAGAGTTAAAAGAACTTATTAAACCAAGATATGGCAACATTGTAGAAGTGTTAGACGTTCGGCGTATGAATCGTAGAGTGTTTCAAGACGGGAAGTTGAACTTTATTCCTACACAAACAATATTAGTGTCATTCAAAGGTAAAGTACTGCCTACACAGATAGTTATAGAAAAATTAATATTTGATGTAGAGCCTTATGTACAACGAGTTGTACAATGTCTAAAATGCTTAAGATACGGTCACATTAGCGCGCAATGTAAGGGTCGCGAGAGATGCAAGAGATGCGGTGGTGAACATGACAACAAAAATTGCACATCACAGGAACCGCCAAAATGTGTTGTTTGCACAGGAGAACACGAAGCCACAAATCGACAACTTTGCCCAGAATTTAGTAGACAAAAAAATATAAAAATTATTATGGGTAAAGAAAATGTTTCATACAAGGAAGCTATTAGGAAATACGAGTCTAGTTATTCAGGCGTTTTAAAAACGGTGCAAGGATCATCAAATACCAGTGGCGATAGCAAGACCGGACACTATTTTACACAAATAAAAAGAAAACGAGCAACCGTCTCCACACCAGAGGGAAGTATAAGTCCAACGTTAGAAGCGCATAGACAAATTATACATTTCCCACCACTTCCATCTAAACCCATTCAGAATCCTTATTCTCCACAATACTCCAGGAAAAGGTTAGGTAATAGCAGTGATTCTAATTTTAATTCATGCACAGTTTTGTTACATAGTTTAAGAGACTTGGTAAATAATCAAAATAAAACATTTTCATATGAAGAGTTAAGGGAAAAGGTTAAATTTATATTAAGTCAAAATTCACACCCATTATAATGCAATGGAATGCACGGTCAGTGGTTTCAAATAAAGGTGAATTTGAGAAATTTATTTTTGATTATGACGTAACGGTAGCATTGATATGCGAGACGTGGCT
The DNA here is from genome assembly GCA_964006375.1 of Tillus elongatus. NCBI lineage: Eukaryota > Metazoa > Arthropoda > Insecta > Coleoptera > Cleridae > Tillus > Tillus elongatus. The sequence continues at coordinate 107,664,177 of OZ023268.1, read as the reverse complement.
AAAAAATAATGTAAATTTTAGAATAAAAGGGTTTAACACAATCCGAAAAGACAGAGACGATGGATGGGGTGGAGTAGCCATCCTGATAAAAAATAGTTTATTTTTTACTGAATTATCAAATTTTCATAATATTAGTGGAGTTATGTGTATAGGTGCAAAAATTAAGTTAAATAAATGCAAAAGCATAAATTTTTATTCATTATATGTTAAGCCCAATTTAAGCATAACAAAAGAGGAGTGGGAAGATTTCTTTTCCAGTTTGGAAAAACCATTCGTTGTAGGGGGGGACTTTAACAGTCATAATTTTGCCTGGGGTTGCAACTGGAATGATAGCAAAGGAAATAATCTTTTGGCTGCGGTAGAGGATAGTCATTTGGTTTTTCTAAATTCAGGTGAAGAGACACTTGTTCGCTGTCCTGGCTCAAGTAATATGTCGGCCGTTGACTTGACCATAGTTTCGGCTGACATAGCCGCGGATTTTGAGTGGAGCGTAAATGAAGACACATTAGGGTCAGATCATTATGCTATTGTGTATAAAATAAATTGTAGTATCTCAAATACCACTTACAATAATAACAAGGAACACATTCCAAATATGCAAAGGCGAAGTCAATTTAATTTGAGAAGGGCAGACTGGCAACTGTTTTCTTTAGTGATATCCGAGGAAACCGAAGATATCGAAAATGTTGAATATAATAATTTTATTTCAAAAATCGAAAGCGCCGCAAATAAATCGATACCACTGAAGAGGGTATTTGCAAGTCAGTTCTTTTCAAAAGTGTGGTGGAATTCAGATTGTAAATTAGCAATATCTAATAAAAAGGCAGCATATAGAAGATATAAAAACAATCCCACGAAAGACAATTATGAACAATATAATAGATCAGTGGCCATCACTAAAAGAACTATACTAAACAGCAAAAGAATTACCTGGAGGGATTTTTGCCAAAAATTGAATAGAAACACCCCAATAAAAGAAGTATGGTCACATATAAGGAAGATAAGTAGTACGTTATCAACACCCCGGAGTACTTTGACTACCGAAGCAATAGCAGAAGAGCTACTAAATAAATTGGCACCATCCTGGGTACCGCAGCTTCAAGAGATTGATCAACACACAATACCAAGCACAGAAGGGCACCCACTCTCAAAAAAGTTCACCATTGACGAATTACAGAAGGCCGTCCAAGATAAGAAATTATCGACTCCAGGATTTGACAACATTCACTATGCAATGCTAAGCAACTTACCACTAGAACAGAAGCATATCCTTCTTAAGATAATTAATGATATATGGAAGAGTGGTAATATACCACAATCCTGGAAAACGCACATAATGATTACGTTTTTGAAAGCCGGGCGAGACCCACAACTCTTAAATTCGTACCGGACAATATCCTTGGCTTCCTGTGTACTTAAGACACTCGAAAGAATGATTAAACACCGATTAGTGAGGTGGTTAGAATTAAATGACAAGATTCCAAATACGCAACTAGGCTTTAGAAGAGGGTATTCAACGGAAGAAAGTGTCGCCCATTTAGTAACAGACATTAACACTTCCTTTACCAGCAAAAAGTCTGTAACAGCCGCCTTCATAGACATAGAGAGTGCATACGACAACGTGTGCTTAAACATATTGACCCAAAGAATGTGCAGCATTGGTATACCCAGTAGTTTTGCTCATAGGATAGTACGCCTATATGAAAACCGCATCATTTACTTACAAGTAAAGGACAAACTGGTAGGACCAAGATTATTGAATAAAGGCTTACCTCAAGGGTGTATACTGAGTCCAGTACTTTATTTAATTTACACAATCCCCATTGACCAGATCATAGGCAACGAAGTAAACGTATTGCAATATGCAGACGATATATGTCTATATGTCAAAAAATGCGAAGTAAATGAAGGCTTCAGTAAACTTAATGATGCAATGAATAGTTTGAATAACTGGACGGAAGCTAATGGTCTAAGTATATCAGCCTATAAAAGCAAAGTATGTGTATTCAACAAAAAACACGCTAATCCAACATCCAGTGTTGTTTTAGGCGATAAGATTCTACCAGTACATAACACGGTAACATTTTTAGGCATAGTTCTGGATAGAAAACTCCTGTGGAAAGATCACATAAGCACTATTATAGCAAGAACCGAAAAGGGGATAAACATATTAAGAGTACTAGCTGGCAAAGCCTGGGGTGCAGATCCAGATATCGCATTAATGATATATAGATCGTTCATCAGATCAATAATAGATTATGGATCCATTTTGTATAACCAAGCAGCAAAAACTCATCTTAAAAAGCTCGAAGTTGTCCAGAACAAATGCTTGAGAACTTGCATAGGCGCCCTAAACAGCACACCAATTTGTAGCCTGTTAGCCGAGTGTTCCGAATCGCCAATCAACATTCGAAGGTCGATGCTGTCCACCAGGTTTTTATTGAAAATACATGCCAAACAAAGCAGTCTCATTAACAAGATATGCAATCTAAATGTTCTAGACCTTACACACCCATACTGGAAAAATAAGAAAGCTCCAGCATTGGTAGAAGAATATAGAGATATACTAATAAAGCTGCAAGATGACATATGGGTTGACAAATACAACAGCATTTATAGACTACCAGAGAAAATTCCAGACACACCCATTATATTTCTGACAGACTATTCAATATTTCCGATAGAAGTGAGAAACAGACTATTTGATTTTGATTTGGAAAATATGGTACCAGACAATTACATCCTGTTTACAGACGCCTCCAAGTTAGAGAAGAAAGTAGCATTGGCCATATGGGACCCACAAAAAGATCTTAGTAAAAATATGCAAGTAAAAGAACTGTTTCCTATATGCACTGCAGAGTTCATAGCTATAATAGAAGCATTAGATATTGCTAAGACCATTGACCATACCAACTTTGTAATTGTAACAGACAGTAAAAGTACACTTGAAAAGCTAGCCAAGTTAAATGGGACTTCACAGTGTAACTATTTGCATGAGATTTACACACGGAGGATTAATACCTTACATAAACAAAATAAAAAAGTAACTTTGATTTGGGTTAAGGGACACTGTGGAATCGCAGGTAACGAGATTGCCGACAAACAGGCAAAAGAAGCATTGACTAGCGGCGTTATGTTAGATTACAAATATTTTTACAAGGATGTATACTCCTATGTGACATCACTGCACCAAAAAGAATGGCATGATCAATTTATTAGAGATACGAATGGGGCATATTATAGGAGTATACAACCTACAATACCTAAAAAACCATGGTTCATCAAAAGCAACCTTAGCAGGCAAGAAATTAAAATTATATGTAGACTTAGGTTTAATCATGCCCTTGTACCAAAACATCTATTTAAATTAAGGTTAGCTGATAGTCCGCTTTGTGGATGTGGTGAATTGGGTGACCCAGAGCACACCCTGCTGAATTGCAGCTTATCCGCAGCGTATATAACAACATTTGTAGACAAGGTTTGTGGGCTAAAAAGTGTACAAATACCATTTAATTTGCCGCAACTACTAGAATCCAAAAACATTATAATATATAAATTAATCACCAACCATGTCAAATATCTAAAAATAAAGATATAGATATACGTAGTGAATATTTAGTTTTAGGGGTAGGTGTGTGTATGAGGAGTGGGTACAGATGTGTGTACGTGTGGGTGCTTGTGTGAGTTGGAAACAATCTAATCAAATTAATTTAAGATCACTATATGTATAGTTATATAAGTCACCTAATGTCTGTCCTAGTGTAATACCTTTACTTACCGTGGCCCTTCTGTGTTGTGGTAGATAAGTTGCTCTGACAGGCCCCAGGGCATGAAGATGTGTGTTCCCTGTCTGATATCCCTCAATAAAAATGATAAGGAAAAAATACTAATAGTTATGGCAATAATAGATGGTAAAATATGTAGTAGGTAATAAGTTTGTTAAAGTAGGTGTTGGGTAATGTGTAAAGTATAGTGATCTCATACACAGTTTGCTACACCCAATGAGGGTAGATATTAATTAACGGCGACATAGAAAAATCGAACGACAGTAATTGTGCGAATGGTTAACCTAAACCGCAGCCAAAAAACCGAACAATGAATGAATGAAAAGTCTCACTTATCCAGAACCCGGAGAAAACGCAACAATTTGGTGTCAGAAGTGGGATAAGTGAGTGAAGAAGTGAAGTAAGCTAGCTGTAAATGGTAAACACCAGATCGACTGACTACGACGAGATGGCTGAAATCAAAGAGTTGATGGACTTACTGAAGAGACAACGCGAAGAAGACAAAGAAGACCTCAAGAAGCAACGCGAAGAAGACGAGAGAAGACGACAAGAGGAGGAACAGAGGCGTCTTGAAGATAAAGAAGAACTCAAGAAGCAACGAGAAGAAGACGAACAACGGCGACAAGAAGATGAAAGAAGGCGGCGCGAAGAAGAAGAGATAAGACGACAAGAGGAGGAACAGAGGCGTCTTGAAGACAAAGAAGACATCCGAAGTATGTTCCATGATATGAGAGTCGATGTAAAAGAAGAAATTGAACAGGTTAACGAACAAATAGAAAATGTGGACAAGAAAGTAGAAAATGTGGACAAGAAAGTAGTAGATGTGGAAAATACAATAGGAGTGGTAAACAGGAAAGTAGAAAATGTAACAGAGGATTTGAACAAACGATGGGAAGAAGTGGAGGGGTTGAAAGAACAAATGAAGATGATGATGAAAGGCACAGAAGTCAGACATAGAGAACTGACAGAGCAGGTGATGGGCCAGACTGACAGAACTCAACCAAGAGGAGTTACTGGAATGTCCCCAGTTCAAAATCGTCCGGAGGAAGGTATACCAATCGTGCAGCAGCCTCATGGAACCTTGAAGCCGCCGACTTTTGACGGAGAAACATCGTGGCCCATGTACAGGAGGCAGTTTGAGGCGGCAGCTCTCAGCAATGGGTGGAGCGAACAACAGGCAGCAACTGCTCTAATTCTCTCGCTTCGAGGTAAAGCCCTAGAAATCCTCCAGAACATCCCGGAGTCGAAACAGCAAAACTACTTAACAGTGATACAGGCCCTAGATTTGAGATATGGTAACAAGTACATGAGCCAGGTCTACCAGACAAAACTAAAGTCAAGGGTCCAAAAGCCAAATGAGACGCTGCAAGAATTTAGTGCCGAAGTGGAGAAAATTGTGCGACTGGCATATCCCCAAGCCCCAGAAGAATTTGTCAACCAGATTAGCGTCCAGACCTTCATCGATGGGGTACTTGACGATGAAATGCAACAAGCTTTAAGGCTCGGAAGGTTAAAAACACTTACAGACTGCGTCATTTATGGTTTGGAATTTGAAGCAGCCAAGAATGCATCTCAACCTCGCCGCAACAGGCTGCGCGAAGTGAAGGAGATAGAGGACCATGCAGACACGACAGAGGAACTAAGGCGAGAAATCAAGTTGATGAAGGAAGCCATAAGCAAGCTCACTGCAACGGTTGGAGCACGTAGGACGAAAGCAGATTGGTCAGACATAGAATGCTACAAGTGTGGTAGGAAAGGGCACATAAGTAGGCAGTGCTTACAAACCCAACAGGTAGCTCGCAGAAGACAAGAATATACCAACAGGGAGCGCCATCAGGGAAAACGACCTGACGCCAGTGTAGGTGGGCGACACGTGGCATACGAGACCCAAGGCCCCAAGGTAAGGGTCTCCACTATCCGACGCTACCGCGAGAGCCTCGTTATACCTGGCAGCATAGACGGAAGACAATGCAGTTTCACCATCGATACTGGTGCTACTAGATCCGTTGTACGTCCAGACATGTTGCCAAACAGGTCCGCACTCACGACCAACAAACAGCCTGTGTTGGAGACGGCAAAAGGAGATAGGATACCTGTGCATGGAGAGGCCACTGTTTTCATTAGGCTGGGCAGTACTGAGCTACAGGTAAGGGCTGTCGTCGCAGAAATCGTCGACGAATTTATTCTGGGCCTGGATTTAATGGAAGATTTCGATGTCCTGTCAGTAGACTTCCAGAATAAGATCTTGAAAATCGGTAACGAAGAGTTGTATTTATCTCCAACAGCAGGCGAAGCTAATCCCAGGGTGAGACTTATTGTCGACGAGGATACGCGGATTCCTGGTAACAGTGAGAAGATTGTCAGAGCCAGACTAGAGAAGAAACTTGATGGTATGTCTGCTCTCATAGCGGAGCCCCTAAAAGATAGACATGATGGTGCCCTCGTCGCACGATGCTTAGTAGACCCGAAGAGGACAATACCCATAAGAGTGGCTAACGTGCAAACTAACAGGGTCACATTGAAGAAAGGTGAGGTTATCGCCACTTGCGAGCCCATTGACCGAGTGACGTTGTCAAGAAAGGTGACACCCACGGCATTAGACAGAAGACTGCCAGTAGAAATGGTAGAGCGGTTCAAGAATTCTTGGGGCCAATTGAACGACATGGAGATGGAAATGGCCCTGAAGTTCGTATTGGAGGAGGCCGATATTTTCGCTCAAGATAAAATCACAGGTCGTACGAGTCTAGTGCAACACAGAATTAATACTGGCGACGCAAGACCAATTAGACAGCCGCCGAGAAGACTGCCTTTTGCCAAGCAATCAGAAATCAAGGCGATGGTTAACGAAATGCTGGAAGATGGTGTGATTGAGGAGTCTAATAGTCCTTGGTCGTCCCCAGTAGTTTTGGTCACCAAGAAAGACGGCACTATGAGATTTTGCGTGGACTATAGGAAGCTGAATGATGTCACCAAGAAAGACAGTTATCCCCTGCCCCGGATCGACGACACTTTGAACACTTTGGCCGGATCAAAGTGGTTCTCTACATTAGACCTGAAAAGTGGCTACTGGCAAGTAGAACTCCATAAAGACGATAAGGAGAAGACTGCTTTTTCAACCGGGAATGGGTTGTACCAATTCAAGGTCATGCCATTCGGCTTATGTAATGCTCCTGCCACCTTCGAGCGACTAATGGAGTTAGTGCTGAGAGGACTTACATGGGAAACATGCCTGGTGTATCTCGACGATGTCATGGTGATTGGAAGGACTTTCGATGAACACCTGTCGAATCTGAAGCAGGTTTTCTCCAGGCTGAGAGGTGCCAATCTGCAACTCAATCCCAAGAAATGCGTCCTCTTCCAGAAGAAAGTGAGTTTCCTCGGACATGTCGTTTCTGAGAAAGGGATAGAAACTGATCCAGAGAAAATAAAGGCAGTAAGAGACTGGCCTGTGCCGAAGAACAAACATGAGGTCAGAAGTTTTCTGGGACTTTGCAGCTATTACCGACGCTTTGTGAAGTACTTCAGCAGCATTGCGAAACCTCTGCATAGCCTGACTGAAAATAAGGCCGAGTTCATCTGGTCACCAGATTGCCAAGAGTCTTTTAGAGAGCTCAAACATCGTCTTCTCACTGCTCCTGTGCTGGCTTATCCTCAGGACGAAGGACTGTTTATACTGGACACCGATGCTTCCCAGTATGGCATTGGGGCAGTACTCTCACAGCTCCAAGCCGGAGAAGAAGTTGTGATAGGCTACTTCAGCAAAACGTTCGGAAAAGCAGAAAGAAATTACTGTGTAACCCGGAAAGAACTGTAAGTTGTAAGATCCATCGAACATTTCCACAGCTTCCTGTACGGAAGAACATTCCGCGTGAGGTCGGATCACTCTGCTCTGCAATGGCTTCTGAACTTTAGAAATCCCGAAGGACAGATAGCCCGATGGATAGAGAAACTGCAGAGCTACGACTTCCGGATTGAACATCGAAGAGGAAGAAGTCACGCCAATGCAGACAGCCTGTCAAGAAGACCATGTTCAGTGCATGAATGTAAATTTTGCGAGCGACAAGAGAACAAAGAGATCGACAAAGTAACTCATCAGATCAAACAACTGGTGGCAGGACAGGAGAATAACACCGATCTAGACGTAAATCTTGAATACATCAGAGACGCACAGAAGACAGATCCAGACTTGAAAAATATTAGAGAATGGCTACAAAAGGGGAAAAGACCTGAGTGGCACGATGTGTCCCGGTTTGGGGCGGAGGTTAAAGGCTACTGGCTACAATGGGACTCCTTGTGTCTAAAGAATGACTTGATCACTCGAAAATGGGAAACTGCCGATGGCAGAGACTGTATATACCAGACCGTTGTGCCAAGTGAGTGCATAGACAGTGTTCTTCAAGAGTTACACAATAGTAGAAGTGGAGGCCACTTTGGGGTCAACAGGACTCTTGCCAGAGTGAGAGACCGCTTCTATTGGATAAACTGCCGAAGAAGCGTGGAAGAATGGTGCAAAAGGTGTGACCAATGTGCTTCAAAGAAAGGACCAAAGACCCGATCCAGAGGAAAAATGATGCAGTACATCTCAGGTACACCGTGGGAGAGAGTTGCCGTAGACATCGCAGGACCTTTTCCCATCACAGAGTCTGGGAACAGATACATAATGGTGGCGATGGACTACTTCTCGAAATGGCCTGAAGTTGCGCCGATCCCCAACCAAGAGGCAACGACCGTAGCAGAAGCCCTGATGGAAAATGTCATATCACGGCATGGCGTACCCTTGGAGATTCACACCGACCAGGGCCGGAATTTCGAATCAGAGGTCTGGAAAAGCCTAATGGACTTGCTAGGCATAAAGAAAACGAGAACAACGCCACTCCACCCTCAATCAGACGGCATGGTAGAACGGCATAACAGGACCATCAATCAGTATCTTGCTATGTTTGTCGACGAGAATCAGAGAACCTGGGACAAGCTGATACCTCTGTTCCTCCTAGCTTACAGAAGCTCTCAGCATGAATCTACCGGCTACACTCCATCCATGATGTTGACCGGCAGAGAGATGCGGTTACCAATCGACATGACGAGACCACCACCGAACGAGGACATAGCGGACCTAGCTACGTTACCTGAGTATGTCGCCGACCTAGAAGGAAAACTGCGCACTATACACAGATGTGTCAGAGATAGGCTCCTCTTAAGCAGTGACCGGATGAAGATGCGCTTGGATCGCAGAGCAACACCCCATACATTCAAGGAAGGTGATGCAGTGTGGCTGTACCAACCAACAAGGAGAAAGGGCCTCAGTCCCAAACTTCAGAAACCATGGGAAGGGCCATACTTGGTGACTAAGAAAATTAACGACCTAGTCTACAGAATCCAGCTGTCTCTAAGAACTAAACCCAAAGTTGTTCACATAGAGAGGTTGAGTCCCTATCGGGGCAACGAACCCCCAAGTTGGCGGCCGGTAAATACTGTTCGGGACGAACAGTCTTAGGGAGGGGGGCAGTGTTACAAAGCACTTCAATAGACGTAGGTGCGGTGTTGCCACATCTCCAGAATTTCCCCCAACATCTGGGAATTTTTGCACAATCTGGCAACACCGCCTCCCCACCCCCCTGGGGGTGCCTGGGGTGACCCCCCTCAGGCGAAGTCTCAACCCTCTAGGACCAGAAATAACGAAGTTACCAACTTGTACCCCGTCGGAACGGATAACTGAGGTCTGCACATTCCGAACACCCTGTATATACACCCTATATACGCAGAGAACCCTTACACCCTGTATACGCAGAGAGATCTTATAGTTCGAGAAACACCTCTTGTGTAACATAGGAGTGGTGACCACATTTGGATCATCCTGTATACACGTCCCCCTGTATACACACGGGACCGATCTGTATTCACAGAACCTTCTAGTAAAAGAAGGTCCTGGAACGTTCTGGAATGGAACTCTCTAGAAAGGAGGGGAAGGTACGGCGAGTATATAAAAGCGAGAGCAAGCCAGCCCGAGGGAGTTCAGTAAGATAATGTGGTAGTGACTTGAAGAAGCAGTGTAAAGTGTTAAGAGAGTAGTGACTGTAGTACCAGATTAGTGACTTTTGTTGAGAGTAGTAATTGTAAGGCCAGTGTTTTGTGAGAGAGACATTCTAGAAATTTTATTGTATCCATATTTAAAGTGTAAATAAAGTTGTTTTGTTAAAATTAAAAGTCTCACTTATCCAGAACCCGGAGAAAACGCAACAATACTTACCTATTTAAAAGGTTCGAAGGTTCGGGAAGCAGCAAGTGCGTTATGGCAGTGAATTTTCATTTAAATGTTTTTAAATAGCAAATATGTGTTTTTTTTTTGAGAAAGCAGGCATCAAATTTGGTTACCAGTATAACCTATATAGTAGAAACAATGTGCCATGTTTCATCAAAACAACTTTATTGTTTGAAAATGTACAAAAATTTCCGAAAGAAAACTGATTTCTTGGTCAACCTTATAGGTTAATAGGATATTGAGCTATTCAAATTTCAAGCATTTAATAAAAATTCGCTACCAGAACGCACTTGCTGCGTCCCCAATTTTTTTTCTTAGAAACATGCATCATATTTCGATGGAAAATGCAAGAAAGCAATGTGTTCGATTAAAAAAAAAAAGAAAGTTTATATCAACGACTTATGGGCCATCCTGTGATTGTAGAAATAATTTTCCGAAAATAAAGTTAAATGTTGGTTTCCTAACCAACAAAACTTACGTTAATAGCAAAGTGAGTTATTGAAATTTGAAGGATTTAATGAAAATTTGCTACCAAAACTCACTTACTGCGTCCAGATTTTTTCTTACAAACATGCATCATATTTCTATAAAAAATGCTAAAATGCATGAACGAACTTGTTCTACGAAAATTTGTTAAAAATTATAGACCGTTAAACCATAAACTTCACTATACCTACAGCGAAAGCATCAACTTAACTAAACCGACAGCCAAAGCAGCAGAGAAAGGGTCTATTTAAAAGGACAATGACGGTTGAAGCTGAAACATAAGGGTTCTCAGAACAATCTTCTTGTAACATTTTCTTTTCAAAATCCGTATTTGTTTCACGTTCTTTGCCTAAACATTGGCAATTTTGACGTTTCAAATTGCGCATTTGACGTTTTGAGGAAAACTTCAAAATTTGTTCCTTTAGCTGCCCTTAAACTTATAGACTTAAATTTTAGTACATGGTTCACTCTTTATAATACAAATACGCTTACCAAATTTGGTTTCCCTTACTTTGTTATTTCCGGAGATCTAAATTTTTTGGGAAGAAAACACAAACTTTTCCGGGAAAACCTGGTCCGATTTTTCTGCCTAACAAACTTATCCAAGCCACTTGCAAAAGGAAGGTACACACCAAATTTGATCAAGATCGGTCCATTATTTTTTGAGTTGTCGGTACGATATATATATATATATACATATATATATATATATATATATATATATATATATATATATATATATATATATATATATATATATATATATATATATATATATAAACTGATCTCCCCATTGGTGAATTTTTTAAAGAAAATTCACTAAAAATATTACACAATTTTTTTATAAGAATAAAACAATTCAAAATCAAATTGTAATCATTAAATGAGTAGGAGACATAACTGTACCTTCGACAGCATACACCTTAAGACACCAATGACCACACCCCCTATATGTAATACCTTGTGACAGCATCTGTATGTTTCTAGCCTGTCACTCCTTTGGAGCGACAGTTAATCTTCGCGACATTACAATAGGCGAAGTTTATAGGATGGAATCGCATTTTTTCAGTATATCTGGCTGACTGTCTGAAGCGTCCACAGTTTGACTGGGGCGGTACTCTGTCAAAGAATAACGCAGGTGTCCTAAGCCCAGCTCAGCGAGGACAGAAACCTCGCTTAGAGCAAAAGGGCAAAAGCTGGCTTGATCCCGATGTTCAGTACGCATAGGGACTGCGAAAGCACGGCTTATCGATCCTTTTGGCTTCAAGAGTTTTCAGCAAGAGGTGTCAGAAAAGTTACCACAGCGATCACTGGCTTGTGGCGGCCAAGCGTTCATAGCGACGTCGCTTTTTGATCCTTCGATGTCGGCTCTTCCTATCATTGCAAATTGCGAGTCTCATCCGGTAAAGTGAATGATTAGAGGCATTGGGGTCGAAACGGCCTCAACCTATTCTCAAACTTTAAATGGGTGAGATCTCTGGCTTGTTCGAACTACTATGGGAGTGTCCTATATTATGCTCCGCGCCTCCCATATATTTGAGAAACTACCCGCTTAACAAGCCATATGCACGAAATATTTCAAAATGGACAATAATCATCCACGTTGAAACATTTAATTTCAACTCCTATGTAATGTTTTTGAAATGTTCCTCACAATGTGACAATGTGACACAATCATGGAACGTTTCAAAGGTGAATATTGTTGAGGATTTAAAACATTGAGTATAATCGTCCAGTAATGTTTTGGAAAAATATGTGCTGTTAAATTATCGACACATATAGCCCATATAGAAATCATGTGTTTGACTTTGATGGCAATGGCTCCACCTCCACCACGTATGCAATATGCAGTTTGCAATGGCTGTGCTGTAAATAACTATAGGTGCATAATAGTTGTGTGATTTTGTTATATATTCTATTTTAAATTCTGTTTTATCTTAAAGAAAATTTACTTGAAAGAAGCTCACTCAATACACTATTGGCAGGGCAGGTAAGAGGAATATGTTGTTTGCATTCTTAGGTTTTTATTACATGTATTACCAGTGATGGATTTACGCCTAGGCCCGTGAGGCCCGGGCCTAGGACGGCACAATTTGGAGGGCGGCAAACTTTTCAGAACGCCAAAATTTTAGAGCCGAAATAATGTAACGAACATTTATTTTAAAATTTGGTTCTTATTTGTTTTTATGAATTTACAGAAAATTTTCTATGGAATATAATATTATTCATTTTTTAATTTACTTTTCAATTCGTAGGTGCATCTTTAATATTTTGATCGATGTGGATATAGCTACATTTATGTGTTATTGTCATAAGTATAAATAAAAATATTTCAATATATAATTTTTAATCCAAGTGTTTTATTTGTGTGATAGTAATCTCAATAACTCGAGTGAAGTGAGAGTATTGTGCACGATCGAGATTGAGAATTAGTTCGGGTGAGGGGTGAGGGGGTGAGTGTGTTACACATGTTTACAGAAAACAAGAGCGCTATGCCTAGCGGGTATTGACAGGTTTGACTTTGTTTTGTTTAACGTATAGAACTAAGCATCGTGCTGTAAACAAGTCGCAGTAATTATTTCAATTTTACGAATCCGTTCAAGTATAGAAGTATCACAATTTTTTATTGTGTTCCTTACTATTAAAAGAAAAATTTAATTCTTATTTTGAAACAGACATTTTTCATCAATAAGTTGTCAAAGTTCTGAATTTCATTTTTTTTATCAAAAATGAGTAGCTATCGAAAAAAACTTAGCGGTTCAGAATATCGTAAAAGAAAAGCAGAAGAATCTTCAAAAAAAAAGAAAGTTTACTAAAAAAAATCCAAAAATATCTAATTTTATGACAAGCTCAGGTCAGCATCAGGTTTATTTGCCTTAAGGATTTTGCTGCAGTTGTTAGTAATTTTAGTGAATTTTCTTTAAAAAATTCACTAATGAGGAGATCCCGACTTTTGAAAAAATTTCTTCAAATGAGCGCTAATTAGCCCCCCCAGAAAACATATCCGGGGTCAGTTTCAATTTTTATATGTTTATATATATATATATATATATATATACTTATATATATATATATATATATATATATATATATATATATATATATATATATATATATATATATATATATATATATATATATATATATGTATGTATCACACCGATAACTCAAAAAATAATGGGCCGATTTTGATTAAATTTGGTGAAAAAATTCCTTTTGCAAATGGCTTGGATAAGTTCGTTAGCCAGGAAAATCTGCCCAGGTTTTCCCGGAAAATTTTGTGTTTTCTTTCAAAAAAAAATTATATCTCCGGAATTAACAAAGTAAGGGCAACCAAATTTGGTACACATGTTTACATCGTTATATGTAAGTTACTCACCAAAATTTAGCTATGTACGTCAAAAGACAAAAAAGTTATAGGCATTTAAAGAAAAATAAATTGGGGTTTTCCTCAAAACGTCAAAGTGGCGATTTAAAATGTCAAAATTGGCAACATTTAGGCAAATAACTTGAATCTAATACGCGCTATAGAAATAAAATGTCTCAAGAAGGATGTTTTACAAACCCTAAAGTCTTAGTTTCAATCGTCATTGTCCTTCATTTTACTAAAATATTTGCAGAAAATTCATTTCAAATAGACCCTCTCTCTGATGCTTGGCAGTAGCCTTAGCTATAGAGTGTATCGTTTAATGGTGTATAATTTTTGTCGAATTTTCGTAAAAAATCAATAAAGCTCAATATATCCGTTATTATATAACATATGAAAAAAATTTGTATATATTAATTATAGGGTGTCTTGAGCTACATCTTAAAATAATATTTCTACAATCACAGGATGGCCCATAAGTCGTTGGTGATACAAATTTCCTTTTTTTTAATCAAACACGCCTTAAGTTATTGCATTTTTGCATTTTCCATCGAAATATAATGCATGTTTGTAAGAAAAGAAATTCTGGACGCAGTAAGTGCGTTACGGTAGCGAATTTTGATCAAATGTTTCATATTTGAATAGCTCAATTTGCTATTAACCTATAAGGTTGACCAAGAAACGTGTTTTGTCGGGAACACTTTAAGTTTACTTTTGGAAATTTTTGTATATTTTCACACAATAAAGTTATTTTGATGAAACATGGCACATTGTTTTAACTATATAGTTTATACTGGTAACCAAATCTGATGCCTGCTTTCTTAAAAAAACACACATATTTGTTTTTAAAAACATTTTTATGAAAATTCACTACCATAACGCACTTGCTGCGTCCAGAATTTTTTTCTGTCAGTTGTTACAAGATATTTTTTATTCTAGCCGGAATTAGACGATTTTTCAGCACAGAATACCAAAGAAGTACAATCAAATCCTTCTTTATTGTAACATACAGATACAAACGAAACGCCATCAAATTTTCCTTCATCACAAGATGCCGAAGAAACACAGTCAACAACTGATATTTTACAATTAAGTAATGTTCGTTTTCTATGGAATTTGAATGAAGAAACACGGGATTTTATAACTATGAACGGTATACCACAAAATGAAGTTACGGATTTTAAAAATTCCAGAAATGCTTATAATGATAGAACAAGGTTTTGTTCTAAAAGTTTATTCCAACGTACTTTGAAAAACAGAGCAAGTCAACGTCGTGAATGGTTAATTTATTCAGAAACTAAAAGATCTGTATTTTGTGCTCCATGTTTACTATTTGGTGGAAGTGGTGAAATGAACGTTTTCACCGGTGACGGTTTACGCGATTGGAAAAATTCAAAAACGCGCATTGAAGCTCATGAAAATTCGGATTTTCACAAAACTAATATTAGTCATTTGAAAACTCGAGCAGTCGTTCAAGGGCGTGTTGATCAACGTCTAATAAAACAGCTCGATGACGAAATTTTGTACTGGAAAAAAGTTTTGTATCGAGTAATTGCGATTATTAAATCTCTCGCAATAAGAGGGCTGCCATTTAGAGGACATTCAGAAAGAATCGGAGATCCTCATAATGGAAACTTTTTAGGTACAGTCGAGCTTCTTGCTGAATTTGACCCGCTTTTATCGGAACATTTAAAATTGTATGTGCACCCTGGCAGTGGAAATACCTCGTATTTATCTAAAACAATCTATGAAATCATATTATTACTTCAAAAGAATGTATTACAACACATTTCTAGGGAAGTGCAATCTGCTAAATATTTTGGTGTAATTGTGGATTCTACGCCTGATATTCCACATGTTCATCAGCTTACGATAATTATTAGATATGTACGTAATAGCAGTGAAATTGTCGAAAGATTTCTAGAATTTATACCAAATACTGGCCATAAGGCTAAAGATACTGAAGATGCTCTGTTAAAATCGCTCGAGAATAATGGTTAGGATATAATGAATTGTCGTGGTCAATCTTATGGTAACGCAAGCAATATGTCAGGCTTATATTCAGGAGTGCAGTCACGAATCAAAACGATTAATCCATTAGCAGAATATGTTCCTTGTGCTGCCCATTCGTTAAATTTAGCAGGAACTTGTGCAGCTGAATCCGTAACCGAAGCAGTTGACTTTTTTCTACTTTGCAAGAAGTTTATAATTTTTTTACAACACATCTTTGGGGGATATTGGTGCAGCATACAAGTTTAAGGCTTAAGAGTCTTTCTCAAACCCGTTGGTCTGCTCGACATGGTGCTTATTATGCGTTAGAAAAAGAGTGGCCTGGAATAATTGATGCACTGGAATTTATTGCGCAAAACAGCGACGAAAAACCGACTACGCGATCTGAGGCTACGGGATTGCAGCGAAAATTACAGCATCTAGAAACAGCTATTCTAGTCATTGTTTGGAATCTTATTTTATATCGTTTTAATGCTGCTAGTAAGAAGCTTCAAGAATTTCAAGCTGATTTATCATCTGTGGTGCAAATCTATAATTCTTTGGCATTATTTCTTCAAGACATGAGAGATAAACAATTTTCCGAATATGAAGAAAGAGCCAAAGCACTATCTGGAGTTCAAGATTATTATCGTTATGATACCTGTCGCAAGAAAACCAGAAAAATTCAGGTAGATGCATCACGGGTGAATGAAAAAACACCTTTATTTGGACAAGAAAATTTTCGCACCAATGTGTATTACCGAATTTTAGATACTTTGAGTGTACAATTGGCCGGACGTAAAACTGCTTATCAAAAACTTTATGAAAATTTCAATTTTTTTGATAATTTATCTAAAATAGATACAAATGGATTAAAAAATCTTGCAATTAAACTGGTTGATAAGTATCCTGATGATTTGGAAGAGACTTTTGGGAATGAATGTATTCATTTACATTATCAACTCAAAGATTCCCTAGCAAATATGGAAGATGTACGTTCTGCACAAGAAATATGCAATGTATTGCATTCTCGGAATCTTCGAGATGTTTATCCAAATGTAAATTATGCTCTACGTATTTTTTTTTGAGTATTCCCGCTACGAATTGTTCAGGAGAAAGATGTTTTTCCACCTTGAAAAGGGTGAAAACCTATTTAGGCGCAAGTATGGGCCAAGATAGACTTAATTATGCTTTGGCATTACTCTCTATTGAAGTTCAACTACTTCAAGAAATTGATTATGACGACATACTTGATGTTTGTGCACAGACGAAAGCCAGAAAGAAGAGATTTAAAAATTGAGCAATACATTTATAATTTAAGAAAAATGCTTATTATTTATTTCGTTAGAGTTTATTAAATATTTATTTGTATTGTTTTGTAATTATATTTCAATAAAATAAAAATTATATTTAAATAATAATATTGAATCAAAATGAATTGAATTTTGTTATTCAAAAAGGGTGGCGCATCAGACAGGGCATAGGGCGACAGCAAGCCTAAATCCGAGACTGTGTATTACATATGTTATAACTATTACTACCACCACTTCTGAACTTTAAATACAGTTTCTTGCTGTTTCCTTAGTATTAACAGATAGACAGCCTAACAAACAATTATATGTGACAAATATTTTTTATGTCCATATTATATCATAGTTTATAGTTTATGTTCATGTGTCTTAACCTCACATTTTGCGGTTCCTAGTTTGTTATATGTTGTAGATACACATTTTACATTACTTATTTATTTGTGGGTGGGAACGAAATGATGAATTCGTCAAAATCTTTTAAATGTTCTCATTTGCGACGCATGTTAAAGAATGAAATAGCACAGGAATATGAAGGTCTAAGCAAAATTGATACAACCATTGAAAATTCAACATCATCACCTATAATTTTCAATAGATATGCTTACAAGCATAGTGATCTTGGGGCTATTAAGCACCAACTTCACTCCTATATCAAATATTTAATATGGTTATTGTTTTTGAGGGTGGTGTTTTCAACATGAAAGAATATGCTTACAAATCAATAACTATATATGATTGTTATTTGGGTATTGCAGTGGATCTTAGTCATTGATTTTTTTCAGAGGCTATCTGCTGTCCGCAGAAAGAATCTTTACGATCACATTGAGCAGGTATGTTTGGAAACATTACTGAAACATTCGACTGAAACGTTTCAATGAAACCAATTTTAGGTAGGACATGGCTCGTTTTCACAATGAAACAATTGGGTAACTTACTAGTGAATGTTTCATGTTTCTAAAGACCATTTCTGAAACGTTTTTTAGATATTAATTTGTTTTCTGGGTATATTTATAGTGAAAATAAATCCTATGTAATTAGCATATGATCTTAATCGAAATAAAAATTGCAATTGACATGTATTAGGTGGCTTACCTAATTGGATAGGAATATTTGTAGGTTTAGTTTAATTTTGAAATGTTTGTGATTTTTGTTGTGTCAACTTTTGTTCGAATATAAGACTATAAAATATGTTATTACATGCAAATAAATATACTTAATGGGTAAATAGTTGTTTTTATAGAAAGTATAAATAGTTATAAATCTTAATTACAAGGTCAGGTCATATATATATATATATATATATATATATATATATATATATATATATATATATATATATATATATATATATATATATATATATATATATATATATATATATATATATATATATATATATATATATATATATATATATATATATATATATATATATATATATATATATATATATATATATATATATATATATATATATATATATATATATATATATATATATATATATATATATATATATATATATATATATATATATATATATATATATATATATATATATATATATATATATATATATATATATATATATATATATATATATATATATATATATATATATATATATATATATATATATATATGACATAGTTGGTTCTCGGGTTGAACCGCGTCCAGAATTTATGAACACTCGACGTTTGGGCTCCTGTTTTGGAGCCATTTTCAAGACGTAAAGGAAATATATAAGGACACTCTAAGGCCTCACTCTGCCTACTCCTTAGAGTGGTGGACAGAGGTGGGTAAAGGAAATATGTAAGGACACTCTAAGGCCTCAATCTGCCTACTCCTTACAGTTGTGGACAAAGGTGGGTAAAGGAAATATGTAAGGACACTCTAAGGCCTCAATCTGCCTACTCCTTAGAATGGTGGACAAAGGTGGGTAAAGGAAATATGTAAGGACACTCTAAGGCCTCACTCTGCCTACTTCTTACAGTGGTGGACAGAGGTGGGTAAAGGAAATATGTAAGGATACTCTAAGGCCTCAATCTGCCTACTTCTTAGAGTGGTGGACAGAGGTGGGTAAAGGAAATATGTAAGGACGCTCTAAGGCCTCAATCTGCCTACTCCTTAGAGTGGTGGACAAAGGTAGGTAAAGAAAATATGTAAGAACACTCTAAGGCCTCAATCTGCCTACTCCTTAGAGCAGTGGACAAAGGTGGGTTGGGTTGTTGTAGCTCGATTATGGGGCCTCAATCTGCCTACTCCTCAAATCTCGCCGGAGATCGTCTGTGAGGTCTCGGTGTGTTCAACCCTAGCCCTCAGAGAGATCTCTGTAATCGAGCTCGCAACATCCACACCAGGTGCAGGCATGAATTAAAAATATGGTTGCAAAAAAGGAGAAAACAAAGCAGATGTTTGATTACTTGGGAATCAAATTCCTCAATTTTCTACCTAATGTTATTAAAATGCTCCCACTAACAAGATTAAAGTAGGCACTAGTGGGTGTTATAAAACAAAAATCAAGGAATGGTGCTCTAAATTAATGTGTATAAGTGTTACATACTATTTGTATTCATTCTTTGTAGTGTGTGTCTGTGTGTGCGCGAGTATGTTAGGCAAAAGCTTTGGAAGGCAAGTTCCAGTAGCCACAGACTTTATATATATATATATATATATATATATATATATATATATATATATATATATATATATATACATTGTAGTCATAATTTTGCTTTATATTTAACTCAAAGTTTCTGAACGTACACATACATTGTCGGTACTATAATTACTCGATAGGGAGTTACGACATATATGTGAACGCTTTCAGAGACTGTCGCCGTATTTAGGCCATTTTCGCATTGAAGTTGTATTCGTTTCCCTGCGCTTGATGTATCCGTTGCATATTCTTTTATGTTTGCTTCATTAAACTTTCTCTAAAATCGAAATGAATGCCCCATTTTAGATATTTCTATTTTCACAATAGTATTTGATATGTTGACTTAATTTTATGTCATCTGTTACCACATATTTTAGAAGCTAAAAAAATTCTGGCTGCTCGAAATAAGTAATGCTGCAGAATACTTCGTTTTTGTTATTGGTGTTTCACACGTTTTCCTAGATGACTAAGAGTTATTTAGCAAAACAATATTAAAAACGATTATTTGGTACTCATTTAGAAAAAATAATTTTTAAAATCCGTCAATTAATAACGATATCACGAGTGCAAGTTATCTATTTTGTCGCTGAGTTTTGCCTAGAACTGCATTTTAGCCTAAACATGGACGCTCTCGCTGTATGTCTTAACTATCTATATCTAGTAACTACAGTCGGTACTTATAAAGGCAGTGACTTACCATGTACATAATTTTATATTTAGGACATTTGTTGTTCTTAAAATAATTGCCTCTATTTCTTAAAGCAAATTAGAAGCAAAACTTTCTCGATTTGTTCAGAGAACAATAGGGTTTGCAGAAGGGTAGTAGCAATTGTAGAAACATAATTATTAAGGTCAGTAAAATAACAAGTGAAATTAGTTTTAGGAAAATTATCTACACGAAGTAATGTAAATATTGCACATAATTAGAGGTCATAATTGTATCGATAACATTGGCACTGAAATTATTACATAAACAGTAAACAAGGTAAAATTGCAGCGTACAAAGAGCACAGGACTGCTAAAGTCTGCAATTTGGAAGGACGTAAACTGGTTAAAAAAAGCTATAAGTAGTATTGATTGATAAACAGAAAGACAGTTAATTTAGATTTGTTAAGATGTAAAGACGCGACACTTGTGATTTAATTATATAAACATAATAACACTGTTCAATTAAGATTCATGATGTAAACAGTCCGAGTTAAAATTTATTCATTTAATTAGTTCGTAGGCATCGTTACGTTTGTGAGTTATTAAAATTATAGTTACAAAGTTACTTATGTCAACATCCGCCTAGTTCGACGAGTTTATTCCTACAATTATCCTCCGCTCCTTAAACACGATTCGATACAAACGCTCATTTTTTACCAGACTGTGTAAAGAAACTACATATGTTTTAGGTATTTTAGATAAATAAAAAGTGTATACTGATCATCAGCACACAGCGATGGAAATACAAACCTCAAAATTGTAAAAACACTTTTATTATTGAGAAATTTTCATGGAAAACATGACTTATTGAAATATAAATTACACAAAGGAGACTATTTGCCTTCATTTTCTAATACTATCAATTTTATATATGCAAGAGCCAAAAAATTAGAACCATATAATTATGTTAAGATTTTTTGGTTGTCTCAAAA
The DNA here is from genome assembly GCA_964006375.1 of Tillus elongatus. Taxonomy (NCBI): domain Eukaryota; kingdom Metazoa; phylum Arthropoda; class Insecta; order Coleoptera; family Cleridae; genus Tillus; species Tillus elongatus. The sequence goes on along the minus strand of OZ023268.1, from coordinate 107,642,682 downwards.
CACTATGACTATATACACTTAAATATATTAGTTTTAGTATGATTATTCAAAAATAATTAAAATCCTCTAAGTGTCCTTTTCCTTTAAACATAATACAATCAACACAATACATTAAAAAAATTAACTTCACATGGTTACATGACTGGGAAACGTGTTTAATGCTGTATTAAGCACAGGAACATTATTTTACTTGCTTATACATATAAAATTCATTTAGGTTGTCAGAAGATACTATTTAATTATTTGCTTATTTAAAGCTTATATTAAATATTAAAAAAAACACTCTCCCAGTGAACAGATGATTTTTAGGTTACACAATAGTAAAACAAAAAATTCTTTTTAAATTAATCAAAATACAACACATCTTTAGCAACAAAATAATCATGTAAAAGTTTGTACAAAAAATTATATATTACTTTAAAACAAAATATAAGTCCCTCTTTCACTTAAGCTGGTAACTGCAATTTCTTTCCCTTAAGAACTGCAAAAGAAAAGAACTTATTAGCTTATCAGGTAAGAAAATATAATTACACAAATTATAAACATTAAGGTATGCAGGTGGACTAAAAAGCGTGATTTTCTCTTGCGGCGTTATATCGTATTTGACTAAGGCGTAAACCATTGGCAGAGTTTGAGACTTCGGATTAAAATAACATTAATAACCATTGTAACAGGGCCGTTTCTCTAAATAATTTGTATTAATATTTTATTTATTAATCTCAAAGGTCAACATCCCGAGCGGTTGGACGTGGTGAGAGAAAACTACCCCTGTTATATGTAAAGAAAAATATTATTTTTAACAACCCTTAATAGGGATCGAAATTGTGTGGATTGATACGGTAGAGCATTGGTATTTAATTTTAAACCCACATTTTACTATATCATATCATATCATTTCATATCATATCATATTTATTCACCATCAAAATTACATGGTCAGTCAACCAAGTAAAATGAACACCATGAACAAAACAAACATACAAAACCACAACAATAAAATTCAATGTATACAGACTCACACTTCTTAAACACAGTTACACAAAATACACCAAAAATATATAAAATATCACTAAACCGCAAGCCAAAAGCAGCCACACAATAATACAGGAAAATCAACTCAAACACCCTGACCATGATCAAAATATTCAACAATGCTATAAAAAGTCCCATTCAGAAAATAGTCCATAACTCTATTATAAAAAATACTTCTAACTTTGGGTGTCTTTAAAAAAGGAGGCAGTGCATTAAAAAAACTTCACTCCCAGATGATTTGTTCCATGCTGCGAGGCTCCTATTCGGTGCAGTGGAATGGACAATTCATTACCATATCATGTATTATATGAATGATGTTGGTTATTTCTTCCCATTTTGTTCTTATTGTCCCATATATACAAAATGCAGGTAAGTATATAAGCATTTACTATCGTCAAAATACTGTGTTGCCTAAACAGTTCCCTGCAACTCTCCAGTGGTCCCACATTACTCAGCGCTCGAATAGCTTTTTTTTGTTCCAGTAGGACCTTCGCTAACTGAGGTGAAGAGCCTCATATGAGGATCCCATATGTTGCAAAAGAGTGAAAGCTTGCAAAGTATGCTATCCTCGCTGCCCGGTAAGTTGCAACCCTCATCAGTCTTCTCACAACATATACCACACTCGACAGCCGCCCACACAAACAGTCGATGTGCACATACCACTTAAGAGAGGTATCTTGGCATTGTTCTGGATACCTCTCTTAAGTGGCGAGAAATGAATATGACACTGAAGTAATTTCAAATTGTACTCCATATAATTTTCGTAACAAATTTAGAATGTCCTTAACAACTTTCTATGAATTGAGAATCACATAAAATAGCTGCGAAAACAGAAAAATTCACAACAGTGTGTGGCTACTTAACTACACATGCTCCAGCGCAAATTAATTTCGATTTGAGAAATTAGCAACCAGCTGAAACTCAGCGCTACTGGTGAACGCACAATCAACTATTCAACTGTTGGCGCTTGGCAAACACAGGTCTGGTGACACGTGAAGGTTTCCATGAACTCCGAGATACCGCACTCTCAAGTCCTGTCTTTCCCGATAACAAATCGGGTGGGCGATATAGGAAATATTTAAGTTTTTCAGGATTAGCTCGTGTTAAATGGTAAATTATTAGTTTTTTTTATACTTTATTTTGGTTATTTCATAATTATTTGATATGATTGAGCCATTAAATTTAATATATTTAATGTTTTAATTCTGGTCAAGGTTTGCTTTTCAGACGGCGAAGGCAGGACAAGAAATAACACCCTGACTGTGTCTTAGAAAGTGCTAATCGTCCTACGAAGGTAATGATGTAGTCAGTTATACGTGGAAGAGGCACAGATCGCCTTTACATAGTCGAAGGTATCATAAATCAGGATCAGTACATAAAAGTATTGGTGAAACAACTGATTCGGCAGATGAATAAATGGTTTGCTGTTCCATTTAGAAGCACTTTTATGCATTATTCCGCTCATTGCCACAATGCCGAATAAGTAACATCATTCTTAGAGATAAAACAAATCGAAGTTTCCATGGACGGTTATTTTATTTTCACCGTCTTACCGCTACAAACGGCTTTGTGGTGTGATATTGCCAGCAAAAAAGATATTCCAATAAATGAGTCTAGTCGTAACACTATGTAGGGTAATTGGTACTATAAAGCGAGATGCTTCCTAGGCACCTATAGCTTTGGATTTATGCAGTGAGACCAGTTCACCAGACTTAAACTCCGTCGAGAATTGCCTCGGAGCTTTTGAAACGGAAAAACTCCAAAGAAAACACCACAAACAAAATCTTATAGGGGCATTTGTTTAATGTTTTACATTTCGATGGAGGATTAAGAACAAATTTAACGCGCTTAGAGCATACCAACAAGGATGCAAGCTGTAATTGACGCCAAAGGATATTGTACTAAATATTAACATTTTGTACTGTGCTTTTTCTCAAATATATATTTTTTAAAGCAAAAACAAAACAAAAAATTTTAATTGTATTGGAAATACCTGCTTCTCAAATATATATATATATATATATATATATATATATATATATATATATATATTCTATTTTAAAATATTCTACAATTTCAAAACGATGTAATTTTTGCATGTGGAAGTAATATTTGGCCACCCACTGTGTAAATAGGTCATGAGTGCAGCATATGGATCCACCCTCGTATTGAATATACAACCGTAGAATTTAGAAACCTTATCTTAGTTAACGAATAACATCCAACAATCTCAAATTATGATGTACAAATTAAACAATAACGTAACGTTAAGTAATTTAAGTAAGGTACTGATAACAGCAAGGAATAATAAGTAGTATCCTTGAATGTGAACTTTTGGTAATGTGTGGGAGATAATACAAAGCTATAAATAATTTATGATTTTATGGTTTAACTTACCTTTGTTAGATTAGTAGGTCTATTATAAAAATTAACGAAATAGATTTGTAGTACACAAACGCTGCTCCTTTAACAAATAATAACAAACCACAAAACTCCACAAGGCATCAAAAGTTTACAATCTTTACAACTTTCTTAATAAGATACTGTTTAAATGCCTTTGTGGAACCCCTTCGTTTTATATTTAACTTATCCTTAAAAACCCAAACGTTTCCTCAACTTTGGAAAATGTCTAAGGGCAGTCCTATTCATACGAAAGGAGATTACGCCCTTATTGAAAATTATAGGCAGGTCGTAATAATGTCGAATTTCGTTAAAGTTTTTGAATATTCTCTTGAAAGGTATTTATCACCACATGTATATCCATTTATCTCTCCCAGTCAGCATGGGTTTTTTAAGAAATCACTCCACAGTTACTAACCTCTGTCCTCTGTACCTTTACAGTATGTATCTAATTTCCTTAACAAAAACATTCAGGTTGAGGGTGTATAATTCGACATTACCAAGGCTTTTGATTCCATTCTGCATTCGCTACTTTTGAATAAACTGAGTAACTTTGGTCTCTCTAATTCCTTGTTGGCTTTCTTTGAATCTTACCTTTCTGGGAGGAAACACTATGTCTCCTATGGCAGGCTTGTGGGCTTGATATATTATTTGGGGTCTGTGTATGTGCAAATGAAGAAATAACAAGCATTTTCTGTCCTGCACCAGTGTTAAGTACTGGACGTATAAAGCCTATTGACGTGAGTGTGTATACATGAGTGTATATGCGCTCGCGTATGTGTGTGCGTCGATGTGTATGTAAGCTTTAATTTTATTATCTATTTTTAGTAAACAGCAAGTGTATAGGGAGATAAAAGAAAAAAGTTAAAGAGCTTGTTAGAGTAACATTCTTAAGACACGTTTTGCCATTGTGAAAAGCAAGGACAGATGCATCTTTGTTCATTTTGAAGATTGACAGTGACTGAATGAGTCAGTTCTCAAATTCAAAACTTTTATCAAAAAAATTTATTTGGGGTGCCTAAAGGCTCAATCCTAGGCCCTGCCCTTTTCAATATATTCATCAATGATCTTAACAGCATAATCGCTATTCCCAAACTATTCTATGCCGACGATTTAAAAATATATCTTCCTGTAAATTCTAACGGCTGTCAACTTTTCCAGGACAACATGTAAACATGTATAAAATTGATGAAGAAAATGTTCAAAATTTCTTGGATTAAACATCGATGCCATCATTGATTGGAAAAGCCATATTGCTAGCCTAACATCAAAAATCGCCACATACACCCATGTTTTGAGAAATGTTTCATGGTGGGTATCAATTCCAGCTGCCCTAGAAGCATATCACGCCCCCGTGGAGTCAATATTAAGATATGGGGTTATTTTATGGGGACATTCAACTGACATCAATAAAGTATTAGTAGCACAGAAGAGAAGCTTGAGGGCTGTATTTCATCTTCAGCCAAGCGATAGTTGAAAAACATTTTCACATACAACAACTTGTTTACCTGTATTGCCATTTACATGTTTGAAGCAGTCAAATTTGTAGCTAAGAATAGTGACCTGTTTTAACAGCTTGAACAAGTCTCCCAAAAAAATAAATTATGAAAATCTTAAAGAAACACCTACTCAAAATGGCTCCATATGATCTAGAAGAATACTTAACCACATATTTCTTAAATTAATGTATATGTGTGTATATATTATGTAACGCCTGGTGTCTTAATAATGGCCTATCACTTAAGATCTCCAAATGTAAAGTCATGTCCTTCACTAATAAAGCTGTACCACTTGAGTTTAACTACGATGTAAATAATACCACTATTTGTCATGTCTCAACTATTCTAGACTTGGGAGTAACCTTTGATTCTCAGCTTAGGTTCAGTCAGCAATTAAGTAGTATTTTGTCATCATCGATGAAATGCCTGGGTTTTGTAATCCGAAACAACAAATTCTTTTCTGATGATGCTACTTTAATCATCTTGTATAACTCCTTTGTCCATTCAAGATTAGAATATGCTGGTCTCCTTCCTGCTCTGTTTATAAAACTCTCTTGGAGTCAGGACAACGTAAATTCTTGAAGTATTTATTTTTCTTCAGCGAACACCATTATCCAGAAAGGGGTTTTCCCCACAGTTCGTTATTAGACAGTTCGAGCCTCTATATAAAAAAAAAAAGACAAATAATACAAACAATGTCTTTTTTGCAGAAGCTCATCCATGGTAACATTGAATGTCCTCAACTTCTTTCCCAGATATTCATCCGTACAAGATCCTCACACTACCATATTTGAAATGCAAAAACATTTGCTGTTCCTTTTCCAAGAAGGAACATCTTAATCAAATGCCCTGTTTATTTTATGTGTCATCTTTATAATGACTCCCAGCAGACATATTCAGAACTTCTAATTTACACTACTTTCTTCTAAGCTTCAGAGACTCTCTTATCTAATACTTAGGTCACGTTTTTTTTGCTTCCTGTTATTTTAGTTTTTAGAATTTCATTTGTTTAATTTTGTTTACATTGGGTTTATGTATATATTTAAATAAAAATAAATAAGTAAAACTTTTTTCATAGATCCTGACATTTCAGTGGCTTTATCCTTATCTTTTGGGATCAGTCCTGGATCTAAGTGGGGTAAACGGGGGTGCTTGCCCCAGGAGCATTTCAGCCAATCCTAATGGGTTCAGTCATTGCCTTGGAATGCATTGATTATTGTAAATTGCACTGGCGTTTTAGCTAAGCAGGACCCTCTTCCCCTGGCCTTCCTGACTATCAGTTTGCCTAATTAAAACGCTGGAGAAAGGGAAACCATGAGGGAATTAACCCTGGCATGTGAGCATACCTGGCGTTTTAATTAGGCAAACTAATGTTCAGAAAAGTGGGGGGGGGGGGGGGGTGTTGGCCAAAGCGCCAGTGGAATTTACAACAATCGAAGCATTTCAAGGCAATAACTGAACCTGTTAGGATTGGCAAACATGCACCCCCGACAGCAACTTTAGTGGGCGACAAATTCGAATGTGGCATACTGACAGAGTTCATCAAAAGATTGACTATCAGTGGCACACATAAAATTGGACGAACAGACCTAAATGGAAGCAGCCAAAGATAAGATGGTCGGCAGAACATGGGGCTGTGGAAGCTCTTCTACACAATTTATCGGAAGTAGTCAAATTGTTGGAAGAAAATTAAGAAATTTATCTCAATGCTGAAACAAAGTATGAGGCGGCATGTTACTTGCTACATACTGTGAAAATTTTCCAATTTATTATGAACTTAACAATTTGGGCTACCATTCTTCAATAAATCGATGAAGTAAATATTGAAATTAACAAGGAAGATATATCATTCTGGCGCCTATGTAGTTCTACTGGAAGATCTGACCAAAACTTGGTGAAAACTGACAAAAAAATCCTATGTAATGTTACAAAGAAGAAGCTAAAACAGCCAGCAAAATTTGAGTTTATACTATTCTAACAAATAAACGAGTTCGGAAACGCAGAAAACATTTTATGAACTGTGCGAGGACGAATCATGAAGACTTCAATCTGTTCAGCTATTTTCTAAAGCAAAAAAGATTATATTTGATCAAACCATATTATAAATTAAAACGAAAATTGACAGTGCTACCATACTAAATTAAAATTTTGCATTTATCAATGGTCGCGAAATATTCAATATACGACTTACGAGCCGCAAAAAGGATTGAGTAGATCTAGCACAAAAATATGAGGAAGCCTGAAATACATTTACGTTCTGCCAGGAACCTGCCATTTTTAAAGAACAAGTTCCACTTTTTTCAGCGACATAAATAGTAGTAGTGATAACAGTGGTGGGGAGGCTAGCGCCAGGCAAGTAGGCCACATTGGGCCCTTTTTGCACCTTTTTCACCTAGAGCAAATGAGCTAGCTCCGGCCCCAAAAAACAGGGTGAACAATGCACAATTTCAAAAATAAGGTCTCAGAACACATGAATAATTAAGAACCCGATGACAGTGATACCAATATGTGTACCAGAAGCAATAAAGCGATACTAATCAATAGTAATAGTCCAAAGAAGAACTGCCGGGTGTGGAATATTCCAGTACACCCAATTGTTAAGTTTACATCAAATCTTACTGTATAGGTGGGAAAGGGGTTTCATGAAATAGAACCGTACTGAGAAACTGTTGAAAAAGTGTGTAATCTGTAAAAAAGTTTAAATGTAAATAACTCAGCAAAGTCAAGAGAACAAAAGGTAAGAATGGTATCAGTGCATATGTAAGATACAAAACATTATCTACAAGCAGATGTTTTATCTAAAACTGTCTAGGAAATCTATAAATTCACCTTTTTTTTTAAACGAAAATTCATTAACAATAGAAGAAAAAGTTTAGTACAAACATTCTTGACTAATTTGTTCTATAATTTACTTCATACATCTCTGAACAATAAGGAAGATATAAACAACAAATATCCATTAAAAGTTTTTAGATCCTACACTTTTTATTTATTTGACTTGCCTACACTTCTCAACCACAAAACAATCTTATATGCAGATGACACTTCCATCATCGTACGCATGCAACAGATAGATGAACTAGAATATCAAATGATTTCTGTCATGAGAGACCTTGACGCTTGGTTTAGTGCAAATCAAATGAAAAGGAATGCTGAAAAAACAGCTAATTAAATTTTCTGCTGTTGGAGGAGAAGCAATGACGATAAATTGTGGTAACACTCAGTTGCAGACTTCACAAAGCTGCAAGTTTCTTGGCCTGATCATAGACAATAATGCGAACTGGAGGAAACACATAGAGTATATTGCTCCCAAGATCTCTAGTTCTTCATATGCCTTAAGAGTGCTGCAGAGAAGTGTGGATGAGGGCACATGTCTTATGGTCTATTATGCGTATGTGTATGCAATACTTAAGTATGGCATAGTGTTCTGGGGAAACTCTGTGGATGTGGACCGCATATTCATACTACAGAAGTCTTGTGTCAGGTCCATGTATGCGCTGAAACCTTGAGAATCCTGCAGGCGGTATTTCATAGAGAAGAGACCCTACATTATGTATACATATTGGAATGTGTCCTGTTTGTCAAGCAAAATATGTCGTTTTTCTCAAAATATCTGCCTGAGCATGAGCATCATACAAGGTTCAGATTGAATCAGAAACTCCTACTTCCAAAAACACCATTAACAAAAGTACAGAGAAATGCAGAATATCAGATGATAAAAATATTCAATCACCTACCTTTCTGTTGAAAAAATATGGACGTAAAAACATTGAAAAAAGAACTAAAGGATATTCTACTGAGAAAGTGTTACTATTCCTGCAATGAATTTTTCAGAGATGAAGACATATGGCCACCACTCCAAGATCAAGATTAATAGCTGTCACTTTGGCATGGAAACATTCACCATTGCATGATTTCTCTAGGGGGCGTAATACAATATTTGTGGGGTTTATATGCGGGTGTGTGCTTGCTTTGTTAAGTCTGTAAATTTTATATTGTCGAATTAATACTGCTGCATTGACGGTATTTTATTTTATGTTTAGATTTGTGTATACATTTATTCTTTATTATATTATTATATATGTGTATATACGTTTATATTTAGATTTATATTTATTTTATATTTACAAATGACGTGTTCTACACCCAATAGGGTATTTACGGAACAAATAAAGTATTATTACTATTATTATTATTAGTTGGCAATAAATAAGTGCATCAAAAACAGCACTATAATTCAGAGAAAAATATTAACTGAAACATTTCTTTTACATTATATGTAAAATAATTAATCTGGCAACGGTGTGCAGCTGTGAAGATGAACCTGCTTTCTATGTGCAGGTTTATTCCCTGTGTGAAGATGAACCTCCTTTTTACAGACAGTGGGAACAGCCGACTTAACCACAACTACATATTAACATGATCATAATAGAACATGGCCTAAAAACAGTTGTACATACCTTAATAAAGTTAAACAATGTGGTATATTTCGTTTTTAATAACCTTTCAATGATAAACGTAATTAAAATGTTTCAATTTGCAACAAAAACGTATATCTTTGCAACTGAGGTTATGACTGTTGTTTCGTTGACATATTTGATGCAGATAGGCGGTGTTGTCAGGTCCAGAAGGTCACGTCAGCAGGATTGTGTATAAAAAGCATTTTAAGGGAACGGTCGACTTAACCGCAACTACATATTAACGTGATTATAATAGAATATGGCCTAAAAACAGTTGTACATACCTTAATAAAGTAAAACAGTGTGGTATATTTCGTTTTTAATAACCTTTCAATGATAAACGCAATTAAAACGTTTCGATTTGCAACAAAAACGTATATTTTTGTAGCTGAGGTTATGACTGTTGTTTCATTGACATGTTAGGCATTGTTGTCAGTTTCGAAGCTATTTACTTGATACTGGGGGAATGTCAGGTCAGGTCAAGCAGGCCGATAAGTAAGTAAGCACTGTCCGGCAGTGCATTCATTCAATGTGGCAACGCTGCTGAAAATTGACAGTTTGAAACGTGAAATTTGTGCATTTTTTGAATCTCATTTCTCAATTATTCTGTTATTTGTGGTTTTTCCGTACATTTTTTTCCGGATTATAAATCTGCGTTACGTACTCTTTCTTGTGGTGTGCACCGTTTTGCTAGATTCCAGTTGCGGTAAAGTCGACCGTCCCCCATTTTAGACCTTTCATTTCGTTAAAGCGGCAAAACACTCTTGGGATTTAATTGCAGATAGGCGGTGTTGTCAAGTCCAGAAGGTCAGGTCGGCAGGATTGTTTGTAAGAAGCATTTTGGATCTTTTATTTCGTTATAGCGGCAAAACACTCTTGGGATGAAATATTAAATGTGACAACGCTGCTGAAAATTGACAGTTCGAAAGGAGCAAATTGTGTGTTTTTGAGAACTTAATTTCTCAATTAATCTGTTATTTATGGATTCTCCATAAATTTTTGGTAATCCTGTGTTGTAGGCACCTCTTTAGTAAACAAACAATTCGGGTGAAATCAGAACGCGAAGTGGCCGTTGTACGATGCGCACTGTTGCCAGATGAGTATTAGCAAGGGTCATTTTAAATATAGAAGGAAATCAAGGGGTGAACAAATCTTTTTATAATGTAAATAAATTATAATATGGCGTCATCTACCTAAATCGATATTTGACATATTTTGCGGAAAGCAGTAGGAAAATGGAAATGTAAACAGTTAATTTTCAGCCATGGTGGTCCAGGGGGAAAACGTGGGCTTCTCCTCCCTTTTTAGGTACATCAGTAACATCAACAGAGGTTGTGCCATTGTGATTGAACAAGGTAATCTGCATGTTCCGCCCTTCCCAGGGGGCGTAAAGCCGTCGGTCCCGTGCCCATGCAATGTTGGGCACGTTAAAGACCCAAATTTCCCGGACAGTGAGGTGAATGAATCACACTTTAGTAAAGTCAATGAAGCAATTTCCATTGCAAATTCCTGATGATAAATCCAACTGTATATGCTAATAGTATCCAGTATATTATTTTGAAAAATCGCAATGTTTCATGGTAATGAAGCAATTTCTACTGAAAACTGTCGATGATAAACATAACCGAGATTATATGCCATTCAAGGTTGAAATGTGTTTTTTAAAGTATTAAGACAAGTTAATGTCTCAGAATGTGTATATATGCCTGCATGCATACTGCTTTGTAACTCTAAGATATCTTTCATATTTAGCCAGGCGAAAATGCAAAATGCGTCCCTTCATCTGAAACAAAATCAAACATTTCAGAGGGAAGCCCATTTTCAGTCATGTTCTCGACAGTTGTCAGTAGAAATTGCTTCATTACCATGAAACATTGTGACTTTTCAAAAAATATATACTGGATACGGTTTGCTATTAGCATATACAGTTGGATTTATCATCAGCAATTCGCAACGGAAATTGCTTCATTCACTTTGCACACTCATTTAAGGTCGGAAACTAAAATAAAAACAAACAGTCCGAAGGGAATCCCATTTTGAGCCATTTTCTCGGTTATGTTTATCATCAACAGTTGTCAGTAGAAATTGCTTCATTACCATGAAACATTGCGCGACTTTTCGAAATAATATATTGCATACTGTCTGCTATTAGCATATACAGTGGGATTTATCATCAGAAATTTGCAACGGAAATTGCTTCATTGACTTTACTAAAGTGTGATTAATTCATCTCACTGTCCGGGAAATTTGGGTCTTTAACGTGCCCAACATCGCATGGGCACGGGACCGACGGCTTTACGCCCACTGGGAAGAGCGGAACGTGCAGATTACCTTGCTCAATCACAATGGCACAACCTCTGTTGATGTTACTGATGTACCTAAAAAGGGAGGAGATGCCCACGTTTTTCCCCCTAGACCACCATGGCTGAAAATTAACTGTTTACATTTCCGTTTTCCTACTGCTTTCCGCAAAAATATGTCAAATATCGATTTATGTAGATGACACCATATTATAATTTATTTACATTATAAAAAGATTTGTTCACCCCTTGATTTCCTTCTTTATTTAAAATGACCCTGACTAATACTCATCTGGCAACAATGCACTCATCCAGCGTCCACTTCACGTTCTGATTTCACCCGAATGGTTTGTTTACTAGAGAGGTGTCTACAACACAGAATTACCAAATTTTTTTCAGATTATTACTCTACATTAAATATTCTTTCTTGTGGTGTGCGCTGTTTTGGTAGTTAAGTTGACCGTCACCCAGGCAGTCTTTATCATATTAATTTTACCAATATTTAATTTACATTCTTGAAAAATCTTTAATAGGCTGAAATTTTTCAACGCTTTTTGAGTCCCCTTACATATCTTACCAATGCTTAAATAAAAGAATGAACTGTTACTCACCTTTAGTGATATATAAATAGAAAAAGTCACAATAAAGAATAGTCTGTACTACACCAGCCACAATAGCAATAAGATCATAATGAGACTCGGAAATATAACGATAGACCCAGTTAAAAATGTAAAGTGCTCTGTATGATCCAAGTGCGAACAAGTAATGGGATGTAATACTCTCAGCTTCACCAGTCTTGCTAACCATGAAGAGTTGAGGAAGAATGGCCACTGACTCCAAATAAATACTGAATGTCCACAACACCTACAAAAACAGCACTTATGTATCAATGACAAACAAAAGTGTATATTAACTTACCTCCAAAAATGTGAAATCACTATTGATCAATAAAGCAAGAATAAAAGCTGGAGCGATCAAAAATTCAATTCTAAAGGTGTCATGATTGTGGTCGTAGGTGGCTTTGAATTTAACATAAATCAAGTAAACTGTGGCGAATGACGACACCAGAAATACGAGTTTCATTACTGTATTATACAGCGAAATGTAAGTCGTAAATAAGTCCAAGTATCTTGTAAGGTAAACTAAAGCAAAAAGGATTTGACTTTTGCCTGAAATACCTATAAAAAATCGAAACAAGCATAATAACATCTAGAAATTTTTACTGCAGAGTTTTGTGGCCAATGGACGTAATGTCCGAAGCCAATTCCTTCCACACACACAACATCTAGAAAACACAGTGCAGTTGTGTATATTGTATTTTGTGCATTTTAACAAGGTTTCAGGCAAGCAATTCATATAGAATGACATCACTACAAATTTTTAACATTACTGTTTCATTTTTCCGTGAGTTATCAAAGTATTACAGGTAAATTATGATTACAGGTGTAGCAACAATGACGTGGAAGGTTAGGGTCTTCATTCTGTTTGTAAAGTAAATTTATAACTGAAAAACTTTATCTAGTGTATTTTTACTGCAAGCGGTGATTCAAGTAAAATCATTTATTTACATAAAAACTCTGTTTTATCCCCAACGAGCAGGATATAGCACAAAAAAAATGAAAATATCCATAATGACAGCATCAAGTTCGTTAACCGGTAATTTATAGAAAATGGTGCAAAATCTAACATACCTGCACATGATCGCGTCTTCCAAATTTTTAATAAAAGTATAATAACAGCTAAAAGGTGAGATAAATCTCCTGTAAGCCTAAAAATATTCATTTTCAAAAACTTAAGTAACTATAAACTGACACCCTACACTTCAGACGTGACGTGGCTATTCAAAACATTGCGTAAAGATGGCAGCACTGACAAGGCAATAAAATGAAAATTCCTGTTTGAAATGTAATCAGCTTACAGGCACAGAATACAAAATCACGTTAAGAATAATATTAAGTGGGTTAATGTCATTTTCTTTAGACATCTTCTAATAGACAATTTGCATGGATTTTCAATTACATGAATTTAACATTTACCTAATAGTTTTTCATACATAGAACATTATGATATGCATGAAAATAACCAAAAACATATGTAGTGGACAAAAAAGGGCTTTTAAAATCAAAAAATTTCGAATTAAATCATGTGACCGCGAACGTTCTCCTATTTGTCGTGACGTACTTGGACAAGAATAAATGACGTGTTTACATTTGCCCCATGATATAATGATGCATAGTATGATACATGATATAATGACTTAGAAGAGATATGATATTGCGCATATGCCCCGCCCCTTCATATGAGGTCACGCGGTGAGTAAGGTTATAGAAGTCCAACTACACACTAAAAACAAAGTCATTCGCAATCAAGAAGTTTCTATACGTCAGTTTAATGCGGTTGAAGTTACGTCTATATTGTCTTTTTCAGATAATATAGATCCCAGGACTAAATTTAATCTTTTTCATTCTTATTACGTCCAACTGTATGCACTTAAATATTAGTAAAATACGTAATTTGTTAAGAGGTTGTGATGAAACGTCAAACCCCACTGCACGACAGCATATTATTGTTGCATTGGACTCACCACTTGACACCATGCGCGTGACAGGTCTAAAAATAGGTATTCGGAATATCATATCTCTCGTTATTTGTATCATGAGTATGATAAGCACGGTCGCTTGTTTCTAAACATATCGTGGTGATGTAAACACAGAGAAGCAAGCCCATTGTCACTGTGACATTACCGTCTAGTGACTTCACAGATTATGCCGGCAAAATAGTAGTGTTTGAAACCAATTATGAAATTCGCATTTTCAAATATTTTTTGCATCGTTATTTTTGTAGTATGTGAAATGAAAAAAATATTAAAAATTACCTTTGTGGGATGTCTATCAGATGTGATGGGGAAAAAAACAAGCAAATTGTCTATCTGATAAAAGTTTGGACGCATCAAGTGCGTTATGGTAGCGAATTTTCGTAAAAATGTTTTTATTGTCAAATATGTATTGTTTTTAAAAGGACATTTGGTTGGCAGTATAACCTATATAGTAATAACAATTTATCACATTCCATTAAAATAACTTTGTTGTTTCAAAAAGTACAAACATTTTCCGAAAACAAACTTTAAAAGTTCCAGAAAAGTCTGGTCCGATTTTCCTGGCCAACGAACCTCTTCAAGCTATTTACACACCTGCCAAGATATAATTATTGACAACCAGCTCTATGACTCAAGGAGAACAAATTTTTTTAAATTAAATTTTGCACAAATTTCTTTTACAAAAATTCACCATTTTTTTGGCCGAAATTCCCTTCAGTAATGTTACACTGTATTATATTTTTCACAAAAATTCGACAACTTTTCTTGGGCCGCTGTGTGGTATATATTTCAGTTCATTATATTTTAAATAGTAGTTTTTGGCTAGGATGTTTTATTTCAGATTTATCGAGAGACAGATGGCAACACCTGTATTATTTTTAAATTAAACTGGAATTCAACCTCTTAAGTAAAAAACTTAGTAAACATTTATTATTAATTATCAACATTTCACAAAAACCAACACAAGGTGTACTGGGCAGACTGTCCAGGGCTCAGATATGGGAAGTCAATAATTGACGAACCCAGTTCAAAGAGAGCTGTGGAGCTGCTAAATCTTAGCAGAGGACAGCTAAGAAACATAACAGGTCTCTTGACGGGACACATTGCCGTCAAGAAACACCTGCATAAAATAGGGCGGTTCGAGGGGGACCTCGCATGCAGACTCTGCGGCGAGGGGGAGGAATCAGCGCAGCACATCTTGTGCGAGTGTAAAACTCTGGACCGCAAAAGACAACTGATCTACGGTCACTCTAGACCGGAGACAGAGCAATATAAAACTTCACCCTACCAATCGCTGTGCAGACTAGTTCAAGGCACAGTGATCTTGGAATGGGTGGAGTAAGACTAAGGGTATGCACAATCAACCAAAGGTTGCAGTGCTATCGGGGCGGTAAGGCCGCGGGAGGAACCCTGAGGGGAAAAAACATTTCACAAATAACATAAGAAATGATTTCTACGGAAACACTTAAAACATTTCTGCGAAAACTTTTACAATGCAGCCACTATTTAGAGTGATTGATTGTTTCGAGGAGTAATACAAATCAAAAGGTCTCTGAATGCGTTATTTCCATGGGGCTCAGCTCTCTATAAGTACAGACGCCTTTTTTGCAAATGAGCGCGAACTAGGACCCCTAGTACCCATATCCGGGGTCAGTTTCAATTTTTATGTTTATATATATATATATATATATATATATATATATATATATATATATATATATATATATATATATATATATATATATATATATATATACAGGGTCGCTGATAAGTCTGGAAACGGTCGATTATCCGGGAAAATATACAAGGTGTCGAAAAAAGTTTTATACAAAAGTTTTTGGGTTCTTCAATGTCTACTAGGCGGTGATAATTTCATTTATACAGGGTTGGTCATACAGGCGTGGCACACCAATATTAATTTTTTTTAATGGAACACCCTATATATTATTCGATATTTCAATCCTTCTCTTAATTTTGAGCAACATTTATCGGAAGCATGATGTACATGAACTCAATCGTTTCCGGGTAAAAAAAATAAATAAAAATAAACGCTATTGTTTTTAAAATCTATTGGATGAAGAAGAAAAATAAATGAAAAGTAGAATATCTCTTGAAAACAATCTGTGAGTGTGAAAAGAACCGGTTGCGATGTTTTTAACATTGTTTGAAATCCTATTTTATAAGATGTTCAAAGTGTTCTCCATTGACCTCCTGACAATAATGAATTCGCTTAACAAAACATTGCACTGCATTTACAAGAGCGTTTTGAGGAATGTTATTAATTTCATGCACAATCCTTGCTTGCAACTCTTCAATATTCTGCGGTCTATTTTGGTATATTAAATTTTTTACATGACCCCACAAAAAAAAGTCAAGCGGCGTCATGTCGGGAGACCTAGCTGGCCATTCAATAGTTCCCCTGCGCCCTATCCATCTGCCAGGAAAGGTTTGATTCAGATATTCCCGTACCTCAATTCCAAAATGAGGGGGTGCCCCATCCTGCTGAAACCATATTTCTTCCGCTGGTAGATTTGGGTCGTTATTGTTCGGAAATAATCGACTAACATCTGGAACAATTGATTCTTGCAAAAGTGTCAAATATCGAGCAGAGTTCAAATTACCGTGTATAAAATAAGGTCCTATGATATGTCCACCAATAATAGCACACCAAACATTTACTTTTTGCGGTCTTTGGGTGTGAATTTGTTCCATCCAATGTGGGTTTTCGTCTGACCAGTACCTACAGTTGTGTCGGTTGACTTGTCCATTCAAACAAAATGTAGATTCGTCGGAAAACAAAATGTGGTTGGCAAAGTTAAAATTTTGGCGTAACTTCTCCATAATAAGTTCACAGAACTTGATTCTGCGATCAAAATCGTCTTCACTCAGTTCTTGCAATAAATGAATTTTATATGGACGGAACTTTTCCCGCTTCGTAATCTTTTGAATTGAATATCGACTCATATTGTGATTTAAAGCCAATTGCTGTGCCGAAGTTTTCGGATTTTCCACCACATCCAATATTACATTCAAAGAATTTTCTTCATTTGTAACGGTTACTGGCCTTCCAGTTCTAGGTTTATCCTTGATACCGCCAGTTTCGTGAAAACGATGCAAAGTTTTCGAAACTGTGGATTTGGAGATCGATTCCCGCTCAGGATGCAACTCATTGAACATAATCACCACTTGAGCAAAACTTCGTGTTCTATCACCGTACCCTATCATCATTAAAATTTCGATACGTTCGGTTTCACTTAAACTTGCCATTTTGCACAAAAACTGTTGACACTAAATTACTAATGTTTCAAAACTGTTGACACTGAATTAATGTTTGACATTCGTTGTCCTGGAAACATTTTAAAACAGAAGAATAATACTGCGTTTCTTATGGGCATCTTATCTTATCTTGGGATTCCAAACAATGTTAAAAACATCGCAACCGGTTCTTTTCACACTCACAGATTGTTTTCAAGAGATATTCTACTTTTCATTTATTTTTGTTCTTCATCCAATAGATTTTAAAAACAGTAGCGTTTATTTTTATTTATTTTTTTACCCGGAAACGATTGAGTTTAGGTACATTATGCTTCTCATAAATGTTGCTCAAAATTAAGAGAAGGATTGAAATATCGAATAATATATAGGGTGTTCCATTAAAAAAAAAAAATATTGGTGTGCCACGCCTGTATGACCAACCCTGTATAAATAAAATTATCACCGCCTAGTAGACATTGAAGAACCCAAAAACTTTTGTATAAAACTTTTTTCGACACCTTGTATATTTTCCCGGATAATCGACCGTTTCCAGACTTATCAGCGACCCTGTATATATATATATATATATATATATATATATATATATATATATATATATATATATATATATATATATATATATATATATATATATATATATATATATATATATATATATATATGTATCACAACGATAACTCAAAAAATAATGGGCCGATTTTGATAAAATTTGGTGAATACCTTCCTTTTGCAAGTGGCTGGGATAAGTTCGTTATCCAGGAAAATATCAAAGGTTTTTCCGGAAAATTTTGTGTTTTATTTAGAAAAAAAATCATATCTCCGGAAATAACACAGTAAGGGCAACCAAATTTGGTACATCGTTTTACATTGCTATAGGTAAATTACCTACCAAAATTTAGCGTTATAGGTCAAAAGACAAAAATGTTATGCGCATTTAAAGAAAAATAAATTGGGGTTTTCCTCAAAACGTCAAAGTGACAATTCAAAATGTGGAGGATTTAATGAAAATTTGCTACCAAAACGCACTTACCGCGTCCAGATTTTTTCTTACAAACATGTATCATATTTCGATAAAAAGTGCTAAAATGCAATAACGAATTTGTTCTACGAAAATTAGCTAAAAATTATAGACCGTTAAACCAAAAACTTTACTAAACTTACAGCGAAAGCACCAACTTAACTAAACCGACAGCCAAAGCATCAGAGAAACGGTCTATTTGAAATGAATTTTCTGTAAACATTTTAGTAAAATGAAGGGTAATGACGGTTGAATATGAAACTTAAGGGTTCGCAGAACACTCTTCTTGCAACATTTTCTTTTCACAATCCGTATTTGTTTCACGTTCTTTGTCTAAACATTCCCAATCTTGACATTTTAAATTGCGAGTTTGACGTTTTGAGGATAACTCCAAAATTTGTTGCTTTAGCTGCCCGTAACTTTTTTGTCCTTAAACTTAGAGACCTAAATTTTGGTACATGGTTCACTCTTTATAATATAAATACGCGTACTAAATTTGGTTGCCCTCACTTTGTTATTTCCGGAAATAAGAATTTTTTTTAGAAAGAAAACACAAAATTTTCCGGGAAAACCTGGTCCGATTTTCCTGGCCAACGAACTTATCCAAGCCACATACAAAAGGAAGGTACTAACCAAATTTGATCAAGATCCATTATTTTTTGAGTTATTGGTACGTATATATGGTACGTATATATATATATATATATATATATATATATATATATATATATATATATATATATATATATATATATATATATATATATATATATGTATCACAACGATAACTCAAAAAATAATGGGCCGATTTTGATAAAATTTGGTGAATACCTTCCTTTTGCAAGTGGCTGGGATAAGTTCGTTATCCAGGAAAATATCAAAGGTTTTTCCGGAAAATTTTGTGTTTTATTTAGGAAAAAAATCATATCTCCGGAAATAACACAGTAAGGGCAACCAAATTTGGTACATCGTTTTACATTGCTATAGGTAAATTACCTACCAAAATTTAGCGTTATAGGTCAAAAGACAAAAAAGTTATGCGCATTTAAAGAAAAATAAATTGGGGTTTTCCTCAAAACGTCAAAGTGACAATTCAAAATGTCAAAATTGGCAACATTTAAGAAAAGAACTTGAATCTAATACGGGCTATGGAAAGAAAATGTCTCAAGGAGAATGAACTATAGAGTTTATCGTTTAATGGTATATAACTTTTGTCGAATTTTCGTAAAAAATCAATAAAGTTCAATATATCCCTTATTATACAAGATATGAAAAAAATTGTATACATTAATTATAGGGTGTCTTGAGCTACATCTTAAAAAACTATTTCTACAATCACAGTGTGGCCCATAAGTCGTTCGTGATACAATTATTTTTTTTTAGTCGAACATGCCTTATGTTATTGCATTTTTGCATTTTCCATCGAAATATAATGCATGTTTGTAAGTAAAGAAATTCTGGACGCAGCAAGTGCGTTATGGTAGCGAATTTGGATTAAATTCTTAATATTTGAAAAGCTCAATTTGCTATTAACCTATAAGTTTGACCAAGAAACGGATTTTTTCGGTTACACTTTAAGTTTACTTTCGGAAATTTTTGTACGTTTTCAAACAAGAAAGTTATTTTGATGAAACATGGCACATTGTTTTTATTACTATATATGTTATACTGGTAATCAAATTTGATGCCTGCTTTCTGAAAAAAACACATACATATATATTTGCTATTAAAAACATTTTTATGAAAATTCACTACCATAACGCACTTGCTGCGTCCAGAAGTTTTTTTTAATTTAATGTTATCTGTACTTTATAAAAAATTTAACGGACCTTGGTGTTGGGTTCTAGGGACCAAATTCGCGCTCATCTGGAGAAATTTTTCCGAAAGCTTTTCACTGTGACCTCTCTATTGGCGAATTTTTCTTAATGAAAATTGGCTAATATTGAGTTTTGCTCTAGAAATGCTCTGAAACTTACCCCGTATATGGGTTCAAGTTCGCGCTCATTTGAAGAAATAATTTCAAAATTCATAAGTCTACGGAAATTTACTAAAATATGTACTATTAAACCATAAACTGTATAGCTGAAACTACTGCCAAAGCATCAGAAAGACGATAATATTTTAGTAAAATGAAGGACAATGATGGTTCAAGCTGAAACTTAAGGCTTTGTAAAATACACTTATTACATTTCTTCTACACAATCCGTAATTGTTTAAGATTATTTGTCTGAAAATTGCAAATTTTGACGTTTCAAATCGCGACTTTGACGTTTTAAGAAAAAAAATTATAAAATTTTCAAATGTTTTTTCTGCCATTTCTTGACCCTATTGCGTCAAGAAGACTTAACCGTTGTATGTAGTATTCAATTGGTTTTCTTAACCACACAAAATATTTTGTTCTTGTGCTTTTCTTTATGATCACCAGTGACACCCCATTTTTTTTGTCCTCATAAATGTCTATAACTTTTTTCAACGTAGAGATCAGAGTTTCGGCATGTAGGGTATAAGTTTGATAGTAGAAATGTATGTGCTGAATTTGGTTTTCATAACTTTGTTATTTTCGGAGATAAAAATGTTTTCCGAAAGATAA
Source organism: Tillus elongatus (assembly GCA_964006375.1). Taxonomy (NCBI): domain Eukaryota; kingdom Metazoa; phylum Arthropoda; class Insecta; order Coleoptera; family Cleridae; genus Tillus; species Tillus elongatus. Next base: position 107,621,511 of record OZ023268.1, on the reverse strand, counting down.
CCCAAAATTTTCCCGGAAAAACGAATCCAATTTTCCTTGCCAACGAACTTATCCAAGCCACTTACAAAAGAAAGCTACTTACCTAAATTCATCAAAATCGGCCAATTATTTTTTGAGTTTTCGGTGTGATATATATATATATATATATATATATATATATATATATATATATATATATATATATATATATATATATATATATATATATATATATATATATATATATAAACACAGATCCTCATTAGTGAATTTTTCGTTTTACGAAAAATTCGCTAATAGTTAATAACGTCCAATGATTACTGGTTAATTAACTTTAATAATTAATCGACTATTATCTTATGCATACTGACAGTAGTAATAAAAACTCTGGGCGCAGCAAGTGCGTTATGGAAGTGAACTTTCATAAAAATGTTTTTAATAACAAATATATCGATCTAATGCGAGCAGGCATCAATTTGGTTACCGGTATAACCTATATAGTAGGAACAATGTACCATATTTTATCAAAATAATTTTTTGCAAATGTACAAAAATTTTCAGAAAATAAACTTTAAATGTTTCTGGTCTCCTAGCCAATGAACCTTAGGTTAATAGCAAATTGAGTTTTTAAAATTTGAAACATTTAATGAAAATTCGCAACCAAAACGCCCTTGCTGCGTTCATGCAAAAATTTTCCGAAAATAAAGTTAAATGTTGGTTTCCTAATCAACAAAACTTACGTTAATATCAAATTGAGTTATTGAAATTTGGAGGATTTAATGAAAATTTGCTACCAAAACGCACTTACCGCGTCCAGATTTTTTCTTACAAATATGTATCATATTTCGATAAAAAGTGCTAAAATGCAATAACGAATTTGTTCTACGAAAATTAGCTAAAAATTATAGACCGTTAAACCAAAAACTTTACTAAACTTACAGCGAAAGCACCAACTTAACTAAACCGACAGCCAAAGCATCAGAGAAACGGTCTATTTGAAATGAATTTTCTGTAAACATTTTAGTAAAATGAAGGGCAATGACGGTTGAATATGAAACTTAAGGGTTCGCAGAACACTCTTCTTGCAACATTTTCTTTTCACAATCCGTATTTGTTTCACGTTCTTTGTCTAAACATTGCCAATCTTGACATTTTAAATTGCGAGTTTGACGTTTTGAGGATAACTCCAAAATTTGTTGCTTTAGCTGCCCGTAACTTTTTTGTCCTTAAACTTAGAGACCTAAATTTTGGTACATGGTTCACTCTTTATAATATAAATACGCGTACTAAATTTGGTTGCCCTCACTTTGTTATTTCCGGAAATAAGAATTTTTTTTAGAAAGAAAACACAAAATTTTCCGGGAAAACCTGGTCCGATTTTCCTGGCCAACAAACTGATCCAAGCCACAATACAAAAGGAAGGTACTAACCAAATTTGATCAAGATCCATTATTTTTTGAGTTATCGGTACGTATATATATATATATATATATATATATATATATATATATATATATATATATATATATATATATATATATATATATATATATATATATATATATATATATATATATATATATATATGTGTGTGTGTGTGTGTGTGTGTGTGTGTGTGTGTGTGTGTGTGTGAGTGTGTGTGTGTGTTAGTGATTTTTTTAAGGAAATTCACTTAAAAAGAAAACTTGAATCACCATAACGACTTATGGGTCACCTGTAATTGTAGAAATATTTTTTTAAGATGTAGCTCAAGACACCCTATAATTAATGTCTACAATTTTTTTTCGTATCGTGCATAATAACGGATATATTGAGCTTTAAAGATTTTTTACGAAAATTCGACAAAAATGATATACCATTAACCGATAAACTCTATAGCCAACACTACTGCCAAATCATCAGAGAAAGGGTCTATTTGAAATGAATTTTCTGGGAATATTTTAGTAAAATGAAGGACAATGACGATTGAAACTAAGACTTCAGGCTTTGTAAAACATTCTTTTTGAGACATTTTCCTTCCATAGCTCATATTAGTTTCAGGTTCATTGCCTAAATATTATCAATTTTGACGTTTAAAATCGCGACTTTGACGTTTTGAGGAAAACCCTTTTTTTGTAATGCCTGTAACTTTTTTGTCCTTTAACCTACAGAGCTAAATTTTGGTAGGTAATAATGATATAAACCCGCGTATGAAGTTTGGTTGCCCTTACTTTGTTAATTCCGGAGATATAAATTTTTTCGAAAGAAAACACAAAATTTTCCGGGAAAATCTCGGCGGATTTTCCTGGCTAACGAACTTATCCAAGCCACTTGCGAAAGTAAGCTACTCACCAAATTTTATCGAATTCTGCGCATTATTTTTTGAGTTAGCGGTGTGACACATATATATATATAAATATACATATATATATATATATATATATATATATATATATATATATATATATATATATATATATATATATATATATATATATATATATATATATATATATATATATATAAACATATAAAGTCTGAAACCGACCTAAAGCGGTCCTCAATAGCGCTCATTTGAAGAAATTTTTTCAAAATACCAAAGTCAGGATCTCCTCATTAGTGAATTTTTTAAAGAAAATTCACTAACAACGTCCAATGATTACTGATGAATTAACTTTAATAATTAATCGACTAGTATCTTATGCATACTGACAGGAGTAATAAATAATAAATATTAAGGAGGGCTACTCAAAAAATACCTATAGGCAAGCCTTCTCATTTTTCTAAAAAAATACTTTTTAAATAAAATGCACGCCGTTGAGAAAATAACTTTTATTAACATTGCTGATTCATTTTATAAAGATTATAATCTGCAACTTAGAAGCATTCCACATCATATTATGTATATTATACATAAAAAAGACTTATCCTTAAATCACAATGTTAACTTATACAATATAAAAACTACAAATAGTATTAATAATAAACAACAAAATGTGTTAACTTCAAAAACTTATTAGATTTTTCACTTCGTCGTAGAACGTAAGAACAAGAGCAGCACCTATACCTCTAAAGACGTTAGAAAGCGCCCCTTTGAAAAAAGCGCTGACACCTTCTTCTTGGGCAATTTTTACCCAACAATCAGTAGTACTCTTGTATTTCACTTGAGACGCTTCTATATTTGACTGCATCATCATGCGTCTTCTCACAGTATCCAGAGGGTAAGATATGATACCAGAAACAGCAGTGACAAATTGCGCGATGAGAAATGATATAATAAGCGGCGTATTTTTGGGATCCGGTAGAAAATCTTTGGCTGTGTCAAAGAAACCAAAATAGCAAGCTCTATAAATTATAATACCTTGGACAGAAACAATAAATCCTCTATATAAACCAATGAAGCCATCAGTTTTAAAGGTTTTTGCTATACAGTCCGTCATACTTTGATATTCTCTTTGCGACTTATCTTTTCCAACATCTGCTGCAAGTCTTGTTCGAGCATAATCTAAAGGATACACGAATAAAAGTGATGTTGCACCAGCTGCTCCTCCAGACGCTAAATTTGCCGCGAAATAACGCCAGAATTGCGTATTTTTATCAATTCCTTCCATAAAAATTTTCTTGTACGTATCTTTAAACGCAAAGTTCAGTGCCTGTGTTGGAAAATATCTCAGACAGTTTGCTAGGTTTCCTCTCCACAAACTTGCAAAGCCTTGTTCTTTGGGAAGGCGAATTAAAGTGTTCACAATTCCGCTATAACGTTGGTCGGCAGCAATTCGTGTAGAAGCCTCTTGTACTTGTAACAATAGCTTGACTCTTTCTATAGGCGCTACTGCTGTTTTTGCGACAGTGGCGGAAATTCCTCCAGCCAAGAAATCGATAGTAAATGATTTTAAATCTGTCTGCTTACTCATTTTTCGATAAATATCCACTCGTATAACAGAACTTTTGTAAAATTTAAGTCGAATTTGACAATTATTTGCAACTTTATTTGACAATTAAATGACCTTTCTTAAACAACTGAATAAATCTTAGTGACATTTCCCGAATGGCGTCATCGATGCTACCTATATCATGGCAGGACTTGCTTTTTTAACCTATATAAAAAGAATTTTATACCTTTTTACAAATTAGTTGTCAGCTAACTATACCATTTCTTTTAATAGTATAAATACATAGGTAATATTATGGGATCAAATTTTACAAGTCATAATATTATTTGTGTAAGCACAAAAAGGAAATCAGTAATCAGGAAACGTACTTTTGACGCATCTTATAATAGCCCCACAAAAATACACCGCATTTAAAATGTTTGAACTGAATTTAAAATAATATATTAACTTGATATAAATTTGTACACAAGATCTATTATGCTTATTTATGTTATACCTACATATAGGTGCTTATAACAAATTTTAAAGGCATTATTTTTCTACTTATTATATTAAGTAAGGTAGTGTTATAATAATAATCTCTTACATTTTTACTTTCTTATACTCGACTACGTCAAGTATACAGCATTGTCTAAATTAAGTGTCCACCATTTGTAACTCTTGTTAAATTAGCATACTAATAGAATACAATATAATATAATAGTACTTGGTCAAGGGCGGGGGCAGCTGTTAAGGGTTTTCGTCTTCCCCTGCGGACATCTGAGGGGGTGCATTGTAATGTGGTTTTCCCTTCTCCTATAGCTTTTTGAGGGAACGGGGGTGTCTAAGCGAGAAACAGCTGATGAGTTAGAGACGTTTAGAAGGCGGGGGCGGTTTGTAGGCATTTTCTTCTTTCCTTGGGCTTCTATAAGCTGCTGTTCCAAGTCCCATAACTTTCTTGGGGTTTGAAACTAGAGAGCATTTCCTCTTGTGGTTTATGTATACCGGGGGTGGTTAGCTATGCGCATGTTTCTGAAAATAGTTTTCAGAAAGCTGAACTTTCGATAATCTGTTAAACTAAAAAGTTAACATATGAGGTATTTTGCATATTTAAAATGTCAACATTTGAAGTATGCTGAATGTGGCCGACAACTGTCAAATATTTTTTATGCGCATTCGTTAAATAATTATATGTAAAAACACAGCACAAGTTTTAGAGTTGTTGTGTACATATATTGTAAAATTTAATTGAATAGACATATTAATAATAATAATAATAATAATAATAATCTCTGTAGCTGTGGGCAAGTGCGTTATCCTGCTGAAAATGCAATTATACCTACTTATAAAGTCAAGTTCCTCTAGGAAATTATGCGCATTCGTTAAATAATTATATCACAGTTATTACTACCACTTGTTTGTAAAGTTTGTAAATCCCCACCCCCACCGTAGCCGCTGTTAAAAGCTGATGAACTTGTAGCCATATTAATACTCGTAAAATGCCAATGTATTTAACTTAGTCGACTGCTTATATCTACGAAATAATGCGAGACATTCTCTTTCTATGTGTAGCGGCTCTTCCCGGTAAAATACGTTCTAAAAATACACGTACACACGTCGAGCGAGCGAGCGTTTCTCCTCAAGTGGTCTGCTGACTACATTATGTATTTAACTGAAGTCATTGCATCCACCCGTAGTATTAGGTTCATGCTGGTCGTTGGCGGTAGCATTTACTGCGACGACGTCCTTGATAAGAGCGCATATACAAACAATTACAGTATGATGCATAATAAATAATTATGTGTGTGAGCTTGCGAATTAAAAATTTTAATAATTAAATAAGTTTCAGAATTTGAAATTTAATATTTAAAATACAAAGGAGATTTTAAATATTGCGGTTTAATATAAATTATTTTTTAGCAGGTATGTAGTCTTTATTTTAGCATTGTTTTTAATTTTATTATTTAGCATTGCTTCCCTTGCTTCCATGGACCGCACGCCACTAATTATATGTAAAAGCACAGCACAAGTTTTAGAGTTATTGTGTACACATATTGTAAAATTTAATTGAATAGTCATGTTAATAATAGTCTCTGTAGTTGTGTTCAGGTACATTATCCTGCTGAAAATGCAATTATATCTACGTATAAAGTCAAGTTGCTCTAGGAAATTATTCATAATTCCATGTACATTTGACCAGTCAGTATACCCGCATATAGAAAACAGACCAACAGTTATTAAACGAATTAAATTGCACTAAACTGAAACGGACTTGTGAACCTCTTGGATGTCATACTTACTTTCCTTGACCATAAAATATACTTATTTACAAACAGAACTGAACACACTATGGCAAAAAAAAACCTTCTCTCTGGATGCCGCTAATATTGTTTAAACTTAATAAGAAATAAATTTTTACTTTTTGATAATTCTATGAGGAGTACCATAAGACATAAATTACGAGTCCTTGACAATATCTGGTATGGAGTAATCACAGTAAGCTTCAAAATATGCAATGACTGTAATGTCCATAGCTTCGCCTACTATATAAAATTCTTTTTTGTTCTTGTTTTGGCAAAAACCCTCTAATTTTCGGTAGTTACATTATATATCGTTCAATTCGAAGTGGATGTATTTCAGTGTAGTATTTCTTTGGTCTCAAAACATGATTTTCTGTAGACTAAATAACAATCTAAATATCACACTTTTCTTCATATATAAAAACAATATTTCTTTCAAATTAAGACACAAGCGCAAAACGAATAAGAGACCTACTAACATTTAACATTATTTGATAAAAAGCATTATAATGTTTTTCAAAGCGTTCTAGATATACATGGGCCCGGGTCATCTATCTAGAGGGATAGTTCAATTTGAGCACCGCAACGCAATAGGCTGCGACATATTACAGTATTAAATAACATTTTTTCAGTATACATCAGGTTCAATCTGTGAAACGATATAATCTGCTTTTAGAAATAATTAAAAATGATGTAATATTACAATATTATGTTGTCTTTATATTCAATAAAATTTTAATTCTGAAGTTTAGTTTAAGGCTGCGATATCCTAGACGAAGAAGTACTTCCGACAAAGATAGAAAATATTATCCCGTAAAGTGCTGCTGAACATCTTGAACTAACGCTTCCCTTGAAAACTGTATGATTCTACCGAAAGTCTTACTAAGTTGAGCTACTTCTCAGAAGGTGTCGTCAGTTTCGGCTTCGTATTTGTAGAAGAGTGGTAATAATTTTGCCTTTGAAAAATGCTACGTTGTCGGTTGTCTGGTCTTTTGTTTATATTCCATGTTTCTGGGTGCGGAGGGCGTAGGTAGATGGAAAAGTTAGGAATTCTATTGTATGCCGTTGGATGAACTTGAGACAGGCAATATTTCTGCCTATAACAATAAGCGGTCGACTGTTAGGGGACAACTGCTTTTACAGCATTTACCCAGCATAACTGTTGATTATGGCATTTATCAGAACAGACAAGAAATTCAGATCATGAATTGTGGCACAGCAGAAGTCGAATGAGATAACTATTTAAATGTTATGTGGTTCGAATTTAATTATGGTTTACCCCTAATAATTTTTCAATCATGTTTTTATTTGATGAGCCTTTTAAACTGATATCGTGTTTTTATTTCAAAAATTTAGGACCCTATTGCTACTGAATCTAGCCCCTCTAGAGAGTTTGGTTACGCCACTGAAACTAAGTTTCTAATCCTATTATTTACATCAGCAAGATGATTATACCATTTGAGATGCTGGTCCACGACAACCCCCGCAGTTATTTTACATTACATATCTACCTTTTCAACTCATATTGTTGTTTTATAACTTTATAATCCTACCCTGGGCACGTAACGTGGCCCTGGTCGAAGCAAATGTCATATATTTAGTTTTTCTGACATTCAGACATTAGGTTACAATCCAAAAAAATTTAATGGCATTTATACCTTTCTAGGAAATGACTTCTCACGTTTTTGTGCTAAATAGTAGCATTATCATCAGCCTAATAGGAGCCTCGTTGGTCCAGGGGTAATAACGTTTGTGTCTGAACCAAAAGGTACTGGGTTCGATTCCCAGGGTTCCCTTTCACTTTTTCAGGACAAACTGTACTAAGAGAACAGGTTGTCCCAATGTTAGCAGAATTGTATCCAAATGCAATGAAACCTAATAGTCCCCATGAAAGGATATGGTTTCCACAAGACGGTGCACCGCCCCACTTTGCTCTTCAAGTACGGGAGTATTTACACGAAGTCTTTCCACAAAGATGGATTGGACGAAGATGTTTCGTAGAATGGCTCGCTAGATCATCAAATCTTACACCTCTTGATTTTTTTTATGGGGCTACCCTACAGAGTGTATAAACCGTAACCTGCTGATTTATATGATTTGAAAATGATAATAACAACAGAAATTAGGAACGTAACTTCTAACGTGTTGAACAGAGTTAGAGAAGAATTCCAGAGCAGATTATTTCGTTGTGTGCAAGTGAATGGAGAACATTTTGAACATTTATTATAAGAAAGAGACGTTTTTATTAAGTTTATTTTCGAAATTTGAATTTCAGGGTAAACTGTTTAGTTTTAATATTCCGGTATTAAATTTCCACCCTGTATTGAAAACTGTAATATTAGACCATACATATGGGCTATCTCCGCATTCAAAAAAATGCGATCCATCGAATTGTGATGAAAAAAATGTTGTGTTGCTATTTTAAAAAAATATATAAAGTGTTGGGGGTAAAATGATGGGAGTTTAATTTTTTAACCATGATTATAAGATAATGTTTGACAAATTAAACTTCACGTGTCTCGGCATTTTCCACAAAAACTATTTTTCGCTGAATAATTAATTTTATTCCATAAGTGTGTTTCACAATGTATATATATATAAATAAGAATGCAATATAGAAAAGCAACAATTTATTCAACATCAAAATCTATTATAACAGTATGAATGTAGTACTAATTTAAATTACATTAAGAAAATCTAAACCTAGTTCCTTAAGACATAAAAATAACACAGCAACAGATATTATACTATAGGCGTAAGATATCACTTTGAATTCATGGTGAAAATATATTAAAACATAATGGTTAGAAACATATATTGAGTAAAAATATACATTATGATGATTCAATTAGTGACACATAAATAATTGCTAGATACTAAACAGTTAGGTAGACATTATTTACCCCAAAAAATATAATTACATGAATAACACTATCTCTAATACAGTAAATAACAACAGAAAATTATAAACAACTAAAAGGAACAACAAAGTAAAAGATAATATACATGGTCTGGTCAATGTTTAGGAACATCTCGATGGCAGGCTAATGTAACATCAAAATCAGATATGCCAAAACCATAATTCTAATTTTCACCCCATTCTTACGTCATCAGTACTACTGGTTGCTTGTCTTTTGCTGTTTTACGAAATGAAAGACCTGCCTTAGGTGCTGTTTAATCATGATTCCCTGATATCAGTTTACCTAATTAAAAGTTAAAAGAAGAAAAACCAACCCTGCCCTACATCGATATCATGTGAGCATATTTTCCCTTCTTTTAGCTTTTAATTAGACAAACTGATGTCAGGGTAGGTCAGGAAGGCCAGCTCAGGCAAGATTATGATTAAAACAGCACATCCAGCAGGTGATTCATTTTGTAAAACAGCAAAACGTAATAACAATGACGTTAAAATCGGGTGCAAATTAGAAATATGCTTTCCAAAACTGTTTATAGTATATCAATACAATGCTATAACACTTACTTCAGTCCTGTGACGCCATTATCTGCCAATTGGTGATATTGATATTTTCCTCAAATTGAACAATTTACATGCTTTTATATTTTGACTAATAATTGTTGTTGCCCTTACTTGATGAAACCGTTATATACTAAATACAGATGTAGAGATTATTTCTCTGGCTTGTAGAAGCTTCTCACGATAAAGCAAAGACACCTTGCAACATCAAATCCGGTTTCAGAATACCTGGATCTTTCCTTTTGATAAAAATGTATTAACGGATAACAACTTTCTAACTAGCTTCATGACCGATAGACATTAGACTCAAATATACTAAAGCAAAAAGACAGTATGGATGTAGATGGGTTACAAAAACAAAACTCATCTCGATGAGTCTGGAATTGCAGAAAAAGAATCAAACCCCCTCATTATTGTCTAAATTTGTATCTCCAGAAATATTTAAAGGCTACCCCAAAGTAAAACAAGATTATAAAACCTTGAGAAAAAGGTAGAAGCTTGATAGCCACCGATACACCAGAAAAGAACAGGCTCACCGAGAAAGCATTAGAAAGATAGAAAAAAAAAAAGGAACGTGCAATAAGAAAAACTACGTTACAGCAGAAGAAGTTGGATCTAATCACGGTGAAGGGGAGAACATACAGACTTGGAGACTACTTCTCTGGCTTCACTGTTGGTTTTCGTTTTTGTAGGTGAAGGACGTAGCCAGCGCATAAGCTAACTGGAGCAAATGGCCCTTATGAATTCTGGATGTTCTTCAACGTTTCTGTGACTAGTTTCGCTGCTTGACAGCATTCTCAGACAGATAAAATTTTCGTACTAATTCAATTTTTATATGTCTGAGAATGCTGTCAAGCAGCGAAACTAGTCACAGAAATGTTGAAGAACATCCTAGAACATCCAGAATTCATAAGGGCCACTTGCTCCAGTTAGCTTACGCGCTGGCTATGCCCTACACCTACAGAAACGAAACCCAATAGTGAAGCCAGAGAAGTAGTCTCCAAGTCTGTATGTAGTATGGACCAGTTTCACCAAGTAGGGGCAACAACAATCAATGTATTGAAAAAACATCAATGACATCATCACCTAAATGACGACTTTGCAAAACTGAAACAAACATGTTGTAATAGCGTTAATCTGCTCTGGGAAGTTTTTGAAAACCTAATTTTTACATGAAGTCACATTCGACTGTAATCGAGTATTTCCTAAACATTTGCAAGATTTTGTGTAATATAGGTCTGTATATCTACTTATAAAGTTAAAAATCTTTTGCAATTCCTGAAAATAAAAAATATAGGAGCGTAAACTTCAAGAATTAACTTTGCTGGTGTTACTAAAAAACAATAAACTAGTTACGCTTTAGCCTAAAACAAAAATTAGATTATGTGCTGTCGCAGTTGAACAAAGTCCAAAATGAAGTGGCAGATCTGCCTTTCCAAGTCACAGAAGAGCCACGCAGTTTTACAGCCAAATCGAGCATATTAACAGAAAAAATCATGCCTAGAAACAAACTGACGAAAAATCAATTGCGTTTCAAATCAAATATCGATTAATATCCTTTTTTTAAACATCTGCTTGACCTGATCTTAATCTTGTAATAAATGACCACTTAAAAACACAGTAGAAGTGGCTTGAGATGCAAATAATGTACAATAGAGTATCAGAAAAAACAAAGTGGTAAAGGCTGCAACTAAGAAAAGCATCTAGTTATAACAAAATAGAACAAGAAGTACAGTCAGTACGATATTTGTTGAGACAGAATTTCAAGAAGACACCGGGGTCACCTTCTTGGAATTAACCGCATTAGACACATCTGAATGTACAAAAGACATTGGTGGTGTGGCGTTCATCCTAGCAGCTTGCATACTGTGTCTTGCAGTTACAAAGGTGTGTTTCTGTGTAAGTGTATTTTCCTGTGCATTTTCAGTGTTATTTCTTATTAAAAGAAATCAATGGAGGTGAAAAATAAAAGAAAGGAATTTGATCACCGGTCGAAGTGTATCGTGTTTAACATGTATAATTATTTTAAGACAATTTTTCCAAATGAAAATTTCTGGGAACGCCCCTGCCGGGGTAGATTGTTAGAGTACTTCTGATAACAGAACTTTATTGGCTTATTTTTATTCTTAAAATTCTGTCTCAACAAGTATTGTACCGACTGTATTCCAATTTGTCAGTGGCAACACAACATGTTCTTGGAGATTTTTTAACTGAGCGGTTAAATAAATCAACAGTTCTGTGAAAAGAAATAGGGGCCTTGAGGGACTTGGGCAATTAAAAAGTTTTATTTTTGCATCAACTTATAGGGAAGACATTCAAAGTAGGTAACAACAGAAAATAAGGATTCAGCAATCAACCCAAAATTCTATGATACCCAGAATGTGCTCAAAAAAAAAGGCAATACATGATTTTTTTTTATTAACACAAGTGAAAGAATTAGCTTAAAAAAAGGTTTTCTCGTTTCTTACAGATATATAGAGATAATAAAACTGCCAAATTACACATATTTCAAAAGAGAAACAAAAAGACACTGTATATAAATATTGTGTAAAAAGTGAACAAATTGGTTGTTAGCTTAACCAAATTTAACAGAAGGGACACCAGAAAAAATAAGAGATAAACAACAAAAGATAAAATAATAGCTATAAAAGTAAATTATGAGCCGAATAACAATAAGAAAAGAACACAATTGATAAACTGATGAAAGCATTACTTGTAAGGATATAGCATCTTAGAAAATAAACAACGAAAAACACAAATATAAAATACAGTGAAAAGTACACAAAGAGCAACGAGTTTAATATTGTCCCATTGCAATTCGTATTTTGTGTGCTGTGGAGTTTCCATCACAGTACATACTGATGCAAATCAAATTATCAGAGGTTGTCAAAAAAGATAAACAAAATAACAGAAAGAACGTGAGTGAAACTAATTGTCCGTCTCTGGTTGGCATTGTGAATTTTGTTCGTTGCATCCCTCTCATGCACTTGCAAATGAAATAGATGATGCTAAGCGTAGACGTGTGAAGTACTGTGACGGTGGGAGGATGTGGGTTTGGGCTAAGCGAGGGCCATCCGTCAGCAGTCAGATCACGACAGGTCGGCCAGCCGACTTGGTTTTCATACCCTTGTTATGGTTACGTTAAATTGCTTAAACTAAAATAAACTCTTTTTGAACTTAGTTTAGTGTAGCGTTAGCGAGTAACAAGTGATATTATCTATAATGAGTGACAAAAACAGGAAAAGACAAAAGAACAAGCCTGTCTTAAAAAAAAACTGACGATGCAATTGCAAACCTTCATATTAATATTACAAGTTTATTTCTTACAGTTATTGTATGTTGTTTGTTAATTGCAAAAATGGAAACATTCTTTCTGTCTGCCCGTTGTGCCCCTCCCAGAAAAAAAATCCTGGAGCCACCCTTGCAAGCACACAGTACAGACAATTTGTATAAGGAAAATTTTATTTTATTATTACTTTTCTTTATGGTCATTTCAGAGTTTTTGCTTGGAAAAGTAATTGCGTGTTCTCAACAAGGAAGTTTACGAATGACCAGCTTTAAGCGAACCTTAAATCATATTTTTGTAACTATGTAACATTACATAGTCAAAATATTTCAGTTTCAAGAAGTTTACGCCCCTGTAACCATAAGTGATAAATATTGTATTAGCCAATATGATCTTATATTTGCATTCTTATTTCCCTAGTCAACAATCAATATTCGAAACACTTAAAATATACCAGTCTCTTTCAATTAAGTAGCTTGCTGCAAAGCCTATATCACAACCTTCTCAAAGTAACTTCTATGTCAAACCCTTCTTATCAAATATGGTGATTCTTACTTCATCAGATTGTCAAATTGATACATTTAATTTTTATTCTTCTACAGCAGTGCCAAACAAAAAAGCACTAGACCAACACATAAACATGTAAACCGCAAGGTTTTCAAGATTTGAGCATATTATATGAGAGCTGTAAGAAAAAAAATGGAGCAATAGGTAGAAGACCTAATTTTAGAACGAAAAGTTTATATGAACATAGGGTGTGAAAGGCGTCGTTTTTGAGATACAGGATGATTAAAGTTGTCTCATGATGTTGATTTTGTTTACTAATTTCCGAAACGTTTTGGGATAAAAAGCTGATTTTTGGTAGGCGGCCGTAACTTTTCAAGGTCAATATAACTGAAATAATAGAGAAATTAAAATATGTCCATAGGCGTGCCTGCAGGGGTTGAGATAAGTAAAATGTTGAATAATTTTTTATGGAATGCACTTTTTTTGATTTTTGACACCAACTAATAATATTTAAAATATTATTACGTAAAAACGACAAACTTGTCACCAGAATGCATGGTTTACGAAAAAGATTAAATTACAAAATTCTTAACACAACAAAAAATACAAAAACCCTAATTAAAACAAGTGTAGCTTGGATGTCAAAGCAAGCCATAAATCTCAAATAATTTTGTTCTTTCCTTTCAAATTGGAGATAGTGTTTTTGTCCGGGGTCGTAGACAGTGTTTTAATAGTGCAAATCCAATTTTTTAAATTAAAATTCCATTTAAATTTACAAACAAAAAACCAGCTGACATTCATTTTGTGTGTGGGTTTGCAAATGGAAAGTTGGCTCTAGCAACAAAGGAATATCAAAAGATATCCACATCGGAGACATCCGTATCCTCCTGTATTTGTACAAATGTATGCTCATTATCAGATTCAAGGAATAAACTGTGAACATAATATTCAATACAACGTTCAACAAGAAAGAACATCACTGCGAATTTTACAAGGAATTAATAGAGACCCAACCGTAAGTAACGAAGAGTGTCAGCCTCTTCGGCTTCCCCAAACCAAAATATGTTGGTTTCTAAAATGGAATCATATGCATACCTAGTGCTTGTTCGGAGGGAAACTGTTCCGAGAGCAGCTTGATAGCAGAGCACAAAGGCCTTTCAGTGGACACCCCGAATGAAGCCTGGCGACAGACCGGACAACCTCCCCTATCTGTGGTTGTAACTTAGACTCTATTAAGGTTAGCCGAGTAAAAAATAATAATAATCCGAAAGCCGATGATGGTAATGTGTGTGCACGCCAGGCGATGATGATAAACAGCAGGAGTAGATGAGACTCAGTGATGTGGCGACGATGGTAAAGGGCGGGAGTAGATATGACTCACTTAATAGCTGAGCAAGACATATGCAAGGTTTACATCTTGGCAATGAAGAACACAGGGTACATTTTTACCAGTGCCTCAACTCCATACAAAATAATGGGAGTATTTTGCAACAAATATTATGCAGTGACAAATCCCGCTTTACCCGGCATGGTCCCAAATTTTTCTAATCAACATGATTGAGCACAAGAAAATCCTTATACTGTTAGACCATGAAAATTTCAGCCCGAATCTAGACTGAATGTTTGGGTGAGAATTTTTCAGAATTGAGAATTGGGCCATATTTTTTAACAGAACGAGTTACTGGCAAAAACTTTCTACAGTTTTTAGAAACTGAGCATTCTAATATGTGATGAAATACTGATTAGATTGCAAAACATGTAAGAACTTTGTTAGGTGCCAATTACCCAGGAAGATGGATCAGACGCAGAGGCAAAGTTTCATGCAAAAAAGTACATCAAGAGATTATTCAACATTTTACTTATCTCAACCCATGCAGGTATGCCTATGGGACATATGTTAATTTCTCTTTTATTTCCGTATTTAAGGCCACCTACCAAAAATCAGATTTTTATCTCAAAACGTTTCCGAAATTATTAATCAAAATCAACATCAGATGTCAATTTAATCACCTGTATCTCAAAAACTAAGCCCTTCACGACTTATGTTTATATAAACTTTTGGTTTTAAAATTACGTCTGCTATTCATTGAACTCCTGCTATTATAAAGTGACTCACCCTGTAGAATACCATACCTTGTTCACAGGTTCTTGTTGCCCCAACTTGCCGATATCGTTGTATACCAAATACAAACTGAGAGGCTTTCATCTGGCTTCACAATTGCTTGCTTTGTTGTCTACAACCAGTTTTACTTTCTTGTAATGGCAGAAAAAAACAAGCATTTGTAAAACCAGAGAAAAGGCCTCTACATCTATATTTATCACACCTGATAGTATCCAGACTTCTCTTACTTTTATGGTCAATGGTATTTTGCATATACTATGCTTCTTACAGTATTCTACAGGTTTTTCGATGGTACCAACATTAAAGAATAACGCCAGAATTTAATAAAGATAAATACAAGCAGCAGAAGTTACTAAAAATAGCCAACACACTTAATCTCATCGCATCCATATTCTAAACTGGTAACTATAACTCAACTTACATCTATACATACGTTGCAAATATAAAACCTGAGACCGATTATTCTCTTATGCAATGAAATATGTTCATAATTCAATAACTCATAAAGTGGTTTAATAAAGAGCATTAATATAAATTTTTTAATAAAGATAGGATAGATAATAAGCTACCCATTGATTACCAATATTTGATACCAGCAAACTGATAGGTAAGTTGATGGGTATGTGTAACCGGGCTTCCAATAAACATCAATGGTAAGTAATGGTACATGTGCTGAACGACAGAGAAACTCAGAGATAATAATTATTTATTTACTAGTAGGTGATATCGGGCAGATACCAGTACATTTCACTTGAAGATCATTTTGTCAAAAATGTTGGCTGTATTCAATTCCATTATATCTTCTGATCAAGTGCAACTTTGGCTGCAAGTGTAGCTGTGGAGAAAACTGGATTTTGCCAAAAGGTTCTTACCATAGATTTCAGAACCTTGTTTCTGACACAACCACTTTTGTATTTCTAAGTAGTGATCTCCTGAAGATGACTTGGTACAAACCAAAACACGTATTGATTTAAAATAAAGTTTTGTTGAAAGTATTAGCCTTTTAATTCAACCTTGAAGATGTCATACCCATACGCTTCGATTTTTATAAATGATATACTACAAACCTCAGATTTTAAAATCCTAATGTTTTAACCAACTTACAAAAAAAACAGTTATTGCCAAAGCCTGCAATATTTTCTTGCAGTCAATACATTCAAATGTATAAAAAAAAGTTTTTTCCCACGACGAAACTAAATTCTTCTAAAAATATATGAAACAGAATTCCAGAAGGTTTCTCCACTATTTTTTTTATATAAAATGTCTTATGAATGGTCACTTTATTGTTGAGTTGGGGGATAACCTGTGGGAAAATAAATAAATTGAATAAATAAATAAATAAATTAGAGTACACTATTTTTCAAGTAGTCAAGATGATGCACAAATGGCCAAAATTTGTATAATGTATAATAAAAATTTGACAGATCGATTTTTGGACATACTTTAATACCAAAGAGTTTTCAAATAGGGACGGCATATCTTTGACAGCATGAGTAAGTTAACGTTTGGTATTCGTGAAGATAAGGGCCTGTACAAAAGAGCAGCGGGTTCAAATAGTTAAAATTTAATTAGTTCAATTTGTTAAGTGTTTTTAAATCAAAAGAAATGCAGGGCTAACAAGACAGTCCTTAAAAGTACAACATTCCCCACAAAACTTTAAACAACTGGTTTGATAATGGATAATCCAGATCCTACACATTGTTGAAATATGCAAAACACCAACCATAGCGAGGCGGCACCTGAAAGAGACAGCGATATAATTCCATGATGTTTTCAACAAGTCTGCCTTTCTCAGACTTCTACTCGGTCGGCGAATTTTAGAAAAGACTGGGGTTTACACTATTACAAAATGCAGATGGCGAAGAAAATTAGTGACCACTCCCAGCACTGAAGTTCTCTTCTATTTTTATGTGACCCCCAATTTTTTGCAGAAAATAATATTTAATTATAAAGGTCGTTTTCAGGTTAACGACTTTGTAAACAAGCAAAAGTGTTAGATGAAGGTAAATGAAAATCCTCCAGGAGGTTTATGAGGAACTGTTGCATTCTGAAAGAGTGATTGTCTGTGTTGTGTATTTTGGGCTAGGGATCCTTATCTCTTTGGGAATGAGGTAGGTGGTGTAACCCTTACATATATGGAACTTTCTCTGGTCGAAATTGGAAGAAATTGATCTGACCTATGGTTTCAACATGATGGCACCACATGTTATACGATTAGAGAAACCATCGACTTATGGAAAGAGAAATGTAACAGGTTCTTGATCTCAAGAGGACAAGACATGGCCTCCAAAACACTTATTTTTGTGGGTTTATGTAAAATCATTGGTGTATACAAACAAGTCAAACTGTTGGCAATCTCAAGCCTTAACATAACACATCCATGAGATCAGGTTGCCATTATATCAGAAAGTGATGGAAACTTGGATGTCCTGTTTCTCATATTCACACGATCATACAAGCTGAGGTGATCACTTGAATGATACATATTGTAAAAAAAATAATTTCTTAAAAAAAGGGAAGGGAATCGAATTTGTAACATGTGTTTTTATTTCGATTTAAATATACCTAACCCTACTGACAAACCCTTGAATAATCAACACATTTTACCAATTATTTAAATCGTTTTATAAATGCAGAAGAGTTTTTACGGATTCTATATTTTCCTTCATTTCACAATCCACAGCTAAATGCAATTTATACTTATAGCAAAATAGGACTAGAAGTTCCAAATTATTCTTGTTTTGTAGTTTTTTGCTTGCATAGTTCTAGAATGTGAAAATAAGCAAACTGGTTATAAATCAATGAACAGCAGAACTCAGTATGTAATATATGTTTGGGTGTATGAAATAAAAGTAAAGAAGACCTGAAATTGAAAAAAATATATATGCCTGAAAAGAAAATAAAGCTTTTTAAAACGAAAAAACAATATTTAAAAGCATTTATACTTCATTAATTATTTTAAAATAATTTATAGCACTCAATATATCTGTCAATATAGTTTTTATTTTTATGGAACTATTCATATTTATGCTCTTTACATGTAAAAAATTCAGTGGAATGTTAGATTCAAAAATCAATCAATTCAATAATAGAAAAGTAAAAAAATCAAAAACATAAACTCCACCATCCAAAGAAGCAGGTGGGAAAAATATCGACCTTACACCCTAAGTATACCCTCTTAGAAATTTACTGGGTGTAAATTCATAGGTTCCAATACTGTAAAACTTTCTCTCCTTTGGAAACAGATATTCCGTTAGGCCTATCAAAGGCCAAGACAATTAATTTACTATATTTTTTGACTTCTTTGTCAAAAATATCATCAGCTGTGCTATCTAGTACTTTGCTAAGATCCCATTCTATGCTCGGCAAAGGTGAATTGATAAACCTAGCTGCCGATGCAATGGAAGGCAGGATGTGCTGTTGAAGCGTCTGGAGTTCCCAGAGGGAGCTATTGATGGCATTGGACTTAACAGGATCACATTCGTCCATTATGTACGGATCACTGGTTGCCATGGATACTGAAGTGTTGTTCAAGAGGCACTTTAATCCTGGATGCCTGAAATATAAACATCTATATTAGATTTTTCAACTAATATTAAATGAAAAACCAAAATATAATATTTATTTGCCATCAAAAAACTACATGGCCTGTCAGTTAAATAATATATGTGTACACATAAAATTATGTGACATACAAAATATAAATGGTCAAATAGATAAAATTCAATTGTAGAGAACACTACAGAAATGATAACACAACAAACAAAAAAATCAATCCATGTATAAATAGAGGCAATAAAACAACACAAAATACATTTAAAATCTGTAAGGATTTGCTTTAATAGCTTTTACCAATTAGACAAATTATTTATTCACTGAATAGTGTCCTCCATAGCAAAACTTGTTTAACCTCTGGTAAATGAAGATTCAGACATTTCCTCCAACTCACTTGGCAGTCTGTTATATAGCTTAAAATTCAAATAAATTAAACCCAATTGCGGCCTGGCCAGTCTGTTGTATGGTATGCCAGTAAACTTTTTTTCTGATATTATAGGAATGTAATTGTTCCTTAGCTCAAAATCAGTTTTTATTTTGATGCACATATTTTAAGCAGGCAAAAATGAACGCTGATACTATGGTAAGTTCTCGCTCAAACAATCCACAGCAGCCAGGTTGCCAAGACAAGCTACAGGGTTTCTTTCTACCTCAGGAGTATATTCTGCCAGCCTGGATTGCGTACCCCACAGAATAACACCATAAACAGTAATGGAGTGGAAGTTAAAAAAATGCAGGCCTCCTGCCCTACCACAGTTTTCATTTGTCGCATTGTAAAAATATATGCAGACAACCTTCTAAGCAAGGACGAAACATGAGCAGACCACCAAGAAGTTTTAGCTCTGCCCCATTGCTCTGTTCAGGATTTTGCACCAGTCGTTGTGTCTTATTTAAGTTTAATTTAAGAGAATCTACTCTAAACCACTCATCGGCTTGGTCAGGTCAGGCGGGCTCCAGTACGGAGATCCAGATCAATCATTGTTGTTGCTCTGTTAACAAAACTGGGATCATCGGCATATATATATATATATATATATATATATATATATATATATATATATATATATATATATATATATATATATATTATAAAGAGCAGGAGACCCAAAATGTAACCCTGCAGAACACCATACTTTTCTATATTGATTACTAAATCACTTACCTTTATCCAGTCATCTATTAAAAGTAACTTTACCAGTAGGGAAGCTAAAATGAAGGTAAAAATTGAAAATGAACACCATAGCATACCTTAATATGAGATTTCCGATGAACATGCATATAATTATCACATCTTCAGTTGGTGCCACTAGCGCTAATCTTGCCAACCTTTTGGCAAAAGCAGCCACCAGGTTCTCAGGCAAATGTGTGGAGCTTAGAAACAGATCGGCCAAGTAAAATAACCTAGCTTTGTATTTTGTGTGGAAGATTTCTGGTTCAAACATCGAATACAACTTGGCGAATATGTTGGGGTAATTGAGGTTGTGCACTTGAATCATTGTGAAGATGCCTTGAAGTGCTAATAAACTAATGGGGCCGCCAATATCTAGTGAATCCATCAGGAAATCTGTCATAAGAAGTGGCTTTTCGAGATAAGGTAGAACTCGTTCAAGCAGCACTATAAGAAGTTGCTTGTGGGTTTGGGGTGTGTGCTCCCAATGCATCACACAATGCCACAATTTGTTCAAAGCCCTAACTACTGCTTGTTCTTCAAATGTAAAGCATTGACCTAGAAAAGGGATAAAAACATGTAGCACACCAAAAACATATTCATATTATTTTTGATAGACGTTCACTTTGGGTCATATAAGTGATTTTTTATTGATATGCTCAATGTGTGCTGTGCTCAAATTCAAACAGGGTAATTGTTTTCAAATAACCACAAAACTTACTTCGTTTTTTAACTTTTCAAATAAACACACCAGATCAAACAGAAATGTCAAAAATAATTGCCTGAGTTGAGCTGCACTTGACACAGCTATGGCCATCTTACAAACACAGCACACCTTAAGCATAATAATTAAAATCAGATTTATAAAGAGTCACTTCTAGCATGTTTGGAGTAAAGGAATAAAATTCATATGCATCCACTTCATTGTTTCTGAATTGTCACAGGACGCTACAACAGTAAATCTCACTTCTTGTATAACTTCATTTTAATTTAAAAACGTTCAGTCTTGTTTAAAATGTGGTAGAGATTGACCAAAGCTTCTGTTGTGCTTTAGTATTCGGCCGCATTTCAAACTAGGGATGCACCGGGAACAGATTTTATGCAAAGCCGAGTACCCGGCTTGATTAGTATATCGGGTAACAAGTACCCGGCGGCCGGGTACAAAAAATGACAAGGTTACGATCACCGACTAGTTTCCGTTGATCAGTCAGTTTATGCATAAGGGCGAGAGTCACACGAACGCATTCGGCGCAGTTAACAAATAATACGTACTGTCTGTGTGTTTGCCAATCGCCACGCCCACTGCCCAGACACTGTCTGAATTTCTGTCGTGAAACATGTGCGCCGTGCCTTTAAATCTGTTACCAAATTAGCAGTTGTTGTTTGTGCCATATGAACTCAGTTTCTGTTAAATATTATCAAGTGAGTGAGCAACATGAGTTTGAAAAGAAGAAGTAAAATTTGAGATTACTTCGACGTACCAGAAGATAATCAACTCATTGCAGTATGTTGTGTATGTAAAACTCATATAAGTCGCTGCGGTGTAGTGTAAGAAATTTTGTATTCTTTTTAGGTTTCAATAGATTGCTGGAAACTCTTCAACCTCACTATAAAATTCCAAACCGAAAATATTTTTCTGAAACTGTTATACCAGATCTGTATAATGGATTGCGAGCTAAAGTTCTAGGAAATATTTCTAAAGCGGAATTTATTTCGGTTACTACAGATATGTGGACATCAGACGTTAATAATAAAAGTTTTATAAGTTTAACGGCCCATTGGGTTACTAAAACTTTTGAACCAAAACATGCGATTTGAAGAATTAAACAATTTTCAGGCAGCCACACCGGAGAAAACATGTGTAATGTATTATTTGAGATTTTAAATGAGTGGACTATTACACCAGAAAAATTGCATTTACTTCTTCATGGCAGTGGAGCAAACATAAAGAAGGCTGCAAAAGACATGAAAATGATCATGAATCTTATTTTATTCATACCCAACAATTGATTGTGCTTGATGCAATTCGGTTACAAAGAAGCATATCTGATTTAATAGCAGTTGCTCGAAACGTAACACATTTTAACCATTCTTCTGTTTCACGTGAAAAACTTCAAACTATTCAGCTAGAATTAAATATGCCCCCTAAAAATTAATACAAGATGTCCAGACACGTTGGAACTCAACTTATTATTTATTAGAAAGGTTGTTTGAACAAAAAAGACCTATTAGTTTATTTATAGCCGATAATCGGGTCTTTATCTCAAAATCAATGGCAGTTGACTGAAAATATTTTACTATTGCTTAAACCGTTTGAGGAAATTACAAGACGCTTTAGCTCAACTGACTCCATCATATCTGAAGTTATTCCAACACTGCTCTCTCTCTCTCTCTCCAAAAGTATCTTTTGCAAATCACTACTCATGGTTTAGGAACGATGAAAGATACCCTTATATCTAATATAGAACAAAGATACCTCGGAATTGAATCTAATCCGCATTATTCATATGCAACTTTTTTAGACCCACAGTTTAAATAGATTTTTATTTCTGACAGTAACAAGAAAACACTTACAGAAGAAATTTTGTCCCAAATTACTGCTCTGAATTTGAGGATAACCGAGGAAAATAATGAATTAAATCAACAAATCGACAGTTCTGATTCTGACGATTTGCCTTTAGTGTCAATGATTAGTTCACCTAAAAGAGAAAGGACCAGTACAAATAATACATCTGTGTTTGATATAATGTCAGAAATAGCGTCAAATTCTACATCTCATTCACTTTATTCATTAAATAAGAAAGATATGAAATTAGAATTTGACTCTTATTTAAAGCAAAACATCATAGACAGAAACTCATCACCATTTGAATGGTGGAGAATCCATCGAAACACCTTTCCCAGTTTAGCTGTGATTGCTAAACGATACTTATCTGCACCAGCCACAACCGTCTTTAGTGAAAGGTTTTTTCTGAAACAGGGAATGTTTTTGAAACGAAAAAAACCGGCTGTTAGCCGAAAACGGTGAACAATTAATTTTTCTGCACCACAGTTTAAATTTACATAATTAACATTATATGTATAATTAAAAACAATTTAATAAAGTTTACTTAAATGTATTAAATTTCTAGTTATTTATTGGTACTACCTGGCGCCGGGTACTGTAATACCCAGTCCTAACGGGTACCCGGCGAAACAGACCGGGTAGGCAGGGTACCGGGTATCCGGTGCATCCCTATTTAAAACAATTAATATTCGGCAGAATATTTGACAGGAACACTGAATATCGAAATGTTCGGCCAAAGTGTGAATGAATCAGCAGAAACAATAGGAATTCATGTTAATAACATGTTGTATATATTGTTGTCTGTTATCATTATGGCTACCGCGATCTTCTTCACACTTTAGAATCATAGTTGTTTCTCTCCATCATCAGTGTATTACATATTTGTATCATTATTATTTATTGTTTCTAGGCATTGTAGTGTTGGGCACATAATGGGTAACACAGGTCAGAGCTGAAATATTAAATTAAGTTTATTAGAGGTGAGTGAAGCCTTGAAATTTCTAACTGAACCTTTGGTTCGAAAAATTGTAATTGCTGGCGGTGTTAAAGTAGTTCGAAGTTGGAAATACGTAATTCTCCAAAATAGTTTGAAGTTCGTTGCTCAAAAACGATTCAATATTAGTAAAAATCAACTGGTTACAAAGAAGAAAACAAACCCATACGGAGCAAGGCAAATAATCTATACATCTGTATTAAAACAATCGAGATGCAGAAAGTGCATTTTGGTAGCAATTTTTTATTAAATGGTTCAAAATTTAATAACTCTATCAGCGCAATTTGCCTACCAAGTTTCATCACAATAGCTTTATTATGTTTCGAGATAAATTGAAAAACAGGTCTGATGAGGCTGGCTAAGGAACTCATCCAAGCTATTAACAAAAGAAAAACACGTGTTTTGTTATCTTTAACTGAAAAATGTTTTGTAAAAATTTACAGGCTGTTATTTTTTATATCTAATTAAAGTAAAAAGAACTAATGTCTTCTATTTTTACTGAATTTTCTTTAAAAAAAAATTCACTAATGAGATCTCAACTTTTGAATTTTGAAAAAATTTCTTCAAATGAGTGCTAATTAGGCCCCCTAGAACACCTATCCGGGGTCAGTTTCGATTTATATATATATATATATATATATATATATATATATATATATATATATATATATATATATATATATATATATATATATATATATATATATATATATATATATATGTATCACACCGATAACTCAAAAAAGAATGGGCCGATTTTGACTAAATTTGATGAATAGCTTCCTTTTGCAAGTGGCTTGGATAAGTTCGTTATCCAGGTAAATCGGCCACGGTTTTCCCAGAAAATTTTGTGTATTCTTTCGAAAAAAAATTATATCTCCGGAAATAACAAAGTAAGGGCAACCAAATTTTGTACGCGTGTTTGTGTTATAAAGAGCGACCAATGTACTAAAATTTAGGTCTCTCAGTTTAAAGATAAAAAAGTTACAAGCAGTTAAAGAAAAAAAATTGGAGTTTTCCTCAAAACGTCAAACTCGCAATTTTAAACGTCAAAATTGGCAATGTGTAGGCAAAGAACGTGAAACAAATACGGTACACGGGTTTATATCGCTAGAGGTAAATTACCTACCAAAATTTAGCTCTGTAGGTCAAAAGACAAAAAAGTTACAGGCATTTAAAGAAAAATAAATTGGGGTTTTCCTCAAAACGTCAAAGTCGCGATTTAAAACGTCAAAATTGGAAACATTTAGGCAAAGAACTTGAATCTAATACGAACTATAGAAAGAAAATGTATCAAGAAGAATGTTTACAAACCCTGAAGTCTTAGTTTCACCGTCATTGTCCTTCATTTTACTAAAATGTTTCCAGAAAATTAGTTTCAAATACACCCTTTTTCTGATGCTTGGCAGTAATCTTAGCTATAGAGTTTATTGTTTAATGCTATATAATTTTTGTCGAATTTGCGTAAAAAACTAATAAAGCTCAATATATCCGTTATTATACAAGATATCAAAAAAAAATGTATACATTAATTATAGGGTGCTACATCTTAAAAAAAATATTACTACAATCACAGGCTGGCCCATAAGTCATTGGTGATACAATTTTTCTTTTTTTTTTTTAGTCGAACACGCCTTATGTTATTGCATTTTCCATCGAAATATAATGCATGTTTGTAGGAAAAGAAATTCTGGATGCAGCAAGTGCGTTATGGTAGCGAATTTTGATTAAATGCTTCATATTTGAAAAGCTCAATTTGCTATTAACTAGAGGTGTGCGAAGCTTCGAAATTTCGAACCGAACCCGAACTCGAACCGAACCTTCGGTTCGAAAATATGTTCGCACTAGCGATGTTGAAGTTGTTCGAAGTTCGAAATATGCAATTCTCCAAAATAGTTCGAAGTTCATTGCTCAAAAATGCTTCGAAATTTAACTTTACAGGCATTGAATGCTGCCAAAAATAGCGAAGTTGCGGCCCCGTTATCTTGGTAGCGGCGCTTTAAACTCGTTATCGGTCTCATTGAGTGGATAGCGTAATTTTATGAGATTTCACTCATGCATATTTTTGACAGTTGGTGGGCACATTGAGACACGAAGGAGCCATTTAGCAATAACAGAATTATTTTTCTTATATATCCTAGCCTCCCAACACCTTTTTCAGTAACAACATTATGATGGCGGTGTTTGAAAGCGATCGGTAACGTAAATTTTCAGAATTTATGAGGATAATTGCAGATTGACTTTGGAAAACACTGGTTTCAACATGATTTATTTCACCATGAGTCAAAACCATCAGCACCAGAAGGCATTTTCACCCAATCAACTTGCAAATTTGCCGAACTCTTCTTTTTTGTTAAAAGAATGGGAATCTTTCACATATCAAATATTGTATGTTACAATATTCCTAAATTTTGTGTTTAAGGAAATGATATATGAACACTGAAGAATTTTGGGTAGTTCGATGTTCGATTTTAAATTTCTAAGAGGTTCGAAGTTCGACTGTGAACCTTAGACATACCATTTCAGAGGTTTGAAGTTCGAGGCAACATATTTGCTTGGGTTCGTTCATAGTTCGGTTCGAACAAAACATGGGTTCGCACACCTCTACTATTAACCTATAAGGTTGACCAGGAAATGGTTTTTTTCGGGAACACTCTTAAGTTTACTTTCGGAAATTTTAGTATGTTTTCAAACAACAAAGTTATTTTGATGAAACATGGCACATTGTTTTTACTATATAGGTTATACTTGTATCAAATTTGATGCCTGCTTTCTTAAAATAAAAAAAACAACATATTTGTTATTAAAAACATTTTAATGAAAATTCACTACCATAACGCACTTGCTGCGCCCAGAATTTTTTTAACTTACTGATTAGCTTTCTAAACTCTGGAAATATGAGTAATGTAAAAACATAAACATGTTTGTAGGGAACTGTTCCTTTATGGTAATAACACACCAAATGAAATTAAGAAAAGGAACCTAACACACCCCCATCAAATAATAACATGCATGATCTATGTTTGAAATTAAAATCTCATACATTTTTATCATGTCCTTACATGACCCAAAGTGAACTTTGCCTTATTTTTTTTATATATGCTTAAAATCCATAAAACAGTGGGGTATGAACAAAATATGAAGTGACAAGTTATGGTTACTGATGAGGTAGGCAAATTTTGATACACTACAGATTGCACAATGTTCAAAAATGTGCAAGTTACAGAAACTGATGAGGTCACTTAAAGGTGACAACTTTTGAAACATACTTACCATCACAGCATAAATAATGGGTGTCCTTATTAGGATTTAACTGCAATTTTTCCATAAGAATCAGATAATTCATTACATATACATCATTTGGATTACATTTTGCAGTCAAAGAAGGCAATATTTTCCATGTGAAATAAAGAATGTCGTCAAACATCAAGTACTCTGTGTATTTATTAATTAGGATCGTGTTGTTTTGTTTATTTGAGAGAATTTTCATCAATATTGACTTTAGTTTTGGTACAGGTACAAAACTTTCAAAATTTCCTTTCGCTTCTAATGGGAATCTGCCTTCATATGACAATATGGTCATAGCAGTTGATAAGCCTAAAATTAAAAATAAGTAGCAAAATAAAGATTATTGCACAGCTATCTAAAAATAGAAGTTATGTAAAGTGGATGTACTGACCCTGAGTCTGTATTTTATGAGAATCATTTTCTAGACACTTTAATATTTTATTAAAGCATTCTTCATAAATATTTTTCAACCACATCTTATATTCGTTTTCTTGTGTAGGCTCAATGGGTTTCAATGGTGTAATCTCAATTACCATTTGCTTCTCCTTAAGCAGATTAGTGAAAATCAGTTCCAGAGTTAGTAAACAGGATGACAGATCCGCCCCTGTATCAAAATGCTGGATGATTTCCAGCAGATTATCTGAATTCCTACGGGATGATAGGAATTCTTGTGCCTTCGAACGTAACAATTTCGAAATTTTTATAGGTTTTTCTGGCTGGGACATTTTATAATCACTTACTACGCAAAACACTACCGATGCGATCACCAACTCGCCGAAAACTTAGGTTATGTTCGAGATGTTTTAGTTTTGGTAATATTGTTGTCACCTGTTATTTAATAAATACAAAATCCCCAAAAGTGAAACACCCAGGCGGTAAATTTAGAATTAGGAAATAAAAGGGTAATAGAAAATTAATGAAGGATGAAAAATAAGAATCACCCTATAAAAGTACATTATGCCATCATACAAATAACCAGAGATGTGATAATGAGACTACCTATTTTTAGAACTGTCACGCGCATGGTGTCAAGTGGTGAGTCCAATGCAACAATAATATGCTGTCGTACGGTGGGGTTTGACATTTCAGCACAACCTCTTAACAAATTACGTATTTAACTAATATTTAAGTGCATACAGTTGGAAGTATTTTTTTAAGATCAGAATACTATACTGTGATTATGTGTCATGATGATCAAATCAAGTTTATGAATGTTTACGCCCCTTAATGTCTGCGAACGTGTTCTCTACTATTTTAAGTTTGTGTATCCCCCT
This sequence comes from Tillus elongatus, assembly GCA_964006375.1. Taxonomy (NCBI): domain Eukaryota; kingdom Metazoa; phylum Arthropoda; class Insecta; order Coleoptera; family Cleridae; genus Tillus; species Tillus elongatus. The sequence goes on along the minus strand of OZ023268.1, from coordinate 107,593,146 downwards.
TTTTTTTTCAACAACACACCACGAGGACTTACAGCCTAAATAATATCGTACCGTGGGTGTCAACAAGGAGGAAAGAGGCAACTTGTTAATTCTAGACTTGAAGGTTTGGGGGTTCGGAGGAGTAGGAAAAACATGTGCCGGCAAGGAATTCCACAATTTGGAAGTCCTCGGGACAAAAGAGCGGGCATAACAAGATGTTCTATGTCTGGTGACCTGGACAGTAAAAGGGTGCATTCGCTCTGTTCCCCTGGTAGATCTGTTGGGGGCAGCAGGTGGTGGAACTATGAAAGAAAGCTCCTCTGAGCAGTGCCCGTGCAGATATATATATATAAAAGAGAGAGGTCACCAACGGCACGCCGTTGGGCAAGGAATGGCTGCCTTTGGGTAAAGGTAGGGTCACCGATGAGACGTATAGCTCCCGTCTGAATGGAGTCCAGGATAGCAAGTGTAGAAAGCGGCAGCGGCACCCCAGATGTAGGAGCAGTATTAGAGGTTTGGCCTAATTTGTGAAGTATATAAGGTATAGAGATTAGCTGGTGAAAAGTATTTGCGAGCCCAGAAGAGGAAACCTAATTTCTTAGCAGCCGCTTCTGCAATTGATGTGACATGTTGGTGTCAATTGAGATTTCGATCCACAGAAATACCAACAAGTGAAAAGGACTCATTACTTTGAATAACTTGGTTGTTCATTGTGATGGGTTTAGAGCTGGTGTATCTCTTATTAGAAAGAAAGCCAGACTAAGATTTGGTGGGGTTGAATTGTTCAAGATTTCTACTTCCCCAGTCTAATATTTTTTTGAGATCCACGGAGACAGAACCCTCGATGAGACTGCAATGCTAATTCAGGGCTCCCCTTAATTATTATACTTGTCTTGTGCGTATATATATATATATATATATATATATATATATATATATATATATATATATATATATATATATATATATATATATATATATATATATATATATATATATATATATGTATGTATGTGTGTGTAATATAAAAATGATAAAGATTAAATTTATTGCTGCGTTATATATTATCTGAAAAAGGCAATATAGGCGACGAAGTGGAATGTAACTTCAACCGCATTAAACTGAGGTATAGAAACTTTTTGATTGTGAATGACTTTGTTTTAAGTGTGAAGTTGGACTTCTATAACGTTACTCACCACGTGACGTCTTATGAGGGGGCGGGGCATATGCGCAATATCATATCTCTTCGAAGTCATTATATCATAACATTATGCTACCTGGATAAAATATAAATAATAAAATTATGGTCATGGTCACAAACTTTCAAAATTTATATCCCTAGCAGAAAGATTTGTGTTTAGATTTTACCTAATTTCTAGTGATGGGAAAAACTTTTATATTGCTTTAACAGGTCGCACCTGTTACTGTTTTTTAGAAATAACAGTTAAATATAACAGGTGAAAAATAACAGTATGAACTATGAATTATTAAGAATTCCACGTAGACGTAGTAACAGTAGCTGAACCCGTCCGGTGGTGTAGTTGGGTAATGTTTAAAATACATAATATTCTTGTATTATGTTTAAAACAATTAATAAATTTTTTATTAAAAAAATAATGTAGTTTTTTTTTGGGTATTCATCACTAATAATAATTTGGTAAAAAATTCAACAATGCAGAATTTCTTTCGAATTTTCTTTACTAATTAAGTATTAGTTAAGCATTGCGAGCTTGAAAACTTCTATAGCCATCTTTTCCTTGAAGATGAGAGCTATATGAAATAAATGAATTATTGTAAGCAAAAAATAAAATAAATAATTTTTTTAAAATTAAAACTAATTTTTTTATTTTCTACCTATAGGGCGAAGTGTGTCTGGTTTCAACTATACCGGGTACAGGAAACATTTTTATAATTTCATTAAAATTGGTACTGTTTGTGAGATTTTTTAAGTTTCAGCGATTTTTTATTTTGCAGTAGTAATAAAAAAAAGATGTTTAAAATCGGACCTATTTCTTAGATTTCCTAAGTGAAAAGTAAAAAGGAATATTGATTTATTAGTTACATAAGGCAAAGAAGAATGAGCAAAAAAACTACCTAATATAATATAATACCTAAGGACTCATGTTAAAGCATAACTGTACATTTGTATACATATCAGTTTTTTCTTAAAACAAAAATGCCATCTGCATAGCGAGTTATCTAATGAAGATTGAGTTTACGTCAACGACTATGTGATTATTTTTTTATATACGCGGTGACCTGATTTTATTTTTACAGTGATATAGTTCATTTTAAATAATTTTCACTTGCTACATATACAGCCTTTCACATATTGAAAAATTAAGAACGAATTTTTTAGCGACCATAAATGTCAGAAGGAAGGAAACTTAGCTTACTTTTTACAAGCATGATTTGTAATATTAATAAAATGAGGTAATATAAAAGGTGTTCCATTTGAATAATGAAAGTTGATGGAGTTTCCGCAAAACCGGAAGCTCCAACATGCTGCACCTCTCATAAAATTTCGGTAAAGAAATTAGACTTTATTCTGCACATATGGTTCTTTATTACATTACGCTTTTATTTTTTGTTAGAAGGATCTCTAGTTACATTTTCGATTCTCGGTTCATAGCCGGTGAATCTCCGGTCATCTTAATCAGTACGCTTTTGAAAACTGTGCAAACAACGAACCGCTTTTGCCTAGAAATGGAGATCCACTTAAATGTTGAAAAATTCATTCTTATGAATATCCACATTTAAGTAAAATGGTGAAGGAGAAGTTTTGGACTGTCGCTACGTCTGTTCCGTGCGAAAGACTTTTTTCTAAAACAGGACAAATTTTAAATGACCGCCGTAACATACTTTCGTCGACCAAAAGTCAAATAATGTTCATCAACAAAAACTCAGAACTTTAAAAGTGTTTTGTTAGAAAAGTATATCTTAGTGTAAGACAATTTTTCTCAAAGAAAAAAAGAAACATCGTTGATTTTATTTACATTTTTCATATTTTGTGTTTGTTTATAAATTGTAAATATATGTGTGTGTTTTTGTGAATCAACAACCTGTCAAAATTTAACAGTTTCATTGTACCGATGACCCTACGTTCCCAAAGCTGTGAGCACACTACTATAAAGTAGTATGTTATGAAATAAAGTCCGCTCTATACTCTATACCCCATTCCGAGTCTCATGTCCATATGTCCATTCGTCCTGTTAAAACAGTTGCGGATGAAAACATAAGTTGATTCATCGTAGCTAGTTGCAGTGCAACAGAAACAGATACGACTCCGAGTTATAGTGTAAAGCGCAAAAGCATCCCCTCCCCTGTACCTGTTATTTGTATATATCCATAACAGGTTGTTACTGTTGCGGCTCGACAACAGTTAAAAAATAACAGACTATTGAATAACAACCCATCACTACAATTTCATAGGTTATGTTTAAGTAAACTGAATGCATGCTATGCTGTGCTCTGTGCTAAAGTTAAAACCTAAAACCAATACTATATCCATATATCATTAATCATTGAATATTAAATCCTTGCAGGTTGCGGTGCTGAACAAGTACCGGATTTATAATTTATAAGTGAAAAGAATTTATTTCAAATTGAGTTATGACTTTTCCTGTATTGTTGAAGCTGTGATTATTTAATTTACAAAATAACACACGCACCATGTCCGGTGTAAGTGTAATTACAGGCAATTTGAAAAAACATCCTGAATGTCCACATGGCCCCACGTTACTGTTTTCTAGGAAAACAGAAAGTGGGATTCGAAATTTTTTTGCCTGTGCTGCATGCAGAGATCGTAAAGATTGTTCATTTTTTGTGTGGCAAGATGAGCTGCCTAAAATGGTACAGAAAAAGAAAGATAAATGGGACAAGGAAAAGAAAAATTTCTTGAAAAACATTAATCACAGAAAACTGTTTATAACGTTTAATGAAGTAAGTAAATTGAACAATTTCGTGTTTTAATATTTAATAAAAGTGCGTGTTGATATATGATCCAGGAGATAAATACAACTAGTTGTCTATTAAAATTATTTACTTTATTTATTTATTTAATGAACCAATTCAACTACTTAGGTCATTAGCGGGGTTGATATTAGGAGAGTATGAGATGGTACGGTTACGATATTTAATTCGTTCTCAGACAGAAAAAAAATTATTTTGGTTTGCCTGAGACACAAACCCAATCCGGGAAACTATTAATTAAGAATAAGATGAAAGAAATGGAATTCACATGGGGCTTTTGGTGATAAAGTATCTTGTTTGCTGGTGTTGCGAAGATTTAAATAATTGATATTAAATTATTAATGCTTTCACTAATTAACAACCAACAGGCGATCAACAGTTGTAGAATGAAAATCCTCTTATGTTTAGGGAAAGCTCGTGCAATAAAAAATTTACAGAAACTTGAAGTTTGATTTTTCAGGTCAGTAGCTCACCACTTTCTCAAAGAAAATTTTGTGCCACATGTTCAAGATTTGAGTTTGATAAATATATTGAAAAACATGAGGAACATAAATTAGTTAGAAACATAACTGATTATCAGTTATCTCATCCATTGGAAATTCTACCATGCTTAGAGGATGCAAAGAAAGAAGCCCAATATCTTTTCAGCAAAAATTCTGTTGTGGCCATTGTTAACATTCTCAAAAACTTAGATTTCAAGTAAGTATTATATTCTGTAATAACAGTATTGTTCAAATTAATGCGAACATAAGCAGATTTATGAGAAATATCGTTTATTACAAGAATCAAATACAAAAAGTACTAGTTTATCAATCTATTAGTATTATTTAATATGGTATATGCCATAGATATATAAAGAATAGAGATACAATTATTTACATTTTAAAGCAATCAGAGATCTGATAACATATTAATGTATTTGGGCGATTGTATGGTCCACTGTATAATTTTACTACGCTTTACCTAACACTGTTGCCAAACGTTCGTTCACGCCCAATGTTTTCAGCTTATGACACAAAATTTAATTTATAATATTAAATAATAAAAGCGTCTTGTCCCTATTTCATAGTGAAGCTATTATTTATAACAGTCTCCTATAGGTACAATAAGTATATCAATAGAGCTGCTGTATCTGATGCTTGATAATAAATATAAAATTTATGAAGATGCGGTAATGCTAGATTCTCAATATCAAGCGGCAACCCTGTTCACTTCTTCCAGTCAACATTTCTGTCATTAGTCATCGGCCGCCCAATTTTACAACTCTTCTAGGCGGTGTTGCTAGCAGTCGGAATTTTTGTATTAGTGAGTTTTTTAATTTTAATTGTGTTATTTAAAGAAAAGTTTATCTATAAACATTAGAACATGGTTCGCCAGTGTCAGGTGTGTGGAAATTGGATTCATTTTTTCACTGGTGGCATAACAAACACGAGTCGGAATTATTTGCGACGTTGTCGAAAGTCGGAATGTTATGTGGTCTCTCTCTCTTGCATCTCTTTTCCACTTATGCTAATGGTTGTTACAAAACAAATGGCTATTTATGAATTAATAGTCAACTCTCCTTTTATTATAAGTCTATGGTATATGCCCTCGTTTGGTTTTTATTACAGTTTCAAGTCGTTTTGGCCTAGCACCAATAAATTTTTTGCACTTCTTGTTTTTGTCATCTCAACACCACACCTGAATGCCTCAATCATCTAATTTTTTTGTTGTAATATCCATTTTTGGCAATCTGCCCTTGCATACAGACCACAAGTTCTCAAAAGGATTAATGTCTGGTGAATTTTAAGGCCAATCTAGAAGGATAATCATTTTGTCCTTCAAATATTTCACGATCTTGGAAACATGACACACAGTGCTGAATCTTGCTGGAAGATTGTTTCTCCACTGCCTGAACTTTTTCCAGTTCTCTAGACAAACATGTTTCTGAAATATCTTCATATTTTTCACCATTGATCATGCCTTTGGAAATATAAGTTAACAGCTTCAAAACATCTCTTTTTTTTAATTTCAACAACACACCATGAGAGCTTACAGTCTAAATACTATTGTACTGTGGGTGTCGACAAGGGGGAAAGAGGCAACTTGTTAATTCTGGACTTGAAGGTTTGTACGTTCAGAGGAGAAGAAAAAACATGTGCCGGCAAGGAATTCCACAACTTGGAAGTCCTTGGGATAAAAGAGCAGGCATAACAAGATGTTCTATGTCTGGTGACCTGGACAGTAGAAGGGTGCATTCGCTCTGTTCCTCTGGTAGATCTGTTGGGGGCAGCAGCTGGAGGAACTATGGAAGAAAGCAGTGCCCATGTAGATATCTATAAAAGAGAGAGAGAGAGAGAGGTCACCAACGGCACGTCAGTGGGCAAGGGATGGCAGCCTTTGGGTGAGGGTAGGGTCACCGATGAAACGTACAGCTCTCTTCTGAATTGAGTCCAGGATAGCGAGTGTAGAAGCGGCAGCAGCACCTCAGATGTGGGAGCGGTATTCGAGGTTTGGTCTTATTTGTGAAGTATATAAGGTATAGAGATTAGCTGGTGAAAAGTATTTGCGACCCCGGAAGAGGAAACCTAATTTCTTAGCAGCTGCTTCTGCAATTGATGTGACATGAGGAACTCCTGCATTAATTGGATACAGTTTAGAGGAATGGCCGTCCACAACAACAGAAATGCTCCTGTTGGAGAAGAAATTTGCTGTCCAGGTACAAAGTTTTGGTGGTAGGCCATAGGCCGGAAGTTTATTAAGCAGCGCTACGTGCCAGACCTGGTCGAATGCTTTGGATATGTTTAGAGCGACAATCTAAGATTCACCGTGTAGTTCCATAGACTTGTTCCAAGAATGGGTGACAAAGGAAAAGAGGTCGGCAGTCGATCTGCGCTGACGGAATCCATACTGCCTGTCGTGGATTATACTGTGTTTTTCAAGAAATTTTAGTAATTCGGTAATTATATACTTTTCCATCACTTTAGAGATGATTAAAAGGAGAGAAATAGGCCTGTAGTTGCTAGGAAGCGCTCTGGATCCTTTCTTGGGGATGGGTTGTACTCGAGCAGTTTTCCAGTTACTAGGGAATATGCCTTTATTGTAAGAACCTGCCTCGACAACACCACTGACACCCTTGCTGCATTTCCCCATGCAATCAAACAGTAATTCAGATGTGACAACCCATAATAGGTGATCAAAGCTGCCCCAGATCCAGCCATTGCAGAAATCTTCCGTACTGCATACACTGATGAGGCTAGCCTACCAGCCAATGGTCTATTTGCTTCTTCCATACGAGCGCAGCCATGCAAGAAGAAAACACATTCTTCCATACAAGAGCAGGGTCGATATTGAAACCGAGAAATTTCCTAGCAGACCTCGACTCATCAGAAGTTACCCTGGCATGAAAATGGATGAAAGCTGTCTTATCCTCGTTGATCACTAAACAAAGCTCCCTATAACACTGTTCAATTTTATAATTCATTACCTTGTGCATATTTGAATCTCAACGACAGTACATTCAAGAACATCTTTAAGAGGTATCTGCTCTCCCAGCAGTATCCGTAGTATTCTTAATTTATAAAGGGTACTGCTTGCGATGTGAGTGATGGCTAGTAGTATTGTAGTGGATCATATACCTGCTGACGTTGCACTATTGTATTAGGGAACTTTATAGTCGAGTAGATTAGCCAAGGGCTAGACTTCACCATGGGGTTTCATCTTAGCTTAGCTTGAATTTGTAATTCATTTATAATAATTTTCTTATATTTAATAAAGGTGATTAATAATAATAAATTATTACAGTAAGTTAACAACTGTTAGTTCACATAATAAATAATTTTCCCAGCAAATACTCATTTCACATCTTCTGACCAACTAACAGCTATAGAGAAACGAATAGGGTTGCTAGTTTCCATATAGATTTTCTGAATGTTTGTTTTTGCATCATACTTGCCACACAATGAAGTTTTTGTTTTATGTAAGTTACTGAAAAGCCTTTACTAATGTTTATTTCAGGAATGTGATTTGTATTGGTACCCCAAAGCTTCATGAATACATTTCGAATGAATGTGATAATATGAACAGCCTTCTGTTAGATATAGACGACAGGTTTCATAATTTCTTTGGACCCATGGAGTTTTGTTGGTACAACATGTTTAATAATCATTTCTTCTTTAAAGATGCCAAAGAAGTGTTTGAACAGTTTTTGCAGAATGACAAGTAAATAAACATACTTTTATAATCCGATTGTGAAACATTAACAATTAATCTTTTGTTTTAGGGGTGAAAAACTTGCTATGATCATGGACCCACCATTTGGAGGAAGAGTGGAACCCTTAGCACAAACTGTGTCAGAAATTAATAAGGAGTATAAATCTTTGAATAAAACAAAAACTGATTTACCTGTGTTTTGGATATTTCCATATTTCATGGAACCACAAATAACTAATAGTTTGCCAGATTTTAAAATGTTAGACTATAAAGTTGACTACATTAATCATCCTTTATTCCAAAAAGGTCCCAAAGGGCGAAAACAAGGTACTCCAGTTCGTATTTTCACTAACATTATCCCAAGGTAGGTAAATTTTGATTTTATTTGAATAAAATATTAGTGAGTTTTCAGAGAAAAATTTGCATATGTTATACTTAAGACCTCTGTAAAAAGAAAAAAGTCTGGACGCAGCAAGCTCCTTATGGTAGCGAATTCCCAAACAAAGATTTCAAATCAGGAAAAAAACAAACAAAATAATATGTTTCAGAAATATACATTTGTTTTCAGACAACCAATTTGATTGCGTTGGCTATATGAACTCACCCAAGCGATTAATGAAGGGACAATTATAAGTTTGGCAGGTACCTTCCTTTTGTAAATCAGACAACCAATTTGACACATTTTTTCTCTATTTTATCTTTCTTAAATGTCGTACATTCAGATATCATTTTCTTTGTTCTGTGTTTGTTAACAAATTTGTCTATTAAACCATCCGAGTAACCGTTATATCTCGCCACATTTTTTATGTATTTTAATTCTGTATTAAATCTATTTTAACAATTCTTCCAAATACTCCCAACGTTTGTTTTGTGGGTACACTAGGAAATAATGACGCAACGTCAAATGACATCAAAATCTCACCTTCCAATAATTTAACATCTCTAATTTTATCAATAAAATCAAGAGAATTTAGCACCGAATACCCACAAAACAAACGTTGGAGTATTTGGAAGAATTGTTATTATTGAACAATATAAGTGAAGACGTCTGCAAACAATATTTAACTCTAACTAGCCTTTGTATAAAACAAAATATTTTTCAATTTAACAATGAGTTTTTTGAACAAACTGAAGGCACAGCAATGGGCAATCCATTATCTCCTTTTATTGCAGACTTGTTTATGAGTAGATTTGAGATGGATTCAAAAAATAAAAATGGGTATTTCCCTAGAGTTTGGTTTCGTTATGTCGATGATATTTTTGCAGTGTTTGACACAAATATATGTAAGGTTGAAGAATTTACTATTTAAATAATGGCTCGCTTGAATTCGATGTCTATAGGAAGGAAATGGCTACTATTAGTTATATTCCTAATGACTCACATCATTCGTTTGCACAAAAAAACGGCTAGTTTAAATTTCTTAGTAAACAGATTGATTAAATTTCCGTTAAGTAAAACTAGATTTACTACAGAATTAAAATACATAAAAAATGTGGCGAGATATAATGGTTACTCGGATAGTTTAATAGACAAATTTGTTAACAAACACAGAACAAAGAAAATGATATCTGAATGTACGACATTTAAGAAAGATAAAATAGAGAAACAATTTGTGTGTTTACCTTATGAACCACGAATCACAAAGGGTTTGGAAAGTATTTTTAAGAAAGCCGATTTACATTTGACTTTTTCGACGAAAAGTAATTTAAAAAATTTGTTGGGTAATACGAAAGACAAAGTCACTGAAATGTCCGGGATTTATGAGATTAGTTGCAAAGATTGCGATCTTAAATACGTGGGTCAAACTAGGAGAAACATAGGCACCAGATTTCGTGAACATCTCGTACAGTTACGATATGGTACGGTGGACAAATCATGTGTGGCACAACATATATGGGATAATAATCACCATATTGACAAAGAAAATTTGAAACTTGTCAAAAACGTTAGACATCAAACTATGCTTGATTCATTAGAAAGTATTTTTATATTAAGGTCTATTAAGAACAAAACTTCATTGAATCGTGCTGCACCTTTAATTTCTAGTCCTTTATTTTCACTTTGCATTTGACCGCTTAAACACTCTGAATTTGTCTGTAGAATAATAAATTATGTCAATAACTCGGCCGGTTTATACATATACTAATCTATATGTTGGTCTCGATTTAAAGATCTGTTTGTTTTGTTTGTATCTATGAATTTAATATAAATACTATGACGTAGAATTAGCATCAATATAAATACAGTTTGTATGTAGTATTTTAGTTGAATTATTTATCTTTAGTTAGAGTGTTAACATGTTGAGCCAAACACCCGGGATTAGTTTTTCTATTTAAAAAAGATGAGCGGATTTGATGTTGTTTATCTAGCCAGATGTTTGTCGGCGTGATCCAATATCCACATAGTAAATTTCTAGATCGAAAGGGAACGTGTAGATTCTTTAAAGAGCTCGGTTCCTTTAAAGCTATTATCCTTATATTAGATAAGGGCTCATAAATATGTCGACCAGAGATTAAAAGCAGGTCTTCTACCTCGTAGTTTCACCATACAATAAACAAAGGATCGTTCCTGGACGACAATTTTACTTCGGACTAGTTCGTTTACCTTGACGCGATATAAATACATGTAGCTAGTTGTTTAGGTTAGAATTTATCTTCCTCTGAAGATGGTGACTTTGTCAACGAAACGATCATACGGTCTCTGAAATAAGTGTTGTGGTGATTTGGATTTCTCAAAGTGTACTTATTAGTGCTCATCACAGGTTCCAGTTTTCCCATAGTTCCTTAGTACCGTAGAAATTAGGGGCAAAAACCGCATGCTTCCCTAAAATATCTGCCACTAGCAAAAATCAATTAAATTGGCGCTAAAAACTATGTGATGTTAATGATAAGCTGTGTACAAAATCTGAATTCTGTGTCTCGAACAGTTTCTGAGGCATCGTAAAAAAAACTAAATAATTTTTTTTTTGCACCTCTATCTCAAAAACGGCGCATTTGCGGGTCTATGTTAATCGAAACTTTTTTCTCAGAAAGAGACAAGGAACCACCTCTTCATTTTCCGACACATGTTTTAAAGCACCTGTATACTGAAAAAGTGAAAGTAGAACCGCAGTGTCGAACCCAGGACCCTTCGGGTCAGAGGCACATGTTTTTACCACTGAACCACCGAGGCTCTTCCGGCATCTGTAATGCAAAATATGATACATTATTTAAAATACATTGTTAACAGTGCTAAATACATGATGGCTTATCATGTATGTGCATTGCGCCTGAGTAACCAAAAGTGGCAGTTTCACATTTGAATTCTATTTTTTTTTTATTTTTTTTATTTCAACAACACACCACGAGGGCTTACAGCCTAAATACTATCGTACTGTGGGGTCGACAAGGAGGAAAGAGGCAACTTGTTAATTCTGGACTTGAAGGTTTGGAGGTTCGGGGGAGAAGGAAAAACATGTGGCGGCAAGGAATTCTGCAATTTAGAAGTCCTCGGGACAAAAGAGCGGGCATAACAAGATGTTCTATATCTGGTGACCTGGACAGTAAAAGGGTGCATTCGATCTGTTCCCCTGGTAGATCTGTTGGGGGTAGCAGGTGGAGGAACTAGGAAAGAAAACTCCTCTGAGCAGTGCCCGTGCAGATATCTACAAAAGAGAGAGAGGTCACCAACGGCACGTTGGTGGGCAAGGGATGGCAGCCTTTGGGTGAGGGTAGGGTCACCGATCAGACGTATAACTCTCTCCTGAATGGAGTCCAGGATAGCGAGTGTAGAAGCGGCAGCAGCACCCCAGATGTGGGAGCAGTATTCGAGGTTTGGTCATATTTGTGAAGTATATAAGGTATAGAGATTAGCTGGTGAAAAGTATTTGTGAGCCTGGAAGAGGAAACCTAATTTCTTAGCAGCCGCTTCTGTAATTGATGTGACATGTTTGTGCCAATTGAGATTTCGATCCACAGAAATGCCAACAAGTGAAAAGGACTCATTACTGTGAATAACTTGGTTGTTTATTGTGATGGGTCTAGGGCTGGTGTATCTCTTATGAGAAAGAAAGCAAGACTGTGATTTGGTGGGCTTGACTTTTACAAGATTTCTACTTCCCCAGTCTAATATTTTTTGGAGATCCACGGAGACAGAGCCCTCCATGAGTCTGCGATCCTCATCTAATTGGGCTAAAGAGACAGGCTTAGAATATTATATATTTGAGTGGAGGGTGCTGTCATCCGCGTAACTGTGAACTGGGTTGGATGTGCTAGACAGGAGGTCATTGATGTGGAGAAGAAACAAAGTAGGGGATAAAGCTGAACCTTAAGGAACTCCTGCATTAATTGGATACAGTTTAGAGGAATGGCCATCCACGACAACAGAAATGCTCCGGTTGGAGAGGAAATTTGCTGTCCACGTACAGAGTTTTGGTGGTAGGCCATAGGCCGGTAGTTTATTAAGCAGCGCTTTTCCATCACTTTAGAGATGACTGAAAGGACAGAAATAGGCCTGTAGTTGCTAGGAAGCGCTTTGGATCCTTTCTTGGGGATGGGTTGTACTCGAGCAGTTTTCCAGTAACTAGGGAATATGCCTCTATTGTAAGATGTCTGAAACAAACGAGTCAGGACAGGAGCAAGTTCTGGTGCGCATTTTTTGAGCACAATTGCTGGGATCTCATCAAGACCAGAGGCTTTCCTGGTATTAAGAGAAGAGAGCATCTTTCGTACCTTTGTAGTTTTGGGGACTGTTGGTGGTTGAACATTTGGAGGGGGGTTGAGAGTATAATTGCCGACGAACAACGAGGCAAAAAGTTCAGCCTTGCCCAGGGCGGTAGAAACAATTTCATCCCGAGACAAGAGGTGGGAACGTACTCTTGCAGAAATTATTCCCAATAGATCTAGCAAGAGTCCAGAAGGGTTTGCTGCCGCTGGAGCTTAAGAGGACTTTGTTTTTGATGTGGTTATTAAACGAATTTTTTGCCTCAGAAAGAATGCGGACATAGCGGTTTCTTGCGTCGTTAAATGCTTGACGGTTTTCTTTACTGGGATTGTGTAGAAGCTTTTTGTGAGCTTTGACCTTTTCAAGTCTGGCCTTGTCACAGGATTTAGAGAACCAGGGCTTTTGAGTGGCTGCAGAGGTTTTATGTGTATATGGAATAAATAATTCTTTGGCAGCTTGGATAATTTCGGTGACGTTTTGTGAGATATCAGAGGGGTCAGGATGAGAGAAGCAGACAGGCGCTCATGGAAATGAGGAAAAGTAATCTCGCATTTCGTAGTGCCAAACGATACGTGGGTGTGATGACTGTGTGACCTCGGGTTGCATTGCACAGGAAGCAGTGACAATGCCGTGGTCTGAGCGACCCAGGGGGGCGGTGACTGATATCTTATAGCAGTCAGTATTTGTAGTAAGAAGGAAATCCAAGGGATTTGAGCTGTGTGTTGGGATGTGAGGAAAGTAAGTAGGTTGCTGAACCATATTGGCTAAAGAATTGCTGACTGCAAAGGCCTCTGCTGCTCTCCCTTGTGGATCAGTTTTTGAAGATCCTAGCCATTCCTTATTATGGACATTGAAGTCACAAAGAATAGCGACCTCGGAGGAAGGATATTCAGAAATCAGATGGTCGGTTTCTTCAGAAAGGTAGTCAAAGAGCTGGACAAAGTTGTTGTCAGAAGGTCACCGGGAAATGCAACAGATGAATTTAGTTGCAGCCCTGAGAGAGAGTTTTATCCATAGTATATCTTTTCTTCCAGCTTCTAAATTGGGGAGTCTGGTGCAGAGTAGATTGCTACGGACGTATGCGCACACGCCTCCATGCAATCTAAAGGAAGTAAGGAGCTCATACCCCGGGAAATTAAGGTGATTAGTGGCTGTTTTGGCACTAATTTGAGTTTCGGTGAGGAAGAGGAGTTGGGGCCTATTAGCCTGGAGGAAATGGTGGACGGAGTTCAGGTTAGAATTTTGGCTACATATATTTGAGAAGGATATGTTAAATCGTGATGCTGGCGCCCCCTGTACACCCCTCTCCCGGAGATCCAAATGGGGGGGTATTTTACCTCCGCAATCTTTTGTACAAGGAGGAGCCATAATCATTTTTGCTTATAAGGGAAACCGACTCATACACCAGAACCGGAAACGTCCGTTGGGAGTTCACCGACCCCTTGATGTAAGGGGTGGTACCTCCTCGGGCGTGAAAAAAATCCTTTATTATCACATAAAGGAAAATTCCACTACCACCTACCAAATTATATTAAAACAATTAAAAAAGTTGTTTTCCTAAACTACATATATCAGTCTCAAGGTTATTACGTAATGTGTTAACGCACACAATGATTAAAAAATGGAAAATAGAAGTACTTAGTTTATTTTCTCAGAGACACCTACTAGTACACGACACACTCAAACAAGAAAGCGACCATTTTGGATAAGTAAAGTAGCAATCCATCCGACTCATATGTGATAGTACATAGGTTTGACAAGAGATGGCGCCTACATAACGATTTCGAATTATATCGCCCGGTTGTGCAAATAAAGGCATGCACACGATTAGCCGCTGCGTTCAAGTACCAGACTCTCCCCTACATTTAATTATGTTCGTATTATCAGTGTTTTTCAATTATCCGTGTTGTTAATCCCCCCTTTTGCCCGGATAATCGAGAGTATACTGTATTATGTTTTAATCCTTTTCAACTTTTTAAAATTTTGCTACCATAATGTACCTGCTGCGCCAGGACTTTTTATTTTTAGAACAGATTATTGATGGAAAATAATTGTATATAATACACTTTATTATTATCTAAACTGAAAAAAATCGCTGGACAGCAAGTCTTTTATTTGCTTATTGCTTTTCTCGCAGATACTACATTGTGTTGTTTATATTTTTTATAAAATGTTTTAATTTGATTATTCAGCCGCATAGTTCTGCCGCAAGAAGAGGGCTACAAGTACTGTAAAATATGCGAAAAATGGGTATCCGCAGAGAATAAACATTGTAAACAATGCAAATCATGCACTTCCAAGGACGGGAGAACTTATAAGCATTGTGATGTATGTAAACGTTGTGTCAAACCTACCTGGAGCCATTGTGAAGATTGTGGCAGATGTGGACAAGCTGAACATAAGTGCGGAGAGATCGCATTTACTAAGGTACAAATCTTTAAATTATATACAATACCATTTGAGCTATTATAAATATAAAAAGAATTTAAAAGTAGGCTATATAGTTACTTGAATCTGACATGAAACAAACAAATTTGAGGTTAGCTATCTGTCACTTCCTAATTATTCTCAAATGTTAAGTCCATTTGTATTCACTGACATCAGGTACACATCTTCCTAGTTTCCGATGTTATCTGGGCTTTGTCATCGCTTAAGTTAGCTTTCATGACTTACCCTAATTAATTTGATCATGTCTTGAGATACTTCTTTTTATGGACGGAATTAATTTACATATACAGTAGTTTTGTTTTTCAGATTTAAAAAGCGCAGACAGGAAATTTGACAGCACAGATCAAAAGTAAATCCTTATAAAGGGAGCCTCCCAGAAATTGCTTCTATAACATCAGAGCGGTGAAGTAATGAACTTTGTGGTTCGCCTTATTAGAGAATATTCACTAAGAGAGAGGGAACGATTGTGATTTCGGATTTTTTTTCAAATGAGCACGAACCAATTCCAAGGTCCATTTGAATATTTATATGCTTTATATATATATATATATATATATATATATATATATATATATATATATATATATATATATATATATATATATATATATATATATAACGTATATGTACAAAAGAACAGTTGCCACTTATCACTTTGGTGAAACAGACCCAACAAATATTGCTCGAATGTTATAGAATGCAAAGATCTGTACAACAAAATTAACTATCGCAAATAATTTTATGACTTTACTTGTAAACTGTAGACTTAATGAGGATGGGCATTAAGGCACTAACATATTTGTTTTGTTTTTAGGCATGTTTCCACTGCAAAAAGGAGGGTCACAAAAAATCTGAATGTCCAGATTTAAAACAGAACATATCTAAGAAAAGGAAGAAAAACTCCAACTTAAAACACAAGAAGAAGAAACCAAAAAATGCTTAATTTATTTGGAAACGTAATAAAATTATTTCTTTTCCTTGCAAATACTGTTTTATTTTTAATCAGAACTTGCTAATTCAGTTCTAACGGCTTCTGCTGTAATTCAGTTCTAACGGCTTCTGCTGCCTCGTCCATTTGAAGACCTTCCAGAATATACAAGAAGTTGTCAAGTGTGGCATCCTCATCATCTTCTAACCATAACCTGAGCATGTGTTTTGCTTGATCCACTAGCATATTCGGGTTTTCATTCTCAAAGAACTCTATCTCGTCTTTCTTGAAACCTGTATACAAAAAAATGTTAATACAAAAGTATGTATTATATTTTAAAAATAGTCTCAGCACAATTCAAAAGCCATCACATGGCATAACTAAAAAGATAACCAACCTAATTTTGATGCTAATTTCTTCCAGTGTGAAGCAACTTTCTCACTGAAAAGCTGTTACTGTGAGATACTCTGATTACTATCATCTACAAAATCTTCGTTTACATTCTGTTTCATTTCTTCATTGTTGTGTTCCTCTTCGGCTTCTTTGAAAAGATTTTCCTCCAACTCTGCATCATTCTGCGACTCCTGGGTATTTTTTTGAGTTCTCGACCGGAAATCTCGTGAGCTATCCTCCTAACTATGGTTTCCAAATATGCAGACATCGGATTTATGATAGTTGCAGTATACATAAAGAAATGGGGACAGCGTCTCGCTAGCAAACGCAACGCCCGCCAACCAAAGCTGCCATCTTTGAATACATTATCTTCGTCTTTGGCTGGAGGAGATTCCAGTTGGTTGATAGCATCTCCAAAGTAGGTTTCTAGGGATGGTAAGAAATCCCTGTCCTTGCCTTTGCATGCCTCCAGGTTATTAGGACATAGATTCCATAGTTTTGTCAATTCAGTGCTGGAAAATAAAATATTGGTTGATATTTTACATATGACAATTTCCTAGAACTCATTACTTTCCCATGTAGTATTTGCCTTTTTTTGAAGCCTGTTTGATCAGGTCACCTATAAATGGAGCATCATTCTGAGGTTTTTCAACTGCTTCTGATGCAGTAGAGGACCGTTTGAATTCTATGGATATAAAATTCATTTTAAATAACCAAAAGTACTTACATTATACTAGAGTACTAAAAAAATAAATCCGAACAACATGGTTGAATGGAAGCTGAAAGCTCATTTAAAAACTTTTTAATTTTTAAAAACTCCCGAGACAAAACAGATGAACTTACCAGGATACCCATCATTTTTCCAACCATTCCAATGCTATTCTCTACTGAGGATACTTGAAACAATCTAGCGAAATTTGCACCATCTAGTGGAGTCTCACGAAGTAGGCTATATATTTTCTCTGTCATTGCTGTTATCCACTCCTTTTGATCGACCTTCAATTCGAAACATTCTCTGTAAGAATGGTATTGATAAATTTTATTATTTGGTACATTATTGTAATAGGTATATAATAATGCCAGGCACAGAACAGTACATATGGCAAGACATAGGCATCTAAAGTAAACTAAGAGTATACTGGTACTATAAAATAACATACAAAAAAACAAACAATGAAATATAGCATCGAGAATAAAACCACAACTGTATAAGATACCCTAGTAAGTAAATATTGTTAAAAAATTAAAGGTGTGTGAAGCGTTGGTTCAAAAAATTGTACGTGCCTGCGATGTTAAGGTAGTTTGAAATACGTAATTCTCCAAAATAGTTCGAAGTTCGTTGTTCAAGAATACTTCAAAATTGAATAATTTCTCTAATGCATATTTTTTACAGTTGGTGGGACACATTGCGACCTGACAGAGATATTTAACAATCTCCGATATAATTTTTTATACATCCTAGCATCCCAACGCCTTTGGGTACACATTATGATGGCAATGTTCAAAAGCGATCGGTAATGAAATCGGGTCAATAGGTCCGTGACTTTTTGAATTTCTCGCCTCTTTACAGAAAGGACAACACTGCTCCTGTCAACGAGCATCTGTCAGTTGACTCCTGTTAAATTTTGAACAAGCTGCGTCATTTAGTTTGTGTTAGATAGCCATTGAAAGCAGACAAC
This sequence comes from Tillus elongatus, assembly GCA_964006375.1. Lineage (NCBI taxonomy): Eukaryota > Metazoa > Arthropoda > Insecta > Coleoptera > Cleridae > Tillus > Tillus elongatus. The sequence goes on along the minus strand of OZ023268.1, from coordinate 107,574,854 downwards.
CTCTTGAGTTACAACGAAAATGGAGAAAAGTGAATTCCATGTGCTCAACAAACATTACTTTTGGCCGAAAAAACCATCACTCAAACCAAGGCTAAGCTTGATAAATACTATGGGGACTCTGCACCATCAATTTCTATGGTAAAAAAGTGGTTTACTGAATTTAGTTGCGGCTGTACAAGCACAAATGACGCCGAACATTCAGGATGCCCAGTTGTGGTCGCTACACCCGAAACAATTGAAAAAATTCACGATATGGTGTTGGCCGATCAGAGATTGAAAGTGAGGGAGATTGTGGAAGCCATAGGCATATCACATGGCTCAGTGGTTTCGTTTTGCATGGTTACTTGTGTATGAGAAAGCCATCCGCAAGATGGGTGCCGTGTTTTCTCACAATCGACCACAAACGCAATCGTGTGACAACTTCAAAGGAGTGTTTGGCGTTGTTCAACCGCAATAGGGACGAGTTTTTGCGCCGTTTCGTAACCATGGACGAAACATGGATTCACCAGAATACACCAGAGACCAAGCAGCAGTCAAAACCGTGGGTTTCTCCGTGCGAATCGGCGCCGAAGAAGGCCAAGGTGGGTTTGTCAGTCAATAAAGTCATGGCGAACGTTTTTTGGGATGCACGCGGTATAACCCACATTGATTACCTTCAAAAGGAAAGAACAATCAATGGCGAATATTGTAACAACTTATTGGACCGATTCAATGACGATTGGAGAAAAACGACCGCATTTGGTCAAGAAAAAGTTATTTTCCACCAAGACAATGCAAGGGTGCACACATGTGTAGTCTCCATGGCGAAATTGCATAAACTGAGCTACGAATTGCTCCCTCATCTGCCCTATTCGCCGGATTTAGCCCCGAGTGACTATTTCTTGTTTCCAGACTTAAAGAAATGGCTCAACGGAAAGACATTTGACTCCAATGATGAAATCATCTCACAAACAAATATCTATTTTGAGGACCTCGACAAATCTTGTTTTTTGGAAGGAATAAAGAAAATTTGAGAAACGTTGGACGAAGTGTATGGAGCTCAAAGGAGACTATGTTGAGAAATACAATTATTTTTTGTCCAAAAAACCTGTGTTTCATTCAAAAAAGTCGCGCACTTACTGACTCACCCTCCTAATACCAAACGACAAAAAGTATACATAATTGAGCTTAGCTATGGATGTAGAAATCTAAAAATGGTTTCAATATACCTTTTTCTGTTTTTGATTCAATGTTGACCCATCTTCACAACTAGCATCAGCACTGGAAGACATTTTCACTCAACCTGCAAATTTTGTCGAACCTTTGCTTTTTGCAACAGGAATCGACATCTTCTACATACCAAATATTGTATAATACAATGTACCTAGTTTTTGTATTTAAGTAAATGATATGAACATTGAAGAATTTTGGTTAGTTCGATGTTCAATTTTGAATTTTTAAGAAGTTCGAGCATGAACCTTGGACATACTATTTTAGAGGTGTCCGAAGTTCAAAGCAACATATTTGCTTGGGTTCGTGCATAGTTTGGTTCGAGAAAAAGATGGGTTCGCACACCTCTAAAAAATATATATACAGGGTGTATATATACAGGTTGATTAAAATTTGAGCCTCATGGGGATCTTGTTTGTTATCGAAGATAGAGGGTAGGTTTACATTCGGCAAAATTGTTAAACTTTGTGCTCTGTAATGTGCCGCAGAGGAAACCAACTTCCTGCAACTGTCGTTCATGAAATTGTCAATAGACTGAACAAAGTGATTTTCACCTCTCTCATTTATTTGGACTCCTATAAAGAAACTAAAAGCACATTCTGACAGCCATTTTGAATGGTCTATCTGAGTTCGAATAATCAGCGAAGCAGCCAACCTAAAACATGTTGATTATGAATACCAAGGGAATTAATAGATTATCAGCAACACCCTTGTTTGTATATTCTCTTGTCCACTGGAAGACTTGTTACCCAAGGACTGAATTAGTAAAGTAATTCTCATTCTCTCAAAGGATATCAACATATGGAATTACACAAGAATTATGTAGTTGTCTCACCAACACATAAACATTTTGACTAGCATAGTCAACCAGGGTTATTTCAGCAGCAGTTGAACGGTAGCAATCAAACTAGCTATTTTTAAAGGGAAAGTTATAACATTATTAACCATATGTTTTTGTGTTGCATCTTTTCTCTTATGTGTGCCTAATTTTGAACTTATTATTTTTCAAAGATTTGTTTATTGGATTATTTAATTTATTTCAATAAAATGTAGCCTCTTTTCTCTACTTTTGTTCATTTGAACAACTAGCACCACCCCCCACCGCCCCTATACCTGCTTCATTTCTACACCGCCATATGTAATCATTTTCCTTTGTTTTTTTTTAACGTTGGTCTATCATCTTGATATCATCTCAAGAAATTTTGCCGAACCCCTGCCTTTCTGTAAGGAGGGTAGAAATATTTAACGTGTCCAACATCACTTGGACACAGGACCGACGGCTTTATGCCACCTCCTAAGGGCGGATCGTGCAAGACATTCAACTTGCTCAAATTCAATGCCACAACCTCGGTTGAGGTTAATGTTACCGTATGTACTGAAAAAGTGAAATGAGTACCCTGGGATCGAACCCAGTACGTCTCGGTTCAGAGGCACACATTCTTACCATTCAACCATTGAGGCTCTAATCTAGTCATTAACTAACAGTATAAGTCTTTAATGCAAAATCCGGATTTTTAACTATTCAGCATCAGTCTTTGATAAAATGAACTTTTTGGTAATCCAAACCGGTCCTGATTAGCTAGGATTATCCGGGTTCCACAGTATTATTGCTACACCATGGTATTTTGACTCTTTGTTTACTAATTTTGAATACAATCACATGGACACTAACAACAAAATCTAAAAAATAGTTGCCTATGCAGATTATTGTACAAAATAAAGGACACAGACAATAATAAAAGGCACACACTGATAAAAACTAATATAAACTGCTATTTCTGTAAAAAAAAAAAAACAACGTATAATGACCTCGGAGGAAGGATATTCAGAAATCAGATGGTCGGTTTTTTCAGAAAGGTAGTCGAAGAACTGGACAAAGTTGTTGTCAGAAGATGACCGGTAAATGCCAGAGATGAATTTAGTTGCAGCCCTGAGAGAGAGTTTCATCCAAAGTATGTCTTTTCTTCCAGCTTCTAAATAGGGGAGTCTGGTGCAGGGTAGATTGCTACGGACGTATGCGCACACGCCTCCATGCAATCTAAAGGAAGTAAGGAGCTTATACCCCGGGAAATTAAGGTGATTAGTGGCTGTTTTGGCACTGATTTGGGTTTCGGTGAGGAAGAGGAGTTGGGGCCTATTAGCCTGGAGGAAATGGTGGACGGAGTGCAGGTTAGAATTTAGGCCACATATATTCAAGAAGGATATGTTAAATCTTGATGCCGGTGCCCCCTGTACACCCCTCTCCCGGAGATCAGAATGGAGGTGTATTTTATCTCCGGAATCTTTTGTACATGGAGGAGCCATTATCATTTTTGTTTAGAATGGAAACTGACTCATACACCAGAATTGGAAACGCCCGTTGGAACTTCACCGGCCCCTTGATGTAAGGGGTAGTACCTCCTCGGGCGTAAAAAATCCTTTAGTATCACGTAAAGGAAAAGTCCACTACCACCTGCTTGACATGTTGGTGCCAATTGAGATTTCGATCCACAAAAATGCCAACAAGTGAAAAGGACTCATTACTTTGAATAACTTGGTTGTTTATTGTGATGGGTCTAGGGCTGGTGTATCTCTTATGAGAAAGAAAGCAAGACTGTGATTTGGTGGGGTTGAATTGTACAAGATTTCTACTTCCCCAGTCTAATTTTTTTTGGAAATCCACGGAGATAGAACCCTCCATGAGTCTGCAATCCTCATCTAATTGGGCTAAAGAGACAGGCTTAGAATATTGCATATTTGAGTGGAGGGTGCTGTCGTCCGCGTAACTGTGAACTGGGTTGGATGTGCTAAAGAGGAGGTCATTGATGTGGAGAAGAAACAAAGTAGGGGCTAAAGCTGAACCTTGAGGAGCTCCTGCATTAATTGGAGACAGTTTAGAGGAACGGCCATCTACGACAACAGAAATGCTCCGGTTGGAGAGGAAATTTGCTGTCCACGTACAGAGTTTTGGTGGTAGGCCATAGGCCGGTAGTTTATTAAGCAGTGCTGCGGCCAGACCTGGTCGAATGCTTTGTATATGTCTAGAGCGACAATATGGAATTCACAGTGTAGTTCCATAGACTTGTTCCAAGAATGGGTGACAAAGGAAAGGAGGCCGGCAGTTGATCTGCGCCGACGGAATCCATACTGCCTATCGTGGATTAGACTGTGTTTTTTAAGAAATTTTAGTAATTCGGTGTTTATATACTTTTCGATCACTTTAGAGACGACTGAAAGGAGAGAAATAGACCTGTAGTTGCTAGGAAGCGCTTTGGAGCCTTTCTTGGGGACGGGTTGTACTCGAGCAGTTTTCCAGTTACTAGGGAATATGCCTCTATTGTAAGATGTCTGAAACAAACGAGTCAGGACAGGAGCAAGTTCTAGTGCGCATTTTTTGAGAACAATTGCTGGGATCTCGTCAAGGCCAAAAGCTTTTCTGGTATTAAGAGAAGAGAGCATCTTTCGTACCTTTTTAGTTTTGAAAGTGATATCCGTCATTTTATGCGCGACATTGGGGACTGTTGGTGGTTGAACATTTGGAGGTGGGTTGAGAGTAGAATTGCCGGCGAACAACGAGGCAAAAAGTTCAGCCTTGCCCAGGGCGATAGAAACAATTTCATCCCCTGAGACAAGAGGTGGGAACGTGCTCTTGCAGAAATTATTCCCAATAGATTTAGCAAGAGTCCAGAAGGGTTTGCTACCGCTGGAGCTTAAGAGGACTTTGTTTTTGATGTAGTAGCTTGGATAATTTTGGTGACATTTTGTGAGATATCAGAGGGGTCAGGATGAGAGAAGCAGACAGACGCCCTATTTATACAGATACCGTATTTATATACCCAAACTATACACTAAAAATGATGTAATACCGATGATGCAATACCACACGATGATGCAATACCGTATGATGATGCAATATCAGATGCCTTAGTACCGGATGATGTAACACAGGGTGACGTAATTCAAGAACTATTGTGTCAGTGGATACGCCCAACCGGTTGTGCCGATGCTGAAAGCAACCAGGGATTATTTCGTGCTATCTCAAAAAGTGTTGAATTGACCGGACTCATGTCTGAATTCATCAAATTCTGTGGATTCACCTTGCGGATTTGCAAAGCATCCAGCTTGCGATAAACCGGTCCTGATTAGCTCGGATTATCAGGGTTCCACAGTATTATTGCTACACCATGGTATTTTTACTCTTTGTTTACTAATTTTGAATACAATTACATGGACACTAACAGCAAAATCTAAAAAAATAGTTGCCTATGCAGATTATTGTACAAAATAAAGGACACAGACAATAATAAAAGGCACACACTGATAAAAACTAATATAAACGGCTATTTCTGTAAAAAAAAAAACCCGATGATTTTGCATAACGGATATTTAAGAAATAGATGGGAGTAACAATGTCTGATGGGTAAATATATAAAATTAGACCTTTAAACAATAAATCGTACAGTCATTATGTTTGCACGCCTAGGTTAGGTTAGGTTAGGTTAGATTGTGAGTGGTCCATATCGGTCCCTCCACCGCGACCATAAAGTCTATTGTGGCTCACGCCTAATGTCTATATTTCGCCCAACAAATCCAGCCTCCTACAGAGGTCGATAACCTTTGCAGGCGAAAGTTGATCCAGATCCTCTGGAGCAAGCTTTACCTTGCCAAAGAGCAGGTGTCTAGTCCTATCCGCTGCCGGACAGGAACACAGCACGTGCTCTGCTGTTTCGTCATTCTCCATACACAGCCGGCACTCGGTCTCCTGACCGATCCCAATACGGTGCATGTGATGCCGCAAGCGACAGTGTCCTGTATACAGGCCGACTAGAGTACTCAGTTGTTGTCTGTTCAACTCTAGAAGTTTCTTAGCCCTTGACTCAGACAGGCCATTTATGAAGGCCTTAGAGTGAGCTAATCCTGGAAGATTTTGCCAATATTGAATTGTCCTTCTATCTGTCCAGGTCTTTAAGGTGCGTTTTGCTGTGCAAGATGTTATTCCCAGCACCGGTTCTGGTCCGACAAAGTCACACTGGGCACCACTCCTGGCAAGCGCGTCTGCCGCAACGTTGCCATCATGGTCCGAGTGACCCGGTATCCAGACCAGGGACACCTCATTACAGCTGCCCAATTCGTTAAGGGCAGATTTACAACTCCATACCGTCTTTGAATTGCACCGGTAGGAACCAAGAGCCTTTATTGCAGCTTGGCTATCTGCATATATCTTTATCGATTTGTTTGTGCATAGGTCTTTTAAGCTTTCCCTTGCACATCTCGATGGCATAAACTTCTGCCTGGTGTATGGTTGCGTACTTGCCGAGGCTAGCTGATAGTCTAGCATCGGTGCTGCCCCATATGCGCCGGCTCCTACTCCCATATTGGTTTTGGAGCCGTCAGAGTACCAGCAGAGGTCCGCTCTCAACAGGGTCGATTGGTTCCGGTCCCAGTCCTCCCTTTCCGGGAGGACGGTCTTGAAAGACAGATCTCTGCTGATTTTTGTAGGCATCAAATCCGAGACCATTCCCAGAATCCTCTGACAATCACTGTCATCAAGGAGTCCGGACCCCCTCAGACTGACTTCCCTCGGCATGTTATCTGCCGTTTGTATTAGTCTGTACGTTGTCCACCTCGCCACCCTCTCCTCACCTTGCATGCCTATTATTGATATGTTTCTTCTCTCACATATTTTCGCAGCCTCATATAATCCGTTATGAAACTGAAATTTTAAGAAAACTAGTAGTAGCAGTTTCAGGAAGTTTTCTATATATGTAATTAGGTATACAGGGTTACAACTAATTAATTGCTCACTATTGGCATCTCAGCAACGGTAAGAGATACAGAGTTGGTTAAATTACCAAAAAGTTGCTTAAATTTTAACTGATCCAATATCTGAAAACAAATTTTGAATGTGTCGATTCTTTCCTGAAATGTTCTAAAAAAACTGAAAAACTCAATTTTCAAAATTTTACAATAAATCCCTTATTATCAAAAATGGGCTCCTAATTTTTGCTATGTGAGCATAGTTTGATATGAGCAATCAACTGACGGCATCAGAATTGACGTATCTGCTCTAAGTTTTGCGCAGCGATAGCCAACTTTTTTTTCTCTTATGGCTGCCATATTAAATTTTTAATTTTTCAGATGACAAAAAAAAAATTACCTTTCGAATGATATAACACACTTCATATTTTTCTTCATAAACATTGTACAAATAGATAAAAAACTAATTATGGTCACAAATATCAAGTAGGTATGTGTCATTTTATTATTAACATTCGTTATGTCAAAATGTCAGCATAGAAGATTTTAATTAACAGAATAAAATCATATTAACCATAGATACTAATGAAACTTACAACTAGTGAATAAATAAACTAACAATGCATAACAAATACTTCCTACTAAATAATAAATATGTGTAATGTTAATGAAGATGTTCAAAATGTCTTCCATTGTTATTATGCATTGACGAACCCTCTGGCGCATACCCTGTGTTACTGATCTTATCACAGCAGGAGTTATGGAGCAAATTTTATCTATTATAGTATTCTTTATCTCTCCTTCGTTGTCAAAATGGTCACGGTAAATTTAATTTTTGACATATCCCTAGAAAAAATAGTCCAGTGGGGTTAGATCTGGAGATCTTGTCAGCATGCGAGCGGGTCCATTATTGCCTATACATCTATCTCCAAACGTCTGGTCTAGATAAGCTTTTACGGCTCGGCAATTGCGTGCAGGTGCACCGTCTTGCTGAAACCATATGTTGGCTCTTTGTTGCAAAGGGAGGTTATAAAAAAAATCCATAAAGTCATTAGTTAACAGATGAAGGTATCTGTTGCCATTCAACCTATTGCTTATGAAAAATGGTCCTATAACTGTATCGTCTAAAAGGCCACACCAAACGTTTACACTCACCCTATTTTGATGTCGCGACTCATATAAAAGATGAGGATTCTCTGTACTCCAGTAACGACGATTCTGTTTATTAAACAAACGTTTTTTTGTAAATGTACTCTCATCCGACCACAATATGTTAGCTGTGAAAGCCTTGGCAAAACCGCAACCGCCAGTCTTGATCTGGCTCATAAAGTGCTTGCACTATGGTGTATTTATAAGGATGGTATTTGCTTTTTTTTTCAGGATCTTTGACGACACCTGCTGGCTTATTCCACATTCTCTCACAATATGTGTTGTGGATAAGTTGGAATTTATATTGACTTGAGCTTGCGCATTGATTTTGTGAGCACTGAGTTCCACATTGTAGGGAACGCGCTTTCTCATCAAAGTACCAGTTTCATCCATCACTCTTGCTATTCTGGCGAAGATATTCCGACTTGGCTGCACAAGTTCTGTTTTTTTTTTCCCTTAGGGCTCGTCCGCGGCCTTGCCGCCCCGATAACACTGCAACCTTTGGTTGATTGTGCATACCCATTCCAAAATCACTGTGCCTTGAACTAGTCTACACAGCGATTGGTAGGGTGAAGTTTTATATAACTCTGTCTCCGGTCTAGACTGACCGTAGATCAGTTGTCTTTTGCGGACCAGAGCTATACACTCACACAAGATGTGCTGAGCTGATTCCTCCCCTCGCCGCAGAGTCTGCATGCGAGGTCCCCTTCGAACCGCCCCATTTTATGCAGGTGTTGCTTGACGGCCATGTGTCCCGTCAAGAGACCTGTTGTGTTTCTGAGCTGTCCTCTGCTAAGATTTAGCAGCTCCACAGTTCTCTTTGAACTGGGTCCATCAATTATTGACTTCCCATGTCTGAGCCCTGGACAGTCCGCCCAGTACACCTTGTGTTGGTTTCTGACCCAGGACTTAATGGCTCCCCTGGCAGTGCTCTTTGACACGCCCAGAGCCCGTTCTGGTCCCATAAATAGTTCCGATGACCCTCTCTTCGCGAGAGTGTCAGCTTCTTCATTGCCTTTGACCCCCGAGTGACCCGGCACCCAGATGAGGGTCACCTCATTCTGCGCAGCCAGGTCGCTCGTCTCGTCTCGGCACTCACTCACCAGCCAGGAATTTACCCGTGGGCTACTTAGTGCCTTAAGGGCTGTCTGTGGCTATGAGGATCCGCTTGTTGGTGTAGCCCCTCCTCTTGTTCTCCCGCACACAGTGCAGGAGGGCGTACATTTCGGCCTGAAACACTGTTGCATGGGCTCCGAGGGAAATACTATGACTTACCCTCGGTCCTTCCGAGTAAACACCTGCCCCCGTCCCACGCTCCCCGCCGGATCCATCCGTGAACCAGACGAGCGCGTCCCGTGGTATGCCCGGCGTCTCCTCCCGCCATGCCCCGCGGTCGGGGATTTCCACTGTAAAGTTGTTTTCCCTGCAGATTCGCGGGCTCGCGAAGTCTGACCTCATTTCAAGCATGGGCTCCTTCACGATCTCCTGAATTTTGCAGTGGCCCCTGAAGCCTGGGTTGATCTTCAGTCTACCATTGCAGGCTAGTCTGTATAGTCCTAGCCTGGCCTCCCCCATAATAACCAAGTGTAGGGGGGCAGATCCAGCAACACCTCCATGGCGGCTGTTGGGGTTGACGACATGGCCCCTGTGATGCCTAGGCAAGTCATCCTTTGGATCTTGCCTAGTTTTAGTTTGGCACTGGATTGTGTCACCTTAGGCCACCAGACCAGTGCCGCGTATGTTAACGATGGTCTGACGACCCTTGTGTACAGCCAGTGAGCCATACTAGGTCTCCCCACGTTTTTCCATATAGCCGCCTAGTGACGGCTAAGGTCATGACTGCCTTACGCAGTATTTTTCCAATGTGACCATTCCAGGTTAGCTTAGAGTCCAATACGAGCTCAAGATATTTTACCTCCCTGGCCATTGGAATGCTCCTACCATATAGAGTGAGAGTTCTGTGGCTGTCGCACTTCCTCCTCCTCGTAAACGGCACGACGGTTGCTTTCTCGGGGCTCACCCCGAGCCCTTGAGAAACCGTCCACCTTTCCACCACTTTCAGTGCAGTCTGCATGCGCTCCCACACTGACTGTGTGACCTTTCCTCGGACTATGATGACAATGTCGTCCGCATAGCCCTGTACCTCATACCCCCCTCTCGAGAGCCACCCCAGCAGGCCGTCCACGTCTAGGCACCAGAGCAAGGGAGACAGAACGCTCCCCTGCGGACACCCCGCCAGCAGAGTCCCTCCCGCGAGAGGTGAACACCGCCCTGTCCCTGAGCATGGAACCGATCCACCTGCAGCAGGTCTCCTCTATTCCACGCTCCCGGACAGCTACCAGAACCGATCCGAACGAGGTATTGCTGAAGACCCCCTCTATGTCTAGGAAGGCCCCCAGTGCCACCTCCTTGTTCTCCAGCGTATTCTCCAGTTTCAGCACCAGTTGGTACAGTGCTGTTTCTGTTGAGAATCCTGCTCTGTATGCATATTGTCCGCAGTGTAGGGGATATGCTTCCAGTACACCGCCCCTAATGTGCCGGTCGAGCAGTTTTTCCACTGTTTTTAGCAAGAAGGACATGAGACTTATTGGCCTCAGGGACTTTGCCTGGTCTGTTGGACGCCCAGGTTTAGGAATGAATACAACCCTGGCCAGTGTCCATGCCCTCGGAATGTACCCCAGAGCCAGGCAGGCCCTCATAATGAGGGTAAGCACCGGCGCCAGTATATCTATCCCCTGTTGGAGCATGATGGGCATTATTCCATCAAATCCCGGCGATTTGTATGGCTTAAAGCCGGTAGTGGCCCGTCTGATTTTGCTCCAGGTAACCACCTCTTTAGCGACTGTCGAGTCTACACTAGATGCCCGCCTATAAGCCGCCTCTATTTCTGAGTGTTCCCAGTCCGGAGGTGATTGGTTTATTATGTTACAGCCAGGGAAGTGCGCCTGGAGTAAAATTTCCATTGTCTCCTCCCCCGAGCTTGTAAAGCCTCCCGTGGATGTTCTAAGGAAGCCTATGTTGGTCTGAGTGCCCTTGGACAGGATCTTGTGTAGTCGAGCACTCTCGGACGTGTTTTCCACTTCCTCGCAGTGCCTTCTCCACGACTCCTTCTTGGCGTCCCTCAGTCTTTTGTTATAGGTCGTTAGGGCCTGTCTATATTCATCCCATGCTCCTGACCTTTTGGCCGCGTTAAACAGCTTACTAACCTGCGTCCTCCTTTGCCTGAGGTCCTCGTTCCACCATGGGGCATTCCTGGTGGACACCCTCATTTTCAGGGGGCAGTTGGCGTTATAGGCCGAGGTGATTGCGTCTCGCAATTGGACTGCTGCAATCTCGAGGTCCATTGAATTGTTTATGGTACTCTTAACCCCCCGCAGTTCCACTGCTGGGTCTGACCTGTAGGCTTCCCAGTCCGCCTTGCGGGGGTCCCGATACCATACCGTTTGTCTTTCGACTTTGGCGATTTCAAACCGGATGTATCTGTGGTCTGAGCTACTCACTTCCCCAGAGACAGCCCAGCTCTTAACAAAGTCACTCAAAAACTGGGTGGAAACTGTTAGATCTAAAACTTCCTCACGCCGTGTTGTGACAAAGGTCGGTGTATTACCTCTATTCAATATGTCTAAATTAAATTTCATAAAGAATTGTAAAAGTGCCTCACCCCTAGAGTTTGTGTCCGAGCTGCCCCACAACTCATGGTGCGCATTCACATCCATGCCGATGATTGTCTGTCATCCACCTGCTCTGCTACCCACCATCAGCTGCTCAAATTCGTTGGGTGGAGGAGGGTCCGTGCTGTACCCTGGCAGATAGGCTGACGCGACAGTAATGTCCCTCATCCCATCCGCTCCTCCACATCGGATTTTGATCATTGCCAGGTCCCTGGAACAGAAATTCATTAAAGGCAGAAACTCGATTCCTTCCCTGACAAAAATGCAGGCCCTCGGATTCTCGCTGGATCTACTGTAGCTAAGCTTTCCAGCAGCTCCGCCGAGTCCCTTGATCTCTCCTTTATATGAGTACGGTTCCTGGATGAGGGCCACATCCGTGTTCCTCAGAGCCATCAGTAGTCCGGCCCTGTCTGCCATACTGTGTTGGAGGTTGACCTGAAGGAACCTAAGTCCCATTAACCCGTAGGTTAACCCTTCCCAGGCCCCAGAATGCCTTAAAGGAGGTTCCTTCAAGGGCTCTGTAAGACGCCTGGTCGATCGAGAAGGCGAGAGTCTGTACTTTCTCCTCTGCCTTCCTGCTTAGAACCGACCAGTGTTGTGTCCCCAGTTCAGGGTTCTGGATCTTCAGTCTACTATCACAGTCTCCTGCTGGACGGTGTCAGGGATCTGTACGAGGACCTTGCGTCTCTTTGGGAGTTCCTTGGGCTCGACGGCTGTCAAGTCCGCCGCCTCCCAAATCTGACCGAGGCCCCCCGATCGTTTTCCGCAGCCAGTCCCGCGACTATGGGCCGGCACAGGTTATCCAGAGGATGCCCCCGCCAGGCGCGCCCGGTGGAACTGAGGCGGGCTCTCCCCTTCCTGAACAGAGTCCACCGCAGATACCACCGCAGCCTGGATCAGGTCCGCCTTCCCCTGGTCTAGCGTGACCTCAGGATGGCGTCTGTCAATCACCGCCATCCCGAGGCCCTCCGCAGCCTCCCTATACGAGCCAGTCTGCGGCGGTGTTCCGGCCTTGGTCCTTTTGGGACGTCTGTCTGTAGTAGGCGTTTTAGAGCCAGAGCGCGGCGTCTTCTGACTCGCACTCTCCTCTTGCGCCTTTACGGAGCTCGCCGCCCTCCGGTGGGACCCAGCTTCTAGCTTGGGTGTCGGGGACAGGTCTTTGACCGAAGCTACCCCCTGATCCCCCGTATCTACGTCGGTCGTGAGACCTCCAGAGTCCGCTGCCCCCCCCCCCTGGCTCGCCTCAGTTTCCGGAATAGACTCAAGGGACAAGTCTGTAGCCGGAGCCACTCCTCACGCCTCATTCGTTTTGTTTACATATGTATTTATAATCTTCATGTTGTTCCCACGAGAATGGGGGAAATACTGTCCACACCATCAGAACCCCCTGTGTGGTGCAAGTCGGGTTACTCTGGAGGGTTGCCCGGTACTCCAGAGGTTCCGTTCACGACACCATCACCCTGGTGCCATCCATCCCTACGCACGGGTCACATGACACCGTAGATTAGGGGGAGTTTCGTTCGACCTCCTTATCTAGATCCATCATGCTTAGTTATTAGCAGGGTCACCTCGTGCAGGATGCAGCTTTTCACCGCGCATGACGGTCTTGGGGAAAGCTTCATCGAAAGTTTATGTTGTTATTTCCACTTCCTCAGCTTGCCCCCTGGAGTCCTTTGGCCCGCGACTCCTTAACCCCGGTTATTTTTCTTGGTCTAACTGGGAAGCACGGGTCGAATTTCTAAAACTTCGGATGTATGCTTCATACATATCTCTTCTCTCTTCCACAGTAAAGTGAACCATTTTGGAAATAAAATTTAACACAAGTAAAGAGCATAAATATAAATAGTTCCATAAAAATAAAAACTATATTGACAGATATATTGAGTGCTATAAATTATTTTAAAATAATTAATGATGTATAAATGCTTTTAAAGATTGTTTTTTCGTTTTAAAAAGCTTACTTTTTCTTTTCAGGCAATATATTTTTTTCAATTTCAGGTCTTCTTTACTTTTACTTAATATACCCAAACATATATTACTATATTTTTTGACTTCTTTGTCAAAAATATCATCAGCTGTGCTATCTAGTACTTTGCCAAGATCCCATTCTATGCTCGGCAAGGGTGAATTGATAAACCTAGCTGCCGATGCAATGGAAGGCAGGATGTGCTGTTGAAGCGTCTGGAGTTCCCAGAGGGAGCTGTCGATGGCATTGGACTTAACAGGATCACATTCGTCCATTATGTACGGATCACTGGTTGCCATGGATACTGAAGTGTTGTTCAAGAGGCACTTTAATCCTGGATGCCTGAAATATAAACATCAACATTAGATTTTTCAACTAATATTAAATGAAAAAAATATAATATTTATTTGCCACCAAAAAACTACATGGCCTGTCAGTTAAATAAATATGTGTACACATAAAATGATCTGATACATACATACATACATATATATATATATATATATATATATATATATATATATATATATATATATATATATATATATATATATATATATATGTATCACATCGATAACCAAAAAAAAAGGGCCGATTTGGATTAAATTTGGTGAATACCTTCCTTTTGCAAGTAGCTTATAGTTATAGCTTATAGCTATATATATATATATATATATATATATATATATATATATATATATATATATATATATATATATTTATATATATATATATATATATATATATATATATATATATATATATATATATATATATATATATATATATATATAAATCAAATAGATAAAATTCAATTCTAGAGAACACTACAGAAATGATAAGTAACACACAACAAACAAATCAATCCATGTATAAATAGAGGCAATAAACCAACACAAAATACATTTAAAATCTGTAAGGATCTGCTTTAATAGCTTTTACCAATTAGACAAAATATTTATTCACTGAATAGTGTCCTCCATACCAAAGGTTTTGTAACCTCTGGTAAATGAAGATTCAGACATTTCCTTCAACTCACTTGGCAGTCTGTTATATAGCTTAAAATTCAAATAAATAACACCCAATTGCGGCTTGGCCAGTCTGTTGTATGGTATGCCAGTAACTTTTTTTCTGGTATTATAGGAATGTAATTGTTCGTTAGCTCAAAATTAGTTTTTAGTGAATTTTCTTAAAAAAAAATTCACTAATGAGGAGATCCCGACTTTTGAATTTTGAAAAAATTTCTTCAAATGACCGCGAACTAGGCCCCCTAGAACACATATCCGGGGTCCGTTTCAATTTTTATATGTTTATATATATATATATATATATATATATATATATATATATATATATATATATATATATATATATATATATATATATATATATATATATATATATATATATATATATATATATATATATATATATATATATATATATATGTATCACACCGATAACTCAAAAAATAATAGGCCGATTTTGACTAAATTTGGTGGAAAAATTCCTTTTGCAAATGGCTTGGATAAGTTCGTTAGCCAGGAAAATCTGCCCAGGTTTTCCCGGAAAATTTTGTGTTTTCTTTCGAAAAAAATTTATATCTCCGGAATTAACAAAGTAAGGGCAACCAAATTTGGTACGCTAGTTAATATCCTTATAGGTAAGCCACCTACCAAAATTTAGCTATGTAGGCCAAAAGACAAAAAAGTTATAGGCATTTAAAGAAAAATAAATTGGGGTTTTCCTCAAAACGTCAAAGTTGCGATTTAAAACGTCAAAATCGGCAACATTTAGGCAAAGAACTTGAATCTAATACGGGATATGGAAATCAAATGTCTCAAGAAGGATCTTTTACAAACTCTGAAGTCTTAGTTTCAACCGTCATTGTCCTTCATTTTACTAAAATGTTTCCAGAAAATTCATTTCAAATAGACCCTTTCTCTGATGCTTGGCAGTAGCCTTAGCTTTAGAGTTTATCGTTTAATGGTATATAATTTTTGTCGAATTTTCGTCAAAAATCAATAAAGCTCAATATATCCGTTATTATACAAGATTTGAAAAAATTTTGTATATATTAATTATAGGGTGTCTTGAGCTACATCTTAAAAAAATATTTCTACAATCACAGGATGGCCCATAAGTCGTTGGTG
Organism: Tillus elongatus; assembly: GCA_964006375.1. Classification (NCBI taxonomy): domain Eukaryota; kingdom Metazoa; phylum Arthropoda; class Insecta; order Coleoptera; family Cleridae; genus Tillus; species Tillus elongatus. The sequence continues at coordinate 107,558,970 of OZ023268.1, read as the reverse complement.
ATACAAATTTTCTTTTTTTTTAATCAAACACGCCTTATGTTATTGCATTTTTGAATTTTTCAGCGATGCATGTTTGTAAGAAAAGAAATTCGGGACGCAGCAAGTGCGCTATGGTAGCGAATTTTCATTAAATGCTTCAAATTTGAATAGCTCAATTTGCTATTAACCTATAAGGTTGACCAAGAAACGAGTTTTTCCGGGAACACTTTAAGTTTACTTTTGGAAATTTTTGTACATTTTCACACAATAAAGTTATTTTTATGAAACATGGCACATTGTTTTTACTATATAGGTTATACTGGTAACCAAAATTGATGCCTGCTTTCTTAAAAAGGAAACACACATATTTGCAATTAAAAACATTTTTATGAAAATTCACTACCATAACGCACTTGCTGCGTCCAGAGTTTTTTATTTTGATGCACATATTTTAAACAGACAAAAATGAACGCTGATAGTATGGTAAGTTCCTGCTCGAACAATCCACGGCAGCTAGGCTGCCAACACAAGCTACAGGGTGTCTTTCTGCCTCAGTAGCACTTTCTGCAAGCCTGGATTGCATCCCCACAGAATAACACCATAAACAGTATTGGAGTGGAAGTTGAAAAAAGATGCCATCTTCCAGGCATCCTGGTCTACCACAGTTTTTATTTGCCGCATTGTAAAAATAGATACAGACAACCTTCTAAGCAAGGACGAAACATAATCATACCACCAAGAAGTTTTAGCTCTGCCCCATTGCTGTGTTCAGGATTTAGCAACAGTCGTTATGCATTATTTAAGGTTAATTTAAGAGAGTCTACTCTAAACCACTCATCGGCTTCGTCAGGTCAGGTCAGGTCAGGTCAGGTGGGCTCCAGTATGGAGATCCAGATCAATCATTGTTGTTGGTTTGTTAACAAAACTGGTATCATAGGCATATATATATATATATATATATATATATATATATATATATATATATATATATATATATATATATAGATTATAAAGAGCAGGAGACCCAAAATGTAACCCTGCGGAACACCATACTCTTCTATATTGATTACTAAATCACTTACCTTTATCCAGTCATCTATTAAAAGTAAATTTACCAATAGGGATGTTAAAATGAAGTTAAAAATTGAAAATGAACACCATAGCATACCTTAATATGAGATTTCCGATGAACATGCATATAATTATCACATCTTCAGTTGGCGCCACTAGCGCTAATCTTGCCAACCTTTTGGCAAAAGCAGCCACCAGGTTCTCAGGCAAATGTGTGGAGCTTAGAAACAGATCGGCCAAGTAAAATAACCTAGCTTTGTATTTTGTGTGGAAGATTTCTGGTTCAAACATCGAATACAACTTGGCGAATATGTTGGGGTAATTGAGGTTGTGCACTTGAATCATTGTGAAGATGCCTTGAAGTGCTAATAAACTAATGGGGCCGCCAATATCTAGTGAATCAATCAGGAAATCTGTCATAAGAAGCGGCTTTTCGAGATAAGGTAGAACTCGTTCAAGCAGCATTATAAGAAGTTGCTGGTGGGTTTGGGGTGTGTGCTCCCAATGCATCACACAATGCCATAATTTGTTCAAAGCCCTAACTACAGCTTGTTCTTCGAACGTAAAGCATTGACCTAGAAAAGGGATAAAAACATGTAGCACACCAAAAACATATTCATATTATTTTTGATAGACGTTCACTTTGGGTCATATAAGTGATTTTTTATTGATATGCTCAATGTGTGCTGTGCTCAAATTCAAACAGAGTAATTGTTTTCAAATAACCACAAAACTCACTTCGTTTTTTTAACTTTTCAAATAAACACACCAGATCAAACAGAAATGTCAAAAATAATTGCCTGGTTTGAGCTGCACTTGACACAGCTATGGCCATCTTGCAGCACACCTTAAGCATAATAATTAAAATCAGATTTATAAAGAGTCACTTCTAGCATGTTTGGAGTAAAGAAATAAAATTCAAATGCATCCACTCCATTGTTTCTGAATTGTCACATAACGCTACAACAGTAAACCTCACTTCTTGTCTAACTTCATTATAATTTAAAAACGTTCAGTCTTGTTTAAAATGTGGTAGAGATTGACTAAAGCTTCTGTTGTGTTTTAGTATTCGGCCGCATTTCAAACAATCAATATTCAGCAGAATATTTATTTATTTATTTATTTAACATTACACTACCCAACAGGACAAGCCCAATTATTGGGTAGGAAATACAGAAATGACCTACAAAAATAGGATTAAGAATTCAAATTAAAACTAAAAATAAGCATTTTAAACCATAATTTACAATTTCATAACAGAATGTAACTAAACCAGAAAAATATAAAAAATCACAACAATCAACAATGAGTAAAAAACAATCAGAAACACAAATCAGTCCTCCATAACTGTGAAATACAAACCAGTCCTTCACAACCGTGAGACTGCCAACCATTTGAGCAACCTTGGATTCGACACAAATATATCGATGGAAGACGCATGCCTGTTGGCAACAGAACACAATCTATAAAGCGGTGAGAACTTCATAATATTAGTTCGTGGCGTGGGTAACCAAAAGGTGATCGGATTTCGCAAAGACATTCTCGGAACATTAAAGTTTAGTTGCTCCAGTAGACGAGAGCAGTCACAGGATCCCCTCACTAAGGCATTTAAAAAAAATAGTGCAGCTTGTTCCCTTCTAGATTCTAGACTTGGTATCAAGAAGTTCCGCTGCATATACTCCGAAGGGTAACCCACAGAGGGATATATACCATTGAGGCGGAAGTAAATATATTTTAGAAAGCGTCTTTGGATCTTTTCCAACTGGAGAATATGGTTCTGGTAACCCAGAGACCATACAACTGAAGCATACTCAAGTCTATTACGGATAAAAGTACAGAAAATCATTTTAAATGTGTCAATATTACCAAACTCGCGGCACTCGCGGGAGGGACTCTGCTGGCGGGGGTCGCGGCGGGGTGTCCGCAGGGGAGCGTTCTGTCTCCCTTGCTCTGGTGTCTAGTCGTGGACGGCCTGCTGGGGAGGCTCTCGGGAGGGGGGTATGAGGTACAGGGCTATGCGGACGACATTGTCATCATAGTCCGAGGAAAGGTCACACAGGCAGTGTGGGAGCGTATGCAGACTGCACTGAAAGTGGTGGAAGGGTGGACGGTTGATCAAGGGCTCGGGGTGAGCCCCGAGAAAGCAACCGTCGTGCCGTTTACGAGGAGGAGGAAGTGTGAAAGCCACAGAACTCTCACTCTATACGGTAGGAGCGTTCCAATGGCCAGGGAGGTAAAATATCTTGGGGTCGTATTGGACTCTAAGCTAACCTGGAATGGTCACATTGGAAAAATACTGCGTAAGGCAGTCATGACCTTAGCCGTCACTAGGCGGCTATATGGAAAAACGTGGGGACTAAGACCTAGTATGGCCCACTGGCTGTACACAAGGGTGGTCAGACCATCGTTAACATATGCGGCACTGGTCTGGTGGCCTAAGGTGACACAATCCAGTGCCAAACAAAAACTAGGCAAGATCCAAAGGATGGCTTGCCTAGGCATCACAGGGGCCATGTCTTCAACCCCAACAGCCGCCATGGAGGTGTTGCTGGATCTACCCCCCCTACACTTCGTTATTATGGGAGAGGCCAGGCTAGGACTATACAGACTAGCCTGCAATGGTAGACTGAAGATCAACCCAGGCTTCAGGGGCCACTGCAAAATTCAGGAGATCGTGAAGGAACCCATGCTTGAAATGAGGTCAGACTTCGCGAGCCCGCGAATGTGCAGGGAAAACAACTTCACAGTGGAAATCCCTGATCGCGGGGCATGGCGGGAGGAGACACCGGGCATACCACGGGACGCGCTCGTCTGGTTCACGGACGGATCTGGCGGGGAGCGTGGGACGGGGGCAGGTGTTTACTCGGAAGGACCGAGGGTAAGTCACAGTATTTCCCTCGGAGCCCATGCAACGGTGTTTCAGGCCGAGATGTACGCCATCCTGCACTGTGTGCGGGAGAACAAGAGGAGGGGCTACACCAACAAGCGGATCCTCATAGCCACAGACAGCCAGGCAGCCCTTAAGGCACTAAGTAGCCCACGGGTAAATTCCTGGCTGGTGAGTGAGTGCCGAGACGAGACGAGCGACCTGGCTGGGCAGAATGAGGTGACCCTCATCTGGGTGCCGGGTCACTCGGGGGTCAAAGGCAATGAAGAAGCTGACAGTCTCGCAAAGAGGGGGTCAGCAGAACCATTTATGGGACCAGAACCGGCTCTGGGCGTGTCAAAGAGCACTGCCAGGGGAGCCATTAAGTCCTGGGTCAGAAACCAACACAAGGTGTACTGGGCGGACTGTCCAGGGCTCAGACATGGGAAGTCAATAATTGACGGACCCAGTTCAAAGAGAGCTGTGGAGCTGCTAAACCTTAGCAGAGGACAGCTCAGAAACACAACAGGTCTCTTGACGGGACACATGGCCGTCAAGAAACACCTACATAAAATGGGGCGGTTCGAAGGGGACCTCGCATGCAGACTCTGCGGCGAGGGGGAGGAATCAGCCCAGCACATCTTGTGCGAGTGTATAGCTCTGGACCGGAAAAGACAACTGATCTACGGTCACTCTAGACCGGAGACAGAGCAATATAAAACTTCACCCTACCAATCGCTGTGCAGACTAGTTCAAGGCACAGTGATTTTGGAATGGGTGGAGTAAGACTAGGGGTATGCACAATCAACCAAGGGTTGCGGTGCTATCGGGGCGGCAAGGCCGCGGACGAGCCCTGAGGGAACAAAAAAAAAAAAAAAAAAAAAACTCGCGGCAATTCCTAATAATAAAGCCCATTAGTTTAAATGCGTTGGATACAACATTCTCAATATGACATAAGAAAGACAATTTACTATCAAATATTACGCCCAAATCACGGATAGATACCGGCCTAGCCAGAGACAAATTATTAAGACAATAATCAAATTGTATGGGCACCAACTTAAGAGTAAAGGAAAGACAGCTACATTTGGCAATATTTAAAGAAAGATTATTTATCTTACACCACTCGTCCACATCCTCTAATGCTAATTGAAGTCGAATACAATCATCCACCGACTTCACCTCAGAAAATTTTGATGTCATCAGCATACAGGAGACATTCAACCCTCAAACCACCAACGAGATCGTTAATGAAAATATTAAAGAACAAAGGACCCAAGATCGACCCCTGATGTGGCTGAAATATATTTTGATCTGCAGCCATCCACAACCACATATTGCTTCCTGTCTATAAGGTAATTCGCAATCAGTTTTCAGAGTGATTCAGATAAGCCAAATGCTTCTAATTTACGTAGCAGAATGGCATGATCAATGCTGTCAAATGTCTTTGACATATCAAGGTATCTAAAGCTTCTGCAATGTATTGCGTAGCGCAAACTAAGTTTGTAACTGCTGATCTGCATGGCATGAAGCCGTGCTGAGAAGGAGTGATGAAGCTCTTTATATGGAAGAATATATGCCTGTATAATAACATTTCAAAAGCCTTAAGGAGGATACAGGATAACGATATCTGCCTATAATTATCTATAAGTCTTTTATCACCAGCCTTATAAACTGGACAGGATTTCAATAGCTTCCACACTATTGAAATTTGACAGTTTTTTAAACATAAATTAAACATAACCTGTAAGGGGAAAGCTAAAATAATAATAAATGATGGGATTAGGTCAGGACCTGACGTCATATGAGGCTTAAACGCCCGAAGAACCTCCTCAACTTCTGAAAGAAGAAAACTCACTATTTGTAATGAAGTACAATCATTGTCTTTCAAGGTGGTATTTACCACAGATTGCGGTGCAGGTATGGAGTGTCGAGATACATATGTAGACTGGAAAAAATCAGCAAAACAATTAGCAATCTCATCAGATTGATGCAAGTTGAGACCATTATACTCCATTGTTTTGGGAAGGGAATTATGTTGCTTCTTAGAGTTCAGAAATGACCAGAACTTCTTTGGGTTATTAGAGACTGAAACTTCACAGGGCATGAGGTAATTATTATATTCAGTGTTCACCAAATCCTTAAGCTCAGACCTTAACCTCCTAAACTCATCATAGTCAGCTGACTCCCCAGAACGTCTATATATCGACTGACTCTTAGTTTTTAGCTTACACAGCTTCACCACCTCCCTAGTAAACCAAGGAGGGTACTTAGAAAATCTAGGAGTGGACTTTGGGACACAAGAATTAAAAGTATCATAGAGAATAGAAAAGAATTGTGAGCAAGCCAGGTCAACATCATCGAATGCCAGTAAAGGAGATCAATCAACAAAGGAAAGTCTCTCATATAATGCTCCTAGATCAGCATGTTTAAAATTGTAAGTTGGTTCAGCATTTTTCTTGTGTCCAGAATAATTATTACAGTTCACAACCTTTATATCCTTTACATCCTCAATAAGGAGAACGTCTTCCGATCTAGAAACCTCACAATCTTGCCCACTAAACACCAAATCAAGAATACCATTGCGATCATTACGTATCCTATTCTGCTGGGATAATTCAAGGAGTGACACGAATTCATCAAGAGCAGTCAGGACACTATTGGAGCCCGAGCTTCCCCCCTCCAACGCATCCACATACCCAGGTATGTAAAAGTCACTGATAATCAGAATATTATGAGAAAATATAAACTACAAAGACAACAAGTCAAAAAGTGAATCATATACACAACAGGAAGATGCCGGGGGAATGTAGAGCACAAAAATATATAGAGGACGATCGCCACAGGTCTAACACACAAAATGTCAACAGTAGGTATAAGTGATAGCAGATCTCCTGGTAAAGAAAACCTGACAGCATCATGTTGTCTATCAACCGCAAGAAGTACTCCTCCGCCCCTAGACATGCCGACAACATCAAACTCCCTGTCCTCCCTAAAAACCAGGAAACGGTCACAAAATAATTCTCCATCAAGAACGTCATGCCTAAGCCATGTTTCAGGCAGTGCGATAAAGTTGAAAAATGAAGAGGCTGATAGATTAAAGAGATCTCTCATTTTATTAACCACACTGCGAGCATTTTGGTAATATAAAATAAAACCATTAGACTGAGACCGACAATTGGATGAAGGCTCGTTATAATTTGCAGAAGGAGCAGAAGAAGCCACAGATGGTTGCTATGCCAAAGACAGAACATCAGCACTCAACTTCTTGCAGGCCCTAAAATATACCGGGCATTTGGGATCCCATGCTGCGTGGTCACACTCAGAGTTTACAGCGCCGGACTCAATACAATTAATACATTTAATAGCGGTCTCTGCACAATCCAATAATTCGTGATCACCCGTACACCTAGAACAACATTTACTGGCCCTACAGAATCTAGACATGTGTCCAAGACTCACAGTATATGACGTAGACAGCCGTTCCTCTACCAATCTCTTGAACCTCTCGTTATCCTCACCACGTTCGCATCCAACAAGAAGAGCTCCATTCTGCATATGCTTCACTTTAGTCAGCTGAATACCAGCATCTGCTGGATTGACATTTTTTAGAATATCTGCTTTTGTCACCTTTACAGCTTGAGACTCATTTTTTGGTTTAACAATCACTGCAGGCCTGGTATTATTCTTAAGAATACTTGAATACGGCACAACAGGTTTGTCTTGATCTTTAACTTTAAGCCCAACATTAAGATCAGCAAGAAACTCTTCCCTAAATTTAGAAAAGTTCTCCTCCAACTGAGACCGGATAGCCCTCTTAGTATTTTCCATTTCCTCAAGGAACAATTTTAGAGACTCTTTATTTCTCCTGCTATCAGGATCCATACCACCAGCATAGTCGTCTCTAAAGTGATAGAAAAGTATATAAACACCAAATTACTAAAATTTCTTGAAAAACACAGTCTAATCCACGACAGGCAGTATGGATTCCGTCAGCGCAGATCGACCTCCGACCTCCTTTCCTTTGTCACCCATTCTTGGAACAAGTCTATGGAACAACACGGTGAATCCCAGATTGTTGCTCTAGACATATCCAAAGCATTTGACCAGGTCTGGCACGCAGCGCTGCTTAATAAACTTCCGGCCTATGGCCTACCACCAAAACTCTGTATGTGGACAGCAAATTTCCTCTCCAACAGGAGCATATCTGTTGTTGTGGATGGCCATTCCTCTAAACTGTATCCAATTAATGCAGGAGTTCCTCAAGGTTCAGCTTTAGCCCCTACTCTGTTTCTTCTCCACATCAATGACCTCCTCTCGAGCACATCCAACCCAGTTCACAGCTACGCGGACGACAGCACCCTCCATTCAAATATACAATATTCTAAGCCTGTCTCTTTAGTCCAATTAGATGAGGATCGCAGACTCATGGAGGATTCTGTCTCCGTGGATCTCCAAAAAATATTAGACTGGGGAAGTAGAAATCTTGTACAATTCAACCCCACCAAAACTAAGTCTTGCTTTCTTTCTCACAAGAGATACACCAGCCCTAGACCCATCACAATGAACAACCAAGTTATTCAAAGTAATGAGTCCTTTTCTCTTGTTGGCATTTCTGTGGATCGAAATCTTAATTGGCACCAACATGTCACATCAATTGCAGAAGCGGCTGCTAAGAAATTAGGTTTCCTCTTCTGGGCTCGCAAATACTTTTCACCAGCTAATCTCTATACCTTATATACTTCACAAATAAGGCCAAACCTCGAATACTGCTCCCACATCTGGGGTGCCGCTGCCGCTTCTACACTCGTTATCCTGGACTCCATTCAAAAGAGCTATACGTCTCATCGGTGACCCTAACCTCACCAAAAGGCTGCCATCCCTTGCCCACCGACGTGCCGTTGGTGACCTCTCTCTCTTTTATAGATATCTGCACGAGCACTGCTCAGAGGAGCTTTCCTCCATAGTTCCCCCACCTGCTGCCCCCAACAGATCTACCAGGGGAACAGAGCGAATGCACCCTTTTACTGTCCAGGTCACCAGACATAGAACATCTTGTTATGCCCGCTCTTTTGTCTCGAGGACTTCCAAGTTGTAGAATTCCTTGCCGGCACATGTTTTTCCTTCTCCTCCGAACCTCCAAACCTTCAAGTCCAGAATTAACCAGCTGCCTCTTTCCCCCTTGTCAACACCCACGGTACGATAGTATTTAGGCTGTAAGCCCTCGTGGTGTGTTGTTGAAATTAAAAAAAAAGCATTGAAGAAACTGTTTTTACACGCATCACAAAGAAACAAGATGCTGCTGTTAGAGTTAATTAAGTTGATATCAGCATCAGAGACACCAGCACAGCTACCATGAAAAACAGATCCACAAGTACCACTACATTTTATAGCCCCACCTACAACCATTATTACACTTCTTGCAATCCAACTCAACACATTCAACCATTTCAACAGCAGATACAGCAACAGAGGTACCATGCAAAGACAGTCCTGAGTCAGATGATGCCCTGCGGCGTTGCAAACTATCTCTGCATGCTTCACATGACCATTCCCCATCAGACTCCCTCAAGAATTGCAGATCATTAGCAGTGATTCCAACACAGGACCCATGATAGTTTCTACCACAATGATTGCAGACAGCAGCAACCTGTTTCGATGTAATGTTAGACAAATCGACGGCATTTAATATTATACTCAAACATCCATCCAAAATGAAATTCCACTAACTTGAGTTAAATATTTCAACGTCTGGCAACGTCGCATATAATTTGAACTGGATTCCAGTTGTGTTATCAATAAACTGATAACAATTAGGAGATTATTAACGGGAATGTGCAATCACAAAATGCACTATTAAGGATACAAAGAGTGCTCTTTGGTAAACACCTCCCCTCTCACATGCACAAAACTGTACGATCTCACTGTGTGTAAAAATGTCTAAATAATTTGGGCAAAATACCACAAAAGTGCCATACAAAAGTAGATCAACAAACAATAGGCATACACTGTTGCCACCACCAGCAATTATTTAAGAGGGACACTGAATATCGAAATGTTCAGGCAAAGTGTGAATAAATCAGCAGAAACCATAGGAGTTCATGTTAATAAAATGTTGTATATATTGTTGTCTGTTTACTCATTATGGCTACCGCGATCTTCTTCACACTTTAGAATTATAGTTGCTTCTCTCCATCATCAGTGTATTACATATTTGCATCATTATTATTTATTGTTTCTAGGCATTGTAGTGTTGGGCACATAATGGGTAACACAGGCCAGAGCTGAAATATTAAATTAAGTTTATTAGTGGTGAGTGAAGCCTTGAAATTTCTAACTGAACCTTTGGTTCGAAAAATTGTAATTGCTGGCGGTGTTAAAGTAGTTCGAAGTTGGAAATACGTAATTCTCCAAAATAGTTCGAAGTTTGTTGCTCAAAAACGCTTCAATATTAGTCATCACAGGCATTGAAAGCCACCAAAGATAGAGAAGTTGTAACCCAGTAGCGGCCCCGTTAGGTTTACCCGCTAACGCCCCCGCGGCAAAAACAGAATGGAAACATTCATACCCAAAAAGTCAATGTGTGTAATCTTTCCGACGAAGGTATGGACTAAGGTCTGGTACTCACAGGGAGGGGGTTTTAGTGAGTATAGTCTTACAGTACCTCGATATCCCACGGCACCTACGGGGCCGTGAATGGGGTGTGCATGAGCATTTCCCCCTCCTGTATCAAAAAAAAAAAAAAAAACTCAGTAGCGACGCTTTTAACTCTGCATCGGCCACACTAAGATGGTAGTGTAATTTGAGATTTCACTAATGCATATTTTTGACAGTTGGTGGGACACATTGACACCGCACAGAGCCATTTAACAATCCCAGATTAATTTGTTATATATATATATATATATATATATATATATATATATATATATATATATATATATATATATATATATATCCTAGGATCCCAACACCTTCTTTGGTTACAACATTATGATGGCAATGTTCAGAAGCAATTGTTAATGTAATTTTTCAGAATTTATGTTTACAATTGCAGAGTGCTTTCCAGAAATACTAGGTTGAACATACTTTATTTCCAAATGAGCCAAAACAAAATTAAATATTCTCACATATAACACAATTAAAATTTCAAGTAGTGATTATACAACTATCATGCTCAACTTTAAAACCCTCTCACTCTAAAAGGCTGTAACTGCCTAGATAATACCAAATGACAAAAAGTATATATAATTGAGCTTAGCTATAGATGTAGAAACCTAAAAAAGTTTTTAATATACCTTTTGTGTTTTTGATTCAATGTTGATCCATCTTCACAACCAACATCAGCACTGGAAGGCTCTTTCACCCAATCAACCTGCAAATTTTGTCGAAACTTTGCTTTCTGCAAAAATAATAGATATCTTCTACATACAAATATTGTATGCTACAATATACCTATTTTGTATTTGAGGAAACGATATATTACCAACACTGAAGAATTCAGTTGGTTCAATTTTGAATTTTTAAGAAGTTAGAAGTTCGACTGTCGACCTTGGACATACTATTTCAGAAGTTCGAAGTTCTAAGCAACATATTTGGTTGGGTTTGTGCATAGTTCAGTTCGAGAAAAACATGGGTTCGCACACCTCTAAAGTTTATCTTTAGCAAAACTTGCACAAGAGCCAGGAATAACTGCATCTTTTATTGATAACAAATTCCTGGTATAAGGACACAGTTATCGTCACACAACCCACCATGAAGTCAAAATCAACTGGTTACAAAGAAGAAAACAAACCCATACGAAGCAAGGCAAGTAATCTATACATCTGTATTAAAAAAATCGAGATGCAGAAAGTGCATTATGGTAGCAAATTTTTATTGAATGGTTCAAAATTTAATAACTCTATCAGCACAACTTGCCTACCAATTTTCATCACAATAGCTTTAGGTAAAGATGTCTTGTAGACACCTCAGTAGTAAACAAACAATTCGGGTAGAATCGGAACGCAGAATTGAACGCGCGACAATGTGCACTGTTGCCAGATGAGTATTCCAAGGGTCATTTTAAATAAAGAAGGAAAGCAAGGAGTGAACAAATGTTTTTATAATGTAAATAAATGATAATATGGCATCATCTACATAAATCGATATATGAATTATTTAGCGGCAAGTAGTAGAAAAGTGGAACTGTAAAAAGTGAATTTTGAGCCACGGTGGTCCAGTGGAAAAAACGTGGGCCTCTGAACCCAAGGGTACTGGGTTCGATTCCCAGGTTTCCCCTCTCCTCACTTTTCAGTAAATCAATAACATCAACAATCTGCCATTGTGATTGAGCAAGGTAATCTGCACGTTCCGCCCTTCCCAGGGGGCGTAAAGCCGTCGGTTTCGTGCCATGCGATGTTCGGCACGTTAAAGATCCAAATTTCCCGGACAGTGTAGTGAATGAATCACTTTAATAAAGTCAATGAAGCAATTTCCGTTGCGAATTGCCGATGATAAATACAACTGTATATGCTCGTAGCAGGCAGTATCCAATATATTTTGGAAAATTGAAATGTTTGATCGGTAATGAAGCAATTTCTACTGACAACTGTCGATGATAAACATAATACAGAAAATGGCTGAAAATAGGTTTCCCTTCAAAGTGTTTGTTTATATTTTAGTTTCCAACCTTAAATGAGCATGAAAAGTGAATGAAGCAATTTCCGTTGCAAATTGCTGATGATAAATACAACTGTATATGCTAATAGCAGACGTATCCAATATATTATTTTGAAAAGTTGGAATATTTCATGGTAATGAAGCAATTTCTACTACAATTGTCGATGATAAACAGAGAAAATGGCTCAAAAAAGGTTTCCCTTCGAAGTGTTTGTTTATATTTTAGTTTCCAACCTCAAATGGGTATATATGCTTGCATGCATACTGCTTTGAAACTTACATATATTTCATATTTAGCCAGGCGAAAATGCAAAATGCGTCCCTCCATCTTAAACAAAAACAAATACTTCGAAGGGAAACCTATTTTAAACCATTTTCTGTTATGTTTATCATCGACAGTTGTCAGCAGAAATTGCTTCATCACCATGAAACATTTTAACTTTTCAAAATAATATATTGGATACCGTCTGCTGCGAGCATATACAGTTGTATTTATCATCGGAAATTCGCAACGGAAATTGCTTCATTGACTTTATCAAAGTGATTCATTCACCTTACTGCCCGGGAAATTTGGATCTTTAACGTGCCTGGGCACGGGACCGACGGCTTTACGCCTCCTGGGAAGCGCGGAACGTGCAGATTACCTTGCACAATCATAATGGCAGAACCTCTGTTGATGTTACGGATTTACTAAAAAGGGCGAATTTACTGAAACCTGGGAATCGAACCCAGTACCCTTGGGTCCAGAGGCCCACGTTTTTCCACTGGACTCATACGTGGCTCAAAATTTACTTTTTACATTTCCGTTTTCCTACTGCTTTACGCTAAATAATTCAAATATCGATTTTTTTTTTTATTATTTTTTTTTATTCAAAAATCCAAGACAGGCCAAAGGCCCAATTACATGGATAAATCTACATCTAACACTAAATAATACAAAATCTAGAAAAATTTAAGAGAGAGTTAACTCTTTAAGCTGCTTTTCGAAGGCTCTTGTACTACCAAAATCCATAAAGACGTCAAGGGGTATTTTATTGTAGTTAGAACACATAAAATAAACTGGAGATTTTACTAGAATATTAGTTCTGGGCGTAGGAAGGGAGAAGGTGTCCGTACAACGGGTATGGTGAGGAAATTGGGGTGCCCGGAAAGGTAACAAAGAAAGAAGCTCCGGAGAGTCAACAAACCCATGAATCAGTTTGTACAAGAATGAGAGTCGCATGATAATTCTTCTTTTATCAAGAGACATAAGGTTGAATCTACTAAGGAGAATTTCTTGGGAGATGCCACGTGGAGGATACTGTCTTTCTTCGAAGTAGACCAGATATTTCAGAAATCTTCGCTGAATAGATTCTAACAAATGCAGTTGACACTCATAAAGTGGAAACCAGCATAAACTTGCAAATTCAAGTCTAGAACGTAATAAAGAATTGTACAGTATAATTAGTGTGTCACTAGTTGAGAACTGTTTGGTGTTTCTGATAATAAAGCCCAAGATTTTCATTGATACTGACAAAACATAAGCAACATGGAGATTAAAACGAAGGTGGGGGTCATAAATTACACCAAGGTCTCTAATATTTAAAACACGCTCAAGATGGTGGTTACCAGTGACATAACCAAACAGAATAGGGTTAACTTTATTAGTGAAAGACATGACCTTACATTTTGAGGTATTCAAGAATAACTTATTAGAGTTGCACCAATGAAGAATAGCATCAATATTCTTTTGAATCATGGTACAATCTGAAATGGATGATATAGAAAGAAAAATCTTAAGGTCATCAGCGTAGAAAAGTCTAGGAATAGTTAAGACATCATCCATATCGTTGATAAAAATGTTGAAAAGGAGAGGCCCAAGAACAGAACCCTGAGGAACACCAGATCTAACAGGGAACTCCACTGAAGAACATCCAGAATACCAAACAAAATGAGACCTCTCAGACAAGTATGATGCAAAGAACGAAACCAGAGTATCAGAAAACCCAAATAAATGGAGTTTCTTAAGAAGCAGACCATGATGAACGCAGTCAAATGCTTTCCTGAAGTCTAAATAAATAGTATCAACCTGTCCATTCTTATCCAGGACATCTGACACATATTGTGTAAGACAACACAGGTTAGCAGTAGTTGAACGATTTCGAACAAACCCATGCTGACTCTGTGACAAGTAAAGCAAAACATGTGGAGAAATTTGAGCAAAAACAGCATATTCGAAAACCTTAGCAAAGTTAGACATTATCGCAACCTGTCTGTAATTTTCAATCAGGCTCATATCACCGTCTTTATGAACAGGGCAGACTTTCGATGATTTCCAGATCTTGGGAAACTTACATGTCTTAAGAGAAAGGTTAAAGATAAGTAATAAAGGTTCAATAAAGGTTGGAGAACAGTCTCTAATAAGAAAGCTAGGTATATTGTCAGGTCCCTGAGATAGTTTAGGTTTTTTAATGGCCTCTTGAATATCAGACAGCTCAAACTTGGAAAGCTGAAACAGAACATTATTAGAAACAGAAGACCAACCATGAAAGACATCAGTATAATCATTATCATTAGTATAAGAGCTACTAAAAAAGTCAGCAAAACAGTTGACAATATCCTGGGGAGAGGTGTAGCACGAGTCATTATAACACATACAGCCAGGAATGCGTGTATTATTTCTTTTAGAATGGATATAAGACCAGAAAGATTTAGGATCTCTACGTATCGAAGATTCAGTGCTGCTCAGATATTTTTTATATGCTGACGTTGTGGCAGTTTTTACTCTTGACCTGCACTCAGAGAAGGCAGCATAGTCTACTGCAGAGCGGGATACTCTGTATTTTGAGTGCAAAATACGTTTGAATTTAAGTTGTTGAATAATGTTACGATCATACCACACAGGATACCTAGACCCAGAAATCTTCTTTTTCGGGACAAATCTGTCAAGAATGCTATAAAGCCTATTATAAAACAGAGTGCAAACTTCATCAACGTCATCCCCATTATACAAGAAAGACCAGTCAACTAAACTCAGTTCATTATAAAGACCAGAGAAATCAGCCCTCTTAAAATTATAAAGAGGGGGACAATCAAGATAATTGAATCTGATTACCCTCTCTGAAGGTATCGAAAGTGTTATGCATAATGCGGGATGAAAAGGATCTACACGGAGAATAGGAGGCTCAGGTAAAACTTCACAAGATATGTTAGAAATTACAAGATCCAAAAGCTTACCTTGATGATTCAAAACTGAGTTAAACTGTTTAGCATCAAAAAAGTTAAGAGAACACATAAAAAGACAGCATCTACAGTTGACTTTATGACAGGGAAAAGAATGGAGTACCAATTCAGCGATGTTGAAGTCACCAATTATTGTAAAACTATGGTTCTGCAAGAAATCAAGGTTTTCAAGATATTCAAAAAATATGAGGTAATCAGAAAAGGATACAGGAACAATGGGGGATGAAGGGATGTAAACAGAAAAAATGAAAACAGTTGAACTATGAAAGAAAATCTTACAGCAAGATACATCAAACTGGGGTAAAATATCATGAATTTTGTCAGAAAGTTTAATCTCTATTGGATTGAGTTCTCTACGAACAGCAAGTAAAGAGCCACCTCCCCCATTAGCAATATTAGAGAGACGATCAGATCTAAATACATAATAGTCATCAGAAAATAATTCAGAGTCCTGTACACCACTTCTTAGCCAAGTCTCAGTAAGAGATATTACATCATAGTCTAAGTAAGAAGAAGTAACAAAAAGCTGTTGCATTTTTGTGTTAAGACCTCTAACATTTTGATAATAAATATTCAGTCTTTGTTCCCTAAATTTTCTATGGACTGAAGACATAGAAACATAAGGTTCATACTGCTGTTGGCTTGAATTTTGGGAAGCGAAATCTCTTCACCGCAACACCTTCAGGCCAGTTGGTGGAAAGTAAAAGTTGAGGTAGCAAGTCAGCACAAGTCTCAAGTCTAAAGCCGCGATAGTCACCAGAACGCACAGATTGTTCTTCAATCTTGAAAGCATACTGCGAACCAAAGATATTATTCAAATACTGCAACAGCTTGGACCCATCCACATCCAGTGACAATCTTGAGATGTAAATCGAAGCCTTGCTATGAACAGTGGCAGCAGAAATTTCAGTCTCACTAATTTTACGAGATCCCAGAATTATCTCACGTTGTCGAGGCTTCATCTTATGTTGGCTACTGCCATCATTCACATGTTGGGTTTGAGAACAAACTGCATCAGAGACAGAACCTGAACCACCAGCTCTATTAGATGCCTCAATGGTCTGGCTTAAAATAGGTTTTTTAGAATCTACACTGACATGAGATCTCATCCCAGTTAAATTTGGTCTATCATCAGTTGAATAAGTATTCGTACTTCCTTTTTGAGGACGTTTAGTCTTATCCTTATCACTAGGCTTAGAATCATTGCAAGTTAGAAGTTTGACCATATCCAAGTTGCTGTCCCTTAAGACAGATATTTCACTATGAATTGCCTGAAATCTGGGCTGAAGATCCAGAATTAAAGCATCAAATGCATCTCTGACAATGTCCTTCAAAGCATTCAGTGATGCTGCACCAACAATGCTGCTGTCACCAAGCAATGGTAGACTATCCTGACCAGTTCTGAGGCAGTGAGTACATTCTTCACAATAAAAAGTTATTTTCCTCTTGCGGAGAGCAACTGCCCTCAACTCTGTAGATGTAAGGCCAGAAAATGTTTGGCACAAACTCGTAGCACATTTATCACACACAACAAACTGGAGTTCAGAGGATTCAGATCCATTACAAAGTTTACAACAAATCATTGTACACGAGGAAATGGAAGAGGAAATGGAAGAGTATTTTAGGAACAGCTGTATATAATTATTTTCATAAATTCAGCTAAAGTTGAAAACAGCAGTTATCTCTGAAACCTGGGCCAGGAATGATCGCAGACTTATCAAAATCCTGATAAGGTTATAGATAACACAAAAAGATGGAAAATAATCCAAACCAGAATTAAACTGTTAGAACTATGTTATAAGCAAGAACACCAATGTGTAAATTACACCAACGTGTGCAGCAGCAGATAACACACAATTTCAGCAAAAATCAGTTAAAACACTTTAGTATAAACTAGGTAAATTTCACTTTTAGTGCAGAGAAACAGAAACATACATACTACGGGTAATTAATACGTATTGAGAATTTATGTAGATGACGCCATATTATCATTTATTTACATTATAAAAACATTTGTGCCTTCTTTATTTAAGATGACTCTTGCTAATACTCATCTGGCAACAATGCACATCATCACACGTTCAATTCTGTGTTCCAATTCTACCCAAATTGGTTGTTTACTACTGAGTTGTCTACAACACATCTTTACCTAGCTTTATTATGTTTCGAGATAAATTGAAAAACTGGTCGGATGGGGCTGGCTAACGAACTCATCCAAGCTATTAACAAAAGAAAAACATGTGTTATGTTATCTTTAACTGAAAAATGTTGTGCAAAAATGTACAGGCTGTTATTTTTTATATCTAATTAAAGTAAAAAAACTGTGTTCCATTTGTTTTTGACTTACTGATTAGCTTTCTAAACTCTGGAAATATGAGTAATGTAAAAACATAAACATGTTTGTAGGGAGCTGTTCCTTTATGGTAATAACACACCAAATGAAATTAAGAAAAAAAACCTAACACAACCCCATCTAATAATAACATGCATGATCTATGTTTGAAATTAAAATCTCATACATTTTTATCATATCCTTATATGACCCAAAGTGAACTTTGCCTTATTTTCTTCAATATACACTTAAAATCCATAAAACAGTGGGGTATGAACAAAATATGAAGTGACAAGTTATGGTTACTGATGAGGTAGGCAAATTTTGATACACTACAGATTGCACAATGTTCAAAAATGTGCAAGTTACAGAAATTGATGAGGTCACTTAAAGGTGACAACTTTCGAAGCATACTTACCATCACAGCATAAATAATGGGTCTCCTTATTAGGATTTAACTGCAATTTTTCCATAAGAATCAGATAATTCATTAGATATACATCATTTGGATTACATTTTGCAGTCAAAGAAGGCAATATTTTCCATGTGAAATAAAGAATGTCGTCAAACATCAAGTACTCTGTGTATTTATTAATTAGGATAGTGTTGTTTTGTTTATTTGAGAGAATTTTCATCAATATTGACTTTAGTTTTGGTACAGGTACAAAACTTTCGAAATTTCCTTTCGCTTCTAATGGGAATCTGCCTTCATATGACAATATGGTCATAGCAGTTGATAAGCCTAAAATTAAAAATAAGTAGCAAAATAAAGATTATTGCACAGCTATCTAAAAATAAAAGTTATGTAAAGTGGATGTACTGACCCTGAGTCTGTATTTTATGAGAATCATTTTCTAGATACTTTAGTATTTTATTAAAGCATTCTTCATAAATATTTTTCAACCACATCTTATATTCGTTTTCTGGTGTAGACTCAATGGATTCCAATGGTGTAATCTCAATTCCCATTTGCTTCTCCTTAAGCAGATTAGTGAAAATCAGTTCCAGAGTTAGTAAACAGGATGACATATCCGCCCCTGTATCAAAATGCTGGATGATTTCCAGCAGATTATCTGAATTCCTACGGGATAATAGGAATTCTTGTGCCTTCGAACGTAACAATTTCGAAATTTTTATAGGTTTTTCTGGCTGCGACATTTTATAATCACTTACTATGCAAAACACCACCGATGCGATTACCAATTCGTCGAAAACTTAGGTTATGTTCGAGAAGTTTTAGTTTTGGTATTATTGTTGTCACCTGTCATTTAATAAATACAAAATCCCCAAGAGTGAAACACCCAAGCGGTAAATTTAAAATCAGGAAATAAAAGGGTAATACAAAATTAATAAAGGTTGAAAAATAAAAATCACCCTATAAAAGTACATTATGCCATGATACAAATACCGAGAGATATAATAATGAGACTACCTATTTTTAGAACTGTCACGCGCATGCTGTCAGTGGTGAATCCAATGCAACAATAATATGCTGTCGTACAGTGGGGTTTGACTTTTCAGCACAACTTCTTAATTAATTACGTATTTTACTAATATTTAAGTGCATACAGTTGGAAGTAATTTTTTAAGATCAGAATACTATACTGTGATTATGTGGCATGATGATCAAATCAAGTTTATGAATGTTAACGCCCTCTAAACGTCTGCAAACGTGTTCTCTACTTTTTTAAGTTTATGTATCCTTAATTATTATTTTTTATATTTCAACAACACACCACGAGGACTTACAGAAATACTATCTTATCGTAGGTGTCGACAAGCAGGAAAGAGGCAACTTGTTAATTCTGGACTTGAAGGTTTGAAAGTTCGGAGGAGAAGGAAAAACATGTGCCAGCAAGGAATTCCACAACTTGGAAGTCCTCGGGACAAAAGAGCGGTCATAACAAGATGTTCTATGTCTGGTGACCTGTTCAGTAAAAAGGTGCATTCGCTCTGTTTCCCTGGTAGATCTGTTGGGGGGCAGCAAGTGAAGGAACTATGGAAGAAAGCTCCTCTGAGCAGTGTCCGTGAAGATATCTATAAAAAAAAAAGAGAGAGAGAGAGAGAGGTCACCAACGGCACGTCGGTGGGCAAGGGATGGCATCCTTTGGGTGATGATAGAGTCACCGATGAGACATATAGCTCTCTTCTGAATGGAGTCTAGGATATCGAGTGTAGAAGCGGCACCCCAGATGTGGGAGCAGTATTCGAGGGTTGGCCTTATTTGTAAAGTATATAAGGTATAAAGATTAGCTGGTGAAGAGTATTTGCGAGTCCCGAAGAGGAAACCTAATTTCTTAGCAGCCGCTTCTGCAATTGATGTGACATGTTGGTGCCAATTGAAATTTCGATCCACAGAAATGCCAACAAGTGAAAAGGACTCATTACTTTGAATAACTTGGTTGTTTATTGTGATGGGTCTAGGGATGGTGTATTAGAACCTTCTAATTGTTGCGAGAATGCATCTAGCCTTACATAATTTGTCCCTATATTGGGGTAGAAATGAGCCAGGGCTGACAATTTTCTAAATTGTTAGTTGTACACAGTCTCTATTTTTAACACTTTGTGTTATTTGGAGCTGGCGTGACAGCATACTACTTGGTTCCGGAACTAGGTGGCGGCACTGTCCGCCATTCACTTAGTGTTTAAGAACTGTCCGATAAACTTAGCCTCCAGAAAGAATTTTCCAGTGTGATAAAACCAGAAGTCTCTAGGTGGCGTAGAAGCAAACCATGTTATATGCATGCTCGTGTATATGTATGTATATATATATATATATATATATATATATATATATATATATATATATATATATATATATATATATATATATATATATATATATATATATATATATATATATATATATATATAAATATATATGTATGTATATATGTATATTAAAATGGGGAAGATTGAAAGAGTAATTATTTATATAATTATATTGTTATATGGTTACACAGCTGATATATATTTATGTTAAGTTATTTATTATGCTACAAACACCCTGTATAATATTTATGTCAATTATGTATAATATGTTATTTTAATTAGGTCAGGAATATGTAATATGTATTATGGCATATTTGGTATATTGGGTCTTTTTGCATCACTCTGTATGTTACATTTTATGTATATAATGTGATTTT
Source organism: Tillus elongatus (assembly GCA_964006375.1). Taxonomy (NCBI): domain Eukaryota; kingdom Metazoa; phylum Arthropoda; class Insecta; order Coleoptera; family Cleridae; genus Tillus; species Tillus elongatus. Next base: position 107,537,690 of record OZ023268.1, on the reverse strand, counting down.
AAATAAATAAATATATTTTTTATTATTTCTGTTACTTTTATGTTAACTATAATCCTGCAAATTTATATATTTTCAAATATAGGCGATGACTTTTAATACTATTTCTGTTAATTTCCCTGCATATATGTGTATTTCTAGTTGCATATAATACTACTGTAAAACAGGATTACAGCTTTCATGTTACCAACTGCCTTTATTCAACTCTCACCGCCCATTGACCCTCATTCTCCAAGGTTTTGAAGGGTTCTTTCCTATTTTATTAACTTTTTCCTTTTTTATTTATCTTTAAATTTTGACTGATTTTTTTAATCATATAAGTTAAAACATCTTTACATACATTTATTTAACTTTAGTATTAATATACTACAAAACAGTTTATCCATAAAATTTAATAGAGATCTCGTTTTATATATGCATGCTCTTTATATTTAATGAAAATAATTAACCTTGCATGAAATTACTAAATTTGACAGTTCTCATAAGCAAAGGGCTTTAGTAATTTAAAAGCACTTCTGGTCCCCCTGCCAACAACCAGGTATGTACCTTCTTCTTTGCTAATTAACTTATATTTATGTTGTTTGCACTTTAAACTTCACTCACACATGTTTATCAATGGTCCTTAACCTCATGATACATCTTCCGGCTATTTATTTTCATAAATTACCTGGTATAATACTATTTTGAGGGAACTGAGGCCGTATAGTGTCCCTAAGTTTTTATATCTAAATTACAAAGTCGTTTTAAACACTTTTTAGCTAATACTTCACTTAAACGTTAGTTTGTAATGGGCTCTGGGCTTCAATACAACATTTGCAAATTATTTACTTCAATTTATTCAAAATTATTACTGTTTTCGGGGGACTAACACCTTATAGCGTCCATCCTTTTTCAAAGCTAGAATACCAGAGAGTTTGTCAACTATTTTCATCTAATACCTAGAAATTTTATTTTCAAAGCATTCTCTTTTAGTTTAATTCCTTGTTTTTTTAACTGTCAAAGATCGCTTCGAGTGCTTGCTCAGGCATTCATGTTGGTCTGATTTTGATATATTCTGACATTCATGTCAAATTTATGAATATATAACAAATTTCAACTTTATATACAAATTTTTAAACCTTTAGCTTATTATACCTTTAAACTATAGCTGTTATCAACAAATCTAACTCTTGATGAGCTATATGCTACTAATTACATATTTATTTCAGTTGGATTATGTTTAATCTCACTGTTTTAAAAACTTCAATGCACTTGAAAGCTTTAAAAACTTATTACATTTATAAGTTTTAAAAGAAATGATTCAATTCACTGGCTTTAAAAGCCTGAAATTACATAGAACACTAATTTAACTTGTTTTTGGTAGTGGTTTTATAGCTATGACCCCTTTCATAAGCTGTGATAGATTTATCTCACATTACATTTTTTGTTTATATTTAACAATCACAAAAACAAAGTATCTATAGAACTTAAATTGCAACTTAACTAGATAAACATTTTTATTATTTGTGCAGTTCAAAAACACTATCTCATTTACACTTCATTCATCACAAAACGTGTGCCAGGTATTTACCTTTGAAAGTTTATATGTGACCTTGATCTAGTTCTTTTGCACTTTCACTTTCATGTTCATATTAGAGTAAAAGTTTTATAACTTGCTTATATTTAGATTACAAATAAGTTGGTTATTATTTACTTGAGAACCGCCTTTTTCATTCATTTTAACGTTAAATTGTTTTAGTATCAAGCTGTGCTCAGCATTTTATTTAATATTTCCTTTTTCTGGCTTCATTTCTCCTATACATTGTTTTTAATTTTTAATTGTGTTCTCAGCTCTCCATCCTTGTGGATTAGAAACAATACTAGAATTTGTGCAGTTATAGTACAAAACTTATAAATTCTACTGGATACCAGATTGTCTGCATGTTCGGTAAGATATTTTACATTATTTTTACTTTTGAATGTTAGCTTATGTAATTTAGATGAATGTATGTATATTGTGAGTGGATATGTATCGCTTTTACTCATTTTACCTGCCCTCAATATAAGTAACATCATTTGACTATTTATTTAAACCTGGTGTTTTAGATCTCTTGTTACTACTGTTGCCTTAATTTTTATTTCTACTTTTCAGATTTTTCAAGACTATTGACAATGTAAGACTAGATGCATTCTCGCAACAATTAGAACCGTAGACCGGTTTCGCTCTCATTAGAGCTCTTCAGTACGGCATACTAATTGTAGCAAAAATGCACCAAAAATAACACGGCTATCGTATATATATATATGAAGCATTCACAGGCCATTTAGGCCCATAGCTTGGTAATACGTTTCCATTGCTTCCTATCCAGTGCAATCGTCTTCCAGTTTTGGACTCCTTTTTCTAGCAAGTCTTGTTGTGCTGCATCAAGCCATCTTTTTCTTGGTCTTCCCCTCTTCCTTCTACCCTCTGGATTTGACCAGACACACTTCTTCACCATTCTCTCCACACCCATTCGTTCTATATGTCCCAGCCACTGTAGTCTGCGTGCCTTAACCAGTTGAGACACCGGCGGTTCTCCATACATTTCATACACTTCCACATTTGGACGTCTTTCCCACATGCCATCTACTTTCTTGCCTCCGAAGATTCTGCGTAGTACCTTTCTCTCCCATATCGCTATTCTGTCCTCCAGTCTTCGGTTCATTGTCCATGCTTCACAACCATATGTCAAGGTTGGTCTTATCACAGTCCTATATACTCTGAGTTTCGCAGCACGCGAGATGTTCTTTGATCTAAGGAAGCTGTTAAGCCCTCCTGCACATCTGTTGGCTTTTGCTATCCTTAGGTTAATTTCTACCTCCTCATCACATCTATTGTCTACTAATACACCTAAGTACATGTAATTATTAACCTCTTCGAACTCTATGACTCTCTCCCCTCGCATTTTCACTGTAAAAGGTTCACTATTAGTCACTTTAGTCTTTTTAATTGCCATATACTTGCTCTTGTCCTTATTTATTTGAAGTCCCACACTGTCTGCCACTTCCACCAAACTTCTAGTGATACTTTCCAGCTCTTTTCTATTTCTGGCCAGTAACAATATATCATCCGCATAAGCAAGGCACTGATGACTCCTGTCAAACAAGCTCCCAGATCTGTTTATACCACTCTCTCTTATCACTTTCTCCAGAACTATATTGAATAGTAACGTTGACAGCGGATCTCCCTGCCTCACTCCTCTTCTCACATCAAACTCTTCTGTCAGATTTCCGTTTACCCTTACTGCGCACGTGGTGTTACATAGTGTCATTATTACCAGTTTCACAATATACTCGGGTACTCTGAACTCTCTAAGTATATCAACTACTTTACTTCTTTTCACTGAATCGTAGGCGGTCTTAAAGTCGACAAAGATCATGTGTACTGGAATCTCGTACTCGTAACAGCCTGTCAAAACCTGCTTTAGCAGACATATCTGGTCAACTGTCGACCTACCCTTCCGAAAACCAGCCTGATATTCCCCTAGCAAAGGCTCTATATATTTTTCTAGCCGTTTCTTTATTAGTGTTGCTAAAATTTTGTAGGCCACATCTGGTAACGCTATCCCCCTATAGTTGGTGCATTCTGTTATATCTCCTTTCTTAAATAAAGTTACCATGATGGTCTTATTCCATTTTTTTGGCATTTCTTTTGTTTTCCAAATTTCTTCTATTAGCTCATACATCATGGCAACCAAAGCAGTCCCTCCGTATTTAAAATTTTCGGCCATAATGCCATTTTCACCTGGACTCTTGTTGTTTTTCATTGTTTGTATAGCCAGTCTTAAAACACTAAGTGAGTGGTGAACGTGTCGCCACCTAACGTTCACCACTCACTTAGTGTTTTAAGACTGGCTATACGATAGCCGTGTTATTTTTGGTGCATTTTTGCTACAATTGGTATGCCGTACTGAAGAGCTCTAATGAGAGCGAAACCGGTCTACGGTTCTAATTGTTGCGAGAATGCATCTAGTCTTACATACTTTGTCCCTATATTGGGGTAGAAATGGGCCAGGGCTAACAATTTTTTAAATTGTTAGTTAGTTGTATACCGTCTCTATTTTAAAACACTGTGTTATTTGGAGCGGGCGTGACAACATAGTACTTGGTTCCGAACTAGGTGGCGACACGTTCACCACTCACTTAGTGTTTTATTGACAATGCTCGTACTCAAAACTATTCTGTGAATCACATCTTTCCACTGGAGTCAGTATCACGCAAGGTAATACTTGCCTTTTTATGGTCCTTGTAGTTTGGTTGTACAATGTCTTATATAATTCAAAATATCCTGCCAGTTTCTTGACCGATTGGATTTATATGGCTGTGTCAGTGCTGTGTAGCACTTTGTTCCCAAATATTTCGTTTTAGCTAATGATATTTTAGTTCTTAATGCCTAGTTCTTAAGTTTGTATTTCAGGTTTAATATTGTTAAATATTAATACTATATATATATATATATATATATATATATATATATATATATATATATATATATATATATATATATGTATATGAACCTTGGAAATGGGTTGCAAAGGCTCTAATTCGCGCTTATTTTTAAAAAAATGAAAATTCGAAAACCGTTATCACTCTAAAAGCAAAATTTTCTTTGTGAAAATTCGCACAAATGAAAACATGGTATTGCTTACATGGGCCATATACAATTGCCCATATTTTCACTTCAACTTTTAACATGATTACAAAGGTTAAAATAGAACAAACACATTCACAGCACAGCTCTACCTGGCAAATAGCTAGAACACGCATTTTGCGTTCCATGCATCCCAGGAGAACATTCCAGGGGAGATGGATGAATGAGACATATTTGAGATATATGAACAGGACGCTATATTTCATCGGCGGTTTCAATTGATATACCAAAGGGCAGCCGCATTGTTATCAGATATATTTCCCTAGGTAGGAGACAATTATTTATGTGAAAAAGTTCATATAATGTATATGAAATAAAAATGAACCTGTTAGTAGCAGAATTTTACAAGTAGATCATTTCCAGGTGTACTGAATGATTTGTATGACATTTGAGTAAAATCACAAGTTTCTGTGATATTTTAGGGGGTATTTCAAATTCCCTCATATTTTTCAGTTTTCGAGGTCGCTGGGTACCCCGGACTTTAAATATAGCTAGTAACGGTGTAGATAAACCTGTTGTGAATTTTAAGTAATTTGGTTCACAAAATTTGGAGTTCCAAATTAAAAATAAAATCTGAAAAACATGCATTGAAACAACTAAGTGGTTAAAGCCCAATGCCTGACATATATAGTTAACTGTCCTGCTTAGATGGATTCATACAACAGGCATACATCAACAATAACCAAATAATACAAATAACATGCATGAAACCCACTACTTGCACTAGTAACCGGGAAATCTCAACCACAAAAGTCCCAAGAACTGTTCAAATCGTAGGTCAGCAATTACGAATGTGTTTCAAGTCACAATTCAATTAATTCTGTAATTAGTTATGTTTACTTTTATTATAATATAAAATTTCGCAGGGCATGAAGTCAGCGCCAAGTATCTATCCGGTAAACAAACATTTTGTCATTGTCTTTGGTTCAGTGGTAGGCTGCTCACTTTTTACGCAGACGGCTCAGGGTCGGTTCTTGATCGGTGCATGTAACATCGTTTTTGTTTCACTTTAATATATTTGATAGAAACAATAGTGTACAGATCTTGTTTGGAACAAGATCTCATTGATGTTTGAAACAATAACTTTATCACCTTCAACTCTACAATTATAATTTTCAGCAGACATTTTGTTCTTCTGATATTACTGATTTTTTATTAAGAAAATTTACTGATACAGAATTTGTTTTTAAAAAGATTTTCTATTTGTTGGATAAACCAGCTCAATTAGGTTGACTAAGCGATCATCCAGGCAATTAATAAGTAAAAAAACTGCATGTTTATAATTTGGCAGATATTGTACTTTTCTAAATATGAATTAAGTTTCCTTCTGGAATAACTACCGTGTCCCAAAATTTTAAAAATACATTGTGTATTCGCTATTATTATAAATGATTTATTATTAGGGACAACACTCTGCAGTTGGGGGTGTAAGAATACAAGGTTTTGGGTAAACCACGTTTAGGATTGGTTATATCTGTCTATGTGTACTAGTATTGATTTCTTTTATACGGTGTTTATTTGTATTAACATAGGAATACATAACTATATACAGTACAACCTCGTTAATCCGGACAACTAAATGCATGTGGTACGTCTGAATTAGCGATTTGTCCGTATTATCGAATGTACTGTATATAGGTATTGGGTGTTTAATTATCACAATTAACTGTCGATTTTCCAACAATATATTTGTCAGCAACGGAGCGAAAACTTTGTCGTGCCAGTAGAGTTTATAATTTCTACCTTTGGTTTTAAATTTAGAGTCAAGTGTTCTCTTTTCAACATTTAATTGCGCGCTGCAATGAAGTCGACAAAGCTACTGGCGCACTGAACGGTAAGTGAGTCCGTGGACTCTATTTTATGATGTCGTTGGCAATTCTGTGCTTACACAAAGGATCAGTATGTCCAGACTACTGAGGTGCATCCAGATTATGACACTAAAGTTTGAGTGCTTGGATTAAAGTGTGTTCGGACTGAAGAGGTTGTACTATATATATATATATATATATATATATATATATATATATATATATATATATATATATATATATATATATATATATATATATATATATATATAACTGCAGCATAGTTATGTATGTATATGTACATAAGAACAGTTGCCACTTATCACTTTGGTGAAACGGACCCAACAAATATTGCTCGAATATTATAGAATGCAAAGATCTGTACAACAAAATTAACTATCGCAAATAATTTTATGACTTAATGAGATGGGCATTAAGGCACTAACATATTTGTTTTGTTTTTAGAAATGTTTCCACTGCAAAAAGGAGGGTCACAAAAAATGTGAATGTCCAGACTTAAAACAGAACATATCTAAGAAAAGGAAGAAAAACTCCAACTTAAAACACAAGAAGAAGAAACCAAAAAATGCTTAATTTATTTGGAAACGTAATAAAATCATTTCTTTTTCTTGAAAATACTGTTTTATTTTTAATCAGAACTTGCTAATTCAGTTCTAACGGCTTCTGCTGCCTCGTCCATTTGAAGACCTTCCAGAATATACAAGAAGTTGTCAAGTGTGGCATCCTCATCATCTTCTAACCATAACCTGAGCATGTGTTTTGCTTGATCCACTAGCATATTCGGGTTTTCATTCTCAAAGAACTCTATCTCGTCTTTCTTGAAACCTGTATACAAAAAAATTTTAATACAAAAGTATGTGTTATATTTTGAAAATAGTCTCAGCACAATCCAAAAGCCATCACATGGCATAACTAAAAAGATAACCAACCTAATTTTGATGCTAATTTCTTCCAGTCTGAAGCAACTTTCTCACTGAAAAGCTGTAACTGTGAGATACTTATTGTCTTACTTTCCGCCCTCTGATTACTATCATCTACAAAATCTTCGTTTTCATTCTGTTTCATTTCTTCATTGTTGTGTTCCTCTTCGGCTTCTTTGAAAAGATTTTCCTCCAACTCTGCATCATTCTGCGACTCTTGTGTATTTTCTTGAGTTCTCGATCCGGATATCTCGTGAGCTATCCTCCTAACTATGGTTTCCAAATATGCAGACATCGGATTTATGATAGTTGCAGTATACATAAAGAAATGGGGACAGCGTCTCGCTAGCAAACGCAACGCGCGCCAACCAAAGCTGCCATCTTTGAATACATTATCTTCGTCTTTGGCTGGAGGAGATTCCAGTTGGTTGATAGCATCTCCAAAGTAGGTTTCTAGGGATGGTAAGAAATCCCTGTCCTTGCCTTTGCATGCCTCCAGGTTATTAGGACATAGATTCCATAATTTTGTCAATTCAGTGCTGGAAAATAAAATATTGGTTGATATTTTACATATGACAATTTCCTAGAACTCATTACTTTCCCATGTAGTATTTGCCTTCTTTTGAAGCCTGTTTGATCAGGTCACCTACAAATGGTGCATCATTCTGAGGTTTTTCAACTGCTTCTGATGCAGTAGAGGAGCGTTTGAATTCTGTGGATATAAAATTCATTTTAAATAACCAAAACTACTGTACATAATACTAGACTACTAAAAAAAATGCGAACAACATGGTTGAATGGAAGCTGAAAGCTCATTTAAAAACTTTAATTTTTAAAAACTCTGACACAAAACAGATAGACTTACCAGGACACCCATCATTTTTCCAACCATTCCAATGCTCTTCTCTACTGAGGATACTTGAAACAATCTCAGCAAAATTTGCACCATCTGGTGGAGTCTCACGAAGTAGGCTATATATTTTCTCTGTCATTGCTGTTATCCACTCCTTTTGGTCGACCTTCAATTCGAAACTTTCTCTGTAAGAATGGTATTGATTAGTTTTATTATTTGGTACATTATTGTAATAGATATATAATAATAATGATAGGCACAGAACAGTACATATGGCAAGTCATGGGCATTTAAAGTAAACTAAGAGTATACTGGGGCTATAAAATAACATACAAAAAACAAACAATGAAATATAGCATCAATAAGAATAAAGTCACAACTGTATAAGATACCCTAGTAAGTAAATAATGTTAAAAAAATTAAAGGTGTGTGAAGCGTTGGTTCAAAAAATTGTACATGCCTGCGATGTTAAGGTAGTTCGAAGTTTGAAATACTTAATTCTCCAAAATAGTTCGAAGTTCGTTCTTCAAGAATACTTCAAAATTGAACATTACAGGCATTGAAAGCGGCCAAAGGTAGCGAAGTTATACAGGCATGGAAAGTGGCTAAAGGTAGCAAAGTTAACTCGGTAGCGGTGCTTTAAACTCTGTATCGGCCCCATTGAGTCAGTAACATAATTTGAGACGATTTCACGAATGCATATTTTTTACAGTTGGTGGGACACATTGCGAGCTGACAGAGATATTTAACAATCTCCGATATAATTTTTTATATATCTTAGCATCCCAACGCCTTTGGTTACACGTTATGATGGCAATGTTCAGAAGCGATCGGTAATGAAATCAGGTCAATAAGTCTGTGACTTTTTGAATGTCTTGCCTCTTTACAGGAAGGGCAACACTGCTCCTGTCAACAAGCATCTGTCAGTTGACTCCTGTTAAATTTTGAACAAGCTGCGTCATTTAGTTTGTGTTAGATAGCCATTGAAAGCAAACAATCTCTCGAGTTACAACGAAAATGGAAAAAAGTGAATTCCATGTGCTCATCAAACATTACTTTTGGCGGAAAAAAACATCACTCAAACCCAGGCTAAGCTTGATAAATACTATGGGGACTCTGCACCATCAATTTCCATGGTAATAAAGTGGTTTACTGAATTTAGTTGCGGCCGTACAAGCACAAATGACGCCGAACATTCAGGACGCCCACTTGAGGTCACTACACCTGAAACAATTGAAAAAATTCACGATATGGTGTTGGCCGATCAGAGATTGAAAGTGCGGGAGATTGTGGAAGCCAAAAGCATAGCACATGGCTCAGTGATTTCGATTTTGCATGATCACTTGGGTATGAGAAAGCTATCCGCAAGATGGGTGCCGCGTTTTCTCACAATCGACCACAAACGCAATCGTGTGATAACTTCAAAGGAGTGTTGGCGTTGTTCAATCGCAATAGAGACGAGTTTTTGCGCCGTTTCGTAACCATGGACGAAACATGAATTCACCACAACACACCAGAGACCAAGCAGCAGTCAAAACAGTGGGTTTCGCCGTGCGAATCGGCGCCAAAGAAGGCCAAGCTGGGTTTGTCAGTCAATAAAGTCATGGGGACCGTGTTTTGGGATGCACGCGGTATAATCCACATTGATTACCTTCAAAAGGTAAGAACAATCAATGGCGAATATTGTAACAACTTATTGGACTGATTCAATGACAATTTGAAGAAAAAACGACCGCATTTGGCCAAGAAAAAAGTATTTCCACCAAGACAATGCAAGGGTGCACACATGTGTATTCTCCATGGTGAAATTGCATAAATTTGGCTACGAATTGCTCCCTCATCCGCCCTATTCGCCGGATTTAGCCCCAAGTGACTATTTCTTGTTTTCAAACTTAAAGAAATGGCTCGAAGGAAAGAGATTTGACTCCAATGATGAAGTCATCTCACAAACAAATACCTATTTTGAGGACCTCGACAAATCTTATTTTTTGGAAGGGATAAAAAAATTAGAGAAACGTTGGACGAAGTGTATGGAGCTCAAAGGAGACTATGTTGAGAAATACAATGATTTGTTGTCCAAAAACCTGTGTTTCATTCAAAAAGTCACGGACTTATTGACTCGCTCTCGTGATACCAACAACAAAAAGTATACATAATTGAGCTTAGCTATGGATTTAGATCTCTAAAAAGGGTTTCAATATACCTTTTTGTGTTTTTGATTCAATGTTGACCCATCTTCACAACTAACATCAGCACTGGCATTTTCACCCAATCAACCTGCAAATTTTGTTGAACCTTTGCTTTTTGCAACAGGAATAGACATCTTCTACATACCAAATATTGTATAATACAATGTACCTAGTTTTTGCGTTAAGTAAATGATATGAACATGGAAGAATTTTGGTTAGTTCCATGTTCAATTTTGAATTTTGAAGAAGTTCGAGTGTGAACCTTGGAGGTGTCCGAAGTTCAAAGTAACATATTTGCTTGGGTTCGAGAAAAACATGGATTCGCACACCTCTAAAAAATATATATGCAGGGTGTATTTACACAGGGTGATTAAAATTTGAGCCTCACCATGGGGATCTCGTTTATTATCGAAGATAGAGGGTAAGTTCAAATTCAGTGAAGTTGTTAAATTTTGTGCACTTTAATGTACCACAGAGAAAACCAACTTCCTGCAAGAAATTGGCGATAAACTGAACAAAGTAATTTTCGCCTCTTTCTCATTTATTTGGACTGATATAAAGAAACTAAAAGCACATTCTGACAGCCATTTTGAATTGTCTATCTGAGTTCAAATAATCAGGGAAGCGGCCAATTTCAAACAACACGTTGATTATGAATAGGAAGGGAATTAATAGATGATCAGCAACACCCTTGTTTGCATATTGTCCTGTCCACTGGAGCACTTGTTACCCAAGAACTGAATTAGTGAAGTAACTCTGATTCTCTCAAAGAATATCAACATATGGAAATTACACAAGAATTATGTAGTTGTCTCCAACACATAAACATTTTGACTAACATCAACCACAGTTATTTCAGCAGCAGTTGAACGGTAGCAACCAAACTCTAGCTATTTTTAAAGGGAAAGTTATAACATTATTATTACTCATATGTTTTTGTGTTGCATCTTTTCTCTTATGTGTACCTAATTTTGGACTTATTATTTTCCGAAGTCCCTTAGGATTTGTTTATTGCATTATTCAATTTATTTTAATAACATCAAGCCTATTTTCTCTAATTTTCTTAATTTCATTACCCTCAGCTCTGAACTGGCATGGACCGGGGAATCCCACTATCTAATTAAAACAAAGCATTGTTTAATCTATATAATAATAATAATAATAATAATCTTTATTGGTTCCTTAAGTACCCAGATGGGTGTAGAACACGTCATAGGTATACAACACAACAATCTCATCAGTAAACAACAATGTAAGAAAATTAAAGACAACACACAATAAAATTGAAATGCAGCAGCAACACAATACTCTATGAAATATAAAGTATAAACTATAAATACTTATACTATGATACATATAATCTCAAAGTGACAACCACAACAATGACTCTATCTAGTTCCATATACAATACAATGTACTGCAACAATCATTGAACATGTCAGAAAACCAAACAAAACACAATCCGAACAGTAAACCCACGCAAACAAAACACAAACACTGTCATAAAAGGTGTATAAATATGTACAATTAAAATGTGGAACTCAATTCAAGTGGACATAAAGCATTTGTCATTAAAATTGATAGTATAAAAGTCTTCCACTCTGTACAAAACCTGGTCAGTAAGAACCCTTCCCAGATGTACCTTAAGTCTCTGAGAGGGCAAGCTTCTAACCACGCTAGGGAGGTGATTGTACAGCTTAATGGCTTGATGATACACATTTCTTTGTATCGTTGTTAAATGTGTCTTTGGTGCCCTCAAATCTCTACATCTTGTATTGTAAGTATGTCCGCTCTCACAACCACTAAAGCAGACATAATTTTCCTTAACAAATACTATACTCTCCAAAACATATAGTGATGGAACAGTAAGTATATTTGGACTGAGCACCTTTTAATAAAAATTGGCTACCACAACGCACTTGCTGCGTCCCAGTTTTTTTGTCTTACAAACATGCATTATAATTAACGTGGTCGAAATTAGATGCATTAAAAATCAACTCAGAACTGGCACACACGGGGGAAGCCGACTATCTAATTAAAACAAAGCAATATTTAATCTATTTGGACTGACCAGATTTTCCTGGCTAACGAATTTCTCCAAGCGAATTGCAAAAGGAAGACAATGAAGAAGCTGACAGTCTCGCAAAGAGAGGGTCAGCAGAACCATTTATGAGACCAGAACCGGCTCTGGGCGTGACAAAGAGCACTGCCAGGGGAGCCATTAAGTCCTGGGTCAGAAACCAACACAAACTGTACTGGGCAGACTGTCCAGGGCTCAGACATCAAGTCAATAATTGACGAACCCAGTTCAGAGAGAGCTGCTAAATCTTAGCAGAGGACAGCTCAGAAATATAACAGGTCTCTTGACAGGACACATGGCCGTCAAGAAACACCTGCATAAAATGGGGAGGTTCGAGGGGGACCTAACATGCAGACTCTGCGGCGAGTGGGAGGAAACAGCACAGCACATCTTGTGCGAGTGTAAAGCTCTGGACTGCAAAATACAACTGATCTACGGTCAGTCTAGACCGGAAACAGAGCATTATAAAGCTTCACCCTACCAATCATTGCGCAGACTGGTTCAATGCACAGTGATTTTGGAATGGGTGGAGTGAAGAGACTAAGGGCATGCACAATATGCCAAGGGCTGCAGTGCTATCGGGGCAGCAAAGCCGCGGGCGAGCCCTGAGGGAGAAAAAAAAAACAATATCTCATGGATAAATATATAAAATTAGACCTTTAAACAATAAATCGTACAGTCATTATGTTTGCAGGCCTACTATTGATATGTTTCTTCCGTCACATATTTTCGCAGCCTTATATAATCGGTTATGAAACTGAAATTTTAACAAAACTAGTAGTGGCAATTTCAGGAAGTTTTCTATATATGTAATTAGGTATATCTGTAGCTAAATTGAGTCTCATGAAAACGCTTTTTTGTGTACTATATTGTACTGTTCATAGACAAAATTCACTATGTTAAAAATAAAAACAAAGTTTCACACATCTGATGAACATTTATATGAAATGAAAAATACCAATTTTTATATTAAAAATAACTTACGATTTAAATTTCACCGAAGATGTCAGGTACTGGAATAGAATTAGGAACTGCAATAACACGAATCTTCTAAAGTTGACGTCATACAATTGTAGGTCCAGCAGTTTTTGACTTGTTAGATACTTGGAAAAATACATTGTATTTTCACGGTCATTATTCATGGATACATTTTTGCTTATGTAGTCTAACTTTAATCCTTGGAATGTATTAAGAATGGCAGCAGCATGCTAAAAATATCAAAAATGTATTAATATTCTCATATAGACAAATCCCTTATAAAATTGCTTATGGTTTCATAAGGTAAGTAAATTATACAGGGTAGCACATTGAAAACAAAAAAGACCGATTTGCGTCCAGAGAATTTTTTTTAAATAAACGCTGAAACACTTCAATTTTAATATTGAGGGGGGCATGTTTTGACATAAAACTCAACTTTGTCACATCAACACTTTAAGGGTGGTGATAACAACACTTATATTTTAAATAGAGAACATGGGTCGAGTGTTACATCATTTGAAAGTTCTTTCTTTTCTGAATTCAGCACACTGATTTTTTTGGAAGTTTTATCAACCCGTTTAAAAATTATTCACAGTTGAAGATGCAAAAACGAATTTCACTTATTCCGATAAGAAATGTGCTGAGTCAATGTTTTGTTGGTTTGTAAACAAAAAATTGACTATCAAAACATTTCTTATCAGAATGAGAGAAATACGGTTTATTATTTCAGTTTACCGGTAGGTTTGATACTTGATAGTACTACCGAAAATTAATTTCACAATGGTGTATTCTGTAGAAGATAGAGTTGAAATAATTACTCTTTTTTTCAAAAACGATGACTGTGCCAACCGTACCGCAAATTTGTTTAATGAACAACATGCAAACAGACATGTTAACAGAAAATACATTTTGGAGTTAGTTGCAAAGTTTCGACAAAGTGGTTCAGTAGCCAACAAAAAACGGGATCCTGAACGTGAATTTCCGGTTAGAAATGAGACTACTGAGATTGGAGTTTTAGGACAAATTGCTGCAGACCTAACTTTGAACACGATAAAATTGGCCACTGTTTCAAACATCAAAGAACTATTCAGCGAATATTGAAGCATCATAAATTTCACCCGTATAAAATTTATCTTGTACAACAACTGAATGAAGATGATTTTGATCGGTGGCTGGAGTTTTGTGAAGTTATGACTGCACGAATAGCTGATAACGGAAACTATCTGTTCAATATCTGTTTTTCAGAAGAGTGTACATTTTTATTAAACTCTACAGTCAAGCGTCATAATTGTCGTTATTGGGCAGATAATAATCCAAGAAATTTTTACGAAGTCCACACTCAAACTCCACAGAAATTGAATGTCTGGACTGCCATTTTTGGAGACCGTTTAATCGGACCAATTTTTCTTGATGGCAATTTGAGTGGCGAAATGTATTTGGAGTTACTAGAAGATATCGTTTACCCTCTACTAATTGACATTGTTGAAAATGATGATCGCTATCCAGAAAATCAATTAGTGTTTCAATAAGATGGAGCTCCTCCGCATTTTTCACAACGCGTTAGGGAGTTTTTGAACAGAGACTTTCCAGGACAATGGATTGGGCGTAGAGGTGCTATTGAGTGACCCTCGAGATCACCGGATTTAACTCCTTTAGACTTCTTTCTATGGGGCCATTTAAAGAGTAGAATTTACGCAACAGAACCGAAGTCTCTGGAAGAATTACGACGACGCATTGTTGAAGAATGCTGTCTAATAACTCCACAAATGCTCCAGAATATCAGAGCTCGTTTTGAACAAAATTTGTACTTTTGTATGGAAGTTGATGGTCAATAATTTGAACACTTACTTAACTGAATAAACATTTTTGAACATTTGGTTTTGTTTTTTAGTTTTTTTAACGAAAAATTGACTAATTAGGGCATTTCTTATCACAATGTATGAAATGTGTTTTTGCATCTTCAACTGTGAATAATTTTTAAACGAGTTGATAAAACTTCCAAAAAAATTAGTGTGCTGAATTCAGAAAAGAAAGAGCTTTCAAATGATGTAACACTCAACCCATGTTCCCTATTTAAAATATAAGGGTTGTTATCACCACCCTTAAGGGGTTGATGTGACAAAGTTGAGTTTTATGTCAAAACATGCCCCCCTCAATATTAAAATTGACGTGTTTTGGCGTTTCTTTAAAAAAACATTTCTCTGGGTGCAAATCAGTCTGTTTTGTTTTCAATGTGCCACCCTGTATAACTTGATTCATATATCACTTAAATAAAAGTGAACAACAGTGGGGCGCACTTTAGACAAGGTTGGAGCTGATGTGGTGCTGTGGACAAACCAACCAACATCAAGTTATCAACTTTGACATGTATGTTTCCTATGTGGGGTGGGTTTGCATCCTAACCATAGGAAAATTAATGTATGTTGAAGAGCTGATTCAAATTACCATTCCATCCCATACTGTTTGATCATCCATTCCACTAATACAGAATGTCATCAGTGATTCATCGAATTTAGAAATAAAATAAAAAGTACCTGAATGTATTCAATTAAATTCATACGCATAACTAACACATTTTAGCATGCTAATTATTATTGTACATGTAAGGCAGGCTCCACATTCGCGTAGCGAATTCACGTTCGCGCTCCCTTTGTCGCGGGACAGATAACCAACACCAGACGGGGAACACCGTGACACACGAACGTAAACCACGAAAACTAGGCGAAAATCTCCACACTCACATTCACGGCCTTCACATCGCGAGTGTGGAGCCCGCTTAAGGTGTTAATGTTACAAAATATATCAGATAGCTAAGTCTAGAAATAGCCAATCTATTTTGTTTAGTTACTTTGCTAATACATCAAATATAATATGGAAAAGTTCGGGACGCAGCAAGTGCATTGTGGTAGTGAATTTTTATTAAATGCTTCAAACTTGAATAACTCAATTTTCTATCAACTTAGAACGTTGAATTTTTGTACGTAGCAAGGTCTCTCCAAAGGCAACATATCTAGTAAATTTCATCAAAACAGCTTTGTAATTTTCGGAAAAAAATTTTTTGGTGGATATGTTGCCTTGGGAAAGACCTTACTACATGCCAAAATTCAACTTTCTAAGTTTATAGAAAATTGAGTTTTTCAAATTTTGAGTTTTCTCTTCAAAAAAATTTTTTTCTCCGAAAATTACAAAGCTATTTTAATGACATTTGTGGATATGTTGCCTTCGGAAAGGCCTTACCACATCCCAAAATTCAACTGTTCGAGTTTATAGAGAATTGAGTTATACAATTTTGAAGCATTTAATACAAATTCACTACCATAACACTCGTGCTGCGTCCAGAACTTTTTTATATTAGCTCTATAGCTAAAACTACTGCCAAAGAATCAGAGAAATATTCTATTTGAAATTAATTTTCTGGAAATATTTTAGTAAAATGAAGGATAATGACGGTAGAAGATAAGACTTCAGGGCATGTAAAACACTCTTCTTGCAGCATTTTCTTTACATTACCTGTATTAGTTTCAGGTTCTTTTCATAAATTTTGCCAATTTTGACTTTTTAAATCGCGATTTGGACGTTTTGTGAAAAAATCCCATTTATTTTCTTTAAATGCCTATAACTTTTTTGTTATTCAACTTACAGAGCTAAATGTTGGCACGTAATTTACTTTTAATGACATAAACCTACGTATCAGATTTTTTTCTCACTCAGGACTCGTCTGCGTCTTTGCCGCCCACGCAGCCTTTGGTTGATGGTGCATGCCCTTAGTCTTAGTCCACCCATTCCAAAATCACTGTGCCTTGAACTAGTCTGCACAGCAATTGGTAGGGTGAAGTTTTATATTGATCTGTCTCCGGCCTAGGCTGACCGTAGATCAGTTGTCTTTTGCGGTCCAGAGCTTTACACTTGCACAAGATGTGCCGGGCTGATTCCTACCCCTCGCCCCAGAGTCTGCATGCCATGTCCCCCTCGAACCGGCCCATTTTATGCAGGTGTTTCTTGACGGCCATGTATCCCGTCAAGAGTCCACAGCTCTCTTTAAACTGGGTTCCTCAATTATTGACTTCCCATGTCTGAGTCCTGGATAGTCTGCCCAGTACACCTTGTATTCTATTCTGACCCACAACTTAATGGCTCCCCTGGCAGTGCTCTTTGGTTCTGCTGACCCGAGTGACCCGGCACACAGATGAGGGTGACCTCATTCTGCCCAGCCAGGTCGCTCGTTTCAGCATTCACTTACCATCCTGGAATTTACCTGTGGGCTACTTAGGGCCTTAAGGGCTGCCTGTGGCTATGAGAATCTGCTTGTTGGTGTAGCCCCTCCTCTTGTTCTCCCGCACACAGTGCAGGTTGGACCAAATTTGGTTGCCCTAACTTTGTTATTTACGGAGATCTAAAAATGTTCCGAAAGAAAACACAACATTTTCCCGGGAAAAATCGGGCTGATTTTCCTGGAACTTATCCAAGCCACTTGCAAAAGGAAGGTATTCATCAAATTTGATCAAAATTGGCACATTATTGTTTGTGGTATCGGTGTAACACAAACACTATATATATATATATATATATATATATATATATATATATATATATATATATATATATATATATATATATAAACATATAGTCTGAAACTGATCTCGGATTTGGGTTCCAGGGCTCATTTCAAGACATTTGTTCAAAATTCAAAAGTTGAGATATCGTCATTAGTAAATATTGTTTTTAAAGAAAGTTCACTAAAAATAATACATTCATTAAAAACATAAATAATTCACCGACACTGGTCTCCCATAATATAGCCCTCAAAAACATAGCCAGCTTTGTCAGAAAATTACAAAACAATTCGCATTACAAATATCAAATCATTAGAATAAACACTCTTGCATTGAGCTTGTACAATGTATACTATTAAATAGGGAAATGGTGCAACAATTTTGATAAGCAGCTTTCATAATACAATAATATATAATTAAAAAATCACTTACATTACAAAACAGTTTCCACTGTGACTTATTATAACACTGATTTGGACTTCTGAAGAAATCTTGCAGTGACCAAAACTTACAATACAAAGTATAATCAATGACTATACTTTTTTTAGAATCAGGAACCTCTATTTGCGTTACTGTATCTTGTGATGCATCTGCACCATATTCAGTGACATTTTCAAGATTAAATTCACTAACAATATTTAACCCAGATCTCTCGGAAAATGGGAAAAACTTAGCAAGAAACAAAAGTATTCTCCCACAGAACACTGTAGCTGTGGATCTGGACAGTCTCCGTAACAAATTGTTACATAACCTTAATAAGTTGTTTTTACAACCAGCGAAAAATAACTCTTCCTTCCATATATTTACATTATCTTCAACAAATAAAAACATTTCCTGACACACATCTAATGTAAGTGCATCGAAAATGTCTCCAAGGAGTATAACTGGCACGGTCGGACTGGTAAATCCTTCCCTACATGTCTGCATGCAAAATTCTACCAGCTCTTTTAAGACTGATACAGGCTTTTCTTGATCAAGGTAGTCTAATAAAAGATCACGAAAAGCTTGATCTAAAGGTTGCTTCAAATCTATTTCAGTTTTGCTGAAAGATTTCTCTTTCATTTGAATAATATTACAATCTTTTGTCTTCATGCTTTGCTTGAGAACATCCTGGAAAGAGACAATCAAAAATAATTAGAATGTACCTACAGGTTTCACACTGATATAAACATACATAATATTCTTTTCGGAGACTATCAAAATTAAGATCCATGATGTATTATTATTTGTGGCGTACAATACAAATAATAATTTAGAAGGATAAACCACAATAAAGTAAACTATTACACAGTTTACTGCTAACTATTATTACTATATCACTTCACTTTCATTATTGTTGTCTTTTGTAGAAAATACTTTAGGTTTAGGTAACCTAACCCAACATTTCACCCTTCTTCTTCTTGAAAAAAAACAGTCATCCGATCCCCTAGGTTAAAACCATAGAGAACAATTTTTTATGACAAACTGCTTATTCTACGTTCTTCGATGCAAAAAAGATGTTTTAGTTTTGAATAGCCCTAAAAATACATATAACGTCATCTATCTGCACAATCTTCAAAGGTCGTTAATTTAATCTCCACATTTCAGCAGGTGTATGACCATAAAAATAAATTTTCGCGTTTTTTATTATGAATTATCAACGCTTGTAAATAGCATTAATGTTTTCAGTGTCTAATTACTTTTTCAACAAATGAAAGAGAAACTGAAAATAACTTATGATTATGATTACTAAAACCATAACAGACTGTTGTTTTTACGTATATTCTTATACTAAACCTAACTAAAGTAAACTAAATATGGCGCTACTTAACTTTGCGGTTAATCTTTTTTACACAATATTTATTAAGCTATTACACAACTAATATATAGAATACAATAATAAAATAATAAGAAATCGATATAAGTGTGATACTAATAAAATACAATACTGCAGCACGCGATGTGCAAAGTAGTAATATAGGAACAAGAATGAACACCCCGCTGAAGGCGAGTTGTATATGTTTCACCTCGGGAGTGGCGCTATTGTCTTTAGATTACACTCTGCTGACTCAGCTTCTCACACCTCACGAAGTAGTTTCCCAAGGTGCATGCTGATCCGCTGACTCGGTGTCTGCATACTTGAGTTGGTACATTGTTTCAATAATGGCTCGTTGTTATGGGTCCATTTATCTCGCATAAAAAAGAATAATACCAAAGTCGCAGTAGTAGCTTAGTCTATAATTTTGATGTTTTTTGCCATCAAATTCTTCTGAATCTGTTCAAAGAATTTTTTTAAATGATGTAAGCTTTATATATATATATATATATATATATATATATATATATATATATATATATATATATATATATATATATATTAGGTATGCATCCGAGCAATAACTTAAAAAAACTGATTTGAACAAAACTTGGCACATATATCTTCATTTTGTTAAGACCGCGGATGAGTTCGTTAGTACTAAAAAATTTGATTTTTCTGAGAAAAAAAATGTATATCTCAAAGAATAACAAAGTGATTTTGATGAAATTTGGTAGGTATGTTGCCCCTGTAAAGACCTTACTGTTTGTACCAAATTGAGTTATTAAAATTTGAAGAATTTAATAAAAGTTTGATACCATAATGCAGTTACTGCACCAAGAATTTTTTAAATAATAGCATACGAAGGACATATTTATCACCTAAGGTTCGTACCATATCAATAGAAATTTCTTTGCCGATAACCCTTTTCAAAAATACTTAACAACTGACCGAAGTTCTTCTTCTATCAAATTCTCTTTTTCTCAAACGACATGCCATTTTCAAAAATTCAGTTTTGTCACTATTCAACTTTTGGATGTCAGACTCTGACAGCGTATTTATAAATCATCTTAGGTGTTACCATAGCAACCAGATGGAATTTTGCTTACTGGAAAGTTTCCTGTTCAACTATAGAGATCGTTTTCCAAGTTCGCCAGACGCAAATAGCTGAGTTTAACCGCTCATCTGCTGACTATTGATGCATTTCAGCAGTTGGAGAATGATGAACACTCTGTTGACTTCCAGCATTATTTTGTGACATTTGTCTTGCCATGCCTCTTTGAAAAATGTGAAACAATTGAGTTCTAGCTGAAACATATCGCGGTTGCTGAACGCACAAGGTTTATACATAAAAGAGGTTGCATGGTAACTCTCGACCAATCAGAGAGTGAAGCGAGAATACGTCACACGTATTCCCAAATTAAATCTAGTGGAATAATAGTGCATTGAATATTGAAATCAGCCGGTATTTATATGTTCGTCTTTTCAAAGTTATGTTCTTTTGAACTTATAACAGGATTAAACATTTAATAATAAGTTACAGTTAAGATTTTTCACCTGGTAACATAAAGCATTGAAGTTTTACGATATTAATCGATTTCAAATCAATGGATTCAATTAATTGGTTTATCTTGCAAAGGATTAAAAAAATAATTAATATTTATGACATTATAAATTCATAATGGCTCAAATTGGATTGAATATTTTTCTTCTTAACCACAACATATAGTTAGCGGACTAACTAAATTAATAATATAGGTCGAATAATGCTTTGTAAATTTGCAAATGATCTCATGGAGGGTTTTTACATTTTTTTCAGAAACATGCTTAAAACCCCCCTTGGATGCATAAACCACAAGAAAAATGTCTTGCAAGTAACCCCCACGAAAATTAAGAGACCAGGGGGGAATATGGGCGACGGACAAGCAGAAAGAAATGGAAAATTCGAAAAAATTAGCTTAGCCGGTCCTGCATAAGTTGCCTTTATTACATTTTGCAGCTATATCTCCTTAAAATCCTGTTTAAACCGCACAGAACCCCTATTCCCTTAACCTTCTTGGGGGTTGTTCCCAAGAAATTTGGCTTGTAGTTCACACATTGAGTGCAGTTGTATCCATGCAGAAGGGGAAGGAAAAAGGAAAACCCCCAAGTACGAAGCACCCAATTCACCCCCACCCTTGTCCCAAGCCGGCCGACACCCCCAAAACACGTAGGGGTTCTCCTTCGCCTTCTGCATGCCTACAACCACCCTCGATGCATAAAACACAAGAAAAATATATTTTTATCCATACCTACACCTAATTATGGTCGATAGATAACCAATCCCACAAATTTGTTCAATTAGAATGAAGAGGATTCTGAACTGTCAGATGTTAGTACCATCTTGCAAACGGCTGAAGTGACAAAAAAGGTAGTGCAAAAAGTACTTTTGTAAACTACTTTGTAAATCAATTATTCAAAAATCTATCTTGTTAGATTCATTAGTTTACAAGTTAGAGTTGTGATTAGAACTCCTTTCGGTGTGTTTAGACACAGATGATAAAACATAAAAGCACATAAAAAACACAATATGCATATATTAAATAGGTATTTACAGTTTTAATTTACAGACAATAAAATATCACGGAGAAGGGGCAGTTAATTTGACAGCTTCGTATACGGCTCTCATCCATATTCCAACAGAATGTGCTCCTGAATCAGGATATCTACAATTAGGGAATTTGTTTTGAGATGTTTCCTGGGCAACAAAAACACCATGCCCAAATGCATCCATAGGATCCATTTTCTTTTCCATTTTTTCTTTAACAGTGTGTGCACACATCTCAAAGACGTCGTACATTGTATTTTCACCAAGTTCCACTACCCCATACCTACAAAAAATGATAGAAAGACCTAATTTTGCTGCAAATCAAAACAGTGTTACAGTAGAAATTAAGTTTTGTTTTATTATTGGCTTTAAAAAATTGTGGCAAACAACTCTATGACCTAGAGAGACTGAAAATTACTTGAGTTTGTACTAACCAGATTTTCCTGAAATTCATCTAATATTTAAAAAAAATACGGCTTCAGAGGCACACATACGAGGGTCGATCGATAAATCCTCGTGTTAGGAAGACACAAGTTTTTCATATTTTTTAAAATTTTTCAAAGTAATTTCTTTTAGGTCGATACACTTGTCAAATTCTTTAAAATACGCTTTTGTCTCGGCGACGGAGGGCTTTGTGATGGCCATAGGGGATAAGTTTGTAAAAACTAAAAACTACGAGCATTGCTTAAAAGTAGATATGGTAGATAAATGCCAAAAATGTGCAGCTGTTGGAGAGACCATTGAACACGTTATGGCAGCATGTCCGCCCAGGCGTACGCTGATGATGGGCTGGTCTTAGTCACCGGCAAATTCCTCGGCGTCGTCTGTGAGTGTATGCAGGCTGCCTGTAGCATAATCGAAAGGTGGTGTGGTGAGCAGGGACTCTCCATAAAACCGGCGAAGACGGAAATGATCCTATTTACCAAGAAGAGGAAGGCAGAGGGGTTCGGGGCGCCCGTGGTGTTTGGAAAACCTTTAGTTTTAGTGCGGGAGGTCAAATACCTGGGGGTGATCCTGGATCCCAAACTAACATGGGGGTCGCAAATAGAACGAGTAGTGAGGAAGGGAGTAGCGACCCTCTGGCAGCTGCGTCGTGTGATAGGGAGGACCTGGGGACTTAATCCTCAGATCCTTCATTGGATCTAAACTGCGATCGTCAGGCCGAGAATCATCTATGGGGCGTTGGTCTGGTGGTGTGGTGTGAACCAAACTACCAGCAGGAAGCTGGCCAAACTCCAAAGGCTGGTAATCCTGGGTATCACAGGCGCTATGAGGACGACACCCTCAGCCGCGCTAGAGGTCCTGTTGATGCTGCCACCGCTTCCCATCTGTATCAGAAGGGAGGCTATGGCGTCGCATCTTAGAATGCGGGACTCAGGAAACTGGTGCGGAGAGGGAATAGTAATAGGGCATGCAAGAGTCGCCAAGGAGGTGGAAAAAGAAATTCCGATTTCCGTCATAAAGGTGCGGGATGCCGAGGACGATATTAGGTTGACTAGGCCATACACCCTCAGGATCCACAGTAGGGATCAGTGGAGGGAAAATGAGGTTGCATTCCAACCCGCAAGCCTGGCCTGTTTCACCGACGGATCGCGGCTGGAGGACCAACAATCTTCCGGGGCAGGATCATACATCGAGGGCCTGGGAGTGCGCGAGAGCTATGCTCTTGGCGCATATACCACGGCATTCGAAACAGAGGTGTATGTTATCCTGTCTGTGGCCAATAGACAGGATGTGAAGAGGAGTCCCGAGAAATGTGTGTACATCTGCTCGGATAGCCAGGCAGTCCTCCGGGCAGTCTAAGCGGCCAGAATCAGGACAACACTGGTTCAGGAGTGCGCTGACGCCCTCGGAGGGCTAGCCAGGACGAAGGAGGTACAACTGGTGTGGGTTCCGGGACACTGTGGCGTAGCGGGGAATGAGGTGGCGAATAATCTCGCAAGACTCGGTTCCTGGCGGCCGTTCTGTGGCCCGGAGCCTGCGATAGGCATAAGTAGGAAGACAGTCTCTGTCGCCTTAGACAGGTGGACCGAGGAAGCAATGGAGAGGCACTGGGGGTCGGTTGGTGGCTGCAGGCAGGCGAGGGACTTCGTGGAGGGGCCGGACAGAGATAAAGCTGTCTGGCTACTCGGAAGGAGTCGACCTACGCTTCGCCGCATCCTTGGGGTGCTGACAGGCCACTGCGCCCTTAGAAGACACCTCCCAGTGATAGGCGTAGAGAGGTATCCCATTTGCCAGGAATGCGGCGAGGATGAAGAAACGTCCTACCACTACCTGTGGGAATGCGAGGCTTTTGGGGGTCTTTGAGCAGAATTGTTCGGATCGAGAACTCTGCAGAGGAATCAGGTAAGTACCGTCCAATTGAAGACCGTCACGGCCTTCATCTCGAGGTCGAGGCGGTTTGGCGACGGAACCGAGGAAGAGTAGAGCATGGTTGCTGGGGTTGGCAAAAAGGGCCCATTGTGGCCTACTTGCTTAGCGTTGGCCTCCCCACCACTGCTACTACTACATGGCAGCATGTCCCGCTTTCTCAGGCTCAGCTTACTTAGGCAGGTATAACTAGCTCGCCAAGATCATCCACCAACAAATTGGTTTAAAATATAATCTCCCGAGCCCTCCAATAACACCAGCCTACTACATGTATTCTCCAGAGGCAGTGCTGGAGTCAGCGGATTTTCTCCTGTACTAGAACCGACCCATTACAATGGATCAGACAATGGACTTCAATAGGGCAGACATTACCCTGATCAACAAACGGGTGAGGCTCGCTATGATCATAGGTATTACTGTACCGCTGTCACATAACATTCAGAAAACAGAAATTAAAAACACCAATTATGAAAACTTGGCCTATGAAATAAAAAACGCATGGAAACTCCAGAAGGTGGCTATATATCGTTTGGTAATGCCGGCGGAAGGAACAATCACCAAAAATTTTATGGGAACTCGGATTACCAAATAACATCCCCAATGTGGGGCAGAGGGCGGTTCTGTTGCAAACATGCCACATACTCTGAAAATTCCGCAGTTAAGTGGCGGCCTCAAACAAGTCTGTTGTCTTGGAGCATCGGAAGTCAGACTGTAATTCTAGTATCGGCATAATGGGATACGATGCGCGCAGGGGGTTGATCAAATGTTTTGCACTAATAATATTGACAAAGTGTGACGCTTATATTAAATAATAATAATAATAATACAATAGGTAGATAGAGAAAACAAAATGTAACAATGGATTCGTTGTTGTTGCCCTTACTAGATAAAACTGTTCCATACTAAATACAGATGTAGAGACTTCTTCTCTGACTTGTGAAGCCATATATAAAAAAAACTTCGACATCTGTATATCATAACAATGGTGATAGAAGTAGCAAAATTTTGAACGCAGCAAGTGCGTTATGGTAGTGAATTTTCATTAAAATGTTTTTAATAGCAAATATGTGTGTTCTTTTAAAGAAAGCAGGCATCAAATATGGTTACCAGTATAACCTATATAGTAAAAACAATGTGCCATGTTTCATCAAAATAACTTTATTGTGTGAAAATGTGCAAAAATTTCCAAAAGTAAACTTAAAGTGTTCCCGAAAAAACTCGTTTCTTGGTCAACCTTATAGGTTAATAGCAAATTGAGCTGTTCAAATATGAAGCATTTGATCAAAATTCGCTACCATAACGCACTTGCTGCGTCCAGAATTTCTTTTCTTACAAACATGCATTATATTTCGATGGAAAATGCAAAAATGCAATAACATAAGGCGTGTTTGATTAAAAAAAAGAGAAATTTGTATCACCAACGACTTATGGGCCACCCTGTGATTGTAGAAATATTATTTTAAGATGTAGCTCAAGACACCCCATAATTAATGTATACAATTTTTTTAATATCTTGTATAATAACAAGTTGTGCACTACAAACTTGTATACTCCACAACTGGCAAGTCTTTGCACGCCGGACGTTCTCATACGGTTTCCGCAGTCTCACAGCAAAATATTTTTTGACCACCTAGTGACATCTAATGTGGATGAATTGAAGTTAGTAGGTTATAGGAAACAACTATAAAGAGTATATGTACATTTCTCGCGGTTAACCAGTTGGGAAACGTCTGTGAAAAAACAAGGTGCGCGCACATGAGTCACTTACTTCATTTGCGGCACTGCACGGTTCGCGCAGTGAGAGAGTTAAGATGTAGCTCAAGACACCCTATAATTACGGTATACAATTTTTTTTTCATATAATAACGGATAGATTGAGCTTTATTGATTTTTTACGAAAATTCGACAAAAATTATATATCATTAAACGATAAACTCTATAGCTAAGGCTACTGCCAAGCATCAGAGAAAGGGTCTATTTGAAATGAATTTTCTGGAAATATTTCAGCAAAATGAAGGACAATGACGGTTGATACTAAGACTTCAGGGTTTGTAAAACATCCTTCTTGAGACATTTTATTTCCATAGCCCGTATTAGATTAAAGTTATTTGCCTAAATGTTGCCAATTTTGACATTTTAAATCGCCACTTTGACGTTTTGAGGAAAACCTCAATTTATTTTTGTTTAAATGCCTATAACTTTTTTGTCTTTTGACCTACATAGCTAAATTTTGGTAGGTAACTTACTTATAAGGATATAAACCCGCGTACCAAATTTGTTGCCCGTACTTTGTTAATTCCAGAGATATAATTTTTTTCGAAAGAAAACACAAAATTTTCCGGGAAAACCTGGGCAGATTTTCCTGACTAACGAACTTATCCAAGCCATTTGCAAAAGGAATTTATTCACTAAATTTAATCAATCGGTGTGATACATATATATATATATATATATATATATATATATATATATATATATATATATATATATATATATATATATATATATATATAAATTTATTTGTCATGAGCTGATACAATGTTTCAGATGGACACGTCAATAAAATTATAAAAACATAAGAATCAATAAGTAAAATAATGTACAAAATATTCACACAAACACAAACAGTCACACACTATATCACCACGAAATAACAAATAAGACATCAAAAAGACTAAATATACGCGACATCACAACTATGATGACCTTAAGTGATTTTCGAACTCATCGACAGAATAAAAACACTGCGAATACAGATACTGCTTAAGATCTCTCTCAAATTGCGCCACGGTACGACAATCCCTAATGTGACTAGGCAGCAGATTAAAATAATAAGAACCCGCATACAACGGCGATTTTTTATAGAATGAATTATTAGGTTTATTCAGATATATATTATCTCTAAAGCAAATGTTATAGCTATGTAAATTGTAATTGTGTGACAAATTATTTCTCTTCTTAAATACATAACACATTAGCTTCAGTAAATAAACCCCAACAACTGTCAGAATTTTATTATTTTTGAAAACCTCCCTACAACATTCCCGAATCTCAAAGTTAAAAATCAGGCGCATAATGCGTTTTTGATGTAGGAGAACCCTAGCTGCATCCGTCGCCTGACCTCACGGCACTATGTTATAATTTATAGCTGAGTGGGCAAGAGCGTAGTACGCAGTCAACAGGCCATCTAAATTAAGGTAGGACTTTAAAGTCTTTAGAATGTAAAAACATCTGTTCAACCTTGAGCAAACTGCATCAACATTAGTGGACCAGGAGAAAACTCTGTCAAGTACTGTTCACAGAAATGATGTGGAGGCAACAGAAGTTAAAGAGCTGCCATTGAAGTTAACACTGATGTCAACACGCGGACTTGACTTAGTTTGGAAATGCAGCAATTGCGTCTTGTCATAGTTAATAATCATATTGTTTTTTGTACAGCAGCTGCTGAATTCATTTAAAACGTTATTAATTTTTTTATAGAGAGATGGAAGATTTGAGGCCGAGACTAAAATTAACGTATCATCAGCGTACATGAATACCAATCCATTTGATATATGTTTTGGCAAGTCGTTAACATAAAGCAGGAACAGCAGCGGGCCTAAAATGCTTCCATGTGGGGCGCCAGTGTTTATGACTTTTGAGTCTGATAAGGCATCGCCCATTCTAACAACAAGTTTTCTGTTAGACAGAAATGACCGAATCCAGTTGTTCAAATTCCCTCTAATTCCCATATAATGAAGTTTGTCACAAACAAAGCCAGAATTTATCGTGTCGAACGCACGGGACAGATCAAAAAATAACCCCACCGTGTATTCCTTCAAATCCATCCTTTCCAGTGTCGCCTGCACAAAATCAGTCACCGCTGATTCCGCGAAGAGCCCCTTACGGAAACCGTACTGGCGGTTCGAGATTAAGTTGTTTCCGTCCAAGTATTCTTGCATTCTTTGCGAAACTATTTTTTCGAATATTTTGGAGAAAATACTTAGCAACGCAATAGGCCTATGATTCTCGATGTTGTTTTTATCTCCCCCTTTATGCAGAGATATGATAGCAGCAATTTTCAATCGTGTGGGAAATTCACCCCGAAGCAACGACAGGTTAATCACTTTAGTTAGAGGCATCAGTAATTCATCACACAACTTAAAAATAAACGATGGAATGCCATCCAGCCCAGCCGATTTTTTATTTTTTAAGCCCAGAATAATATTTCTAACTTCATCCTCAGTAACTGGACGTGCAAACATTGATGACTGGGGACAATTAACCGACACAGTACAACGATCCGAAAGGCCATTTTGGAAATGACTGTTTAACTTAGAAGCAACGGCAGTAGAAAAATAATCCGCAAACATATTAGCCACAACTGTGGGGTCATTTATTTCAACACCGTCATGGGTGAGGGAAACTTCAGATAACTTAGGTTTTTTATTTCTTACTAAATTTACTAAATTCCACAGCACTTTAGGCTTATTATCCGAATTAGACACCAATTGTGAAAAATAGTTTCGCTTTTCATCATTTATTAATTTGTTCAGTCTTATACTACTGATCTTATAGTAATCCCTGAGCTCTTCGCTGCTATATTTTTCACGTAATATATTAAGATCTTTAAGGTTCGCAGTTTGAACTCTGACATTGACGCTTGGACGATATCGTAGGCCCGTGTTACTCCTAGTTTTTGCCTTTTTAACGGGAAAGGCTGCATCAAACGCAAATTTAAAATGTTCCCAGAATACCTCAAATACGTCATCCACCGAAGTGTGTTCGCAGAAACCATCGTCATCAAAAATATTTATATTAGTAAGTAGCCTTTTGAACTGTTGATATATATATATATATATATATATATATATATATATATATATATATATATATATATATATATATATATATATATATATATATATATATATATATATATATATATATATATATATATATATATATATATATATATATATATATATATATATATATATATATATATATAAACATATAAAAATTGAAACTGACCCCGGATATGTGTTCTGGGGGGCCTAATTAGCGCTCATTCGAAGAAATTTTTTCAAAATTCAAAAGTTGGGATCTCCTTATTAGTAAATTTTTTTAAAAGAAAATTCACTAAAATCCAAAAATAATCTGTACTTTTAAATAAGAATAAAAATATACCTTTTAAGAGTGGTACTAGTAGACATTAGAACATCCAACCAAGTCTTACTTGTTATAACCTCATGTTCGTCTAATCCTCCAAAGTAATTCGAAGCATTCTCGAACAATATACTATAGATACATCCAAGAGTGCCACCTAATGAAGATTCAAAAAATCGACTCAAAGTTTCAAACAAGCTTGCTGGATATTCAAGTATAAGCTTATATTCTACAATTTTACGTGTGATGAGTTCGCAAGCTGTTCTTAGTCTAGTTCCAGTGTCACCATCACCTCGTTCAGAATCAATAGTGTTAATCTGTTTTTCACAAGATACCAGTGCCTCACAGGCAAACTGCAGTGCCACTCGTAGAATATTGACCTGACGACCAGGGAGTTTAGGCCCTCGAGCTTGTGGGACATATTTATCTAACCTTCTGGATAATCTGCCTGGAATAATGTTCTCCAATGTCAAGTCCGTTGATTGATTTACCCCAATCCATGCTAAAACACAATTCGTTGTTTTGGTAATATAATTACAGTAGTAACTGAAAATGCGTTTATTGTAAATTGTCTATTTAAATAAAATTGAAAACAAATAAATATAGCAATATCTTCCAATGATATGGTAGTAGAATTTACTGTGTGATCACCAAATCATGACACGATAATTGCTAATTCTCAGATCGCAAAATAATTATATTCGAAGCTCACCATTGGGATCTCGGAAACGGTGAGAGATACGAAGTCGGTTAGACTGGAGCAAAGTTGCCTATTTCTGCCCTTAATAAACTGGCGAAAGAAAATTTGAGTTACCCACTTTAGTTCCTGAGTTATTTCGAAAAAACAATTTTTTTTTTGTTTTTTCTTCCCTCTGCCATAACTTTTTTATTACTCGTCGTATGCAGATGCGGTTTTTACTTCTTCAGAGCACTGATTCATCTAGAATATTACTAGGATATCAAATTTGCTGTGCAACGTTTCGGTTTTTCTAGAACAACTTCAACTTTCTTTTTTTTTTCATATGGACGCCATATTGGTTTTTGAGTTCGTTAGATAGGTCTTCCTGCGCTGATTTCATTGATGTACAACTTAATAGCTTTGCATTCAGAAATGGCGGAGATATTGCTGAAATTCGTAATATTCGTCTGAAAAACACATTAGCTGTGTAACAATTTCTGTTCGAATTTAAAGCATGAAGAACATGAAATTTAGAATGGCATACAAAAACTGAAGCAAACTTAAAATAATGGTTCTAGTACCTATTCTATTTTATAACAGATTAAATCACCGTTCCTTTCTATGCATAAATTGATTCGCCGGTTGAGATTGCCAACAGCCATCTTTATGCATCTTCATTTAAGATTTCTGAAAGCGTTGATTACTTTATTTCTCAAATCTTCCAGAGATACAATTGAGTCTCTGTAAATTATATTTTTAAGGTGTCCCCATAGAAAGTCTTTCAAGCCGAAATGTACGCCATCCTGCACTGTGTGCGGGAGAACAAGAGGAGGAGCTACACCTCATAGCCACAGATAGCCCTTAAGGCCCTATGTTGCCCACGGGTAAATTCCTGGCTGGTGAGTGAGTGCCGAGACGAGACGAGCGACCTGGCTGGGCAGAATGAGGTCACCCTCATCTGGGTGCCGGGTCACTCGGGGGTCAAAGGCAATGAAGAAGCTGACAGTCTCGCGAAGAGAGGGTCAGCAGAACTATTTATGCGACCAGAACCGGCTCTGCATGTGACAAAGAGCACTGCCAGGGGAGCCATTAAGTCCTGGGTCAGAAACCAACACAAGGTGTACTGGGGAGATTGTCCAGGGCTCAGACATGGGAAGTCAATAATTGAAGAACCCAGTTCAAAGAGAACTATGGAGCTGCTAAATCTTAGCAGAGGACAGCTCAGAAACATAACAGGTCCCTTGGCGGGACACATGGCCGTCAAGAAACACCTGCATATAATGGGGCGGTTCAAGGAGGACCTCATATGCAGACTTTGCAGCAAGGGGGAGGAATCAGCCCAGCACATCTTGCGCGAGTGTAAAACTCTGGACGGCAAAAGCTAACTGATCTACGGTCAGTCTAGACCGGAGACAGAGCATTATAAAAGTTCACCCTACCAATCGCTGTGCAGACTAGTTCAAGGCACAGTGATTTTGGAGTGGGTGGAGTAAAAAGACTAAGGTCATGCAAAATAAACCAAAGGTTGCAGTGCTATTGGGGCGGCGAGGCCGTGGACGAGCCCTGACGAGAAAAAAAAATCTCGTAAAAACCGGATCTCGTTATATCAGAACCAAGAAATAACCCCAAAAAATATAAGTATGTACATACCTATATGTAATTGTACATCGGGACTACTCCTCTATGAATCTTTCTGCAGTACAGCTCTGGTATTGAGCGACAGAAAAACTAATCTGATGTTCTTCAAACTTGACAACTGTAGATGTGTCACACCACAAGCAAACTTTTTCAATTCTTTCTTTCCTATTCTCTATCCCATTCTTCTACTTCAAAAGCCACACAAATATACAGTTGTAACGAACGTTTATTTCAAGTGGAAGAACCCATAAATATATTCTCTTGTCCTGTGTACAGTAAAACTTATTACCCATTAATGTCATATCTCAATCAAAAAACATGTGTGTCTAGTCCTAGTGTGTCGGAGTGGTCATATTTTTTTAGATAGAGACACAACGAAATTCGCAGAAAGGCATCGCCCTCTTGTTTATTTTTGCATATCTGCGTATCCCAATAAAAATGTGAACGGGTCAGAACTAAAGCTGTCTCATTAAATTAGGTTAAGTTACGTTAGGTTTGTTTGTGAGTGGGCCATACCGGTCCCTCCACAGCGACCATAAGATCTATTGTCGCTTATGCCTAATAGTCTATATTTTGCCCAACAAAGCCAGCCTCCTGCAGAAGTCGATAATCTTCGTGGGCGAAAGTTGATCCAGATCCTACGGAGCAAGCTTTATTTTGCCAAAGAGCAGGTATCTAGTACTGTCCACTGCCGGACAGGAACACAGTACGTGCTCTGCTGTCTCGTCACTCTCCATACACAGCTGGCACTCGGTCTCCTGACCGACCCCAATACGGTGTATGTGGTGACGCAAGTGGCTGTGTCCTGTATACAGGCCGACTAGAGTACTCAGTTGTTGTCTGTTTAACTCTAGAAGTTTTTTAGCCCTTGACTCAGACAGGCCATTTATCAAGGCCTTAGAGTGAGCTAATCCTGGAAGATTTTGCCAATATTGGATTGTCATTCTTTCTGTCCAGGTCTTTAAGGTGCGTTTTGCTGTGCATGATGTTATCCCCAGCACCGGTTCTGGTCCGACAAAGTCTCTCTGAGCACCACTCCTGGCAAGCGCGTCGGCCGCAACATTGCCATCATGGTCCGAGTGACCCGGTATCCAGACCAGCGACACCTCTACAGCTGCTTAGTTCGTTAAGAGCAGATTTACAACTCCATACCGTTTTTGAATTACACCGGTAGGAACCAAGAGCCTTTATTGCAGCTTGGCTGTCTGCATATATCTTTATCGATTTGTGTGTGCACTGGTTTTTTATACTTTCCCTTCCACACATCTCGATCGCATACACTTCTGCCTAGTGTATGGTTGCGTACTTGCCGAGGCTAGCTGATAGTCTAGCATCGGTGCTGCCCCCATATGCGCCGGCTCCTACTCCTATATTGGTTTTGGAGCATTCAGAGTACCAGAAGAGATCGGCTCTCAAAAGGGTCGTTTCATTTCGTTCCCAGTCCTCCCTTTCCGGGAGGACGATCTTGAAAGACAGATATCTACTGATCTTTGTAGGCACCAAGTCTGAGACCATTCCCAGAATCCCGTGACCCTCAATGTCATCGAGGAGTCCGGACCCTCCCAGACTGATTTCCTTCGGCATACTGTCAGCCGTTTGTTTTAGTCTGTACGTTGTCCACCTTGCCACCCTCTCCAACCATATGTGAAGAGGTGGAATATTAAGGAGGAACTCCAGAGCGGCTGATGGTGCGGTGCTTATCGCTCCCGTTATCATC
This sequence comes from Tillus elongatus, assembly GCA_964006375.1. Taxonomy (NCBI): domain Eukaryota; kingdom Metazoa; phylum Arthropoda; class Insecta; order Coleoptera; family Cleridae; genus Tillus; species Tillus elongatus. Next base: position 107,503,688 of record OZ023268.1, on the reverse strand, counting down.
AGACAAGCTTGTCTCTGTAGATGAGCCAGTTTGGCCCTCGCGCTACCACGAAGTGCCTTAGGCCACCAAACTATGGCTCCATATGTTATCATTGGTCTGATAACCACTACATAGAGCCAGTACATCTGTTGGGGGTTTGTTCCCCAGTTGTTTCCACAGATTCTCCGGCATGTCCACAGGGACAGTTTAGCCTTGCGGATTACATTCTCTAACTGTATGTCCCAATTGAGCTTCTTATCTAGGGTAACCCCTAGATATTTTGCTTGTTCCGAAAAGGGAATCGTTTCCCCCATAATAATAGCTGGTTTTAATTTGTCATTAAATTAGAGAAACATTTTAGTATTGTCTCTTATGCAAGTCCATTCAAATCTACAAAATTTGCTCGTTAAATGAGAAGTTTGTTAAATCTGCCAGTTGTAAAACCCAGATCCCAATATATATATATATATATATATATATATATATATATATATATATATATATATATATATATATATATATATATATATATATATATATATTTCCCCCATGTGCCCATCCACAAATCTGCTCTAAGTGCACTGCAGCCTTAAAAGGCTTTTTGCGCTTGCCCTTATTTACAATCCACTTCACAAGACAGCGCGGAATACAATACCCTGTACTAATTTGGGTAAACTTGAATATAAGGTACAGAGAACAGTGACAGTTACAAAATACAAATTTCAACCGTTTTACTTGCATGGTTGCCAAATTCATTTACTCCAATTTATTTATGTTCTTTGTTCATCGCATTCGTTTCTCTCCGCTTATAAAATGATTCTCTTGATATAGCGCAGCCGTTTTAATTTTTTTAATTTATTGGATGTTTCTTTTCAGTTAGCGTTTGTTGTGCATTCCTGTTACAACTTCAATAGTTCTTTGTGAACAGCATTTTTACCAATCCTAATGGGTTCAGTTATTGCCTTGAAATGCATTGATTGTTGTAAATTGCACTGGTGCCTTAGCTTCCCACGGACCTTGCAGAACATCACTTGGCTTAATTTAAATGTTGGGGGGAAGAGAAAACCATGAGGTAATTAAACCTGGCATACATCAGGGTTGAGCATAACGTGTACATTACCTCATGGATTTCTTCCCCCCAGCGTTTTGGTTAAACAAACTAATGGTCAGGGCAGGTCAGTTGGGGACGGGTTCTGCTTAGCTGAAATGCTAATGCATTTTACAATTAATGCATTTCAAGGCAATAACTTAATCTATTACGATTGGCAAAAATTTAGTATTATTATTATTTACTAATATTTTCATTGAATTAAAATGAAGTAAGTATTCAATATAAATCCTAGACTGTACATTACGTTTTACTTTGTAATCTAATTCAGAGTTAAAATTTTAGATCTGGCAACACTGTGACATTTCTTGTGTTGACATTTCTTGTGTTGTGACGTCATTTGCAACATGGCACATTTTATCCATGATACAAATAACGAGAGGTATGATATTCCGACTGCCAATTTTTAGACCTGTCACGCGCATGGTGTCAAGTGGTGAGTCCAATGCAACAATAAGATGCTGTCGTACAGTGGGGTTTGACGTTTCATCACAACCTCTTAACAAATTACGTATTTTACTAATATTTAAGTGCATACAGTTGGAAGTAATAAAAATAAAAAAGGTTAAAATTAGTGCTGTGATCTATATTATTTGAAAAAAACAATATAGGCGTAACTTCAACCGCATTAAACTGACGTATAGAAACTTTTTGATTGCGAATGACTTTGTTTTAAGTGTGTAGTTGGACTTCTATAACGTTACTCACCGCGTGACGTCAGATGAGGGGGCGGGGCATATGCGCAATATCATATCTCTTCTAAGTCATTATATCATGCATTTTATCTGTACCTTATATTCAACGTTTACCCTAATTTGTATAGGTTTTTCCAATGCAAGTATATAACTTTTAAAGATATGTCAAAAAATTAAAGGTATAGGTATTCATGGATTTTAAACACACCAAAGAAATAAGAAATTTCTGAGTGGTCTAACACAGCTGGTTTGCTGTATTAAATGTGAATAATCTAAAGAAAAGGTAAACCTATTTACCTGATGCCCCTGTTGGAGTATCTAAATATTCAATCAGTTTTTGATCTTTGATTCCCAAGATCGTAAAAATGAGTCCTGCAATTGTGGGCGACGAAAAGAAATTCCCTACATATAACCTGGCAATTTGCACTTCAACTATTTTAAATGCAGACAACACCTCCTTTACAAAAATCGATTCTTCTATTTTTGACAGTCCATTAAGATTATTTATCATAACCACAACAGGCAATGATTCTTCTGCTTTACAGGTTTCTTTATAGATACTTAAACATTCCATAACAATCACACCTGCTGCATTTTCTGATGAAGACAATTTCAATTTCTTTATACCAGGCTCTTGATTCAAGCCTTTGCCAATTTCAATATCACTTTCATTAGATGCTTTTCTACAAACACATTGATCAGTTGCTCTTTTCAGACTCTTCAAGGCAACTGATATGCTACACAAACATGTTTGCGCTTTCGTACATTCAACAACTATTTCCCCTAAGCTTAGTCCTGATTCAGCCATGGCCGCTGCCAGTTTTATCATTAATAGAACACCTGTCAGTCCTCTTTTTCTGGCTTTTGAATATTCATTATTATTAAAATCATCAGCAACGATTAAAATCTTAACTTTTAATTTTTCTTTTAATGCCTTTTCTTTTGCTAACCCAAAATTCAATGCTGTACCACTATCTCCTTGCACGATGATCAGTATACCACTATCATGATCATAAGAAAGTTCTCTGAGGGTTCTTAGGATAACTTTGGAGTTGGGCGACTGAGAGACATTACCTATAAATTTTAATAAACAGCTTAGTGTTAGTCAAGTCTCTTAAGAAATTTCAGGAGCACCTTGTATCGCTGCTGTCAGCATTCCTCTTCCAACAAATCCTGCATAGGCTGGTTCGTTGCCTGCACCGCCACCAGAAATTATTCGCACATGTTGTACTTCCTTGTAGTCTTTACGTACAATAACGTTTCCATAATCAAACAGGGCAACATCCTGATTATATCCTGTAAACCCTATTAATGAATCAGTTATGTCAGTTGATTGGTTGGGTAAAGTCGTCCCTCCAGCTTCCATAATAATAAAAGAAATTAAAAACTGTTTAGTTTAATCACAAAAATAAAAACACAAAAAGTTTTCGTTTTCGACAAACAAAAACAAAATAACAACAAAACGTTGAGGTTATGGAATTATGATGGTAGTTATCAACTTTGACTATATATCGTAGATAGATAGTCAAAGGTTATCAATTTATTAATAACATAGTAGAGATATTACGTCTATGGGTAGTTATGGTTATGGATTATGGACATGGACATTTAAATTCCAACTCTCTTTTGCTCCTTACTCCATGATACATTTCTTTTACTTTTTGTTTCACGTCTAAACTCTATGTTCCTTTAGATTATGAATTCATAATTTAAGGGTAAGTTCATATGGACACAAATTTCTAACCCGAATCATATGGTTTAATTTTAAATTGCGCCTACATGAACCTAGCTTTAAAAGTGTTAGTGGAATCTCCGACTCTGAGAAAAGAAACAAACCGTTGTCAGTCTACCATTTGAACTGCGAATCACGAGGTTTTAATAGCATTTTAAAAAAGCCAATTTCCAGCTGACTTTTTATATAAAAAAATACTTTAAAAAATTTAGTAGGTAACCCAAAGGATAAAGATAAAACCATAGAAGTGTCGGGAATCTATGAAATTGTTGTAAGGACTGTGAACTTAAATATGTTGGGCAAACTAAAAAACTATTGAAACTGGATTGAAACAACATTTAGCACTGAGATATGCCACGATTGATAAATCATGTTTGGTCCGCATATCTGGGATAATAATCATCATGTAGAATGTAGATAAAGAAAATCTCAGATTAATAAAAAATGTCAGGCAGTGGCGACAGCATTAGATGCTTACGAAAGTATATAACTATATCGTTAGAAATTTGAATAAAAATGTTCCGAGGAATAGAATAGGTCCGGTTATGTGTAGAGTATTGTTAGAACTGTTATCTTAATAATCAGTGTTTCCTTCTCACAACGAATATTTGATAACGACACACAGTTTTAAAAAAGCAGATAATGCAATTTTAATTATACAGGGATTTAAGATTCAACAGTGGGGATCTGTAGGCGTATACCCTCGTAGAGGACGCTGTTCACAACTGCTTGGCAACTAACATATAAATAGTAGTTCTAGTTTTTATTCGCTTAGTTTATTCATTTCTCTGATGATGCTAACTTTGTTAGCGAAACGATCGTCAGGTGTAAAAACTGTATTGTGATGAACTGGGTTCTCTAAATTGTACTTATCTTCACCCACTGTTTTAACCAACTCATTTGCCAGCAATACTAATACCTACATTTGCGTTTTAAATAAGATAGATCGACTTTTCTATGGATAATACCTTAGATTATGAAATTATGAAACCAGACAAGACTACTACAAATCAAAAGAGTCAAAGAGCTGTCACTCTGTCACCTGTCAGCATCACATCAGAAGTCACGTCAACCGTCAACGCAAAACTAATGAATCTCAAAACCAATCCACAACCCGCATTTTTTTAGTAAGGTGAACGTGAAAGAGCGACAACTGTAAAGCACAGGTATTGTGTAAAGGTTTCACCGTATTTAACATTTAACACAAGGGCTGTTTAATTGACATATAGTTACTGTCATCTATAGATAATTATCATTTAGAAGATGAGTACAATATTAGAAAAAATCGCGGCCATTGAAGCCGAAGTAAGTAATTCATTTTCTTCATTATTACACGTTTCCTAACCTAATTTACCTTTACATCTAGATGGCAAGAACACAAAAGAACAAGGCAACCGCGGGGCATTTAGGATTATTGAAGGCTCGCTTAGCGAAATTGAGGAGAGAATTGATTACTCCAAAGGGTGGCGGTGGTGGTACTGGTGAAGGTTTCGATGTAGCAAAGACTGGAGATGCAAGAGTTGGGTTCGTAGGGTTCCCATCTGTGGGGAAGTCCACGTTACTTAGTAATTTAGCTGGGGTTTATTCTGAAGTAGCAGCTTATGAGTTCACAACGTTGACGACTGTACCAGGCTGTATCAAATATAAGGGGGCAAAAATTCAGGTAGTTACATTTACATTACTGTTTGTTATGGATTATCTGCTCAGTGAGCGACAAGCTTATTATGGAATGATGCTTATGTTATAGTTGTTGGATTTGCCTGGAATCATTGAAGGTGCTAAAGATGGAAAAGGTCGTGGTAGACAAGTCATAGCTGTTGCAAGAACTTGCAGTTTGATCTTTCTATGTTTAGATGTATTAAAACCTCTACATCACAAAAAGCTCATAGAACATGAATTAGAAGGCTTTGGTTTACGACTTAACAAACAACCACCTAATATATATTTTAAGAAAAAAGATAAAGGAGGAATTAACCTGAATTGCATGGTAGGGATGATTCAGTTTTGAATTAATTTAAGAAAACTTTAATGTAAAAATTTCCCACTGAGCAAGGTAATATTGCATTAACATTGCAGAATCTTTTCCAAAGCAAGTGTAAGTTTGATAGATTACTTACAGAAAGCCTCTTGCAAGTTTGTTGCAAATGGCAAATCTTCCCCCCAGTGATTTTACATATGTAAGTGTTTCTTTTGTAACTTTACTGCAAGTTTACTGTAGTGACCTGTTACAAACTTTCTTTATACTTACAAATGTTACCTTACAGCAAGCTTCAATTTTAAAAGGGCCTAGCAAAGTTGTAAAATTTAAACTTACATTTGCAGCTTATCTGCAGTTGTATATATTATATATACAGTGCAAGTTTGTAACGTGGGATAATTCCAATTAAGCTACTTCAGCTTTTTTTCAAAAATGCTCGGAGTCAGATAATACTCAGTTACAATCTTTTCAAAAATGTATTATACAATTTGTGTCAAATGTCATTGATAATTTTTGTAAATGACAACCTTAGCTTTTTGTTGACTATTTTTAAAGTACACATCAAGCGATACAAAACCACCAAATTTTTATTATAAATCTTGAGTTGACAGCACGAAAAAAATGGTGTCGTTTATCAATGAATAAAATATTTAAATCTCCTGGTTTTCTACAACTTCACATGTAAGAACTTTTAAAAAGTGTCAACAAAAACGTCGGGTTGATTTAAAGAAATTATCAATGAAGTTATTTTTCAAATTTGGTACATACTGTATAGCTTCTCTAAAAGACTGCAACTTGAAATACTAACGAATGTGTCCAAGCATTAAAAAAAAAAAGAAACTGTATTTGATTAACTGAATTTATTCCAAGTTACAAACTAATACTGAATATAGGTACAGGTGTATTTATACATAATATATTTCTTGTAAAACTGTAAAAAAAAACGACAAGACAATGTTAATTAGAATAAAATCTTTATTACATAAAAAAAATTAAAGACTTACAACACATTTCATTTCTACTGATAGATAGATACACTTTATTGACCATTAAATGTACATGGTAAGTCACTGTCTTTATAAGTACTGACTATAGTTACTACATAGAAATAGTTAAGACATATAGCAGTGTCCATGTTTAGCCTAAAATGCAGTTCTAGTCAAAACTCGGCAAAATAGATAACTTGAACTCGTGATATCGTTATTAATTGACCGGTTTAAAACATTCTTTTTTCTAAATGAATATCAATTACTTGTTTTTGATATTGTTTTACTAAATAACTCTTAGTCTTCTAGGAAAATGTGTGAAACACCAATAACAAAAACGAAGTAGCATTACTTATTTTGAGAGGCGAGAATTTTTTTTAGCTTCTAAAATATGTGGTAACATATGTGACATAAAATAAAGTCAACATATCAAATATTATTGTGAAAAAAGAAATATCTAAAAAGGTGCATTCATTTCGATTTTAGAGAAAGTTTAATTAAGCAAACGTAAGAATATGCAATGGATAAATCAAGCGCAGGGAAATTAATACAACTTCAATGCGAAAATAGCTTAAATATGGCGACAGTCTCTGAAAGTATTCACACATATGTCTTAACTATCCCTAATGAGTAAGTATAGTACCGTCAATGTCTGTGTACATTCAGAAACATTGAGTTAAAGTAAAGCAAAATTATGACTACAATGAATTACATATATATAAAAAAAGTCTGTGGCTAGTGGAACTTGCCTTCCAAAACTTTTGCCTAACGCACTCATACACACAGACACATACACTACAAAGAATGAATACAAGTAGTATGTAACACTATACACATTAGTTTAGAGCACCAATAAATTCCTTCACCTTGGTTTTTGTTTTATAACATCCACTAGTGCCTACTGCAATCTTGTTAGTGGGAGCATCTTAATAACATTAGGTAGAAAATTGAGGAATTTGATTCCCAAGTAATCAAACATCTGCTTTGTTTTCTCCTTTTTGTGCAACTGTATTTTTTATTCATGCCTGCACCTGGTATTGATGTTGCGAGCTTCACCATTCACTGGATATTTTGAATACATAAAAGAAGAAGAATATGGCTGGAAGGGTACCTAAGTATCCCATTGGCCTCGAACACATCAGGGCAGCTTTTTCTTGGACCTACACACACAATGACCTTATTGCCCTTTTTTGCATGATAAACACATGTTCCGCTGTTGACGAGTTAACCCATATGAATGTTCCATACGATAGGATACTGTGACAATGTGCAAAATAAGCAATCCTGGCAACTGTGCTGTTCCTTATGATGTCGATTGCTCTGGCTAAGCCTCATTCTCAGTCATATTTAACGTTTTAAAATGAATTGGTCTGACCAGGTAAGACATCTCCAGGCTGCTTCTAAGGACATAACAAAATTCGCATTTAGCAATTTAGGTTTTATTTTTTGTTGAGTATATTTCATAAAAAGAAACAAAAATATAAATGCAGCCATTTTAGAATAATTCACCAATAGCGACATACCAAAATTTAATTATGCTACAGAAAAGTGACTAATTGTATTGAATTCACACATGTATTTAGTATATAGCTGTTTTAGGGATTCTTACCTGACATGTTTGTTGATATACTCCATGTTTCATTATCTACATTCCAGACAACGAATTACTTAATTACCCAAAATTAAAACAATTCAGGCTATAATAGGATTGTTCAATCTTTAAAACTTCCAGAAATAAATAGTCATAGATCAAACAACAGCTTATGATGATATCATAAATATAAACAACAATCCGCCATTAATCATTAATGCCGGGTGCATTGTCAGAGTCAGTTCGCTGTTGGCGTTGGTGTTGCTATGTTGCTATTAGACGACGATGACATACGATCGAACATACACGAACACGAAAACGGAGGGAATTCAAATAATAAATGTTTACAAATTAAAACAAACTTTCAGAAACATTACAATTGTAACTTTACGTGAGCTTACAAATGGAAAAAAAACAACAAGCCGGCAAAGGAGATATTTCATTTGAAAGTTATGTTAAAGTTTCAGTTGTAAGTTTACATTGGTTTTTTGGCTGCAAACATTTAGATATGTTGCAAACTTAACTTGCTTAATGGTAAATTACCTAACGTTGCGGTAACCATTTGTAAGTTACCATGCTTAGTGGGTTGTTTTAAGATTATAATATACTTAATATTTTGCTGTCACCTTTTATTTTTATTAATTTTAAATAGGTAACCCAGTCAGAACTGGATTCAGACACTGTCAAGTCCATTCTGTCTGAATACAAAATCCACAATGCTGACGTTACATTGAAATATGATGCAACTAGTGATGATTTAATTGATGTTATAGAAGGAAATCGGATTTATGTTCCTTGCATTTATATTTTAAATAAAATTGGTAAGTTGTTTTGTTTTCATCTGACTTATCAAATTTTTTTATCACCTCTTGTTACATTTTTTTATAGTCATGTCAAATAACAATGGCATAACATGCCCATGGTACATAAAATATTTTTACAACTATTAGATTTGTGGTTGTTGTTAACTGTTCTTTATACAAAACAGCACTTTAAGACAGTGGTATCCTGATTATTTTTTTGCAATAATGCTTATTATTATGGTCTATGTTTAAGATATTTTATATAGTCAAACCCAAAAGTGATGTCTTTTCACCCCTTTTGCATATATTTTAAATATTTTAAATGCTAATAAAAACACATAATCATCTGAAAATAAAAGGAAGTAAATTTTCTTTTTCCGATTTAACATTGACTTATCAACTGGAAATTTTGCACCCCCAACAACTTTACTGCCTTTGCATGTTCATTTTTCCCATTGATAGTAAGAATTTTGGTTTCTGATTCATTCAAACTGAATTTATTTGCTTCAAAGCAGAACCTCACATCTTTAACTGTTTTTTGCATCTTGCTCTTTAGTACCATCTCGGTCTTTTCTACCACTGCGAAAGAAGTGTCATCAGCATATAGGCAGATACCATCTGTGTCAACATTGTCTACCAAATCATTAATATACAAGATGAACATAACTGGTCCCAATACTGAACCCTGCGGTACCCCCAAACCAATGTTCATCAAACTCCATCTTACACGGTTCCATCCTACCACATGTGTTCTGTTTAAATATTCTTTAGTAAGATTATAACAGCACCCTTTTTTGAAAATTGCATTCTGAGAAGAAGCTAGTGTGCAAATAAAACCACTTAAACCAACTAATTGTAATAAATATTATTGTATACATATCACTTATTGCAGTAGGTTAAATTTAAATAAATGATAATTTTCAGATCAAATCAGCATAGAAGAACTAGATGTTATTTATAAGATACCACATTGTGTACCGATTTCTGCACATCATAGGTGGAACTTTGATGACCTGTTAGAGAAAATGTGGGAGTACCTCAAGCTAGTACGAATGTGAGTGTAAAATTATTGATAATATATTTTTGAAATAGTTTACAGTAAAAGTAGTGAAAGGTATAAGATTTTGTAATAATTTTATAATTTTATAGCTATACCAAACCCAAGGGTCAGCTGCCAGATTACAATTCTCCAATCGTCTTACATTCAGATCACACAAGTGTTGAAGATTTTTGTGACAAGTTACATAGAAGTATTGCTAAAGAATTTAAATAGTAAGTGTATTAAATTAATTTATCATTAGCTAAGTTTAGCTCCTATCAGTAACAGTACCAAAATTCATTGTGGATCAAAAAAATATCTCGAACACAAATTCTGACACATATATTACACAGAGTGTTTTGCATAAGAACCGAAACAGAACAGGGGCATGTAGGGAACCTAAATTATGGTGATTTGACCCAATTTACTACTATACTAAGTTATAGGTTTCAATTCATTGATTGTTGTTGCCCTTACTTGGTGAAAATGTCCATACTACATACAGACTTGGAGACTACTTCTCTGGCTTCACTGTTGGTTTTTGTAGGTGAAGGACGTAGCCAGCACGTGAGCTAACTGGAGCAAGTGACCCTTCGAATTCTGGAAGTTCTAGGATGTTCTTCAATGCTTCTGTGACTATAGTTTCGCTGCTTGACAGCATTTTCAGACAGATTAAAATTGAATTAGTACGAAATCATGACAACTACAAATAAATATCTGTTGCTATGTTATGATATGATGTTTTGATCAAAAAATTTTATCAAATTGAAAATAAAATGAAACACAGATGACAGATGAGGTTTTCAAAATGTCTATGTGATGTATGTCAATATTTAACATAAAAACTAGAACTAGCCTATAATAACTATGATAACAGTTACAACAATAAAATAACTAAACAATAACAGTATAAAAGTAGTCTCTATACAACGAAAATATCGACATACATCAACTGATTATTTTATTACAACTTTTTTGAAAGAATAGTTAAATTTATTTTTTTTGACATATTTAATTAGAAAGAAGAATTAAATGAATTTTTAAATTTTATTAATAACTTTTACACAAATATTAAGTTTACTTTAGAAGAAGAAGCTAACAGTTGTATAAATTTGTTAGACTTAACAATTAGAAAATAATTCATTTGACTTTTCAATATATAGGAAACCAACTTACACTGACACAACCATACCATACGATTCATGTCACCCTTTTTCACAAAAGCTGTCAGCCTACCATTCTATGATACATCGTGCATTTTCAATACCTATGCCACAAAAAAATTTTGAAAAAGAAATTTCAATAATTAAGCAAACAGCATTTAATAATGGCTACTCTGTTAAAATAATAGATAAAATAATAGAGAGAAAAGAATACAAATTAGCGATTAATTAAATTTATCCAAATATTAGAGACAAAGAAGACAACAGATACGTTTCAATAACTTATTTTGGAACCATTTCAGAAAACATTCCAAAAATTTTAAACACCTGTACAAATACAAAGGTAACTTTTAAATCTTACAACACGACACGTGATTTGTTATTTAACACGAAAGAAAATCTTGTTTCCTGACAAAAGCTGGAGTTTATAAATTGGCTTGTACACATTGTAATGCAATCTACATAGGTCAAACTTCTAGAAATTTTAACACCCGATACAAAGAACATATTTCTGCATTTAGAAATAACCACTCTGACAAATCTACATTTGCAAAACATATTATTGATATCGAACATAGATCTACAATAAATAACCGCATACAACCACAACATTTTTATAATGACAAACGTAAACTAGACTTTTTTGAAGCTTTAGAAGTCAAAAGGCACACACATGACAATAACTACCTTGTTTTAAACGAGCAAACTGATTTAATGAATTCCCCTTTCTTGGATATTCTTCTTTCTAATTAAATATGTCAAAGAAAATAAATTTAACTATTCTTTCAAAAAAGTTGTAATAAAATAATGAGTTGATGTATGTCGATGTTTTCGTTGTATAGAGACTACTTTTATACTGTTATTGTTTAGTTATTTTATTGTTGTAAATGTTATCATAGTTATTATAGGCTAGTTCTAGTTTTTATGTTAAATATTGACATACATCACATAGACATTTTAAAAACCTCATCTGTCATCTGTGTTTCATTTTATTTTCAATTTGATAAAATTTTTTGATCAAAACATCATATCATAACTTAGCAACAGATATTTATTTGTAGTTGTCATGATTTCGTACTAATTCAATTTTAATCTGTCTGAAAATGCTGTCAAGCAGCGAAACTATAGTCACAGAAGCATTGAAGAACATCCTAGAACTTCCAGAATTCGAAGGGCCACTTGCTCCAGTTAGCTCACACGCTGGCTACGTCCTTCACCTACAAAAATCAACAGTGAAGCCAGAGAAGTAGTCTCCAAGTCTGTATGTAGTATAGGTTTCAAATTCGGAAAAAAATTGTTTCTCAGTAATACATCAACTTAGAAAAATCAAATTTGGTATACGTTCTGAGTGTATAAGAGCATTATTGATGGTAAGTAGAGTTAAATGGAAGCATTTCGAAGGGTTAAATAGGGGTGATGCACCCTTAAATTGTTACAGAATTTTTTAACCTGTTGACAGATTTAAAAAATTAATATTTTATTTTATGGGGAATTTAATTCTAAAACTTCTTTACATGTGTTATTTTTCAAAAAACTTTGTTGTTTTCAAGAAAAACCGGAATAAGTAAAGACACAATATCAATGTTACTTAAGACAATCGGATTTTTTAACCTGATGGCAGATTTAGAAAATATCTCAGTAACAACCAAACTTAGGAAAATCAATTTCGGTACACGTTCTGAGCGTACCAAGGGCATTAATCGATGGTAAGTAGAGTTCAATCGAAGCATCTCAAAGAGTTGAATTGGGGTGATGCACCCTTAAAATGTGGCAGAATTTTTTAACCTGCTGGCAGATTTAAAAAATTATTATTTTATTTAGTGGAAAATTTATTTCTAAAACTTATACTTTTGTTATTATTAAAAAAACTTTGTTGTTTTAAAGAAAAAGCTGAATAACTAAAGACACAATGTCAATGTTACTTCAAATCATCAAATTTTTTAACCTGATGGCAGATTTAAAAAGTATGTCAGTGATACCTTCAATAGTTGCCTGCAAAGTTGTTATTTAATTTTTGGTCGTAATTGTTTGAAGGTATATAAAATCCAAAATGAGTAATCTACAAACACGAGCCCGCAGGGAAACAATTTTACAGTGAAAATCCCCGACCGCGAGGCAAGGCGGGGGGAGACGCCGGGCATACCACGGGACACGCTTGTATGGTTCACGGACGGATCCGGCGGGGAGCGTGGGACGGGGGTGAGCGTTTATTCGGAAGGACTGAGGGTAAGTCATAGTATTACCTTCGGAGCTCATGCAACAGTCTTTCAGGCCGAAATGTACGCCATCTTGTTCTGCTTGCGAGAGAACAAGAGGAGGGGCTACACCAACAAGCGGATCCTCATAGCCACAGACAGCCAGGCAGCACTTAAGGCCGTAAGTAGCTCACAGGTAAATTCCAGGCTGGTAAGTGAATGCCGAGACGAGACGAGCGACCTGGCAGGGCAGAATGAGGTCACCCTCATCTGGGTGCCGGATCACTGGGGGGTCAAAGGTAATGAAGAAGCTGACAGTCTCAAGAAGAGAGGGTCAGCAGAACCATTTATGGGACCAGAACCGGTTCTGGGCATGACAAAGAGCACTGCCAGGGGATCCATTAAGTCCTGGGTCAGAAACAAACACAAGGTGTACTGGGCAGACTGTCCAGGGCTCAGACATGGGAAGTCAGTTCAAAGAGAGCTATTTAGCTGCGAAATCTTAGCAGAGCACAGCTCAGGAACATAACAGTACTCTTGACGGGACACATGGCCGTCAAGAAACACCTGCAAAAAATGGGGCGGTTCGAGGGAGACCTGGCATGCAGACTGCGGCAAGGGGGAGGAATCAGCCCAGCACATCTTGTGGGAGTGTAAAGCACTGGACCGCAAAAGACAACTGAACAACTGATCTACGGACAGCCTAGACCGAAGACAGAGCAATATAAAACTTCACCCTACCAATTGCTGTGTAGACTAGTTCATGGCACAGTGAGTTTGGAATGGGTGGAGTAGAAAAGACAAAGGGCATGCACAATAAGCCAAAGGATGCTGTGCTATCGGGGCGGCAAAGCACAGACGAGCCCTAAGGGAGGAAAAAAAAAATCTACAGAACACTCTGCTGCCTGTCTTTCATAAAAACCGTTGGCAGTTTTAAGATAATATCAACACTTAGTCAAAAAATATTTCACTCAATTATTTAGATTTTGTACAAGATATATTTTTTAGATCTAAAAGGATTAGTAATAATTTCTCCTTTTCTTTTAGTGCACTTGTTTGGGGATCATCGGTAAAACATCAGCCCCAGAAAGTCGGATTGGAGCATGTGCTCTGTGATGAAGATGTGGTCCAGATAGTCAAGAAGGTGTGAAGTTATCTTTTGGTGGATTCACATGCTGTCGACAGTGATGAGACTCTGCCTCTTGATGATAAGTTTGTTGCATTATATTGCGTGTTGGCTCTAACAGGGATGATTGGAAAATTGATTAATTTTAAGAATAAACTTATATTAGTAATTAAAATGTTTTTTATTTCATACATTAGATTGTAGATTGATGAGTCATATACAGTGGCGGATTTGCCCTAAGGCCCAGTAGGCCCGGGCCTAGGGCGACCAGGTATTAGGGGCGGCCAATAAAGTAAATTCATTATATAATCTATATGATAGGTGCTGAGAAAGGGGCGGCTGGTACTTACTACATGGCCTGGGGCCTAGGGTGGCCAAGACTGCAAATCTGCCACTGGTCATATAGGTCTTGTGCCTCTTAGCACTGCGACCCTAAGGGGTCTTTTGTGCATGACTAGTTTCTAATAGTTGCACAAAATGTTCAGACTTTTCTATATATATTTTTTTGGGCTATGTTACCTATTTCCTGGGGTATTAGAGTCGACCCTCCAAGGTATTTGAGCCTTTTGCAGAACTGAGCCATGCAGTCGCATAGTAAGCGTTCTCTTGTTTCTGATGCTTCAGTGCAGGTAGGTATAGTAGACGGCTTCTGGTGCCACCACCCGCCTGCGAGCTGACTTGGCCGTTCCACCACCCGCCTCCGAGCTGACTTGACTGTTCCACCACCTAACGGCGTGCTAACCCGACGGTTTCACCGCCACCGAGCTAACCTGAGGTGGTGGAGAGGGTCTGAGATGACGTAATCCAAGATCGCGAAAATTCTAAACTAACCACATTCAAAAGCTACACCACCTAGCAAACCCAGAGGTTAGAGATTTCTAACCTGAGACGACGTAATCCAGGATGGCGACCCTTAGCGCGAAAATTCAAAAAAGCTAAAATTGTAACCGAGATTTGATCTGACCTGTCAAAATAAAAGGATTCACCATTTTGATTTAATATGTCATGTAGATTAGATTAGATTTTATTGTGAGTGGGCTATTCCAGTCCCTCTACCGCGACCTTAGGTCTATTGTGGCTCACGACTAATTATTTAGATTTCACCCATCAATTCCAGCTCCCTGAGGGAGTCGATCTTTTCTTGAGGGTGAAAGTTTGTTTGGCAGGTGTACTGCCATCTGAGTGAAGTCGCTTGCCCGTTTCGAAGCTCAAAGAGAGATAACCTCTCTCTGAGTTCGTCTGGGCCCGACATCCATCAGTGTTTGCCTCGAGGCGGTATCATGAAGTCCCGTTCTCGAGCAGCATCCAATCTCCAGTTTTAATCCACCCCTAGAGATAACAGCTCCCCTCAGGCTCGTCTAAACCTGACACCTAACAGTGTTAGACTCAAGGCAACATCCCACAGAGTCCCGCTCCCGAGCATCACTCCAGCGAGGCCGTCCGTCCGTTTCGTAGCACACAGTATGGGCTCCAAACTCCGGGTGTCTACCACTCATCAGAGATCAGAGCCTCCCGGGACGTCTGGACACACGACACGCCAGGGCTCAATCCAGGGCGGTATCATCTGGAACCCCGCTCCCCGAGTAACAACCAAGCGAGGCCAACTGTCAGTCTCTGAGGCCACAGTGGAGGCGTCAAACTCTGTGTGCATATCACTCCCCAGAGATATCCGCCTCCCCCTAGCCTCACCTGCACCAGACCCCCGCCAGTGTTTCATTGACTCGAGACGGTATCATAAAGTCCCGCCCTTGAGCAGCATCCAGGCGGGGTCATTAGCCTGTATCGATACTCACAAAGTAGGCGCAAGTCTCCAGGTGCAATCCACTCCTAGAGACCCCAGCCACCTCTGGGTTAGTCCAGGCTTAACACCCGCCAGAGTTAGCTTGAATTTCACCCAACAAATCGAGCTTCTGTCAGGAGACGACACCTGCGAGGTGAAACTTTGTTTGACAGATGTACTACCATCTGAGCGAAGTCACTTGCCCGTCTCAAAGCTCAAAGAGAGATAACCTCTCTCCGAGTTCGTCTGGACCAGACATCCGTCAGTGTTTGACTCGAGGCGATATCATGAAGTCCTGCATCCGAGCAGCATCCAAGTGAGGTCGTTTGTCCGTTTTGAAGCTCACAGAAGAGGCCTCAACCCTTAGTTGTATTCCACCCCTAAAGATCTCAGCTCTCCTCCGGGTTCGTCTAGACCCGACACCCACCAGTGCTAGACTCAAGGCGACATCTCATCGAGCCCCGCTCCTGAGCATCGCACAAGCGAGGCTGTCCGTCCGTTCCGAAGCACACAGTGGGGGCCTCAAGCTCCGGGTGTTTACCACTCATCAGAGTTGTCAACCCCCTCCGGGTCGTCTAGACACACGACACCCGCCAGCACTCAACCCAAGGCGACACCCATCCGGAACCCCGGTCCCGAGTAACAACCAAGCGCGGACAACCATCCATTTCTAAGCCCAGAGTGGAGGCCTCAAAATCCGGGTGTACATCACTCCCCAAAGATATCCGCCTCCCTCCAGGCCCACATGGCCAAGACCCCCGCCAGTGTTTGATTCCAATTAGTCGCCTTTTACGACAGGCAGTAGTTACCTTGGGCCTATTCTTTTAGTTAGTCCCCGGACCCACAGGGGACAATATGGTCAGCAATATGTCATGTATGTCATGCGCAAACTAACTTTTTTAGTTAGACCCCACGTGTTTGGTGTCATGTTAATTGTCTCAGTAAGCAGAATTCAAATATAACTTATGCGCATGCGCAAACCAACTTTTTTAGTTTTCGGTTTAGAGGTATGGTGTTTGGTGTCATTTTATTCGCCTTGATTAGTATAATACAAAAATGGTGACTAACGAATGCGCAAACCCAACATGTTTAGTTTAGTGGCATGGTGTTTGATGTAGCCTCGTCTCGACGAACCCTATTCAAAGAGGGTGACGCATATGCAAATATGCAAACCTAACTGTTAGGAGACAGACAGCAACATGCAGCATATCGATCGTTAGAATTGGCAACAAGGTATGTATCTAGTGGTAACGACCACATCGTTTTCAACTCGCGTTATATTTAGTATTTCCAACAAGTAACCCTGTTAGCAATCTGGTTTAGGGTTAGAAATAAAACAATTGATTCAAATACAATTAATTTATTAGGATTAATAATAAGACTTACATATTAAATTATTACATAACGGCTCTTACAATACCAGTTAGAGGTTTATATTCAAATACACAATCATGAATAACTAAACAGTATGCTGTAGTTCTATTAGGAAAATTGTCTTTACTCATAAACTCCACTTAAATGTCCTCTGTTGAAGACTTGATTTATTCATTCTGGTGCTGACAGTCCATTACAAATAGAGTCCGATCTTTAGACCCATCATAATTTAAAAGAGGCTCTCACATGTTTTTATAACAAAAACTATTTTGAAAATCTGTGTACCTCTTTCTTGCTTACGTTGTCTTTTCGATCTGTTTGAAATGCTATAATCACATATCTAGGTCTTTCTAAGTTTGTTGCAGTTTTAACAGACTACACGTCTTTATTAATATCTCTGAATGCTGGTAGCTCATATATTCCATTTGTGATATGCGAGAAATATAGATGTGTCATTTCCCATTTTATCCATGAGTTCCAACTTCATTTTATCGTTTGGAAATACATGTTTTGCCTTTAAAAACATGTTGGTTACAGTAATTTTCAATCTTGCTGTACCAGTACTGTAATAGCCATTGGCATCATTTCGAGCTCTTGTAAATCGGAAAGTGTGTTTACCATAGGGAACTCCTTTAAAGTGATGGAAGAAACTGACGAGGAACCAAAGAGGTAGGAGCATGTGAAACTTGTTGTCGTTTAAAGTGATGTGATCTAATGATACATTCAGCCCAGCATTGCTAAGAGATTTCGCTTCATTCTTACTAAACGAAAGCAGACTTGTGATGGTTGTTGTAGTGTATGGGTCTCGTACTTGTTCCACTTCCTTGTTATTTAATTCATAATAGATCATTGATTCAAACAGAGCTGCTCCTCCGTTATTTGACATACGACACTCACCATCAGCATTTTGCACAGCTAGAGGTTCCAGAGCACCTTCGATTATTAGAGCTGACTTTGCTAGACATACGAATGCATCTTGCTAATTGATGTTTATTTTGACTTCAGCGCTGTTACCAAATGATTTGAGTTGATGAATAGTACGACCGAAATTCTTATCAATCGATGGAATCGTCAAACTTGAGGTCTTTGAACATTTCTAGTTTTGATGACATGATAACCAAGACCTTTAAGGAACTCATTATTATCGGAAAGAAGTGTACGCTTCAAAGGGGCTGACTGTACTGAACTTGTTTTGGTAGATTCACTTGCTTTTATATCTTTAAAGACTAGCATTCTAAGCAATCTTTTTAAGTTCCAAGCGAACAAGCACCTCTTCACCTTAAAAGTGTACAGGAGCTGAATCGTGGTCCACGATATCGATGATCATATTTAAAATCTCTCGTTTGTTCACTGGTAGATAAATTAGATTCTTAGGTTCTATGTCGATTGCATAACCAGGATCAACCATCAGTGCAAACTCATAACGTATGTGAAGGTTTTCCGTTATAGTAGGAACCAGACACAATATTAGTTTCTATGCGACTGATGTTTAACATCAACTCTTTCCACAGGTAAATCAGATTCATAGAAGATACCTGGTTGAGGAATTTGTAACGGTATAAATTGGATAGCTAAACATCTAAGCTAATTTGGACGTATTTGTGGTTCCTCCCCTGCGTTGTAAAAAGAATTATTGGCGACAACTGTGGTTAATTCTTCTGGATATCCCTCGTATAATGAATCGAATTTAGATCTTTCGTAAATTATTTATATTTGTATTACCCCTGGTATATCGGGCCGGCTTACACGCTTGCGTTGCCGTGGCCGTAGTTCGGAAAGGGTCCGCATGTTGAAGAGGATAGATGGCTGGAGACGTATGTGATGCGAGAGAGAGCGAAGGATGTGGCAGCACCTGTGTTTTCGAGTCGGAGATATGAATGCGCTGAAAGTTTCGAGGGAGAGATTTCGTTGGTAATTTGTGGAGTTAACACGTGGTTCCGTCTGAGGAGCAAGTTTTGGATATTAAGTATCCTCCCTTGTGGGTTTTGTTGCTCTCAGAATTTAATCTGCAGTCTTTCTGGTGATGTCGTAATGTACGGATTTAGTGCCGAAGGCTGTGGAGAGACCCGTTTAGGGGATTTAAGGACCACATTTATCGTATCCCGTTGTGGAATTACGTTTCCCTCTCTGGAGGTAAGAAATCATCCTCTCTCTTAACTGTAACACCTTTAGCATCCCGTTACTTGTTGTTTTTAGGGACCTTGTACCGGCTGAATTTTCCTTGTACCGGAGAGATTCACCTTGTATCGGCTGGAGCATTCCTTGTACCGGCTGGATTTCTCGTACCGATGAAGTCTTTGTGTAGGGCGATTTTTGTGTGCCGAATAGCCTTGTGGTAGGCAGACATTATGGTATTGGGCGATATCTTTGGTAAATTCACGTACCGTAAATTTGGAGTGGATTAGCGAATTTTTATGTACCGAACAAGATATATGGCTGTCGAATTAAATGGAGAAAGGAATTAGGATCTCAATAAGAAGGTCTTCCCTATCGTTGTCGCATTGCCGTACCGTTTTTGCATCATTCCCGTGGTTGCAGTCCCGTATTCCTAGAGGCCTTGGTTGGTTTGGAATTTGATGATAATTAGATGGCCTAGAAGTCCAGGAATGTCAAGTAAGAATTTTCCGTTTTGTGATAACGAATAAAGTGATAAGAGACATTCTTGATAAGATACATTTTTAAATATTCATCTGTGTTAAATTTACTAAAATCAAATCGAATTTGTTTTATTTTAACTTCACTAAATATGGTACAGATTTTTATAAGACCACTATTAATATAATTGCTTCACTTTTGATAGTACCATTAGTTATCATTTACTGTTAGCATTAGACCAGCTTATTGATTATTCTTTGGGACTTGATCTTTAATCAAGCCACTTACCGTACTTATCACGTAATTAAGTAATATTTGGGGAAAATAATTTGTGAGCTTTGCGTGCACGAAAAGTGGAATTTTCCGTAGAACAACTATATTTGTAGTACCTTCATAAATATTCAGTAAAGATCTTGAGTATTTGGTAGTAAGCCATTTCTGTGATATTATAGAGACTTATTTATTTTTATTTATTACTTTAGATCAGAATTTTAAAACAACTTTTAATAAATTCTTGTATGCCAAAGAAGCTTAATAAAAGCCCGTATTTTATCATATTTTAGGTGTTTTGGTTTTGTGTGTGTGTTTTCTTTTCAGGACTGTTGATAGATTAGATCATTACCGCTATCTTTATTTGTGGGTCTATGAGACCATACCGTTCCGAATTTTAGTTGGTGTTATCGTAATTACATCTCCCTTGTAGCTTCCTGTGCTCGATTGTGGTTGGCTATAGTTGCCAGTGTGATCCAAGAATTCTTGGTTGTGTTGGATCTGGGCAAGGAAGCATATTTTGTGAACATCTTGTTAGAATATCCGGGAGTAGAGGTTAAACAATCAAGTGGCGCCCCTAATTAAGATCTTATTTTAACCCACGCCCATCTCCACTGTATAAAAGCTGGCGGCCCTCTAACTTCCCGGTAACTTAGCTTATGCCAATGACAAATTTGATTTGTTGATAGGTTAGGAATTATTTGAGCATTTGTCATCTGGTATAAAAGGAAGCGCGGCGGCGTCATAAATTTGTTTTGAAAATCCCAGCATTCGCTCAATCGAATCATCAGCTTCAAAACTGATACTTATGAAACACTTTATTTCACATCTAATGGTGTTCGGATTAGGTCTCAGAATCAAAGCTACCCGCTTTTGTTCGCGTGTTGCTGTAGCACCAACAAGTTCATTTTAAAGCAAATTTTCCAAATGTGTTATTACATATGCACCAGTGGGTATTGTGATGGTTCTTCACAGCCCATTCTTTTACATAAAATTTGTTTTTACCTTCATATATGTCAGGCATGTTGTTGTATGTGTCAAACCCTATCAAAACAACAGCATAACTACTATCTGGATTCAATTTAATTGGAGGATCGTAGTTTCTTGACAGATGGGAACTGCGACCTTTCAACAGGAAGGTTTGCAACATGACTAAAACACAGAGAGGCTACTGTTTGAGTCTTTAATTAAAAAAATTTAAACATAAGTGACCACAATTATAAGTATTACATTTCTGATACACATCATGATTGTACATTATAGTAGAGTCTTTAAGGTAACGCTGCAACTCAACTGGTGGCTTCAAGTTTCCATATGAGCAAAGTACACGGCTCTGTCACCACAATTTTTCACTGAAACACAATGATTGCCAGGGTCCTTGTTTGTTTGCAAATACATGATGAATGATTCATGTTTACGTGGTCCATTCGATGGTAGAGCATCTCGCCTGTATACACCTCTAAAATATGGGCTTTTCATTTTACGAGCAAATTAAACAAGATCTACATTTGCTAGAGGTGTTGCTGGTAAACATGTTGGCAAACATCTCGTTTGTTGGCTTTTGCAAATACAACCCATAATTGTTACGCTGCTTCTTCATATATAGTTCTTTGCCGAGTCTCTTACACTTTGGTTTTAGTGTCAAACCACTACCTCTCTTACCCATAGCGATAGCCATCACTGTTTTGTTATGACGCTCTTCTTCCTCTAGTTTGTGTTTGTCTGCTTTAGCATCGTTAACTGCCTTAGCAATACCAGCAGCACCACCACCCAGAGCACCTAGTGCTGATAGACCACCAAATATCAGAGGTAGCAGTGGAAGGAAGCCTGCGCTTTTAGGTATTGGAATAACTCGAGATTTCTGCACATTCTTGTGCCTAACAATTTTTCTAACGATTGAATGAGCGATATCAAATACAGCATTCTTTGTTGGGATAAGGTTTCTGTCTTTTACAACTTCTGCAATCAAATTTATTATGTTCTTAAATGGAACTTTCTTCTTTGGTTTTGAGTTGATTACATCAATACCCATACAAAGCTTTCTTTTCACTTCCACGGTGTTTGTAACACTCCAAGCGGCTAACTTTTCTCCAAAACTTGCGCCCTTCGACTATAGTCTCTCCTACGCTCGGTTTTCCAACACTTAGTCGGCTCGATGCCTATCACTTAACTCTTTTGATTGAGAGTAAGCAATGTCGTGCTCTCGACAAGCACGACCTAAAGGATTGATACCTTGATCACATTTAGCCAGACGTTCTTTAAGTTTAGTACCCGGACCACAAAATTGATAACCAGGTATGTGTAACTCAACAGGTAATTTGTTAATGGCTGTGTTTACAAGACCTTCACCCTGTGACTCCAACATTGATACTGACTGTATGACTTACTGGCATCTTGCATCTCTCTATATATTTATATACATACCCGAAAAATATAGTTTAGTTGAAGTCAAGATGCGTACCATCAAACAGGCTTCTGTCTCACCTATTACAAATATAGACGATGTTGATACGGCAGAACAGCAACTAACGCATGGTCCTCTCTTCCCAAACACCGTTAGATGTATCATATGTAGTCCTAGTGGGTGTGGTAAAACAAATGTTATATTAACTTTATTGTTTCAACCGAACGGTATAAAGTGTAATAACGTGTATGTGTATTCAAAGTCTTTATACCAACCCAAATACAAGATGTTACAAAAGGTGTTGGATGCTGCAGAAGGTGTTGGTTATTATCCATATAGTGAAATGGATGAAATATTAGATCCTGCAGAAGCCTTGTACAACTCTGTCTTTATATTCGATGATGTAGCTTGCGACAAGCAGGATAAAATGAGAGCATACTTTAATATGGGGATACATAAGAATATTGATACATTCTATCTTTGTCAAACATATACTCGAATATCCAAACATCTAATACGTGATAACGCTAATGTTTTGATACTCTTTAAACAATACGAAACCAATTTATAACACATATACGACGACCATGTACACATATGAATTGTAAACAATTTAAAAATATATGTTGCCAATGCTGGAAAGACAATAAGTATGGTGTAATGGTGATTGTAAAAGAAAATGATGTACACAAAGGGAGATATAGAAAAGGATTCGATAATTATATATTAATCTAATTGGTTACAACCAACGGCAGACAGGACAGATAGCTGTCTAGCAGGATAGACAGTTGTCTAGCAGAACAGACATCTGTCTGACAGGACAGACAGCTGTCTAACAGGACAGACAGCTGTCTAACAGGACAGGCAGCTGTCTAACAGCTGTCGTGATAGATACCTAACACTAGATAGGTAGACATAGGTACAACCAATTCAAAGCTAGTATACTTTAAACAACGAAACAGTTTGTATCTCTTAGCACGGTAACTACCAACTAACAAGGGGTTTACATCAGACCAACAGGTTGTTTGAAACAAATAACTTTAGTAAGATGGAGGTGATTGGTAAGCAAGAGAGAAAACTTAGGAAAAAGATTTTACAACTTGTTGAAAACGTTCGAAAAAAACATTTAATACTTAAGCTTGGCAGAGCTGAGAATGATGAAGTCTTGCAACGTTTATATAAACCAATTGTTGAGCCACTAAGTGAAATATCTAAAAACACATCAACACTTAAACTGCAGCCAACGGCCGAACAAATCAAAGAAGAAGCTGTCGATGGTATATCAGAAAAGAAACCCAAAGTCGAGTTACTTGAAGACCATGAAGTTTTTGAAGCCGAACCAAATGTGGAAACAAGTTTAGATGAGGATATCCCAACATTTGAAGAGCCTGAGGAACGTTTACAAGCTATCACAGCCACACCACCATATGAAGAATTTTTGGAGCATCATCAATTCGATATTATGTAGACAAGTATTTTATTGAACCACCGAGACTTGCTACCACCTATAAAACGTATGGTGCTCGCTACGATAAAGATACTGGTAACTGGAGTCTTGGCAACAAACACTTCGACTTTACTGATGATGACATTCAACTGGAAAAACACAAGGTCTGCTAGAATTGATATTTATGAAAAGACGTAAGATGTATACTAATGACAATCTTCAACACTATAGAGATATTCTAAAATCAACTAGTGTTCATAAAGTTAAATACGATCCCAATGCACGAACCAAAGGTTGTACCTCGGAAAAGTATTTAACTATAATAGAATCAATTATAAATCCACGAGGGCGAAGGTCCTCAACCCTTCACGGTTTTGGTTACGACACACATCTTAACAAAAAACAAAAGACTGAACCTAAAGTTCAGAATGTAACTAATAGAAAAAGTAGCAGCAGCACTAACAACTATATGACACAAAATAACAAACAAATAGAATATATGCACTGGGATGACAAAAATGAATTGGTTGATAGACTTAAACTTTTAGTGTTTTCTCAAGCTGCTGTTAATAATGCTCATAACAGCGAAATTCAGTCAGTCATTGAAGAACTAAAGGAAGCTGGTGTTATCGCCTTGGAATTCTCCAAGTGTACTTATCAGTGCTCATTACAGGTTCCAATTTTCACTTAGTAAATTATGGATATGTTAGATAACAATGTTATCCAATTAGAACATGTTTTGTTTTCTGATGAGTGCAGTTTTAAAATTCACGGCCATGCTAATCCTCAAAATTGTCATCGCCACTGGTCTAAAGATAATTCACACTGGATGAGAGAAAAACATAGGCAATACCCTGAAAAGGTTAATATTTGTGCAGGAATAGTTGGAAACCAATGATCCCTTTTTCATTGTTGACAATTTGAATGGAGATAATTGCTCCAAAACAATAACGTGCCAGCTTTGGCCAACTTATATAATCATCGAGCAAACCCACAAGTTCTAGTGAATGTGATATGGTTCCTGCAGGATGGCTCATTAGCACATTACCAAATCCATGGCAGCACCTAGACTTAATATTTCGAAATCGGTGGATAGGTAGGTGATGAGGATCGCTGGAATGGCCAGTACCATCACCCGATCTCACGCTATTATCAAGAATGAATCGCGATTAGTCAATAATTTTACTTCCACATCGTTCATACGTGTGGAAATATGGCATCAGCGACAAAAATTTCAATTTTTTTCTCTCTTAAACGTCGTAAAAAGTCTCAAAACATTTTTTTGCCTGTATGTCTGTCTGTTTGTAGTCACGATAACTTTAGAACGAAGAAGAAGATATCGTCTGCAAATTTGGTATACAGTTAGCACCCGACAAACGAGCGGTTTGGATTGTTTTTGGGTAAAATCGGTCGAGTGGGTAGGGTACTCTTGTACTCTTTTAAATGACCTATTTTTATTGTATGCCTTGACACTTCAAAACGTATTTTGCATAAATGGAAAGAATAAATTGGTATTGGTCTTGGTCGCTCTATTTCCGTCAGTATGGCCAATCACCGACGCCAGGGAGCAGTTTCACTTCACTATCCTGGGCTTTAAGGTACCCAACATAGCATGGTACTCGTGACGGCTTTACGCCCTCTCCGAAGGGCGGAACCTACAGATATTCAACTTGTTCACACCATGCCGCAAACTCGATTGATGTCATTTTTACAGTATGTACTTATGAAAAATAATTTCACGTTTCTACTGAGGATTGAATCCGAAACCAATTTGGTCCAGATTTTTCTTCTTCTTACCTCTGGACCAACGAGGCTGCATGTATTTAACTATAAAAAATATATAAGTAATTTAATTTTACATATTAAAAACATTTTGTTATATTTTAGAACGTAATATGGGTAATAATTGTAGTTTAATAAATAAAATAGTGCTCATATTCACAAGAGGGAAATCTTAGTGCAATTTAAATAAAGCCCTATCTGCTCAGATAGTTTAATATCAGATTGCTATAAGCTTTAGTGCAACTTAGTTGTTGATTACCCAATTAAATGTGTTAGTGACCCACATAAAGGGTTACGAATTACACCTATATTGCATAAAGACGTGGAGAATAAAACAGCCGACGGTAATTCCTAATGGAGCGCAATTTGTCAAATTGAAAAATTACTTATAATTTATCCTTGTATAACAATTTAAATAATCCATCTCGACAAGGGCTTTATTAATACTTGAGCTTCTAATACGTTCTTGTTATATTTTTACAAGTGGCATTAAGTTATCAGCTTGGAATTTTCCATTTGCCGCCATTGAATAGGATTGTTGAGATCTAAGATGCTGGAGATTATTTTATAAAACATAAAATTATATATGGTGTTGAATCTATAATAACGTCAGTTTTTAACTACACTTGAACTGTTTTTAGGTACGCATAAATACAGGCTGGCCCTCTGAAAACTGAAAACACTAATTTCGGATTTTTTATATATATTAACAACACACCACGAGGGCTCACAGCCTAAATACTATCGTACCGTGGGTGTCGACAAGGAGGAAAGAGGCAACGTGTTAATTCTGGACTTGAAGGTTTGGAGGTTCGGAGGAGAAGGAAAAAACATGCGCCGGCAAGGAATTCCACAACTTGGAAGTCTTCGGGACAAAAGAACAGGCATAACAAGATGTTCTATGTCTGGTGACCTGGACAGCAAAAGGGTGCATTCACTCTGTTCCCCTGGTAGATCTGTTGGCGACAGCAGGTGGAGGAACTACGGAAGAAAGCTCCTCTGAGCAGTGGCCGTGCAGATATCTATAAAAGAGAGAGCGAGGTCACCAACGGCACGTCGGTGGGCAAGGGATTGCAGCCTTTGGGTGAGGGTAAGGTCACCAATGAGACGTATAGCTCTCTTCTGAATAGAGTCCAGCATAGTGAGTGTAGAAGCAGCAGCGGCACCCCAGATGTGGGAGCAGTATTCGAGGTTTGGCCTTATTTGTGAAGTATATAAGGTATAGAGATTAGCTGGTGAAAAGTATTTGCGAGCACGGAAGACGAAACCTAATTTCTTAGCAGCCGCTTCTGCAATTGATGTGACGTGTTGGTGCCAATTGAGAAAAAAGAAAAGCTCGGAAAAAAGATAAGCTCGGATACGTCAATTTCAGTTTAAACGGCAACATATTTTCTTTTCTTATCACATGTTAAAAATG
The DNA here is from genome assembly GCA_964006375.1 of Tillus elongatus. Classification (NCBI taxonomy): domain Eukaryota; kingdom Metazoa; phylum Arthropoda; class Insecta; order Coleoptera; family Cleridae; genus Tillus; species Tillus elongatus. Next base: position 107,476,224 of record OZ023268.1, on the reverse strand, counting down.
TCAGCAACAAAATCAGCCGAATTTTCAGAAATATTTATATAATCTTCACAACAGCATAAAATCTCTCAATTATATTAAAAACTCGCAAGGATACGCTGCCAATCGAATTCCATGGGGTTTACGTTTTCAAAAACTTAGTGACCTAAGGCCTAAGGCTTAAATTCAATACGAAAACAATCGCGTCATAGGCAAATTAATGTTATGGATAGAATAATATAAGCCGATATAGGTGAATAACATAATTAAACAAAAAAAGTTCGGGACGCACCAAGTGCGTTATGGTAGTGAATTCTCATTAAATGCTTCAGTTTTGAATAACTCAATTTCCTATAAACTTAGAAAGTTGAGTTTTGGTACGTGGCAAGGCCTTTTCCAAGGAAACATATCCACCAAATTTCATTAAAATAGCTTTGTAATTTTCGCAGAAAAAAATTGTTTATAAAGGAAACTCAAAATTTCCCGGAAAACCTGGTCCGATTTTCCTGGCTAATGAACTCATCCAAACTACTAATAAAAGAAAGGTTATGTTGTTAACTGACAGGACTCATGAGAGAAATGTGTACGTTATACGCATAACGTCGAAATCGACTCTGTTAATACTTTAGAATCTCAGAATATAAAATAACTACCTATATTCTAAGGTTAATACAAATAGTAGGTAAATAATAAGCCAACTTTTAATTTTAACAGAACTTTAACAAATGCCTTTGGCCGTCCACTGTGATTGTAGTATATCATGATTCTCACATCCAATCAAACAAATAAGAAAGTGGTTGTGTACATCAGATTCAGGTTCTTAATCAATGCATGTAGGTACTGTATTGCTAAAGTGAAACAAAATTATTTCAAGAAGAAATATACTTACCGCAAACTAATATAAGTATAACACCTAGGGTAACCTAGGTATGTACTTACGGTTTTCTTTACTCTTAGCTTTTACTCTTTATGGATTATTTGTAGTAAAGGAAACTACATAATAACATAAAGCAGTTTAAATTACATATACCTATAATCAGATGTACAGTATAAATTATTAAAATTTTAATTTCAAAATTTTGTATTTATATTTATTTCATTTTCGAAAGGTATGGATACAATAATAGTAAATAAGAGTTGAAAAGAGTTTTGGTGCAGCAACTGCGTTATGGTAGCGATTTTTTTGTAAAAATATTTCAGATAGTGATAACTCAATTTCCCATTAAACTCGAATCTTCAGTTTTGATACACAGTAAAACCCATATAAAGGCAGCGTGGGTACTAGATTTGAAAATAACTACAAATATCTTTTCGAAAACTTTTTTTGTGATTTTGTTTGCAGAAACTGGTTCTATTGAGTTGACTAAAATGGATCATCCAAGCGATTAATAAGGAAAAATACCTGCCACGTTTATAATTTAGCAGGTACATTCCTTTTGGAAATAAAAATTAAATTTTCGGTAAATTTGCAGTTTAGCACACGGGGTACTTCTAGAAAAAAATTTCAGAAACAGTGTTAGAACCCTTTCTGAATGCACATACCATAAGAAAAATTTCCTGCAAACGGCCCCTAAGAAAGTCACAGGACCAGGAGTGAATAGGGGTGCTGGGCGGAGAAGACTAAAAAAAAATGTGAGCGGAAAGTTCGAAAAAACCAGCTTAGTTGGTCCTTTATAAGCTAACTTTTACCCATTTTGCAGCTATACTTCCTTAAAATCCTGTTTACTTCGCCCAGAGCCCTTATTCACTTCAGGTCCCGCAACTTTCTTGGGGATTGTTCCGAAGAAATTTTTCTTGTTTAGGTATTGAAGGTGGTTGTAGGCATTTAGAGGGGGGAGAAGAACCCTGGTGACGAAGCCTCGAGGCAAGATTTCAATGTATGTTTAAATTGTTACCTCATTTTATTTGTTTAAAATATTTCTCCAAAAATGAATTTTAGGTTGTCTTGTTTGTCAGTCTCACATAGAGAGCTACAATATTTTATCATTTAAAAAGTATGGATACAACAACAGTAAATAAGCGATGAAGACGGTATGGGTGCAGCAAGTACGTTTCGGTAGAGAATTTTCGTAAAAAGATCAAATCCGATAACTCAATTGCCCATTAAGCTATAGTCTTCAATCTTGAGCCATAGTAAAACCCATGTAAAATAACTTTTTGGTTGTTTTGTTTGCAAAAACTAGTTCGATTGGGTTGACTAAAAGAAAACCATCCAAGCAATTAATAAGGAAAATTACCTGTCATACTGATAATTTGGCAGGTACATTCCGTTTGTAAGCAATTAATTTATTTCTGGAAAAATTTGTAACTTTAACGAAATTTGTAACACAATTTTTTCAAAACGACTTGCAATATTTAGATATATGTACCACATTTAAATTTTCTAGCTCCCTAGAAACTAGACATTTCTTCAAGTAATCGCTTACTGGGACCTCAAAAACCAATCTCCAAGATCCATTTAAATTTAAAGAATTGGTTTTAATAATATGCCTTACCAATAGTGTACAATTCTTATGAAAATTCACTACAATTATGCACTTGCTGCGTCCGGACCTTTTTTTAAATAAAAATTAACAAAATTTTTTAAAAATAAAAATTCACTAGAAACACAACTTTACAGCATCTTATATTTGTATCGTCCCAAATAAAACTAAAGCATTATGACAGCTTCTTAATATCAAATAAAACACACCTAGTGAAAAACACTACATTTCAAATTTACTGTACCAAAACAAAAATATAAATAGTAGGGTAGAAACTGCTGATGTATTTGCCGGATATTTTTCATGTGTTGCTGAGAGGAAGCTAATGTTGCATTTCGTGGACCAAATGTCTAATAGTTGCCCAGCGGAAAATATAGCTCCAAAATACTTTTTATAACACCCCTAACTGAATGTGAAGCCATTGAAATCATCAATTACCTTCCCAAGAAAAAATAGTGCGGCTTTGATGATCAATTACCTTCCCAAGAAAAAATTGTGCGGCTTTGATGATGTTCCTATAAAACTTATTAGGCAATAGGTTGTTGAGCTTGCCGCACCAATTACATACATACATATTAAAACTTTAATTACAGGGATTCAAGACTCAGCAGGGGGGTCTGTCTCTAGACCTTCGTAGAGGACGCAGTTCGCAACTGCTTAGTAACTAACGTATAAATAGTAGTTCTCGTTTGTATTCGCTTTGATTATTCATTTTTCTGATGACGCTAACTTTGTCAACGAAACGATCGTCAGGTATAAAAACTGTATTGTGATAAATTGGGTTTTCCAAATTGCACTTATTGATGTAGTTGTTGCTGGGTTGAAGGTAGGGGACCGTAGCAATTTGGAAAACTATTTTCCTATCTCTATATTAAGTACCTTTTCAAAAATTATGGAAAAAAAAAAATTAGACAAACGGATAGTGAAGTTTTTAGACTCTAATAATATAATATAGCCATCGCAAAACAGTTTAGGAACTGTTTATTCCATCGAAACTGCTCTAATAGATTACGTTCAATATGTAAACAAGAAAATTGACTTTAACCAGATTGTGGTTGTCTTATTTTGTGACTTTTCTCGTGCCTTTGACACGGTAAATGATTTTTGTTTGTTTGTTAAGGCGACGATATGAGCGCTGGGGATAAGAGCCACTTGCAACGACCTTTTACTTTCGTATCTCACCAACAGACAGTTACTTGTAAAAGCGAATAAAATTAATTTTCAAAAATATAGTGTAAGTATGGGCACGCCCCAATGAAGTGACATTAGCTCACTTTTGTTTATACTCTATGTAAACGATTTACCGAAATTTATACAAGAAGAAACAGTCTTCATGTAGGTACGCCGTGGCTACTTCTATTGTTACCTACGGCAAGACGATGGAGGAAACTGAAATAAAACTATAATCTGTAGTACAGTTTTTTGACAAATGGTGTTATACAAACCGATTAACTATAAACTATGACAAGACTTTTTTTCATGAAATACATAATTGCCACCGAATAGAGAAAATGAGTAATAGCACTATTTTGGTTAACGGAAATGGAGTTCAATGCAAAAAGGTGACAAATCCTTTGGGTGTTAGGATTAATAGTAGCCTGTTATACATAGATCAGATCGACCACCTGGGCAAGAAACTAAAGTCGGCGGTTTATGCAATTTTGATGCTCAAAGATTCCTTTAAGTCCTGATCATCTGCTGAAGGTCTATTGCGCGACTATATATTCACATCTGAGTTAACGCATCGTTCTCTGGGGCCAATCCTCGGACTGCCATAAAATATTTGTATTACAAAAACGAATAAACATATTAATAGGTACACGATCTACCACTCTTGTCGTGAGATATTTAAGCAAAATAATATTATGACGTTATCATGTGTATACTTGTTTTATCTGTTAACTTATATTCATAAAAACAAAAAAATTGTAATCGACTCGGATGTTTATAAATATAATACTCGACAACAATATACTTTTCACCTAAATAAATATCACCATTCTTTTTTAGTGAATTTTCGTAGAAAAATTCACTAATGGGGAGATCCCGACTTTTGAATTTTGAAATTTTTTTGCAAATGAGCGCGAACTAGGACCCCTAGAACCCATATCCGGGGTCAGTTTCAATTTTTATATGTTATATATATATATATATATATATATATATATATATATATATATATATATATATATATATATATATATATATATATATATATATATATATATATATGTGTGTGTGTGTGTGTGTGTGTATCACACCGATAACTCAAAAATAATGGGCCGCTTTTGATAAAATTTGGCACATACCTTCCTTTTGTCAATGGCTTGGATAAGTTCGTTAGTCAGGAAAATCGGACGAGGTTTTCCGGGAAAATTTTGAGTTTTCATTCGAAAAAATTTATATCTCCGGAATTAACAAAGTAAGGGCAACCAAATTCGGTACAGGGTTCATATCATCATAGGTAAGCTACTTACCAAAATTTAGCTCTGTAGGTTAAAGGACAAACAAGTTACAGGCATTTAAAGAAAAATAAATTTGGGTTTTCCTCAAAACGTCAAAGTCGCGATTTCAAACGTCAAAATTGGTAATATTTAGGCAATGAACCTGAAATTAATATCAGCTATGGAAAGAAAATGTCTCAAGAAGAATGCTTTACAAAGCCTGAACTCTTAGTTTCAATCGTCATTGTCCTTCATTTTACTAAAATATTAATTAAAAATACACCCTTTCTCTGATGACAGTAGTGTTGGCTATAGAGTTTATCGTTTATCATTTTTGTCAAATTTCCGTAAAAAATCATTAAAGCTCAATATATCCGTTATTATGCAAGTTACGAATATATATATATATATATATATATATATATATATATATATATATATATATATATATATATATATATATATATATATATATATATATATATATAATAAAGTATACATTAATCATAGGGTGTCTTAAGCTACCTCTTAAAAATATTTCCACAATTACAGGGTGGCTCATAAGTCGTTGGTGATTCAAATTTTTTTTAAATCAAACACGCCCTATGTTATTGAATTTTTGCATTTTCCATCGAAATATAATACATCTTTCTAATAAAAGAAATTCGGGACGCAGCAAGTGCGTTATGGTAGCGAATTTTTTAATCGAACACGTCCTATGTTATTGTATTTTTGCATTTTCCATCGAAATATAATACATCTTTGTAAGAAAAGAAATTCGGGACGCAGCAAGTGCGTTATGGTAGCGAATTTTCATTAAATGCTTCCAATTTGAATAGCTCAATTTGCTATTAACCTATAAGGTTGACCAGGAAACCAGTTTTTTCGGGAATAATTTAAGTTTACTTTCGGAAAGTTTGTTACATTTTCAAACAATAAAGTTATTTTGATGAAACATGGCATATTGTTTCTACCATATAGATTGATGCTTGCTTTCTTAAAAAAACATGTTAGCTATTAAAATCATTTTTATGAAAATTCACTACCGTAACGGACTTGCTGCGTCCAGGAGTTTTTTTTAAAGAAGTCACTCAGTAATGTATATTGTTGTTTTGTACAAACAGCTGCCTTGTCCTCCGAGGGGCACAAATTGCCCAAGAAAATTTAGAAAAGAACTAAAATTATCTTGAATAGTAATTGTTTTTTTATAGTTTGAGTCAATTTTATGCAGCTCATTGTAAACCTATGGGTTTTTTTTGCTATGAAGGTACGGGCACTTTTGTTAATCACCCTTGTGATATACTGTGATATGTTTTTATTGTGAGCTGATTTACAATTATTGTAACTAATGGACCAAATAAATATTATTAATAATAATAGTAATAATAATTAGTAAATGAATAAAAAAACATTTTGACCACGGCAATATTTTTCATAAGACTATATATACATTTTAGTGAATTTTCTTTAAAAAATTTCACTAATGAGGAGATCCCGTGTTTTGAATTTTTTTTTCAAATGTGCGCTAATCATGCCCCCTAGAACACATATACGGGGTCAGTTTCAATTTTTATATGTTTGTATATATATATATATATATATATATATATATATATATATATATATATATATATATATATATATATATATATATATATATATATATGTATGTATCACACCGATAACTCAAAATATAATGGGCGGATTTTGATTAAATTTGGTGAATACCTTCCTTTTGCAAGTGGCTTGGATAAGTTCGTTAGCCAGGAAAATCGGCCCTGGTGTTCCCGGAAAATGTTGTGTTTTATTTCGAAAAAAATTCATATCTCCGGATATAACAAAGTAAGGGCAACCAAATTTGGTACACCCGTTTATATCATGATAGGTAAATCACCTACCAAAATCTCTGTAGGTTAAAAGATAAAAAAGTTATAGGCATTTAAAGAACAATAAATAGGGAATTTCCTCAAAACGTCAAAGTCGCGATTTGAAACGTCAAAATCGGCAATGTTTAGGCAAAGAACGTGACAAAAATACGGATTGTCAAAAGAAAATGTTGCAAGAAGAGTGTTCCGCGAACCCTTAAGTTTCAGCTTCAACCATCATTGCCTTTCATTTTACTAAAATATTTACAGAAAACTCATTTCAAATAGACCCTTTCTCTGATGCTTTGGCTGTCCGTTTAGTTTAAGTTGATGCTTTCGTTGTAGGTTTAGTTAAGTTTATGGATTAATCGTCTATAATTTTTAGCTAATTTTCGTAGAACAAATTCGTTAATGCATTTTTGCATTTTTTATCGAAATATGACGCATGTTTGTAAGAAAAAAATCTGGACGCAGTAAGTGCGTTTTGGTAGCGAATTTTCGTTAAATCATTCAAATTTCAATAACTCAATTTGCTAGTAACGAAACTAGGAAACCAATATTTAAGTTTATTTTCGGAACATTTTTGTACATTTTTAAACAATAAGTAATTTTGATAAGATACAGTAAATTGTTTCTACTACATAGGCTATACCGGTAATCAAAGTGATGCCTGCTCGTATTTGCTATTAAAAACATTTTTTTAAATCGAACACGTCTTATGTTAGTGCATTTTCCATCGAAATATAATACATGTTTTTAAGAAAATAAATTCGGGACGCAGCAGGTGCGTTATGGTAGAGAGTTTTCATTAATTGCTTCAAATTCGAATAGCTCAATTTGCTATTAACCTATAAGGTTGACCAAGAAACCGGTTTTTTCTGTAACACTTTGGGTTTTCAGAAATGTTTGTACATTTTCAAACAAGAAAGTTATTTTTATTAAACACGGCACATTGTTTCTACTATATAGGTTATACTGGTAACCAAATTTGACAATTTGACATTAAAAACAATTTTATGAAAATTCACTACCATAACGCACTTGCTGCGCCCAGACTTTTATTTCTCTTGATTCAGGCTAACTAAATGATTTCCTTTTTTGTTAAGAGTTAAATCGTGATAATAATTCACTAACATAACGCACTTGCTGCCTCATGACTTTTATTATCATTGATTGAATATTGAAAATATCACGTTTATTAATTGGAAAGTTTACAATAGCGTACTTTGTAGCCCTATTGTGAAGTAATGCGAATATTTTTTCAATGATAAATTCTAAAAAGACTAGTGAATTTTATATGAGGGTCTTGTGTTATTCAATTTATTTAGCATGCAAATAGGTAATTAAGGGAGGCTATATAAGACCGCTCGTCTTTAATATTAACTAGTACTGGGAGTCATTGCTGCGAGTGCTGTGATATGTTTGTGTTAAATTAATGTAAGTACTTACTAACTTAATGTACCTATATACAGGCTACTTCACGGTGAGTGGCCTATTAGACGTCTCTGGAGAACTACATCTATTTAAATTCTAAAAATTTGTATCCACACGTTTTTTAAACTGATCTTTCTAACTAAAATATTTTCAATTAGCCTGCACTTCCGGTTATATCGGAAGTCGACACAAACTTTGTTTTTTTTTAAATATAACCTCCTGTATATTATTGGCTTTTTGAATTACACGTTCCATTTAAGGGACACTGATCACAACATATTTGGGCTAGTTAGTGCCGTTTCGGATTTATTCGCCATTTTGTAGAAAAAATTACGATTTGAGCGCTTTAGAAAAATTCTGATATCTTTAAAGACATGCAAGATAGAAACCTGCGGTTTTCACTATCCCATAGATCGTAAAAATTGCTACATATTGTTATAAACACAATACGATTTTAAGATAACTGTTATTTATAACATACATTCGAATTAGAAAATTTTCAATCATAGATAACTTGATTTTTTAATAGAACGGTACCCATATGTCCCCAGCATCTGATTCAGCGTTAAATTTCCTATCTTTTAAGTATACATTACCCTATACCTATCTCAGACAGTTTTCTTTGAAAATTGATTTGAAATAGTAATTGTTAGCGGGGCGATGTCATTTTTTTGCACGTAACAAAAAAAAACAGTAGAAACAAAAAATATCATGTTCAAGTTAAAAATTATAATAAAGAAATATTGTTACTGTGTTTAAAAATTATGTATTTAAAATATAAAAAAAAATATCTAAGGATAACAACAGTGATATTATTACCTTACACAGTCTTATAAATCCTCGAAGTATTATTACAACACGAGTAACAAAACAACTGACACCTCCTAAACTAGTAACTGCTCAAAATGTTGTCCATTAACACTCAAACATTTTAATATTCGTGTCGTAATGCCGATAGTGGTTGCTGACAGAATCTCATTCCTATCTAACTCTTCAAACGACCTTCTTACTCTGATCTCTAATTCTTCGCGTGAATTGACGGGCGTTTCATATACTTTGCTTTTATTTTTCTCCAAAGATGGAAATCAAGCGGGGTAAGATCTGAACTTCTTGCGGACCATATCCAGGGACCGCACTTTCCAATCCCTCTATCTTCAAATAGATCGTCGAGTGTGTTAGATATTTCTCGTGTAGAGTGAGCAAGAGCTCATACCAACAAGTTCGATATTCTGATAATGGTAAATTGTCTAAAAAGTCTGTAACTATTGTTCTTAATATTGTCATGTAACGATTAGAAGTTGAGGTTCTATCATAAATATGATAATAAAAGTTATTACCTTTCAATAAACAAAACACATTGAAAGAAATTTTACTTGAAATCCCCTTTCCCTAATAGCATAAGGGTTTTGATTTGCCCAAACATGACTCTTATGTCTATTGAAAATTCCTTTATGAGAAAATTTTAATTCATCAGGCCATATAATTAAAAAAAAGTCATCATCGTGAATATGAATTAACATCGTTTCACAAAACTGGACCCTTCTACTAGCCTCTTCTGGATGCAGAGCTTGCACTAAAGTAAACTTACATTTGTGCATTTTGTGTTTCCACAAGAATCTTTCTACAGAGGAGTAAAAAATACGTATGTCGTTCACTGCAGTGTAAATAGAGGCATGTGGATATGCTTTGAAATAAGCCAGGACAGTTATTTCGTTATCTTCATCTCTAGTCACTTGACTGGGACTAACTTTGGGTGCTTTAAAGGTACGTAATTCTAGGAAATTTAACTCAATCCTTCTAAACTTCTTTTCACTCATGGGTGGCAGATTAGGATTTAACTCATTAAACCTTCTACATGTTCTACTAATAATTCGATTACATTCTCCATGGATGTAAAATAAATTTAAATAACCTGCATTACCATACTGATTTTCAATGTGAATTGTGAACATTAGTACATTGACATTTATCGAATAATTTAGAATGACAAGTATGTAATATAAATTGTTCATCATGGCACACTTGCCTTAACGTTGACGTTCAACCACAGTATAAGGAAATATTATGCTGTGCTATATTTTTGAATGTCTCTAAATACCTCAAAAACTGCCCTTTTTAGCTATAGGAAATACCCAATATAGGTCGGAAAGTTTTCAAAAAAGAAATCGGTTGGAACTGCAAGTTACTGTGTGTCCCCTTTAAAATAAGACACTCATTGAAGGCAGAAGTAGTCAAAGGTCGGCGCCACCCCGCTGGCCATTAATATTTTCAAATCAATTTTCAAAGAAAACTGTATGAGATAGGTATAGAGTAATGTATACTTAAAAGATAGGAAATTTAACGCTGAATCAGATGCTGGGGAAACATGGGTACCGTTATATTTAAAAAAATCAAGTTATCTCTGATTGAAAATTTTCAAATTCAAATGTATGTTATAAATAACAGTTATCGTAAAGTCGTATTGTGTTTATAACAATATGTATGAATGTTTACGCTCTATGGGATAGTGAAAACCGCATGTTTCTATCTTGCATGTCTTTAAAGATATCGGAATTTTTCTAAAGCCCTCCAATCGTATTTTTTTCTACAAAATGGCGATTAAATCCGAAACGAACTAGTCCGAATATGTTGTAATTAAAGTGTCCCTTAAATTGAACGTGTAGTTTAAAAAGCTAATAATATACAGGGTGTTATATTTAAAAAAAACAAAGTTTGTGTCGATTTCCAGTATAACCGGAAGTGCAGGCTAACTGAAAACATTTTAGTTAGAAATATCAGTATCAAAAACGTGCCGATACCAATTTTCAGAATCTAAATAGATGTAGTTCTCCAGAATAGTCTAATAGGCCACTCACCGTGAAGCACCCTGTATGAAGGGGTACAAAGTCACATACCTACTTCTTGTTCATCAAAAATTAAATAGGATATTTGAAATCTGCCAATTTAATTTAAGTGATATTTAATTCAAGACGCAAAAGGCTTGATCTTTACGGAAAAAATATATGTTTATTACCCCACATGTAGATGGCGTGCTGTGCAAAGAAACTTTTTGATCTCCAGATCATTGATATAGGTTGCGTTTGAATAAGAATTAAATTAAATACGTTTCTATTCACTAGTTTCATGAAATCAACAGTCTTTTAGCTATTTGAGGTTAAGCATAGCATTGCATACAAGATAAAAACCTTCACAACTTTTTCGACACAAATACTGGACACTAGTTTCTTTAGAATATTTTATATATTAAAATGGATACTATTAAAACATGGTAGTCAGCTTACTGTACAATATCTGGTTTTGGCGGAAATTACTTTTTTAAATTTCCAATTGCACAGCCTATACTTGATTTTACAGTCAAAAAATCATACATTTTAGGGAATTTTTTAAATACAACCATATGATAAAAAATGAAATTGTATATAAATAATATAAAAAGACTGTATATGTATAATGGAAGGTAATAGTTACATTAGGAACAATTAAAATGCTTTGAGAAATAACGTTTGCACTAGATTCACTCTTTTGATAAATATTGCAGACATATATGTACAAATAAGCTTAATAGGTAGTAGGTTCATACATTCATAAATTTTTATTTTTTAACGTAATTACTTAAACAAAAAAGTCAAACAAATGATGAAAAACAATAAAACAGCTTCTCTAAACGTTTAAGTATCAAACAGGATTTATAAAATTAAATGTTCAAACTTTTGGCAGTCTGGTATAGCTTTTTTCCTTAAAATTGATAGGAGATTAAAAGCAGCTGTACGAAACGTCGATGTACAGGGTGTCAAATAAATTAGGGCCATCTGCATGGAAGCATACGCTTACAGGGGCGCCCTCTGCAAACAGTGTCATTAACAATAACATATTTAAATTCCTCGTCCTCAAAAATCCCCGTACCTAAATTTCACACCAATATTTGAATTCTTCTGTAAATTATCCATAAAAAAATAGAAAAAAAAACAAATAAATTATTTTTTTTGGTAAGGAATGTGCACCTGTAATATCGACCATCATTTTTGAAACAGCCTCTATATTTATATATATATATATATATATATATATATATATATATATATATATATATATATATATATATATATATATATATATATATATATATATATACATTCTTATGTTTAAGATGATAAATTAAAACACAATCAACCGATTCAATGATACTTGGCGGGTATGTTTCCAGGAACAATTCATATCTTATAGGTACAATTTGGATAATCCAATTCATCACAATATAGTTTTTTGACCTGGCAATCGTTTCGATAACAAAGTTACCGTCATCAGAGGGATGAATAAACTGATGATGAATTATATTATTATTTTGTGCAATGTGTTCAAGAGACGATACTAAAACAGTGGTCGTAGAAAATTTTCTGTGAGGTAGCACATGAGTTCTTACTTAGCTATAATAATAATAATAATAATAATAATAATAATAATAATAATAATAATAATAATAATAATAATAATAATAATAATAATAATAATAATAATAATAATAATAATAAAAATAATAATAATAATAATAATAATAATAATAATAGTATAATAATAATAATAATAATAATAATAATAATACCACAGTAGACAAATTCCGCACTCGGAAACCTTAGACTTGTGCGGGGGGAGTTTAGATACACACATAGACTAAGGACACCAATAAGTACACTTTGAGAACACCCAAATCACCACAACATATATTTCAGAGACCTTACGATCGTTTCGTTGACAAAGTCAACATCTTCAGAGGAAGAAAAATTCTAGAATTTTTCTTCCTCTGAAGATGTTGACTTTGTCAACGAAACGATCGTAAGGTCTCTGAAATATATGTTGTGGTGATTTGGGTGTTCTCAAAGTGTACTTATTAGTGCTCATCACAAGTTCCAGTTTTCACATAGTAAGGACACCACTTATAACTCATCAGAAGCCGACTTGTTTTCATTCGAGTGAAAAAAGCCGACTGTCTGAATACGGGACTCGAACCCGCAACCTCTTAGTCCAACTTTAGAGGTTACTCGCCTCGCGAACTGAGCTATTCGGTTATTTGTAAAAATATTAGCATTAGAATCTTTCAAATATAACGTCCTTATTCCTTTTAAATAGAAGCCAAGAATTACTATTAAAAGCGGATAATAAAGCTATTACATTAATCCAAGAATCATGTGAATGTGACTTTGTTTTAATCACTTTTTTAACAAGGTGCTGTTTACCTAATTGTATTTTAATTTTTTGCAGTATGATTAGGTTAGTAACGCTAATATTTTTTATCGGAGCGACAACTGCTCATCCAAATCCAGATGCAAAGACAAAAGTCACCCCACAAACACCTGTGGTTACCACACCGTTAGGCCAAATACAAGGGTCCACACTAACGTCCAGGTTAGGAAAACAAATTTTTGCATTCAGAGGAATTCGATATGCAAAAGCACCAATAGAAGATTTAAGATTCCAGGTGAGTACATATTCCAACATCATAGAAAATATTATCTGGCTTAAAATAAATAAGAGTAAACTAATAAAATCAGTTTCAACTGCAAACTCTTTTTTATCAAAAATAATCAAAACGAAATAGCGTTTAAATTATATATTGAGGTTTTACAGAACAAAGAAAAATGTTGCAAAAAGTTCCAAAGAAATCAGTGTTAGTGGCGACTTTTCATAAGAAAGGGTTTCCATAAAAAACTATTACATAAATAGTTAATAAAAATTTGTTCTCTCGTTTTTTTCACCTCGGGAACTTACTCATACGCACGAACTTTATTTTCATTATCTTCTCGATAACAACCTCTACTTATTTGCATTAACACAGTCACGACCTGCATGTTACTTGGTTTTTATAAGCACCATAAAAAGGTTAAAAGAAATAATAGAAAAGAGTTTGTGGCGAAAAAGTAAATCTATACAGGGTGGGAAAATTATAAAATTTTTAAAATATTTTTTTCTGCTATTTCTTGACCTTCTTGCGTCAAGAAAACTTAACCGTTGTGTATAATATTCAAGTAGTTTTGCTAAATCATTGATTGTTGTTAATCACACAAAATATTTTGTTCTTGTGCTTTCCTCTGATCACCAGTGGCACCCAAATGTTTTTCCTTTAAATGCCTATACCTTTTTTCTTTTAACCTAGAGATTTTAATTTTGGTGTGTACGGCAAGTTTGATAGTAGAAACGTATGTGCCAAATTTGGTTGTCATATCTCTGTTATTTTCGGAGATACACAAATTTTCCAACACAACACTCAAAATTTTCCCAGAAAAACTGGTCCGATTTTCCTGGCTAACGAACTTATCTAAGCCACTTGCAAAAAGGAAGATTATTTTTTGAGTTATCGGTACGATATATATATATATATATATATATATATATATATATATATATATATATATATATATATATATATATATATATATATATATATATATATATATATATATATATATATATATTATATAGTCACGCGGCCACAAGCTTTATTTTCATTAAGTTTTTGATAACGACCTCTATTTACTTATTTGCATTAACACAGTCACTACCTACATGTTACTTGGTTTTTATAAGCTCCACAAAAGAGTTAAAAGAAATAGTAACAAAAAGATCACTCCCAAAAGTTAAGGGACCCAGAGTAAACACGCGTGCTGGAGGGAGGGGGTGGGGGTGGTTACGCGGGGGTTAAGGAAATAAAGAACAAACATCGATCACAAACAGCTTAGCTCAACTTCTGTAAGCAGCCTTTTTCACATTTTTATCAACATTTTTTCTTAATAATGTTCTTTGCCTCCCAGCACATTTATTTGCTCCAGGTCCTCCAGCTTGTTTAGAGGCTGAAGGGACAACATTTTTCTTGTAGTTTATGCACAAAACACTCTACCAAGCAGGCCTGAACGACCTGACCTAACCTGACCTTACCCGACCTAACCTATAATGTAGTGAAGTTGATCTATCAGCAGTCGATTTAGCTAAAACTAGTTAGCCAATATGCAGTAGCACCGATAATGGTGTAATTTTTGAGTATTAAATAATAAACACAATTTTATATGAAGCTAGAAAATTAAAACTTAATACACCTATGCAGTTAGCTACTGTAATCATTGTAGCAAACTTTGTTAACATTTTATCAAAATTATAAAAGTTTTCCAGAATAAATTTAATTGTTTCCTGGAAAAGGCCGATCTAATCGGGCTGCATAACGAACTTCTTTAAGCTATTTAAAAAAGGAAGGAACCCGCCAAATTATAAACGTGGCAGTTATTTTCTCTTGTTAATTTAGACGATTTCGCTTTAGCCAACTCAGTTGCACTGGCCAAAAAAATAATAATTGCATCTCCGAAGATTATTACCTTACTAAATTTTTTTCCTTAGGGCTCGTCCGCGTCTTTGCCGCCTCGATAGCACCGCAACCTTCGGCTTATTGTGCATGCCCTTTGTCTTTTCTACTCCACCCATTCCAAAATCACTGTGCCTTAAACTAACCTGCACAGCAATTGGTAGGGTGAAGTTTTATATTGGTCCGTCTCCGGTCTAGACTGACCGTAGATCAGTTGTCTTTTGCGGTCCAGAGCTTTACACTCGCACAAGATGTGCTGGGCTGATTCCTCCCCCTCGCCGTACAGCCTGCATGCCAGGTCCCCCTCGAACCGCCCCATTTTATGCAGGTGTTCCTTGACAGCCATGTGTCCCGTCAACAGTCCTGTTATGTCATCTGCTGAGATTTAGCAGATCAACAGCTCTGTTTGGACTGGGTTGCCCAATTAATGACTTACTGAGTTTGAGCCATGGACAATCTGCCCAGTACACCTTGTGCTGTTCCCTGACCCAGGACTTGATGGTTCCCCTGGTCGTGCTTTTTGATACGCCCAGGACCGGTTCTAGTCCCATAAATGGTTCTGCTGACCCTCTCTTCGCAAGACTGTCAGCTTCTTCATTGCCTTTGACCCCCGAGTGACCCGACACCCAGATGAGTGTGACCACTTTCTACCCAGCCAGGTCTCTCGTCTCGTCTCGGCATTAACTTACCAGCCTGGAAGTTACCCGTGTGCTACTTTGGGTCTTAAGGGCTGTCAGGATGTCTTATTAAAGTTGGTATCCATGCTGATTTTCAGAGGTTTTACTATGTACCAAAAAAGTGATTCTAGCTTAATGGGAAATCAAGTTCCTAGAACTATAAAATTTTCTGAACATTTGCTATCATAACGCACATGCTGCATGAAAACTTTTTTCACCACTTATTTACTATTAAACTAACAGTTTCTTTGATGAAAAAATTCATTTTGATGAAAGTTTACTGCCGTAACGTATTTGGTGCGTTAAAACTGATAAAATACTATTGTTTCCCATATGAGACCAGCGACAAAGGTCTACGTCTAATTCTTCTTCTTCTAGTGCCTGTTTGATGGACTGATATGCGGTGCTATCAAAAGCACCCTTTGTGTCAGTTAATGCGCCAAGAGCTACTTACTTTGAAACAACAGTCTGTTCCATAATATCTTCTAAACAGTGTTGGGAATCTAACGTGGATTTGCCTGCCTGGTAGGCAAACTGGCGTGCCTGAAGCAATCTTTTCGTGAGGATTTCATTTTTAATGTATTGATCTAATGTTTCCTACATGGTTCTTAGGAGAAAACCTGTAAGCTTAATGGGGTGGTATGATTTTGCCACGTCCATATAAGGGCGTCCTGTTTTTGGTATAAACACATCAGCTTTTCTCCATGTTTGCGAAATATAGCCTAGGATTAAACTAGATTTGATTATTTGCGGCAGATGGGGTCTAAGTTTGTTAAGACTCTGCTGTAGGAAACTTGGAAGTATCACATTTTTGATAAGAGATTTATATATTTCACCACCAAAACTCTGTACCTGGACAGCAAATTTCTTCTCCAACCGGAGCATCTCTGTTGTCGTGGATGGCCATTCCTCTAAACTGTATCCAATTAATGCAGCAGTTCCTCAAGGTTCAGCTTTAGCCCCTACTTTGTGTCTTCTCCACATCAATGACCTCCTCTCTAGCACATCCAACCCAGTTCACAGTTACGCGGACGACAGCACCCTCCATTTAATATACAATATTCGAAGCCTGTCTCTTTAGCCCAATTAGATGAGGACCGCAGACTAATGGAGGGTTCAGTCTCTGTGGATCTGCAAAAAATATTATACTGGGGAAGTAGAAATCGTGCACAATTCAACTCCACCAAATCTCAGTCTTGCTTTCTATCTCATAAGAAATACACCAGCCATAGACCCATCACAATGAACAACCAAGTTATTCAAAGTAATGGATATTTTTCACTTGTTGGCATTTCTGTGCATCGAAATCTCAACTGGCACCAACATGTCACATCAATTGCAGAAGCGGCTGCTAAGAAATTAGGTTTTCTCTTGCGGGCTCGCAAATACTTTTCAACAGCTAATCTCTATACATCACATACTTTACAAATAAGGCCAAACCTCGAATACTGCTCCCACATCTGGGGTGCCGATGCGGCTTCTACACTCGCTATCCCGGACTCCATTCAGAAGAGAGCTATACGTCTCATCGGTGACCCTAGCCTCACCCAAAGGCATCCCTTGGCCACAGACGTGCCCTTGGTGACCTCTTTCTCTTTTTTACAGATATCTGCACGGGCACTGATCGAAGAGCTTTCTTCCATAGCTCCTCCACCTGCTGCCCCCAACAGATCTACCAGGGGACCAGAGCGAATGCACCTTTTTACTGTCCAGGTCACCAGACATAGAACATCTTGTTATGCCCGCTCTTTTGTCCCGAGTACTTCCAAGTTGTGGAACTCCTTGACGGCACATGTTTTCCTTCTCCTCCGAATCACGAAATCTTCAAACCCAGACACTCACGGTACAATGGTATTTAGGCTGTGAGCCATCGTGGTGTGTTGTTGAAATAAAACATTTAAAAAAACTATTTAATTCTGTTTGTGTTGAAGATTTTGTTTACCCGCTTATTGCAACTCTCACTGGGTTTCTCAACCCCGTCAGCTGGACTGTTCTTGTGCAAATTATCTTTAACATTTTATGTGTCTGTTGTAAAACTTCTTTGCGCTGTTTAGGTATTTACCGTTTGGCATTTTAAGTAGATCAATAGAGTTTGAATGATTTATCGGTAAGATTTTCTGTGAATGTTTTGCTGGGTCAAATTTATCTAGTCTCTTTCAAAATTGCTTGCAGGTTCTCCTTCGCCTCAGTTATATATTGATCAGGTTAACGTCGATGGTTACGTACAGCTATTGCAAGATAAAATTATACCGATTTTTAGAGCACGCCTTATGGATGTTTGGTTTCAAAAAAATGGGACACCACCCCATTACCAACGTAATATACCCAGCTATTTGGGCAAAATCATTCCGCAGGGGAGGATAGGTAAAAGAAAACTCTAGAATGGCCCCCACGGTCTCGGGACATGCAGTTTTTTTATTCGGGGACATCTGATATATAAAGTGTAGAAAAATAGACCTAAAAACCTAGTTCAACAGAACAACGGATCAAAAATGAAATAGCATTAATTACCCTTAAATTTCGAGGTTGTGGGATTGTATTTGAGCAAATTGAATCTCTGCTCGTTCAGCCCTTCGGAGGGAGCCGTCGGTCCCGTGTCAGTGCGATGATTAAAGATCCCCACCCTTCTTACAGCAAGACAGGGTTCGCCAAGATTTCCAAGATAGTAAGGTGAAACTGCTCCCTGGAGTCGGTGATTGGCCATAGTCGCGGAAATAGGCCGACGTTAAAGAAACAAAAACACACAACACCCCTGAAATTATAAAAAACTCGGGACGCAGCAAGTGCGTTATGGTAGTGAATTTTTATTAAATGCTTCAAATTTAAATAACTCAATTTTCTATAAACTTAGAGAGTTTAATTTTAATACGTAGTAAGGTTTTTCCTAAGGCAAGATATCCACAAAATTTCATTAAAATAACTTTGTAATTTTCGGAGAAAAACATTTTTTTCGAAAGAAAATTTAAAATTTGAATAACTCAATTTTCTCTAAACTTAGAAAGTTGAATTTTGGTACGTAGTAAGGTTGAGGCAACATATATAGCAAATTTCATTAAAACAGCTTTGTTACTTTCGGAGAAAAACAATTTTTTCGAAAGAAAACTCAAATTTTTTCCGGAAAACCCCGTCTGATTTTTCTGGATAACGAACTCATCCAAGCCATTAATAAAAGACAGGCACTTGCCAAGTTTGAACGCTGCGAGTTGTAAGGAAAAAAATAATTATACTACAGAGGTGATAAATGATAATAAATTACAATAGGGTTATATATAATCGTAAATGCTTCCAATGATTAACAATCAGTGAATTCAGTATTATTGACATTTCTCGGAAACTTAAAAATGAATTTCATGAGTCAATAAGAGAAGCATTGACTAACCAACAGCAAGCACATAGTTAGGTATTTCCCAAAGCAATATGTAGACCAAATTTTATCGAAATTTTCGGAAAAAAATTTTTTTTTGAAAGAAAACTAAAAATTTTCCCGGAAAACCCCGTCCGATTTTCCTGGCCAACGAACTCATCCAAGCCATTAATAAAAGAAAGGCACTTGCCGAGTTTCATCTAAATCGGTTAATTATTTTTTGAGTTATCAGACGGATACATACATATATATATATATATATATATATATATATATATATATATATATATATATATATATATATATATATATATATATATATATATATATATATATATATATATATAAACATAAACATTTTTAAATAAAAATTCACTAAAATTTTTTTAATAAAAATTCACTAAAAACACACTTATATATTCTTGCACAAGACTGGACCATTGCCTTGCAGTTAATAGAGAACATATGAAACATTTATCGTCAAATTATTAATGTAATTCTTGAATATTCAAGCGGTTTACTTATTTCTTCTCTTCTAATTGAATGTAATTTTTATTGCGATTTTCACTCCTATTAATATCATGAAAACCAGGATCTTCAACTGCATAAATGGCCACCTTTAGGTACAAGGAAACCCAGTAACAGGTGGATCAGGGTTTATATGAATAAATCAAAAAGTTATCATAAAGTTAGTCTCATTGTTGGGTCACACAGTATGACTACATAGTTCGGTCTACCTTATTTGTGGCTTATTGTTAGATTCCCCATCCAAATTTCAACAAAATCGGCCTAACTGTCTCTGAGATATAAACAGTGTTCCTTACTTACTGGAAATACTGTGTGGTTTAGTAGATCAATCTACTAAGTTGTTTCTTTTTTGCTTTTCAATATGTAATCAATTTTAAAGAACATACGCAGATCTTTATGTTTTTAACTTTTTGACGCATTGATTTTAGCCACCAGTTCCCGTAGAAAAATGGGATGGTCTATATAATGCTACAGAAGATGGACCCATCTGCCCACAACCAAGCTCAGATCCAGTGTCTGAAGACTGTCTTAGGCTAAATGTATATACAACAAAAGTAAGTAGTCCTTAAATACACACATTTACATCTCCATACATATTGAAATTGGTTTTAAATTATGCAGATATTGTTTACATATTTGGATTTACTAACTACACACACACATTCATATCTCTCCATAAGTATTGAGATTGGTTTTAACTTACGCAGAGATTGTTTACAAATTTCGATTAAGTCATTTGAGTTAAGACAATAAACATCAACATATTTACAAAAATTAAAGTATTTTTTTAATTTTAGTTGCCAAAGCAAAATGATAATCCAAAACGCGCAGTAATAGTTTATCTTCATGGAGGAGGATTCACTAGTCTTTCAGGATGTAGCAACTGGGCAGGTCCTCAGTACCTTCTAGACCATGACATTGTTTTGGTAACCCTCAATTATAGATTGGGTGCATTAGGTAAGTCGCCACAAAAATCTATGTTATATGTTAAATAAATACTCGTAATTTTTTATTTAATACTCCGCAAATACGTATAAAACTATTGTATTTTGTTGAAGATAAAGTATTGTCATTAACAATTTTAATTATGTCTGGTGATAGTAACAACTTTCGCCTATCATACTCGTATTAGGTGATGATAATTCACGTGATATTAATTAGAATACTCACCATTTGCCACATGTGAAACTCTTTTATTTATTTCAAAAACACACCACGAAGGCTTACAGTCTAAATACTATCGTACCGACTATCGACAAGGAGGAAAGAGGCAACTTATTCATTCTGGACTTAAAGGTTTGGAGGTTCGGAGGAGAAGGAAAATCATGTGCCGGCAAGGAATTCCACAACTTGGAAGTCCTCTGGACAAAAGAGCGGGCATAACAAAATGTTCTATGTCTGGTGACCTGGGCAGTAAACGGGTGCATTCGCTCTGTTCCCCTGGTAGATCTGTTGGGGGCAGCAGGTGGAGGAACTATGCAAGAAAGCTCCTCTGAGCAGTGCCCGTGCAGATATCTATAAAAAAGAGAGAGGTCAACAACGGCACGTCGGCGGGCAAGGGATGGCAGCCTTTGGGTGAGGGTGGGGTCACCGATGAGACGTATAGCTCTCTTCTGAATGGAGTCCAGGATAGCGAGTGTAGAAGCGGCAGTGGCACCCCAGATGTGGGAGAGGTATTCGAGGTTTGGCCTTATTTGTGAAGTATATAAGGTATAGAGATTAGCTGGTGAAAAGTATTTGCGAGCCCGGAAGAGGAAACCTAATTTCTTAGCAGCCGCTTCTGCAATTGATGTGACATGTTGGTGCCAATTGAGATTTCGATCCACAGAAATGCCAAGAAGTGAAAAGAACTCATTACTTTGAATAACTTGGTTGTTTATTGTGATGTGTCTAGGGCTGCTGTATCTCTTATGAGATAGAAAGCAAGACTGAGATTTGGTGGAGTTGAGTTGTACAAGATTTCTACTTCCCCTATTTTTTGGAGATCCACAGAGACAAAACCCTCCATGAGTCTGTGATCCTCCTCTATTTGGGCTAAAGAGACAGGCTTAGAATATTGTATATTTGAGTGGAGGCGTGCTGTCGTCCGTGTAACTGTGAACTGGGTTGGATATGCTAGAGAGGAGGTCACTGATGTGAAGAAGAAAAAGTAGGAGCTAAAGCTGAACCTTGAGGTACTCATGCATTAATTGGATACAGTTTAGAAGAATGACCATCTACGACAACAGAAATGCTTCGGTTGGAGAGGCAATTTGCTGTCCAGGTACAGAGTTTTCGTGGTAGGCTATAGGTCGGAAGTTTATTAAGCAGCTCTGCGTGCGAGACCTGGTCGAATGTTTTATATATGTCTAGAGCGACAATCTCGGATTCACCGTGTAGTGCCATAGACTTGTTCCAAGAATGGGTGACAAAGGAAAGGAGGGCGGCTGATGGAATCCATACTGCCTGTCGTGTATTAGATTGTGTTTTCAATAAATTTTAGTAATTCGGTGTTTATATACTTTCCATCACTTTAGAGACGACTGAAAGGCCTGTAAAGGAAACTCAAAATTTTCCTGGATAACAAATTTATCCAAGCCACGTACATAAGGAAGGTACCTGCCAAATTTCATAAAAATCGGCCCCTTTTGAGTTATCGGTGTGGTACACACACACACACAAATATATATATATATATATATATATATATATATATATATATATATATATATATATATATATATATATATATATATATATATATATATATATATATATATATAAAGGGTAGTTCAAATTCGAGCCTCACCATTGGGACCTTGCAAACCGCAAGAGATTCAAGGATGGTTAAATTAGTGCAAACTTGCGCGTTTCTAAGTAAACCATTATCTGAAAGAAAATTTGAGGTGTCATTTTTAGTTTTTTAGTGAATTTTCGTAGAAAAAATTACTATAGGGGTGATCCCGACCTTTGAATTTTGAGAAAATTTCTTTAAATGAGCGCGAACTAGGACCCCTAGAACCCATATCGGAAGTCAGATTAGATTTTTATCTGATTTTGATAAAATTTGTCAGGTACCTTCCTTTTATTAATGACTTGGATAAGTTCGTTAGCCAGGAAAATCGAACTAGGTTTTTCAGGTTTGGGTTTCCTTTTTTTTAACTCAGAGAATAAAAAAGCTTTGGTAACCAAATTGGGTAACTTGGTTCACGTTCTAAAAGATAAACTCTGTGCCAAAACTTAGATTTCTAGGTTTAAAGAAAAAAAGTTATAAGCAATTAATGAAAAAAATATTTGGTCCAGATCATTTATATGTAAAATCATTATCATAAGGCACTTTCTGCTTTCAGCCTTTTTTTATTCGAAGAAAATGGAAATTTTAAATTTGAGTTTTTTTTTGGTTTTGAAGCGAATACGGCAATAACTGGACTTCTTTAACTATGACGTTGTTAGGACACTTTTTTATGGGAAATTTAAATCTGTCATATCTTCCAAGGCGTTCTTGATGCACAATACAATCAATTTAGGTATACTACAACAAAATAACTGAACCATTCTTTTAATAACTGGCTTTTATAATTATAAATAATTTAGGCGTACGTCTTGAGTCAGCCGCCATGTTTAATTTATAAAAGTTCTACCTCGCAAACAGTATTTTATTCGTGAAGCCCTTTATTTTGATATCCATGTTAAGAGGGTTGCAAAGAAAAATATACTCGGCCATCTTGCGTTGGCCATCATATTGAAAGTTTAAAAGCGTCGCTTATCCTACCGTATTTTATTTGCGTAGCCATTTCATTTGATACCATTTTATAGGAGGTTTGTTGAGAAAGAAATATTCCGCCACCTTGCGTAGGGCGTCATTTTGAATTCATGAAAGCGTTACCTGGCTTATTGTACTTTTTTTTTGTTCCCTCAGGGCTCGTCCGCGGCCTTGCCGCCCCGATAGCACCGCAACCCTTGGTTGATTGTGCATACCCTTAGTCTTACTCCACCCATTCCAAAATCACTGTGCCTTGAACTAGTCTGCACAGCGATTGGTAGGGTGAAGTTTTATATTGCTTTGTCTCCGGTCTAGAGTGACCGTAGATCAGTTGTCTTTTCCGGTCCAGAGCTATACGCTCACACAAGATGTGCTGGGCTAATTCCTCCCCCTCGCCGCAGAGTCTGCATGCGAGGTCCCCTTCGAACCGCCCCATTTTATGCAGGTGTTTCTTGACGGCCATGTGTCCCGTCAAGAGACCTGTTGTGTTTCTGAGCTGTCCTCTGCTAAGGTTTAGCAGCTCCACAGCTCTCTTTGAACTGGGTCCGTCAATTATTGACTTCCCATGTCTGAGCCCTGGACAGTCCGCCCAGTACACCTTGTGTTGGTTTCTGACCCAGGACTTAATGGCTCCCCTGGCAGTGCTCTTTGACACGCCCAGAGCCGGTTCTGGTCCCATAAATGGTTCTGCTGACCCTCTCTTCGCGAGACTGTCAGCTTCTTCATTGCCTTTGACCCCCGAGTGACCCGGCACCCAGATGAGGGTCACCTCATTCTGCCCAGCCAGGTCGCTCGTCTCGTCTCGGCACTCACTCACCAGCCAGGAATTTACCCGTGGGCTACTTAGTGCCTTAAGGGCTGCCTGGCTGTCTGTGGCTATGAGGATCCGCTTGTTGGTGTAGCCCCTCCTATTGTTCTCCCGCACACAGTGCAGGATGGCGTACATCTCGGCCTGAAACACCGTTGCATGGGCTCCGAGGGAAATACTATGACTTACCCTCGGTCCTTCCGAGTAAACACCTGCCCCCGTCCCAGATCCGTCCGTGAACCAGACGAGCGCGTCCCGTGGTATGCCCGGCGTCTCCTCCCGCCATGCCTCGCGATCAGGGATTTCCACTGTAAAGTTGTTTTCCCTGCACATTCGCGGGCTCGCGAAGTCTGACCTCATTTCAAGCATGGGCTCCTTCACGATCTCCTGAATTTTGCAGTGGCCCCTGAAGCCTGGGTTGATCTTCAGTCTACCATTGCAGGCTAGTCTGTATAGTCCTAGCCTGGCCTCTCCCATAATAACTAAGTATAGGGGGGGGGTTAGATCCAGCAACACCTCCATGGCGGCTGTTGGGGTTGAAGACATGGCCCCTGTGATGCCTAGGCAAGCCATCCTTTGGATCTTGCCTAGTTTTTGTTTGGCACTGGATTGTGTCACCTTAGGCCACCAGACCAGTGCCGCATATGTTAACGATGGTCTGACCACCCTTGTTTACAGCCAGTGGGCCATACTAGGTCTTAGTCCCCACGTTTTTCCATATAGCCGCCTAGTGACGGCTAAGGTCATGACTGCCTTACGCAGTATTTTTCCAATGTGACCATTCCAGGTTAGCTTAGAGTCCAATACGACCCCAAGATATTTTACCTCGCTGGCCATTGGAACGCTCCTACCGTATAGAGTGAGAGTTCTGTGGCTTTCACACTTCCTCCTCCTCGTAAACGGCACGACGGTTGCTTTCTCGGGGCTCACCCCGAGCCCTTGATCAACCGTCCACCCTTCCACCACTTTCAGTGGTGGTATTGTACTTTACTCGTAAAGCACTTTAATGTGATATCCATGTCAGGGGGATTGTAGGAAAATAAAAAATCCGCCTTGAAGCGTCTGCCATATTGAATTTGATATTGACAGATAGCCTGTGCTGCATTGTCGCCTGGCTGATTTTCGGCGCTCAGTTAATAGTAATTTACGTTACAAGTCCGGAAAATACTGTTTTTTTGGACGAGTCGACAAAATTCTAGGACGAGCCGTAGGCGTCCTGGAAGTATGCGAGTCCAACAAAACTGTTTTCGGGCGTGTTGCGTACACTATTTTTTCGGCAACCGTGTAGAATAACAAATCAATGAGACACATTTCTTTATTATATATCTTTGTAGAACAAAATTTCAAACATTTTAATTCTTATTTGTATTAAATATTGAAATTCGAACAGAAGATAGGTACTAACAGAAACATTCTAATTTCATTCCTGAACGTTCTAATTCTTATTTATATTAATATTTATATTAAAATTCGAGCAATTGCTAATAGTGAAACGATTTAATTTGTTTGAAATGCCTGGTATATTTAAATGCCTTTTGTAGTCAGAACAAGAAGGTAAAGTTTCCGTTTCATATTGATTGTTTTCATCTGATAATTTGTGAATGGTATTGGAAATTTTAATTTTGTTTGTTGGTGAATTGTCTATATATCCTTCAGCGACATTGGTAGGCTTCCAGCCACCGTGTCTCTTAAAATTTGTGATGTTTCCACCATTATCAGCAAATATTGTGGCTGAAGTTCGACGCATGCTATGGCCCGTGTAATTTTTAGGATTGGGTAAATTTAAAAATTCTGCAATTCTTAATCCGAGATTCCCAAAACTGTGGATACCAACGGGCTGAATCGAACATTTTCCTTTTTTGTAATTCACGAATAATCTGTTATGTGGAGTACGGGATGGCCGTAAAGATAAATATTCCCTATACAACAGCAGGTTTTCTTGCCCAATTACAACAAAAGTTCTCTCAATATGTGTTTTAGAATCTGGTATTTTCAC
Organism: Tillus elongatus; assembly: GCA_964006375.1. NCBI lineage: Eukaryota > Metazoa > Arthropoda > Insecta > Coleoptera > Cleridae > Tillus > Tillus elongatus. The sequence goes on along the minus strand of OZ023268.1, from coordinate 107,449,562 downwards.
AAGCAACATGTCTTCTTTGTCGTTTATTAGATCAATTGACATTTTTGTTAGTTCTTCCCGTCTACACGCACCGGCTAACCCAATAATTGTTGCTACCTATAAATGAAGCGAATTAAGTTGATACTTTTATATCCTACAATCGTAATATTTTGTTAAAATTACTTTTAGCATTATCTATGTTTCATTACCTGCTTCTCTAATGAATTTGTTGATTTTCTCGCTGCTGAAGACTTCTGATTTCTTTGCTTTATAACCAACATTCTTCCTTTTAAGAAATGCGATTACCTTTGGGAAAGTGACTATGTTTACATTTTTCTTCACTAAAATGGTACTATTCAACATAGAGTACATGCTCCACAGGGTAGAGGATTTGACAGTTTCAGATTTTTGCGCCAAGTAAGCTAAAATTACATCCTCTGTAATAGTTTTGCATTTCTTCATATCCATCCATCTCGTGAACAAATCATAAACGTTTTCATGCCTGGACTTTGATTTTTCAGGCAATAATTGTGCTGTAGCAGCAGCTGATGCATTGGAAATTTCGTAAGGCACATTTTCAAACTCACTATCGCTGTTGCTTTCCATACTTTATTGCGACAATTGCGACCAAAAACCATGCAAACTTTCGAAAATTAAGATGTCAACTAATTTCATTTCAGATAGCTGTCAGTCGTTATTTCGTTGCTATGGTAATGTTCAACTGCATTTATCACAATCATACCTATCAAGATTTTCATATTCATAATAACAACGATGTGATTCTTCCCGGCCTAGTCCGGGAAGTACGTACTTCCCGGACTAGGCCGGAGAAATGCTACTTTCTCAAAGAAAAAGCGTTCGGGAAGTGGGTACTTCCCGGACGGTTGCCGAAAAAATATATATTTACTTACTATAAGATCTGTTGCGTTTTGACAGTTTTGAGACCCACAAAATAGATATGTGGCCTTTTGAATGTAATACAGCTGTGGCTGCGTTGCGTTTTAAAATTGGAGACATGTATTCAGAATGTGTTTACTATAAAATCTTTTACGTTTAGATAGCTCCAATTCTCACCATCCAAAATACTTCTACAAACCTCTCTAACTCCAATTCGATATTTCGTGGATTTGATGCGCTCTGAAATTATCACCACTCAAATATGAATGCTTAAAATCGTTTAAACATTGTTAGTCTTTAATTTTAAAATTTCTGTGATTTGATTTATTAACTTTTACTGTGCTTCAGGCTTCTTAGCTGTAGCTGATAAGGAGGCACCTGGAAACAATGGCCTGAAAGATCAGGTGCAAGCTCTTAAATGGGTAAAACAAAATATTGTCCAGTTTGGAGGAAACCCAGAAGCAATTACTTTAATGGGATACAGTGCTGGTGGCGCCTCTGTGTCATTACATCTAATATCACCGATGTCTCAAGGTAAGTATTGTGAAGTTTTCGCTAACTCCCAACGATTTATTTACTTATAGGTAATGTGTACTTAAGTATTTAAATGTTATTAATAACAACTGACACTTTTTTCGATATCATATCAGGCATAGAGCTGTATACAAAAATGCAAATGTTAAGAAGCAAGACTTTACAAGTATCAATGCACGTATCACATAAATCAATCCCTTAAATATTTTTAATATTTACTTTATTTTTTTCGGGGACATTAGTAAAAGCGTAAATGTTGCGTATATATATATATATATATATATATATATATATATATATATATATATATATATATATATATATATATATATATATATATATATATATATATATATATATATATAGTGCGTTCCAAACTGGATGGCAATGTATTGCTATTTCCGTTATTATTATAGATAGGGAGACGGCTAAATTAGCAACTTTTTGTAGAATTTAATGCTCGTTCCAAATGTGACTTGTATTTTGTCCTGCCTCTTTTCGTTTTCGAGTTATTTTGAAAAAAACAAAATTTGTCGAATTATTTTTTCTTCAATATCTAAGTAGACGTTGATCTGACTTGTCTGAAACTTGCACATTATCAGGGCACTTTTTACAGTGCTATTCTCACCTTTAGATTGTTATTTGTTTTTGAGCTACAGGTATCAACGTTTGTTTTTATTATGGCAGCCATATTCGATTTTTTGCTCATGTGATAGTCTGTGAAAAGAGCTTTCCAATGATGTATACCATGCTGGAGAAATCTTGTAATCGCATTGAGAAAAACCGTTTTGAGGATAGTAGGCTATGAAATCCAATACCAGAAAACAACTGACAAAAACAAGGTGTACAAAAAGCAGTAGGCCATGGAGTCTTACCATAGACTTCTACTTTTAACATAATTTTCCGTAATAATTCATGATAAAAAAATAGGAACTTTGAGCACACCAATGAATCGGCCCATTATTACAAATGATATTTTATATTACAAAATTATCCTACAAAATTGTTATAATTTAATTAAGTATGTAAACCTAGTAAATAACTAAATTTACTAACAGAACTCAATAAAAAGCAGCTTAATGATTTACAAAGACATAATTTTCCGTAATGATTCACCATAAAAAAATAGGAACTTTGAGCACACCAATGAATCGGCCCATTATTACAAATGATATTTTATATTACAAAATTATCCTAAAAAATTGTTATAATTTAATTAAATATGTAAACCTAGTAAATAACTAAATTTACTAACCGAACTCAATAAAAAGCAGCTTAATGATTTACAAAGACATAATTTTCCATAATGATTCACCATAAAAAATAGGAACTTTGAGCATACCAATGAATCGGCCCATTATTACAAATGATATTTTATATTACAAAATTATCCTAAAAAATTGTTATAATTTAATTAAATATGTAAACCTAGTAAATAACTAAATTTACTAACAGAACTCAATAAAAAACAGCTTATTGATTTACAAAGAAATAATTTTCCGTAATGTTTCACCATAAAAAAATAGGAACTTTGAGCACACAAATGATATTTTACATTACAACATTATCCTAAACATTTTTTATAATTTAATTAAATAGGTAAACCTAGTAAATAACTAAATTTACTAACCGAACTCAATAAAAAGCAGATTAATGATTTACGAAGACACCTTTGAAAATTGTATGATTTTTAAACGTGTCAACTGAAAAACAACAGAAGAAAGGTTACTATGGATACAACACTATCGCGACAATTAAGAATACTGCCATTCCTAATTATATGAACAGTTTGAGATGTATTTAACACGTTGCTTAAAATTTTATACTAAATAGTTTGTTTCCTGTTTATTTTAAATATTATTCAACAATATGTTCAGTAATGAAGAATATTTTGACATGTTGGAATGTTATATTCGTTCTAACCGAAATACTGAGGCAGCTGCAAATTCATATCAAAACAACTACCCAGAAAGACGACAACCAAACATCAAAATATTTCGCAGGATAGTGACCAATCTATTGAACGACGGTAGCTTCCACGCGAAGAAATTACCAATGCCTAGAAATGAAGAAATAAATAATGCCGTCTTACAAATTTCAAACGAAAACCCTCCGCAATCTGTTCGGTTTTATAGTGAACATATTGACGTTCCAAAAAGTACGGCACACTGTGTATGAAAACAAAGTCATTACCATCCATACAAACCTACAATCATACAAGGCTTAAATGTTAACGATTACCCTAAGCGACTTAAATTCTGCAGATGGTATCAAGGACAATGTCAGCAAGATGAAAAATTTCATTTAAAATTAATATGGACTGATGAATGCAGATTTATAAATTGTGGTGTGTATAATCGCCATAATAGGCATTATTGGGCAAATGAAAGTCCCCATCTAAACGAAGAAAGACGATTGAAAGAGAGATTTGGTATTAATGTTTGGTGCGCCTTATTAGGTAAAAAAATATTATTTTTATTTGTAGATTACACAGTTAATTAAAAAAAATCAGGTAACTTCATTGCTGCTCCGTTATTTTTTGAAAATAATTTAACTGGGAAAAGGTACCTTAATCTATTGAGAAATGATAACTTACCAACAATTAGAACAGTTCATGATAATTTGGACGAGATTTGGTACCAACAAGACGGTTGTCCAGTTCATAATGCTAGGATCGTCAAAGGATTTTTGTACCAAAATTTTAATAATCGTGTCATTTATAACAATGGGCCGGGTCATTGGTGTGCTAGAAGTCCTGATATAACACCCATAGATTTTTATTTTTGGGGTACTCTGAAGAATGATGTGTATAAATTCGATCCACCACAAAATATCAATGAATTACGAAACAGAATTACGGAAGCTATAAATCATATTAACCAAAACACCCTCACCAGAGTCTGCAGGCATGAACAAAATGGTGGCTATATTGAACAATTTTCTATTTAGTGTATTTTTAAGTTTCTATTTTATTACTTGTTGAATTCCGTTTCTAATTGTGTTGTGTTGTGGAGTTTAAGTTTCTATTTGTTATGGCCGGGTTTCGTTATTAAACTGTTTCACATTATAGCACCTAGCATTATTACCTAATTAAGTATTGTAAATTAAATCACAATATTTTGTTATCGTGAATCATTACGGAAAATTATGTTAAAAGTAGAAGTCTATTGTTAGATTCCATGGCCTACTGCTTTTTAGACACCATTTTTTTGTCATTTGTTTTCTGGTATTGGATTTCATAGCCTACTATCCTCAAAACGGTTTTTTTCAAAATTATCAGTGCAATTACAAGATTTCTCAAGCATGTTGATACCTGTAGCTCAAAAACAAATGACAATTCAAGGTTGAGAATAGCACAAAAAGATTACTCTGTAAAAGGTGTCCTGGTAATGTGAAGTCCCAGACATGTCAGATCAACGCCTACTTAGATATTGAAGAAAAAAGAAATCGACACATTTTTTTTTAAATGACTCGAAAATGAAAAGAGGCAGGGCAAAATACAAGTCCGGTTTGGAACGAGCATGAAATTCTACAAAACATTGCTAATTTAACCGTCTCCATATCTCTAATAATAACGGAGATAGCAATACATTCCCATCCAGTTTGGGACACACTGTATATATGTATATATATATATATATATATATATATATATATATATATATATATATATATATATATATATATATATATATATATCAAGCTTATTCAATTATCTTATGAAAACATATGCCAACCATTATTTACAAAGCATATTTGTCCTCATTTCTGGATATTTTATCAGCTGTATCCGAGAGAAGTATGCTTAGGCTTTCGGGATTTGCTCTTCTTGATATATTCAATATTCATCGGACATTCTTAAGACTCCGAGAGACTATTGGTTATAAGAAATTAAAAATTGTCTCAGAAAAACTGGTATGATTTACCGGCCGACGATATTTTGCAAGCAGTTTACACAAAAATTACATCTTAAAACATATAAATATCCTTATGAGATTTTTTTCACGAAAATCCCAAAAATTTCTTTTATATGAAAATTTGCTACAATTTTATTTTTACGAAAAGCGGCTAAAATTTTCTCACGGAAGTTAGCTAAAAATAATAATTTTCAGGGGAAATGCGCTAAATATTTTTTTCACACCAGAATTTGCTAAAATAAACAGATCTTCACAAAAATTCGCTTTAAAATTTATTTAAAAAATTTCCACAGTGGACACAATTATTAACAAATTTTCGAAAAAAAAATCGCCAATAAGGAGGTCGCGAGTTTTGAAATATATATTATATAATGTACTAACTACTAATTTAAAAAAGTTTTTTCCAAAATTCAAAAGTCATGATCCCCTCACTGGATAACTTGTTTACCAACGCTTGACACCATTATCTTTTAAGAACCATTCAGTTATGAAACTTCTCATCAAAATGTTTTTAACTAATATGTTGCTTATACATGTACATCTTCTCTTTTTCTTTTTTAATTTTTGGGGCCACTATTATATTAAAAACTTTATTAAAGGCTTCTAGATATTTTGAAACGATTAAATTTACAGATGGATAATCGTTAGGAATCGAATAATGTGGAAAATCATTGATAATTGTTTATATAATTCATTGTAATATTTCTAAATTTTTAGGTTTGTTCCACAAAGCAATCATAATGAGTGGTTCAAGTTTTGGTAACTGGCCTGTACCACAGCATCAACTCGATCTTGCCAAGAAACTATCAAAACTTGTTGGGTGTCCAGAGGATACCTCAGCGACAAATATAGTCAAGTGTTTGAAAACAAAAACAGCCGAAGAAATTGGTGATTCTTATAACAAATTTGCGGTAAGTTAATTTTTTTTTAGCTGCTCGGTTAACTACTTTTTGTTATCTGGTTTTTTTATATCCGTTACCACCCAAAAGCAACGCTAACTTCATTACGTACCTAACTTACACCTGCCATGAAGAGCAATTCAATTGATATTTCAGAGCGATAGGAATAGAGTGGACAAAGTGGGACTGGAAAAAATAGAACCAGGAGAAAAGGTCTGGACGCAGCAAGTGTGCTATGGAAGTGAATTTTCATAAAAATGTTTTTAATAGCAAATATCTCTTTAATGCAAACAGGCACAATTTGGTGACTGGTATAACCGGTATAGTAGACAGTGTACTATATTTTATCCAAATAACTTATTGTTTGACAATGTACAAAAATTTTCCGAAAATACACTTAAAATTTTGCCGAGAAAACTGGTTTCCTAGCCAACGAACCTTAGGTTAATAGCAAATTGAGTTATCGAAATTTGAAGTATTGAGTTGAAATTCGATACCAAAACACACTTATTTCTTCAGGATTTTTTCTTACAAACGTGCCTCATATTTCGATAAAAAATGCAAAAATGCAATAATATGATCACTGTATGTATCACCAACGTCTTATGGGCCATCCTGTGATTGTCAAAATAGCTTTATAAGATGCAGCTCAAGACACCCTATAATTACCGTATACCATTTTTTCTCGTATCTTGTATAATAACAATTATATTGAGTTTTACCGTAGAAATGCGTCGCCCTGTATATATGTAAGCAGTTAAAAACTGAAACTAAACTTGGATATGGATTCTAGTGGCCCTGGTTTGCACTCATTCGAAGAAATCTTCTCAAAACTCGCTGTTTTCTCATTAACGAATTTTTTTCTAAGAGAATTACCTAAACATTATAGACTGTTAAACCATAAACTCAACGAAAACTACTGCGAAAGCAACAGAGAAAGGGTCTATTTGATATGAATTTTCTGGAAATATTTTAGCAAAATGAAGGACAATGACGGTTGAAGCTGAAACTTAAGGGTTTGCAGAATACTCTTCTTGCGATATTTTCTTTACATAACCCGTATTGTGTCAGGTTCTTTGCCTAAATGTTGCCAATTTTGACGTTTCAAAATGCAACTGACGTTGTGAGGAAAATCCCTTTTTTTTTATGCCTCTAACTTTTTGGGTCTTTAAGCTTACAGAGCTAAATTGTGGTGCATGGTTTACTCGTTATAATACAAACAGGCGTACCTAATTTGATCAAAATCGGCTCATTATTTTGTGAGTTATCGATGTGATATATATATATATATATATATATATATATATATATATATATATATATATATATATATATATATAAACATATAAAAATTGACCTTGGACCTGGATGTGGGTTCTAGGGGGGCTAGTTTTCAAAATTCAAAAGTCGGGATCTCCTCATTAGTGAATTTTCTTTAAGAAAATTCACTAAAGAAAACTCTCTTGTTTCTACAACCAGTGAAAAAATGGTTTTGTCAGATTTATTTCAGGAAATTCGTGTACCAAGTCAACGCCTGTAAAGAAATAAGAAAAAACGACTTTGGAGACAATGATTTTATAAGACGTTATATTTAGTTGCAATCCGGTCGTTTGGTTACATTTTTCAGACCTTGTGTAATAGGTTTAAGTATTCTAATTTTTGCAGGAATTTGGAGAAGATCCGATGCTTACTTGGATGCCAGTGATCGAGGAAGATTTCGGCCAAGAAAGATTCTTACCTGCCCACCCAATTTACATGTTACAAAATGGACAATATGCTAAAGTTCCCGTCCTTACTGGAGTTACTGCCGACGAGTTTGCAGGAAGAGCTTTCAGTAAGTATTCAAGGGACTCATAATATTATTATTATTATTTCTATTTACATCTACAGATGAAATGGTGTATTCTTGTTAGCATATTGGGTAGCAAAATTAAATGAGAAATGGTTACAGTTATTCACGCTACTAGTTTTCACAGTAAACCATGTTGGCAATAAACTAATAAAATTTTTTATTGTTGAATTTATAAAATTTTCACAAAAAAGTATATACTAGCTTGTGAAAATTATTTTTTAAATTAGTTAACAGGAATAGACGAAAACAATATTAACCGGGATAGTCTAAAAGTAATTGTACATAAAGCAGTAACAGATTCATCAGAATATTACGATTTGGCCAACTATATCTAAGTACAAAAGTCAAAAGTACTAGGGTGTTGAGAAAAATTAAATTTCGAATTTCTTTTATATCTAGACAAGTATTTGACGTACTGTCTTGAAAATTGGTACTGATGAGCTTTCATAACGATAAAAAAATAGTGGTGCCAATTGAAACATAACTGCCACAAAGCTACGTATTCCTGTACTCATAAACACCTAAAACACTATATTACTCGAGTTTTAACGGAAAAAATGTCAATTTTCACCAAATCACCCATTACTCATCCCCTACCCCCCTGAAGTGATCTTACCCATAACCAATTCGAAGCGTTCCTTTGTCTGGTGCTAACTGGATCCAAATTTAAAGATGATATCTCAATTCGTTCGAAAGTTATTGCGCTTACTAACAGACAGACATACAGGTCGACCGACCGACACACAAAAATGTTTCGTTCCGGAATCATGTTTTCTATATGTTCTGAGACATTTTACGCAGTTTTAGTAAAAAAAAAACGAAATTTCTGTCACCGATATTCCACCCCCCACATTCAACTCCACATTCAATCAGCACAGAATATCTGACGTTCGATGAAATTGGAAATTTTCTAATAAACAAATCCTAAAGCGTTATATTACTGGAGTTTTAACGAAAAAATGTCAATTTTCGGCAATTCATATCCCATTCATCTCTACCCCTGGAGCGATTTTACCCAAAAACAATCCGAACCGTTCGTTTGTCGGGTGCTAACTGTATACCAAATTTGAACACGATATTTCAATTCGTTCCATAGTTATCGTGGCTACAAACAGACATACATACAGACCAGCAGATAAAAAAAGGTTCGATCCAAAATCATGTTTTCTATATGTTTTGACACTTTCTACGACGTTACAGCGAAAAAATATGAAAGGAGCTCATTTTTGTTGGTTGAATACGGCCCATATACAACATCTGCAAAGTTAAATTGACTTAGAACTAACGACTCACTTAAAGCAATCTTATTTTCATAACCCAAGTAGCCCCTGTTAGCGTAAATGAGTTTCAAACAGCTAAATGCTTGTTTAATGATATTATTACCGTGAAAAGTAAATGTCAAGTCATTATCCAGTTCCAAGTCCAAATTTCGGCACACTTTTATAAATTTCAGTTGCTGACCTCTAATTTCTATACATACTCGACTCTTCTATCGTTATGTTCCAAGTCTTGGACCAAATAGCATAATCTTTGACTTTCCTGGATTGATATCAAGACAACATTTTTCTGAAATTTAAAATTAAGATTTCGAAATCAGAATTTGTAGTTTGACAAGCGTTGGCAGTATTTAAGGGATTAAACGAGTGGGATATTTGCGCATCGTCAGCTAAACAGTAAACCCTACATTTAGTGACATAATCAGCAAATGCAGAGGTGTAAACTGCAAAAAGACGTGGCGACAAAACCGACCACGGCGAAACACCTGACACTATTGGTAAATAATCAGACATTTAATTTTCAATTGCCACCCTTTGAAACCTACATGTCAGATAGGTGCGCAAAAGTGATAAAACCTTATCAGCCAGACCATAATAATGTCAACTAGACAGTAGTGACTCTGTCAAATGTCCTATAGTAGTCCAACAGTGCCAGACGAGTCAGCTTGCTTCCATCTTATGTTTTCTATCTTATTGTACGCAATAACATGAACATTTTGATATATCACAATTGACTAATGGAGATTGTTTAACCTGAGAAAATAAATATCGAGCGCGCATGCAGCATCGTCTGCGTGACGTCATTCGTTCCAAAACAAATGACTCTGTCTATCATACGCCGAACTTATAGGATAAACAGCAGTTCTTAGTGGTTTTGCACGTGTACAAAACTCTTTAATAGTATTTATTTTATGTTTTTCTTGACTATACTTCATGAATTTTATAACAGCATCGGCTTTCAGTAGCAAAACAATAGACGTCCACTAGTTATAAGTATTGCATTGTGCAATGTACAAAAGGACGTCCATAAAAATTCCTCAAAAATGTCGTATAATATATAATAATAGTGACATGTTTGTTGCAAAATACCTTTACATTTACCACATCTTTGCCTCAAATATACTATCACAGTGGATGTACCTATCTAACATAAATGAATTAAAATCATAAATAAACTCACATTTCAGAATAAACTTTACAGGTTATGTCAAATAACATGTAAATTACCAATACAACAAACAGAAGCTAACTGTATCGTTAATTATTTATACGTATAATACAGGCAATAGAAAATTTGTTTCTGCATTAAACTACAGGAGTTATTTTTCTATACATAGGTTCAGAATGACGTACTGAATGTAAAAACACAAAATCCTTACAAACCAGGAGAGCGGAAGTGCCGCCATTTTGAGAAAAACCGTTTCGGCCTATAACTCCGTAAAGTTAAGTTATAATCATTTTACTTCTTAAACAATTATTAACCAAGATATAGGTAAAAAAATTCTGGACGCAGCAAGTGCGTTATGGTAGTGAATTTTCATAAAAATGTTTTTAATAGCAAATATGCGTGTTTTTTTAAAGAAAGCAGGCATCAAATTTGGTTACCAGTATATCCTATATAGTAAAAATAATGTGCCATGTTTCATCAAAATAACTTTATTGTTTGAAAATGTTCAAAAATTTCCGAAAGTAACTTAAAGTGTTCCCGAAAAAACCCGTTTCTTGGTCAACCTTATAGGTTAAAAGCAAATTGAGCTATCCAAATATGAAGCATTTGATCAGAATTCGCTACCATAACGCACTTGCTACGTCCAGAATTTCTTTTCTTACAAACATGCATTATATTTCGATGGAAAATGCAAATATGAAATAACATAAGGCGTGTTTTATTAAAAAAAAAAGAAAATTTGTCTCACCAACGACTTATGGGCAACCCTGTGATTGTAGAAATATTTTTTAAGATGTAGCTTAAGACACCCTATAATTAATATATACTTTTTTTTTCATATCTTGTATAAGAACGGATATATTGACCTTTACTGTTTTTTTACGAAAATTCGACAAAAATTATATACCATTAAACGATAAACTCTATAGCTAAGGCTACTGCCAAGCATCAGCGAAAGGGTCTATTTGAAATGAATCTTCTGGAAAAATTTTAGTAAAATGAAGGACAATGACGGTTGAAACTAAGACTTCAGGGTTTGTGAAACATTCTTTTTGAGACATTTTATTTCCATAGCCCGTATTAGATTCAAGTTCTTTGCCTAAATGTTGCCAACTTTGACGTTTAAAATCGCAACTTTGGCGTTTTGAGGAAAACCCCAATTTATTTTTCTTTAAATACCTATAACTTTTTTGGCTTTTGACCTTTTTTGGTAAGTAGCTTACATATAAAGATATAAGCCCGCACACAGAATTTAGTTGCCCTTAATTTGTTAGTTTCGGAGATATAAATTTTTTTCCAAAGAAAATACAAAATTTTCCGGGAAAACCTAGTCCGATTTTCCTGGATAACGAACTTGTCCAAGCCATTTGCAAAAGGAAGGTATTCACCGAATTAAGTCAAAATCGGCCCATTATTTTTTGAGTTATCGGTGTGATACATACATACACACACACATACACACACACACACATATATATATATATATATATATATATATATATATATATATATATATATATATATATATATATATATATATATATATATATATATAATATGTGTTCTGGGGGGCCTAATTAGCGCTCATTAGTGAATTTTTTAAGAAAATTCATTAAGAGTCAATAAATGAATGCTAATAGTCGTATAAGTTGTAAACGGTGAGTGATACAAAAAAATTAACTAAAAAGATGAGAAATGCAATTATCTACAATAAAGGTCATTACCATTTTTGGCCTAAACTGCACGGTTACGGAGATATAGGCCGAAACGGTTTTTCTCAAAATGGCGGCACTCCCGCCCTCCTAATTTGTAAGGATTTTGTGTTTTTACATTCAGTACGTCATTCTGAACCTATCTATCAAAAAAAAAAAAAACTCATGTAGTTTAATGCATTATGGACAAGAGTAACGGGCTCCTCTATTGCCCGTACTAGTAATTAGCGATGTAATTTGTTTCTCTTACTTGATACCTGACAAACCCAAACTGTCACAAATCATAGAATACGAATAACGTACCTGGTAGCTTTAATTCCTCTTATTTCCGGATTGTTTCCAAAGAATAAAGCCGCCATTAAACCACATAACTTCGGTAAATTCTCGGATTGGGCTTCGAAATTTATTAAAAGCTTTTACGCGTATGTGTTGTTTTGTTTTGTTTCTTTAACGTCGGCCTATTTCCGCGACTATGGCCAATCACCGACGCCAGGGAGCATATTCACCTCACTATCCTGGAAATTTTGCCGAACCCCTGTCTTTCTGTAAGGAGGGTAGGGATCTTTAACGTGCCCAACATCGCATGGACACGGGACCGACGGCTTTACGCCCCCTCCGAACGGCGGAACGTGCAGACATTCAACTTGCTCAAATACAATGCCAGAACCTCGGTTGATGTTAATTTTACAGTTTGTACTGAAAAAGTGAAAGGAGTACGCCGGGATCGAACCCAGTACCCTTCGGTTCAAAGGCACACGTTCTTACCTCTGAACCACCGAGGTTCTCTTTTACGCGTATAATATAACACAAATTATAATCGTTGATGTTTACACCGTGGTATATGTAAAAGTGCACATCTAATCTTGCTTCTGCGTGACTAGCATATGACGTCACATACGCCGGAGCGTTTATGGTCACATGACAAAATAAAAAATAGCAAGGATTTTCAAACACGTATAAAAGCTTTAAAATCAAATATTTCTTATTTATTACTACAACATTACGGTATCAAAAAAATTGAAGTAGATGTGAATTAAATTTTATGCAAATTCTCTCTTAGTGAATTTTTATTAAAAAAGATTCACTAATAGAGAGGTATCGATGCTGAGACTTTGCAAAAATTTTTTCAAATGAGCGAGAATTTGCGCCTCTAGAACCCATATCCAGGGTCCGTTTCGATTTTTATAAGTTATATATATATATATATATATATATATATATATATATATATATATATATATATATATATATATATATATATATATATATATATATATATATAGTATCCAACCGATGACTCAAAAAATAATAAACCGATGTTGATGAAACTCGGCAAGTGCCTTTCTTTTATTATTAGCTTGGATGAGTCCTTTATCCAGGAAAATCGGACAAGGTTTTCCGGGAGAATGTTGAGTTTTCTCTCGAAAAAAATTTTTTCTCCGAAAATTACAAAGCTATGTCGATTAAATTTTGTACACATATCGCTTTGGGAAAGACCTAAATATGTACCAAAATTTAGCTTTTTAGGTTTACAGAAAATTGAGCTATTCAAATTTGAAACATTTATTTTTAATATCACCGCGTTTCATTGACAATGGCAAACCTGGCTTATATGAGATCTAGTATGTCTAAGCGTTGCCTGGTAAGGGAACATTTGATATTATTGCGCAGGTCTGTTACACGCTGTAACTGACGTTTATCGTATGGTATTAGATTGTTTTATCTGTTTCAGTGTCAGTTGACACATTATTTGTGTAATTTGGTAATTTTTATCAACACATATAAAGGATCGAAGTTTTAAAAAAAGGGCTGATATACAACAGGTTAGTTATTTTCTCTCTGATGCTTTGGCGGTAGTTTTAGTTAAGTTTATGGTCTAACGGTCCATAATTTGTAGCCAATTTTCGTACAAAAAATTCGTCAATGAGGAGACCGCGACTTTAGAATTTTAAAAAGATTTCTTCAAATGAGCGCAAACTAGGCCCCCTGGAATCCATTTACGTTCAGTTTTGATCTGTTTACATATATATAGGGTGACGCATTTCTACGCTAAACCTCAATATAATTATTATTATACAAGAGACGAGAAAAAATGGTATAAGTTAAGTATAGGGTGTCTTGAGCTGCATCTTATATAATTATTTTGACAATCACAGGCTGGCCCATAAGTCGTTGGTGATCCCTACAAGTTTTTTTCCGAACAGCCTTATTTTATTGCATTTTTTTTACCGAAATATGTTTGTAAGAAAAAAATCAAGACGCAGTAAGTGCGTTTTAGTAGCAAATTTTCATTAAATGCTTCAAATTTCAATAATACAATTTGCTATTAACCTAAGGTTTGTTGGCTAGGAAACCAACATTTAAAGTTAATTGTCAGAAAATTGTTGTACATTTTCAAACAATAAGTTATTTTGATAAAATATACTATAAAGGTTATACTGGTAACCAAAATGATGAACGCTTGCATTAAAAAGACATATTTGATATTCAAAGCATTTTTATAAAAATTCACTGCCATAACGCACTTGCTGCGTCCAGACTTTTTTTGACTATTTAACTGGGGTCATTTTGGCTAAATCGTAATATTTTGTGGCGAATAATCTACTGCTGATATCTGAGCCAGTACTTTTGAACTATTATACCATTATTTAAAGCTTTTTTCAATATGAAATCTGGTGGCTAGGGCTCGTGGACGTAGGTTTGCTTCTTGTTAATAAAACCTATCATAATTGCTATTAAGCTAAACAATATTTTTATTTTAAAATGTTTAACAGCTAGTGACAAAAATAATTAACCTTTTGCAGATGTTATAAGAAATGTAACACTCGTTGAAGAATTGTTTGACAATTGGGAGAAGAATGCTCCTATTGCTTTTCTATATGAAAGAGATACAGAAACCTCAAAGACCGTCAGTAAAGGATTGAAGGCGGCGTACTTCCAAGAAAGAAATATTGATAACGCAACTTTGGCAGAACTTATTCAGGTAAATAATCAATACCCAATCTAGATTTTATATATTCAGCAAAATGTTTATACAAGGGCGTTTTGAGGCCAAATGTTGGTGGGCAAGTTAAAGGCTTGTCGGCTTAATATAGATTTCTGTGGCCAATGAACGTAAAGTTCCAAGCCAATCTAACAAACACACACAAGTTAAAGCCTTCTTTATTTTTTTCTTGTTCTTCAGGCGTTCTTTCGTGCCGAAGCTTCTAAATTACCAATGCAAAACTCTTATATATTGTTATCCTAAAACGTTTTTGGAAGAATTTCTCTGTTACACCTTGCTGCTAGGTTAGGTTTCTTCTTTACATATTCCTTTTCTTCTAAATTTGCCTACCCATAATTAGGTGGAGTATTTGGAAAAGGTGAGATTTGCAATGCCAATGTTGATTATGATTTTTTGTATTTATGCAAAGGCTCAAACAAAATAGCTTGGGTACATAAGTATACACTAGGGCACTAGGGGATTGGTAATAATGTTTTGTTTTTATGATTCCGGTGAATTTACTAGACATGCCAAAAAATAATATATAATTGGTACACATTGAATTTGCAATAGCGTCAAAAGACTGAGGCTAGACAGTGTGGCTGAAAATTGAAACAAAAAGCAAGAGTTTAGCGACAGCTTCTGATAAAGACAACTTCGTTGTCGAAATACGTATCTAGCGTATAGCTCTCTGTTACTATTTTTGTGTTTTTTTGGGTGATTCTGCTTTTTGTTGCTGCAATACCGATGCTCATATGCTTTTTTTCATTTTGCAAAGCGCCACAAAAACTAATTGGGGTACATTAGTATACACTAGGGCCTTAGTAATATTGTTTGGTTTCTATCATTTCGGTGCCTTTACTAGAAATGCCAAAAAGTAATATATATATATATATATATATATATATATATATATATATATATATATATATATATATATATATATATATATATATACATGGTATTTGCAATCCGGATATTCATATGAATTTTTTTCACTTCTGAAAAGCGTTACAAAAAATAATTGGAGTACATTAGTCGACACTGTGGGTCCAAGGACTAGCTAAAAGAACATAAAAGAATAGGCCCAAGGTAACTCCTGTCTGTCGTACGAGGCGACTAATCGGAGTCAAGCAGGTGGTAGTCGAATTTTCCTTTACGTGTTAGTAAAGGATTTTTTTCACGCCCGAGGAGGTACCACCCCTTACATCAAGGGGCCGGTGAAGTCCCAACTGGCGTTTTCGATTCTGGTGTATGAGTTTGTTTCCCTTATAAACAAAAATGATGATGGCTCTTCCATGTACAAAAGATTCTGGAGATAAAATACCCCTCCATTCAGATCTCCGGGATAGGGATGTACACGGGGCGCCAGCATCAAGATTTAACATATCCTTCTCGAATATATGTGGCCTAAATTCTAACCTGAACTCCGTCCACCATTTCCTCCAAGCTAATAGGCCCCAACTCCTCTTTTTCACCGAAACCCAAATCAGTGCCAAAACAGCCACTAATCACCTTAATTTCCCGGGGTATGAGCTCCTTACTTTCTTTAGATTGCATGGAGGCGTGTGCGCATACGTCCGTAGCAATGTACCCTGCACCAGACTTCCCAATTTAGAAGCTGAAGGAAAAGACATACTTTGGTTGAAACACTGCTGCAACTAAATTCATCTGTTGCATTTACCGGTCACCTTCTGACAACAACTTTGTCCAGCTCTTCGACTACCTTTCTGAAAAAACCGACCATCTCACCGCTAAATATCCTTCCTCCAAAGTCACTATTCTTGGTCCCTTCAATGTCCATAATAAGGAATGGCTAGGATCTTCAAAAATCAATCCACAAGGGAGAGCAGTGGAGGCCTTTGCAGTCAGCAATTCTTGAGCCAATATGGTTCAGCAATCTACTTACTTTCCTCGCATCCCAACACACAGCTCAAATCCCTTAGATCTCCTTCTTACTATGAAACCTGAATGCTATAAGATATCAGTCACCGCCCTCCTTGTTCGCTCAGACCACGGCATGGTCACTGATTCCTGCGCAATGCAACCCGTGGTCATCCATGGGCATCTGTCTGCTTCTCTCATCCTGACCCCTCCGATATCTCACAAAACGCCACCGAAACTATCCAAGCTGGCATGAAATAATTTATTCCACTTACACAGAAAACCTCTTCAGACACTCAAAAGCCCTGGTTCTCTAAATCCTGTGACAAAGCCAGACTTGAAAAAGTCAAATCTCACAAAGAGTTTCTACACAATCCCAGTCAAGAAAACCGTCAAGCATTTAACGACGCAAGAAACCGCTATGTCCGCATTCTTTCTGAGGCAAAACACTCGTTTAATAACCACATCAAAAACAAAGTGCTCTTAAGCTCCAGCGGTAGCAAACCCTTTTGGACTCTTGCTAAATCTATTAATTTCTGCAAGAGCAGGTTCCCACCTCTTGTCTCAGGGTATGAAATTGTTTCTACCGACCTGGGCAAGGCTGACCTTTTTGCCTCGTTGTTTGCTAGCAATTCTACTCTCAACCCACCTCCAAATGTTCAACCACCAACAGTCCCAATGTCGCGCATAAAATGACGCATATCATTTTCAAAACTAAAAAGGTACGAAAGATGCTCTCTTCTCTTAATACCAGGAAAGCCTCTGGCCTTGACGAGATCCCAGCAATTGTTCTCAAAAAATGCGTACCAGAACTTGCTCGTGTCCTGACACGTCCTAACAATAATTACGTTTACTCCCGCCCAGACATCATGCTACCTAGCTCAGTTTGGGAGTAATTCATCTTGTACTTTTACTTCGATAAGATTAGCAATGTACCTATCAGGAAGTTTTGACAAACTCTGACACATTATGGAAACAAATAATACCTGCTAATGTTAGAAATTGCCTCCAACGCCTACTTCATGGAATCTGGCGATGTCTAACTATCGTTTTATGAAAAAGTAATAATATTTTTGAAACCGTAGATTTTTGGTATAGGAAATATCTGATTAAAGTTATAAGCCAGTGTCTGATCTAATCGAACGTTAAGAAAAATACATGTGTTCTGTTTGAAATAAGAGAGTTTTAAAACTTTGATTTTCTACAAGAGAAACATAAATTACTGAACACCCGTTACGAGTTTCGTCGAGTTGGCCAAATTTTAAGCAAGCCGCCATCTGAGACGAATTCTTTAGAAAATCAACACAATACCTGTCGTTGTAAAGCTACAATTGATGTTTTTGTAGAGCAATGCAAATTGTATTTTTACACGACTTTTCGAATAACTCAAAAGGTATTTTCTAAGAAAATTTTTTATATACCTACATATCTATTCTATTGTTGTCACTAATCTGAAAATGTCGTAAAAAGTTGGGGCTTCCATTAAAAAAAGTTCATGTTGGGACACCTGTTGCTGTATACACCGCAATATATCAGTTTTGTATAGCTTGAGAAATAAAGGGCAGCTTCTCTTTACACACTAGGTGGAAACCCTGTATAGACTACATTTTTATCATAAATTAAAAAAAAATTGTGATCCATGAATATTATAAAGTAATAATTACAAGTCATTTTATTTATCATAGTGTTTCTAATTTACTTTCCTTCCACTATTAGCGTCGCCCTGGCCGTGTTGGAAAGTCGAGTGAAACTTCCAAGTTCAGACCGGGGGACGACGGTTCGAGACTCACCGGCAGCGGATGATTTTTCAAATCATTTTTGTCGTTGAGATCGAGCTTAAGGTGGAGGGTTGGTCAGTTTAGATGAGCAAAAGGGGCCAGCATTGGCCTAATTGCCAGTAAGCATCTTACCTTTACCTTTTTTCCTTCCAATATTTTCACAAATAAATGACTATATATTCAGAAACTAATTAAACAAAAGAATGTGAAATTTGAATAATATATACGATGTTTTACTTAAAATAAGAAAGTGAAGTGCCGTCAAGCAAAAACGGGCTACCTCAGCCATTGACTTTACTATTACTCGACCGGTTTTTCCGAATGTATAAAACGGTTATCGCATCAAATTATGATCGCTTAACCAAGTTACGTTCCCAGCACTGCCAGTTAATAAACTACCACCTGTTGGTTGAATGAGAGACAACGATCTTGTATATTAACAACGTATTGTTTTGCAGATCTATTCTGATGGTCTTGGCGGTTTTGGAGTAAACAGGGGAGCAAAATTATTTGCCGAGAAGAACCAGAGCGTATATTATTATAAGTTCAGCTATAAAGGACGTTATAGTCACTTCTACTTACCTGAAAGCAATGGAACTGTACCCTATGGTATGCTGGCTATCTAAGATATGATTTTTACATTTCCAAGCAACATTATTCGATGATTTTCTACTAATAATTGATTTTCTTTCAGGAGTTGTCCATCATGATGATTTAATATATCTTTTCCATATAGGAAAACTTTTCCCACTGTTTAAAGAAACTGACCCAGAATGGCAAACTGTTACTAAGCTTACGTTATTGTGGACTAATTTTGCAACAACTGGGTAAGTTGCACTAGCAGAAATCATTTTTTTTTAGTTTCACCCACAAAGTAATCCATAAAATGATAACAAAATATGTTTCTCTTAGTCCATCCGTATAACGTTATTACGAGTAAAGTATTGATTTTTTCAGACCATAAATGTAACATGTTTGCATAATTTTAAAAAACTCTGGGTTATTGTGACGAGGCGTTTACTTGCACACCATTTTGCAGTGTATCGAATTGACGGCTTCACTCCGAAAATTTAGAGCGGCAGATTTTAGAGGGTTTAGTCACTGCAGAGGACGTCTGCACCTCTTCACTACACTTTCCTCCGCGTTCCCTAAAAGTGACTCGACTGAAGCTAACATGAGGGTGATGCCCAAATTCTTCCCCCAGCTTGTTCCAGTATTTCCAATTTGTCAGAACTGTCAGGTATTGCCCTTATTAAAGGTCGACATTTCTCAAGCCGTTAATGCATACGCTGTGATTCTGTATCCACACAAATACTAATTTTTCTGGTTAATTATTTGGCTCTAGTATCCACAAAATCACCCCAATAAGTTTAAGAAGGTTCTTGGCATCTAAAAATAGAAGCTGTACCCCCTCCCCCGTTGCTTCCCGCCCCAGCCGCTTGCCCGCCAAGTACATTCTGTGCTGGTGTTGATATGCCCCGTTTCTTCCTAAGGTAGACTGGCAAAAAGCACCATCAAACTGACAGCAGCGTCGCTGAAGGACTGGGTGGTACCTGTGCTGGTTCTCACATTTGCCTTTTTGATTTACGCTTTGATGTCTTTTGGAGTGCTTTTATCAGACCGCTGCCACTTTGGTGTCCCAGTCTCAGAGCCGTGCGCAGTGGGGGTCTCTGTACACCAGAAAGTAGGCCAGCGTGGCCTTGGATCTCCGGTGCTTGGTATCCTAAAGCTGTTGCCTGTCTCTCCTGAGTTCCACTGTGGCTTCTCAGTGTCCATTGTTAATTTTTTTTGTACATATTGTTCCATCTTCGTCCCATGAGAAGTAGGGAAATAATATACGCCAAGTTTACGGCCATTCACTTGTACAGTAATAATGCATTGATACCATGAAATATTCCAGGTGCACCAAGTTGGCACCAGTAAAGATCGATTTTATTTTCTGATAAATATCTCTCTAGCCCTTTCCACTGCGAGGTTAGGATTTTAATGATGTTGTAATAAAGCCAAGGCGTGCCTCCTAGCTCTTCGTCCGAGACACATGTCCACGACAACCATGAGCAAGACTTGATATGTCGAGAAGGTAAAGTACTCAGTAGTTTCCGCTCTTGGCGCCGTTATATAAACCTAGTGCAAGCCTTTAGTCACGATTCTACAGCTGGGCATCACATGGTGTTCCACGGCATCGGTTTTCGCTCTACGCGCCGCCAGTGCATCTCATTGATTTATATCTAACACCACCCTATTTCCATTATCCGTGCTATGCTATATTGCGGGTGTTATACCACTCATACACGCACAGTCTACTTTATTTTTTATTTTCTCCACCTTACATCAATTTTGAATTTGTCACCAAACTTGATTGAAAACACAGGTAATGATTTAAGTTTTATTCTTTTTAACACCTTACACCGCACACTCAGTACCTTTTGTAATCGCTTTTCACAATCGTCAGGCTCTAAAAAGATGTGAATTGGGTTCTCCAAAGCGTATCTATCTCAACAAACTCACCGGCTTTTCATGATATTGTTTTCAGAAAACCGATTCCAGATGCTAATGATGTTTTGGATAACGTGAAGTGGGAACCATTTACATCAAAATCTCAAAAATATTTGGATATTGGAAACAAATTGGTGCCAAGTGAAAAACTATTTGAGAAGCGTTATACTGAGTGGGAAAAACTGTTACCACTGACACACTACACAAAGAAACCACATACTGGTTGATGAGAGAAAATAGCTTTAGTAGGTTAAGTTTTAACTTATCTTGACATTTATAGTCATTTGATTGTGATTTCATTTGTCCTTGTATTTCTGTATCGAAATAAAATAGTTTTTGAATCACATATTTTTATTAATGCCTGTAAAATATTTAAATACCTTACCAATAGAAAAGGTAATAGAAAACTCACCGGAGTTAATATTTTTTTTACAAAGCGTTTCTAACAAATAGTTTTCTGCCTTTCTTTACAAGCTGCTGGTTGATACAGAAACATATACAGGTTGGAGCATTGAAAACGAAACAGACCAATTTGCGTCCAGAGAATTTTAAAAAAAAACGCTGAAACACGTCAATTTTAATATTGAGGGGGACATGTTTTGACATAAAACTCTACTTTGTCACATAAACCCCTTAAGGGTGGTGATAACAACCCTTATATTTTAAATAGGGATATGGGTCGAGTGTTACATCATTTGAAAGCTCTTTCTTTTCTGAATTCAGCACCCAAATTTTTTTGCAAGTTTTATTAACTCGTTTAAAAATATTCACAGTTAGAATTGCAAGAACGTATTTCATTCATTGTGATAAGAAATGCACTAATTAGTCAATTTTTCGTTAAAAAAAACTAAAAACAAAACCAAACTTTCAAAAATGTTTATTCAGTTAAGTAAGTGTTCAAATTGTTGACCACCAGCTTCCATACAAAAGTACAAATTTTGTTCAAAACGAGTTCTGACATTCTAGAGCATTTGTGGAGTTATTAGACGGCTTTTTTCAACAATGCCACGTCGTAGTTCATCCAGACACTCCGGTTCTGTTGCGTAAATTCTACTTTTTAAATGGCCCTATAGAAAGAAGTCTAAAGGAGTTAAATCCGGTGATCTCGAGGGTCACTCAATAGCACCTCTACGCCCAATCCATTGTCCTGGAAAGTCTCTGTTCAAAAACTCCCTAACACGTTGTGAAAATCCGGAGGAACTCCATCTTGTTGAAACACTAACTGATTTTCTTGATAGCGATCATCATTTTCAACAATATCAATTAGTAGAGGGTAAACGATATCATCTAGTAAGTCTAAATACGTTTCGCCACTCAAATTGCCATCAAGAAAAATTGGTTCGATTAAACGGCCTCCAAAAATGCCAGTCCAGACATTCAATTTCTGTGGAGTTTAAGTGTGAAGTTCGTGAAAATTTCTTGGATTATTATCTGCCCAATAACGACAATTATGACGATTGACTGTAGAGTTTAATAAAAACGTACACTCGTCTGAAAAACAGATATTGAACAGAAAGTTCCCGTTATCAGCTATTCGTGCCGTCATAACTTAACACAACTCCAGCCGCCATTCAAACTCATCTTCATTCAGTTGTTGTACAAGATGAATTTTATACGGTTGAAATTTATGATGCTCCAATATTCGCTGAATAGTTCTTCTTTTAATGTTTTAAACAGTGGCCAATTTTCTCGTGTTCAAAGTTGGGTCTGCAGCTATTTGTCCTAAAACCTTAATCTCAGTAGTCTCATTTCTAACCGGAAATGCACGTTCAGGATCCCGTTTTTTGTTGGCTACTGAACCACTTTGTCGAAACTTTGCAACTAACTCCAAAATGTATTTTCTGTTAACATGTCTGTTCTGATGTCGTCCATTAAACAAATTTGCGGTACGGTTGGCACAGTCATCGTTTTTGAAAAAAAAGTAATCATTTCTTCTATATAATACACCATTGTGAAATCAAATTTCGGTAGTACTATCAATTATTAAACCGACCGATAAACTGAAATAACAAACCGCATTTCTCTCATTCCGATAAGAAATGTTCTGATAGTCAATTTTTTGTTTAAAAACCAACAAAACATTGACTATCAGCACATTTCTTATCGGAATGAGTGAAATACGTTTTTGCATCTTCAACTGTGAATCATTTTAAAACGAGTTCATAAAACTTCCAAAAAATTTGTTTGCTGAATTCAGAAAAGAAAGAGCGTTCAAATGATGTAACTTTCGACTCATGTTCCATATTTAAAATGTAAGGGTTGTTATCACCACCCTTAAGGGGTTTATGTGACAAAGTTGAGTTTTATGTCAAAACATGTCACCCTCAATATTAAAATTGACGTGTTTCAGCGTTCCTTAAAAAAAATTCACTGGACGCATATCGGTCTGTTTCGTTTTCAATGCGCCACCCTATATGTTAGCTTTACAATAAATCAATATTTAATATAAACAGAGCCTATAAAAATTAGCTTACATTTGCATCTGTCATAACTTTTAGTAGGTTGGACATTTAAGATAATAACTAAGAAAGCAAAAAGTGCTTGCTGGATGCATGTTGGCCACCATAAAAAACACATACCGGTTTCGCTTTTATTGTGGCTTATTAGTGTGCCATAACCATGATCGCCAAAACACATCTTAAAAAACCGACTTAATATTGTCAGACCTAAAAGTACTTAGTGAAACAAATCATAAGTAGTGACATATGTGTACGTACTAGGTTCAAACTACAGCCGCAATGGGTGATGTGGATTGCTGCTGTCTTTCGACCATAAACGTTGAGAGTAGCTTAAACCACTCTTGTCACTTATTCTTAGGCTGGCGACAAATTGACTGTATCACTTATACTGATTTATTGTGTAAAATAATAAATACAGGAAGTTAGTCTAAATACTATATAGGGTGGCGCATTGAAAACAAAACAGACCGATTTGCTTCCGGATAATTTTTTTAAGAAACGCTGAAATATGTCAATTTTAATATTGAGGGGGACATGTTTTGACATAAAACTAAACTTTGTCACATTAACCCCTTAAGGGTGGTGATAACAACCCTTATATTTTAAATAGGGAACATGGGTCAAGTGTTACATCACTTGAAAGATCTTTCTTTTCTGAATTCAGCACACTAATATTTTTGGAAGTTTTATCAACTCTTTAAAAATTATTCACAGTTGAAGATGCAAAAACGCATTTCACTCATTTCGATAAGAAATGTGCTGATAGTCAATGTTTTGTTGGTTTGTAAACAAAAAATTACCATTTGAACCCAGAATCACGAGGGGTCTAGACAGCATTTTAAAAAAAGTCAACTTACAGCTTACATTTTCAACAACAAATACCTTAAAAAACTTGATAGGTAACCCAAAAGACAAGGATATCGTGGACAAAATGTCGGGAATTTATGAAATAAGTTGTAAAGATTGTAATCTTAAAAACGTCGGACAAACAAAAAGATCGATTGGAATTAAATTCAAAGAACACATATCCCAATTACGTTACGGTACTGTAGATAAGTCTGCCGACGCCCGACATATTTGGGATAATAATCGTCACGTTGATAGAGATAATCTGAAATTAATAAAAAATGTTAGAAAACCAGGACAGCTAAATGGGTTCGAAAGCATATATATTGCGAAATATAGTTACAACAAAAAATGTATGAACACCTCACCAGCGCCAATTACGAGTCACTTGATCGATTGCTTTGCTAAATAAAATTCCCACGTTTTCGGCACGTTTTACCGATAACATAAGTATACAGTTATTGCCGCCAAAGGAATCGTTGTTAATTTAGCTGTCGTTGAACTTTCTCAAAACTATTACAGATAGACACTATTTACATAAAGCAGTAGGGATGGCATATAGACCTTGGCTGGCGATAAAAATACAATACACTTTGGAATTTGCCTACGAATAGTGTCTCATCTCGGTTCGATCTCTTTACCTGAGATCCGGTATATAAGTTGATGCTAATTTTTAAGTATTTAGAATGTTTCATCCTCTGGTGACGCTAACTTGGTTATTGAAACGATCATTAGGTCTTTTAAAATGTGTTGTGGTGATTTGGGTTCTCCAAGTGTACTTATGAGACTACTGATATTGAAGTTTTAGGACAAATTGCTGCAGACTCAACTTTGAGCACGAGAAAATTGGCCACTGTTTCAAACATCAAAATAAGAACTATTCAGCGAATATTGAAGCATCATAAATTTCACCCGTATAAAATTAATCTTGTGCAACAACTGAATGAAGATGATTTTGATCGGCGGCTGGAGTTTTGTGAAGTTATGACTGCACGAATAGCTGATAACGGGAACTTTCTGTTCAATATCTGTTTTTCAGACGATTGAACGTTTTTTTTATTAAACTCTACAGTCAATCGTCATAATTGTCGTTATCCAAGAAATTTCTCACTCAAACTCCACAGAAATTGAATGTCTGGACTGGCATTTTTGGAGACCGTTTAATCGGACCAATTTTTCTTGATGGCAATTTGAGTGGCGAAACGTATTTGGAGTTACTAGAACATATCGTTTATCCTCTATTAATTGACATTGTTGAAAATGATTATCGCTATCAAGAAAATCAGTTAGTGTTTCAACAAGATGGAGTTCCTCTGAATTTTCACAACGTGTTAGGGAGTTTTTGAACAGAGAGTTTCCAGAGCAATGTATTGGGCGCATAGGTGCTATTGAATGGCCCCCTAGATCACCGGATTTAACTCCTTTAGACTTCTTTCTATAGGGCCATTTAAAAAGTAGAATTTACGCAACAGAACCGGAGTCTCTGGAAGAACTACGACGTAGCATTGTTGAAAAAAGCCGTCTAATAACTCCACAAATGCTCCAGAATGTCAAAGCTCGTTTTGAACAAAATTTGTACTTTTGTATGGAAGCTGGTGGTCAACAATTTGAACACTTGCTTAACTGAATAAACATTTGTTAACGTTTGGGTTTGTTTATTAACGAAAAAATGACTAATTAGTGCATTTCTTATCACAATGAATGAAATACGTTCTTGCAACTCCAACTGTAAATAATTTTTAAACAAGCTGATATAACTTCAAAAAAGATTAGTGTGCTGAGTTCAGAAAAGAAAGAGCTTTCAAATGATGTAACACTCGACTCATGTTCCCCATTTTAAATATAAGGGTTGTTATTACCATCCTTAAGCGGTTGATGTAACAAAGTTGAGTTTTATGTCAAAACATGTCCCCCTTAATATTAAAATTGACGTGTTTCAGCGTGTCTTAAAAAATTATCTGGACGCAAATTTGTCTGTTTCGTTTTCAATACGCCACCCTGTATATTGAAGACACAGTATCTACGATAGTTACACTGTTTCTTATTCACTAACTATTCTCCAAAAGAATACGTAAACTTTGTCCACTTTTTTTGTAATTTTACTGTGCAATTAACAAAATAATGCTAGATACCAAATTAAGAATTCCAACGAAAGTTGTACACTGACTTTTTATTTAGATACTTGAACGAAGGTTCAATTGTAGAAAAGAAATTTACAGAAAAACTCGTTGCACTAGGAATAGAAACTGACGAACTTGTCTTTACGAATGAAGGAACGAATCAATCTATCACGAAATCAGAAAATGAAGAACTTGTAAAACCTTGTCATATTTTTCTTATGCAAGGGTTCTTATTAACTTGAAGCAAAAAGGGAAGGAATAAAAGGCATATAAGAGAAGACCGCTTATTGGCTACTTAAGGACTAAACTCTATTAGGAGGCTTGTGATTGGTTAGCTAACGGTTAACGTTGCTTAAAGTGTTTTTAATGGGCGGTGCGAAGATCAGTTTCCAAAAATTAAAAGAAAGTTTTATGCTTTTACCAGATTATTGGTTTACGATTGGGTATTTGCATTCTCCGAAAATACAAATATTGTTTCTTTAGAAAGTTGGAATTTTAGAGCAATGCATTTTTGTTAATCTGTTAAGACACTTGTGCTTAAATAGACATTAAGAAACAAATGCGCGTTTTAAATGCTTGTAATTCTTATTTCATCTGGCGTTTACGAAAAGTTAGGATTTCATGTTAATGCGTTCTTAGTAACACAATAGAGGGAAAGTTATAAGGTATTTCTAATAGATAAATGCAGATTTTATTTCATGTGTAGACAAAGAAATTAATATCTCATCAAAAGTATTAGGATTAAAATGACTTGTTGGAAGTGTATTCTGGTTTTTCAACATTCTCCTCCCTGTTGAAGCAACTTGCTTCAATATTAAAAATTGGAGGGAAGCCAGAAAATAAAAGAAAATACTGGAATACTATACTGTATCGTCGGAATTAGGAATGGGACAGATTGTGGTGATGGATCTGGTATATTTTCCAGTAGGAGTACGGACTTGGACAACCCTGACCTTGCCGTTCAGGCCTGGCATGGCATCAGTTATTCGAGCCACTGACCATTTTAAGGGAGGAAGATGATCTTCCCTCAGAAGGATTATGTCTTGACTTTTAAGTTGGCAGAAGGATATAGCCACCTTGGACGATGTTGAAGCCTGTTTAAATAATCAGTACACCATCGGTTCCAGAAATGTTGTCTCATTTTTATACATTGTTGCCAGAAGGAAAGTCGATGTTCAGCAACTTCTGTTACGTCTTTTTCGGGAAGGGCAGATAGGCTGGTACCTATTAGAAAGGGACTGGTGTCAGACATTCGAGGCCAGGAGGGTCATTAGACATAGCAGTTAGTGGCTTAGAATTAAGAATTGATTCAATTTGAGCTATGGAATAATCCTCAAAAGCTAAAGAAGAGTTGTCAATAATGCGAAGTATATCATATTTTGCGCCCTTTATGGCACTTTCCCAAATTCTGCCCCAATGTGGGAACCTTGGCGGTATGAATTTCCACTGAATTTGGGCCTGGGCCAAGAAATCTTGGATTTGTGTCAGATTTTGTGGTTTTTAAAGAAAAGATACAATTTTCGAAGTCGATTGCTGAATCCAAGAAAATTAGATGCGTTGTCACTAAAAAATGCAAAGGGATTACCTCTCCGAGCAATAAAACGCTTTAGGGTTATTAAGACACCTTCGGTTGACAGGGAAGGCACGACCCTCTATAATTTTTAGTGACAACGCATCTAATTTTCTTAGTCAGAGTGTAATGAGAAGTTAGTTCCTTGTATATAGTATGGAGATTTTATCTTCGCGATTCATATACTTTCTTTGCAGATGAGAGTATGTTCTGTGCGGTTCCCACATAAGGATTTTTGTGAAAACAAGAAACACGGAATTATTCTTTTTTTTTTACTTTAACTTCGGTCCATTTCCGCGACTACGGCCAATCACTGATGCCAGGGAGCAATTTCACCTCACTACCCTAGAAATTTTGCCGAACCCTTCCCTTTTTGTAAGGAGTGTATCGACCTTTAACGTGCTCAACATCGCATGGACATGGGACCTATGGCTTTACGCCCCCTCCGAAGGGCGGAACATGCAGACATTCAACTTGCTCATATACAATACCAGAATCTCGGTTGATGTTAATTTATTACAGTTTGTACTGATAAAGTGAAAGGGGACCCCATGGGAATCGAACCCAGTACCCTTTGGTTCAGAGGCACACGTCCTTACCCCTGGATCGCCGAGGCTTCGGAATTATTGTAGGCGACTCGCTTTAATTGAAATGCGGTGTATATTGTGGCTAAAAAACCCAGCGTTTATGCTGTAAACATTTTTATTCCGAAAGTACCGAAGAGTAATTTATTCTCAGAATTAAAAATTAAAATTACACTTGAATCATTAAATAGATACCAATGAGTTAATTTATGCGATATAAGTATATTATACTTACCAGCTGGAATATTATCACATCATTATTTAGAAATAATTGTTTATAAGTGTTGTGGACAGAAGACGGTAAGTATCACTATATAGAACTTCTTCTGTTTTATTTTTGGTGTGAAGATAATCGATTTCAACAACATAAAAAGGCCGTACGCAGCAAGTTCGTTATGGTAATAAATTCTTATTAGATTTGCCTTAAGATGTAATATATGTAATAACTCAATTTGCTAATATTTTACAAACTTTAATGTTGTCATATAGTAAGCTATGAACCAAGGAAGTATGTATAGCGAGTTTTATCAAAATAACTGTGTTACTTTCGGACATACCAAAATTGTTTTAGGGAAATTTTAAAAAGCTGGTTAGATTGGGCTCTTAGTCAAGTAGTAGTTACTAGTAAATAAAGACACGTACCAAATTTCATTAAAGTCGGTTGATTATATATATATATATATATATATATATATATATATATATATATATATATATATATATATATATATATATATATACAGGTGTCCGAAAATTATGCGTCGAGACTTCAGGGAGTGATTTCTCACAAGAAACTAGCCCCAAAAAGTCTTATAAAAATGTTTCGAAATCTCAATATTAACGGAGATACAGGTATAAAAAAATACTTCTTTGAAAGCTTTTAGATAATTTTTTATTAGTAATTTGATTTTAGTGAATTTTCTTAAAAAAAATTCACTAATGGGGAGATCCCGACTTTTAAATTTTGAAAAAATTTCTTCAAATGAGCGTTATTTAGTACCCCTGGAACCCAAATCCGAGGTCGGTTTCAGACTTTATATGTTTATATATATACATATATACATATATATATATATATATATATATATATATATATATATATATATATATATATATATATATATATATATATATATATATATATATATATATATATATATATATATATATATATATATTATGTGTCACACCTATAACTAAAAAACAATAGACCGATTTTGATAAAACTTGGTGAGTATCTTCCTTTTGCAAGTGGCTTGGATAAGTTCGTTAGCCAGAAAAATACGCCGAGGTTTTCCTGGAAAATTTTGTGTTTTCTTTCGAAAAAAATCATCGGTTAATATCATCATAGGTAAGCTACCTCCCAAAATTTAGCGCTGTAGGTTAAAGGGAAAAAAAAGTTACAGGGATTTAAAGAAAAATAAATTTGGGTTTTCCTCAAAACGTCAAAAGTCGCGATTTTGAACGTCAAAATTGGTAATATTTAGGCAATGAACCTAAAACTAATATGAGCTATGGAAGGAAAATGTCTCAAGAATAATGTTTTGCAAAGCCTGAAGTCTTAGTTTCAATCGTCATTGTCCTTCATTTTACTAAAATATTCCCAGAAAATTCATTTCAAATAGACCCTTTCTCTGATGCTTTAGCAGTAGTGTTTGGCTATAGAGTTTATCGGTTAATGGCATATCATTTTCGTAAAAAATCTTTATAGCTCAATATATCCGTCATTATGCAAGATACGAAAAAAAAAATTGTATACATTAACTATAGGTTGTCTTGAGCTACATCTTAAAAAAATATTTCTACAATTACAGAGTGGCCCATAAGTCGTTGGTGACTCAAATTTTCTTTTTTAGTGAATTTTTTTTAAAAAATTTAAATGGGGAGATCCGTGTATATATATATATATATATATATATATATATATATATATATATATATATATATATATATATATATATATATATATATATATATATATATATATCGTACCGATAACTTAAAAAATAATAGACCGATCTTGATCAAATTTGGTGAGTACCTTCCTTTTGAAAGTGAATTGGATAAGTTCGTTAGCCAGGAAAATCGGACCAGGTTTTCCCGGAAAATTTTGTGTTTTTTTTCTAAAAAAAATTCTTATTTCCGAAAATAACAAAGTGAGGGCAATCAAATTTGGTACGCGTATTTATATTATAAAGGGTGAACTATGTACCAAAATTTAGGTCTCTAAGTTTAAGGACAAAAAAGTTACGGGCAGCTAAAACAACAAATTTTGGAGTTATCCTCAAAACGTCAAACTCGCAATTTAAAACGTCAAACTCGCAATTTTAAATGTCAATATTGGCAATGTTTAGGCAAAGAACGTGAAACAAATACGGATTGTGAAAAGAAAATGTTGCAAGAAGAGTGTTTGCGAACCCTTAAGTTTCAGATTCAACCGTCATTGCCTTTCATTTTGTTAAAATATTTACAGAAAATTTGTTTCAAATATACCCTTTCTCTGATGTTTTGGCTGTCGGTTTAGTTAAGTTGATGCTTTCGCTCTAGGTTTAGTAAAGTTTATGGTTTAACGGTCTATAATTTTTGGCTAATTTTCGTAGAACAAATTCGTTACTGCATTTTAGCATTTTTTATCGAAATATGATGTATGTTTGTAAGAAAAAATCTGGACGCAGTAAGTTAGCAAATTTTCATTAAATCCTCCAAATTTCAATAACTCAATTTGATATTAACATACGTTTTGTTGGTTAGGAAACCAACATTTAACTTTATTTTCGGAAAATTTTTGTGTGAACGCAGCAAGGGCGTTTTGGTTGCGAATTTTCTTAAATGTTTCAAATTTCAATAACTCAATTTCATTGGCTAGGAGACCACTTTTCTCAGAAACATTTAAAGTTTATTTTCGGAAAAGTTTTGTACATTTTCAAATAATTATTTTGATAAAATATGGTATATTGTTCTTACTATATAGGTTATACCGGTAACCAAATTGATGCCTGCTCGCATTAGAGCGATATATATGTAATTAAAAACATTTAAATGAAATTTCACTTCCATAACGCACTTGATGCGCCAAGAGTTTTTCTAAAAATCTGCCACATATATTACTGATGCCCTTGTAGATTAATGTTCCAAATATGATGCAAATACTCAAGTGCCAAAGGACCTAACCTGACCTTAACCTTCGGTCTATAGCCCACAACTTTTTTGTTGTCACTAGTTAATAAATTTACAGAGCACCATCTTAAGACCATAAGAATAAAAAAAGTATCTCTTGTTGCGATACAATAAAATGAACAGATTCTGAGAAAAACAACTTTAAACATTTTCATGCTTTAACGCTGCGCTAAACTGATTTGTACGATTTACAAAGAATGCTTTGAAAACAAAAGTTTGAAGTTGCCTTAGCTACTCTTGACAGATAATGTTCATGTGAATGATTCTGTTGTGACCATTTGTGTGCAATAAGTATCGTGATTGAAACTTATAAAATGAATAATAATAATAATTATAATCAATATTCGAAGCTGAGCTGCACCACATGCATTATTATTATGGCTTAGCTGCGGTAAATGCATCAAGAGCAAGACGTTTGTACCGAGATGCGTTTCCAAATAGAAGGATTCCACGATCACAGTTGTTCAGTACTATCCATCAGCGATAAGGTGAGTTTGGTTCTTTTAAGACCAGGCGCTTTAATGTCGGTCACCAGCGGAAAACTCGAACTCCTGGTGCTGATGTTCGTGTTTTGGCTGCGGTTGATAATAATTCAGATATAAGCGTCAGGTTAATTACATCACAGGAAAATATTGCCAGAAGCTCAGTCCTTGAAATCTTGCACGAACAACTCCTACATTCGTTCCACTATCCAAAGGTCCAAGCCCTCCTTCCTGCAGATCCGCTTCCACGACAGAATTTTTACAGGACAATTATGACTCTCCATGATGGCAACAGAAATTTCACCAATTACATTATTTTCACAGATGAAGCGGGATTCGGCACATGATTGTGTCATAAATCTCCATAATAAACAATATTGGTGCGACGAGAATCCTTATTTAGTGGTGGAACGTGGATATATAAATGTATGTGCCGGCATCGTGGGAGATCATTTAGTTGGGCCCACATTACTTCCCATCAAGGCATGTTGGTGAGGCTTACATACACTTTCTACAAAGTGGTCTGCCCGGTTTGTTGGAAAACGTTCCTATTGGAGTACGACGTGCAATGTGGCTACTGCATGATGGTGCACCGCTTCATTGCAGTTTACCGGCGAGGGAGACCTCAATGAAATTTTCCCTGAGAGGTGGATAGGGCGCGGTTGATTCCTAAATTGGGCTGCCAGATCGCCCGACTTGAACCCAATCGACTTTTTTCTTTGGGGCTATGTTAAGTCACTGGAATACAGCACACCTCTAAATAACGTGGAAGAGCTAAGGCAACGAATTTTTGACAGTTTCGCATTAATAAGAGCAAAAGAGGGCATATTCTCCACGGTTCGTCGCAACTTTCTGAGAAGAATGAATTTATGTGCCAAAATGGAAGGACAACAATTCGAGAATTTATTGTAACAGTATGGACGAAATGTACTTTTAACAGGTTATGCACTTTATTAGTAATTATACTTAATAATGTAATTAGTGAATACATTTTGTATTGAGTTGAGACTGTGAAAATCACTTTAAAGCAGCGTTAAGCATGAAAATGTTTTAAGTGGTTTTTCTCAAAATCGGTTCATTTCGATCCACTACAAAATATCAATGAATTACGAAACAGAATCACGGAAGCTATAAATCATATTAACCAAATCACCCTCACCAGAGTTTGCAGGCATGTTTCAAAAAGGTGTATAAAGTTCATTGAACAAAACGTTGGCCATATTGAACAATTTTCTATTTAGTGCATTTTTAAGTTTCGACTTTATTATTTGTTGAGTTCCATTTCTAATTGTGTTATTTTGTGGAGTTTAAGTTTCTATTTGTTTCACATAATATTACCTAGCATTATTACCTAATTAAGTATTGTAAATTAAATCACAATATTTTTTATCGTGAATCGTTACGGAAAACTATCTTAAAAGTAGAAGTCTATTGTCAGACTCCATGGCCTACTGCTTTTTGAACACTTCTTTTTGTCATTTGTTTTCTGGTATTAGATTTAATAGCCTACTTTCCTCAAAACGGTTTTTCTCAAAATTGTCAGTGCAATTACAAGATTTCTCAAGCATGTTGTACATCATTGGAAAGCTCTTTTCACAGGATATCACATGGGCAAAAAATCCAATATGGCTGCCATAATAAAAACAAACGTTGATACCTGTAGCTCAAAAACGAATGACAATCCAAAGTTGAGAATAGCACAAAAAGATTACTCTGTACAAAGTATCCTGATAACGTGCAAGTCGTAGACATGTCAGACCAACGCATACTTAGATATTTAAGAAAAAAGAAGTCGACAAATTTTGGTTTTTTCAACATAACACGAAAACTAAAAGTGACAGGGCAAAGTACAAGTCATATTTGGAACAAGCATGAAATTCTACAAAACATTGCTAATTTAACCGTCTCCCTATCTCTAATAATAACGTAGATAGCAATACATACCCATCCAGTTTGTGACACACAATATATATATATATATATATATATATATATATATATATATATATATATATATATATATATATATATATATATATATATATATATATATATATATATATATATATATATACTTACCCATTCAAATGAGTAGTTTAAGCAAACACTTAAACATTTAATTTTTTTTAAAGCAAAACTTATTCTATATAACATTTGAATAAACCAATAACATTCAAAAATTCTGAAAAAAATTAAGATAAAAAAACTATCATGGAGTACTTGAAAGTCTTTTAATTTAAAAAAAAATCGCAATTCATACTTACCAGAATTATTATGTATCTAAAATAAAATCACTGGCTTAAGCTTTTATAAAGGTATCAGGTTTACAAAATGATTATGAACAAACTGGCCGCAATTTTGGAAAACTGACTAAAAGTTGCGGAATTGACTTTTCCAAAGGTCATATCCAACAAATTTTTATCTTGAAATTTGGTAAATCAATAACGATAGAAAAACGATTTTGTATGTTAATATAATCTAACTTTAAAACAAAAGGAGTCTGTATAAGAAAATAGGAGTTATGTGGGCAAAACTGATGAGATTTATAATCACATAATACGAACCGTAGTCAGGTGCGGATGTATTGTTGAGCGATCTCGGTAAAGTTATCAAAAGTGACTGCGATAATATTATTTTAAGTGATGAATATTTTCACAGAGAATAGCTAGAGAAGTAAATATCGATATTTACTCAAAAATATATTTATAAATAAACATTTTATAGTAACTAAAATAGTTACATACTTAATCAGCGCATAATGGAATATAATTTATTAAAATTATGACAGACAACAGTCATATAGATACATCCGATCCACTAATTTAGATAAATTAT
Source organism: Tillus elongatus (assembly GCA_964006375.1). NCBI lineage: Eukaryota > Metazoa > Arthropoda > Insecta > Coleoptera > Cleridae > Tillus > Tillus elongatus. The sequence continues at coordinate 107,414,113 of OZ023268.1, read as the reverse complement.
CAGCCAGCAAGAGATATTTAAACTATAATCAGCAATACCAGTGGCGTAGGAATAATGAGTGTCGACACAAATACCAGCAACCAAATAAATAATGACAAAAATGAATGACAGGAGGCTCAATCAAGATATAAAAGAAAAAGAATACAAAGACTAGGAAGTCGGTCATCAGATGAATCTCCAGCAATAGTTTTGCACCCCTAACAACGTTAGATGATAGCGATCTGAGAGTTGCGCAGCCAGTAGAAGAAATAATTCCCAAACCACCCCCAATATATATTCTAGGCGTCATCAAGTACCCAGAGATGATTCGTTTACTTCAAAATATTGTAGAGGAAGAGCAGTATACAACTAAAGCTCTAAGGGATAATATTATAAAACCTAACGCTAACACCCCAGATACTTACCGAAAACTTGTAAGATACATGAAGGAGAATAACATTATTCACCACACATATCAAAAGAAAGAAGAAAAGCCATACAGAGTAGTGATACAGCACCTTCACTATACTGTACCCGTAAAAGACATACAAGAGGAGCTAGAAAATAATGGACACAAAGTCAGAAACCTGATTAACGTTTGACACAGAGTCATCAAAGAACCGTTGCCCCTTTTCTTTGCTGACCTAGAACCAGCTCCCAATAACAAAGATGTATATAATCTAAGAGACCTTAATAATCAGTCAATAGTAGTCCAACCACCAAGAAAAAACAAAGACATAGTCCAATGTAACACATGCCAGATGTGCAAGTACACCAAGAAATATTGCAATAGACCATATGCCTGCGTTTAGTGTGGGTTCCAAAGTCTGCAATAAAGCAAGAGACACCTAGCTAAGCGCTGTTTGCGTAATGGGCCTCATCCATCCAATTATAAGGCTTGCCAAGTTAACAAAGAAATCCAAGCCAAAAATAAACCAGATCTACGACAGCAACCCTCGCGACATCAGCAAAATTCGCTTTATACTTCAGTACATGACAATAACCAGCGAAATCATTTTAGCCAGACTAAAGCTCTTGAAAGGTCAGAGTTCAATAATTCTTATGCGCAAGCGCTCCGTCATGATGAGCACAACAGGCAAAACAACGCTACCTATAATGATATCGAGCAACAAAATGATATAACACTGGTGCAATTTTTGAACGAATTCGAGGCAATGTTCAGTCAGCTCATGCAGCAGAATAACATGTTGTCAAATGTCATTAATAGACTGGTTTAACTATGTCTCAGTTTCTTAGAATAACATTATGGAACGTCAATGACCTCCAAGCCAAAAAAAAAAACAAGAAGTACAGATATTCCTGGTTATGCACCAAATAGACATTCTGCTCGTATCAGAAACACATTTTACGGACAGAACACACTTAAAAATACCACATTATAGTATATACCACACTGAACATCCAGACGCCAGAGCTAATGGTAGTACCGCAATAATAATTAAAAACTCATTGCCACATTATGATATGCCAAAATTCCAAGCAGATTTTCTACAGGCTACTACGATCCAAGTTAACAAGCTCCCTAATCCACTAACAGTATCAGCAGTTTATTGTCTGTCAAGACATATAATTACAAAAGGAGACTTTCAATCCTTTTTTGTAACCTTAGGTAACGAGTTTATAGCTGGTGGGGATTATAACTCAAAACATACTAGTTGAAGTTCAAGACTGACAACACGGAAAGGTAGGAAACTTTCTAAGCTAATAATAGAAAAGAGGTACAGTACATTATCTACGGGAGAACCAACATATCCGCCTACAGATCCAAACAAAATTCCCGACTTATTAGACTTCTTCGTAATCACAAAAGTATCTGGACGCACAATCTTGTCTGGATCTATCATCTGATCACACACCAGTCGTAGCAACGGTAAGTGCCAAAATTATAAGAAAGAAAGCAAAACCAGTCCCACACAACAAAAAAACACACTGGAATATCTTTCGAGAATACATCAACGACAAACTTCAACCACAAATAAGTATAAAAACACCAGAAGAATTGGAAGAGGCAGCAGATTTTAATATTAACAAGACAACATGCTGCATGGTATGCCACACCTATAGTAGAGGATGAAGTCAAGGACTTAGGTAGCATTCCAATGCAGGTAACCGAAATGATTACAGAAAAACGAAGAGCTAGGTCTATATGGCATCAAACACATCACCCGGTAGACAAAACACGCTACAACAATATTGCTAACAGACTGAAGCGTAAATTACAAAATACTAGAGATAAAACATTCCGCTATTACATACAAAACTTAAATGACCAAGATCACTCCATATAAAAAGCCACGACAAGCTATAAGAGTTCTCAAAATCATATACCACCCATTCGAGAAACTTGAGGCACCTGGTCAAGGTCAGACAACGTGAAAGCCGAATTGTTTTGTCAACATTTATCAGAAGTCTTCCATCAGATGAACCTGATTCAGAAATAGAGGAATATCTTGACATATCGCTACAGTTGTCTCCTCCAATCCGTAAATTTGAAATGAGAGAGGTCAAAGAACAAATAAAGAGGCTAAATATAAGTAAAGCACCTGGACTAGATCTTATTACTGGCACGGTACTGAACGAACTACCAGAACAAGGGCTCAAATTTATAACTATAATCTTCAGTGCGATATTACGGTTAGCCTATTGGCCCAAGCAGCTCAAATATTGATGTTTTTGAAACCAGGAGAGCCTCCCACAGATCGCTTACTAAGAGAACTCGACGAAGAGAACTGAATTCCTGAACACCAGTTTGGATTTAGAAAACAGCACTTAACAGTTCAACAATGCCATAGACTTGTGAATATAATACCAGAAACCCTAGAATCAAAAAAATACTGTTCTTTAATTTTACTAAATGTAAGTCAAGCTTTTGACAGACTATGGCATACAGAACTCGTGTACAAAATCAAGAAATTCTTCCCTTATCACTATTCTCTCATCTTTATATCGTATCTATCAGATCGATACTTTCAATTAAACAAGGCGAAGAAGTTTCATCTATCAGACCAATCCAATCAGGGGTACCTCAAAGTAGCGAGCTCAGTCCGATTCTATATCCATTATACGCCTCAGATATACCGACTACCCAAGAAACTGACATGTCCACATTCGCAGATGACACAGCCATAAAGTGTGTAAATGAAGACTCTGAAGCAGCCAGTCATCATATACAAAATCATCTTTCATTTCTACAAAGATGGTTAGACAAATGGAAGATCAATGAAGCAAAGTCATCCCATGTCACATTCATTCTGAACCGCCAGACTTGTCCACCTGTTCACATCAACAACACAGAAATTCATCAAGCTCATCCTGCTAGCTATCTGGGACTACATCTACACAAACGACTCACATGGAGTACCCACATTAAAAAGAAGCGTAAAGAGATGGATCTGAGAATGAAGAAACTGTACTGGATAATAGGTAGAAAATTTCCAATGGCCATAGAAAACAAAGTCCTGCTTTACAAGGCTATAATCAAGTCAATCTGGACCTATGGCCTAGAATTATGGGGATCCTCCAAAGTATCCAACACTAACCTAGTTTAACGCTTTCCGTCCAAAGCCCTCCGCATCATAACAGATGCACCTTGGTATGTAAGCAACCACATCCTTTACAGAGATCTAAGTATACCATTCGTATCAGAAGAAATCACTAGAAGAGCAAACACCTTTAAAAACTAGAAGCACATCCAAATGATGGGATTGCTTGAAAACCAAACCAGACGACTGAATATAAAGTGGCCATCAGATCTATGGAGGCAGGTATGAAATAAAATCACAATTGCCGGATAGCACCAATGGGTGTAATTCCTTCATGTCAATTTCTCGTCAGCAGATTTACTTATAGAACTCAATGTATATACATATTAGTTAATGTATATAATATATTAGGTGGTTCTGATTGTAAATATTAGTGTACAATAAAAAAATTAGAATCACACTCTAGAACCTAATTCTATGTTTGCGAATAAACAATACTTAACTGAATGTTAATAACAAAATTAATAACAACAGACTATATACTCTCTCTCCAAAGGTTAGTTATATTTACATACATAAATAAATAAGTACAATTGCTCTTGACTATTGCTTAGTTGCTAAACATTAAGATGTATCAATACATGAATCCGCTCTTGACACCTACTGATATATTCAACATTAAAAATAAAAACAAATACAAATCTTCATGACAACTGGTATATTTACACATTTATATCAACATAACCTCAAAACTGCATTGTCATCCACCTTGCCTTAATACCGTGACATCGATTATTATTTATTTGTAGGTAATTGATGTAGATAAGTCAATCCTTTTAGAAATGCTGTTGGAATGGGCTTTTAGGCAAGCTATTATTCCTGAATAGAGTCTTTACATTCTTTTAACATTTTATAAAAACTTTTTGTACACTTTACTTAAACTTATTTTGTTCCACAGGATATAAAATGAAACATCTACTGATTTTCATGTTTTTGACAATAGCTAACTGTACACACTTAGATTCTGAGAATGATGATCCGAATCCTGTTGTAACCACGCCACTGGGTCAGATAAAAGGCTCTATGTTGACTTCACAGGCTGGAAAACCCATTTATGCTTTTAGGGGAATAAGATATGCAGAACCACCAGTGGGGAATTTAAGGTTTCAAGTAAGTTAAAAAAATTCAGAAATTTTCAAACATTTTTTAAGTGATTATAACGGTTAGGTTTTTAAATTGTTTAGTCAATGAGCTTAACTTTATAAGAGTTGAATAGATATATTGTTATTTTTGCTGATAAAGTTTAATTTTAGTGTTACACATTTATGTTTAGTGAATTTTTTTAAGGTCAACTCACTCGTGATCACCACAGACCAATAATAAATTTCTGCGTTTTGAAACAAAACTTAAAATTAATAGAACGTTCTTTGATTTAGGTTTAATAACAGAAGAACCTATGCCATACATGTTAATTTTAGTGAATTTTCTTTAAAAAAAATCACTAATGAGGAGAATCCGGCTTTCGAATTTTAAAAAAATTCCTTCAAATGAGCACTAATTAGGCCCCCGAGAACACATATCCGGGGTCAGTGTCAATTTTTATATGTTTATATATATATATATATATATATATATATATATATATATATATATATATATATATATATATATATATATATATATATATATCACACCGTTAACTCAAAAAATAATGGGCCGATTTTGATCAAATTTGGTGAGTACTTTCCTTTTGACAATGGCTTAGATTAGTTCGTTAGCCACAATAATTTGTTTTAATTAGACAGACGGATTCCCCCTGCCGGTATCAGTTCTGAGCTGACCTTAAATGTATGGAATTTCGACCACGAAAGTATAATGCATGTTTGTAAGAAAATAAATTCGGGACTCAACAAGTGCGTTATGGTAGCGAATTTTTATTGAATGCCTCAAATTTGAATAGCTCAACTTGCTATTAAACTATAAGGTTCGTTGGCCAGAAAACGAGTTTTTTCGGGAAGATTTTAAGTTTTTTTTCGAAAATTTGTTGTAAATTTTCAAACAGTAAAGTTATTTTCATGAAATATGGTACATTTTTTCTACTATATAAGTTATACTGGTAACCAAATTTGATGCCTGCTTTCTTAAAAAAACACATATTTGATATTTAAAACATTTTTATGAAAACTCACTATCATAACGCACTTGCTGCGTCCAGACTTTTCTTCCTGTTCTACTATATCACTTCCACATCGTCAAAAGGTGTGGAAGTATGGCATCGGAGAAAAAAATTTCAAACGTTTTTTTCACTTAAACGTGGTAAAAAGTGACAAAACATGATTTGCAAATAACATTTTTTTGTCGGTCGGTTTGTATGTCTGTCTGTTTGTAGCCACGATAACTTTAGAACGATTTGGGATGTCGCTTTCAACTTTGGTAAACAGTTAGCACTCGGCAAAACGAACGGTTCGGATTGCTGTCGGGTAAAATCGCTCCAGGGGGTAGGGGATGAATCGGGAGTGATTTGGTGAAAATTGATATTTTTTCGTTAAAACTCGAGTAATTTAACGTTTTAGGTTTTTTTTATTAGAAAACTTCCAATTTCATCAAACATTTGGTATTCTGTGCTGAAATTAAATGTGGGGTTGATTGTGTGGGGGTGAAATATCGGTGACAGAAATTACGATTTTTTTTTGCTAAAACCGCGTCTAAAGTCTTAAAACATATAGAAAACTTGATTCTGGAACAAACATTTTTTTGTCTGTCGGTTTGTCGGTCAGTCTGTATGTCTGTCTGTTAGTAGGCGCAATAACTTCGAGCGAATTGAGATATCATTTTCTAATTTGGTATCCAGTTAGCACCCAACAAAGAAAAGCTTCGAAATGTTTTTGGGTAAGATCGCTTCAGAGGGGGGGGGGGATAAATGAGGGGTGATTTGGTGAAAATTGATATTTTTCCGTTAAAACTGAACTAATATAACGTCTCAGAGGGGGGGATAAATGAGGGGTGATTTGGTGAAAATTGATATTTTTTCGTTAAAACTGAAGTAATATAACGTTTCACAAGTTTATGATTACGGGATTACGAATATTCTCTTTGAGGTGACGTCATGGACCCTAAATTCATTTAATTAGAATGCCTGTCTGAGGAGAGTAGATTATCATAGCTAGCTTGAAGTAAGACTCGATGCATTTTCGCAACAATTAGAACCGTAGACCGGTTTCGCTCTCATTAGAGCTCTTCAGTACGGCATACTAATTGCAGCAAAAATTCATCGAAAATAATACGGCTATCGTATAGCCAGTCTGAAAATACTCAGTATGTGGTGGACGTGCCGCCACCTAGTTGCGGAACCAAGTAGTATGCTGTCACGCCAGCTCCAAATAACACAAAGTGTAAAAAAATAGAGACTGGATACAGCTAACTAACAATTCAGAAAATTGTCAGCCCTGGCCCATTTCTACCCCAATATAGGGACATAGTATGTAAGACTCGATGCATTTTCGCAACAATTAGAACCGTAGACCGGTTTCGCTCTCATTAGAGCTCTTCAGTACGGCATACTAATTGCAGCAAAAATTCATCGAAATAAAACGGCAGTCTAGACTGGCTATACCGTGCCGCAACTAGGTGGCGGCACGTCCACCGCTTACTGAGTAGCTATCTGGAAGTTATGACTCGATTTGCAGAACTATTTTTTTTTGCAAAATTAACGTTTTTTTAGGCACCTGTTCCCGTAAAACCTTGGGATGGAATATATGATGCTACAAAAGACGGTCCTGTATGTCCTCAACCTAGCACGGATCAAGTATCAGAAGACTGCCTAATACTTAATGTCTATACCATAGCGGTGAGTAATAATAATAATAATAAACCTCTATATTTAATGATAAGTTTCAATAATCCAAATAAATATATAAGTAGAATTTCACATGAAGATGTGAAACTGTTTCGCATAAGAACCGACACAGATCAGGGAATGTAGGGGAACCCAAAATATTGTGATTTAACGCGACTTACTTCTATACTAAGTTGCACCCCTGAGAAGTTAAAGGCCTTCAAAGTGGGGTTTCTAATTTCGAAAAAAGATCAATATCTCAGTTATGCTTGAACCTAAAAGAACGACATTCGGTACACGTTTTGAGTGTATCAAGAGCGACAATCGACAGTAATAAGAATTGGATTGAAGCATTTTAAAGCGTTGATAAGGGATGATTAACTTTTAAAATGTGACAGAATTTTTTAACCTACTGCCGGATTTAAATTATGAGGAAATAATTCTAAAACTTTTATTCCTCTTATGAATTTTTCAAAAACTTTGTCGTTTTTAACAAAATTCCGATTTTTTATATTTTTTATTTCAACAACACACGACGAGGGCTCACAGCCTAAATACTATCGTATCGCGGGTGTCGACAAGGAGGAAAGAGGGGCAACTTGTTAATTCTGGACTTGAAGGTTTGGAGGTTCGGAGGAGAAGGAAAACATGTGCCGGCAAGGAATTCCACAACTTGGAAGTCCTCGGGACAACGGAGCGGGCATAACAAGATGTTCTATGTCTAGTGAACTGGACAGTAAAAGGGTGCATTTTCTCTATTCCCCTGGTAGATCTATTGGGGCAGCAGGTGGAGGAACTATGGAATAAAGCTCCTCTGGGCAGTGCCCTTGTAGATATCTATAAAAGAGAGAGAGGTCGCCAACAGCACGTTGGTAGGCAAGGGATGGTAGCCTTTGGGTGAGGGTAGGGTCACCGATGAGATATAAAGCTCTCTCCCGAATGGAGTTCATGATAGCGAGTGTAGAAGCGGCAGCAGCACCCCAGATGTGGGAGCAGTATTCGACGTTTGGCCTTATTTGTGAAGTATATAAGGTATAGAGATTAGCTGGTGAAAAGTATTTGCGAACCCGGAAGAGGAAACCTAATTTCTTAGCAGCCGCTTCTGAAATTTATGTGAAATGTTGGTGCCAATTGAGATTTAGATCCACAGAAATGCCAACAAGTGAAAAGGACTCATTACTTTGAATAACTTGGTTGTTCTAGGGCTCGTGTATTTCTTATGAGATAGAAAGCAAGGCTGAGATTTGGTGGAGTTGAATTGTACAAGATTTGTACTTCCCCAGTCTAATATTTTTTGGAGATCCACAGAAGCAGAACCCTCCATGAGTCTGCGATCCTCATCTAATTGGGCTAAAGAGGCAGGCTTAGAATATTGTATATTTGAGTGGAGGGTGCTGTCATCCGCGTAACTGTAAACTGGGTAAGCTAGACAGGAGGTCATTAATGTGGAGAAGAAACAAAGTAGGGGCTAAAGCAGAATCTTAAGGGACTCCTGCATTAATTGGATATAGTTTAGAGGAATGGTCATCCACGACCACAGAAATGCTCCGGTTGGACAGGAAATTTGCTGTCCAGGTACAGAGTTTTGGTGGTAGGCCATAGGGCGGAAGTTTATTAAGCAGCGCTGCGTGCCAGACCTGTAGTTGTATTACATCTACAGGTGTTCAGCTGGGAATTTTTGTAATTTTTTTTTAATTTCATCGCGTTTTTCTTTTACGATGGGTATGTTTTTGCATACTGTGAATTTGGTAAAATACGAAATGATATTTTAATTTATATGAACTTTACAAAAAACATTAAGTATTTTCCCCCGACTTACTGTCCATTGATTTTAGTTACCAGAAGGTAAAAGTAATCCCAAAAACCCAGTTATTGTTTATCTTCATGCTGGAGGTTTCTACGCCGTATCAGGTATAAGCCCTTGGGCTGGTCCACAATATTTGCTAGATGAAGGCGTTGTTTTGGTTACAATTAACTATCGTCTTGCTACGTTAGGTACGTAAATATAAAGTTGTTTCTTTTAAATGTACTAACGTATTGTCTTGGTAAAGGTTTTCTAAGTATTGGGGGTAAAGAAGCTCCTGGAAATAATGGACTTAAGGATCAAGTGCAAGCTTTGAGATGGGTCAAACAGAATATTGCTCATTTTGGAGGAGATCCAGATTCTGTAACCATAATGGGAAACAGCGCTGGCGGTGCTTCAGTGACACTTCACATAGTATCACCAATGTCACAAGGTATTTATAGTGTGAGGTTATATAATAATATTAAACGTGTTCAGGTTGCATTCGCCCTTGGCGAATTCTGAATACCCAGGGGAGACCGGGGCTATGAGGCCAGCCGAGGCAATCGGTCCTCCACAATTTAAAATACCCCGCCTTAATGTGCATCAGTCATAATTCTTGCGTAAAACGTGGTTATATTAACAACGGTGACTGTTGTAACTGTTTTATGTATATTAATCTGATGAATGAATTAAATATTACAAAATTCAATTTGACTACGAGCCTGGTGGACCTTGTCAATGGCTATGACGTCATTATGTTGACAACTGTTCTTTACTGAATAAATATTGCAAGATGTATTTATAAAGCTTATAGTATGGGAAAGGTTGAAAACGTGTAACATGCTACACTTTTTTATGGACAAAATTTTAAAATATTAAGTTTTCATCTAATTTTTGTTGTATACAAGAGTAAGTATAAAATTTAGTTGTTTTGATATATCGAAGCGAGAACTATTGTGCATAATAAAAACGAATATAGGTATAGTTTATCGTGTAATTGGTTACTCCAGTAGGCAATATAGATTATGTTTTTGTGATGTTAATGAATACAAAAGTAATGGGGAAATGAGGCCAGGTGTGACCCTACTACCCTATATACAAAACAGTGGAATGTACTTATCTGCTTTTAATGATTTCCAGATGATTCGGAATTATAAAAGAACAACGAACAACGTCGCGTGGAACAATGCAAGCAAGAACTGTGAAAAATGTAGCGAAAACTTTAAGTATACTAAAGAGTTCTCCTGGAAATCATCTTAAGAAAGCGACCCCCCAAGGTCCTAAAATGGGAAAACCAAAAGCTTTTAGTGTCTTATAAGAAGAAGAGCTTAAAAACCATGTTTTGTCATAATTATATTCTGGGGTGACAACATTTCAAATAAGACGCATTGCTTTCGATTATGCTGAAAAAAAAACATAAAAAACGACTTTAACAAAAATAACAAACTTGCTGGCAAGGGATGGCTCTCTGGCTTCGTACAACTACGTGGAGACATATCAATAAGAAAGCCAGAACACGCAAAGCTAAGCAGGTTATTGGGCTTCAATAAAGCTGATGTTTTGAAATTTTACAACAACCCTTCAAAAGTATTTGACAAGTTTTAAGTTCCACATCACAAATCTTTAACTGTGATGAGACAGGTGTTAACACAGTTGGAAATGCAACTAAGTACTTATGAAAAGAGACAGAAACAAGTTGAGCTTATTTCCACTGCTGAGGGAGGCAGAAATACAACAGAATGATGTAGCTTTAGTACGGCGGGTTTGTACATCCCCCCTATGTATATTTTTAAGCGCCAAAGAACGACACTACATTTAGAAAGGGGTGGTCTCGCGGACGCCATTTACACGTGCTCTAAGTCAGGCTATGTAAATAGAAATTTGTTTGTGACATGGCTTGAGCACTTTCAAAAAACTACAAAATGTTCATTACAGGAACCAGTTCTATTGGTGCTTGAGAATCACTCATGTCATATTTTTTGTTTGTTTTTGTTTTGTTTTATTTTTGGATACAGCAGGGAGAAATGTATCATGCAGACCTCATTGTGAATGAGGTCTGCATGATACCGTAGTGCATGGGATATCGAGGTACTGTGAGACTCATACTCACTAAAACTCCGCTCCCTGGAGTACCAGACCTATATAACAAAAACTAACAAGTTTTGTAAATCCAATAGAATTGTTGTGTTCCTCCGACTACATACTTCACATCGGCTTCAACCCATAGATGTTGCCTTTTTTGGTTCTTAAAAAAAGCGATAAATTGGAAGATAGATATTCATCTTAAAAACAACCAGTATGAAATAGTAGGACAGTATGACATTGCTTATATCTTCAAATCTGCCTATGGTAAGGTGTCGTCAGTGCATAAGTCTGTAAAAGAATTTAAGTGTACTGACATTTTTCCACTAAATCCGAATATCTTTGATGATACTGACTTTACAACTTCTACTGAAGATTTGCATGCAGATGTTTCTGGAATTGAAGTTACAGGTCCTTTGAACATGGATGTCAATGAGAATGCTGTTGCTGGACCTTCAAACATGGCTGTTGCTGGACGCTCAAACATGGATGTTGCCGAGCTCTCAAATTTTAATGATAACGGAAGCTGCCGATAAGGTCCCACGTGTTATTAAAAAAAATTGCATGTCACCTCAAGTCTCAGTCGATAAAATAATACCGATTCCAAAGAGGGTCCGGAAGACCAGAAATGTTAGAAAGAAAAGTTGTTCTCGAATTTTTACGACACCGCTTAAGGAGAAAGTTATCGAAAAAAGTTTGAAAAAAAAAGAAAAGCGATTTCTAAAAATTTTGAGCTAAACAAAGATTATCTAGCGCTGTTTCGGTTAATCTGGTTTTCCAATCACATTTTGTTGAGTATTATTAGCTTATTGCTTTAAAAAGCGTGCTTAAAAAGTCGTTTCCAGAGAAGAATTATTAAAATATTATTAAAAGTCAATCGAATATCCAACTGAACTGCTGTACAAGGAGACAAATAACAAGTATGCGCAATACTTGCAAAAGAATATTATTATAGATCCATAAAAATCCAGAAACTATGGCAGGCATCATAGGACACGGATATGGAACAAGCTATAGGGATAGAATGCCGCACAAAGCCACAAAGGCTGTAAACAAAAGCACCAAATAAAAAACACGCCCTTCAACAATTTGGATTAGATTTTCCACTTTCAATTTATTCAGTCCATGTAGCTTTTGTCTCGAATAAATCAGTAACCATTTTTAAAATTTTATTTTAACCCTGTTGAGACTCACAGACCGCAATTCTTAAGGTAATTTACCGTACAATCTATCAGCAACAAAACTGGTACATTAAAAACACTTTGGAGAAACAATGTGTAACCTATATTTATCTTCTGCTGTTAAACATGGGCCATACACCAAATCACAGTAATTGAGGTGAGATAATAGCAGAGATTCTGTTAATAATATTTTTTGCGCATCTAAGAGGTATTTCAGTGATTAAATGTGCTTCAGGCTACCGTATGCTTTCCCAGTAATTGTTGACACGTGCTCTCTAAATCTGATCTTACTGGATAAAGTTACTCCTAAATGTCTCACTTTATTGCCTAATATTATGGTCTGACCATTAATTGAGATACCATTCGCATTACTAGTAACCCTAATACTTTTACCGAACTTAATACCAGTTGTTTTTGTTGCATTTAGCATTAACGTATTCATTGTTGTCCACAATCTTAGCCTCTTCAAGTCATCACTGATCTTTTCAATCGCCCTGTCGCCTTTTCCTGGTTTATAGCTCAGGTAGACTTGTGTGTCATCAGCATACATATATGTATTTTACAGTATTTGGTGCAGTTTACAATGTCTGCCATGTATATAGAGAACATCAAAGGGCCGAGGATAGATCCTTGAGGAACACATGAGTTTAAGGTTTTCGGGCTGGACACATTGTGTGCATCTAACACAGTTACTTGTGATCGTTCACGTAAGTAATTTCGAAATGTAAATTATCATTTACACCATAATATGCTAGCTTCGGGAGTACGCAGTCAATGTTCAGACTATCAAATGCCTTGGACAAGTCTAGCAAGATCAGTGCAGTAAGTTGAACAGAGTCACATGCTCTTATAACATCATCTACAATACTTTTCAAAGCTATAGCTGTTCCAGGCTGTTTGCGGAAGCCAGACTGCTCTTTTGCTATGATATGGTTTTCATTCACATAATGTACTAATTTTGTCTGTACAAGTGATTCAGCTATTTTCAGGTTCAGGGTATTTATGCAAATATGCAAATACCCCTGACACCTTTTAGGGCTAAAACTACATCAACTTTTGCCATCGGGTTAACCTTATTTACTTTCCACTCCACAGGTATCATACTTTTTACAAATGAAGACTTAATTATATGTGTAATGGATTCAGTTATCCATGGAATGAGTATCTGTAGCATAATTACTGTGAGTCCATCATAGCCAGCTATGTATGGTTTTTGCCTCTGAATCTCTTTTATGTCATTCTCAACATCTGGCAAAATAAAATTAAAAGAATGATTCGTTTTGTTGGCGTGTGTTTTTTAGACATAGAAGAATAAATGCAGTCAGACCTAAATTATAATCTTATAGGCCCCCAAATGATTACAAGGACAAGCATTGGATTTTTCGAGTCATTTAATGGCAAATAAATACTAGAGATTATTTACGGATTATTTTGTTGAGAGGAACGTTAAATTAAGTTTTCTAAATGTTTATAGGTTAAGTTATAAATTGCGACATTTTTATTGTATTCTTTTTATACAACATTGTTTGGGTACAATGAATCGTTGTTATTGTTATTATTATTGTTTTATAATAATAATAATAATTATTTGATTTGAAGGGTGTGGATATCTACTAAGTATAAATTCATATACTAAAAAGACACAGGCCGCTTTATGGCATGCCTTGAATTTCGGACAGTATTTTACAAAAACAAACGCCAAGTTTGTGCTACGTTATTGTATATTCTGCCTGGAGATCAAACCGTAGGCAGCAACGAAAATAACTTTAAAGATATAAATTTCAGTAGAGTATAATATAGTGAAAACACTAGTCGAAAATATTTTAAACGAAAAGTATTAAGGCTAATATTTTATTCTGCTTAGGACTATTTCATAAAGCAATAGCAATGAGTGGTTCAAGTTTTGGCAACTGGCCTGTACCATATCACCAGCTGGACCTAGCAAAGAAGCAAGCAAGACTTATTGGATGTCCAGACAACGCGACAGGCCCGCAAATTGTTAGCTGCTTAAAAACGAAACCGGCTTACGAATTGGGAAATACCTTAGTGCAATTTGGCGTAAGTAGAGCTTCTTTTTTTAGAGCGAATTTTGGCTTTCCGCCCTATATAATATAATACCTGAAATGTATGATTTGATGAACTTCTTCCTCAGATCCGAGTTAAAATGTTTTTCAGTGAGAAGAGTATTTTGGTAATTAAAAGCTAGCTTTGCTATCGAGATTATCCTTGTCGGATCTTTGATACATTTACTGTCAACCGCTATAATAATCCCAAGGTATGTGAATATTTAAATTTGTTCAAATTGTGGACCATTTAGCTTTATATCCATCTAAGTGGTCGTATTCTTACATTTTTCATTACTTTTGTCGTCGCCATGATGATTTTTAGTTTTATTCCGCTTAAGACACCCACCAGTACATTAAACATCTCTTAAAAATCGTGTGACGTCTTTTTCTACCAGCGTCGTCATCAGCGTACCTTATGAAATGAAATCTTTATTCATTTATTTTGATTCGTGCTCTCTGAAAATATAGTGATGACATCAGTTTTATTAGTGAATTTTCACGAGGAAAATTCACTAATAGAGATGTATCGTTGGTGAGACTTGCGGAAATTTTTTTCAAATGAGCGCAAATTACGGCCCCTGGAATCCATTTTCATGGTCAGTTAAAAAGTTTATGACATTACCTGTACTGCTATACTATTTAAATAATTGGTAGATAAAAATCTAAACAATGGAAGTTACAATCGTTGCAAGATGTATGAATGTAGAACATTGTGAAATGTACGACAGAGACGCCATCTCGGTGCGGAACCAGGTAGTATGTCGTCACGACAGCACTAGTTAATACAACATGTGATAGATGAACACTGTGTACAAACTAACAATGTAAATTATCAGCCCTGGCCCATTCCTTTCCTAATACCGGGACAATGTTTGCGTCTAAAAGCGCAAAATTTTAGCATGCAACTGCAAGCGGCTTGATAGCTGGTTGACGTTAGACAACACCGCTGATTTTTAATAGCAGTAAGTTGCTTGCCAGCTTAACAAGCGCATTATTTCTACGCTTCGTCGCTTGATCTTGTTATGTAGCGTTGTTGACATTTTACAACAGACTTTTAACTAAGTTAACATAGTTAAAATCTGGATTTAAATATTAAAAATAAATATGGGACGATGGTTATAAATGAAAATTCTGAGTAAGTGACTTAGAACGATACAATTTGGCTTAAAATAGAAAGTCGGTAAATCATATTCTAAGAGAATATTTATGAGGCTCGTTGTGTTAAATTTGGTACCACGGACGTCAATGTTCTTTGCAATTATAAAAACCTACGTACAAAATGAGAACTGTACTCATAGATAAGTTACTAGATCCATAATTTTTATTATCGATGATTTCGCAGGTTAGTTGGTCAATATTTTTTTAAATAAATAGCACTTTAAAGCGTATTTATGCATTTCTCATATTGTATGTTTCAAACAGGTACAGTCTTCCGCTTAAAATTAGACATACCTATGTTTGTTAACCGTCTAAGCCCATCGAGCTTAATTTACAAGCGGCTTGCTTGCGATCGATCGGATATCAGTGTAGTTTTGGACAAAAGCTGGGTTCATACACTCGCGATTTGCAAAATCGCCGCGAAACGTATTCCTATTGGTTTATTTAAAATAGGATCGTAAAACTGTTGTTTTTTATTAGATTTAATAAATGTATTTTACTCATTTTTGTGTGCATACAGTTAGACACAATCTAAGTGTCTTCTCTACTTTTAAGTTTGTGTAACTCCAATGATAATTAAGGTTACAAGTCCTAAAAATAATTTACCGTTTGATATGTGCTCGTTTAGTCTTTTAAACAGGCAGTAAACTAATCAATGTATTATTATTATACGATGCTAGTGAAACAAGTAACTCAAATCTAACCAAAAATAAGACTTACAAAATATGACGCATGCAAGATGTTAAGGCGTCTCGTCTGGAGGATTACACCTTTCAAATTTACATATTTCATAGTAGCCTTCTTTGTTATAATATTTACCATCTGTACAATGCAATTTTAAAGGCACTTAGGAATAACCCAACAAGGGTCATTTCTTGTTTACAATTGACCATAAGTCTGCTAACCTATCTCAGGTAGATAGCGTAGGAAAATTCGATATTTATTCATGGAAGTTATTCTATAGACTCGAAACAAGCAACACGCTTGTGCTAGCATAATCACTACTCATTTCGTAGAGTTCTCATGGACTCTAAAGCAAACCATAATATAAGTGATTTTGTATAAGTTTACAGTTTGTTATTAAACGTTAAGTGTTACTAAAATTAGCGTTTAATTTAACAAAACACAATCAGGTCCTTCGAGCCAATCAAGAAACAAAAACAAATAAAATGTGGTACATCAGTACAAAACGTAATTAAACACAAGATAAGGCATGACTGTGGTGACCACAATGAAGGGTGATAAAAATAAATAATGAATACAACACTACGGGAATTAGTATAACCTTAATGAACGGGAAGTTTTCAAAATATATTTCATATTTTAGGAATTTGGTGCCGATCCGATCCTTCTTTGGTTGCCAGTCATTGAAGAGGATTTTGGACAAGAAATATTTTTACCAGATCATCCCACTAAACTTCTAATGGAAGGCAATTACACAAAAGTGCCAGTTCTTACAGGTATTGCTAAAGAAGAGCTTGGTTTTGTAGCATTTGGTAAGCAGTAATTATTTATAAAAAATAACCCTATATTAACATTTAACGGTATTTTACAGCTGTTCTTGGAAACGATACCTTAACTCAAAAAATGCAGAATAATTGGAGAGAAGTGGCTCCGATTGCCTTTATATATGAGAGGGATACGGAAAACTCAAAGTTTATAAGCGATGAATTGAGAAAGGCTTACTTTGGCGATAAACCAGTCAATAATTCCACTTTTACAGAACTAGCACAGGTAATATAATGAAGTTTCGAACACAACAAGTGCTTTATTGTAGCAACATTTCAGACACTCTTTCAAATTCTGAAAAATTCAAAAAAACTCTGGACGCAGCAAGTGCGTTATGGTAGTGAATTTTCATAAAAATGTTTTTATTGCAAATATGTGTGTTTTCTGTTTAAGAAAACAGGCATCAATTTTGGTTACCAGTATAACCTATATAGTAAAATTCGGAACGCAGCAAGTGCGTTATGGTAGTGAATTTTCATAAAAATCTTTTTAATAACAAATATGTGTGTTTTTTTAAGAAAGCAGGCATCAAATTTGGTTACCAGTATAATCTATATAGTAAAAACAATGTGCCATGTTTCATCAAAATAACTTTATTGTGTGAAAATGTACAAAAATTTCCAAAAGTAAACTTAAAATGTTCCCGAAAAAACACGTTTCTTGGTCAACCTTATAGGTTAATAGCAAATTGAGCTGTTCAAATATGAAACATTTTATCAAAATTCGCTACCATAACGCACTTGCTGCGTCCAGAATTTATTTTCTTACAAATATACATTATATTTCGATGGAAAATGCAAAAATTCAATAACATAAGGCGTGTTTGATTAAAAAAAGGAAATTTGTATCACCAACGACTTATGGGCCACCCTGTGATTGCAGAAATATTATTTTAAGATGTAGCTCAAGACACCCTATAATTAATATATACAAATTTTCTTCATATCTTATATAATAACAGATGTATTGAGCTTTATTAATTTTTTACGAAAATTCAACAAAAATTATATAGCATTAAATGATAAACTCTATAGCTAAGGCTACTGCCAAGCATCAGAGAAAGGGTCTATTTGAAATGAATTTTCTGCAAATATTTTAGTAAAATGAAGGACTATGACGGTTGAAACTAAGACTTTAGGGTTTGTAAAACATCCTTCTTGAGACATTTTATTTCTATAGCCCGTATTAGATTTAAGTTATTTGCCTAAATGTTGCCAATTTTGACATTTTAAATCGTCACTTTGACGTTTTGAGGAAAACCCCAATTTATTTATTTTTAAATGCCTATAACTTTTTTGTCTTTCGACCTACATAGCTAAATTTTGGTAGGTAACTTACCTATAAGGATGTAAACCTGCGTACCAAATTTGGTTGCCCTTACTTTGTAAATTCCGGAGATATAAATTTTTTTCGAAAGAAAACACAAAATTTTCCGGGAAAACCTGAGCAGATTTTCCTGACTAACGAACTCATCCAAGCCATTTGCAAAAGGAATTTTTTCACCAAATTTGATCAAAATCGGCCCATTATTTTTTGAGTTATCGGTGTGATACATATATATATAAATATATATATATATATATATATATATATATATATATATATATATATATATATATATATATATATATATATATATATATATATATATATAAACATATAAAAATTGAAACTGACCCCGGATATGTTTTCTGGGGGGCCTAATTAGCGCTCATTTGAAGAAATTTTTTCAAAATTCAAAAGTCGGGATCTCCTCATTAGTGCATTTTTTTAAGAAAATTCACTAAAAACAATGTGCCATGTTTCATAAAAATAACTTTATTGTGTGAAAATGTACAAAAATTTCCAAAAGTAAACTTAAAGTGTTCCCGGAAAAACTCATTTCTTGGTCAACCTTATAGGTTAATAGCAAATTGGGCTATTCAAATATGAAGCATTTGATCAAAATTCGCTACCATAACGCACTTTCTGCGTCACGAATTTCTTTTCTTACAAACATGCATTATATTTTGATGGAAAATGCAAAAATGCAATAATATAAGGCGTGTTTGATTAAATAAAAAGAAAATTTGTATCACCAACGACTTATGGGCCACCCTGTGTTTGTAGAATAATTTTTTTTAGATGTAGCTCAAGACACCCTATAATTAATATATACAAATTTTTTTCATATCTTGTATAATAACGGATATATTGAGCTTTATTGATTTTTTACGAAAATTCGAGAAAAATTATATACCACTAAACGATAAACTCTATAGCTAAGACTACTGCCAAGCATCAGAGAAAGGTCTATTTGAAATGAATTTTGTGGAAACATTTTAGTAAAATGAAAGACAATGACGGTTGAAACTAAGACCTCAGGGTTTGTAAAACATCCTTCGTGAGACATTTGATTTCCATAGTCCGTATTAAATTCAAGTTATTTGCCTAAATATTGCCGAGTTTGACGTTTTAAATCGCAACTTTGACGTTTTGAGGAAAACCCCAATTTATTTTGCTTTAAATGTCTATAACTTTTTTGTATTTTGACCTACATAGCTAAATTTTCGTAGGTGACTTACCTATAAGGATATAAATCCGAGTACCAAATTTGGTTGCCCTTACTTTGTTAATTCCGGAGATATAAATTTTTTCGAAAGAAAACACAAAATTTTCCGGGAAAACCTGGGCAGATTTTCCTGGCTAACGAATTTATTCAAGCCATTTGCAGAAGGAATTTACTCACCAAATTTAATCAAAATCGGCCCATTATTTTTTGAGTTATCGGTGTGATACATACATATATAAATATATATATATATATATATATATATATATATATATATATATATATATATATATATATATATATATATATATATATATATATATATATATATATATATATATATATATATATATATATATATATATATATATATATATATATATAAACATATAAAAATTGAAACTGACTCCGGATATGTGTTCTGGGGGGCCTACTTAGCGCGCATTTGAAGAAATTTTTTCAAAATTCAAAAGTCATGATCTTCTCATGTGATTTTTCTTAAAAAAATTCACTAAAACGTGTGCAGATTAAAAAAAATGGTATCTTCCAAAATAATGAAGCTGTTTTGATGAAATTAGGTAGACAAGTTGTTTTCATAAGAACTTTATCAGATACCTGAGGTAAAGTATTTAGGTTAATGGAAAATTAGATAAAACAATTTGATTTTTTTTTAAAGTTAGCTACTTTAACGTAATTTTCGCATCCAGACTTTTGATACATGTTACCTATACATTTGTCGATTTATTGATTAAAGAAAGCTATTTCTTTGAAATTTATTTTGCCAAATGAAAAATATATAACAGTTTCCATTTAGAACTCTATATACCTATTTAAACTGCTACCAAACATCACAGAAATGGTCTTTTTTAAATGAATTTTCCGCAAATTTTTAGTCAAACAAAAAACGATAGCTGTTGAAACCGAAATTAAGACTTTGTAAAACACACACACACACACACAAATATATATATATATATATATATATATATATATATATATATATATATGTATATATATATATATATATATATATATATATATATATATATATATATATATATATATATATATAAATCTGTAACTACTCAAAACCCATAAAACAAAACAAAAATTGCATACTAAGAGCAAGAAAAAGAGAAAAAAGACATAAAACATAGTATAATTTTAAGAGTGTCGCCGTCAGAGTAAGGGTGAGCCGACCAGTGTCATCAAGGGTACACTACATGCATACTAGGAATACTTGAGAGTATTAAGTGGATTCTTAAATGACTTTGGGCGGATATGGTGGTTTTTGGTAGCGAATTCCAGCTGGCAAAAGCTCGTTGGAGTTTTAGGGTGTAACCCTGTAGTTGGAGATTGGAGCTTAGCTCAAATGGGTGGAAGAGATTGGTGTTCAGGAACCCATGGAAAACCTTGAAGGTGAAAAGCAGATCTCCTCTAGCGCGCCGCTGTTCAAAAGTTGTCAAGCGGGTGAACCTCAGCCTGTTCTCATAGTTGGGACGGGCGGGACCTTAGGGGTGACGGGTAGCTTTTCGCTGAACAAACTCCAACAGAACAGCATATCTGAGTAGAACATGACTCCAATGAACGCCAGAATACACTATGATGGGTCTCACATAGGTTTTGTAGAGAACAGTAGAATTCTGTAGGGAGCCACCCCTGAATGCGTTATTTACCATGTACATCATCTTGTTAGCTTTGGATGTTATTGAAGCTATGTGTGCGGACCACGAAAGATGTTTCGCAGCCAGCAGTCCAAGGTCGTTATGCGTTGTAACCTCTCTAACTGTCTCACCACATATATTGTAGGTTAAGCAGGCGTTGCTATATCCAAATTGAATTTTTCTTTGGACAAAAGTAGTGGGGCTGATCATCAAAAGACGTTCCTAATAAGGCGTTGTTATATCCAAATTGAATTTTTCTTTGGACAAAAGTAGTGAGGCTGATCATCAAAAGGAGTTCTTAATAAGGCAGTCTGTTGTCCAAAAGGAAGTTTAGCTGCTAAATGTTAAACGTATTCAAGTAAGTTGACATTGCGTCCAAGCATTGAACTCCAAACTGGACCAGCATAGAGTTTGTATAAATTAACAAATGACAAGAACGACACATGCTGGATCCACTTTCATAACAGAAAGTTGCGTTAGCCTTCTTGAAACATGATGTAATATTTGCAGACCAGTATAGATCCTTGGTGATGGCAACTCCAAGATATTTATGAGAGATTACCACTTTCAGTTGTTATTGGTTGATAAAGTAAACCAAACAAAGCTTGTTACCAGCTACACGAGGCACCACGCATTTATCAATGTTCAGAGGTTTTGACGATCAGTTGAATGGTCGTACCATTTTTGATAGATAGCAAATTCTGCTGAAACTGATGTTGGTGCAGCAAAGGGTCTATGTAGATTTTGATAAGGTCTGCTACGGCGGAAGATCTTGTGCTTATGGTAGGACACGGGTCTAAGGACTGACTTCTGGGTTAGCTCTCTTGACTGGATACAAACGGAAGTACAAGGAGTAGAGTTTCTTGATTTTACAAAAAACTGCCTCATCGATAACGAAGCTTCTATCCAGCATAGGAGATTGCTGCATATACCTATATTATTGTGGAGCAGTCTCCGAGCTAGGCGCTTTATCGAAGGCTCTTGTGAAGTCTAAGTAAATTATGTTTCAGGTATCATATGATCAAGTGCTTTTGTTCAGTCGTCAATGCAGGAGTTGGTGATTACTAATCTGCCAGGTGAGAATTCATGTTGATTGATTGACCTTAAAGATGATTTTTAGTGAAAACTAGGGATAGGTTAGTGCTCCTTTCTTTCATATTTCTTCAGCCTCTTGAGAACACTCAGCGCGTACTGAATCGTCGAATTTCATCAAATTTTGGATGCGGTTCAACCCAAGAACTAAGTAAATCTCACATTGTAAAGTGCACTTGGAGAAACCAAATCACCACAACACATCTTTAAAGACGTGACGATCGTTTCACTAACAAAATTAGCGTCATTAGAGGATGAAAAATTCTAAACTACTTAACCAATGCACATTATATTTCTACTGCATGTTAGGTAAAAGACCGATAACCGAGAGAGGGAGAAATCACAGGCAAACTTTCTGCGTCGGTATTTTAGTTTGCAGAAGAACTTTTTTAAAATCCCGTTATAACCGTACTTTACGAGTGTCGGAATATATTTTACATCAAAGACGCAGTTTGAACAGCGAGCTATTGACCAGTGGCACGGTCTTCAAAAGATATGGTGATTTGGATTCTGCACGTGTACTTATCAGTGTTCATCACAGATTCCAACCTTCACTTAGTAAATCTCACATTTATGACCGCGGAGATTTTTCCGCTTATAAACATTCATTTGTAACGGACATAAATATGGGTTTATGTGTATATGTCATTCCAATGTAAAGAAAATTTTTGGGAGTTCGGGAGTAGGAATCTCTTTGTATTAATGAAAATTCGCTAACACGAAGTCGGTTCCGAAAGAAGAGCAGAGTAGAATTTTAAGCTTGTTTTTAGTTAATTTTAAGTAATTAAATTTAACAGAATTTTTAACGTTTATGTTATTCAAGAAAAGCAGGAAAAAATGTCGGGACGTAGCAAGTGCGTTATAGTAGCGAATTTTCATAAGAATTGTACACTATCATTATACCGTATTATTATTAAAGTTAATACTTTAAACTTATACAGACCTTGAAGATCGATTTTATAAGTCCTAGTACGCGCACATTTGAAGAGTTCTTTCGAAAATGTTACCATCGATGTTTTTCTATAATAAAAAAAAGAGCGGGACGCAGCAAGTGCGTTATGGTAGTGAATTTTTATTAAATGCTTCAAATTTGAATAACTCAATTTTCTATTAACTTACAAAGTGGAATTTTGGTATGTAGTAAGCTTTTTTAACGAATTCATCAAATTTCATTAAAATAACTCTAATTTTCGGAGAAAAAAATGGTTTGAAACAAAATTTAAAATTTGAATAACTCAATTTTTTATAAACTTAGAAAGTTGAATTTTGGCTCATAGGAAGACCTTTCATAAGGCAACATATCCATCAATTTTCATTAAAATAACTTTGTAATTTTCGGAGAAACATTTTTTTCTCAAAAGAAAACTCAAAATTTTCCGGTAAAACCTTGTTGGATTTTCCTGGCTAACGAACTCATCCAAGCCATTAATAAAAGAATGGTACTTGCCGAATTTCATGAAATCGGTTAATTATTTTTTAAAATATCGGTTGGATACATATATATATATATATATATATATATATATATATATATATATATATATATATATATATATATATATATATATATATATATATATATATATATATATATATATATATATGAACATATAAAAATTGAAACTGACCCCGGATATGGGTTCTAGTGTCATATCAGCATAAAGGCTGATTAACGAACTCGACCTCCGTTTTCGCCCAAGAAAGATTTTTGCCAAGTTTGATTGAAATCAGTTTAGTATTTTTTGAGTTATCGCTTTTCTTAATGAAAATTCGCTAATTGTATTCACAATCAGTCGAAACTTAACAAAAAAAGTCTGTCTAATATTATGAATTAAAAAGTATATAAAGCTAAAATATTTGACCGTAAGTTTTAGATAGCTTAACTTGTATTTATTTTTTAAAATATCGGTTGGATACATACATACATATATATATATATATATATATATATATATATATATATATATATATATATATATATATATATATATGAACATATAAAAATTGAAACTGACCCCGGATATGGGTTCTAGTGGTCCTAGTTAGCGCTCATTTGAAAAACCTCTTGCAAAGTCTCACCATCGATACCTCTCTATTAGTGAATTTTTTTAAAATGAAAATTCACTAAAAATCTTGTACTCTAACTCCTTTTGAGAAAAATGCCCAACACTCAATTTTCTAAGAAGCTAAAGAACTAAATTTTGCTATGTCTGTGGATAGTGTAAGTCTCTTTAAAAAGAACTTTCATTAAAGTTATACAGAACATTTCCAGAAGCAAACTTAATTCAGATTTAGAAAAGTAAAGTATGCGAAATTATAAACGTAACAGTTATTTTTCTTATTAATTGCCAACCTAATCAAACCGGTTTTTTCAATATCAACAAAATTATAATTTCAGCCTCAAAGGTGACGAACTTATTTAGGCGTTTTAAACAAAAATGAGATCTTGATCAAAATGTATGAAATATGTGCACTATTGTTTCTCCAAACGCCAAAATAAAACACAAAAGAACATACATTTATCGAACTGGATTCGATCGCGTAACCTTCTGCTTATGAGGCGGAGCGAGACGTCTCTGAGTTATCTGGGTATACGTCAAAAAACGTTTTGTTTAGGTGATACGTCAAAAAACGTTTTGTTTAGGTGATACGTAGATCAGCTTCATGCCCAGGATATTATATTCTAAGTATACGTAACAATTAGTATAATTACCATTGAAACATTCATGACTGTGGTGTTATATTACGTCTTATGTTTAATTTTGTAAAGTATAAAGGTAAAAGAAACTATTTTAGAATCATTTTTATACAGACTTGGCCAGATTTTGTATACATTCGTACTATATTATGTTTTATTTCATATCGTCTGTCATTTTCCATAATTGCGGTCGAGATTTCACGATTGTTGGTTCGGGTAGTATGTGTTATGCCTGGTGTATAGTTAGTTTGGTTACCGTTGATGTGTGGTTTATGAATCAATCTCCGCCGGACAATTAACTACTCTGCCTCCAGGCATTGGACTTTAACCACTAAGTCGTCTCAACGTATGTCTTTGGAATTTTAGTTTTAATTTGGAAGAAACTCTACATATTGGTTACCAAATTACTTAAAATTTACAACATATGTTTATTTGCACTATTTCTACCCAAAAGTAATGTCTAATTCGAGTTACTCTAAGAGTTACAAAAATATAGCGTTTTAAAAAAGTTTTCTCCGATTTTCCACCGGAAAAACTTGAGCATAAAGGCTGATTAACGAACTCGACCTCCGTTTTCGCCCAAGAAAGATTTTTGCCAAGTTTGATTGAAATCAGTTTAGTATTTTTTGGGTTATCGCTTTTCTTAATGAAAATTCGCTAATTATATTCACAATCAGTCAATACTTAACAAAAAAGTCTGTCTAATATTATGAACTAAAAAGTATATAAAGCTAAAATATTTGACCGTAAGTTTTAGATAGCTTAACTTGTTTTTACAGCACAATACCTCAAACAGCTGTGGTGATATTATCAATGACTAGATTTCTTCAAACTGATAACTAGGCTCTATTTGGGTAATATATTGGTAGATTATCAATTTCATAGCAGCCTCAGGCAACGCTTCCAGACACCACTGAAATTAAGAGCCTGCTTAGGGGAGAACCTTTAAAAAAGACCATTCTTTATTTGAAGGAGCTTAATTATTATAAAAAAAACTCTAGACGTAGAAAGTGCGTTATGGTAGTGAATTTTTATAAGAATTGTACACTATTAGTATGATATATTATCAAAACTAATTCTTTAAATTTAAATGGACCTTGGAGATCGGTTTTAGAGTGCCAGTTAGCGATTATTTGAAAAAATTTATATTTTATATGGAGCTGCTAAATTAAAATTTGGTCTTAGATAGGTATAATATGTAAGTACTGCAAGTGCCTTTAAAAAATCTGTGTTACAAATTTCATTAAAGTTACAAACGTTTTTCAGAAAAAAATAATTATTTACAGAGGGAATGTACCTGTCGAATTATAATTATGACAGGTATTTTTCCATATTAATTGCTTGGGTGGTTTTGTTTTAGTCAACCCATCCAGTTTCTGCAAACAATAAACAACAAACAAGGTTTTTTTATGTTATGGTAGAAAATTTTCGTAAAAATATTTCAAATCCGAAAGCTCAATAAATTTCCCATTAAGCCAGAATCTTCAATCTTGAACCTTAGTAACACCTATGTAAACGCAGGTAGGTAATAAATTAAAGAGAAATAACATATTGAGCTTCGTTTTGTTTTAAAAAAACCTTTTTTTTTTTGTTTATCGTTTGTAAAAACTGGAAGGGTTGACTAAAACAAAAGCATCCAAACAATTAATAAGGAAAAATACCTGTCATATTTATAATTTGACAGGTACATTTCCTTTGTAAATAATTATTTTCTGAAAAACTTTTGTAACTTTAATGACATTTGTAACACAATTTTTTTAAAGACACTTGCAGTATTAACATATTATATCTAAGACCAAATTTTAATTTAGTAGCTCCATATAAATTATAATTTTTTTCCAATACTCGCTAACTGGGACTCTAAAACCGATCTCCAAGGTCCATTTAAATTTAAAGAATTAGTTTTAATAATATATCTTACTAATAGTGTACAATTCTTATGAAAACTCACTACCATAATGTACTTGCTGCGTGTAGAGTTTTTTAGAATTCGACAGGTACATTCCCTTTATAAATCATTTATTTTTTCTGAAAAACGTTTGTAAGTTTAATGAAATTTGTAACACAATTTTTCTAAAGGCACTGGCAGTACTCACATATTATATCCAAGACCAAATTTTAATTTAGTAGCTTCATATAAAATATGAATTTTTTCAAATAATCGTTAAATGGGATTTTAAAACCGATCTCCAAGGTCCATTTAAATTTAAAGAATTAGTTTTAATAATATATCTTATTAATAGTGTACAATTCTTATGAAAATTCACTACCATAACGTACTTGCTGTGTCTAGAGTTTTTTGTGATACTGGAACCAATAAGTATAAGTTAGTATTTGTTTCACTTGCCCAGTTATTAAAAATATTGAAGAACACAAATAACGATAAGCATGTGCTACTTACATTTGATCAACAATTATTGTGTCAGAAACTTTAGGACCAAATCAAAAGAACACTTTTTAATAACAACTCTAACATAATATGTAGAGATATAATATAAAGAGCTTTATAACACAAACGTGGCTAGTGGATACTACTTCATGTAAGGATGGATGCCTTGCAAAATATAACCATAAACAATACTAACGAATCTTCGAATGTTTTGAGGTTAGATTGATATTGAAGAAATATATTTCTGGATTATAATGCTACTGACGCTGAAGCATCGTAAATTAGTACTGAGCTTATAGTTTTAAACCATTTCATTGAAGTTAAACTTCTATTTGGTATACTATTCTGTAATATAACAAAGCATTTCAGTTTTAATAAATGCAAATAACACGTTGAGTGTCTGATGTTTCAGCGTCGGCAGTCGGCGACTCTCGTTTAGCGGTGACAGTTGCCCTACCATGCCGAGCTGTCAGATTGAGTAAATTAGAATTTATGATAAATTATTGGTAACTCAACATTTATTAATATTAAGCCACATTAATTAGATGGATTAATTTTTTTGACGAACTTTTATTTGTCATTAATAAGTACAAATACGTGTTATTTCCCTATGTTTTACATTTTAAGATTTAAATGAAATTTTATTAAATCTGACAACCCGGCTCCTTTATATCTAATTGTCAGGTGACTGTGGCTCTATTTGAACTATCTCTTCAAAATTACGCATTCACAGTCTAACCATCCGTATCAACATTGAACCTGGGAAATGCTGTATGGAATTTGAACTGATATCTTAGACTGTTCATTCCTTTATTATTTTGATTTTTTAATAACCCCTATCCTCGTATGCCATTTAATTTGAAATTTGGTTAGCTGTTATATTGTAACCTGTCCTATATATGTGCAAATTTTCATTCGAAACACTTCAATATTTCAAAAAATATTGCGTTTTCAAAATTTTCTTTACATTTTTTTTCTGAGAAAAATTAGACGCACGGTGCCCATCTACGAACTCATCCAAGCCATTAACAAAATCAAGGCAATTCCCAAATTTGGTCGAAATCAGTCATGTATTTTTTGAGTTAGCGGTTGGATATATATATATATATATATATATATATATATATATATATATATATATATATATATATATATATATATATATATATATATATATATATATATTCTAGAGGCCCTAATTCTCGCTCATTTGAAATTTTTTTCCAAAAGTCTTACCATCGATACCTCTCTATTGGTGAATTTTCTTAATGAAAATTCACTAAAAATATGATATAATACAACGGATATAACTGATGATATAATGACTAGTGAGCAGCTATCTGAAGTAGGGCTAATGGCTTGACCTGACCCGGTAAAAAAATATATAAAGATACAACCCAATAGTATATTTTTTTCCAAATAAATAAGAAATAATTCTCTTCTAGTTATATGCCGATGGTGTTATTGGTTTTGGAGTAAACAGAGCTGCTAAAATATTGTCTGAAAATAATTTTCCAGTCTATTACTACAGATTTAATTGTAGGGGTCGTTATAGCCACTTTTATTTGCCCGATAGTAACAGGACTATACCATGGGGTAAATACAAATATATTTTTATAAAATTTTTTCTTAACCTGTCTTTGTTTTAATTTTTACAATTTGCTTACAGACGTTGTTCATCAGGATGATCTAATCTACTTATTTTATGTATCGAAAGTATTCCCTCTATTCAAAGACACCGATCCCGAGTTGGAAACGGTTAAAAAATTGACAAAGATGTGGGCTAATTTCGCTAGGACTGGGTAAGTAGTGCAGAGAACAACTTTTTCAAAAACAAATAATACCAAAGTGTAGTAATCTACAGGTGATTTAAATTCGGGCGTCACCATGGAGACCTCGTTTATCATCAAAGATAGACGGTAGGTTCAAATTCGACAAAGTTGCTCAATTTTGTGCTCTTTAATATGCCGTAGAGTAAAGCAACTTCCTGTAACTGTCGTTCAAAAATGGTCGAAAATCTGAAGAAAGCGATTCTTGATTTTTGCATTTATCTCATTATTGGAACTCGTATAAAGAAACGAAAAGCACATTGTCACAGTCATTTTCAGTTCTCTATCTGATGGCGGACCCAAAATTGTCCTACAACTTTTTGCCTTCTTTGGGAGATCATCAACTTCCTTATTTTATATCAGCGCCATACTGGATTTTGACACCATAGGATTTCTGTTTTTTTTATGATTTCAACAATGTATAACATGTTGAGAAATAATTTTTAACAATTGGACATAACTGTCAAATAGTGAAAACTCACCTTAATTTGTATCTGGACATCGGCTGTGGAATTTAAAAACGTCAAAAACGATTTCTGTCATCGGTGATAACAATGGCTGAGTTCACCAGGGGCCAACTGCTAAGTTTAAGCGCTTAGATGCTGACTACCGATATATGTCAGCTAGTGGAGAATGAATTTCATGCATTATTGTGCTCTATTGAACTCCACGTGCCTACTACTTGCTCACAAGTGCGTCGCTGTTATCCGCCTTGGTTTTATTCTGAACTTGCCAGTAATACTAAAAGAAAATTTGTCATGTACAGACTTTAAGCGATCAAATGATATCGTAGACTATTGAGAATTTAAAAGACTCACAGAACTTGTCAAGGACTTGTCTGCGGCAAAACCATCGCAGTACGAAGAGAGTGTAGAGGAACATACTCATGTCATGTCACAGGGCTATGAGGATGACATTGTCATCATAGTCCGATGAAAGGTTACACAGTCAGTGTGGGAGCGCATGTAGACAGCACTAAAAGTGGTGGAAAGGTAGACGGTTGGCCAAGGGCTCGGGGTGAACCCCGAGAAAGCAACCGTCATACCGTTTACGAGGAAGAGGAACGGGGCGAGCCACAGAACTTTTACTTTATACGGTAGAAACATCCCAATGACCAGAGAGGTAAAACATCTTGGGGTCGTATTGGACTCTAAGCTACCCTGGAATGGTCATGTTAAAGAAATACTGCGTAGGGCACTTATGACCCTCGCCGTCACTAGGCGGCTATATGGAAAAACGTGGGGACTAAGACTTAGTATGGCCCACTGGCTGTACACAAGGCTGGTCAGACCATCGTCAACATACGCCGCAATGGTCTGGTGGCCTAAGATGACACAACCCAGTGCCAAATAAAAACTAGGCAAGATCCAAAAGATGGCTTGCCTAGGC
This sequence comes from Tillus elongatus, assembly GCA_964006375.1. Taxonomy (NCBI): domain Eukaryota; kingdom Metazoa; phylum Arthropoda; class Insecta; order Coleoptera; family Cleridae; genus Tillus; species Tillus elongatus. The sequence continues at coordinate 107,383,402 of OZ023268.1, read as the reverse complement.
ATCACAGGGGCCATGACTTCAACCCCAACAGCCGCCATGGAGGTGCTGCTGCTGGATCTGCCCTCCCCCCATACTTAGTTATCATGGGGTAGGTCAGGCTAGGACTATACAGACTAGCCTGCAATGGTAGACTGAAGACCCAGGCTTCAGTGGCCACTGCAAAATTCAGGAGATCGTGAAGGAGCCTATACTTGAAATGAGGTCAGACTTCGCAAGCCCGCGAATCTACAGGGAAAATAATTTTACAGTTGAAATCCCCGACCGCGAGGCATGGCGAGAGGAGACGCCGGGAATACCACGGGACGCGCTCGTTTGGTTCACGGACGGATCTGGCGGGGAGCGTGGTACGGGGGTAGGTGTTTATTCGGGAGGACCGAGGGTAAGTCATAGTATTTCCCTCGGAGCACATGCAACGGTCTTCCAGGCCGAAATGTACGTCATCCTGCACTATGTACGGGAGAACAAGAGGAGGGGCTACAGCAACAAGCGGATCCTCTTAGCCACAGACAGCCAGGCCCTAGGTAGCCCATGGGTAAGTTCCAGGCTGGCAAGCGAATCCCGAGACGAGACGAGCGACCTAGCTGGGCAGAATGAGGTCACCCTCATATAGGTGCCGGGTCACTCGGGGGTCAAAGGCAATGAAGAAGCTGACAGTCTCGCGAAGAGAGGGTCAGCAGAACCATTTATGAGACCAGAACCGGTCCTGGACGTATCGAACGGCACGCCCAGGGGAACCATTAAGTCCTGGGCCAGGGAACAGCACAAGACATACTGGGCAGATTGTCCAGGGCTCAAAAACAGGAAGTCATTAATTGGGGAACCCAGTTCAAAGAGAGCTGTGGAGCTGCTAAATCTTAGCAGAAACACAACAGGGCTCTTGACTGCATAAAATGGGAAGGGGAGGAATCAGCCCAGGACATCTTGTACGAGTGTAAAGCTCTGGACCGCAAAAGGCAACTGATCTACGATCAGCCTAGAAAGAAGACAGATCAATATAAAACTTCACCCTACCAATTGCTGTGCAGACTAGTTCAAGGCACAGTGATTTTGGAATGGGTGGAGTAAAGACAAATGGCATGCACAATAAGTCAAAGGATGCGGTGTCCTGAGGGAGGAGAAAAACATATTCATGTTAATCCTACTAGTTTCTGGAGGTTGGCAACCCCAAAAAATTGTAACCATTCTGCGATCTTATATAGAGACAAGGTTATTGTGAGCGTGCACATGCAGTGAGTGCCTTTGCATATTTTTTTCTTGTTCTGTTACATCTAGCGGCGTGTTCGTATCCTTTACCCCGGTTATGACATTTATGACTGCGTTGTTTGTTGAACTTTAATTTTTTTTTAGCTTTGGGAATAAATAAAAGTCTGACGGTCTAAATCAGGGGATTAGCGTGGTCAACTTGTGAACAGTGTCGTTGTCTTGGAAAAATAGCACACTTTTTGTAGTACTACATACAGACTTGGAGACTACTTCTCTAGCTTCACTGTTGGTTTTTGTAGGTGAAGGACGTAGTCAGCGCGTGAGCTAACTGGAGCAAGTGGACCTTCGTATTCTGGAAGTTCTAGGATGTTCTTCAATGCTTCTGTGACTATAGTTTTCCACAGCGTCTTTTCAGACATTTTCTCACGGTTTTCTCGAGTAATTTACCAACTCACTACCTTTAGTAGGCTCGCGTGACAGTTCAACCTTGTTCCAGAAAATTAGGCATAATTATCCCATCTTTCTCCCAGAAAACTCAAGCAACAACCATCGCAGCCGAATTTTTAAAACCAAATTTGGTGGTCGTAGATAATCGAATAGTTTCTACTCTTTTGATTGCTCTTGGGTATCTGGATCTCTACATCAAGGCGACGCAAAACTTTTGAGAATTTTTTTTCTAAACGGTGGGACGTTTCCTCCGACATTGCCGAAATACTGCGCTTCTGATTAGCGTTCAAGAATTTCAGGATTCATCTTGCAGAAAAAGGTATCATTCCTAAGTCGTAAAAAGCAATGTGAAACACACGTTCATAGGCAATGTGCAATATTTCTGCTATACGTTTCAGTTCTATTCGTTTGTCTTTAAAGATCATTTCATGGAAAATTCAATGTTTTCTTGAGTGGTCACAGAAATTGGTCTTCCAGGGCGGTGCTTATTTTTATTAATTGATCTCCCTCTTTTAAATTCCGCAATTCTGTTTCCAATAGTAGCCTACGAAAGACATTGATGACCTTAGGTTGCTATCATATCAGCAAAATAAAATTTGCCCGATAATTCTTTCAAAGATTAATAAAATAACGGACCAGATCTCATTTTAATTAAAATACAGCTTTTTCTGATATGTCGCTTTCAAAAATTCAGAGTTATGTCGCTATTTAACTTTTGGTTGTCTTACCTCATAGCTTTTTCCATAGCAGCTCAATTTAATTTTGCTTACTGGAAAGTTTCCAGACTAATATAGTCCAGTTCGTAGGCCTGGAAAAACGCTTGCTTTAAAAAAGGTGCAGTAAAAGATGTTTTCCCTGTATTCGTAGAAAATGTTGTCAAATTTAGATTTCTATGTTAGAATAAAAAAAAAGTTATAGTAAAATATTTGGTGCCAAATGATTTCTATGAAAATTCACTACCATGACGCACTTGCTGCTTCCAGACTATTTTCATCATATATTAATCTGTTTAGTCTTATGCTACGGATCCTATAGTAATCGCTGAGCTCATCGCTGCTGTATTTTTTATGTAATATATTAAGATCTTTAAGGTTCGCAGTTTGAACTCTGACATTGACTCTTGGACGATACCTCAGACCCGTGTTACTCCCAATTTCTACCTTTCTAACGGCAAAGGCTGCATCAAACGCAAATTTGAAATGTTCCCAGAATACTTCAAATACGTCATGCACCGAAGTGTTTTCGCAGAAACAATCGCCTTCAAAAATATTTATATTAGCAAGTATAGCTTTTTAAATTGTTAAATCGCAAGCTGTGAGAATGCTCTTTTAAACTGAAATACAGGACTGTGTACATTACTTATTTTAGGAAGACGCACAAGACGCAGCCAGTCAGAACTAACAGCATTGTGATCATTGTGTTAAAATTTCAATAGTCTCCTACGCACATTTTATTTAATATTAACTGAATACGCTTTATTTTTTATGATAATCATTCTGCCTTTCCTCTGTTTCAGGAAACCTATTCCAGTTGCCACTGAAGCCTTGAACTATATCGAATGGCCGTTATTTAATATGAATACACAGCAGTATATGGACATTGGTACCAAACTTGTAGTCAGGGAACAACTTTATGAAAATAGATACGGAGTGTGGGACAAATTGTTTCCTTTGTCTGATTTTAGAGGGCCATAAAAATGTTTGATAAATCTTTTATCAACCCTGATATTGATTGCTTTACTCAAATTTTCAAACATACCTACCACTAAAATGAATAAAATCACAAGAAGTGCCACTGTCGATCTTCAAAACAAAAATTTATACCATTGAACGATAAACTCTATAGCCAACACTACTGCCAAAACATCAGAGAAAGGGTCTATTTGAAATGAATTTTTTGGAAACATTTTAGTAAAATGAAGGACAATGACGATTGAAACTAAGACTTCAGGGTTTATAAAACACTCTTCTTGAGACATTTTCTTTCTATAGCTCGTATTAGATTCAAGTTCTTTGCCTAAATGTTGCCAATTTTGACGTTTTAAATCGCACCTTTGACGTTTTGAGGAAAACCCCAAATTATTTTTCTTTAAATTCCTATAACTTTTTGTTTCTTGACCTATAGAGCTAGATTTTGCCACTTAACTTACCTATAACGATGTAAACCCACGACCCAAATTTGATTGCCCTTACTTTGTCAATTCCAGAGGTATACATTTTTTTCTAAAGAAAACACAAAATGAGCCGATTTTCCTTGCTAACGAACTTATCCAAGCCACTTGCAAAAGGAAGGTATTTACCAAATTTAATCAAAATCGGCCCATTCTTCTTTGAGTTATCGGTGTGATATATATATATATATATATATATATATATATATATATATATATATATATATATATATATATATATATATATATATATATATATATATATATATATATATATATATATATATATACATATATATATATATACATATATATATATATATATATATATATATATATATATATATATATATATATATATATATATATATATATATATATATATAAACATAAAAATTGAAACTGACCCCGGATATGTGTTTTGGGGGGCCTAATTAGCGCTCATTTGAAGAAATTTTTTCAAAATTCAACAGTCAAAATCTCCTCATTAGTGCATTTTTTAAAAAGAAAATTCACTAAATTCACGCAGCAAATGTGCTATGGAAGTGAATTTTCATAAAAATGTTTTTAATAGCAAATGCGAGCAGGCATCAATCTCATTAACGGTATAGCCTAGGTAGTAGAAACAATGTACTATATTTTATCAAAATTACTTATTGTTTGAAAATGTACAAAAATTGTCCGAAAATAAACCTAAATGTTGGTTTCCTAACCAACAAAACCTACGTTAATAGCAAATTGAGTTATTGAAATTTGAAGGATTTAATGAAAATTCGCTACCAAAACGCACTTACTGCGTCCAGATTTTTTTCTTACACATATGCATCATATTTCGATAAAAATGCAGAAAAGCATTAACAAATTTGTTCTACGAAAATTAGCTAAAAATTATAGACCCTTAAAACATAAACTTCACCAAACCTACGGTGAAAGCATCAACATAACTAAACCGACAGCCAAAGCATCAGATAAAAGGTATATTTGAAATGAATTTTCTGTAAATATTTTGGTAAAAAGAATGGCAATGATGGCTGAATCTGAAACTTAAGTGTTCCCAGAACACTCTTCTTGTATTATTTTCTTTTCACAATCCGTATTTGTTTCACGTTCTTTGCCTAAACATTGCCAATTTTGACGTTTCAAATTGCGAGTTTGACGTTTTGAGAAAAACTACAGAATTGGTTTCTTTAAGTGCCCGTAACTTTTTTGTCTTTAAACTTACAGACCTAATTTTCGTACATGGTTTACTCTTTATAATGCAAGCATGCGTACTGAATTTGGTTGCCCTTACTTTGTTATTTCCGGAGATATAATTTTTTTCGAAAAAAAACACAAAATTTTCCGGGAAAACCTGGGCGGATTTTCCTGACTAAGGAACCTGTCCAAGCCACTTGCAAGAGGAAGGTACTTACCAAATTGGATCAAGATCAACCCATTCTTTTTTGAGTTATCGGTGTGAATTAAAAAAAAAATCACTAAAATATCTAAATAAGTATATAAATTTTGATGTACATGCTTAATGACTAGTGTATACTTTGTCGAAATGAAGTACTTTTTTTAGCTAGTCGCAATTATTAAGCGAGGAAAGCTATCAAAGGAATTTCTGTTTTTCCAAGGCAATGCTGTTGCTATGGGAACAACTAGTTATTTAAGGTTTAAATGACTTTAACACTCCTCTTAGTTACTAGACCTGGCCTCGTCTGACTATCGTTTCCATCTAGAACTTAAAAAAGTTTGAAGCTGTCAAATTTTTTCCAACGGAGAGAAGGCTGCAAATATTTGGTTCTTTGAGAATGAAGAAAATGTTTTCTTACAAAAGCCTCGTCGCAGGTTTGCTGTAATAATTGTATTCAGTTAAAAGGAAGTTATAGTATAGCTAGAATTCTATACATTGTGTGCTTCGGTATTGACTAAGAACTTTTCAATAGGCCCTCGTAAATTGACTTATTTTTAAATAAACCTTTAGTGAAGATAACAATTAGAATAAACAGACATATAGTCACTAGTTAGCTTAACGAAAAGAATCAATTGAACTGGAAAAGTTATTTACCAACTGACAATTAATCTACATAATGAAGAGATCACGTAGTTGTTAATTCTCTTGTTATTTATGCAAATTCACAAATATTATGCAAATAAGTGGTATGTTATGTACGTATTTAATGGTCCGAACCTTGTAGATATAAGAATGTGATATTTGAAATTGCAGACATAGCTGTTCCATGTTATGTTGTAGAAATGCTTGGCTAAACGTAAAGAATCCACCTGCAGATATACTGCTTGACAATTATAAAATATTACAAGTACATAGAGATTTTCAAACAAAGGAAGATATGTGCGAATATCACTTACTACAGATAGGGAAAACCGAAACTGCATTCAGAGGGAATATATCTTCTTCAAGTACAAATAAAAATGTGCCGTTTTATCTATATTGAGGCTTAACTGCTTATGTCGAAGCCGATTAAAAATCAAAACCTCTCTCTCTCTCTCTCCCTGCCTTCTCCTTGACTATTTCCCATGACCAGTCTATAAAAAATCACTGTGTCATTGGCAAAACTTATTATTTATCTTTCTTAGCTTATTTTGAGTATACTATTAATATAAATTAAAAATAATATCGGTTTCAAAACTGTTCCTTGGGATACCCCAAACTCTACTGGTTTTCCTTTGCTCAAAATGCCCCTCCACTTGAACACCTTGGTCTGTATCAGTACGATAATTAACTATAAGCAATCTCCCTAAACTCTATGTGGTATAGTGTATCTAACAATTGATCGTGACTCAAAGTGTCGAACGCCTTACTCAAATCAGGAGGAATTCTAATGGCAACTTGTAGGTACGTCATTATGTGTGTTATATACCTTTTCTGCCAAAGAGGAGACAGTATCTGGAGTACATTTCCGCTGTCGAAATTCATATTGTGATGAAGACAAAGGACCATATTTGTCGAGATAACTAAGAATTCGACGTTTTATCAATTTTTCAGAAATTTGTGCCAGTGTGGTGATTAATGATATTGATATATAATTTGTAGTGTCTTTTCTATCACCCTTTTTAACACTGCTTCAACTATGGATGTTTTAACTTCCTTTGGGCATTCTCCTGAATACATAATTTTATTCATAGTGTGACAGAGTTGTGACACGACGGAATATCTTAGTTCTTTCATTGTTTCTAATTTATTGCCATCTACGCCTGGCGATTTTAATTCGCAAATAACATCAATTATTTCTGCTTCGATGACTGGTTTAAGGAAGTTCGAGAACGAAATGGAAGGACGCGGAGGTGAAAGAGAGTTTGGTTTTACAATTTGGATGCCAGTTTTTTTGCAATTCTTAAAAAAATAATCGCTAAAATCTTCACACAGAAACACAGGGTCGTCAATGATTATATCATTATTGTTCTTTAAACATTTTACAGCTATATGATTAGCATCCTTTTTCATTACAATATCGTTGATATTGTTCAACAACTTTCTGCTGCGTTGTTGTTTTTTCAACAAACCTTCTGTAATAGCTTGTTTTGACATTTCTAATTATAATGTTTGCCTGATTTCTGTAGCAATCCAACAGTTCTCTCAGAGAAAAATTCGTTGGAGTTTCATCAAATCTCTTTGGTTTATGAACCTAATTACGCCATCTGTAATCTAAAGTTTCCTTTTTCTTAAATTATGGCTATTAATGGCTTTGTTTTTGTGTGCACAGGCATTAATTAATATTTTGCGTGTGTTAACAAAATAGGTTGCCGCATATTGTGTCTCACTAATGCTTTAATATTCAGACCAGTCAAATGTATCCAGTTTATGGTTTCGTTGTTTGTAAATCATATAAGATATTACACCATTACTTGAATTTTCCGTTCTATGGTCAGTTTCTGTGTCACAGAAATTAATATTTGCAAAATTATTCGTATTGTTTGACTTGAGAGAACAATAGCCACTACATCCTTGATGTCAAAATAATCAGTTGTCAAATATATATGATCCAAACAACTACACAGTGGCCTTGTTATTAGCGCTTTTTTTTTTTAAATTCGCCAATGAGGAGATCTGTATATATATATATATATATATATATATATATATATATATATATATATATATATATATATATATATATATATCCGACCGATAACTCAAAAAATAATGGACCAATCTTGATTAAATTTGGTGAGTACCTTCCTTTTGCAAATAAGTTCGTTAGTCAGGAAAATCGGACCAGGTTTTCCCGAAAATTTTTGTGTTTTCCTTCTAAAAATATTTATATCTCCGGATATAACAAAGTAAGGGCAACCAAATTTGATACGCGTGTTTCTGTTATAAAGTGTGAACTCTGTACCAACATTTAGGTATCTAGCTTTAAAGAAAAAGAAGTTATGGGCAGCTCAAGAAACAAATTTTGGAGTTTTCCTCAAAACGTCAAACTCGCAGTTTTAAACGCCAAAATTGGCAATGTTTAGGCAAAGAACGTGGAACAAATACGAATTTTGAAAAAAAAAATCTTGCAAGAAGTGAGTTCTGCGAACCCTTAAGTTTCAGATTCAACCATTATTGCCCTTCATTTTACTAAAATATTTACAGAAAATTCATTTTAAATAAACCCTTTCTCTGATATTTTGGCTGTCGGTTTAGTTAAGTTGATTCTTTCACTGTAGGTTTAGTGAAGTTTATTGTTTAACGGTCTCTAATTTTTTTAAGCTAATTTTCGTAAAACAAATTCGTTAATGCATTTTTCATCGAAATATGATGCGTTTGTAAGAAAAAAATTTGGACGCAGTAAGTGCGTTTTGGTAGCGAATTTTCGGTAAATTTGCCGTTTAGCTCCCGAACGCTTTTCAAAAAACTGTTTTCAGAAACCTGACTAGCCCCCCTTGGATCCACAAACCCGAAGAAAATTTTCTTGTTCACACCCCCAAGGAAGTTATAGGACCGGGAGTGAGTAGGGATGTATAGGTTTTTTTAGCTAATTTTCGTAGAATAAATTCGTTAATGCATTTTTGCATTTTTTATCGAAATATGATGCGTTTGTAAGAAACAAATCTGGACGCAGTAAGTGCGTTTTGGGAGCGAATTTTCGGTAAATTTGCAGTTTAGCTCCCGAACGCTTATCAAAAAACTGTTTTCAGAAACAATTTTTTGAAAAGCTTTCGGGAGCTAATCTGCAAATTTACCGAATTTTCATTAAATCCTTCAAATTTCAATAACTTAATTTGCTTTTAACGTAAGCTTTGTTGGTTAGGAAACCAACATTTAAGTTTATTTTTGGAAAATTCTTGTATATTTTCAAACCATAAGTAATTTGATAAAATATAGTACATTGTTTCTACTACATATGCTATACCGGTAATCAGATTGATGCCTGCTCGCCTTTGCTATTAAAAACATTTTAATGGAAATTCACTTCCATAACACATTTGCTGCATCCAGACTTTTGAAAAATGTTTATATATTTTCAAACAATAAAGTTATTTTGATGAAATATGGTACATTGTTTCTACTATATAGGTAACCAAGTTTGATGCCTGCTTTTATCAAAGACATTTGTTATTAAAAATACTTTAAAAAAAATTGCTACCATAACGCACTTGCTGCGTCCAGACTTTTTTTTATTAATTAGAGATGTTAAATTATACACCTCCAGCAGGTTAAGATATTTAAATGTTAGATCTGAACTGCCCAACAAATCAGTATTGTTATCACCTATTACATAATGACAATAACAAGAGGGCAAAGCTGTGCTATTCAAGTAGGCACGAATCTTCTCAATAAATGTATAGACACAGGTTGATGGAAATATATAAACACAAGTCATATAAATATATATCTCTATACATTTAATTCTGATTTTTTAAAATCTTCATATCCCTAACATTTGCCACCTCACCGAACGAATCGAGTGTGTTTTTCACATAAGTAATTACTCCATCAGGCCTATTTAAATTACCACCATTTGTAACGATTCACTTCTTATCTGGAATCACTACTGGTTTTAAATACACTTAGAAAGCCCCCAAGTATCTAAATAATACCAAAAACCCTATCTATAATAAATATTTCAAGTTTTAGGTTTCAAAATAATTTTAATGAAAATTCGCTAAGAAATTCTGTATCGTAAGAACCGTACTGAATTCCCTATAGAATACGTCGAAATCTAAATATTGAAAAACGTTGCATTTTTGTTGGGGAAAATGAATATCTCTATTGTCCTGAGATTCTAGGTAAATAACAGAAGCTGACGTAATTATGATGAAATATAGAAAATCGGTTACCAAACGAACGGACGAGTCCATTATTGTGGAGGTGTGTATAAGCGACGTCGTGACTTCGTCGCCGATTGGAGGTCTCGTTTTATCTCATTCGAAGAATGGGGGCTAGAGAGAGAGTTCGCGCACAGCCACCAACTGTCACGGTAAGAACTTTTGCGTGCAGCGGTTAGGAATTGCAGAAGTCGACACATTAGCAGGAGTATCTGCCGAGCGTTCATCGAGTGAACACCCCTTAGTTTCGGTGGATATTAAATTATCTTAAAAGGGGGTGATAAAATCTTTTCTGTTATCTGTACTACCTAATGATTATTGTCAGCGATTGTTTAAAGTAATTTAAACGATTTTCGAGTTTAAATAAACATCGTATTCAGCATAAAAACGCGAGTTTAGTTGTGGTTCCCTGTTCCGACCTGTTGATTTCTTGCCTTAATCAGAAAGACTTCCTGGTTATTACTGAACATTAAGTCAATTGGCAGTGAATTTCACTTGGGCCAATTCACGTTTTAAATTGCGATTTGCAAAGTTTCGGTCGAGCGAATTCAGAACGTCAAAATAGTTGTCAAATGGTTTCCTAATATTGGAGCAATAAGTCCACCAACCAAATTGGAGTCTGTGAACCTGTCTCAGGTGCTCATAGTTGATCCCACTTGGAAGGAATCTCCATAGGGTCATCAGGTAACTCAATACAGGAACATTGGGCGAGTCTGTGTAACTCTTTTTGTCTGAACCGGTAGAAATTTTCACACCAATCTAATATCTGAAGCCTTATAACTTAAACTTTCCAAAATAACGTAAACAAATTCGAACTTGAACAGTGTCAGAGAGGTGCTATAGGGACAATTGTAAATTTTATGTGTAATCTGTTGAATTTTATCTGTAAATTTAAACACATAGTTTTTGAAATTGTAATTAGTAAATTTTGTCTGTGAAATATCTAACCTGTAGATCCTTTTCAATATCTCTTATTTTCAATAATTAACGCAGAAATTTCCTGTAGGATTATATATTCTTTTTTTGGAGACTCACTCAAACAACTGGCCAGTAAAAAGTTATAGGAAAATTAATCAAATTGATTGACAAACGTCAAATCAGTTACCTAATAATTTGTGTTTGCCTTTTTAGCTGTAAAATACAGTATTTCATCTTACATATAAAGCTTAAGTGGCTAACATCAGTATTTTAGTAACATGTAACCATCTTTATCTCATTGTTTTGTTATATGTAAGTGAATTGATAAATTCTTTTTCTTGAAGTTCTTGCTGTGTATCTGATTTTTATTTGTGTGCAATTAATGTTTATTTGAGATTTACCAACCATTTTTATTTCACTTTGTTTGCTATTCCAAATTTAATTTATATGAATAAATTTATATACTTTGTTACATAAACATATCTGGTCGATTGAAAAGAAATCCCTCCCTAATATCTTCTTTCTTTTGGCGTCTGCACAAACTATTTATTCTTACTAACGATTATCTAGATATCTAAATTTCAATATTACCTGGCACTAGTCTGGCGAGCCCACAAATATAGGACTCCAAGCAGTGCAAAAGAAACAAGAAAAAAAAAGAACGTGAGTATCAAGCTACATCCTGATCTGTCAACCTCCTAAAAGTATTGCTAATCTTAATAAATATGATAATATGATAGATCGCTATTTCAGGGTAGGGTTTTATAGGCGATCGTGACCTCAATGTTGAGCAGATCAATATCCACCTGAGGTCAATCACATATACCACGGTTCTGGTTTGTGAGTTTTTGTTTGAAGGAGGTAACACATTATAAAACATGCCATTTGAAGAAGGGGAAATCGTTTTGGTAGGATTTAGCAGAAAGTGTGGGCCAATAGTGCAATATGTAGTAAATATTATTTCCAGAGACCAACAAAATTTTGAATACCAAATTCAATTCAACAAACGAATTGTAAGTGGTAGTAAATTTGTGAACGAACCCAACAAAGTATTTGATGTTGAAGCAGAAGATATTGTGGTAAAACTGCCGAACCCGGTAACATTAAGCAAAGTGGCTAGAACTGATAGACAGTTGTGGTTCCAGGTAGACTTTTCTAGCTTTAAAGTTAAATGATCTGATTAATTAATTTTGAGTAAAGCTTGATTTACATACCTAATTTTTTAATTGCCTTTCCTAATGATCCAAGGTATACTGGGGTGTGATCAGTATGGGCTTGTACCATTGGTCACATATCAATAAAATATATTTATATATTTTTTTATATATCTGTTCCATATATAAATTCTCAAAAAAATACATAGTATGTAGGAATAATGGTGCAGTCAGGAGATACCCTTTCTGCTGTTATATTTTGAAAAATGGATAAAAAAATTATAAATGTAACTGTGATCCAAGGTTTGTACAGTCTCCCCTACTTATAAGTACACTTGAAGAACCCAAATCACGACAACAAATTTTTAAAGACCTGACGATTGTTTTAACAACAAAATTAGCGTCATCAGAGGATTAAATGTTACATTTCGAATAGAATATTATAACTATAATGGTTCATCGTGAAATGACGGTAACTTTGTTAGTAAAACAATTGTCAGGTCTTTCAAAGTGTGTTGTGGTGATTTGGGTTCTCCAAGTGTACTTATCAGTACTCATCACAGGCGCGAATCTTTGCTTAGTGAACCGACTATACTGGCGCATTTTAATTGTAATGCAGTGTATCCTGCTGCTAATAAAAATGCTGCGTTTATGCTGTAAACATTCTATGCCAAAAGTAGTGAATACTGATTAATTCTCAGAACACAGAAATAAAATGACACTTGAGTATTTAACAGGTACCGATAAGTTTATTTGCCAAATTGAAGTATATTATATTAACTTACTAGATTATTATCACCATAATTATTTAGAAATAATTTTTAGAAGTGCTGGGCGGATAACTGTAAGTAATATACAAGAATTTTGTGTGTGCGCATGTGTTTGTGTGTGTATCAAATGTTAGTAACCAGTTAAAAAAAGTCTGGATTCGGCAAGGGCGTTATGGTAGTGAATTTTAATGGAAATGATCTGGCACAAAACATTTAAAAAAATTAAATGGTTATAACTTGTTTTCATGTATCATAGACATTTAAATTTTGGTATGTAGTTTACTTTTCATAACGGTAACCTACATACCAAATTGGTTACCATAGCTTTGCCATTTCTTGAGATAACAATTTCTCTGAAAGTGAAGTCAAAAGTTTCCCGGAAAACCTGGCCAGATTTTTCTGGCTAACGAACTTATCCAAACCACTTACGAAAGGGAGGTACCTGCTAAGTTTAATCAAAATTGGCCCACTATTTTATGGTGTGATACATACATTACATACATACTTATATATATATATATATATATATATATATATATATATATATATATATATATATATATATATATATATATATATATATATATATATATATGTATATATATATATATATATATATATATATATATATATATATATATATATATATATATATATATATATATATATATATATATATATATATATTGATATAGTAAGTTATTTATTTAATCTATCTAGGAAAATTATAGTCCCACGTTTTTGTGCGCTAATTGATATAATGAAAGGTTTATTTTAAGTTTTATATTATTATTATTAGGTATATTGAAATACTTGATATGGTGGCTTACTTAAATATGTTTTATTGCTTTTTGTGATGTTAATTTCGAAGTGTATTTTATCTTGTGAGTTTTATCTACCTGTAAAGTTGAGTGAGTTATGCTGTAAAAAAAATGTTTATAAAATATACGTGTATTTGACTTCCACCCTGGTGTACCCAATGTCTTTTATTGCTGCATGTGATATAAACAAATTGATAGCATGGATATACTTTCTCTTTAAAAAACAGGGAGCTTCTTAAGCTGGTGGGTTCAAGTCCTATCAAAATTTTTATTATTGTTTCCAAAAGTATGATTAAATTTTAAATTTTGAAATGTATTCCCCCTCTGATCTTTACTCAAAATGCTTATAAATATATGTTAAAGAAAACAAATCAAAGGTCCTTATACGCTCACAGAACTTAAATATTTATTAAATTAACATATATGACAAAAACCTAAACCTTAAGTATTACTTATACCTATTTGAATTTTACACAATAAAAGGGAAAGAAAGAAAATAAAATAAATTTTAACGGTACCGACACCTATTGGTGTTTATATCAATTCCACTGTATTGTGGCACTTAGTCAATAGACACAGAGTTCCACGCTGACTATCAGTTACAGCCAAAAGATCCCCTGCCTCTATAAGTATCTTGAATGTTGTATAAAAACCAAAGCACAGTTTATGTACTTATTTTTTTAGCGAGTTTTATTACTCCTTTTATTTTTACACTACTCACTCAGACTGCTGCTGCCTCTCCTGTATTTGCTGAGTCGGACTTTCGGATCAGCGACTCTCTAGATTTTTGCATCCTCTAGACTAAAATTTCTCCTCTTGCTACTATCCCTTTTCAAACCCCTTCTATCTAATTTCTCAAACTATATCCTTATTACCAAAAATTCCCATCTAATAATTTAATGACAATTTCAAACTTTTTTCATCTCAAAAATTTTAATCTGATGATTTTTATCCAAACTTTTTTTTTCTCTGTTTATTATTTTTCATACGTAACCAGCGTAACTAATCAAAAAACTCCTTATGCCTGCTTCAAATAAAATATCCTATCAAATTTTTAACACAATAATTATCTCCTATCATCTCCTCGGATACATATTTCTCATTGTTGTTAGTCAATGAGAGAATAATTAACCTAACTATAATTTTAGTGTCAGTTTGACGTCTGTCCTAAATAAAAAACAGCTGACTTAAACATAGGTTATGACATGACATTTCTTACAATTTAACACTCAAATTTTGACATCTTACTATTCTTAAAGCTAACAATATCCTTAATTCAAACAATAACATCTTAAATTACATAACAGCTATCAAACAATAATACCTTAAACTATCTAATTAAACTTGTCATACATTTACACCTGCCTTGCCTCCTTTTAACACATATATATCTGTAAAATTTAGTTTCTCCCTGCCTTACAGTGCAAAAACATTGCATACACCAAAGGTAAGTTGTTGTTTGTGTTTAGTATAATTTGTGGTAAAATGTGTTTATGTATGTGTATATATGTATATGTGGCCCCCTTTAGTGACCATATCAATAAATATATATATATATATATATATATATATATATATATATATATATATATATATATATATATATATATATAAGGACAAGGGTTAAGGGCAAAGCCGCAAGGAGACAACCGCATACACGTGTTTCAAGCTTACTAGCCATCATCAGTACGGTATAGCCAGGTGAAGATGTGAACACTCAGGATGAAGATGCAAAAATACACGGAGTCACAACAGGCAACCAGTGCACATTTGCAGCAAAATTTGGAAGACCCTCAATCAAATGTGCACTGGTTGCCTGTTGTGACTCCGTGTATTTTTGCATCTTCATCCAGAGTGTTCCCATCTTCACCTGGCTATACCGTACTGATGATGGCTAGTAAGCTTGAAACTTGTCTCCTTGCGGCTTTGCCCTTAACCCTTCTCCTTGTATATTACAGAAATGCCGTGTTATAAATCCTGTTATAGTTAGTATATATATATATATATATATATATATATATATATATATATATATATATATATATATATATATATATATATATATATATATATATATATATATATCTATACTCGATTTGTTTGCTGTACTTTTTGTGATTTTTTATTTGGTTGCGTGGACTGCTGTTTCGAACCGCCCCGGTTCATCATCAGCAAGCTACTGACTATGATCGTTCCTGTGTGGTCTATGTCTGAAATTGTACCGGACGTCGGCGCGTATAATTTCAGACATAGACCACACAGGAACGATTATAGCTAGTAGCGTGCTGATGATGAACCGGGACGGTTCGAAACTGTAGTCCACGTAACCAAATAAAAAATCACAAAAAGCATAGCAAACAAATAAAGTGTATATTTAAAAGTGATTACAGTGTAGTGCAACATTCCAATATATATATATATATATATATATATATATATATATATATATATATATATATATATATATATATATATATATATATATATATATAAACATACATAAATTGAAACTGACCACGGATATGAGTCCTAGTGATCGCGCCCATTTGAAGAATGAATTCTATGAATGCCGGGATCTCCCTATTAGTGAATTTTTCTACGAAAATTCACTAAAATATCAGAAAGATGTGCTAACAAAATTGTTTAAAAAATTCTATATAAAGTTTTTCTATGAAAATTTGCTAAAAAATAGGACAAAAACTGGTAAAAAATTTGACGTAAAAAATTCTATAAAATATTTTTCACAAAAATTGCCATTTTTTTGCACGAAAATTCAATAAAACATTATTATTCACGAATTTCGTAAAAAATGTTCCATCACACCTTAGCCAAAAATTCTTCTTCTTTCACACAAGTTCGAAACAAATTTTCTTTCAAGCAAATTACTAACGATTTTTTCTTTTGAGGAAATTCGCTAAAAAGCTTGTAAGCAAATTTGCCATAATTAGAACATTTTGTACATGAAAATTCGCTAATGAGATAAATTCAAATTTATCTAATTAATCTAAATAGAGACGTGTCGATATAATATAAATACAGACATTCTTTTGCGGTCCCACAAATAAAAAATTCTTTTGCCTGACGAGGCCGCAAAAAACGAAACCTGTTGCAGAGAAGAAAACAAGCACTTGTGAAGCCACAGGCAGTCTCTACAGTTGTATTAAGAATGGCATGGTTTAACCAAGTTAGAGCAATGAAGCCAACCTGATCTGATATTTAAATTTGAATTAGTCTAAAGAGTTCTCATCTACTTCATTAATTTTTTCTATAAAAATTTGCTAAAGATTCATTGCCATTACATGATCTGATCATAAAACGTTAAAAAAGAATAAAAAACCAACAAAAAAATTAAAAAAAGATTGTTTGCAGACCTGGGTTTGAGGCCGGTCCTCTCTGAGTATCGAAGACTTCGTTAAATCGGCTGAGCTATCAGAGCACCTGACATCTTTCTTGTAATGAACGGGTTACAAGCTCGTATGCAAACTTTTGGTTTAGTATACAAATAATGTCTATTTAAAATAGAAATTTCTGCAAATATTTTATCAAATGAACACCTAATACAGAAACCTAGGACTTTGTTAACGACTTATCATTTCCTATTTTCCATCCATCACACACAGAACCATTATAAAAACTTATTAGCTTGACTGTTTTAAATCGTCGTCACTTTGACAATTCCGTACCAAAATTGGTTACCATTTCTTTGTTATCTTCGGAGGTACATTTTTTCCTAAAGAAAACCCAAAATTCTCGCCGAAAACCTGGTCCGATTTTCCTGTCTAATGATCTTATTCAAGCCACTTACAAAACGAAGGCATCTGCCAAATTTTGTCCAAATCGGCTCATTATTTTTAGTGAATTTTCATTAAAAAAATTTCAAGTTATAAAAAAAGTGCCTTAAATTTGAAAAAAAAATGCTTGCCGTCCCACTATAAACAGATTTTCATAATACTCATCGTATTAATAACCGTGCGCGTGCGTGTACGGTGTGGCAAAAATAAGGTAAATAATAATACATTTATTTATTTATGTTCTCTTATCGCGTATTCGTGGTCATTATTCCGAAAATTATTCCTTGTGAAAGTCTAAATTTTTGTACTAATTGATTTTTGATTTAAATACTGAAGTGCCAGGAGAACGTGTGACCTTGAAATTTTTTAAAATTTTTATATGCGGCGCAGAGGGGGTCTTAGACCCCCTGACCCCCCCCCCTTTGGGGCCGCGTGAATTCTGCTTCACCACTTCCAAAGTCACGAGCCGCCACTGCTGGAATCATCGATACCAACCAGTACTTCATACTGTGCAGTGTATAAGAACATAACTTTAATAATTACAAATATATTTAGTACATGTATTCGACGACTTCCTATTCTAATTTAAATTTTACCGTTTTAATGCGCTTAAAATATTCTCCGAAGGGCGTATTATCGGCGCAACCGAGTTTTTACTGTCGCGAGACGGTCGTTTTTTAACAATCTTCACACTTTTTTTCTGTTTGTTTTGTTCACATTTACAGCAATCCACAGTTTTAGAAAAAATTAAAAGCATAAAAATTAATAACAAATAAATATGAGAACTTTAAGGAGAAGCCAGCTAACCATTGCCGGCACTCCTTATCGTTTTAGTGAATTTTGATCAAGAATTTTCTTCCTTATATAGGTACAGCTTTTTTAAGTCATAGGATTTTAAATATAAAAAAAAACTCTGGACGCAGCAAGTGCGTTATAGAAGTGAATTTTCAGAAAAATGTTTTCAATTACATATATAGCGCTCTAATGCGAGCAGGCATCAATTTGGTTACCAGTATAACCTATATAGTAGGAACAATGTACCATATTTTATCAAAATATACAAAAATTTTCCGAAAATAAACTTTAAATGTTTCCGAGAAAACTGGTCTCCTAGCCAATAAACCTTAGGTTAATAGCAAATTGAGTTATTGAAAATGAAACATTTAATGAAAATTTGCAACCAAAACGCACTTGCTGCGTTCATACAAAAATTTTCTGAAAATAAAGTTAAATGTTGGTTTCCAAACTTATGTTAATAGCAAATTGAGTTATTGAAATTTGAAGTATTTAATGAAAATTTGCTACCAAAACGCACTTACTGCGTCCAGATTTTTTTCTTACAAACATGCATCATATTTCGATAAAAAATGCTAAAATGCAGTAACGAATTTGTTCTACGAAAATTAGCTAAAAATTATAAACCGTTAAACCATAAACTTCACTAAACCTACAGCGAAAGCGTCAACTTAACTAAACCGTCAGCCAAAGCATCAGAGAAAGGGTCTACTTGAAATGAATTTTCTGTAAACATTTTAGTAAAATGAAGGGCAATGACAGTTAAATCTGAAACTTAAGGGTTCGCAGAACACTCTTCTTGCAACATTTTCTCTTCACAATCCGTATTGTTTCACGTTCTTTGCCTAAACATTGCCAATTTTGACGTTTTACATTGCGAGTTTGACGTTTTGAGGAAAACTCCAAAATTTGTTTCTTTAGCTGCCTGTAACTTTCTTGTCCTTAAACTTAAGACCTAAGTTTTGGTACATGGTTCACTCCCTATAATACAAATACGCGTACCAAATTTGGTTGCCCTCACTTTGTCATTTCCGGAGATATGAATCTTTTTAGAAAGAAAACAACTGGCTAACGAACATATCCAAGCCACTTGCAAAAGGAAGGTGCTCACCAAATTTGATCAAGATCGGTCTATTATTTTTTGAGTTATCGGTACTATATATATATATATATATATATATATATATATATATATATATATATATATATATATATATATATATATATATAAACACGGATCTTCCCTTTAGTGAATTTTTTAAAGAAAATTCCCTAATAAAGAAAATTTGAATCACCAACGACTTATCGGCCACCCTGTAATTGTAGAAATATTTTTTAAGATGTAGCTCAAGATACCCTATAATTAATGTATACAATTTTTTTCGTATCTTGCATAATAACGGATATATTGGACTTTAAAGATTTTTTATGAAAATTCGACAAAATACGATTAACCGATAAACTCTGTAGCCAACACTACTGCCAAAGTATCAGAGAAAGGGTCTATTTGAAATGAATTTTCTGGGAATATTTTTGTAAAATGAAGGACAATGACGATTGAAATTAAGACTACAGACTTTGTAAAACATTCTTCTTGAGACATTTTCCTTCCATAGCTCATATTATTTTCAGGTTCATTGCCTAAATATTACCAATTGTGACGTTTAAAATCGCGACTTTGACGTTTTGAGGAAAACCAAAATTTATTTTTCTTTAAATGCCTGTAACTTTTTTGTCCTTTAACCTACAGCGCTAAATTTTGGTAGGTAGCTTACCTATAATGATATAAACCCGTGTACCAAATTTGGTTTCTTTGTTATTTCTGGATATATAATTTTTTTTTGAAAGAAAACACATAATTTTCCGGGAAACGAACTTATCCAAGCCACTTGCGAAAGAAAGGTAGTCACCAAGTTTTATCAAAATCGGTCCATTATTTTTTTAGTTATAGGTGTGACATATATATATATATATATATATATATATATATATATATATATATATATATATATATATATATATATATATATATAAACATATAAAGTCTGAAACCGACCTCGGAATTGGGTTCCAGGGGTCCTAAATAGCGCTCATTTGGAGAAATTTGTTCAAAATTTAAAAGTCGTGATCTCCTCAATAGTGAACTTTTTAAAGAAAATTCACTAAAAACCGTTTATAGTTACTAAAGCATATTCACACTACCATAACGCACTTGCTACATCCAGATGTTTACTTTTTGCACATCTTTATTTTTTCACAGAAGAGAAAATGAAACAGTTTCTGCTTATCATGTTTTTCACAATAGTTAGTTGTAACACTTATTCAAGCTCAAGAAGTAAATATCCAGATCCTGTAGTAACAACACCACTGGGTCGAATAAAAGGCTCTATGCTGACTTCACAGTCTGGAAAACCTATTTATGCTTTTAGGGGGATAAGATATGCGGAACCTCCAGTGGAAAATTTAAGGTTTCAAGTAAGTTAATTTCAGCAACTGTCAAATACGTTTCAATCAATTTTAACCGTTGGTTTTTTACATTTCTCACTAGTCAATGGCCTTGACTTCATCACAAGTTTGAAGTAAGTTATATAATATGTCAGTCATTTCCAAATTTTTAAAATCGACTATAATACGAGGGTGAATCTGTATGCTTGGCCCCTGATTTGTTTATAGATTATCTAGTTATCACATTCTGACATTTCAGTGCTAGGTATATATTGACATTGTAATGAAGCATCTATTTTATCGGTTTAATTTTAAACAATTGCGATTAGAAAATATCTCTTGAATACAATATAGGTATAGCAAATTATTTTTATTATAATATTTTAATTGAGCATATATTTATTCTATTCATACACTACTTAATTATCATGCACGCATTTTGAGCGGTTATCTGAAATTATCTCAAGATAACAATAAAGCTCCAATCTCAGATTAGTATTTTGTGGCCTAATATATGGTAAATTTACAGACAACCTCCCGAAGACTTTTTTCAGAAACATGCGTAGTTGTAGAAACAACAAGAAAAATTTCCTGCTAAGGGCCCACAAGAAAGTTGCGGCACCAGGAGTGAATAAGGGTGCTGGGTGGGGTAGAAGATAAAAAGGAAATATGAGCAGAACATGCGAACAAAATACCTTAATCGGATTTCGCAAAGCTGCCTCTTTCACATTTTGAAAGCGTACCCCCCTTAAACCCCGCCTATCCCGTACAACACCCCTATTCGCTCCTTAACTTTCTTGAGGGTCGCTTACAGGAAATTTGTCTCGTGGTTTATGTAACGAGGGTGGCTGTAGACATGCGAGAGGGAAAGGAAACCCCCAGACGGGGAACCCGGGCCCACCATCCCCAATTTTAAAAACACGGCGCGGTGAAATTTGAGAAAAAGATAGTGATAGGTAACTGAGGGGGAAGGAACATGTAACATAGCAAGCAAAAAAAAAGAGAGAAAATGTAAAAAAAACTTACCGCAGTAGGCCAGAAGCGACTGAGCGCCGCCCTGGGCACATGTCTCCTTGCTTCTAACCCCAAGGGCTGAACGTTCATAAAAGTGAACATTTCTCATCACACAGAGAGTACACCCTGTATAGCCGCATTGCTCCACACTCGGAAAAACACACACAGTTTGTTCAGCCATTACTGAAACCAAGACAAAGAAAATTGTTGCAATAATTCCAAACGCACCGAAGTCAATAAAACGTAAGGCGTAGCTGAGCAAACAAGGGGCCACACCGACCGCGAGACATGCCAGTGGGAGACGCCGGGAAGCGTGAGACGGGGGCAGGCGTTTATTCGGAAGGAACGAGGGTAAGTTACAGTATTTCCCTCGGAGCTCATGCAACGGTCTTTCAGGTTGAAATGTACGCCATCTTACACTGCGTGCAAGAGAAGCAGGTGAGGCGCCACGCCAACAAGCAGATCCTCATAGCCACAGACAGCCAGGCAGCCCTTAAGGCGCGAAGTAGCCCACGGGTAAATTCCAGGCTGATAAGTTGATGCCGAGGCGAGTCGAGCGACCTGGCTGGGTAGAATGAGGTCACCCTTATCTGGGTGCCGGGTCCATTGGGGGTCAAAGGCAATGAAGAAGCTGACAGTCTTGCGAAGAGGGGATCAGCAGAACCATTTATGAGACCAGAACCGGTTATGGGCGTATCGAAAGGTACGGCCAGGGAACCATCAAGTCCTGGGTCAGGGAACAGCATAAGACATACTGAGCAGATTGTCCATGGCTCAAACACGGGACAGTGACGTTGCCTATCACGCACACTACCTAAGTGACCTAGGTATAGAGTATTGCCACCTTGGTTTGATTCTGACATAGACGCTGCCGAGGCACAGTGCGCTTAGGTGAAGCTAGGTAACACGATCCTTTCTATAACGTTTTCCTAGTCGTCTCACCTGAGAGAAATAGATTGAATCTGTCTAAGTAGTGCTTCTTGTAATATGTAACTTGCTCATTGTGGACAGTAGTGATAAATAATCGTTCATTGCTTAATCAACGTTGCCCGTACTTTACTGCAACCGTATTATTCGCACAACGGCCCCTTCTTAGTTAATAATATTAAAGTTTTGCGCTTGCTAATAATTGTGCCATTTGTTACTTTAGATTTATTTTGTTGGGCTGTTGCTGATAACATGTAGACTTAGGTATATCCTGCTTAAGGCTGTTACGGATTTGGCCTATCTATATCTATTTTAAGCATCATGCCGCTTTCTGTTTCGGTACCTATATTTCTCGTGTAAATAGTACTTTGTGGATAGTTAAACAATATATGTGGTAAAATAAACGTTGTCTTTATTAACATTTGAGTGTATTACTCGCAGTCCACTCCATTTAGATGAAATTTGCTTAATCTAGGTACAACGCCAGGGGGATAGGAATATATGTACTGAGAAAGCGACTGGTGACCGCTCTCATACTGAAGGCTATCGAACACTTCTTTACAGAGTTGCTGAGGTAATCTGATTACGTCAGTAGTCAGAGAGGAGTGAACCCTTTAAAAGCTGGCGCCCGAGACCGTCAAAATAATACCGTCGATCCGTTATACAGAAAGACGGTCTGCAAATAAAGACCTCATCGCAATAGTTCTGTAAAAGCATGACATATCTAAGTCGGAAAATAATTCCGCACGAGCTTAAGTTAAGTGTTTGCATGTTTTTAGTTAGAAACGGGTAGAGCCGAGCAGGGAGCTTTGTTAAAGTATCTAAATATAGCCCCCGGCTACACAATTAGACCTTTACCGTCTAAGATTTGGGCAATGTGTTCGCCTAGACAAGGACGGACAAAGGGGTCATTGGACTGATTTTAAAAAAGAGTTCCATAATAAATGGTCATATAGCCCCAAAAGGAAAATATCGCAGAAAGTTGAGAAAATTTGTACTTTTTGGTCAAGACAATGAGCCGTCACAAGTCAGTTAAGGCAATATATGCCGTCAACATAATCCAGTGTTTATGGTTTGCTATATATTTTTGAAAATATTTTCTAGGGACCTGTTCCCGTAAAACCTTGGGATGGGATATACGATGCTACAGAAGACGGTCCTGTGTGTCCCCAACCTACCACGTATTCCATGTCAGAAGACTGCCTAAGACTTAATGTCTATACCACAGAGGTAAGTAATATCAACCTTGTTGATAATGTTTTTATATCGTAGACCAGCGGAGGAAAATAAATTAACACTTATTAAAATACTAAGTAAGTGGTGAGACACAAAGCAACGTGCCTCCACCTCCCAGTAAACAATGTTCGTTAATTAAACGTTTAAAAGGAAACTGCTACCTTACGTTTAATTTTGGTAAAAATGTCGCCCGAATAAACATATAATTAAACCAATATAAAAACGTTTTTATACATGTATGTTTTACCGTTTAAATATACGTTTTTCTTACATGTTTATTAACAAGGATTTTACAACGTTAATTTAACCATCGTCTGTAATGGAGAATATACGTTTATAATTACCGTTTATCAACGGGAATTTGTAACGTTAAACTATTTGCCGTTAATAACGTAAAATATACATTTTTTATACATGTTTATTAACAAGGCTTTTGCAACGTTGATTTAACCATCATCTTTCATGAAGAATATACGTTTATAATTGATGTTTATCAACGGGATCTGTCACGTTAATCTGCTTGTATTAACGACGTATAATAAACATTTGAATTACAACTAATACATACCTACCAAATGATAGTTTTTCAACCCAGCTGACAGCAGAAGATGAGTACGATAAATTTTTTGACGATGGCAACTTATAGGACAAACGATCATTTGGTGTAGAAGTGTCAAACTGGACCTCATTGCGGTGTAGATACTTACTTTAAGTGCTCATTGCTCATCAAAACGTCTAAACTTGCTACTCTGCTACATTTTATAAACCTACCATTGACAAATTATTATTTATGTTTATAATTTTAAATGGGCTTTATAAAAATGGATTAGATCACAACAAGTCTAATGTCAAATAAAAATAACTTTATTTAAAAAACAAAAATATATTTAAAAAAACTTAAATTTCATTATCAAAAAACTAAAATAATTAATACCACATTCTAAAAATGTAACAAGCTTCTTCAATCATAGCGTATTAATCATGAAATAAAAAATATATTTATTAAATTATTTGTCAACTTCTCAACCAAACAAAATTATTGCTCCATTAGCTTTTTGCTCTGGACCTTTTCGAAGTAGCTAATTTCAACCAATCCTTAACAGCACAAAAGATTGCTCTGTCGCCTTTTTCACGTTGGGGAAAATTTAGATTTGCAGCATCTAAAATTATAAACTACTAAATAGAAATAAATAGGTCATAAAATTGTGATTACCATATACTACTGCCATTAGTCTCGTGGGTTCTAATGAAATTATATATATATATATATATATATATATATATATATATATATATATATATATATATATATATATATATATATATATATATATATATATATATATATATATATATATATATATATATAGGTGTACATGTATCGTGCAAATTAAATTAAACTGGGGAAAATAAACAAATACATCAGAATGTATAAATGCTTAACCCGTAGCTAACCATTATTACTCTCATTCGAAGGTTTGATTCACGAACAATCAAAATACAGGAAAAAAGGTGTCTAATACCTCAATAAAATTAAACTTGAAAATATGAGAAAGCAATCAACATGGCCGATTTTAAACACGCCGGCTAAACTCATAAGTCCCAATTATTTATTCTACCTAATAACGCTCTATAGCAATCAAAGTACAAGAAATTTGATTAACTTCGACAACGTTTGAAGACAATTATTACATTAATATTGTGATACAGCTTACCTTAACCTAACTTCAAGATATATAACTTGACACATTGCGCTGCACTAACTGTACCTATTTCCAAAACTTTTAAGGGAAATCGCTACAGGATGATAATCATTCTTTGTAAATATGTATAAAACAATTATAAATTATAGAACAGACCATCATTCACCATAACATACAAGTGTCACGTACTGAATATAATATTTAATAAAATTTAATTCCAAGCACCACGTTACACACTGTACGCCATCACTTTACTGTTCTGTTTCTATTTCTATTTCTTGTTCATTCTCGTTCAGCATGCGCACAAACACTTACTAATTTACAAGGACAAATATGTTTTATGTATTACACAGTGGAATGCAAAAGACAAAATAGCTCCTTTTAAAACATACACGCATTGTCGAATACCTCTCAGATTGATTATGTGACAAAAATTTAAAAAAAGCCAGGAAAAAATGTAACCTATATAACTATAGGTACATAATATAATGTATCACATAATATCTCACGCTAAAATAATATCTAGTAAGATACGCATATTTTATGTATAAATCCCTACTTCATATATATTTTTATAGGCGAACCTTGTTGAAACTACGTCTAAATATTATGCTTAAAAACACTTAATTAATAACGTCTTTTACAACGATAAATTGTTAAGTAATTTGCTTTTTTAACAAAAATTAAAAAAATAGTGGTTTTAAATATATCGTTTATATCACATAAAATATCTCTCGCTTAAAAAATGTCTGGTAATATACGTATATTTTATGTATGAATCCGTACTTCGTGCATGTGTTTCATAGGCGAACTGTGATGAAACAACCTTTAAATATTATGTTTAAACACACTTAATTAATAACGTCTTTTACAATGATAAATTGTTTCGTTGCTTTTTTTTACAAAAATTAGGAAAACAGTTGTTTTAAATATAACGTTTATATCACATAAATATCTCTCACTTATAAAATGTCTAATAAAATACGTGTAATTTATGCATGAATCCTAACTTCATGTAGGTTTTTGGTAGGCGAACTGTGTTGAAACAACCTTTAAATATTATACCCTTCATCAATAAGGTCTTTACAACGAGAAAATGTTTACCTAATTTTTTCACAAAAATTAGGTAAATACCTGTTTTACATATAACGTTTATACCACACAAAATATCTTTCGTTTATAAAATGTTTAATAAAATACATATATTCAACGTATTAATCTCAACTAAACGTAGTTTCTTGATAGGCGAAATGTGTTTAAATAACGTTTAAATATTACGTCTAAAAACTCTTCATAATTAACGTCTTTACAACGAAGAAATGGTAACGTTGCCTTTTTAGCCTAGAATTGAACGTTGATGTTTATAACCGATAACGTTTCTTCAACGGTGTGTGTGTGTGTGTGTGTGTGTTTTTTTGTTTCTTTAACGTCGGCCTATTTCCGCGACTATGGCCAATCACCGACGCCAGGGAGCAGTTTCACCTCACTATCCTGGGAATTTTGCCGAACCCCTGCCTTTCTGTAAGGAGGGTAGGGATCTTTAACGTGCCCAACATCGCATGGACACGGGACCGACGGCTTTACGCCCCCTCCGAAGGGCGAAACGTGCAGGCATTCAACTTGCTCAAATACAATGTCAGAACCTCGGTTGATGTTAATGTTACAGTTTGTACTGAAAAAGTGAAAGGAGTACCATGGGATCGAACCCAGTATCCTTCGGTTCGGAGGCACACGTTCTTACCCCTGAACCACCGAGGTTCCCTCTTCAACGGTCTTTACGTAAAATAGACGTTTATTAAATGCACGTGTGTTTATTGGGCTAGTTGCGGAACCAAGTAGTATGTTGTCACGCCAGCCCCAAATAACACAAAATGTTAAAAAATAGAGACTGTATACAACCAACTAACAATTTAGTACATTGTTAGCCCTGGCCCATTTCTACCCTTAATATAGGGAAAAAGTATGTAAGGCTAGATGTATTCTCGCCACAATTAGAACCGTAGACCGGTTTCGCTCTAATTGGAGCTCTTCAGTACAACGTACTAATTGTAGCAAAAACACATATATAAAGTAATACGGCTATGGTAGACAGCCTTCCAACACTAAGTGAGTGGTGAGACACAAAGCAACGTGCCGCCACCTGCTGACAACTGCTGCCAGGACTGACAATTTACTAAATTGTTAGCTGGTTGTATACAGTCTCTATTTTTTAACACTTTGTGTTATTTGGAGCTGGCGTGACAACATACTACTTCGTTCCGCAACTAGGTGGCGGCACGTTGCTTTGTGTCTCACCACTCACTTAGTGTTGAAAGGCTGGCTACCATAGCCCTATTACTTTATAGGTGTGTTTTCGCTACAATTAGTATGCCGTACTGAAGAGGTCTAATTAGGTCTAATTGTGGTGAGAATACATTTAGCCTTACATACTTATTAATCTTATCTTATATTATCTTATCTCGAGTTGATCTGCATCCTCCTCCTTTGGAAGTGACAGTTTTACGTATCTTCCCTCACTCAGTAGTGAACCTCAAGTCGAAACATTTGATTTTGACAAAGCTTACTATGCTTGTGTGAATCAGTGTTTCTTGGATTATGCCTGGTCTTTTATTGATTACTCAAGTGATCTTGATCTGTTAACACATCCGTTTTACAATGTGTTGTACAAGATTATTAGCCAAAATGTTCCATCTAAAACAGTGAAAAGTTCTAAATATCCTCGGTGGTTTGATTTGGAACTTCGTAAACTCATCATTGGAAAAATAAAAGTTACCGTAAATTTAAAAGAACTGATCTTGAATCTGATTATATGAAATATTATAATCTTAGACGTGACACTAAGTATCGCATTGACTACAATTATTTACAGTTTGTGACTGGTACAGAGCAAATCATTCAGTCTGATGTCACACAGTTCTGGTCTTTCGTTAATTCCTTGAGGAAGGACTCTGGGATTCCGAATAGAATGATTTTTAATCATGTAATATATAATAATAAGTCTGATATAGCAGACGCATTTGCTGCACATTTTCAATCCTGTTATTCTGACCATGGTTCCATTGATGTTGATTTTTGTGAATAATAAATGAATGAATAATATATAATATACGGTCTGCACATAACCGTTCTATGCATATTATTACAACTGAGGAAATCGAGGATAAAATTGACTCACTAGATGGAAAAAAACGAGCGGGTTTGGATGGTATTTCTTCTTCATTTTTGAAAAATTGTCGGCACTCTTTGAGCGGCCCTTTATGTAGTATCTTTCAAAGGTTTTTCAATGCCGGTTTTTGCCCCTCACTCTGGAAGTTGTCTACTCTGATCCCCATTCACAAATCAGGTGATAAGACACAAGTTGTCAATTATAGAGGTGTTTTAATTAAACCTGTAATATCGAAACTATTTGAATCTATCATTGCGGATGAGATTTACAATACCTTGAAACACAGTATTCTTGGTGAGCAGCAAGGTTTCTGTAGTGCAAGGTCAACGGTCGTTAATCTCGCCATTTTTCAATCTTACGTGACGAATGCATTGGAGGCTGGTAAACAAGTTGATGTTATATACACTCATGTATCAGCTTTTGACAGTATGTGTCATACCCTTCTTCTGCAAAAATTGTTTGCAATGAACATCTGTGGTTGTTATCTTTCGTGGATTCGATCTTACCTGTATGACAGAAAGCACTTTGTTAGCATTGGTGGTGCTCTATCAGATGAGGTCCTCGTCTTGTCTGGGGTACCACAGGGATCACATATAGGTCCCGTTCTCTTCAATATTTTTATTAATGATGCTGTGAGTTGTTTTGAGTCATCGAAATGTTTATTGTATGCAGATGACTTGAAGTTTTTTTCTGAAGTTGTCCATGGCGTCAACACTTTGCAACATGATCTCGACAACTTGACTCGCTGGTGCAGTTAAAACTTGTTGTCGCTTAATGTGGGTAAATGTAAGGTTGTGAGCTATTTTAGGGGTCATAATCGGATTGTTCATAGCTATACCATTTATAACTCGGTGTTGGACGTTGTCACTTCAGTTACAGATCTTGGTGTAATTTTCAAAAATGATTTGTCATTTAATCTGCATATTGATGCTGTGGTTGTGAAATGTTGCAGACTTTTGGGGTTTGTTAAAAGACACACTAAACATATGACTGACACAAGGGCAATCACTAGTTTGTATACATCCTTGGTTCGAAGTAATGATGAGTATTGTTGTGTTGTATGGTTTCCATCCTATGCTTGCCACATTAATCGTATTGAAAGGCTACAAAACAAATTTGTTAAGTACCTTCTTTATAAGCATCACTTTCCTTCCCAAGATATTGGGTATGATGTCAGATTGCTTCTTTGTGGTATGATCAGGCTGAAAGCGCGACATGAGTATTTTTCATTGATGTTTATATATATAAGTTAATTAATGGTCTCATTGACTGTAATGATCTGCTTGAGTTGGTCCTTTTCCATGTTCCACCACGCTCAACTCGCCAACAGCAACTTTTTTTTGATCGAACACACAGGACCAACTATGGATGTAACAGTTTCACGGACAGATTGTTGCATAATTATAATGCTAATTTTTCTAATTGTGATATATTTTATATTGCTATGTTTAGGATGAAACATGTCTTAAGACAGTGATTTTGTTACTTTGAGTTATTTATTTTTAGTTTTATTTTTGAGAACCATGTGGAATTGTTAAATTCTGTAGGTGTAAATTTAAATAAATAAATAAATAAATAAATAAAATAGTATATCACAGAGATAAAAAAACTCTGGACGCAGCAAGTGCGTTATGGTAGTGAATTTTCATAAAAATGTTTTTAATTGCAAATATGTGTGTTTCCTTTTTAAGAAAGCAGGCATCAATTTTGGTTACCAGTATAACCTATATCGTAAAAACAATGTGCCATGTTTCATAAAAATAACTTTATTGTGTGAAAATGTACAAAAATTCCCAAAAGTAAACTTAAAGTGTTCCCGGAAAAACTCGTTTCTTGGTCAACCTTATAGGTTAATAGCAAATTGAGCTATTCAAATTTGAAGCATTTAATGAAAATTCGCTACCATAACGCACTTGCTGCGTCCCGAATTTCTTTTCTTACAAACATGCATCGCTGAAAAATTCAAAAATGCAATAACATAAGGCGTGTTTGATTAAAAAAAAAGAAAATTTGTATCACCAACGACTTATGGGCCATCCTGTGATTGTAGAAATATTTTTTTAAGATGTAGCTCAAGACACCCTATAATTAATATATACAAATTTTCTTCATATCTTGTATAATAACGGATATATTGGGCTTTGTTGATTTTTTACGAAAATTCGACAAAAATTATATACCATTAAACGATAAACTCTAAAGCTAAGGCTACTGCCAAGCATCAGAGAAAGGGTCTATTTGAAATGAATTTTCTGGAAACATTTTAGTAAAATGAAGGACAATGACGGTTGAAACTAAGACTTCAGAGTTTGTAAAAGATCCTTCTTGAGACATTTGATTTCCATATCCCGTATTAGATTCAAGTTCTTTGCCTAAATGTTGCCGATTTTGACGTTTTAAATCGCAACTTTGACGTTTTGAGGAAGACCCCAATTTATTTTTCTTTAAATGCCTATAACTTTTTTGTCTTTTGACCTACATACCTAAATTTTGGTAGGTAGCTTACCTATAAGGATATTAACTAGCGTACCAAATTTGGTTGCCCTTACTTTGTTAATTCCGGAGATATAAATTTTTTTCGAAAGAAAACACAAAATTTTCCGGGAAAACCTGGGCAGATTTTCCTGGCTAACGAACTTATCCAAGCCACTTGCAAAAGGAATTTTTCCACCAAATTTAGTCAAAATCGGCCTATTATTTTTTGAGTTATCGGTGTGATACATATATATATATATTAATATATATATATATATATATATATATATATATATATATATATATATATATATATATATATATATATATATATATATATATATATATATATATATATATATATATATATATATATATATATATATATATATATATATATATATATATATATATATATATATATATATATATATATATATATATATATATATATATATAAACATATAAAAATTGAAACGGACCCCGGATATGTGTTCTAGGGGGCCTAGTTCGCGGTCATTTGAAGAAATTTTTTCAAAATTCAAAAGTCGGGATCTCCTCATTAGTGAATTTTTTTTAAGAAAATTCACTAAAAAGCCTGGACGCAGCAAGCGCGTTATGGTAGTGAATTTTCATAGAAATGATCTGGCACAAAATATTTTATAACTTTTTTTTCTTGTAACATAGAAATCTAAATTTTGGTATATAGTTTGCTTTTTATATCGTAAACCTACCTACCAGATTTGGTTATCATAGATTTTTAATTTTTTAAGATAAAATTTTTTTTCAAATGAAAACTCAAAATTTTCCCGGAAAACCTCGTCCGATTTTTTTGATTAACGAAATTGTCAAAGCCTTTTACAAAACGAAGGTACGTGCCAAATTTTATCAAAATCGGCGTGTTATTCTTTGAGATAAAATTTTTTTTCGAATGAAAACTCAAAATTTTCCCGGAAAACCTCGTCCGATTTTCCTGACTAACAAACTTGTCAAAGCTATTTACAAAAGAAAGGTACATGCCAAATTTTATTAAAATCGGCTAATTACTTTTTGAGATCTTACTTTTTTTCGAATGAAAACTCAAAATTTTCCCGGAAAACCTCGTCCGATTTTCCTGACTAACGAACTTATCCAAGCTATTTACAAAAGAAAAGTACATGCCAAATTTTATCAAAATCGGCCCATTATTTTTTGAGTTATCGGTGTGATACATATATATATATATATATATATATATATATATATATATATATATATATATATATATATATATATATATATATATATATATATATATATATAAACATATAAAAATTGAAACTGACCCCGGATATGGGTTCTAGGGGTCCTAGATCGCGCTCATTTGAAGAAATTTTTTCAAAATTCAAAAGTCGAGATCTCCTCATTAGTGAATTTTTTCTAAGAAAATTCACTAATATAACTGGAAAGCAAAAAATGTGACAAAGATAAAATGACTTTATATTATAACATGCTGGGCTAAAACTTACACAGCTGTTATACCAAATAAATAGTATCATTAAAATAAGTTAATAAATGCCAACAAATAGAAGTATATGCTCTTGATTTTGTCGATACTTTATAACAATTAGATACATATACAGATATTTCTTCTCCGACATCAAGAAGGTAGGAATGTATAACCATTTACATTATTTTATTTAATATGGAATAAACAGAAAAATAAGTATTCAGAAACATTTCTGTGACAGTGTTGACTTCTGGCAAATATTTGTTTTGCTGGTATGTAAGATGAAAAAGGGAAAAATTAAAAATTTTTATTTGATGCAATAAAAAATCAGTCAAATTTGAAAGGAAAATGTTAAATGTTGTTGGAGAAGCCCGAGTCTAAATCGAGGTTGAACCTTTCAATTTACACGGCTGCTGACTAAAAGATTTGCAGAAAATTTATTTTAAATAGACCATTTCTGCGATTTTATAGCAGCAGTTTAAATTATAAGTTTGTGATTTAAATGTGATTTAATTTTTTATTTAATAAATTAAATTCAATGCAATTAATCTCTTCACTCAATAAATCAATGAACAGACAAATTATATACAATTGGTAGTAATAGTTCAGATACAGCAAGTGCATTATGGTACCGAATTTTAATCAGCTTTTTTCAAATTTTACTAAACCAATTTTCTCTCAACCGATAGAATCCAACTCTGGTAGGTAACAAAAAGTTTATAAAGGCAACATATGTTAGGAATTTTATCAAACCAATTTTGTTTGGATATACAATTTTAGTGAATTTTCGTAGAAAAAATTCACTAATGGGGAGATCCCGACTTTGGAATTTTGAAAAATTTTTTGCAAATGAGCGCGAACTAGGACCCCTAGAACCCATATCCGGGGTCAGTTTCAATTTTTATATGTTTATATATATATATATATATATATATATATATATATATATATATATATATATATATATATATATATATATATATATATATATATATATATATATATATATATATATATATATATATATATATATATATGTATCACACCGATAACTCAAAAAATAATGGGCCGTTTTTGATAAAATTTGGCACGTACCTTTCTTTTGTAAATGGCTTGGATAAGTTCGTTAGTCAGGAAAATCGGACAAGGTTTTCCGGGAAAATTTTGAGTTTTCATTCGAAAAAAATTCTTATCTCAAAAAATAATGGGCCGATTTCAATAAAATGTGGCAGGTACCTTCCTTTTGTAAATAGCTTTGACAAGTTTGTTAGTCAGAAGAATCGGACTATGTTTTCCGGGAAAATTTTGAGTTTTCATTCTAAAAAATTTTTATCTCACAGAATAATAGGCCGATTTTGATAAAATTCAACATGTGCCTTCCTTGTGTAAATGGCTTTGACAAGTTTGTTAGTCAGGAAAATCGGACGAGGTTTTCCGGAAAAATTTTGAGTTTTCATTCTAAAAAAAAATTTATCTCAGAGAATAATAGGCCGATTTTTATAAAATTTGGCATGTACCTTCCTTTTGTAAATGGCTTTGACAAGTTCTTTAATCAGAAAAATCGGAAGAGGTTTTCCGGAAAAAAATTTAGTTTTCATTTGAAAAATTTTTTTTTCTTAAAAAATAAAAAATATATGATAACCAAATTTGGTAGGTAGGTTTACGATATAAAAAGTAAACTATACACCAAAATTTAAATTTCTTTGTTACAAGAAAAAAAATTTATAATAAAATATTTTGTGCCAGATCATTTCTATTTTTACTTTTCGAGGGTTTTTCGTATTTGAAATAATTCTATGAAGATTGGCTACTATAAGGCACTTGCTGTGTCCAGACTTTTTATTAACTGAGAAAATGATTTGAAACCCATGTTGGTTCTAATGAGTTCTATTTACAGTTAAATATTGTCCATCAACTTAAAAATCACCCTGCATATTTGTTTAAAGCCACCGGTATTTAAACTGATTTTAGTTGCCAGGGCAGAAGAGTATCCCCAGATATCCAGTTATCGTTTATATTCATGCTGGGGGCTTCTATAGCGTATCAGGTATAAGCCCTTTGGCTGGTCCACAATATTTGCTAGATCAAGGCGTTGTTTTGGTTACAATTAACTATCGTCTTGCTACGTTAGGTACGTGAAATATAATGTTGTTTTTCCTAAACTCACTAATTTCTTGTCTTGGTTAAGGTTTCCTAAGTACAGGGGGTAAAGAAGCTCCCGGAAATAATGGACTTAAGGATCAAGTGCAAGCTTTGAGATGGGTTAAACAGAACATTGCCCAGTTTGGAGGAGATCCAAATTCTGTTACAATAATGGGGTATAGCGCTGGTGGTGCTTCAGTAACACTTCATTTAGTATCACCAATGTCTCAAGGTATATATATATATATATATATATATATATATATATATATATATATATATATATATATATATATATATATATATATATATATATATATATATATATATATATATATATATATATATATATATATATATATATATACAGGGTGTCCCTCTAACAATGGGCCAAACCCATATATTCGGATAGAGCATCAAAAATTAAATAGATTTTCATTAATACGTTTTATCCGATTGTTGCTTGTTTTCGATATACAGTGTGTTAAATTTGACTTTGAAAAAAATTAAATCACTCGTTTTTCTGCTAATTACTGGAATATTGATTTGGAACTTTGTAATAGGGGGTTATCGAGGATGTCGCTTCCAACCGTGATACCTGTTTTGAGCTACATCATAGTTGGCGCCACCTACACTAAACCCGAATGTTTTACAGGGGCATAACTTTTTCGGTGATCAACTTTCTGCAAATCTGTTCAGAAAAACTGAAAACTACTAATTTTTGTTCGAAAAAGGTATACTTAGTTGAAACTCATAAAGTGAGTGGTTACCGAGATATTGCGGTTTTAATAATGGTGTGCATTGAAAATCTCTCAATTTTGAAATTTTATTAACATTATTATTATCACTAAATTATAAGAAAAAATTGACAATTATCGAACAATTCACTTAATAAGATTCTCAAGATGGCCTCCGCCTACTTCAATACATTTTCTAGTCTCAACCCATAATTTTGCCTCACCTTAAAAAAAGTTTGATAATCGTTTTTCAATATATCACTGGATTCGATTATTCTAGCCCAAAGTTCATCTCTGGAGTTACAAATATTCTTGTATACTAATTCTTTCAAGTGACCCCAGAGGAAGAAATCTAGAGGATTGAGGTCGGGGCTACGTGCAGGCCAAGGAAAATCTCCACCTCGACCTATCCATCGGCGCGGATAATTTTGGTTCAGAAATTCTCTGACAGGAAGTCCATAATGGGCAGGTGCCCCGTCGTGAATGAACCATAATCTCCTGCGCACGTCTAGAGGGACATCTTCCAAGAGAATAGGAAGTTGATCTCTCAAGAAAATTGAATAATTCTCCACATTTGGCCTTGCAGGAAGTTCTATTGGTCCCAACAACACGTCGCCTAGTATGCCACACCAGACATTAATGGAGAACTCATGTTGAAAATGGTGTTCTCGCGTCAAATGAGGATTGCTGCTGTCATATGTGTGAGCATTTTTGAAATTGAAAACTCCTCTTCTTGTGAATGTCGCTTCGTCAGTGAATATAATGTTGTTGAAGAAAAACGGATCGTCATTCTGATACCGACGAATGCGTTCACAAAAATCCAATCTAGATAGAAAATCTAGAGCTAAAAGATTCTGCACTGGTGTGAAGTGGTAAGGATGTAACTTTTCTTTTCTGAGAAGTCTACCAATACTTGATTTATTTATTCCAGTTGCTGCAGAGAGGCGTCTTACGCTTGTTTCCGGATCTTCTGCAAGGCGTACTAATATCTCTTCCTCTTGATGTACAGGACGTCTTGGTCCACCAACTTCCGACTTCGAATTGAAAGAACCAGTTTCACCTACGAATACATTAGGACGAGATGATACGCATCCGTGTAACAAAATGTGTATTTCACGATTTTTCCAGCCCTCAGGTGTGAATTTTGTCAAAACTTTCGTTTCAGAAATAATCAATGGCAATGAGTGCATATTACTCTTTTACATACCTAATTTATCGTATAATCTTCTAAAGGTCTTGTGATCTGGTTGTCTACGACTAGGATATAATTCCAAGTATCTGGCGGCGGCTTGGTGGCTACGGAAGTTTGATTGCGCATAAACGCAGATCATATCTCTCTTCTCAATATTGCTAAACTCATTATGGCGAGGCATTTCAGAAATAATAACTACCTACTGCTCTTAATTGAAAAACCATGTGCTTGTCAAAATTGACAGATTATGTTTATTGTGTTACGCAAATGACATCCCTATGAAAACGAAAAACAAAAGATATTTCATCTACTTCATTGACAGTTGTTGACCCGGCCAATCAACTGCTATAGTTATTAGCGCCGTGATATGTCCACAGGAATGCATCTTTTATTTGCCAAAAACATACTTATTCTATGAAATCGAATTAAATCCAGAGAAACTTCCCAATTTTTAGGAATTGATTTAGAATTAGAAAATTATGATTAAAATACACCGACCTCAATCCTCTAGAATTTTCCATTGGGGTTACTTGAAACAACTGGTACATACACAATAATGTTTGTAACTCCAGAGATGAACTTTGGGCCAGAATAAAATTTCAAAATTGAGAGATTTTCAATGCACACCATTATTAAAACCGCAATATCTCGGTAACCACTCACTTTATGAGTTTCAACTAAGTATACCTTTTTCGAACAAAAAATTAGTAGTTTTCAGTTTTTATGAACAGATTTGCAGGAAGTTGATCATCGAAAAAGTTATGCCCCTGTAAAACATTCGGGTTTAGTGTAGGTGGCGCCAACTATGATGTAGCTCAAAATAGGTATCACGGTTTGAAGCGGCATCCTGGATAACCCCCTATTACAAAGTTCCAAATCAATATTCCAGTAATTAGCAGAAAAACGTGCGATTTAATTTTTTTCAAAGTCAAATTTAACACACTGTATATCGAAAACAAGCAACAATCGGACAAAACGTATTGATGAAAGTCTATTTAATTTTTGATGCTCTATCCGAATATATGGGTTTGGCCCATTGTTAGAGGGACACCCTGTATATATATATATATATATATATATATATATATATATATATATATATATATATATATATATATTAATATTAATATTTGTAAACAGTTGCTTGCATACTAATTACCTTGGATACAAACTAAGGCCTTCCAAATTTACGAAGTAAACTTATCTTAAAAAAAAAGCCTGGACGCAGCAAGTGCGTTATGGTAGTGAATTTTCATAGAAATGATATGGCACAAAATATTTTATTATAACTTTTTTTCTTGTAACATAAAAATCCAAATTTTAGTGTATTGTTTAGTTTTTATATCTTAAACCTATTTACCAAATTTGGTTATCATAGCTTTTTTATCTTAAACCTATTTACCAAATTTGGTTATCATAGCTTTTTTATTTTTTGAGATCAAATATTTTTTTGAATGAAAACTCAAAATTTTCCCAGAAAACCTCGTCCGATTTTCCTGATTAACGAACTTTTCCAAGAAATTTACAAAAGGAAAGTACATGCCAAATTTTATTAAAATCAGCTCATTATTTTTTGAGATAAAAATGTTTTTCGAATGAAAACTCAAAATTTTCCCGGAAAACGTCGTCCGCTTTTCCTGACTAACAAACTTATCCAAGCCATTTACAAAGGGAAGGTACATGCCAAATTTTATCAAAATCGGCCCATTATTTTTTGAGTTATTGGTGTGATACATACATACATACATATATATATATATATATATATATATATATATATATATATATATATATATATATATATATATATATATATACATATGAAAATTGAAACTGACCCCGGGTATGGGTTCTAGTTTGCGCTCAAAGTCGGGATCTCCCCAATAGCGAAATTTTTCTACGAAAATTGGCTAAAATGTTCATATTTGTGTACTATAGAACTAATAAGTGAAATAGTTAACTTGGTCTCTAAATATAGAAAAACTCTGGACGCAGCAAGTGCGTTATGGTAGTGAATTTTCATAAAAATGTTTTTAATAGCAAATATGTGGTTTTTTTTCACAAAGCAGGGATCAAATTTGATTACCAGTATAACTATATAGTAAAAACAATGTGCCATGTTTCATCAAAATAACTTTATTGTGTGAAAATGTACAAAAATTTCCAAAAGTAAACTTAAAGTGTTCCCGAAAAAACACATTTCTTGGTCAACCTTATAGGTTAATAGCAAATTGATCTGTTCAAATATGAAACATTTGATCGAAATTCGCTACCATAACGCACTTGCTGCCTCCAGAATTTCTTTTCTTACAAACATGCATTATATTTCGATGAAAAATGCAAAACCATAAGGCGTTTTCAACTAAAAAAAAAAAAAATTATTTGTATCACCAACGACTTATGGGCCATCCTGTGATTGTAGAAATAATTTTTTAAGATGTAGCTCAACACAACCTATAATTAATGTATACAATATTTTTTTCATATCTTATATAATAACGGATATATTAAGCTTTAATGATTTTTTACGAAAATTTGACAAAAATTATATACCATTAAACGATAAACTCTATAGCTAAGGCTACTGCTAAGCATCAGAGAAAGGGTCTATTTTAAATTAATTCTCTGGGAATATTTTAGTAAAATGAAGGACAATGACGGTTGAAACTAAGACTTCAGGGTTTGTAAAACATTCTTCTTGAGACATTTTCTTTCCCTAGCCCGTATAAGATTCAAGTTCTTTGCCTAAATGTTGCGAATTTTGACATTTTAAATTGTCATTTTAACGTTTTGAGGAAAACCCCAATTTATTTTCTTTAAATGCCCATAACTTTTTTATCTTTTGACCTACATAGCTAAATTTCGGTAGGTAACTTACCTATAAGGATATAAACCAGCGTTCCAAATTTGGTTGCCCTTACTTTGTTAATTCCGGAGATATAATTTTTTTTTGAAAGAAAACACAAAATTTTCCGGGAAAACCTGGACCGATTTTTCTGACTAACGAACTTATCCAAGCCATTTCCAAAAGGAAGGTATTCACCAAATTTAGTCAAAATCGGCCCATTATTTTTTGAGTTATCGGTGTGATATATATATATATATATATATATATATATATATATATATATATATATATATATATATATATATATATATATATATATATATATATATATCAAAAGTCAAAAGTCAAAAGTCGGGATCTCCTCATTAGTGAATTTTTTTTAAGAAAATTCACTAACAAACCAATGAGTTTTACATTACAAATTTTATTATAGTTTGTATATTATAATATTATAGTATATTAACTGAAAAAGTCTGCACGCAGAAAGTGCGTTATGGTAGGGGATTTACATAAAAATGTTTTTAACGGGAAATATGTCTTTTTTAAATTAAATGCATCCAATGTGGTTAACAGTATAACCTTTATAATAAAAATAATGTACCATATTTATATAAATAAAAGTTTAAAAATAATCTGTGGGATCTATAAAATAATCTGTGCTGATAACACATGATAAACAGAGAGAGGCCTGTCATTTATCCCTGACTTTCGTTGTCATGTATCACATGCGATTATAAATGTAAATATAAAAAAAAAACTAGAGACCTTAGGTATACAAAAGCTGAAGCAGATGGCATGCCCTTTAGTTTTCAAACATAAAATACAGACTGTTCCATTAAAAAAAATTGCGTTACGGCGGTATGAATTTATTCAAATTCAAGCACTATTCGACAGCGCTTTGTATATGGCATCTCGAATTTTCGACTAATAATATAAACTAAAACCTTCCTCAACAAAGCTATTTTCATCGATTTTTAAGATCTCTGTATCACATTTTTTGGTATGTTTTTATATATCCATAAAAGTGAGATTCTATATATATATATATATATATATATATATATATATATATATATATATATATATATATATATATATATATATATATATATATAATAATAATAATAATAATGAAAGCTGACCCCAAATACGGGTTTTGGGGTACTAGTTCGCGCTCATTTGAGAAAATTTTGCAAAATTTTAATGTCGCGATCAGATTTGTGTTTTTTTTCTATTAAAAGTCACGAAAAAGAAGTTCTGATATGAAATTGGCGCTCATTTCAAAAGATATGTGTTTTATAATATTTAATATTGGTATTATTTTGTTTCTCATTCACTGCCTTTTTCAAAACAATTTTTTTTTATTTTAAAAATTCTTCAAGTAACGTATTTGCTTTAATACCTTAGAGCCTTAGATAACAACGAAAACATATTGAAAGGTATAAGCTTCAGTTAAGTATGGTGTAGTATAAACTGGATATAATACATTTGTAAATGTTTTATTTTGCTTAGGATTATTTCATCGGGCAATAGCAATGAGTGGATCAAGTTTTGGTCAATGGCCTGTATCACATCACCAGCTCGACCTAGCAAAGAAGCAAGCCAGATTTGTTGGATGTGCAGACAACAAAACTGGTGCAGAAATCTTTAGTTGCTTGAAAAGAAAATCAGCTAAAGAATTAGGAAATACTTTAGAACAATTCAACGTAAGTATTGTTGTACTTTTAGCGAATTTTTCGTAAAACGAAAAATTCACTAATGGGGAGATCCTTGTTTATATATATATATATATATATATATATATATATATATATATATATATATATATATATATATATATATATATATATATATATATATATATATCGTATCGATAACTCAAAAATTAATGGGCCGATTATAATGAAATTTGGTACGTACCTTCCCTTTGTAAGTGGATTGGATAGGTTCGTTAGCCAGGAAAATCGGACCAGTTTTTCCGGGAAAATTTTGAGTTTTCCTTCGGAAAATTTTAGTATCACCGAAAATAACAGAGCTATGACAACCAAATTTGGCATATAAGTTTCCACTATCCAACTGACCCTAAACGCCAAAATTCATATATCTAAATTAAAAGAAAAAATTTATAGGCGTTTTGAGAAAAAAAAATTGGGTGCCACTGGTGATCAGAGGAAAGCAGAAAAACAACATATTTTGTGTGATTAACAAAACCAATTGAATATTCCATCCAACGGTTAAGTTTTCTTGACGCAAAAACGTGAAGAAGTAGCAGAAAAATTGTTTTGAAAATTTGATAATTTTTCTTCTTCAAACGTCAAAGTCGCGATTTTAAACGTCAAAATTTGCAATTTTCAGACAACGAATTTGGAACAAATACGGATTATGTAGACGATATGTCGTAAAAAGTGTGTTTTACAAAGCCTTAAGTTTGAGCTTCATCATTGTCTTTCATTTTACTAAAATTTTTCAGAAAATCCATTTCAAATAGACCCTCTTTCTGATGCTTCGGCAGTAGTTTCAGCTATAGAGTTTATGGTTAGTAGGTATAGATGAGGCATTCTGGAGCCACCTCCCACCTTCCACCTCCCACCTTCCACCTCTCGCTACTGAGCATGCATGTGACGTAACAAATATGGCGGTTGTATTAAGGATGACGTAAGCTTTAACCTAAAATGACGTAATCCAAGATGGCGGCCAAGATGGCCGACCGGAAGTGAAAAGCCTGGAAAATTTAACGTTTTAGCCGGTAGTTGGCGCCCCTAATCAAAGTAAGTAAGAAGCGCCGCCATTTTGATTTTTGAATAAAGTAACGTAACAAATATGGCGGTTGGCGCAAGCGCAAACTCAACTTTTTAGTTTTTTGTTGAAGTCCTAAGTGTGGGGTGTCATTTTACTCGGATTGACAAGTAGAATTCAAATTTGGCATATACGCATGCGCAAACCCAAGTTTTGGAGTTTTTGGCCTAAATCTTAGGTGTTTGGTATTAGGCTTGGAAAACAGATTTTAAAAATGCGAATGCCAGGCATACCAGACATAGCAACAAACAAAAATCCTAAGAATGTTAAGACCAGACATGGCAATATAGCAACAGCTAAAAATCCTAAGAATGTTAAGACCAGACATGGCAACATAGCAACAACTGCAAACTATAACCTCGACTACAATATGTAACATGTAACAGGAAATGAGTCATGTAACAGGAAATGAATAATGTGTTTTTAAATACAAATGTACGTGGCCTTCTACAAATGTTCGTAACCTCCTACAAATGTTCGTAACCTCCTACAAATGTATGTGACCTTCTACAAAAATGCAAACAACAACGATGACGGTTAAATGAGTTTCAATAACAAGTCAAAAGTGGGGGTATAAGTATATATAAAAATTAGGTGGCAAGGAAGTACATCAGTCGTTGTCTGTAGTCTACTCACAGTAGTTATATATTAGTGTATTTGTTCTGTTCAACATGTATGGTATAGATGTTAACGACGAACCTATTAATAACGATGTTTGTGATTGTTATTGGTGCCAAATTGATGCAGCTCTACGTCAGAATATTAGTTATATTGAGCAAGAAAGTAGAATGCTACTGGAAACAAGGTATGCCATTACTCCAGCTCTAAGTGTTGCAATTGGTATATCAAAAGCGGCCGGATGGATTCCAATAATTAAAATTATAAATATAAGCCTATATCCACCAAATCAAAATATAACAATCTCATCTGGCTCATGGGAATGGGAGTATTTTATTTCAACATTGGTAATACTATGACCTACCCTCGGTTCTTCCGATTAAACACCTGCCCCCGTCCCATGATCCCAGCCGGATCCGTCCGTGAACCAGACCTGCAGCAGGTCTCCCCTATTCCGCGCTCCCTGACAGCTGTCAGTACCGATTCGAATGAGGTGTTGCTGAATGCCCCCTCTATGTATAGGAAGGCCCCCAGCGCCACCTCC
Source organism: Tillus elongatus (assembly GCA_964006375.1). Lineage (NCBI taxonomy): Eukaryota > Metazoa > Arthropoda > Insecta > Coleoptera > Cleridae > Tillus > Tillus elongatus. The sequence goes on along the minus strand of OZ023268.1, from coordinate 107,339,743 downwards.
CTGTTCTCCAGCGTATTCTCAAGTTTCAGCACCGGTTGGTGCAGTGCTGTTTTTGTTGAGACTCCTGCTCTGAATGCATATTGTCCGCAGTGTAGGGGATATGCTTCCAGTACACCGCCCCTAATGTGCCGGTCGAGCAGTTGGTTCTGCCGACCCTCTCCTCGCGAGATTTTTAGTTTCTTCATTGCCTATGACCCCCGAGTGACCCGGCACCCAGATGAGGGTGACCTCATTCTGCCCAGCCAGGTCAGCCTGGAATTTACCCGTGGGCTACTTAGGGCCTTAAGGGCTGCCTGGCCGTCTGTGGCTATTAGGATCCGCCTGTTGGTGTAGTGCCTCCTCTTGTTCTCTCGCACTAAACGGACCTTGGGGATGGGTTCTAGGGCTAGGACTAGTTCAAGGTGCATTAATTTTGGAATGGGTGAAGTAGAAAAGACAAAGGGCATGCACAATATCCCCAAGGGTGCGGTGCTGTCGGGGCGGCAGACACGGACGAGCCCTGAGGGCAAAAATGGGTTCTAGGGCCCCTAATTCGCGCTCATTAAAAAAAGTTTCGAAAGTGTCGCCATCGTTAACTCTCTGTTAGCGAATTTTCTTAACGAAAATTAACCAGAAGATAAATAAGGAAAACAGCTTGATTAAATATTTAACGGATGGTTCGTTAATCAAGGCTTCAGACGACTGATCACAGCCTATTATTTGGGTTTTTGCCATGGAACCAAATATTTGGAAACTGTCGTTGGTTGTATTAAGCCCTGATTAACTAATCTACCGTTACATCTTTAATCGAGCTTTGTGAAACTGGTCATATATGTAACTGCAACAAATAGAAACGATTTGAAATTTAAATTTATATTTTAGGAATACGGTTCTGATCCAATCCTCATTTGGTTGCCAGTCATCGAAAAAGATTTTGGACAAGAAAGATTTTTGCCTGATCACCCCATTAAGCTTCTGATAGAAGGTAACTACAGTAAAGTGCCAGTTCTCACAGGTGTTACCCATGACGAGTTTGCTTATAGATCATTTGGTAAGTAACATTTATTGATAAAACAAAATAAACATTATGTTAATCTACAATGTTTTACAGCGGTACTTGAAAGCAAGGCTTTAACTCAAAAAATGCAGAATAATTGGAGGGAAGTTGCTCCGATTTCCTTCATATTTGAAAGGGGTACCGCAAAGTCAAAGTTCATAAGCGACGAATTAAGGAAGGCCTACTTTGGTGATAAACCAGTCAACAATTCCACTTTTACAGAACTAGGACAGGTATTTATTTTTTCTTTAACGTCGATCTATTTCCGCGACTATGGCCCATCACCGTCGTCAAGGAGCGGTTTCACTATACTATCCTAGGAACTTTGCCAAATATACCTACCGCAAACTAATATAAGTGTAATACCTAGGGTACCTAGGTATTTATGGTTTTCTTTACTCTTATCTTTTACTCTTTATGGAACATTTCAAGTAAAGGAAACTACATAATATCATAAAGCAGATTATTTTACATATATAATCAGATGTGCAGTGTGAATTATTAAAATTTTAAATTCAAATTTTTTTATTGTTTACATTTATATCATTTTCAAGAAGTATGGATACAGTTCTGGTAAATAAGTGTTAAAAAGAGTTCAGGTGTAGCAAGTGCGTTATAGTAGCATATTTTTGTAAAAATATTTCAGATAGTGATAACTGGATTTCCCATTAAACTAGAATCTTCAGTTTTGATACGTAGTAAAACTAGATTTGAAAAATAACTACAAATTTCTTTTAAAAAACCTTTTTTGTTATTTGGTTTGCAGAAACTGGTTCCATTGAGTTGACTCAAATGAATCATCCAAGCGATTAATAAGGAAAAATACCTGCCACGTTTATAATTTAGCAGGTACATTCCTTTTTGGAAATAAAAATTCAATTTTTGGTAAATTTGCAGTTTAGAACATGGGGGACTTTTAGAAAAAAATTCGAAGCATGCTTATAACCCTTTCTGAATGCACATACCAAAAGAAAAATTTCTTGAAAATGGTCCCTAAGAAAGTTAAGGACAAGGAGGTTCTGGGTGGAGAAAAAGATAAAAAACTCGAGACGCAGCAAGTGCGTTATGGTAGTGAATTTTTATTAAATCCTTCAAATTTGAATAACTCAATTTTATATAAACTTAGACAGTTGAATTTTGGTATGTGGCAAGGCCTTTTTTAAAGCAATATATCCAACAAATTTCATTAAAATAGCTTTGTAATTTTTGGAGAAATTTTTCGAAAGAAAACTCAAAATTTAAATAACTCAATTTCCTCTAAACTTAGAAAGTTGAGTTTTGGTATGTAGTAAGGTCATCCCCGAGGCTATATATGCATCAAATTTAATAAAAATATATTCGTAATTTTCGGAGAAAAAATTTTTTTTCGAAAGAAAACTCCAAATTTTCCCGGAAAACCTTGCTGGATTTTCTTGGCTAACGAACTCATCCAATCCATTAATAAAAGAAAGGCACTTGCCAAGTTTAATGGAAATCGGTTAGTTATTTGTTGAGTTAGCGGTTGGATATATATATATATATATATATATATATATATATATATATATATATATATATATATATATATATATATATATATATATATATATATATATATATATATATATATATATATATATATATATATATATATATATATATATATAAACATATAAAAATTGAAACTGTCCCCGGATATGAATTCTAGGGGTCCTAGTTCACGCTCATTAGAAAATTTTTTTTGCAAAGTCTCACCATCGATACCTCTCTATTTTTTAAAATAAAAATTCACCAAAAGGAAATGTGAACGGAAAGTTTGAAAAAACCAGCTTAGTTGGACCGCAATGAGCTACCTTTTACACATTTTGCAGCTATACTTCCTTAAAATCCTGTTTACTTCGCCCAGAACGCTTATTCACCGCAGGGCCCGCAACTTGTTGGGGTTGTTCCGAAGAAATTTTTATTGTTTATATTGTTCTTGCTTATGCGTTGAGGGTGGTTGTAGGCATGTTGAAGGGGGAGGAGAACTCCCATAACGAAGCCGAGAACCAAGATTTTTACGTTTAAACTGTTACCCCATTTCATTTTTTAAAATATTTTGCCAAAAATGAATTTGAGCTTGCCTTGTTTGTCAGTCTCACATAGAGAGCTACAATATTTTATCACTTAAAAGGTATGGATACAACAACAGTAAATAAGCGATGAAGAGGGTCTGGGTGCAGCAAGTACGTTGTGGTAGAGAATTTTCGTAAAAGATTTCAACTCTGATAATTCAATTTTCCATTACGCTATAATCTTTAATCTTGAGACATAGTAAAACCTATGTATAATACCTTTTTGGTTGTTTTGGTAGCAAAAACTAGTTTGATTGGGTTGATTAAAACAAAACCATCCAAGCAATTATTAAGAAAAAATACCTGCCATATTGATAATTTGGCAGGTACATTCCGTTTGTAAATATTTTTTTTCTGGAATACTTTTGTAACTTTAATGAGATTTGTAACACGATTTTTTTAAAGCGACTTGCAGTATTTACATATATGTACCAAATTTAAAATCTGTAGCTCCATAGAAAATATAAATTGCTTATTATTACTTGTAATCGCTTGGGGATCCCAGGGAGCTCTGAAACCAATCTCCAAGATCCATTTAAATTTAAAGAATTAGTTTTAATAATATACCTTACTAATAGTGTACAATTCTTATGAAAATTCACTACAATAATGCACATGCTGCGTCCCGAACTTTTTAGCGAATTTTTCGTAAAAAGAAAAATTCACTAATGAGGAGATCTGGGTTTATATATATATATATATATATATATATATATATATATATATATATATATATATATATATATATATATATATATATATATATATATATATATATATATATATATATATATATATATATATATATATATATATATATATATATATATATAAATGTATCACACAGAAAACTCAAAAAATAATGGGCCGATTTTAATGAAATTTGGTAGTTCCTTTTGTAAGTGGCTTCGATAAGTTCCTTAGACAGGAAAATCGAACCAGCTTTTCCGGGAAAATTGGATTTTTCTTCAGAAAATGTTCGTATCTCCGAAAATAACAGAGCTATGACAAACAAATTTGTCGCATACGTTTCTACTGTCCAACTTACCCTACATGCCAAAATTCAGATCCCTACGTTGAAAGAAAAAAAATTATAAGCACTTTAGGAAAAAAATTTGGGTGCCACTGGTGACCAGAGGAAAGCACAAGAACAAAATATTTTGTGTGATTAACAAAACCAATTGAATATTACATCCAACGGTTAAGTTTTCTTGACGCAAAAACGTCAAGAAGTAGCAGAAAAATTATTTTGTAAATTTGATAATTTTTCTTCTTCAAACGTCAAAGTCGCGATTTCAAACGTTAAAATTTGCAATTTTCAGAAAACGAATTGGGAACAAATACGGATTATGTAGACGATATGTCGTAGGAAGTGTGTTTTCAGAAAATTCATTTCAAATAAACACTCTTTCTGATGCTCCGGCAGTAGTTTCAGCTATAGAGTTTGTGGTATAATCTATATATAGTCTATATTTTAGCAAATTTTCGTCGAAAAAATTCGTTATTAAGAAGACCGCGACTTATGAATTTTAAAAAGATTTCTTCAAATGAGCGCGAACTAGAACCCCAAAAACCCATATACGGGGTCAGTTTCAGTTTTTGTCTATTTACACATATACAGGGTGACGCTTCTCTACGGCAACGCTCAATATATCCGTTATTATACAAGATATGACAAAAAAGTATATACGTTAATTATAGGGTATCTCGAGCTGCATATTATAAACTTATTTTGGCAATCACAGATTGGCCCATAAGTCGTTGGTGATACACACTTTCTTTTTTTAATAGAACACCACGTTATTTTATTGCATTTTTGTGTTTTCAGCGAATTATAATGCATGTTGGTAAGAAAAAAATTGATATCGTTCATCGTTTTTGAATTATTTCGATTGTTTTGCAACCTTTCAGGTTTTTTGCACATATTTAAAACACATATAACAAATTGTGAAACGGCGTTTTTATCAATAGATAGAGGAGGCCCATGGTAATGACGCATTCAAAGAGCTTTTTGTTTATATTACAATGTTGGCCCTAAAGCTGTTTGTGAATAATTATATCCTGGTAGGTGTGTAAACAGCTTAAAAAAGTTCGTTGGCCAGGAAAATCGAACCAGTTTTTTCTGGAACTTTTAAGGTTTATTTTCGTAAAATGTTTGTACTTTTTGAAACAACAAAGCTATTTTAATTAGATACTGTAGATTGTTACTAATATATAGGTTATACTGCCAACCAAATATCCTTCTTTTAAAAACAAGACATATTTGCCATTAAAAGCATTTTAACGAAAATTCGCTACCATAACGCACTTGCTGCGTCCCGTGGTTTTGAATTTTCCATATGGATCTTGATCCAGGTGTACTAGATATTGTTGTACTTAAAATTGACTGCGTGATATTGACAGTTAAAGATCCTGATTTTCATTGTTTTGTAACATAACTAAACATTGCAATGCAAACAAAATTATATAATATAATATTTTATAGTAAATGTTCTCCAATAACTACAAGACAAAAAATTTTCGTTCCAAAATCTTGTGTTCTATATGTTTTGATACTTCTTGCGACGTTTAAGCGAAAAAAAAAAATTGAAAATTTTGTCGCAGATGCGATATTTCCACACGTGACGATGTGGAAATATATATATATCTGTATAAATAATTGACTCAACTGATGCTTCGGTCCTGCGGCCAGTAAGAATAATATAGTCGACTCTTTTCTTATAACTATATGCTTATGTTACTTCCAATAACTGCAACCGGTTCTTTTCACACTCACACATTGTTTTCAAGAGATATTCTACTTTTCATTTATTTTTGTTCTTCATCCAATAGATTTTAAAAACAGTAGCGTTTATTTTTATTTATTTTTTTATCCGGAAACGATTGAGTTTAGGTACATTATGCTTCTCATAAATGTTGCTCAAAATTAAGAGAAGGATTGAAATATCGAATAATATATAGGGTGTTCCATTAAAAAAAAATTAATATTGGTGTGCCACGCCTGTATGACCAACCCTGTATAAATGAAATTATCACCGCCTAGTAGACATTGAAGAACCCAAAAACTTTTGTATAAAACTTTTTTCGACACCTTGTATATTTTCCCGGATAATCGACCGTTTCCAGACTTATCAGCGACCCTGTATATATATATATATATATATATATATATATATATATATATATATATATATATATATATATATATATATATATATATATATATATATGAGCAAATTTTAATATATTCACGTTAATTCTGGTCGACGCCATATAACTTGCCTTCGTACTGACGCCATCTCCACCGCAGGATGTATATATACTTTTATGGTTATAGGCAGGTTGTAAAGTGTGTTCGCAACAGCGAATACTCTAGAGTTATATTTTGAGAATACTAGAAATGAGAGGTATTGAAGATTGTAGAAAGGTCTAGAATTATTCTGTGGACAATATAAATAGCGAGCCAAACCGAGAGGGAATCAGTCAGTAGTGAGTTAGTGTTGGTGTATAATAAGCGACCGTAGAAGGCGTATAGTGAAAAATAGTTCTATGGACATTTAGTAATAAAGATAAATATTTTAGTTTATGATAGTTTGATATAATAAATTAGTAGCTTGAAAAGCTCTGTCTTGTTAGTAAACAAATACAGAACCCCAAAGTACGTGTATATATATATATATATATATATATATATATATATATATATATATATATATATATATATATATATATATATATATATATATAAATTTAAAAAATTGAAGCTGATATGTGTTCTATGGGGTATAGTTCACGCTGATTTAAAAAAAAAACTTAAAAAATTTGAAAGTCGAAGTCTCCTCAATATTGAGTTTTTCTACAAAAATTCATGGAACTATTTTTTTTAGATATATGCTGATGGTGTTACTGGTTTTGGAGTAAATAGAGCTGCAAAATTATTGGCTGAAAATAATTTCCCAGTTTACTACTACAGGTTTAACTACAGTGGTCGTTATAGCCATTTTTATTTGCCTAATAGTAACGGGACCGTACCATGGGGTAAATATCAATAAATTTTTATAATATTTTTTTTCACTTTACTTAAATTTATGTTGTTATAATTTGCTTACAGGCGTTGTTCATCACGATGATCTAATCTATTTATTTTACGTATCAGCACTTTTCCCGCTGTTCAAAGAAACTGACCCTGAGCTTGAAACGGTTAAAAAAATGACATTGATGTGGTCTAATTTTGCTAAAACTGGGTAAGTACTATTGTACACCTTTAACTTAAGTAAACCATTGTAATTTATCAAAAATATTTTGTGGATTGTATTCTGTTTCTTTGACACCACGGGTTATTTTTGCGACTATGGCCGATAACTGACGCCAGAAAGCAAATTTACCTCAATATCCTGGACATTTTGAGACACCTCCTCTTTTGTGGAAAGGGATCTTCTACGTAGACAACATTGCAGGGTACTATCGAGACTAAATTAACGCCTCTGCGACATGGCCGAACCCAGACACCAGACAGCAAATTTACCTCACTATCCTGGACATTTTGAAATCCCTTATCTTTTATAAGCATGGTATGGATCTTATACGTGGACAACATTGCATGGTTCGTGCGAGACAAGGAGCAATGCCTTTGCGACTATGGCCGATCACTGACACCAGCGAGAAAATTCCTGAACATTTTTAAACCCCTTATCTTTTGTAAACAGGGTAGATATATTTTACGTACACAGCATGGATAATAACACGCCCCGCCCGCCTGACGGGCGTAACGTATAGGCATTTATTTACTTGTTTGTCATTTTAACTATGTACTGTACCCATCTTAAAAATATGCTATACCTTTGATACAATTTCGTTAAACTTCCTTGCCCTTCTGACAAAACTATTTTATTGATTGTCATTTCTCAATTTTCTTCCTTCTCAGGTCGAAACTCTCAACAATGCTTTTACAGTACAAGCAAATACTATATAATGACAATATAGGACACTCTGGCTGCATTCGTGTTTCAAGAATATCAGCGCCCCTAGCGGATACTACTGATGTTACGTCGTTCGAGAACGTGTAACACTAGCAATTGCTGGTGTTTAACTGTGTATAATTAAGTTTGAGCTGTGATTTTTACAATGAATGTTAGTGGTTGGGTGTGTGCAATCAATAATTGTTCGAATTATAACGTGCTAAATCTATCAAAGACATTTCATAGGTTTCCAAAGGATGGCAAAACGTGAATATGATTTGAAGCAGAAAACAAATTCGGAATCACTTTTATGCCAATATGTACAGTTCGCAGAAGATAATTTATTGTGTAATATTTACCATCATGTACCTATTTATAGATAAACTTCGTAAAATGGTAATTGAAAGGCGTCAATCATAACTTGTCTTCCAGTGCATAAAAAAAAAGAAATATGAAGGCAAAAAAGTTTTGCATTAATAATAAATGATATAAGAAAGCTGTTTTTTCTATATTCTTCTGTGTCCTTTTTTATTTCAGAATGCCATAAATTGTCACATTTTTTCACTTTTAAAGTTATTTTACTTGGTAAAGGCTTTTAATGATCTTCCCGAGACAAGTTTTGAAAGAGACAAATAGAAATAGCAGATTCAGCCCCATAATAGATTTATTCACGGAAGTAAGAGTTAGTCTCACCTTTCATCTGCACACTTTCTTAATTATGTACTAAGTATATCAGTTACGTATTTTAAAATATTAGATTAATAAGACAGTTTTCATGTAGGGATATAGCAAATTGAGTACTGTGCTACCATTTATGCCTAGAACAATTATTTATAGGTAAGTACAGATTATAACTTAATATCATCAAAAACAGCTTTCAGTATGTTTCTATACCTACCCTTGAAATAGTAGTTTAACGACGGTTTCGAGGAAGTACTTTAAATTATGATGAAATAAGATTATGGGTAAGAGAAATTTGCAGAATTATTCATGCTGAATTCATTTAGGTTTCAAGCTGATTGTTGATACAAATTCTATTTATAACTATATAATCAGAAAATTTTCACTGTTTTGACATGTACAAGTTTTTATATTCATCTATAATAAACCAATTGTCTGAATTAAGAATATGCAGGTAAGTATACAATTCAAATTACCCTCTCAGTACTTCACGCGAGGTGGCGCTAGTGTACTTATCACAAATATGATCAATGCTAAAGCATAGGAGTGTCCCGTATTATCATTATATTCTATTTGGTACAAGGTTTATAGATTACAGTGGTTGCATGGAAACTCTCGACCAATCAGAGATGTATGCCGAATTTAAATCTGGTGGAATAATAGTGCATTGAATATTGCAATCAGACGGCATTTTTATGTTCGTCTTTCAAAAGTTATATTCTTTTTGAACTTATAACAAGATTAAACATTTAATAAGTTAAAATTAAGATTTTTTTTTCACAGAGCAACAGATGGTCTTGAAGTTTTAGGATATTAATTGATTTCAAATTAATGGACTCAATTGATTGGTTTATCTTGAAAAGGATTAAAAAATTTATATATATATATATATATATATATATATATATATATATATATATATATATATATATATATATATATATATATATATATATATACACAGTGTGTCTCAAACTGGATGGGAATATATTGCTATCTCCGTTATTATTAGAGATATGGAGACGGTTAAATTAGTAATGTATTGTAGAATGTCATGCTCGTTCCAAATATGACTTGTATTTTGCCCTGCCTCTTTTCGTTTTCGAGTTATTTTGAAGAAACCGACAATTGTCGATTTCATTTTTCTTCAATATCTAAGTAGGCGTTGATCTGACATGTCTAAGACTTGCACAGTATCAGGACACTTTGAACAGAGTAATCTTTTTGTGCTGTTCTCAACTTTGGATTGTCATTTGTTTTTGAGCTACATGTATCAACGTTTGTTTTTATTATGGCAGGCATATTGGATTTTTTGCTCATGTGATAGCCTGTAAAAAGAGCTTTCCAATGATGTACAACATACTTGAGAAATCTTGTAATTGCACTGATAATTTTGAGGAAAACCGTTTTGAGGATAGTAGGCTATGAAATCCAATACCAGAAAACAAATGACAACAAAAAAGTGTTGAAAAAGCACTAAGCCATAGACTTCTACTTTATCATAATTTTACGTAATGATTCACGATAAAAAATAGGCCCATTATTACAAATGGTATTTTACATTACAAGGTTATCCTAAAAAATTGTTCTAATTTAATTAAATAGGTAAACCTAGTGAATAACTAAATTTACTAACATAACTCAATAAAAATAAATTTAATGATTTACGAAGACGCATTTGAAAACTGTTTGATTTTTAAACGTAAGTCAACTGAAAAAAAAAACAGAAGAAAGGTTGCTATGGATATAACACTATCGCGACAAAGAATACTGCCATTCTTAATTATCTGAACAGTTTGAGGTGTATTTAACATGCTGCTTAACATTTTGTACTAAATAGTTTGTTATTTTAAATATTATTCAACAATATGTTCAGTAATCAAGAATATTTTGACATGTTGGAATGTTATATTCGTTCTAAGCAAAATACTGAGGCAGCTGCAAATTCATATCAAAACAACTACCCAGACAGACGACAACCAAACACCAACATATTTCGCAGGATAATGACCAATCCATTGAACGACGGTAGCTTCCTCGCAAAGAAACTACCAATGCCTAGAAATGAAGAAAGAAATAATGCCATCTTACAGGTTTCAAACGAAAACTTTCCGCAATCTGTTCGGTTTTATGGTGAACAATTGACGTTCTAAAAAGTACGGTACACCGTGTATTAACACAAAGTCATTATCATCCATACAAACCTACAATCGTACAAGGCTTAAATGTTGACGATTACCTTAAGCGACTTCAATTCTGCAGATGGTATCAAGGACAATGTCAGCAAGATGAACATTTTTATTTGAAAATAATATGGACTGATGAATCCAGATTTACAAATTGTGGTGTGTATAATCGCCATAGTATGCATTATTGGGCAAATGAAAATCCCCATCTAAAGGAAGATTTGGTATTAATGTTTGGTGCGGCTTATTAGGTAAAAAACTGTTATTTTTATTTGTAGATTAGACAGTTTATTTAAAAAAAAATCAGGTAACTTCATTGTTGGTCCGTTCTTTTTTGAAAATAGTTTAACTGGGAAAGGGTATCTTAATCTAGTGAGAAATGATATCTTACCAACAATTAGAATAGTTCATGATAATTTAGACGAGATTTGGCACCAACAAGACGGTTGTCCAGTTCACAATGCCTAGGATCGTCAAAGAATTTTTGTACCAAAATTTTAATAATTGTGTCATTTGTAACAATAGGCCGGTTCATTGGTGTGCGCGAAGTCCTGATATAACACCCATGGATTTTTATTTTTGGGGTACTCTGAAGAATGATGTGTATAAATTCGATCCACCACAAAATATCAATGAATTACGAAATGCCACAAAATCTAGATGTATGAAAACAACGCATTTGGAAAGAGATGGCACAAATAACTCCATAAATTATAGATGGAGTCCTAGAAGACTTTTCTGCTCGCTTTTCTCACTATAATATAACTAGAGGTCATCAATTTTAAGTTTAGCTGTACTTTTGGTTGTAATTCTAGGGAACATGTTAATGATAATACTAGTTTTGGTTGTCATTTCAAAAATACCTTTTCGCTTAAACTATTAGCATGATTGTACAGATAATCACAACGCATTTCAAAATGACGTCACCTGCTCAGACTGATGACGTCACGAATAAAACAAATATATCGCGGAACGCACCACAAACTGGTGTGCTTCAGAATTTTTCTGCACAGTCAATGATTTAAGGGATGATCAATTTATTCCTTCTGTATAAGGCTAGATGCATTCTCGTCACAATTAGAACCGTAGTCTGGTTTCGCTCTAATTAGAGCTCGTCAGTACGGTATACTAATTGCAGCGAAAATATACCTATAAAGTAATACGGCTGTGGTAGCAAGCCTCCCAACACTAAGTGAGATATACGACACAAAGCACGTGCCGCCACCTCGTTACGGAACCAAGTAGTATGTTGTTACGGCAGCTCCAAATAACACAGAATGTTAAAAAATAGAGACTGTATACAACCAACTAACAATTTAGTAAATTGTCAGCCTTGGCCCATTTCTACCCTAATATAGGGACAAAGTATGTAAGGCTAGATGCATTATCACCACAATTAGAACCGTAGACCGGTTTCGCCCTAATTAGAGCTCATTAGTACGGTATACTAATTGCAGCGAAAATACACCTATAAAGTAATACGGCTATGGGTCAGGGCTGACAATTTAGTATATTGTTAGTTGGTTCTATACAGTTTTTATTTTTTAACATTCTGTGTTATTTGGAGCTGCAAGCGCCTCCGTGGCCGTGCGGGAAAGTCGTTTTAGAGTTTCCAATACGGACTCGGGGGACGACGGTTCGAGACTCACCGGCGGCGGATGATTTTTCAAAATCACTGTCGTCGTTGAGATCGAGCTCAAGTTGGAGGGTAGGTTAGTTTAGATGAGCAAAAAGGGTCAGCAATGGCCTAATTGCCAGTAAGCATCTTACCTTTACCTTTTTATTTGGAGCTGCCGTGACAACATACTACTTGGTTCCGCAACGAGGCGGCGGCACGTGCTTCGTGCTGTACATCTCACTTTGTGTTCGAATGGTGGCTACCATGGCCGTATTACTTTATAGGTGCATTTTCGCTGCAATTAGTATGCCGTACTGACGAGCTCTAATTAGAGCAAAACCGGTCTACAGTTATAATTGTGGTGAAAATGCATCTAACCTTACATACTTCGTCCCTATATTAGGGTAGAAATGGGTCAGGGCTGAGAATTTACATAATTGTTAGTTGGTTATATACAGTCTTTATTTTTTATCATTCTGTGTTATTTGGAGCTGCCGTGACAACATACTACTTGGTTCCGCAACAAGGTGGCTGCATATGCTTTGTGCCGTACATGTCACTTAGTTATTCCTTCTAATAATGTGACAGTTTTTTAAAAGAAAAACGGTTTACAATGTCAACCAGAAGAAAAAAATACATTTTTGTATAACATAATATTTTTGTATAATCTAATGCTACGCAGAACAAGAATAGTACAAATATACAATGCTATGGTGAGATCTGTGTTGGAGTACTGTAGCATAGTCTGGAATCCTGGTTACAAAACAATATTGATTGACTTGACACCATCAACAGGAAATTTTTTAATTTTATTATGTATAAGTTGAACATTGGTAAGAATCTGTATGAATATATATATATATATATATATATATATATATATATATATAAATATATATATATATATATATATATATATATATATATATATATATATATATATATAACGTTTGTCTTAAATTATTGAGATTTCAATCACTTCCCGGTCGATGGTTGCAGACTTAGCAGAGGTTTGCACACCTATCATTTAATAATATAATCGACTGTAATAAGTTACTACAGCTTTTCAATTGACAAATTCCATACCAGCCAAGAACATTTATTTTTTGCTTCATATAGGCCAGCACTCTACAGAGTATGGTAGAACAGTGTGGTGTAACAGTTGATCCAACAGAGTTTTTAACGTTATTGGATCCCAAAATTGATTTCGTATAATTAGGATAAATAAGGTACCATTAATATAGATAGATTTGAGAACTAGATTGTATGTACTTGTTTAAAATGTTGTAGGTAATACCTTGTAAAAAAACTCTGGACGCAGCAAGTGCGTTATGGTAGTGAATTTTCATAAAAATGTTTTTATTGCAAATATGTCTTTTCTTTTTAAGAAAGCAGGCATCAATTTTAGTTACCAGTATAACCTATATAGTAAAAGCAATGTGCCATGTTTCATAAAAATAACTTTATTGTGTGAAAATGTACCAAGATTTCCAAAAGTAGACTTAAAGTGTTCCCGGAAAAACTCGTTTCTTGGTCAACCTTATAGGTTAATAGCAAATTGGGCTATTCAAATATGAAGCATTTGATCAAAGTTCGCTACCATAACGCACTTGCTGCATCCAGAATTTCTTTTCTTACAAACATGCATTATATTTCGATGGAAAATGCAATAACATAAGGCGTGTTTGATTAAAAAAAAAAAGAAAATTTGTATCACCAATGACTTATGGGCCATCCTGTGATTGTAGAAATATTTTTTTAAGATGTAGCTCAAGACACCCAAAATTAATATATACAAATTTTTTTCAAATCTTGTATAATAACGGATATATTGAGCTTTATTGATTTTTTACGAAAATTCGACAAAAATTATATACCATTAAACGATAAACTCTATAGCTAAGGCTACTGCCAAGCATCAGGGAAAGCGTCTATTTCAAATGAATTTTCTGGAAACATTTTAGTAAAATGAAGGACAATGACGGTTGAAACTAAGACTTCAGTGTTTGTAAAACATCCTTCTTGAGACATTTGATTTCCATAGCCCGTATTAGTTTCAAGTTATTTGCCAAAATGTTGCCGATTTTGACGTTTTAAGTCGCAACTTTGACGTTTTGAGGAAAACCCCAATTTATTTTTCTTTAAATGCCTATAACTTTTTTGTCTTTTGGCATACAGAGCTAAATTTTGGTAGGTAACTTACCTATAAGGACATAAACCCGCGTACCAAATTTGGTTGCCCTTACTTTGTTAATTTGGGAGATATAATTTTTTTTCGAAAGAAAACACAAAATTTTCCGGGAAAACCTGGGCAGATTTTCCTGGCTAACGAACTTATCCAAGCCATTTGCAAAAGGAATTTATTTACCAAATTTAATCAAAATCGGCCCATTATTTTTTGAGTTATCGGTGTGATACATATATATATATATATATATATATATATATATATATATATATATATATATATATATATATATATATATATATATATATATATATATATATATATATATATATATATATATATATATATATATATATATATATATATATATATATATATATATATATATATATATATATATATATATAAACATATAAAAATTCAAAGTGACCCCGGATATGTGTTCTGTGGGGCCTAATTAGCGCTCATTTGAAGAAATTTTTTCAAAATTCAAAAGTCGAGATCTCCTCATTAGTGAATTTTTTAAAGAAAATTCACTAATATTTACGTTTTGTAAAACCATGTCTGTAGTACATTGTGTGGAATAAAATTTAAAAAATGAAAAGCTGCCAGCAAAGGGTCAAACTTTGGATTGCCAAATTGTTTAAAAAAGTGTACCTAAATCGTATTAATGCAAGTACAACCAACTGCTTCTTTGTTATTATGTTTGCACCATACTATATAGTTATATTTTTTTGTTTCAGAAAACCAATTCCAAACGCCACTGAAGCTTTAAACAATATAGAATGGCAGCCATTTAATACAAAATCACAACAC
The DNA here is from genome assembly GCA_964006375.1 of Tillus elongatus. Classification (NCBI taxonomy): domain Eukaryota; kingdom Metazoa; phylum Arthropoda; class Insecta; order Coleoptera; family Cleridae; genus Tillus; species Tillus elongatus. The sequence continues at coordinate 107,324,167 of OZ023268.1, read as the reverse complement.
TATGTTGATATTGGTACCAAACTTGTCATCAAAGAAAGACTTTTTGAAAATAGATATGCAGTTTGGGAAAAATTGTTCCCTTTATCCGAATGTAAAAATCAGTAAAATTTCTGTTGTTCTATTAAACCTGGTATTATTGATTTCACGCTTTTACCACCACCGTCAATTTTACTACTGAATAGATTTGACGCTATTCTGCCGTAGTCAAACTCACTTTGTGGTTTGCTAGGCCTTTTTCAACCATGACTGCTGACTTCTTGTGTAGCTGGGCTAAAACTGTTTGACTCACAGTTTCAGTCTAGCTGCTGATGAAGCCGTGCTTGGTGAAACGTCAAACAAATCACTAAGGAGTTCGTCCACGGCGAAACCGTTTCACACTGAATACATATCTCTTACATTTTGTGTTTACTAGAGCTGTCATGAAAACATACTACCTCGTTCCGCACCGAGATGGCGACCCTGTCGTACATCTCATAATGTTCTAGGAGCCTGGATACCATAGCCGCATTGCGTCATAGGTGTGCACTCACTGTGATTAGTATAGCTCACTGACGAGCACTAATTATAGCGAAACCGGTCTGCGTTTATAATTACGGTGAGAATACATCTAGCTTTACATACATTGTCTCTGTATTAGGGAAGAAATGGACCAGGACTGACAATTTATAAAATTGTTGATTGGTTGTACACAGTCTCTATCTATTACATTTTGTGTTAACTAGAGCTGTCGTGACAACATACTACCTGGCTCCGCACCGAGATGGTGACCTTATCGTACATCTCACAATGTACTAAATACATATGTAGAAGCTTCTTCTTTGGCTTCCTAATTGCTTAGCAAGCAAGTTCAATATATATATATATATATATATATATATATATATATATATATATATATATATATATATATATATATATATATATATATATATATATGTATATATGTATATATATATATATATATATATATATATATATATATATATATATATATATATATATATATATATATGTAAATGAAGTTCTCATGGTACTTCATTAGGTTTGAGTTTCCAGCTCATTAACTAGGGCGCATGACATTGTGAGAGTAGATAACACCATTAAATGTAAACAAGTTATTGTAGTAATTTCATTAAGAATAAAATTTATCAGACTAATAAAAATTTTAAATTGTTAAGAAATTGGAGAAATAATAGCTTTAAATGTTGTTTCTCTTTTCAGGTAAGATTTGTACATAGTAATGTTCAATTGATGTAAATAGTATTGATTTATTGTGATTAATAAATAAACTCTCTTTTTAGAGCTACTCAATTTAGTTTTGTTTCGAAATTCCAACAATTTATAAAGGGTTTTATAAACTCTCATATTATAAAACAACATTTCTACAGCTGCTGTTGAACAAGTATGGAAAAGTTGAAATTTGAATTTGTAGTAAAACCGAGTGATGATCCAAAAACAAATCTGCCTAACCTCGATAATGAATATCGATAAACAGACTTTACAATCCCGGAGCATCTGCAAACAATAAAACTACACGATACAATTATAAAAAGCCAAACTTTTCAAAAAATAAAAACTACACTACAAAGGAGACATGAATCTAGGCAAGTATGGATTTCTATGACACCAGAGATGAAGACTGTTTATGTGGATGAGGATGGAAATATGCAGTTTAAGGGTTATTTTCTGGAGGAGATTACATAAGAAACACGACAACAAGCTCCTGTAACTGGAATTTCAGAAGAAGCCTTGACAAAAATCCTGGAGAAGTTTGCTCACATGAAGAAGGACGCTTCAAAACCTTGTAATATAACAAACTTAACAGATAAATTTGTAATAGAAAAATTCACTAGGAACACATCAAATGTATCGCAATGGATGACTATTTTTGAAACAGAAAAATATGCGAACTGAAAATAGGAGATTTAGTATATGTGGAAAACGGAAACCGGTTAAATCGAAAAAAACTAGATGAATTAAAAATCGGCCCATATCAAGTTTTAGGAAAATTGTCAAACTCAATTTATAGAATAAACACAGGACAAAAAAAATTCCAATCAAATCTCTTTCACATAACAAAACTTGTTCCGGTACCAACCTTGGCTGTATAAGGTCTTGGGGGGTGGGGAGATGTAAATGAAGTTCTCGTGGTACTTCATTAGGTTTGAGTTTCCCGCTCATTAACTAGGGCGCATGACATTGTGAGAGTAGATAACATCATTAAATGTAAACAAGTTATTGTAGTAATTTCATTAAGAATAAAATTCATCAGACTAATAAAAATTTTAAATTGTTAAGGAATTGGAGAAATAATAGCTTTAAATGTTGTTTCTCTTTTCAGGTAAGATTTGAACCTAGTAATGTTCAATTGATGTAAATAGTATTGATTTATTGTGATTAATAAATAAACTCTCTTTTCAGAGCAACTCAATTTAGTTTTGTTTCGAAATTCCAACAATCTATAAAGGGTTTTATAAACTCACATATTATATATATATATATATATATATATATATATATATATATATATATATATATATAGATATATATATATATATATATATATATATATATATATATATATATATATATATATATATATATATAGTGTGTCCCAAACTGGAAGGAAATGTATTGCTATCTCCGTTATTACTAGAGATAGGAAGACGCTTAAATTAGCAACGTTTCAACATTAAATGAGTGGTGAACGTGTCGCCACCTAGTTGCGGAACCAAGTAGTATGTTGTCACGCCAGCTCCAAATAACACAGAGTGTTAAAAAATTAGAGACTGTATACAACCAACTAACAATTTTAATAAATGGTCAGCCCTGGCCTATTTCTACCCTAATAAAGGGACAAGTATGTAAGGCCTGATGCATTCTGACAACAATTAGAACCGTAGACCGGTTTCGCTCTAATTAGAGCTCGTCAGTACGGCATACTAATTGCTACCATAGCCGTATTACTTTATATGTGTATTTTCGAAGCAATTAGTATGCCGTACTGACGAGCTCTGATTAGAGCGAAACCGGTCTACGGTTCTAATTGTTGTGAGAATGCATCTGGCCTTACATACTTTGTCCCTTTATTAGGGTAGAAATGGGCTAGGGTTGATAATTTATTATATTATATTATATTATATTTATTATTTAATATGACTTGTATTTTGCCCTGTGTCTTTTCGTTTTCGAGTTATTTTGAAAAAAACAAAATTTGTCGATTTCTTTTTTCTTCAATATCTAAGTAGGCGTTAATCTGACATGTCTAAGACTTGCACATTATCAGGACACTTTTTATGGAGTAATCTTTTTGTGCTATTCCCAACTTTGGTTTGTCATTTGTTTTTGAGCTACATATATTAACGTTTGTTTTTATTATGGCAGTCATATTGGATTTTTTGCTCATCTGATAGCCTGTGAAAAGAGCTTTCCAATGATGTACAACATGCTTGAGAAATCTTGTAATTGCACTGACAATTTTGGGAGAACCTGTTTTGAGGATAGTAGGCTATGAAATCCAATACCAGAAAACAAATGACAAAAAAAAAAGGTTCAAAAAGCAGTAGGCCATGGAGTCTAACAATAGACTTCTACTTTTAACATAATTTTCCGTAATGATTCACGATAAAAACAATAGGAACTTTGAGCAAACCAATGAATCGGCCCGTTATAACAAATGATATTTTACATTACAACATTATACGAAAAAATTGTTATAATTTAATTCAATAGGTAAATCTAGTAAATAACTAAATTTACTAACAGAACTCAATAAAAAGCAGATTAATGATTTACGAAGACGCCTTTGAGAATTGTTTGATTTTTAAACGCAACTGAACTGAAAAACAACAGGAGAAATGTTGCTATGGATATAACACTATCGCGACAATTAAGAATGCTGCCATTCTTAATTATCTTAACAATCTGAGGTGTTTTTAACACTTTGCTTAAAATTTTGTACTAAATAATTTGTTTTCTGTTTATTTTAAATATTATTCAACAATATGTTCAGTAATGAAGAATATTTTGACATGTTGGAATGTTATATCCGTTCTAACCCAAATACTGAGGCAGCTGCAAATTCATATCAAAATAACTACCCAGAGAGACGAAAACCAAACACCAAAATATTTCGCAGGATAGTGACCAATCTATTGAACGACGGTAGCTTCCACGCAAATAAACTACTAATGCCTAGAAATGAAGAAAGAAATAATGCCGTCTTACAGGTTTCAAACGAAAATCCTCCGCAATCTGTTCGGTTTTATGGTAAACAAATTGACGTTCCAAAAAGTACGGTACACCGTGTATTAAAACAAAGTCATTACCATCCATACAAACCTACAATCGTACAAGGCTTAAATGTAGACGATTACCCTAAGCGACTTCAATTCTGCAGATGGTATCAAGGAGAATGTCAGCAAGATGAAAATTTTCATTTGAAAATAATATGGACTGATGAATCCAGATTTACAAATTGCAGTGTGTATAATCGCCATAATAGGCATTTTTGGGCAAATGAAATTCCTATCTAAAGGAAGAAAGACGATTGCGAGACAGATTTGGTATTAATGTTTGGTGGGGCTTATTAGGTAAAAAACTGTTATTTTTATTTGTAGATTAGACAGTTAATTTAAAAAAAAAATCAAGTAACTTCATTCTTGGTCCGTTCTTTTTTGAAAATAGTTGAACTGGGAAAAAGTATCTTAATCTATTGAAAAGTGATATCTTATCAACAATTAGAAGAGTTCATGATAATTTAGACGAGATTTGGTACCAACGAGACGGTTGTCCAGCTCACAATGCTAGGATCGTCAAAAAATTTATGTACCAAAATTTCAATAATCGTGTCATTTGTAACAATGGGCCGGTTTATAGGTATGCTTGAAGTCCTGATATAACACCCATGGATTTTTATTTTTGGGGTACTCTGAAGAATGATGTGTATGAATTCGATCCACCACAAAATATCAATGAATTACGAAACAGAATCATGGAAGCTATAAATCATATTAACCAAAACACCATCACCAGAGTTTACAGTAATGTTTCAAAAAGGTGTATAAAGCGCAATGAACAGAACGGTGGCCATATTGAACAATTTTCTATTTAGTGTATTTCTAAGTTTCTATTTTATTATTTGTTGAGTTCCGTTTCTAATTGTGTTCTTTTGTGGAGTTTAAGTCTCTATTTGTTATTGTCGGGTTTCGTTACTTAACTGTTTCACCTAATATTATTATTACCTAGCATTATTACCTAATTAAATATTGTAAATTAAATTACATTTTTTTAAATCGTGAATCATTACGGAAAATTATGTTAAAAGTAGAAGTCTATTGTTAGACTCCATGGCCTACTGCTTTTTGAACACTTTTTTCTTGTCATTTGTTTTCTGGTATTGGATTTCATAGCCTACTATCCTAAAAATGGTTTTTCTCAAAATCGTCAGTGCAGTTACAAGATTTGTCAAACATGTTATACATCATTGGAAAGCTCTTTTCACAGGATATCACATGAGCAAAAGTCCAATATGGCTGCCGTAATAAAGACAAACCTTGATACCTGTACTTAAAAACAAATGACAATCCAAAGTTGAGAATAGCACACAAAGATTACTCTGTAAAGAGTGTCTTGATAATGTGCAAGTCTTAGACATGTCAGATCAACGCCTACTAACGATTTTTTATTATTTCAATTTTAACGATTTTATTGCAAAATTTAGAAAAATATACATTTAAAAATGCTTTACATAGCACCTGAAAATGAGAAATTAATTATTACAAAACCATAAAGGTGTGTGAGTGTGATTATACATTGGCTGCGGCGCGGCGTTTACACCATTCGCGCACTTTACAACCATAGAGGTCAATGGTTTTCCTTTGTCAAGGATATCTGTTGTTTAGCCTACATGTATTTACTCAACTAACCTACTTTACGACTTAAGTAAAGTAGATTGCAGATTATAAAAGGTATCCTGCAGGCCAGTGGCGTATACGGAAATTGGCTTCTGCGGGCGGGCAAAAGTAAATACATAAAAATTATCTAGTGTTTTGTAATTAACTTAACTATGATGCAAAACCACTTAACGAGAAAACAAATATGACAAAATATCTACGCAAAAAATCTGGACGCAGCAAGCCCCGGTTCTCTAAATCCTGTGACGAGGCTAACTTGAAAAGGTCAAAGCTCACAAAAAGCTTCTACACAATCCCAGTCAAGAAAACTCGTTTAATAACCACATCAAAAACAAAGTCCTCTTAAGCTCAAGCAGGAGCAAACCCTTCTGGACTCTTGATAAATCTATTGGGAATAATTTCTGCAAGAGCACGTTCCCACCTCTTGTCTCAGGGGATGAAATTGTTTCTACCGCCCTGGGCAAGGCTGAAGTTTTTGCCTCGTTGTTCGCCGGCAATTCTACTCTTAACCCACCTCCAAATGTTCAACCACCAACAGTCCCCAATGTCGAGCATAAAAAATGACGGATATCATTTTCAAAACTAAAAAGGTACGAAAGACGCTCTCTTCTCTTAACACCAGGTAAGCCTCTGGCCTTGACGAGATCCCAGCAATTGTTCTCAAAAAAATGCACACCAGAACTTACAATAGAGGCTTATTCCCTAGTAACTGGAAAACTGCTCGAGTACAACCCGTCCCCAAGAAGAGATCCAAAGCGCTTCCTAGCAACTACAGGCCTATTTCTCTCCTTTCAGTCGTCTCTAAAGTGATGGAAAAGTATATAAACACCGAATTCCTAAAATTTCTTGAAAAACGTAGTCTAATCCACGACAGGCAGTATGGATTCCGTCAGCGCAGATCAACTGCCGACCTCCTTTCCTTTGTCACCCATTCTTGGAACAAGTCTATGGAACTACACGATGAATCCCAGATTGTCGCTCTAGACATATCCAAAGCATTCGACCAGGTCTGGCACGCAGCGCTGCTTAATAAACTACCGGCTTGTGGCCTGCCACCGAAACTCTGTACGTGGACAGCAAATTTCCTCTCCAACCGAAGCATTTCTGTTGTCGTAGGTGGCCATTCCTCTAAACTGTATCCAATTAATGCAGGAGTTCCTCAAGGTTCAGCTTTAGCCCCTACTTTGTTTCTTCTCCACATCAATGACCTCCTCTCTAGCACATCCAACCCAGAGATATACCAGCCCTAGACCCATCACAATAAACAACCAAGTTATTCAAAGTAATGAGTCATCTTCACTTGTTGGCATTCCTGTGGATCGAAATCTCAATTGGCACCATCATGTCACATAAATTGCAGAAGCGGCTGCTAAGAAATTAGGTTTCCTCTTGCGGGCTCGCAAATGCTTTTTACCAGCTAATCTCTATACCTTATATACTTCATAAATAAGACCAAACCTCGAATACTGCTCCCACATCTGAAGTGCTGCTGCCGCTGAACGGAGTCCAGGATAGCGAGTGCAGACTCGCTATCCTGGACTCCATTCAGAAGAGAGCTAGCTATACGTCTCATCGGTGACCCTACCTTCACCCAAAGGCTGCCATCGCTTGCCCACCGACGTTGGTGACCTCTCTCTCTCTCTCTCTCTCTCTCTCTCTCTCTCTCTCTCTCTCTCTCTCTCTCTCTTATAGATATCTGCACGACACTGCTCAGAGGAGCTTTCTTCCATAGTTCCTCCACCTGCTGCCCCCAACAGATCTACTAGGGGAACAGAGCGAATGCACCCTTTTACTGTCCAGGTCACCAGACATAGAGCATCTTGTTATGTCCGCTCTTTTGCCCCGAGAACTTCCAAGTTGTGGAATTCCTTGCCGGCACATATTTTTCCTTCTTCCCCGAACCTCCAAACCTCCAAGTCCAGAATTAACAAGTTGCCTCTTTCCTCCTTGTCGACACCCACGGTACGATAGTATTTAGGCTGTAAGCTCTCATGTGTTGTTGAAATAAAAAAAAGTCCGTTGTGGTAGCGATTTTGTATTAAATGTTTTAAATTTGATTACCCCAATTTATTACAAACCTAAAAAGCTGAATTTTGGCATATATTAAGATCTTTACCGAGGTAACCCACCTACCAAACTTCATCAAAATAGCATTGCTACTTTTTCAGATACAATTTGTTTTGAGAAAAATCAAATATTTTTTTAGAAAAACTGGTCCGCCCCCATGCCTCTCTCTTGCATACGCTGCTGCTTTAGGTAAATTAAGTAAATTTGCTAACATTCTCAAACTGTAAAAGCCGGGTCAACCAGAAATAGGTAAAATGTATTATTTCTAAATTTAGCAACATAAAGACTGGAAGTAAATGAATATGCTAAAATAAAACACTGGACGCAGCAAGTGCGTTATGGGAGGCGCATTTTCATAAAAATATTTTAAATCACGAAAAGCGAAAAATTGATTAGTAGCGAAAAAAAATATGTTTTGAACACAATTTTTCCACAAAACTGGTTTGACTGGTTGGGTAACGAACTCATCCAAGCATTTAACGAAGAGAAAATTATAAATTTGGCAAGTAACTTCTTTTGGTAAATGGCTGAGATAGGTTTGTTACAACCACCCCAATCGAACTAGTTTTTTTATTTAGGTGGTCAAAATTATACTATATGGTTTCAATGGCTCTTTCAATTTTATTTAAGATTATAGAGCGCCCTGGTGGTTTAGTGGTAAAAACGCGTGTCTCTGAACTGAAGGGTACTAGCTTCGATCCCAGGGTTCTCTTTTCACTTTTTCAGTGCATACTGTAACATTAACATCAACCGAGGGTGTACGTGTCGCCCATCGGAGGGGGCGTAAAGCCGTCGGTCCCGTGTCCATGCGATGTTGGGTCTGTTAAAGATCACTACCCTCCTTATAGAAAGTCAGGAGTTCGGCAAAATGTACAGGATAGTGAGGTAAAACTACTCCCTGGCGTCGGTGACTGGCCATAGTTGCGGCAATAGACCGATGTTAAAGAAACAAAAAGAAACACACAAGATTAGAATATTTACAACATATTTCATAGATACCTTACATTTTAGTGGCCTTTTCGTATCTTTTGGGCTACCCAACAATATTTTTTTCAAAAAGGTTTTTGTCAATAAGTTATCTGCAAATAAGCTTTAGTAATACTTCGTGCAGAATTAATTAGTAAATACAAAACAAAGAAAATATTAGCGAAATACACGGCCTTCAGAAAACATAAAACAGAAAAAAATTAACATATTCAACATTCAACCTTTACAACTTATTTCATATATACCTGGCATTTTAGTGGCTTTGTCCTTTTATTTTTCAAATTAGCTTTCTTAATGCTTCGTGAAGAAATTAACTAATAAACACAAAACAAAGAAAATATGAGCGAAATCCACGAACTTTAGAAAACGTAAAACAGACAAAAAATTTAACACATTCAAGATTACAATCTTTACAAGTTATTTCATATATACTGGATATTTTAGTGGCTTTATCCTTTTCTTTTGCAAATTAGTTTTCTTAATGTTTAGTGGATAAATTAATTAATACACACAAAATAAAGAATATATTATCGAAATCCACCACCTTCAGAGAAGATAAAATAGACAAAAAATTTAACGTATTTAAGATAACAACATTTACAACTTATTTCATATATACCTGACATTTCAGTAGGTTTATTCTCATCTTTTGCAAATTAGCTTTCTTAATGCTTAGTGGAGAAATTATTTAATAGACACAAAACAAAGAAAATGTTAGCGAAATCCACCACCAAAAATAAAACACACAAAAAAATTGAATTTGAACCTCAAATCACAAGGGCATTTTAAAGAAGGATATCTAGCAGATAACTTTTTGACAAAAAATACTTTACAAAATTTGTTAGATAATCCGAAAGATAACGATACAGCCACTGAAATGTCAGGTATTTGTGAAACAAGTTGTAAAGACTGTGATCTTAATACCTTGGGCAAACTAAAAAAACCCACTAAAGCCAAATTTTAGGAATATCTGGCACAGTTGAGATGCGGTACTATAGACAGGTCATGTGTGGCCCGGGATATTTGGAATAATAATCAGCACTTAGATAAAGAAAGCGTCAAGCCTACCAGAAATGTTAGGCAACCAGTGAAATTGACGCCTACGAGAGTATTTATATCTCTAAAGCCATAAACAACAAAGTTTATTTAAGTAGAGCTCCGTCATCGTCATGTAGTTTCCTGTTCGCAGAATCTTTGAAAAAGATGCCGACATTGCTGGGAACAAGTATAACAGAATTGCTAAAGGTACTTTTGGTAAAACATAAACGTTGATACTTTGTTTGATTTCCCTTCTAGCATTTACGTGACACAGTTTTAGTAGTTTACAGTTTAGAATGATTCATCCTCTGATAATTCTAACCTTGTGAGTGAAACGATGGTCAGGTTTTAGTGAATTTTCATAGAAAAAATTCACTAATGGGGAGATCCCGACTTTTGAATTTTGAAAACATGTTTGCAAATGAGCGCGAACTAGGACACCTAGAACCCATATGCGGGGTCAGTTTCAATTTTTATTTATATGTTTATATATATATATATATATATATATATATATATATATATATATATATATATATATATATATATATATATATATATATATATATACAGGGTGTCCGGAAATTGTGAGCAAAAAACTCAGCGGGTTATTCTACTCAAAGAATTAATGCCCCTAATTCCTATAATAGTTTTTCAAAAACTCGAAAATAACGGAGCGGAGTTATAGGGTGTAAAAAATTTTTTTTTTCAATTTTTTGTCGATAACTTTTTTTATCGTGAATACATTCTTCTCAAATTTGGTGCACACGTATATAATATCACTCTGTATTTATGTTGCAAATTTGACATGGATCTATCTAAATTTAAAGGCAAAAGCTGCCATCGACCGACAGATAAGGACTCATAACTTTTTGCTTGAATCTTTATCTCAAATATAACAATACACGATTCAAGGGAATTATAAAATCTTAAAAAAAGGTCATCTTGTCGCATCACGATAAAACTAACCGTTTTCGAGAAAAACGTTCTTCAAAATTTTTGCTGGTATTGATTGAATACGAAATCACTTCATCCAAATGTCAATGTCAATAGCGCGTGCTTTGAAAACAGTCGCGCTAATTGCATCGGAAAAAAAATGATGTCACATGTTTTGAAAAATAAAGTGTTATATTTTTATTATTATTACTACTATAAAATTATCAGCAATAACGATTTTACAGGGCCTCATTTTTTTTATTACTTACTAGAACTTGTAACATTTAAACATTATAACAATAATTTATTAAAAAACATAACCATTAAATATTATAACAAAGTTTCAAAGTGATGTCCTTCCATCTCAACACATAAATCAATTCTTCTCAGAAAATTCCGACGAACTTTAGCGAATAATTCGTCTTTTGTCTGATTACCTCACAGTTATCAATAATTATTTGCCTGAGATCTTTAACGTTTTGAATTCGACTCCGGTATACAAGATATTTTACGTAACCCCAAAAGAAAAAATCATTTGGGTACAAATTAGCCGATTTAGGAGACCACTGCACGAACCCATCGCGTCCTATCCATCTCTCAGGAAATGTTTCATTAAGAAATTCCCTCACCGCTGTACTAAAATGTGGCAGCGCGCCGTCCTGCAGCAGCCACATTGTATTTCTTGATTGGAGGTGTACATCATCCAATAGAGTGGATAACTGGTTTCTTAAAAAAATTAAGTATATCTCACCGTTGAGTCTTTGAGGGAAGAAATGTGGCCCATTTAAGCGGTCTCCTCAAATTCCCGCTCACACATTAACAGAAAACTTATTCTGGAAACCGCGTTCTATCGCCAAGTGAGGATTCTCATTAGACCAATAATGCTCATTATGAAGGTTGATCAAACCGTCATGTCCAAATCCAGCTTCATCTGTGAAGAGAAGCGATAATATAAACTTGTGATCATTGTTATGTAGATTTCGAATTATATTACACAAATTCACGCGAGCTTCCGGATCTTCAGGAGATAAAGCTTGAACTTTCTGGTAATGGTAAGGATAAAAAAGCTGCTCCTTGAGAATTTCATGCACAGAACTTTTCGGGATACTCTCCTGAGTAGAGACTAACCGTACACTTAAGTTGGGATTATTCTCGATTGCATTTAATACACGGACTTCTGCTCTAGGAGTTCGAGTACTTCGCTGACGGCCAACATCTTGAAATGTACTTCTAAATGATCCGAATTCTCCTAGTCTTCGATGGATATTACTGAACATTCGGGATTGTGGTACCATTCTATTTGGAAATGCTTCAGCATACAAACGTCTTGCAGCAAGGGCATTGTCGCCAGCTATACCATAATAATAATGCATGTCACGTAGTTCAACGTAAGAATAATAATTATTATTCATTGTATTTTATAATTAATCTCAACTATTCCGCAAGTTAAATCACAGCAAACTGTTATCTGTCAAAACTAACGCCACATGATCTTGTTGACAGATAATGTTTTCAAAGCACGCTCCGTTAATATTGAAAATGAGAATAGGTGATTTCGTATTCAATCATACCAGTAAATTTTTAAGAACGTTTTTCTCGAAAACGGTTAATTTTATCGTGATGCAACAAGATGACCTTTTTTAAGTTTATATAATTCCCTTCAATCGTGTATTGTTAGATTTGAGATAAAGATTCAAGCAAAAAAGTTATGAGTCCTTATCTGTTGGTCAAGGGCAGCTTCGGCCTTTAAATTTAGATAGATCCATGTCTAATTTACAACTTAAATACAGAGTGATATTATATACGTGTGCACCAAATTTGAAAAGAATCGATTCACGACAAAAAAAGTTATCGACATTTTTGACACCCTATAACTCCGTTATTTTCGAAACTATTATAGGAACTAGGGGCATTAATTATTTGAGTAGAATAACCCCCTGAATTTTTTGCTCACAATTTCCGGACACCTGTATATATATATATATATATATATATATATATATATATATATATATATATATATATATATATATATATATATATATGTATGTATGTATGTATGTATGTATGTATGTATGTATGTATGTATCACACCGATAACTCAAAAATAATGGGCCGATTTTGATAAAACTTGGCACGTGCCTTCCTTTTGTAAATGGCTTGGACAAGTTCGTTAGTCAGGAAAATTGGACGAGGTTTTCCGGGAAAATTTTGAGTTTTTATTCGAAAAAAATTTAGCTCAAAAAATGAAAAAGCTATGATAACCAAATTTGGTAGGTAGGTTTACGATATATAAAGTAAACTACACACCAAAACGTAGATTTATATGTTACAAGAAAAAAAAGTTATAATAAAAGATTTTGTGCCAGATCATTTATATGAAAGTTCACTACCATAACGCTTTTGCTGCGTCCAGGCTTCTTAAAAATGCGTTGATTTGGGTTCTACAAGTGTACTAAGTAAAGAGTGTAACCTATGGAGATTGGAACCTTATTTTCCAATTATACTTATACTTATATCATATATTTATATAAAATGGTAATATATTCAATACAATAAGTCAGAAATATAAGTTTAGTCACGTCGAAAGCAGGTGGGGCGTTTGATAATTAGTTATTAAAGCTTAATTTTTTTATTAAGTGTTTGTAGTTATTTTGTTATTTATTATTGTTGTAGTTATTATACATTTAGTTTGATTTATGAGTTTTTGTAATTAAATTTGCTTGTTTTTATGGCAGCATTCACTGTTTTAGGTGTCTTTCATTAAATTATTTACTGTTTGTTTTAATTTATCCCTAAGGATTTTTTAGTCCGACCATACAATAGATAATGTGTAGAAGTTACAACGAAATGAAAGAAAACTGGTGACAGAGAGGACAAAACATCTTTGCCTTCAGACTGTAATTATGGTGCATAAATAGGGATTTAAAATATAGCAAAGAAGGAATTAATAGTCTGTTTGACCAATGGAAACAGGTCATTTTATAATATGTTCGAAAAATCTGTGGCTAACGCAGTGGCGGCTCGTGGGTGTCTTACATGGGTGGGCACAGGGTGAGTAGAATTGCCTATTAGTAACCAGTGGCGCCATAAGCGAAAATTTTGAAAATTTTCAAGGTCACGCTTTTTCCTGGCACTTCAGCATTTCAATAACAAATTCTTGTATACAAAAATATAGACTTTCACAAGAATATTTTTTGGGAGAGTGGTAGCTATTTGAAATAGTATTTAATCACGCATATGGAGGGCATAAATAAATTAAAATACTAGGTGGCAACATGAGAAAAATTTTTATATAGGTATCTTACCGTTAGTTGTAGAGGAAATCAGCTCGCCTGTCCCTAATGTTCACAAAAATGTTAATTACTTTTTCATTAAAGTCCCGGATTTGTTTAACCATTTTTCTCGATGGACGACATGGCCAATGCTGTAAGTCTTGGCTCATGGTCTTTCCTAAAAATGTCTTAACGCGTTTTAAAGTAGAGAAGCACGTTTCGATTTCTGAAGTGGTCCTTGGAATCGTTGCTACAATACTAGATAGTTTATAAATTCGGGAAATTGCTTCGTTAAGGTTACTTTCCTTTAGAAAATTTAGGAAAGCACTAACACCTTCCATAGATCTCATATTCTCTCGGTAACATAAATTAACTCTGTTCTAAGTTTTCCCGTGTCAAAAAAATTATAGCACTGAACACTAGTTTGAAAATCATTTTCTGGGAAGCTTACTTGGTGAGAATTAAAACTGGGTGTTGACAACAAATTTGAAAGAGACAAATGGTCTGTGAAAATAAATATATCTTTTAATTGTGCTATAATAACGTCACATACTTCTATTGCAGCACATCTACGATTATCACCTATGCCCTCAGCATATCTCTGTCTTTTGTAGCTAACTCTACTGGCACATAATCAGTTTCCGATAATTCCGCTTACTTTTATAATTTCTGTTTTAAATGAAGCCACCAAATTTTTTCTATAAGGGCCAGTAGCCGTTCGTTTTTGAAGTTGATTACACAAAGCATCAACATGGGGTATCACAAGGTCATTGTCGTAAATCACAATTGAAATCACACATTTAGCAAGCGCCTTCGTGCGTTATTGACAGCCGGGCAAGAATAAAGGTCATTTTCGTAATCTCCCTTGAAATCACACAATTAGCAAGCAACATCGTGCCTTATTGTCAGATCCTGGCACATGTCGACGGCCGGATATTAAAGCTACTCAACTCATTTCGCAGCGCTCAAGGAGTTAACTTAAAATGGTCACACAATATGTGTGACCCCTTCAGCCGATCTTAAAGTCGACTGTAACGACATCATCGCCGTTTTCGGTCTGCGGTCGTGACAAGCCCGATAACAAACGAGTGCTGGTTAACTATGTGCCCACGCCTTTGAATGATTATTCAAAGGCCCGAGCACGCCTAATGCGACGGCGGTTTCAGGATGTAAGTCAAAGTCAAAGCCTATCCTAGAATTCAGAGTACGGTGACGCGATGCTGAGTCTAAAGTCAAAATCATTATTTGTGGTATACAAGCAACAGTAATTAGAATATGGATAGTTTGTCGTATATAAATAATTGATATTATTTTAACAGGCATTTATAGTAAATTAAAACAAAAGAAATATATTTTTTCGGCAACCGTCCGGGAAGTACGCACTTCCCGAACGTTTTTTTCTTTGAGAAAGTAGCATTTCTCCGGCCTAGTCCGGGAAGTACGTACTTCCCGGACTAGGCCGGGAAGAATCACATCGTTGTTGTCATTGTGAATATGAAAATCTTGGTAGGTATGATTTTGGTAAATGCAGTTGAACATTACCATAGCAACGAAATAACGACTGAGAGCTATCTGAAATGAAATTAGTTGACATTTTAATTTTCGAAAGTTTGCATGGTTTTTGGTTGCAATTGTCGCAATAAACTATGGAAAGCAACAGCGATAGTGAGTTCGAAAATGTGCTTTACGAAATTTCCAATGCAGCAGCTGCTGCTACAGCACAATTATTGCCTGAAAAATCAAAGTCCAGGTATCAAAACGTTTATGATTTGTTCACGAGATGGATGGATATGAAGAAATGCAAAACTATTACAGAGGATCTAATTTTAGCTTACTTGGCGCAAAAATCTGAAACTGTCAAATCTTCTACTACGTGGAGCATATACTCTATGTTGAAAAGTACCATTTTAGTGAAGAAAAATGTAAACATAGCCACTTTCCGAAAGGTAATCGCATTTCTTAAAAGGAAGAATGTTGGTTATAAAGTAAAGAAATCAGAAGTCTTCAGCAGCGAGCAAATCAACAAATTCATTAGAGAAACAGATAATGAAACATATCTAATGCTAAAGGTAATTTTAACAAAATATTACGATTGTAGGATATAAAAGTATCAACTTAATTCGCTTCATTTTCAGGTAGCAACAATTATTGGGTTAGCCGGTGCGTGTAGACGGGAAGAACTAACAAAAATGTCAATTGATCTAATAAACGACAAAGAAGACATGTTGCTTGTGAAAATACCAGATTCTAAAACACATATTAAGAGAACTTTTGTTGTAATTGGGTAAGAAAACCTGCTGTTGTATAGGCTATATTTATCTTTACAGCGATCCCATACTTCACATAACAGATTATTCGTGAATTACAAAAAAGGAAAATGTTCGATTCAGCCCGTTGGTATCCACAGTTTTGGGAATTTCGGATTAAGAATTGCAGAATTTTTAAATTTATCAGCGACAATATTTGCTGATAATCACAAATTTGAAGAGACACGGTGGCTGGAAATCTACCAATGTCGCTGAAGGGTATATAGACAATTCACTAACAAACAAAATTAAAATTGCCAATACCATTCAAAAATTATCAGATGAAAACAATCAATATGAAACGGAAACTTTACCTTCTTGTTCTGACTACAAAAGGCATTTAAATATACCAAGCATTTCAAACAAATTAAATCCTTTCACTATTAGCAATTGCTCGAATTTTAATATAAATATTAATATAAATAAGAATTAGAATGTTTCTGTTAGTACCTATCTTCTGTTCGAATTACAATATTTAATACAAATAAGAATTAAACTGTTCGAAATTTTGTTCTACAAAGAAATATAATAAAGAAATGTGTCATTGATTTGTTATTCTACACGGTTGCCGAAAAAATAGTGTACGCAACACTTCCGAAAACAGCTCTTTTGGACTCGCAGACTTCTAGGACTCGCCTACGGCTCGTCCTAGAATTTTGTCGAATCGTCAAAAAAAAAAAAAAAAACCAGTATTTTCCGGACTTGTAACGTAAGTTACTATTGTTTATTTAGATTTGTGCTGGGCACGTGCCCCTGCGCCCCTTACCACCAGCCGCCACTGGCTAACGACAATAAAGTGGAGGCCATCCCACCTTTTGTCCACCACCACCACTATAATATGTTAGAGCAGTGTATCTATAATGTTGCTATATCCACATTTAAATGATAATGTTGTTAGTAGGAATCATTTGGTCGAAAAACCAAAGCTTGGAAAAACCAAGACAGATTCTACGAAATGTTATTTAATTCAAGTAGGCATTTATGTATTTGCAAATGTAGATATAAAACCAGTAGCAGACATTGCACTTGAAACATTCAAGTTTGGTTTCGATAACCTCGTGTTTGTTGATAGAGCTCCATCATTGTTCATATGTATGTATTAAAGTGTTTTGTTTACATCGAAAATTAACAAATTAGTATTGGTTAATTAAATGTTTTGTTTTATATAAACTATTTATATATTGTTGCCTTACCTAAATTGACTATTAGATATCTCTATGCAATGTGTAAATTAGGTGTAAAACAAAATTAATAATTCCAGCTCAATGACCTGCGATAGGTCATGTTTATTATGTAAAGTGTCTTCAAGTAAAGATGCATGCCGTCATCGATGCTTAAACTATATAATGTTTAATATTTTTTCCAAATAAAATTATATGCAAAAATAGTCTGGGAGCAGCAAGTGCGTTATGGTAGTGAATTTTCATAAACATGTTTTTAATAGTAAAAAATTTCTGGACGCAGCAAGTCCGTTATGGTAGCGAATTTTTTTAAAAATATTTTTAATAGCAAATGTCTTTCTTTGATGAAAGCAGGCATCAAACTTGGTTGCCTATATAGTAGAAACAATGTACCATATTTCATCGAAATAAATTTATTGTTTGGAAATATATAAACATTTTTCAAAAGTCTAGATGCAGCAAATGTGTTATGGAAGTGAATTTCCATAAAAAGGTTCTAATAGCAAATCCGAGCAGGCATCAATCTGATTACCGGTATAGCCTATGTAGTAGAAACAATGTACTATATTTTATCAAAATTACTTATGGTTTGAAAATATACAAAAATTTTCCGAAAATAAACTTAAATGTTGGTTTTCTAACCAACAAAGCTTACGTTAATAGCAAATTGATATTTGAAGGATTTAATGAAAATTCGGTAAATTTGCACAAACCACAAGAAACATTTCTTGTTCACACCCCCCAAGGAAGCTATGGGACTGGGAGTGAATAGGGGTGCTGTGCGGGGTAAGCAGGGTTTAAGGGGGATATGGCTTCAAGATGCGAAAAAGACAGCTTACAATCCCGCTTTATACGAATTTTCTGCTCATATTTCCTTTTTACTACCTACCCTGCTCAGCACCCCTACTCACCCCTGGTCCCGTAACTTCCTTGGGGGGTGTGAACAAGAAATTTTTCTTGGGATTTGTGGATCCAGAGGGGGCTAGGCAGGTTTCTGAAAACAGTTTATTGAAAAACGTTCGGGAGCTTAACTGCAAATTTACTGAAAATTCGCTACCAAAACGCACTTACTGCGTCCAGATTTTTTTCTTACAAACGAATCATATTTCGATAAAAAATGCAAAAATTGATTAACGAATTTGTTCTACAAAAATTAGCTACAAAAGATTATACACCCCTACTCACTCCCGATCCCGTAACTTCCTTGGGGTTTGTGGATCCAGGGGGGGGGTGTGTCTAGGCAGGTTTCTGAAAACAGTTTTTTGAAAAGCGTTCGGGAGCTAAACTGCAAATTTACCAAAAATTCGCTACCAAAACGCAGTTATTGCGTCCAGATTTATTTCTTACAAACGCATCATATTTCGAAAAAAAATGCATTAACGAATTTGTTCTACGAAATTTAGCTAAAAAAATTATGCACCCGTACTCACTCCTGGTCTCGTAACTTCCTTGGGGGTGTGAACAATAAATTTCTCTTGCGATTTGTGGAATCAGGGGGGGGCTAGGCAGGTTTCTGAAAACAGTTTTTCGAAAAGCGTTCGGAAGCTAAACTGCAAATTTATCAAAAATTCGCTACTAAACGCACTTACTGCGTCCAGTTATTTTCTTACAAACGCATCATATTTCGATAAAAAATGCAAAAATGCATTAACGAATTTGTTCTACAAGAATTAGATTAAAAAATTATTTTCACTCCTGGTCCCGTAACTTCCTTGGGAGTGTGAACAAAAAATTTTTCTTGGGGTTTGTGGATCCTGGGGGGCTCTAGGCAGGTTTCTGAGAACAGTGTTTTGAAAAGCGCTCGGGAGCTAAACTGCAAATTTACCGAACATTCACTACCAAAACGCACTTACTGCGTCTAGATCTTTTTCTTACAAACGCATCATATTTCGATAAAAAATTCAAAAATGCATTAACGAATTTGTTTTACGAAAATTAGCTAAAAAAATTATACACCCCTACTCACTAGGGACCCAAATTTTGGTACAGAGTTCGCTCTGTATAATACAAACACGCATACCAAATTTGGTTGCCCTTACTTTGTTATTTACGGAGATATGAATTTCTTCAGAAAGAAAACACAAAATTCTCCGGGAAAACCTGGTCCGATTTTCCTGGCTAACGAACTCCTCATTAGCGAATTAAAAAAAAATCGCTAAAATGCCTTAATGAAAGTAGGCATCAAATTTAATTACCAGTATAACCTATATAATGCTATTATTATTATTATTTACTCTATCTAGAATATCCAATTATACGACAATGAATACGTAACATTACAAACACGAAGTCACAAAAAATCCCTGGTACACGTCTGCTCATCTATACTAAAACTTAAAATGTTTACAGTTTAAGAATTCATAAATACACATACATATTAATAACAAATTTAGTTTCTGTCATGGCAAAATAAAACCATAAAAAATAAAATGTGCCAACCAAATCAGACAAAACAAAACCTAGATAAAATCAATGGTGTTAAACATAAACTCACATCAAAAGAGTAAATAAACAAGTGGCACATATTCTATAAACACTGAAAAATGAAAAAAATTCGCGACGCAGCAAGCGTGTTATAGTAGTGAATTTTCATAATAATTGTGGACTATTGTTATGCAGCATATTACTAAAATTAATATTTTAAGCTTACACAGCCCTTGAAGATCGATTTAAATGTCCTAGTATGAGCACATTTGAAGAATCCTTTGGAAAGTGTTACCATCGATATCTCTCTATTATCAAAAAAATCTTGTGTTCTAACTTCTTTTGAGAAAAATGCCCATAACTCAATTTTCTATGAAGCTAAAAAATTACATTTTGTTATATCTATAGATAGTGTAAGTCTCTTTAAAAGAAACTTTAATTACAAATTTCATTAAAGTCACAAAAGTTTCCCAGAAGGAAACTTAATTCATATTCGTTTTTTTTTTTAGTATCAACAATAACAAAATCTCTGCTGAAAATTATAATTTCAGAGTAAAAGGTGACAAAGTTATGCAGGCGTTTTCAACAAAAATGCGATCTTGTTCAAAACGTATGAAATCTGTAGACTATTGTTTCTCCAAATGTCAGTTTATTGTTGATTTCTATTTCGTGGGTTAATTATATTAAATCAAATTGACTGTTTAGTTTTTCAGTAAATTCTTCAACCTTGCATATATTTGTGTCAAATACTGCAAAATATCGTCCACATAACGAAACCAAACTTAAGGGAAATACCAATTTCTATTGTTAAATTCGTCTCAAAGCTACTCATAAAGAGGTCTGCAATAAAAGGAGATAATGGATAAAGTTACTATTGTGTGCGAAACGGTCGCTTTTGCTTTAAAAAAATATGTGCGGCAGTTATTGGTTTGTCTCCAGATGTGCTTGTCGGTGCTCATCACGGGCTACAATATTCACATAGTGAATTTATAGGTCAAGAAGGAACGTGAGCTTCCTTAAATGACACGGCTCCTTTAATTTTATGCCCATTATCCTTAAAATTAGATAAAAGTTCATAAATTTGTCGACTAGAAGACTAAAGTAGTTCGTTAACCTCGTCCGTGGAATATAGAAACAATAGACAATGATGGGTCTCCGATTACAATTTTTACCTTCGGCTTAGTTCGTTTGTCTAGGTATGATATAAATACATTTGTAGCTGTTAATTTAGTTTAGAATTTTTTATCCCCTGATGATGCTGACGTGGTTAATGAAACGATCGTAAAGTCTTTAAAAAATTGTGTTGTGGTGATTTGGGTTCTCCAAGTGTACTTATCCTATCTCATCGCAGGTTCCAGTTTTCACATAGTGAACAAGTGTTTTGTTGATTTTTCTGCCTCAGTGCAGTATTTACAGTTTTCACTGTCCGCCCCACCCATCTTCATAAGATTATTCACCCATCTTCATAAGGTTCTAACCTGAACTCCGTCTACCATTTCCTCCAGGCTAATAGGCCCCAACTGCTCTACCTCACCGAAACTCATATCAGTGCCAAAACAGCCACTAATTACCTTAATTTCCCGGGGTATGAGCTCCTTACTTCTTTTAGATTGCATGGAGGCGTGTGCGCGTACGTCCGTAGCAATCTACCCTGCACCAGACTCCCCAAGTTAGAAGCTGGAAGAAGAGACATACTATGGATAAAACTCTCTCTCGGGGCTGCAACTAAATTCATCTGTTGCATTTACCGGTCACCTTCTGACAACAACTTTGTCCAGCTCTTTGACTACCTTTCTGAAAAAACCGACCATCTGATTTCTGAATATACTTCCTCCAAGGTCACTATTCTTGGTGACTTCAATGTCCATAATAAGGAATGGCTAGGATCTTCAAAAACCGATCCACAAGGAAGAGCAGCGGAGGCCTTTGCAGTCAGAAATTCTTTAGCCAATATGGTTCAGTAACCTACTTACTTTCCTCGCATCCCAACACACAGCTCAAATCCCTTGGATCTCCTTCTTACTACAAATCCTGACTGCTATAAGATATCAGTCACCGCCTCCCGGGTCGCTCAGACCACGGCCTGGTCACTGCTTCCTGCGCAATGCAACCCGAGGTCACACAGTCATCACACCTACGTATCGTGTGGCACTACAACTCCGCGAACCGGGACGAAATGCGAGATTACTTTTCCTCATTTCCATGGGCGTCTGTCTGCTTCTCTCATCCTGACCCCTCCGATATCTCACAAAACGTCACCGAAATTATCCAAGCTGGCATGGAATTATTTATTCCACGTACACAGAAAACCTCTGCAGCCACTCAAAAGCCCTGGTTCTCTAAATCATGTGACAACGCCAGACTTGAAAAGGTCAAATCTCACAAAGAGCTTCTACACAATCCCAGCCAAGAAAACCGTCAAGCATTTAATGACGCAAGAAACCGCTATGTCCGCATTCTTTCTGAGGCAAAACACTCGTTTAGTAACCACATCAAAAACAAAGTGCTCTTAAGCTTCAGCGGCAGCAAACCCTTCTGGACTCTTGCTAAATCTATTAATTTATGCAAGAGCAGGTTCCCACCTCTTGTCTCAGGGGATGAAATTGTTTTTACCGCTCTGGGCAAAGCTGACCTTTTTGCCTCGTTGTTCGCTTCCAATTCTACTCTCAACCCACCTCCAAATGTTCAACCACTCACAGTCCCCAATGTCGCGCATAAATTGACGGATATCATTCTCAAAACTAAAAAGGTACGAAAGATGCTCTCTTCTCTTAATACCAGGAAAGCCTCTGGCCTTGACGAGATCCCAGCAATTGTCAAAAAATGCGCACCAGAACTTGCTCCTGTCTAATCCACGACAGGCAGTATGGATTCCGGCAGCGCAGATCAACTGCCGACCTCATTTACTTTGTCACCCATTCTTGGAACAAGTCTATGGAACTACACGGTGAATCCCAGATTGTCGCTCTAGACATATCCAAAGCATTCGACCAGGTCTGGCACGCAGCGCTGCCTAGTAAACCACCGGCCTATGGCTTACCACCAAAACTCTGTACGTGGACAGCAAATTTCCTCTCCAACCGGAGCATTTCTGTTGTCGTGGATGGCCATTCCTCTAAACTGTATCCAATTAATGCAGGAGTTCCTCAAGGTTCAGCGTTAGCCCCTACTTTGTTTCTTCTCCACATCAATGACCTCCTCTCTAGCATATCCAACCCAGTTCACAGTTAGGCGGATAACATCACCCTCCACTCAAATATACAATATTCTAAGCCTGTCTCTTTAGCCCAATTAGATGAGGATCGCAGATTCATGGAGGGTTCTATCTCCGTGGATCTCCAATAAATATTAGATTGGGGAAGTAGAAATCTTGTACAATTCAACCCCACCAAATTACAGTCTTGCTTTCTTTCTCATAAGAGATACACCAGCTCTAGACCCATCACAATAAACAACCAAGTTATTCAAAGTAATGAGTCCTTTTCACTTGTTGGCATTTATGTGGATCGAAATCTCAATTGGCACCAACATGTCACATCAATTGCAGAAGCGGCTGCTAAGAAATTAGGTTTCCTCTTCCGGGTTCGCAAATACTTTTCACCAGCTAATCTCTATACCTTATATACTTCACAAATAAAACCAAACCTCGAATACTGCTCCCACATCTGGGGTGCTGCTGCCGCTTCTACACTAGCTATCTTGGACTCCATTCAGAAGAGAGCTATACGTCTTATCGGTGACCCTACCCTCACCCAAAGGCTGCCGTCCCTTGCCCACCGACGTGTAGTTGGTGACCTCTCTCTCTTTTATAGATATCTGCACGGGCACTGCTCAGAGGAGCTTTCTTCCATAGTTCCTCCACCTGCTGCCCCCAACAGATCTACCAGGGGAACAGAGCGAAGCACTCTTTTACTGTCCAGGTCACCAGACGTAGAATATCTTGTTATGCCCGCTGTTTTGTCCCAAAGACTTCCAAGTTGTGGAATTCCTTGCCGGCACATGTTTTTCCTTCTCCCCCGAAACTCCAAACCTTCAAGTCCAGAATTAACAAGTTGCCTCCTTCCTCGATGTAGATACCCACCGTACGATAGTATTTAGGCTGTAAGCCCTCGTAGTGTGTTGATGAAATTAAAAAAAAAAAAAAAGGTGATACCTTACTGGGTAGTGTCCTGTGAAAAGTCATGTGGTTATCCTCAAGTTGTTTGTGTTGAATTCAAGAAAGAGTTCAGACTTCTCTGTTGACATAGTGATGAACCGTTTTCCCTGCCTTAAGCCTAACTTTTTCCTCCAGTGTAACAGTATTTGGTTCTTCCTCCAAGTATCAAGTTCGTTTCTTACATGGCTTTTGGTTTGTCCACAATAGACTTATGAACCATAGAATTGTGTTGTTGCTGCCCCTTTTGCAACGCTATCTGCTTCCGCATTCTCTTCAATACCTTGATGCCCTGGTACCTACATTAAAGTTTCCTTGTTGTTCGTAGCCAGCTGCATTAAAGGATCTTTTGCCGTCCCACGTCAGTTTAGACTCGGTTGTCAAAGCATTCTGAGTCTTTTTTACTACCTGTACCTGACTATTTGAGGGGATGTGGATCTCTCTATTTCTTTTTTTTTTGTATGCAAACCTGTGCACAGAGATTTATAGCGAGTATTTTTTTCTTGGAAGATGATGGAAGTTTTTCGTTGGGACCTAGGTCATCTTATTCCCAGTCCTGCTCCCTCATTTGTTTAGACGCGTCTGTATACCATACACGTATATAAGTTGCTTGTCAGCCCACTACAGTCTTCCTCCCATGCTTGATGGTCACGTATGACCACATCAAATGGAACTATGTAGTCTAGCTTAGCAGTTTCCACGCTAACTGGAGATTATACTATTCTCATATTATGTATAAAGATTATAAAACTTACTAGGAGGTTGTTAATATTTTTTAAGTGTAATTATTTTAGCAACTTCGCGTAAAATATTAGGTTTTCGCGACATGAGCATTATATATAAACAAAACCAAACACGGTGTTGAGTTTAAGACAAACTATTTCCTTTCAAATTTCACCAATATGATGCTTCACCAAGAGTCCAGCGAAAATTCTTTTAATCATTAAATTTAATAATTTTACAGCAAACTTTTGTATTTCTCTTACACCAGCTTTTGTGCACTGCAATTAATACTTAAAATATTTTGTGTATTTTTTTCCATCAGTATATTTTACAGGTGACAATGTGGAAGTTATTTGCTGCCTTATTTCTTCCGTGCTACGTAACGAGTTTTGCTCAAACTCACGATCATACTCAGGATCATACTCATTATCATCATCATGTTCATCATCACCACAGATCACATGAAACGAGTGATAATCCAATAGTGACAGCACCCGCGGGAACTGTCAAGGGTTCTATGATGACTTCAAGATTAGGAAAACCAATATATTCTTTTAGAGGTATCCGTTATGCAGAACCACCAGTTGGAGAACTTAGATTTAAGGTAACAAATATTTAATATTTATTAATTATCGACAAAGCTTGGTATTTATTTGGTCAGGTTCCTAAACCGGATCACTAGCTGATTGTGTCTCCTAATATCAACGGTTACGGTTTCAAAATACTTTTTATGTTGTGTCAAGTTTTATTTGTGTTAATAAGACCAAAAATATTCTTTTTCATACAAACTTTTCCAACCTCTTGCAATTCAGAAGAGAATTGAAAAATGCTAAGATGGATGGTCCATTATACATACATATATGTGTTGTAGACTATTTAGGCTAAATATCAACTATCAACTCGACAAAAAATATTGCCCTCTTAAAACTTTTACACCCCCCTTTGCCTATTAAGGCTTTGAATGTTCAGAAATACGATTGTTTAAAAGAAATAAATCGGACTAGAAATATTTTTCCCATCGAACCTTTTGCACCCCCTTTTACCCTCTTTCGGTTGGTTTTCGAAAAATCTTTTGTAAATAGAGTATTTATGCTAATTTGCAAGTAAATACGACAAACAAATATTTTTTTGGATTTAAAATTTTACACCTTTTACCCTATTAGGGGTTGAATAAAAATGTTTCATTGCTTCTACTACTAGTCGTTAGGAAGCCAAAGAAACATTGACTCACAAAAAATTGACGTCAATTTCTACAACGGTGTAGATCTGCATGGAGAATAAAAATCAGTTTTATGTACAGGATGGTCTAAAATGTAATTCTGATATATTTTATTTGATAAATCTCTGCTCTAGTTACTATAGTTATGAAAAAGCGAGTTTTACACTACAAAGTTCATTAAACCTGGATGAAGTTTTAAAGCGGTCACCTACATAAAGGCTTTTAACGAAAATTTAACCCCAGCCACTATAAACCTTTAAAAAACAATTTTAAATCTTTTTTTCAAATGTGTCAGTTTTGACGACAAGAGGGGGTTGATTTGCGCGTAAAATTTTTAATTTTAGATTCCTTCATAAAAAATCCAAGGGACTTAGATCGGGTGATCTAGCGAGCCACTCCATTGGGCCTCTTCTGTCAATTCACCTTCCTGAAAAACGTTTGTACAAATATTGTCGAGCACGAATATGAAAATCTGAAGATGCGCCATCCTGTTGGAAAGTTCCTTCTCTGAAGGGTTTTTATAATTTTCTAAAATTTCGGTAATCTTAAGTTTCAAAAAACGTACTAGTTTTAATGAAACAAATTGTGTAATTATTATTTTTTTGGAAGACTGCAGCATGAACGATATTGAAGAAAAAAATACTCGTGCACAGAGGAGGATAAGATATTTTAACAGTTATGTCACATGACCTTTTCCATTTATTTTAAAATTATTTATAAGTATTTTCAATTAGGGAGTTGCCGCTAAACGCAAATGGCTGAAGGTGGGGGTATTCATTTAATTTTGAGCTGACATCAAAATTTACGCATTTGTAAAATTTTTCAAGAATTGTTTTTTGTACGACTTATAGGGTGTGGGATCAGGTTATCCTTGAAATACACTGTATATGCGTTGGCCATTCTCACGGATACAAAACTGGATAGGTACGTATGCAATAGTATAAAATGTGGTCTTTTATTTCGGTTAGACAAGGATAGACGATGTGATACAGAATTTGACATATGAGTGTCTAAACAACTTTAAGTATTTTAGATTGACGTGTCACTATCAATCCAAAAATCTAGTAGGTAACGCTAATTGCCTGTCTCTGCTAGTGATGGGTCGTTATTTCACTATCTGTTATTTTTAAATGGTTGTCAAGCCGCAACGATAACCACCAGTTATGGATTTATAAAAATAACAGGTACAAAATAACGCTTTTTACATTAAACTAGAATTCGGACTCGTATCTATTCCAGTTCCACTGCAACTAGGTTCGATGAGTAAACATCGGTTTTCATCGGCAACTGTTAAATTTAACTATTTAACGGGATGAATGGAAATGAGACTGGGAATGCTGAATATGTATGAGTATGGGTATACAGTATAGAGCGAACTTTACTTCATAACATATTACTTAACACTTCCACACGTTATTTATACTAGTGTGCTCGCTCTCGCTCACAGCTTTGGAAATGTAGGATACTATCTATAGACTATCCAATTCAAAATAACAGATAAATAACTGAAGCTGTTATTTTCAACGGTTATTATTAAATAACGTTAACGGCTTCAACTGTTAATAGAAAATAGCCGTTTTGTCCATCACTAGTCTCTGCCTTGCCAACATAACACTCCTTTATTCACTAGATCTTGGCTACTCAAAATTATTATTTTTTGATAGGCCTACAACTTTTCAATACCTTCTTATAGTTATTAACCTTGGCATGTATATGAACTGTACCGCTGAAGTAGAAAGACAGTTATTTTAGTTTTTGATATTATCCAAGCAACAAAAAACTTTGTAAAATAATGACCATCTGCGTACTCTTTTAGCCACCTGTACCACATAAATGGAATGGCACATTTGATGCAACAGATGATGGTCCTGTATGTTATCAAGCAACCGAAGTATTACAGAATAGAACAAGTGAGGACTGTTTGAGGATAAATGTGTACACGCCAAAGGTAAATAATTAATTTCCAAGAATCTTATTATCAAAATGATCGAAATGGTTAAATTGGTTGACCTAGAACTATTTGCATTTAAATTTACTAATATCTGTTTCAATTATTAAAGCTCCCAAATGGTGATCAACGTCCAAAACAACCTGTCATTGTCTTCCTCCACCCGGGAGGTTTCTACTCTGATTCAGGCATTAGTATTCATAGAGGACCAGAGTATTTCGTGGACCAAGACATTGTCCTAGTGACACTAAATTATCGATTGGGAACGCTTGGTAAGGGAATTGATTTTATTGGTATAGGCAGGCTGATGGAAATTGTGGCAACCTTGTGTTAGAACCTGTGGACGAGAGGAACTAAATTTAAGCTCCTTGTTAACTAGAATGACCACTACTACATTTGTACATTATGCTACAAAAATTGCGCACACAGTAACTAACTTCTTTAGCTGCACTGGTTTGCTACAAATTCTGTAAAGCGTTTGCATGATTCTTATATGTATGCCCTCAAATGTTTTCTCTTTCACTAGGATACACTGTATGATCTTAATGTCCGAGCAACCTTCCTCGCTAACAGTTTCCGATACTAGTTATCATTAGCAGTATTTCAATAGTATGTAGGTTGCTAATTTGTTTTTAAATAACATAATTTTTCTTAAACAGGATTCTTAAGTACTGGCGACGCTGAAGCACCAGGTAATAATGGTCTAAAAGATCAAGTAGTTGCACTGAAATGGGTACAAGATAATATTGAAGCCTTCGGAGGTGACAAAGATAGTGTTACATTGCTTGGGTTGAGTGCAGGGAGTTGGACTATTGAGCTTCTTTTGGTTTCACCAATGTCACCAGGTAATTATAGTAAATTAAATTACTATTTCACTAATAAAAATAATTACATAAAAAACGTATTTAGTTAAGAAAGGCTTAATAACAAAATTGCTGACGTAGCCAGTGGCATGCGGTGCAAAATATCTTGCTTCAAAAAATAAAACTATTAAGCAGTTACAATGCAAACAAGATAAGGAAGATACTTATGTTAGGTCTATGTGTTATGTCTATGACTAATGACATACATAATAATAATGTTAACTGCTTGGTTATTTTGCATGTTGCCACAATATTTGGCCAATCAAAAATGTAAATCTGTTAAAATGTTTAACTTTCTAGTTGTTTTTTTTTAAGGGTAAGCTTAATTAGTTAAATAATGATTCGTATCTTGAGAAATGTGATATGCTACAAATGTTCGTTGTAAAGAACAAGCGCGACATTAAAAGGCGTCCTAATGGTTAACCCTTTGAAGCACGAATTTCAATGTTATTTCCAATTCTAATAACATTTGGTATATATCATCTTAATGTGTAGAAAAATGATGTAGTACACTTATTTGTTCCAAAAAAACATTTATTTTAACTTTTGCAAGTGGTTTCGATATGAAACCACAATGCAAGTGAACACATACAAGATCGAAAGATTACATATATTTTATATTATTGATGATAAGTTAGAAAACAGTTTCTTTCTGCCAGTAAACACAACCCGACTTTACACTGTATGCAGCTCCATCTGGTTCGATGAGGTTTTTCGGCCATACTACACTGAGCACAGCGTCTTGATGTTCCGTGCACAGGTAAATGTTTTGCTTGATCACGCCGTTGATCTATTGGTACATAAGGCTTGAATCTGGATACAACTTTTTTAGTAGAAGATGGCCTTCCACAAGAGCCTCTTGAAACGGAAGCCCCAATCAAACTCAGTATTACTTCACATCGGAAAATTTTGAGGCACTTTTGGTCCTCCGTTTGAATATTATATATGAGTTGACTACTGATGTATAGAGAAAATGCCAAAATAGACGGTGGTACCATTTTCGGGATTTCCGAACGATGGCTTAGTAAGATTTCATCATATCAGCTTTGTCAACTCCACCCATATACCTTCGGCAGTCTACAACTGCTTTAGGGCAATTGACTTCAGTCATACTTCCATCTTTCTCCCTTTTCTTCACTTTAGTTTGATCTGCAGGAGAATGTATAGTAGAGAGCATCTGAATAGTTCTTTTGTCCTTCCACTTGATACAAGATACTTTGTCTCTATAGACTGCCCAATCAAAACACCTCGATTCATTTCCTTATCGCCTTTCAATCCAGTGGGAAGATTTTTTCTGTTTGCGCGTACAGTTCCACACCCGTAGATTTTATTTTCTTGTTAAGAAAGTAAAAGGTCAGTTGTTGTGAAATAGTTATCAAAGTAAGCGTGGTGTGCTTTTCCTTCGAGACCCTTAGTCATGTCAAGCACTACCCGTTTACCTAAACCTCTCTCAGATTTATCTTGTTGCTTTCCTGTATATAATTCAAAATTACTTAGATAACCTTCTTTATCGGCGCACGCCCAGATTTCAAACCCCCTTTTTACAGGTTTCATTGGCATATATTGCTTGAAAGCTATTCGGCCTTTGAACTTCACCATGCTTTCATCAACTGGCATTTCTTTTGATGGGCAATAATATATCTGGAAGTTTTTCTTTAGGAGTTCAATGTATGGTCTGATTTTAAATTGATCAAAACCGGGCTTCCTTTTTTTGCCATTGTGGCATTGTCATTGCAATGGAGACTAGTTAGCAGGGAGCCAAAACGGTTTACGCCTATTTTTGATGCTATGAAATCATCACGTAGTTCTGGACGCGAAGACCAGTAATCGCGAAAGGAGGGGGACTTTTTTATACCCATGAGAAAATTAACCGCTATAAAAATTTTCATTTCCTTCTCAGTTGTCGGAATAAAGTTTCTTTTTTCCTGGGTAGCATATAAGTTTGTATGTTCTGTAACCAAACGAATAGCATCGCCAAAAATAAGCAAGAAGAAATCTATAGGTTTTGTGACATCAGGTGGTACTTCAGAGCTGGGACCAGTTAGTTGCTGAAAATGATTTAGATTCGGAGCAATTTCTTGTTTTCTCCGGTTCACAAAGTGGATAAGTGGTATATCATCTTCTAAATCGCCTGGGTCGTCATTTATGTCGCTCCCAATTGCCAAATCGTCTTCACTCAAAATAGTGTCCTGAGCAATCGCTTCGGTAGTTTCATTATTTTCAATGATGTCTTCAATCATTTATTCCTCTTCTTCCTCATATTCGCTTATTACTGACTCTCCATCAGAAGGAATTTCATCAAGCAGAGCGTAAGCTTCATTCGAGGTTAGTTTTGACAAATCGATTTGTTTTTTAGTCACTTGCGACAAATCAATTTGATTTTCCATCCTAACCTAAACAAATTTACTTTAGTGCATTGCACGCACACTGGTTACGCCCCGAAACGATATTTTCGGGGAAAACCCCGTCCGATTTTCCTAGCTAACGAACTCATCCAAGTTATTAATAAAAGAAAGGCACTTGCCGAGTTTAATCGAAATCGGTTAATTATTTTTTGAGTTATCAGACGGATACATACACATAAATAAATAAATAAATAAATAAATATATATATATATATATATATATATATATATATATATATATATATATATATATATATATATATATATATATATGGGTTCTAGAGGTCCTAGCTGCGCTCATTTGAAAAAATTTTTGCAAAGTCTTACCATCGATACCTCTCTATTAGTGAATTTTTTAAAATAAAAATTCACTAAAAGTTTATCACATCTTGTTAATACAAAAATGTCTGGACAACTCAAGTAGGTACTTAGTCGCCAAAATATGGTTTATAGCCAATTAAAATTGCAAATCTGTTAAAATATTTATCTTGCTCATTGTTGTTTTTTGAGAGGTAAGTTTAATTAGTTGGATAATTATTTATATCTTGAGAGATGTGATATGCTTCATATATTTACCGTAAAACACTCCGCATAACACTTCAACGCGACAATGAAACGCATGTTATCGTTAAAAATAATATTGAAAGTATTTTGTAGATACAATTTTAGAAAATCTTGAGTTTATCGTTTTGATGTAGTTAAAAACTAATTAAAATTATTCCATAATACGCTCAGTTCCATAAAAACTGGCGAACCTAATTTTGGCTGCAATTGTAAAGCTTTGTCGTTTACGAAAGAATAGACCAATTTCTGTACCTTTTTGTATGTTTCTTCCTTTATCAAAGCCCTTGTCGTCGGTGTTTTTTTGGATTTTACAAAAAAAAAAAGAAAAATGAATAAAAATGCATTAGTTTTTGTACAACATTTTAAAGCGCCCTCCATGTAAAATAGGCAGTTGTACGAAAACTATTCACATTTTGACGAATTTTTATTTTTAAAAAATCGCTAGGGGTAAGAACGTGTGCCTCTGAACCTTGCTTTAAATAACCAAATGTATCACCTGATCTATAGCCTATAGATGTGTGACAGAAGACAAAAATTCCAAATTTTAGTAAAAAAACGATATTTTAAAAAGTATCAGAGATAAACAGGTAAACAACATAGTAACCTTTTTGCAAGACAGTTATCTTTAGAACTTAATGTAAATGATTCCTGTAAAGCAGGCCACTTTACCCAGAGAGCGCTTTGAAGTTTAATGAAAAAAAGCATACATACAATTTTTTTCCTTTTTCTGTTATATAAAATTTGAAAAAAAAAACGACCACGTACACTGGCTTTGTTGAAAGAATAAATAAGCTAAAAACTGAAGAAAAACACGCAATTCGGTACATTTGTTTATGAACGACAAACATTCAAAGTTGCAGTCAAAATTAGGTGCGCCACTTTTTATGAAATTAAGTGGAGATATCTTCAGAAACCGTCATTGTATTCGCTGCTTTTTTAAATACCTTTGAAAAAAAACGAACCAGTACCTTATAAATATCAAAAAATGGACTCAACATCCACACTTTGCTATAAAAATTACTTTGAACCGCCCATCGTTGATATAAACAAAATCACATTAGACCAGACAACATTTTTTGATGAATTACCCGCACAATTCTCGGCGACTTTATAGTCTTGATTTTTTCCTGGCTTGATTAGGTCTAAAATTGAAGCTCGATATATCTGTTCCTCTTTCGCTCCAGCAAGTGCCTGCTTCAGGACCTAGGTTTATTGGTGGTACTGGCTGTGGGTTCCTGTGCAGTCAGAACTCCCGACTCTTGGTCCTTATAGCATCTGCCCAATGCCAAGCTATTGGTACCTCCAACGTAGTTATTGACAATCCGTCGACAGAAAATGCACCGTTAGATTATCTTGTTCTCGGTGTATAATAGAAGTGTTTATGCCATCAGACGTTGTTCTTTTTCTGAACCTGGGGATTTGTCGCATACTAAAGTCACTTGGGATGTACGCTCCACATGTATGTAGATTTGGGAATCCTTGTAGTCGCACGAGCTTAAGACTACCCCTTCTTATGACTGAAGCTCTCCAGGTACTCCCTCCAGACAGAGGGAATTGTCGTCTTCACCATAAGTGATAAGGATCCAACCAAATCGTTTCGCGCAGCCTTACAACCTTACATCTAAGATTTCTTCTGGCATATGCTCTACAGCTTCCAGCACAGACTGTTGGATCGCTGCAGCAGTCCCAGTTATTCTTTATTGTCCAGTGAGGCAGTGAAACGTTCAAGGTGAACGAGACCCCTCCAGTTAGCGCACTGAATTTTGGTTTTGCAAAATACTGGCATCTAAAAGCGAAGATTATATATATATATATATATATATATATATATATATATATATATATATATATATATATATATATATATTATGATTATAGTAAGTTATATCCGTTTTATAATTAGCAACACGTTATACGTTTACGCTGGCTCAAAAATCTTTACGAAACTGGTTGCAAAGAAACGACATTTATCCTTCTATGTTACTTAACTTTTAATTGTTTTTATTTACTTTTTAGGACTTTTCCACAAAGCAATAGCGATGAGCGGTTCCGTTCTTGGTCCATGGAAACTACCACAGGATCAAATGGATATAGCTAAACAACAAGCTTCGTTTGTAGGATGTCCTAATGACTCGGCGAGAAAAATTATTGACTGCCTTAAAACAAAGCCTGCTGCTGAAATCGCCAACTCCATTGGTGAATTCAGGGTAAATTATACTTTGCATAACGCAATTTTTTAATATAGTTATGATTAACGCCTTTTAATTTTGCTGTTGCTGTGGGCTGAGATAAATATATCAAATTTTCTTGAAGATCGGCACTCAGGTTTTAATGGTGATAGAAATAATTAATTCTCAATGAGGCTCTATCTGATAACTGACGCTGGTACGGGACCCTTTAAAAATATTATACTTCTTTGTTAGTGTCGTTAGGAAAATTTTAATTATAAGATGGTGTTCTCTTAAAAAAAGCCGGGTAATTGAATTTATTTTGCCAAATTTAATTGCCATAAATATTGTCAAAAACAGAACAATAGCGTTGCAATTCTGTTCAATGAGATGGCTTCTAAAACGATATCTTAGAAATGCAACTAATCCTGCTATTTTAAAAAGCCTTAGATGCAAAAAGAGCTTATATACACATGCAGATAAATGACACCACCCATAACACCTCAGGAGACAGCTGTTCCGAGTGAAAAAACCGACTGTCTGAAGAGGGGATTCGAATCCGCGTCCTCTAAGTCCAAACTTTACGGGTTATTCTCCCGGTTAGCTCAGCCACTCGGCCAAATTTGTACCTATTTGACGAAAATTAACAGACAGTAAGATGTTAAAAATTCTCAGTTTGTAGATACTATATATTTAATTGCAATTTTTTCCACGTTAACAGTTTATACTATGTAAATACTTATGATAATAATTGAAACATACTAATTCTATGAGACTAAGTTAGAAACTCAAAGACTGACGTATCCCCTGATAGACAAAATTAGAAAAATTCTATACAGATTATATACAAATTACATACAATGAAGCTAGCATTATTAGTCAGGGTCTATTTAGCTTCAGAAATAAACATATGTGGGAGAACGGAAATCCTCATATAGCAGTAGAACTTCATTTCAACATGATGTCAGGATTAATGTGTGCTGCGGAATAATCGGAACTCATGTCTTAGCTCCATATGAATTACCACCAAATCAAAAACGGTAATTTCTACCTAATTTTTCTGAAAATGGATTGAGTGAACTCATTGATTACCTAACCTCAAAAAAGGCAGACTATGTATTTTATGTAAGAAACTGCCACACTTATCTGTTGAACTGCGAAATGGCCTAAACGAAAGGTATCCCCAAAGATGTATAGACGTTGCAGCCCAATCCCTTGAACTGTTGAACCATGTCGTACATCTCACAATGTTCTAAGAGGCTGGCTACCATAGCCGTATTACTTTACAGGTGTGTTCTCGCTGTAATTAGTATACCGTACTGATGAGCACTAATTAGAGCGCAACCGGTCTGCGATATTAATTATGGTGAGAATACATCTAGACTTACATACCCTTGGTCAGCTCGTAGCCTGGATTTTAACGGTGTAGACTCTTTTCATCTTAGTTATCTTAAATCAGTTGTCTAATATGACACTATAAATACCCGGCAACAATTTCGGTAAAAACTCGTTGAAACAGTCAATTTATTTACCAATGAAGGATTGATTTAATGTTAGAGAATCTCTTTTCATACGCATATTGATGTATATTGAGTTTAATGTTGGCCATTATGAACACTTTCTGTTCAATATTGAAGTAAAAAATCGTGTACTTTCTTATTCAAGTGAGTGGCGAGACACGAAGCAACGTGCCGCCACCTAGTTGCGGAACCAAGTAGTATGTTGTAACGCCTATAAAGTAATATTTTATAGGTGTATTTTCGCTACAATTAGTATGTCGTACTGACGAGCTCTAATTAGAGCGAAACCAGTCTACGGTTCTAATTGTTGTGAGAATGCATCTAGCCTTACATACTTTGCCACTATATTAGGGTAGAAATGGGCCAGGGCTCACAATTAACTAAATTGTTAGTTGGTTGTATACAGTCTATTTCTTAACACTTTGTGTTATTTGGAGCTGGCGTGACAACATACTACTTGGTTCCGCAACTAGGTGGCGGCACGTTCCTTCGTGTCTCACCACTCACTTGGTGTTGGAAGGCTGGCTACCATAGCCGTATTACTTTATAGGTGTATTGTCGCTACAATTAGTATGCCGTACTGACGAACTCTAATTAGAGCGAAACCGGTCTACGGTTCTAATTGTTGTGAGAATGCATCTAGCCTTATAATATTTTTTATTGTTATACTATTTTTCTATTAATCGTTACATTGCTTTTTTCCTTTACAGTTCAAAAATAAAAGGTTTAAATGTATCTCATTTATAGTTAATGTGTTATCACCCATTACGTTTGAGAATGTATTTTGTGTCCATATTTAGTTTCTGTCATCTCTCAGCCAGTGCTAAACACTTCAACGTTGCTGGAATTGCATTACTGCAGCTACTTTTAAAATGGCCAATGTTTATAAAACATCATACTTAGCGCCAATTATTATGTATATCTTTTTTTGTTAAAATAGAAAACAAGAGAACACCATCTTATAATTAAAAATTTCCTAACGACACCAACAAAGAAGTATAGTATTTTTAACACTTAAAGGGTCCCGTAGCAGCGTCCGTTATCCGATAGAGCCTCATTGGGAATTAATTATTTTTATCGCCATTAAAATCTAAGTGTAGATCTTCAAGACAATACATGAAATAGTTATTTAAATATCATGGAAAATCGAAATTCAATTTCTTATCTTAACAACACTGTATCTCTTTTATTTTTTAATTTTGGATCGGGGAAAATTGAGCTAGATCATAACATTTTTATGTCCATAATCTTTTTTTATTTGTTTTTATTTCAACAACACCCACAAGGGCTCACAGCCTAAATCTATCGTACACGACAACAGGCTCCGGTTGGAGAGGAAATTTGCTGTCCCGGTACAGAGTTTTGGTACTAGGCCATAGGCCTGAAGTTTATTAAGCAGCGCTGCGTGCGAGACCTGGTCGAATGCTTTGGACATGTTTAGAGCGAGAATCTGGGATTCACCGTGTAGTAAGATAGACTTGCTCCAAGAATGGGTGACAAAGGAAATGAGGTCGGCAGTTGATCTGCGCTGACGGAATCCATACTGCCTGTCGTGGATTAGACTGTGTTTTTCAAGAAATTTTAGTAATTCGGTGTTTATATACTTTTCCATTACTTTAGAGACGACTGAAAGCAGATAAATAGGCATGTAGTTGCTAGGAAGCGCTTTGGATCCTTTCTTGGGGACGGGTTGTACTCGAGCAGTTTTCCACTTACTGGGGAATATGACTCTCTTGTAAGATGTCTGAAACAGACGAGTCAGGACAGGAGCAAGATATGGTGCGCATTTTATGAGAACAATTGCTGGGATCTCGTCAAGGCCAGAGGCTTTCCAGGTATTAAGAGAGGAGAGCATCTTTCGTACCTTTTTAGTTTTGAAAATGATATCCGTCATTTTATGCGCGGCATTGGGGACTGTTGGTGGTTGAACATTTGGAGTTGGGTTAAGAGTAGAATTGCCGGCGAACAACGAGGCAAAAAGTTCAGCCTTGCCCAGGGCGGTAGAAACAATTTCATCGCCTGAAACAATAGGTGGGAACGTGCTCTTGCAGAAATTTATCCCAACAGATTTAGCAAGAGTCCAGAAGGGTTTGCTGCCGTTGGAGCTTGAGAGGACTTTGTTTTT
The DNA here is from genome assembly GCA_964006375.1 of Tillus elongatus. Taxonomy (NCBI): domain Eukaryota; kingdom Metazoa; phylum Arthropoda; class Insecta; order Coleoptera; family Cleridae; genus Tillus; species Tillus elongatus. Next base: position 107,286,350 of record OZ023268.1, on the reverse strand, counting down.
GATGTGGTTATTAAACGAGTTTTTTGCCTCAGAAATAATGCGGGCATAGCGGTTTCTTGCGTCGCTAAATGCTTGACGGTTTTCTTGTCTGGGATTGTGTAGAAGCGTTTTGTGAGCTTTGACCTTTTCAAGGCTGGCCTTGTCAGCTGATTCAGAGAACCAGGTCTTTTGAGTGACTGAAGAAGTTTTCTGTGTACGTGAAAAAAATATTTCCATGCCAGCTTGGATAATTTCAGTGACATTTTGTGAGATATCAGAAGCGTCAGGATGAGAGAGGCAGACAGACGCCCAAGGAAATGAGGAAAAGTAATCCCGCATTTCGTCCCAGTTCGCAAAGTTGTAGTGCCAAACGATACATGGCTGTGATGCTTGTGTGACCTCGGATTGCATTGCGCAGGAGGCAGTGACCATGCCCTGGTCTGAGCGACAAAGGGGGGCGGTGCCTGATGTCTTATAGCATCCAGGTTTTGTAGTAAGGAGGAGATCCAAGAGATTTGAGCTGTATGTTGGGATGTGAGGAAAGTAAGTAGGTTGCTGAACAATATTGGCTAAAGAATTGCTGACTGCGAAGGCCTCCGCTGCGCTTCCTTGTCGATCGGTTTTTGAAGATTCTAGCCATTCCTTTCTATGGACATTGAAGTCACCAAGAATAGTGACCTCGGAGGAAGGACACTCAGAAATCAGATGGTCGGTTTTTTTCAGAAAGGTAGTCGAAGAGCTGTACAAAGTTGTTGTCAGAAGGTGACCGGTAAATGCAGCAGATGAATTTAGTTGTAGCACTGAGAGAGAGTTTCATCCAAAGTATGTATTTTCTTCCAGCTTCCAAATTGGGGAGTCTGGTGCAGGGTTGATTGCTACGGACGTATGCGCACACACACCCATGCAATATAAAATAAATAAGGAGCTCATACCCCGGGAAATTAAGGCGGTGATTAGTGGCTGTTTTGGCACTGATTTGGGTTTCGGTGAGGAAGAGGAGTTGGGGCCTATTAGCCTGGAGGAAATGTTGGGAGAAATTCAGGTTAGAATTTGGGCCACATATATTCGAGGAGGATATGTGAAATCTTGATGCCGGCGCCCCCTGTACACCCCTCTCCCGGAGATCCGAATGGAGGGGTATTTTATCTCCAGAATCTTTTGTACAAGGAGGAGCCATCATCATTTTTTTATAAGGGACACCGACTCATACACCAAAACCGGAAACGTCCGTTGGGACTTCACCGGTCCCTTGATGTAAGGGGTGGTACCTCCTCGGGCGTGAAAAAAATCCTTTACTATCACGTAAAGGAAAAGTCCATTACCACCTACCTACTTCCATTGTTCGCCTCTTACGACATGTAGGAGTTACCTTGGGCCTATTCTTTTAGTTAGTCCCCGTACCCACAGGAGACAGCTACTGCTACTTTGTGTATTATTAGTTTTGGACCAGCCTTTGTATGAATGTCCCAAACTACAAACCTTTGATGTGTTCTGAGTCTATAAAATAGCTGAATATCATGTGTTTTTCTCATTTTAGATAATTGATTACGACCCGATTTTAATCTGGTCTCCTGTTATTGAGAAAGATTTTGGACAAGAACGTTTTTTAACGGATGATCCAATAAAACTAATAAAACAGGGAAACTTTTTAAAAATGCCTTTCATGACAGGTACAGCTAAGAATGAGTTTGACTGGAAAGCTTTCCGTAAGTATCTTTTTATTGTTTTTTTTTAACTAACAATGATAATATTTGCTTGCAATAATTTTGATTTCCACAGAAATAATCTACAACGATACAGCAAGAGAGATGTACAACAGTGACTTTGAAAAATATGCCCCAGTATCCTTTTTATACGAGAGAGACACTCCAAAATCAAAGGAAATTAGTAGAGCGATCAGAAAATACTATCTTGAAGATAAACCATTGACAAATGATTCTATAATAGGATTTGCTAAGGTAAGTAACAAAAAGTAGGGATGCAGCGCGTGCGTTATGGTAGCAAATTTTGATTGATATATTATTGAAGTTAATAAGTTAATTCTGCCCTAATTGAAATACATCAAATTTGGTAGATAGTCCAATTTCATCCACACCGTCGCAACGTATGGAAGTATCGCATCGGCGACAAAAATTTCAAATTTTTTTTTCGCTTTAACGCCGTAAAAATGATCAAAACATATAGAAAACATCATTTGGGAACGAATAATTTTTTGTCTGTCGGTCTGTATCTGTGTGTGTCTGTTTGTATCCACGATAACATTAGAACGAATTAAGATATCGTCTTCAAATTTGGTATACAGTTAGTACACGACAAACTAACGGTTCGAATTGTTTTTAGCAAAAATTTTTTAGGGGGTAGGGCATGAATTGGGGCGATTTGGTCAAAATTGACCTTTTTTCGTCAAAACTCGAGTAACATAACGTTTTAACGTTTATTTATTAGAAAACTAATTTTATCAAACATCTGATATTCAGTGCAGAAATTAAATTAGGGGTTGAATGTGTGTGGGTGGAATATTGCTGCTAAAACGGCGTAAAAAGTCTCAAAACACATAGAAAATGTGATTCCGGAACCAAAATTCTTTTGTCTGTCGGTCAATCGGTCTGTCGGTCAGTCGGCATGTACGTCGGTCTGTTAATAGGCGCAATAACTTTCGAAGTAATTGAGTTATCATCTTCAAATTTGGTATCCAGTTAGCAGCCGACAAAGCAACGCTTAGAATTGTTTTTGGGTAAGATCGCTTCAGGGGGTAGGGGATAAATATGGGGTGATTTGGTGAAAATTGTCATTTTTCCATTAAAACTTGAGTAATATAATAACTCAAAAGTTTATAGGTACAGGAATACAAATATTTTCTTTGTTCATGGGCCCTAAATTCATTCCATGAGAATGACTTTCTGAAGCGTATAAATGGTCACAGCTATGTGGAAGTTATGATTCAATTTGCAGCACTATTTTTATAGTGGAAACCATGCTGCAAAATCATAGAAACAAATTACATTCCAGGAATTTTAAATTTGATGTACAATTTTAAACAATAAAGTATCAGTTACCACTTTTTCTAGCCAAAAACAGTTTGATTTTCAGAGTGTCCGTCCAATTATGTATGGCTTCAGGTTAAAAACGTTAGTACCAAGATATTAAGAAAAATTTGGTCGCAACAAGTGCGTTATGGTAGCGCATTTTCAATAAATGCTTCAAATTTTAATAACTCAATTCTCCAACAACCTAGAATTATTAATTTTTGTATATAGTGAAGTATTATTTACTATTATCTGGACAATATGTCTGTCTAATTTTATCTAAATAGCTTTATTATTTTTTCACATACAAACATTTATTTTTTGAAAAATATAATTTTTTTTTGAAAAATATAAATGTGCTTTTGCCCTTGCTGGCTAACGAATTTAGCCAAGCTATTAAAAAAATAACAACATGTGCCCAGTTTCATCAAAATCAGTAACTGATTTTTTAAGTTATCGGTTGGATATAACCATACAGCAATTGGGACTGACCCTGGATATGGGTTTTAAATTTGATTTCAACCATTTTTGCAATGTGGACCCATCGATATCTCTCTAATAACAAATTTTTTTAATGAAAAATGTCTAACAAAATATATTTTGATTTTACATATTCTTAAAATATCTTTTTAAATTTCCTTATGTTAAGTTTAACATTTTTACTATTTATATTCGTTTTTGACGACTCCTGTTTATTTCACATTATGTTACCTATGTCTAATTTCTTTTTAAAGAAAAGTTCAGGACGCAGCCAGTGCGTTATGATAGTCAATTTTCATAAAAATGTTTTTAATAGCAAATATGTGTGTTTTTTTTCAGAATGCAGGAATCAAATTTGATTACCAGTATAACATATATAGTAAAAACAATCTGCCATGTTTCATCAAAATAACTTTATTGTTTGAAAACGTACAAAAATTTCCGAAAGTGTAACCGAAAAAATCCGTTTCTTGGTCAACCTTATAGGTTAATAGCAAATTGAGCTATTCAAATATGAAGCATTTGATCAAAATTCGTTACCATAACGCACTTGCTGCGTACAGAATTTCTTTACTTACAAACATGCATTATATTTCGATGGAAAATGCAAAAACATAAGGCGTTTTCGACTAAAAAAATATTATTTGTATCACCAACGACTTATGGGCCAGCCTGTGATTGTAGAAATATTTTTTTAAGATGTAGCTCAAGACACCCTATAATTAATATATACAATTTTTTTCATATCTTGTAGAATAACGGATATATTGATCTTTATTGATTTTTAACGACAAAAGTTATATACCATTAAACGATAAACTCTATAGCTAAGACTACTGCCAGGCATCAGAGAAGGGGTCTATTTCATATGAATTTTCTGGCAACATTTTAGTAAAATGAAGGACAATGACGGTTGAAACTAAGACTTCAGGGTTTGCAAAACATTCTTCTTGAGACATTTTTTTTCATAGCCTGTATTAGATTCAAGTTCTTTGCCTAAATGTTGCGAATTTTGACGTTTTAAATTGTCACTTTTCATGTTCACGTTTTGAGGAAACCCCCAGTTTATTTTTCTTTAAATGACCATAACTTTTTTGTCTTTTAACCTACAGCGCTAAGTTTGGTAGTTAATTTACCTATAGCGACATAAAATGATGCACCAAATTTGGTTGTCCGTACTCTGTTATTTCCGGAGATATGAATTTTTGTCTAAAGAAAACACAAAATTTTCCAGAAAAACCTTGTCAGATTTTCCTGGCTAACAAAATTATCCAAGCCACTTACAAAGGGAAGGTATTCACCAAATTTTGTCAAAATCGGACCATTATTTTTTGAGTTATCGGTGTGATACATATATATATATATATATATATATATATATATATATATATATATATATATATATATATATATATATATATATATATATATATATATATATATATATATATATATATATATATAAATTTTTTTAAAGAAAATTCACTAAAAATCAAATTTTGTAAACAAAATATTTCCCTCTAGCCTGTTGCTTCAAGATTATCATAGTGCGACTTGGACTCATTAATTTTTTGTTTTGCTTTTTAGCTGTACACAGATTCAATTGAGGGTTTCCCAATTAACCGTGCTGCAAAACTGATAGCCGAAAACAGCGACAAGCCAGTTTATTATTATCAGACAACGTACTTAGGACGTTACGGAGGCTTTTACAAACCTGGAACAAACAATACTGTACCATATGGTAAGTTTTTAAATTGCAAAATTTGTTAAGTAATTTTTTAATAGCAGCTCTGTCCACATTTATGACACGAAGTCTGTATACTTTTATTGCTATTGGTACTTAAAAAATAACAATTTTAATGTCATTTGGCTAGAAAATGGTTTCGACTCAATAATACCTCATAAGGCTGGAGTTGTCAAAACAGATATTACGTGATCAAGAATAGGTCGTGTGAATTTAGTGGTAGTAGTAGTAGTAGTAGCAGTGGTGTGGAGGCTAACGCCAAGCAAGTAGACCACAATGGGCCTTTTTTCCAACCCCAGCAACAATGCTCTACTCCTCCTCGGTTCCGTCGCCTAATCGCCTCGATCTCGAAATGAAGGCCGTGGCAGTCTTCAATTGAACGGTACTTACCTGATTCCTCTGCCGGGCCCTCGAACCGAACAATCCTGCTCGAAGACTCCCAAAAGCCTCGCATTCACACAGGTAGTGGTAAGACGTTTCTTCATCCTCGCCGCATTCCTGGCAAATGGGCTTTCTCTCTACGCCTATCAATGTTAGGTGTCTGCTAAGGGCACAGTGGCCTGTCAGCACCCCAAGGATGCGGCGAAGCGTAGGTCCACTCCTACCGAGTAGCCAGACAGCTTTATCTCTGTCCGGCCCATCCACGAAGTCCCTCGCCTGCCTACAGCCACCAATCGACTCCCAGTGCCTCTCCATGACTTCCTCAGTCCACCTGTCTAAGACGACAGAGACCGTCTTCCTACTTATGCCTATCGCAGGCTTCGGGCCTCAGAACCGCCGCTGGGAGCGAAGCCTTGCGAGATTATTCGCTACCTCATTCCCCGCTATACTACAGTGCCCCGGGACCCACACCAGTTGCACCTCCTTTGTCCTGGCTAGTCCTTTGAGGGTGTTAGCGCACTCCTGAATCAGTGCTGACCTGATTCTGGCCGCGCAGACTGCCCGGAGGACCGCCTGGCTATCCGAGCTTATGTATACACATTTCTCGGGGCTCCTCCTCACATCATCTCTATTGGGCACAGACAGGATAGCGTACACCTCTGTTTCGAATGCCGTGGTATATGCGCCTAGAGCATAACTCTCGCGCACCCCCAAGCCTTTGATGTATACTCCTGCCCCGGAGGATTGTTGATCCTCCAGCCGCGATCCGTCGGTAAAACAGACCAGGCTTGCGGGCTGGAATGCAACCTAATTTTCCCTCCACTGATCCCTATTGGGGATCCTGAGGGTATATTGCCTAGTCAACCTAATATCGTCCTCGGCATTCCGTACCTTGATGGCGGAAATCGGAATTTTCTTTTCCAGAATTTAGTGGTAACTTGTGTTGTTATGAAAAATCATAGGTACAATTTGGAGAACCCAATTCATTACAATATAGTTTTCAGACCTGACTATCGTTTCGTTAACAAAGTTAGGGTCATCAGAGGGATCAATAAACTAAGCGAATAAAATCTAGAACTACTATTTATAGGTTAGTTTAGAAGCAATTGCTAATAGCGTCCTCTACAGAGGTATACAGACAAACCCCCACTATTTAATCAAAAAACCCTGTAACTAAATTTCATTACCTGCTTTTTTAAAGCCGCGTGTCCTTTTTAAATATTCCTTCTAAGAAAGAAACACTGCTGATTAAGATAACAATTTGAACAATGAACTACACAAGACGTGTCTTGCTCTGTTACTCATAACATTTTAATTCAAATTTCTAATTTCTAATATACCTTTGTAAACGGCTAACTGTTGCGATTGCTTGACATCTTTGATTAATTTGAGATTTTCTTTGTATACATGATAATAATTTTTATTGGTCTTTTTGCTACAAAATCCAGTAGATCAAACATGTCAGGATTAGATAAAAAAATAAGAATATAAGAAAACAAGAACATATATCATAGACAACGGACATCTAAATCTACGAAAATAAAAACTTTAATCTTATAATGTCCAAAATTTTAAAACATCTAACAACAAATCCTTCCATAAAGCAAAAACACTCTAAAACTCAATATAAAAATTAAGGTTTATATAATTATAAAATGAGTTAATCAAAACATCTTAGTGATATACTCTAAAAAATTTAAAATACAATTAAATAAGAACTTAAAAATAGCTACACATATATACACAATATATACAAGTACAAAATAAATTTAAAAAAACAAAACACAACCAGAAACAAACATAACATAAATACAGATTAAAAGTATTTGGCGTTTGTCATCGATAAAAACTCACTGATACTATAAAAACAGTGTTTCAGTAAATAGCTCTTCAATTTTTTTAAACAATTAACGAGTCTCCTTTAGGCTTCTCTGGTAATCTGTTATAAAGATAACAGCCAGAGTAAACTGGTCACTTCTTATCTAATTCATGCCTAGGAAGTCTTAAGTGAAAGCTCCGTTGTCTTCTAGTGTGATGGGAATGCACATTATAATTTTTTATATACAGTGCACGGCGTATCGAGCGTCCATTAGAAGTATCTACAAAACTATACCGATTTTTAATCTGAAAATTTGGTCACTTGGGTTTTCTGGATAGCTGAATTTAACAAAAATATACACGTCATCATACCACTTCCGGTTATACCGGAAGTGGTTACTAACTTTGTTTTTTCAAATGAAACATGACATTTTTGAGTAGAGTTTTAGATTTATCGTAAAATTTTAGGTTGACTTTTGATAACATACCATATGTAAAAAATCAGCCGTTTTGGAGTTATATCGATTTTTTTAAAACTTAAAAAAAAATTATGTATGTATATTGAGTGGTATATCTCCGGCAAATATGATGTCAGCGATTTGCAATTTCGTCTGTGGTTTTTCAAGATACAAGAGTATCGTGAAAATAGGCAAATGCGTTGATAGCATATACAGGGTGGAAGAAATTCACATACCAACTTGGACAATTTCGGACCCCTATAACTTGCTTACTTCAAATGGAACACCCTGTATATTTTTATCTTATTGCTTAGATATTTGCATTATCTTTCGATTTATATCAGCATGTCCTATACCTAAATGCAACAGTTATCCAGATACTGGAACATTTGCATAATGATAATGTTATAAGGTGCACAATATTTCAGTAGAGTGCCTTGACGGAAATGTTATTCTTAGCAACGCCATTACTTCATGACAGTTGTTTATAACAATCAACAAATATGTCGCGTTTGGGGTTTTCTAATGAAGATTTTCTAAATTTATTAGTTACATACGGCGAATGCAATCGCATTATGAGTAGAACCTGCCGAGTTTTCGCTGAAAGGTATCAAGATCGCCCCAGACCGAATAAACATACCATCAAACGTCTGCTTAATAATTGTATAAAGTTTGGTTCCTTTCAACCAATTGTTAGCAGGCAAAACCGTTATACCGAAGACGATGAAGCCATGGTACTAGGATACTTCCATTCGTATCCTGAAAATTCCCTACAAGAGGCTGAAAGGGATCTTAGAATATCAACCAGGTCTATCCACAGAATCTTAAGAAAGTATAATTGGCGACCTTTTAAGCTCCATTTGGTTCAGAATTTGAAAACTGAAGATTTATTGTGTCGTGTGAATTACTGTGAGTGGTTGCTGACAAGAATTCAAGAAGACGATAACTTTGTCAAAAGTATAATATGGACTGATGAAACAAAGTTTACAAAAAACGGCGTGTTTAACCGCCATAACAGTCATTACTGGGCTGCAGAAAATCCGCATATCTGCAGAGAAAGAAATTACCAAAACCGGTGGAGCTTTAATGTGTTCTGTGCCGTCAAAGACTCTCGTATTTTGTGTGTGTATTTTTATAACGAAAACTTAACAGGGGATCGATATGTGTGGTTGTTAAAAAACGTAGTGAGAGATGCTTTAGAAACTTTAGAAATTAGGGAAAGATCAAACGCTTTTTATCAAATGGACGGTGCTCCACCACATACTACTCATCAAGTCAGTGCGACATTAGAAGAAATGTTCAGTGGGAAGTGGATTGCGAACAATGGGCCCTACAAATTTCCACCACGCTCCCCTGACTTAACTCCATTAGATTTTTTCATATGGGGCTTTATTAAAAATAAAGTTTATAAAGACCCTATAACCACAAAGGAGAATATGCAAGAAAGAGTACGTGCCGCCTTCAATGAAATAAGCAGAGAAAGTATAAAACGTGCTACGAGCAATGAAATTTTAAGGCGAATTAATTGCTGTTTGCTAAAAAATGGAGCTACTTTTGAACATCTTTCTTGAACACCCATTGTTTATATACATGTTACTTATTAGATTGTTCCTTATCATTCCAGTTGCCACATTTTTTCTCACTTTCATTGGTTTAGTTGTGTAGTACTTAATAAATTGTTTATCTAGTTGCCTAAACAGATTATTATTATGGTATTCTCATTTATAATTTTGTTCTATGGGGTGTCCAACAATTAATAATTATTGAAGTTCATGAAGAATAACATTTCCGTCAAGGCACTCTACTGAAATATTGTGCACCCTTAGCCTTATAACATTATCATTATACAAATGTTCCAGTATCTGGATAACTGTTGCATTTAGGTATAGGACATGCTGATATAAATCGAAAGATAATGCAAATATCTAAGCAATAAGATAAAAATATACAGGGTGTTCCATTTGAAGTAAGCAAGTTATAGGGGTCCGAAATTGTCCAAGTTGGTATGTGAATTTCTTCCACCCTGTATATGCTATCAACGCATTTGCCTATTTTCACGATACTCTTGTATCTTGAAAAACCACAGACGAAATTGCAAATCGCTGACATCATATTTGCCGGAGATATACCACTCAATATACATACATAATTTTTTTTTAAGTTTTAAAAAAATCGATATAACTCCAAAACGGCTGATTTTTTACATATGGTATGTTATCAAAAGTCAACCTAAAATTTTACGATAAATCCAAAACTCTACTCAAAAATGTCATGTTTCATTTGAAAAAACAAAGTTAGTAACCACTTCCGGTATAACCGGAAGTGGTATGATGACGTGTATATTTTTGTTAAATTCAGCTATCCAGAAAACCCAAGTGACCAAATTTTCAGATTAAAAATCGGTATAGTTTTGTAGATACTTCTAATGGACGCTCGATACGCCGTGCACTGTATGAATCTCTGTTTGTATGTATATACGTTAGTGAACGTAGCAAATATACAGACGCTAGAGTCAGAATGCCATTCTTTTTAAAAAACTCACGACATGACTGGCCGTATTGTACATTAAATATTACCCTCAAAATCCGCTTCTGAATAATGAAGACTCTATGTACTTCTGTTGCCTGGCCCCAGACCACAATGTTATAGGCCAGACGAGACCATCGCATAATATATATTTATTAGGTTTGTGGTGTTAAGGCTGCTTTTAAGATTAATAATTACATAAAATGCCCTATTGAGTTTGTTACATAAGTTGTCTATATGGTAACTGAATGTCATCCTAGTGTCAACATCTATATTCAATTTTTTTTTTAGTTTTCGTTTCTTTAACTTCATTGTTCATCTGCAGATTAATACTTGTGAGTTTCTCATTAGAGTGTACATTATGTGTTTCCTTATAGACCGTCTTTTGATAATTGATGATTAATCTGTTTTTATAACACCATTCTTGAACGCACTGCAATACCGACCATTTTCACACTTACATTTTGAAACCTTAGTGACATTCCTAAGGACACTATTATCACCTACATTTTCAGGTAGCTTTTTATTTATAATTATTTCTATGAGTTCATTTTTCTTTAACTTAAAGAGCAACCACAGACACATCACTTGACGACATCTTGAATAAATTCAATATAATTTCAATTCATGATTATCCTAATTATGCTGAGAAATACATGATTTATCAACAATGCCTTATCTTGGTTGCGCTAAACGTTCTTTAAATCTAGTTTCAATAGTTCTTTTAGTTTGCCCAACATATTTAAGTTAACAAGTCTTACAATCTATTTCATAGATTTCCCACATTCGTGTGATTTTATTCTTTGGATTACCTAGCAAATATTTTAATGAATTTCTTGTAGAATACCTTAGCTATAATTTGGCTTATTAAAAAATGCTATTAAAACCTTTTGTGGTTTAAATGCTAAACAGACAACGGTTTTCTCTTTTCTGTAAGTCGTAGATTCCGCTAACATTTTCTTTGTTTTATGTTTATTAAATAATTTTTCCACTAAGCAGGCAGAGTAACCCTTATATTTAGCTACATTCTTAATATATTCCAGTTCTTTGTTGCATCTTAGTTTATTTGAGAAAATCTGTATCAATCCATGAACAAGAAAATTTAGAGTAGCTGTTTTTTATGGACCACTATGGTGTGAGTCAATCGAAATGTAACCCACAGTAGTGGTTTCTTTTTGGTAGATGCCAAATTCAAAAGTGTTTCTATTTTTGATGAATAATACATCATTGAAAAGTAATTTGTTATTAATTTCTATTTCATGGGTGAAAATATAATGTTTAATCTGGCAACAAAATCATCTACTTTGCATATATTTGTATTAAATACTGCAAAACATCGTCCACATAACGAAAGCATACTCTAGGAAATTAGTCATTTTCATTTGCTTAGGTCTGTTTCAAATCTACTCGTGAAAAGGTCTGCAATAAATAGGGTAAGGGGGTTGCCCATTGCCGTGCCATGGGTTTGTTAAAAAAATCATTATTAAATTAAAAAATATTCTGATTGCTGCAAAGTCTTAAATTTATGCTTTCTAGGCCTCTTTATCTACGTTCATTATTTTTAACAAATGGTAAATACCTTAGCGTTTCTTTTATGGGGACACTGTGAAACAAGGAGGCTACCGCAAACGATATTAAAACCTCGCCTTCAACCAATGTGATATTTTTAACTCTATTAATAGATTCAAATAAACACAAACTAAAAAAACTTTTTGTTTTATAGGCAAGCCTTTAAATTCGTTTGTTAACGAGTTTGCTATATTGTATGTCGCGAAATCTATAGCTGAAACAATAGGTCTCACCGATTTTCCGGGTTTATGGATTTTTGGGAGACAATACTTTTGAGGACCTTTTGAATTTGAAACTTGTAACTTTTTTCCTGGATCTTTTGTAATAAGGTTACGACATTTTTTCAAACTGTTTTTAGCTTTTTGTAGTATCTATATGCAAAATACTGTATTATACATAATGCAACTCACTTTGTTTCTTTGATATGTTTCAACCTATTCATCTTACATTTGAATAGCTGCTTTTTATAAACCAAAGCATCGTAATTTTAACTATCAAATCATAAAAATAAAGCAATGTGTTATAAAGTAACACAACATTATTACCCTTTTCATTAGGTTTTAAGTAAATTCGTATAAACACCAACTCTAGCGCCATAGCACAGCGCACTAGCAAGCGCTATATGTTAGATCAATTCCCAGTTATACAAGTTCTGGTCAACAATCCCCTATTGCCATCACCTCGGACTATTATTAGTTATCAAAAAAAAAAAAAGAAGAGGCAGAATAATAGGAAAGGTTTTACAAAACCCGACCCGAGTTGATGATTTGCGCAAGCTATAACGAAACGAAAAGAACTGCTGGAAGCAGATAATTATGATTGTGTCAATAATGTAATATAATCTTTGGCCTGTGATGATAAGAATGATGTCTTTTGGGTAATCTTTTAGCCAGTCGCCTTTAAAACCTAAGCCCTCCCCAAATATGCATTATAAAGCAGTAACTAGATTAAAGTTGTGTATAAAAACTTTATTACTTAGCAATAGCGAAAAATAGCATGAGCGTTTTAATCACTTTTAGTGAATTTTCTTAAAAAAAATTCACTAATGAGGAGATCCCGACTTTTGAATTTTGAAAAAATTTCTTCAAATGAGCACTAATAAGGCCCCCCAGAACACATATCCGGGGTCGGTTTAAATTTTTATATGTTTATATATATATATATATATATATATATATATATATATATATATATATATATATATATATATATATATATATGTTCAGAAAGATTTCCGCGGTCTTTAATGTGAGACATGCTTGGTTCTCGGGTTAAACCGCGTCCAAAATTTATGGAAACTCGACGTTTCGGCTCCTGTTTTGGAGCCATTTTCAAGAGGTAAAGGGAATATGTAAGGACACTCTAAGGCCTCAATCTGCCTACTCCTTAGAATGGTGGACAAAGGTGGGTAAAGGAAATATGTAAGGACACTCTAAGGGCTCACTCTGCCTACTCCTTAGAGTGGTGGACAGAGGTGGGTAAAGGAAATATGTAAGGACACTAAGGCCTCAATCTGCCTACTCCTTAGAGTGGTGGACAAAGGTGGGTAAAGGAAATATGTAAGGACACTCTAAGGCCTCAATCTGCCTACTCCTTAGAGCGGTGGATAAAGGTGGGTAAAGGAAATATGTCAGGACACTCTAAGGCCTCAATCTGCCTACTCCTTAGAGTGATGGACAAAGGTGGGTAAAGGAAATATGTAAGGACACTCTAAGGCCTCAATCTGCCTACTCCTTAGAGCGGTGGATAAAGGTAGGTTGGGTTGTTGTAGCTCGATTACGGGGCCTCAATCTGCCTACTCCCCAAATCTCGAGCGAGATCTCTCTGAGGCCTAGGGTTGAACACACTGAGACCTCACAGACGATCTCCGGCGAGATTTGGGGAGTAGGCAGATTGAGGCCCCGTAATCGAGCTACAACAACCCAACCTACCTTTATCCACCGCTCTAAGGAGTAGGCAGATTGAGGCCTTAGAGTGTCCTTACATATTTCCTTTACCCACCTTTGTCCATCACTCTAAGGAGTAGGCAGATTGAGGCCTTAGAGTGTCCTGACATATTTCCTTTACCCACCTTTGTCCACCACTCTAAGGAGTAGGCAGATTGAGGCCTTAGAGTGTTTTGACATATTTCCTTTACCCACCTTTGTCCATCACTCTGAGGAGTAGGCAGATTGAGGCCTTAGAGTGTCCTGACATATTTCCTTTACCCACCTTTGTCCACCACTCTAAGGAGTAGGCAGATTGAGGCCTTAGAGTGTCCTTACATATTTCCTTTACCCACCTTTGTCCATCACTCTAAGGAGTAGGCAGATTGAGGCCTTAGAGTGTCCTTACATATTCCCTTTACCTCTTGAAAATGGCTCCAAAACAGGAGTCGAGTTTCCATAAATTCTGGACGCGGTTTAACCCGAGAACCAAGCATGTCTCATATATATATATATATATATATATATATATATATATATATATATATATATATATATATATATATATATATATATATACATATATACACACATTATTTTTTGAGTTATCGGTGTGATACCTATATATATATATATATATATATATATATATATATATATATATATATATATATAGGTATCACACCGATAACTCAAAAAATAATGTGCCGATTTTGATTAAATTTGGTGAATAAATTCCTTTTGTAAATGGCTTGGATAAGTTTGTTAGCCAGGAAAATCTGTCTAGGTTTTCCCGGAAAATTTGTGTTTTCTTTCGAAAAAAATTTATATCTCCGGAATTAACAAAGTAAGGACAACCAAATTTCATATGCGGATTAATATCATTATAGGCAAGTTACCTACCGAAATTTAGCTCCGCAGGTTAAAGGATAAAAAAGTTACAGGCATTCAAAGAAAAATAAATTTGGATTTTCCTCAAAACGTCAAAATTGCGATTTTAAACGTCAAAATTGGTGAGTAAATTCCTTTCACAAGTCGCTTGGATAATTTTGTTAGCCAGGAAAATCCGCCGAGGTTTTTCCGGAAAAATTTGTGTTTTCATTCGCAAAATATTTATATCTCCAAAATTAACAAAGTAAGGGCAACCAAATTTGGTAAGCTGATTTATATCGTTATAGGTGTGCCACCTACCAAAACTTAGCTCTGTAGGTCAAAAGACAAAAAAGTTATGGGCATTTAAAGAAAAATAAATTGGGGGTTTCCTCAAAACGTCAAAGTGACAATTGAAAACGTCAAAATTCGCAACAGTTAGGCAAATAACTTGAATCTAATACGATCTATGGAAAGAAAATGTCTCAAGAAGAATGTTTTACATACACAGAACTCTTACTTTCAACCGTCATTGTCCTTCATTTTACTAAAATATTTCCAGAAAATTCATTTCTAATAGACCCTTTCTCTGATGCTTGGCAGTAGCCGTAGCTATAGAGTTTAATGTTTAATGGTATATAATTTTTGTCGAATTTTCGTAAAAAATCAATAAAGCTCAATATATTCGTTATTATACAAGATATGAAAAAATATTGTATACATTAATTATACGGTGTTTTGAGCTACATCTTAAAAAATTATTGCGACAATTACAGGGTGGCCCATAAGTCGTTGGTGATACAAATAAATTTTTTTTGTCGAAAACGCCTTATTTTTTTGCATTTTCCATCGAAATATAATGCATGTTTGTAAGTTAAGAAATTCTGGAGGCAGCAAGTGCGTTGTGGTTGCGAATTTTGATTAAATGCTTCATATTTGAAAAGCTCAATTTGCTATTAACCTATAAGGTTGACCAAGAAACGGATTTTTTCAGTAACACTTTTGGTTTACTTTTGGAAATTTCTGTACGTTTTCAAACAATCAAGTTATTTTGATGAAACATGGCACATTGTTTTTACTATATATGTTATACTGGTAATCAAATTTGATGCCTGCTTTTTCTATATAGGTTATACTGGTAATCAAAATTGATGTCTGCTTTCTTAAAAAGAAAACACACATATTTGCAATAAAAACATTTTTATGAAAATTCACTACCATAACGCACTTGCTGCGTCCCGAGATTTTTATTATATATATATATATATATTTGGAATCTATTAATTTTTAGGTGTGGTGCATCATGACGAGCTTATATATCTGTTTACTAATAAAGAATTTTACCCATTCTTCGATGACAGTTACCCAGAAGCCAGGACAGTCAGCAAGTTAACAACAGCGTGGGCTAATTTCGCTAAAACTGGGTAAGCATTTTTATGTAATAATTAAGAAGTCTCCTGATATTAAGTGTGCCATGTTTTTTCACTGATAATGAAATATCCTATATGACATGATACTTGTTTAGCTGGATTTTATTATGTCACACGTATTAGGCCATGTCCCTGAAGACATCTTATCCTTTGTTTTTGCCAAGCTGTTATATCTAAACCTGACAGCAATTTCTTTTGTTTTGGTCTTCATAACGAGTGTTCATTATTTACCTTTGGTTTAAAATGCAATCCAGATGAATTTACAAGCATCCTCGAGATAGTTGTTGTTATACTATGTTCTAGGATGTTCTTCAACGTTTCTGAATTCAGAAGGGCCACTTGCTCCAATTAGCTTCGGCGCTGGATACGTCCTTCACTTACCGAAACGAAACGCAACAGTGAAGCCAGAGAAGTACTCTTCAAGTTTGTATGTAGTACGGATCAGTTTCACCAAGTAAGGGCAACAACATCAATGAGTTTTTGTTATGTTTGCGATCAGTATATATATATATATATATATATATATATATATATATATATATATATATATATATATATATATATATATATATATATATATATAACTATATATATATGCGTGTGTGTGTGTGTAAATATGTGGGTGTATTTATATTTATATAAACATATAAAGTTTGCAACCGACCCCGCATATACGTTATAGGGAACCTAATTCCCCATCATCAGTAGACAATTTTTCAAAATTTAAAATTCACCATCTCTCGAAAATTTGCTTAAATTAAATTTCTTATGCCAATGGTAGAGTACGTCATTCACTTATTAAAGCTGATTATGTTTTTTTTTTGTACTTTAACTTCGGTCTATTTCTCCGACTATGGCGAATCACCGACAACAGGAAGCAGTTTCACCTCACTATCTTGGAAATTTTGCCGAGTCCCTGCCCTTCTGTAAAGAGGATAGATATCTTTAACGTGCCAAGCATCGCATGGACCGA
This sequence comes from Tillus elongatus, assembly GCA_964006375.1. Taxonomy (NCBI): domain Eukaryota; kingdom Metazoa; phylum Arthropoda; class Insecta; order Coleoptera; family Cleridae; genus Tillus; species Tillus elongatus. Next base: position 107,269,171 of record OZ023268.1, on the reverse strand, counting down.
GGACGGACGGCTTCACGCCCCCTTCGAAGGGCGGAACGTGCAGACATTCAACTTGCTTAAATACAATGCCACAATCTCGCTCCATGTTAATTTTACAGTATGTACTGACAAAGTGAAATGAGAGCAATCAAAACAGAATTGTTGACATGATTTTGTGGTTTTCATCTGCGTGCTGCGGAATTCACAGGAGGAAAAGTTCTCATTATTATTCAATAAAACATGAGATAATACAAAATCAAAGCGTTTGCCGGTGGATATTTAGAGAACATTTTCAGCCCCTTTTCTAGTGATGTATTGGTTACTTAATTTTAGCATATCTGTCTAAGAATTATATTATCAACACTTGTTAAATCAATCTGTGTTTTATTAAACATTAACATAATTATGTGTAAAATAATTCTATATTTTTCAGAAATCCAATACCTAAGACAAGCGAGCTCTTTGACAATGCAAACTGGGATATATTCAACTTACAAACACAAAAATATATGGATATTGGAGAAAAAATGGTTATGAAAGATAAAATGTTTGAAGAGAGGTATAGTGTCTGGGAAAGACTGTTTCCTTTGTAGATTAAGAGGGCGTAAAGCACTGGTTAGCAGAGGATGTAAAGCAGAAATAAAAGATCTCAATACTTGAGTTACGTTTTATATTAGACAAACACTTTGTAATAAAAATAAGATTTCTCATAGTATTTTTTTTCATTGCATTAAACATTACCTAAACATTAAGACGGGATTCGAAGACAGCTGTAAGAAGCTTCGCGTGAGGGCGTAACAGACTCCTCTATCATACAGTGACTTGAGAGAGACAGTGTGGCCATTGGGTGGTATCATTTTCTATTGGTTCGCTAGTCACGTGGTACAAAATCTGCCATGAATTCTTCAAGCCGTGTTTGTTTCATTCATTATTTAAATCGTAATAAAATCAAAACAAAATTCATTGTATATAGCTGGGTATTTATGTTTCAAAATAAATTCTTTATTTTATTGCAAGGAACATTATTTTACGACGGCGTTCTGGGGTCACGTTAAAAAATTATTTTCTAATAATTCTGAGATAAAAAAGTCAGAATTCTGAGATAAAAAGTCAGAATTCTGTGATAAAAAGTCAGAATTCTGACATAAAAAGTCAGAATTCTGAGTTAAAAAAGTAAAAATCTGAGATAAAAAAGTCAGAATTCTGACATAAAAACTCAGAATTCTGAGATAAAAATTTACAATTCTGACATAAAAAGTCGGAAATCTGACATAAAAACTCAGAATTCTGAGATAAAAACTCGGAATTATCCGAGAGCTTTATACTACAGCGTCCACTTGCAAAACGTCTACCTATTGACTATTGATGTGTAATTATGCAGGTAGCTCTGTCTGTGCCGGTTTTTAGCTGAGTTAAAGTCAAGTCAGCCTTAGAAGTTTATAAATAAATATGTTTGTGTTTTTGTATCTTTAACGTCGGTCTATTTCTGCGACTATGGCAAATCACCGACACCAGGGAGCAATATCACCTCTATCCTGGAAATTTTGCCGAAACCTGCCGTTCCGCAAGGATATTAGGAATATTTAACGTGCCCAACATCGCATCGGACAGGGGACCGACGACTTTACGCCCCCTCCGAAGGGCGGAACGTGCAGACATTCAACTTGCTTAAATATAAGGCACAACTTCGGTTGATGTTACTGTTACAGTATGTACTGAAAAAGTGAGAGGAGAACGCTGGGATCGAACTAAGTACCCCTCGGTTCAGGGGCACACGTTCTTACTACCGAGGCCCTTATAAATAAATAACCATGAGATAAAGGTAAGTTTGTTGTTGTGTGATGATTTGTTTTTGTTGCTCTATAACCATCATCATCATCACAATCGAAATGCGATACCACGATTTCAATTCAGTGTAGCTTCCACCTTCAATCAATATGGTACCATGTTTCCAAAAGTTTTACTTTTGATCTACCTCTTCCTTTTTCTCTAGGTATGTATCTTTCAAATAAAACTATCAGAAAGATGTTTTAAAATATGTCCTATATATTATGCCTTCTCCTATCAATTTCTTTCAACAAGCATTACTATTTTGTCACCTCTTCTAGCACACTTTTTTATTCGTTGTTCTATCGGTGTACCTTATTGTCTTTGTCATTTTGCTCAATGTCTATATTTGAAAAGCTTCTATTCCGTTAGTGTCTTGCTTAGTCAACGCCCACCTCATCATTATATCACTCCATACTCATGACTTGATAAACTTCCCTCTTCAGACCCAAATTATACCCAATTTTTGATTGAAATAAGAAGTATATTTTGAGAAAAAATCAGAACCCTAATTCTGCGTTTGACGTAACATTGTTCAAAAATAAATACCAAGATTCATCCAACAATTTTTCATAGTTTTATAATAAATTTATATATATATATATATATATATATATATATATATATATAATGTACATTCTTGAAATGACTTTCTTTCTTCTGTTTTAAACAGTCCAATTTTAATAATAAACATAATATGACAGCAATTAATTCAGCATTAACAAATAAAGTGACATTCTAAAATAGTTTTATTATCTAAGGTTCACATTATAGGCATACAGTTTTTTACATTATTTTCTAGGTAAAAAATTATGTTAGTCGACATTTTTTTACAATTATTGTAGCTACTATCTATCCCCAACTTTTGTCAAATACATTCCGATCAAATACGGCTTCCCAAACATGCAGGTACTGCAATGTCAATCAGAAAACAAAGAAAAAATAACTTTATTTATATTTCTTCGAAATTGTTATAGTGTGTATTTTTTAGAGGTAACAATGAAATATGTAACATAATTAGACTATTAAATTGTAAAAAAAAATTTGTGTCAACTAACTGAATTATTCAGCCAGAAAATAATGGGAAAAACCTTATGCTTATAACGTGAACCCTAAATAATAAAACTATTTTAGAAAGTCACGTTATTTGTTATTGCTGAATTAATTGCCTTCTTATTATTGTTATTATTAAAATTAGAATTTAAAACACAAGAAAGAAAGTCATTACAAGAATGCACATTTTATATATATATATATATATATATATATATATATATATATATATATATATATAAATTTATTATAAAACTATGGAAAATTATTGGGTGAATCTTGATATTTATTTTTGAACAATGTTACGTCTAACGCAGAGTTAATGTTATACATTTTCTAAAAATATACTTTTTATTTCTATCGAAAATTGAGTTTAATTTGGATCTGAAGGTAGAGGTTTATCAAGTCATACGTATGGAGTGTTATAATGATGGGGCGGACGTTGACTAAGCAGGACACTAAGGGAATAGAAGCTTTTGTTTTGTGGACATTAAACAAAATAACAAAGACAATAAGGTACACCGACAGAAACACGAATGAAAAAGTGTGCTAGAAGAGGTGACAGAATAGAAATGCTTGCTGAAAGAAATTGATAAGAAAAAGCAACATATATAGGACATATTTAAAACATCTTTCTGGTAGTTTTATTTGAAAGATACATACCTAGACAAAAAGGAAGAGGTAGGTCAAGAGTAAAATTTCTGGATATATGGTACAATAGTGATTGAAGGTGGAAGCTACACGGCATTAAAATGGGCAGTTACAGACAGAGATTCTCCATTGCGCAGATGGTATTGCATTTTGATTGTGATGGTGATGATGTTTATCGAGCAACAAAAACAAATCATCAAACAACAACAAACGTACGTTCATTTCATGATTATTTATTTATAAGAGCCTCGGTAGTTGAGTCGTAAGAACCTGTGCCTCTGAACCGAAGGGTACTGGGTTCGATCCCAGGTTTATCCTTTCACTTTTTTCAGTACACTCTGTAACATTAACATCAGCCGACGTTGCGGCATTGTATTTGAGCAAGTTGAATGTCTGCACGTTCCGCCTTTCGGAGGGGGCGTAAAGCCGTCGGTCCCGTGTCCATGCGATGTTGGCCACGTTAAATATTCCTACTATACTTGCAGAACGGCAGGGTTCGGCTAAATTTCCAGGATAGCGAGGTGAAACTGCCCCCTGGCGTCGGTGATTGGCCATAGTCGCAGAAAAAGACCGACGTTAAAGATAAAATAACACAAACATATTTATTTATATGCTTCTAAGGGTGACTTGACTTTAATTCAGCTAAAGTTTCCGTGGTATAATGTCAATTAAAAGAATAATATATTTGTATATTTATACGACGACTTATTTACGTACATAATTAGTAAAAAAAACTCTAGACGCAGCAAGTGCGTTATGGTAGTGAATTTTCATAAAAATGTTTTTATTGCAAATATGTGTGTTTTCTTTTTATTTAAGAAAGCAGGCATCAATTTTGGTTACCAGTATAACCTATATAGTAAAAACAATGTGCCATCTTTCATAAAAATAACTTTATTGTGTGAAAATGTACAAAAATTTCCAAAAGTAAACTTAGAGTGTTCCCGGAAAAACTCGTTTCTTGGTCAACCTTTTAGGTTAATAGCAAATTGGGCTATTCAAATATGAAGTATTTAATCAAAATTCGCTACCATAACGCACTTGCTGCCTCCAGAATTTCTTTTCTTACAAACATGCATTATATTTCGATAGAAAATGCAAAAATGAAATAACATAAGGCGTGTTTGATTAAAAAAAAAGAAAATTTTTATCACCAACGACTTATGGGTCACCCTGTGATTGTAGAAATATTTTTTAAGATGTAGCTCAAGACACCCTATAATTAATGAATAAAGATTTTTTTCATATCTTGTATAATAACGGATATATTGAGCTTTATTGATTTTTTTACGAAAATTCGACAACAATTATATACCATTAAACGATAAACTCTATAGCTACGCCTACTGTGAAGCATCAGAGAAAGGGCCTATTTGAAATAAATTTTCTAGAAACATTTTAGTAAAATGAAGGACAATGACGGTTGGAACTAAGACTTCAGGGTTTGTAAAACATCCTTCTTGAGAGATTTGATTTCCATAGCCCGTATTAGATTCAAGTTATTTGCCTGAATGTTGCCGATTTTGACGTTTTAAATCGCAACTTTGACGTTATGAGGAAAACTCCAATTTATTTTTCTTTAAATGCCTATAACTTTTTTGCCTTTTGACCTACAAAACTAAATTTTGGTAAGTAACTTACCTCTAATGATATAAACCCGTGTATCAAACTTGGTTGCCGTTACTTTGTTAATTTCGGGTATATAATTTTTTTTCAAAAGAAAACACAAAATTTTCCGGGAAAACCTGGGCAGATTTTCCTGGCTAACGAACTTATCCAAGCCATTTGCAAAAGGAATTTATTTACCAAATTTAATCAAAATCGGACCATTATTTTTTGAGTTATCGGTGTGATAAATATATATATATATATATATATATATATATATATATATATATATATATATATATATATATATATATATATATATATATATATATATATATATATATATATATATATATATATATATATATATACTGACCCCGGATATGTGTTCTGTGGAGGCCTAATTAGCGCTCATTTGAAGAAATTTTTTCAAAATTCAAAAGACGGGATCTCCTCATTAGTGATTTTTTTTAAAAGAAAATTCACTAAAATCATAATTTACATTAATGACTTGTCTACACTTCTCAACGACAAAACAGTCTTATATGCAGATGACACTCATCCTACGCATGCGACAGATATATGAACCAGAATATAAGATGAGTTCTGTCATAAGAGACCTTGACGCTTGGTTTAGCGGAAATCAAATGAAGATGAATGCTGAAAAAACACAGCTAATTAAATTTTCTGCAGACTTCACAAAGCTGCAAGTTTCTTGGCCTGATTATAGACAATGATGTGAACTGGAGGAAACACATAGAGTATATTTCTCCCAAGATCTCTAGTTCTTCATATGCCTTAAGAGTGCTGCAGAGAAGTGTGGATGATGGCACATGTCTTATGGTCTATTATGCGTATGTGTTTGCAATACTTAAGTATGGCATAGTGTTCTGGGGAAACTCTGTGGATGTGGACCGCATATTCATACTGCAGAAGTCTTGTGTCAGGTCCATGTATGGGCTGAAACCTCGAGAATCCTGCAGGAAGTATTTCATAGAGAAGAAGATACTGACCCTACATTGTGTATACATATTGGAATGCGTCCTCTTTGTCAAGCAAAATATGTCGTTTTTCTCAAAATACCTGCCTGAGCATGAGCATCATACAAGGTTCAGATTGAATCAGAAACTCCTACTTCCAAAAACACCATTAACAAAAGTGCAGAGAAATGCTGAATATCAGATGATAAAAATATTCAATCACCTACCTCTCTGTTGGAAAAATATGGACGTAAAAAACACTGAAAAAAGAACTAAAGGATATTCTACTGAGAAAGTGTTACTATTCCTGCAATGAATTCTTCAGGGACGGAGACATATGGCCAGCATTCCATGATCAAGATTAATAGCTGTCACTTTAGCATGGCAACATTCACCATTGCATGCTTTCTCTGAGGGGGTTAATACAATATTTGTGGGGTGTATATGCGGGTGTGTGGCTGCTTTGTTAAGTCTGTAAGTTTTTATATTATCGAATTAATACTGCTGAAATGACGATATTTTATTTTATGTTTTGATTTTGTGTATATATTTGTTATTGTTTGTTATATTGTTATATATGTGTATATATGTTTATATTTATATTTATATTGATTTTATATTTGCAAATGACATGTTCTACATCCAATAGGGTATTTATGGAACGAATAAAGTATTATTATTATTATTATTATTATTATATATGCACCTATATTTTATTAACGCAAGGAGAATAATATTCAATGAACCACTTTTGTTTCCTTTTAGTTTGTAAACACCATCAACTAACTATAAAACCGGCACAGACAGAGCTACCTACCTAATTACAAATCAATAGTCAATAGGTAAAAGTGGCACCACCTGGACGCAGTCGTATAGCTTTCGAATAATTCTGACTTTTATCTCAGAATTCTGAGCTTTTATGTCAGGATTCCGACTTTTATGTCAGAATTCTGAGTTTTTATCTCAGAATTCTGACTTTTGATGTCAGAATTCTGACTTTTTTATCTCAGAATTCTGACTTTTTATCTCAGAATTTTTCCCGAATTTAACGACGCCTCATCTCTTACAGTTTACGAGATCCCCATGCTTGAGCACGAAAAACGGGCATATCAATTAAAAGTACAACGTAGAGACTATCTTTCTGGCTTTTCTACGCCTGTATTTACTATTGAACGGTTTCACCAAATAAGAGCTACAACAATTGATGAATCAACTAAAATTTTTTTTATTTTTAATATTATTGGCTGCGGCATATCAGGCCATTAGCACATTCTTTCTCATCATTCTATATTTTTTTAAATTTTCCAGACAGAGTCAAGTTGGCTCGCCCGGGAATCGAACTCGGGACCTCTCGCTTAGCAGGCTGGCACCTAGCCACCTGCGCCACGAGGGCGTCAAAAAGATTTATATACATTCTTTAAAATTAACCGTTCATTACTACACGCCTTTAAATTTGGTACCCAGTTAGCACCCGACAAAGGAGCGCTTCGAATTGTTTTTGGGTAAGATCCTTTTAGTGGACAGAGAATAAATGGGTGGTTATTGGGTGGAAATTGACATTTTTTCGTTAAAACTCGAGTAATATAACGTTTCGGAAGTTTATGGGTACCGGAATACGAATATTTTCTTTGTGGGTCATGGACCCTAAGTTCATTTTATGAGCATGTCTTTAGGAGCAGAGTAGATTATCACAGCTATGTGGAAGTTATGATTCAATTTGTAGCACTATTTTTCTTTTGAATTTCATAATTAAAAAATGTATGAAGATTTTAGTTTTGTAATATAGACTGTTTAATGGTTCAAAGATTAGGTACCTACTGCAAAATTTGTGATTATCAACTGAGCTTTTTTTCAACTGCACACCAACTACATCTTACAATAAACTCCTGGTCTTTGAATTAATGCTGTTCTTTATTCAGCGAATTCCGGTATACAAATTTTAAGGTACGGTCAATTTAAAATTTAACACATGAACAAAACAAACCAGAAACAAGGGGATTTGTTTGCATTTAATTAATCCAAAAAATAAGAAACTTATAAGAAGAATATCCAGTATCATCAAACTCGCAATCTAGAAGCTTCGGCATAGCTGGTTTTTAAGTGATGTCATCTTGGCTTGCTTTATTGTTCTTTTGGCAAAGGTTAAATAAAAACAAATCAAAATAGCATAAAAATACATGATCCTGTTTGTATAAGGATATATATGTTTGTCAAATTTATAGGTCTTTTTATTTTCCTCCTCTTTAATTTGAACGTTTTTAGTCGTATCTTAGAAATTAAAATATATCTGTGAATGCAGAGCTTAAATACAGTTTTCCTCCTTTCCACATGTTTTTCAAAATAAATATTATTTTAAGCACCAGCTGTCATTTAAATTACACCTGATCATTTTGAAGAGGTACACTTAACAAATTAGGATACGACAATGCACAAGATGTATACAACAAAAGACAGACGTAGAAAACGAAAGCTTTAGAATCTTATCAACACCTTAAAACCTAGACAAGCCCCCAACTTAATAAGCCCCCTTTTCGTTACTTATGTCAGCGGCACTGCCTTCAACGCCCCATCAAAATGATTCAATTTCGCCTTCACCCCAAGAAAAATACCAACAGAAAATATCTCGAATAGAAGACGGCATAAAACACGCACCAACAGGCGAAGCTGTAAAAATCGGAAAGAAAGAAAAAAGTTGTAGCGGGTGGTCCGCTATGTTCTTCGATAGCTCAAATTGATTACGTGTAATTGAACGGTTGCATGTACATCAGGGGTTACATGGTAAAGAAAACATTAATGCGAGTTAATTAAATGAATTTATTGCACAAGGGGCAAAGTTACACAGGCAATAATAAACAGAAGCGGTGTAATATAAACAAAATACCTTTTCTTGCCGGCGACGTCGTTGATGGGCAGCTCGATGTGTTTCGGGAACCTCCCTTCTTTGCAGATTAAATGACTTGTGGGATAGATGGAAAATAAGAAGCAGCTTTCTGCCCTGGTACTTGCAGTTTGTAGCACTTATGATCCAGGTTGGTTTCCAACACCTTTTAGAAGGTCACGTGGCTGCTGCGGGCATGTCTGCGCCCCATGCCCGGAGGACAACGAAGAACTCGAACTGAGAGTGAACGATCATTGATCAAATAGGCAAATTGCAGCGTTCTTGATTCCGAGGTCTTGATGTGCTTCGGGGCCGAGAAGGGGAAGGCGGCTCCTTCAGCTAATCAGACGCCGTTCGAAAACGTCAATCTCCAGGGTGTCATCTTCAGGTTGACCATCATTGCTTGATGTTCCCAGGGTTACCAACTGTGTTTTGGTATCCATAGTCGGCACGTGCGTGTGGAAAAAAGGTGTCGAAAATGACGACGGAACATACACCGCCCCCCCGGAAATTACAGTTTGGTGTAATTTCCAAAAAGGAAAACCATACAAAACTAAGCGGCAGTGCTCAATGTCAAAAAAGGGAATAATCTTCTACATTATATATATATATATATATATATATATATATATATATATATATATATATATATATATATATATATATATATATATATATATATATACCTATTGGTTAGGCAAGGGACATATATACACTTTGACAGATCTCGCTTCACGAAAGCGACAATATAGAACACGAAAAGGACCTACACCCGTTACGCTAAATGGTTTAGCGAGAGATACGGGAACCGGGCAGCTTGCCCATGGGACAAGTGACATGGCTTGGTTTAAGGCGGACACACTGATTGCATTTGAAAGCTGGCTTCTCATAATGCGCCGCGCACCCAATATCCAAAAGTTTTGCTGATGAAGGTGCACTGTGGTATTAACCCCCGAGTGAAAATATGGGAAGTATATATCTTTGATGAGAAAATCTGTGAATTTGTGTTTTCTAGGAAGTAGTGCTGGGTGGTTTGAAACATAGGACAACTCAGATTGTGAAAGACGGCCACCTACACGAAGGATGCCGTCGTCACCAAGGAAAGGGGCTAGTTTCTGAAGTTGTTTTGAACATTTGTGGGAGAGTTGCAAGGAACGAATTTTCACCTCAAAATCTCGATGCTGCACCGACTTTACTATAGCCATTAGCGTGTCGCGCTAACGCCGATAAAGGACCTGATGCTTTGTTAAATTGTGTGGTGTTATTAGCAAAACGAAGGCCCAAGACAACGACTGCTGGCACTTTACTGCGTGATGGGTATTTATTGCAAAGATTATTCACTAGAATTGATGCTGTATGCGTAAGAAAGCTCACTTTCTTCTCTTCGCTGTCAGCCAGAGAAAAAGACTGATAAAAGGAGGCATCTTGAGGCCAACCCTCACTGGACAGATTTAACCTAGTGACCCCCTCCGCCACAGTGACATGAGAGAAAGGCGTTGAGCAGTAGGCCTAGAAAAACAGGATTATCCTGACACTGTACATGTCTCCAACATTCTGGGGAAACTCTTTTCTGAACAGGGCTAATTTTGTTTGCCACAAAAACCTTAAAACGGTGAGGTGAGGATCTAATCCAATGAAGGACGATGGCAGAGTTACTCCAGGCTATAAAGCGAGTAAAATTGTGATATTTGTACGTGTTGAGTACAAAGCGGACTAGATTAGAAGGCAGAACCGCTGCGCACAGTTCTAATCTGGGAATATATGGGCGCTTGACAGGAGCGACTTTCGACTATGCCATAAGAAAATTAACTGAGACTCTTGAGAATCTACAGCTCGGAAGTAAAGTTCATAGGACCTCATTAATGAATACAAAATGAAACAAGGCAGATCGACATAAGATAGGCATATCATCGGTGCCTGAGATTTAAACCGTTGCAGATTAAGTTCGACGGGGGGTGAATGCGCGTAATAAATGCCTTATAGCCATAGTCGCTGAATAAAGCTATAAGCAAACCATATGACGTGACATGGTAAATCTAGAGGGTCGTAGATGCGAGCCACCTCCGCTAAAATAGAGCCTTTAGAACACGGCGAAGTGCTAAGTGTGAACTTAAATGAAAACATGTCTAAACCGACATTCCAGAAAGAAGTTCCTGCTAAGAAGTCCGACGTAATATTATATTTACCCGAAGAAAGGGGCACATTTAAAGTTGGAAACCCGTTAGCCCAGGTGCCTAAATCACCATCGCAAACGGGTAAATTGATTTTGGGTAGCCTGATAATATAAGACCGAGTTGTGTGTAAGGACCCTCGTGACCCTGAAAGGAATCCTAAAGGGTGCCATCTTCAGGTTCACCATCATTACTTGATGTTCCCAGAGGTTACCTACTGTGTTTTGGTATCCATAGTCGGCACGTGCGTGTGGCAAAAAAGGTGTCGAAAATGACGACGGAACAAAAGTAGATGGTGAGAAATATATATATATATATATATATATATATATATATATATATATATATATATATATATATAATATATATATATATATATATATATATATATATATATATATATATATATATATATATATATATATATATATATATATATATATATATATAATCTAAAGAAAAATATAAAACAGTAGTCAAGTACATAATTGCTCGTAGCACAAATAAAACGGTGTTGTTCTACACAACCACAGCAGCTGTTGTATACTGGTTCACATAATATAATGTTTATACAGCAAACCTAATACAAAGGTTTCTGTTATTATACCAATAAGGCTGTTTATTTATGCATTTATTTTCTTATGCGTGTCTGAATATATGTGGACAATAGTTGTGATTTATAGTGAGCACCTATGGCACTGGGTTTTGAGTACATTGTTTAGTAAAAAAACCATTTAAATGAGTATTCATAAAGATAAGCAACAACAAGGTTTAATGTTTGAACAAAAATAATAAACTTATACTGTGATTCTCTGAGCACTTAATTTTTATTTTTGATAAATATTTAATTACTCATTAATTTTCAGTTATACAACGATATATACGGCCCAAAAGCGCGTATTCTGCGATATATTGTTGCCATAGAGACTCTTTGTCGTAAAACTCCCAAAGAAGCATTTCCTATCGACCGTGTTGTGGAAACTGACTTGCAAATCCCCAAATTACGAGCTTACCGTGCTGAAGTTGCTCGAGGTCGTCTAGATCCACGACGATAGTTATAGATTCCTTCCTTAGATCACCCGGACCAGCACAGTAATACTGGTGAGTGGAAACTGTCTTGTAAATCGTCAAATTACGATCTTCATGTGCTGAAGTTGCTCGAGGTCGTCCGGATCCACGACGATGGTTATAGATTCCTTCTTCAGATTAACTCGACCAGCTCTGTAATACTGGTGACACACTGCGCCATATGCGGTCGAAAAGTTTTCTGGACACCAACAATACGCTCCTTTAAGAATTCACTTAAATGATTGTAATTGTTCCTTAAACAGCGCCTAGGCATAATGGCCTAATAAATTGAGCACAAATTGCTAGGAAATGTTGCTTTAAACTGAAGGAAACGCGAATTTTAAAATATAATTTTTTGATAATACAAGACAAAAATTGTTCTGCAAATTGAATCGTAACATCCACATAGCTGTGATACTCTACTCACATTAGAAAGAAAATCTCATGAAATTAATTTGCTGTTCATTACTTGACCACAAAGAAGAATTGTGTGTACATCTGCTCGGATAGCTAGGCATTCTCCCGCCAGTCTGCGCGGCCAGAATCAGGTCAGGTCAGGTTCAGGAGTGCGCTGACGCCCTCAGAGGACTAGCCAGGACATAGGAGGTGCAACTGGTGTGGGTTCCAGAACACTGTGGCGTAGCGGGGAATGAGGTGGCGAATAATATCGCAAGGCTTGGCTCCCGGCGGCCGTTCTGTGACCCGGAGCCTGCGATAGGTATAAGCAGGAGGACGGTCTCTGTCGGCTTAGACATGTGGACCGAGGAAGCAATGGAGAGGCACTGGGGGTCGGTTGGTGGCTGTAGGCAGGCAAGGGACTTCGTGGAGGGGCCGGACAGAGATAAAGCTGTCTGATACTCGGAAGGAGTCGACCTACGCTTCGCCGCATCCTTGGGTGCTGACAGGCCACTGCGCCCTTAGAATACAAGACACCTCACATTGATAGGCGTAGAGAGGGATCCCATTTGCCGGGAATGCGGCGAGGATGAAGAAACGTCCTAACACTACCTGTGTGAATGCGATGCTTTTGGGAGTCTTCGAGCAGAACTGTTCGGATCGAGGACTCTGCAGAGGAATCAGGTAAGTGCCGTCCAATTGAAGACCGTCACGGCCTTCACCTCGAGGTCGAGGCGGTTTGGCGACGGAACCGAGGGAGAGTGGAGCATGGTTGCTGGGTTGCTGGGGTTGGCAAAAAGCGCCCATTGCGGCCTGCTTGCTTGGCGTTGGCCTCCCCACCACTGCTACTACTACTACTGACCACAAAGAAAATATGGGTATTTTGGCACCTATAAACTTCTGAGATGCTATATTATTCAGTTTTGACGAAGAAATGTCAATTCTCACCAAATCACCCCGAATTTACCCCCTACCCCCTAAAGCGATTTTACCTAAACACAATTCGAAGCGTTCCTTTGTCGAGTGCTAACCGGATACCAAATTTGATATCTCAATTCGTTAACGCGCCTACTAACGAACAGACGTACAGACCGACAGGCCGACAGTTATTAATATTGATAATTATTTTCTTAATAATTTTTGTTCCAGAATCAAGTGTGCTATATGTTTTAAGATTTTTTTAGCCATTTGAGCAAAAGAAATTCGAAGTTTCTGTCACTGATATGTCACTAAGTGAAGATTGGAACCTGTGATGAGCACTGATAAGTACACTTGGAGAACCCAAATCACTACAACACATTTTAAAAGACCTGACGATCGTTTCACTAACCAAGTTAGCGTAATCGGAGGATGAAACAGTCTGATTCATTCACTGATATGTATTCACACACATACAACCCCTAATTTACTTTCAGCACAGAATACCAGATGTTTGACGAAAGTGAAAGTTTTCTAATAAACAAACCCTAAAACGTTATATTATTTGAGTTTTAACGAAAAAATGTAAATTTTCACCATATCACTCCCCTACCCATTGGAGTGATTTTACCCAAAAACAATCCGAACCGTTCGTTTGCCGGGTGCTAACTGTATACCAAATTTGAACATATCTCAATTCGTTCTAAAGTTATGGTGGCTAAAAATAGACTGACACACGGACCGACAGACAAAAAAATTCGTTCCCCAATTTTTCCTATATGTTTTGACACGTTTGACCATGTTTAAGCGAAAAAAAATTGTAAAATTTTTGTCGCCGATGTTTGACGATGTGAAAGTGACAGTGTACACCTGTTATATTTTTTGGTCCATATTGTTATTATATAATTTCATTGCAATTGGTCGACTCCTACTGGGTGTTCGAAGTTTTTGGAAAGTCAGTATAGATGTTCGAGCAGTGTAGAATGTTGGAATACCCATATTTAAATGAGAATCTTGTCAGCATTTGATAAAGAATCCAAAGCTGTAAAAACCCAATACAGCTTCTACGAAGTGTTGTTGTTTAATGTATTTCAGTATTTTATAGTTTTGCAAATTAGATATAAACCCAGTGGACGTTGCACTGGAAACATTAATGTTTAGTTTTCCCGATAACTTCGTGTTTGTTCACAGAGCTTCATCATTGTAATAATCATAGGTAATTATATATTAAGGTGTTTTGTTTGAATTCGAATTTAACAAATAAGTATTAGCAAATTTATTTTGTTTTGTCGAATTTGAATTATATATTAAGGTGTTTTGTTTGGATTCGAATTTAACAAATAAGTATTAGCAAATTTATTTTGTTTTGTCGAATTTGAATTATTTATATTACGTTATTTTTAGTGTTAGTCACCTAATTTATTTATTTATTTATTTATTTATTTATTTATTTATTTACTTACTTATTTGTTGTTGATTTAATTTAATTTTATACATTGTGTGGATAAAATTTAACACAAAATTAATAATTCCCTCACATCACCTTGAGATATCTCATGAGTGGTGTACACCCCGAGTTTGAGGCCCCCACTGTGAGCTTCGAAACCAACGGTCTCGCTTGGGTGATGCTCGGGAGCGGGACTCGATGGAATGTCGTCTTGGGTCTAGCACTGATGGGTGTCGAGTCTAATCGAACCCGGAGGTGAGCTGAGATCTTTAGGGGTGGATTACAACTAGATACTGAGGCCTCTTCTGTGAGTTCCGAAACGGGAAAACGTCCTTACTTGGATGCTACTCGGGTGCGGGATTTTACGATACCGCCTCGAGTCTGATGTCTGATCCAGACGAACTCGGTGAGGGGTTATCTCTCTTTGAGATTCGAAACGGACAAGCGACTTCGCTCAGATTGCAGCACACCTGTCAAACCAACTTCACCTTCGAAAATATCGTCTCCTGCGGGGAGCTCCCTTTTTTGTGTGAAATTTAAGCAAACTCTGGCGGGTATCGGATCTAGACGAACCCGGATGAGGGCGGAGACCTCTAGGGGTGGATTACACCTGGAGACTTAGCCCTAATCTGTGAGCTTCGAAACGGGCTAATGACCCCGCTTCGATGCTGCTCGAGGAATTCATCATACCGCCTCGAGTCAATCAAACACTGGCGGAGATCTGGTCCAGGTGAGCCAGGAGGCTGGCGGATATCTATGGGGAGTGATAAGCACCCGGATTTTGATTTCTCCATTGTGGGCTTAGAAATTGACAATTGGCCTCGCTTGATTGTTACTCGGGAGCGGGGTTCCAGATGATACCGCCCTGTATTGAGCCTTCGCGGGTGTCGTGTGTCCAGACGACCCGGAGGTGGTTGAGATCTCTGATGAGTAGTATACACCTGGAGTTTGAAGCCCCCACTGTGTGCTTCGAAACGGACGGACGGCCTCGCTTGGGTGATTCTCGGGGGCGGGACTTCATCATACCACCTTGAGTCAAACACTGGCGGATGTCGAGTCCAGACGAATTCGGGGAGTTGTTATCTCTCTTTAAGCTTCGAAATTGGCAAGCGACTTTCCTCGGATGGCAATATACCTGCCAAGCAAACTTTCACCATCAAAAAAAGATCGACTCCCGCAGGTAGCTGGAATTGATGGGTTAAATTTAAGCAATTAGACGTGAGCCACAATAGACCTAAGGTCGCGGTGGAGAAACTGGAATAGCCCACTCACAATGAATCTAATCTAATCTACATGACCTTCTACGGAAGTGATGGATAATTTTGTTTTAAAAATATCTTGACGCAAAGATGACTGCCGTCCTCGAGCTTTTAGCTATAATCATCACTGTCTTTCTCAAATTAAATTGCATGCAAATAAAACTTTTTAAAACAAGTTTTTATTTAGGTGCACCAACAAAAAAAGATTGTAGTTTTAATGCATTTTCGTAGAAAAAATGCACTAATGAGATCGCGAGTTTTGAATGTACAATTTTTTCCTAATAAGCGCGGACTAGAACCCCAGAACCTACATCCGGGGTTAGTTTGAATTTTTATATGTATATATATATATATATATATATATATATATATATATATATATATATATATATATATATACATACAAGGGGTATATTTAGATGAAGGGACTCAAATGATACCAGAGATTCCTTTGCCGAAAATAAGTTGATTTAACCTAACATACCTATATTCCGAGTCCCATAATAAAAGAGATACAGGGTGTCAAGGTGACAAATCTTAATAATTCCTAAAGTTTTAGTCAGACATAATTCAAATTTGATAGCGGGACATGTTTTCAGATGTAGAAAAATAATAGATTAATCATTTATGGCGGTCGCATACAGGGCGCCCTCTACAGGCAATGTTATGCATTAAATATGCATTCGCTTTTTTCTCAGCCCTCGTTTATAAAATATTGGACAATTTTTAACAAAAAGGTATACTTATCGAAAATAGTTTATGTCAACCGTTGGGGAGATATTTTTCACTATAAATTAGTATTTCGAATTTTTACCTCCAGGAAGATTAACGTACAAAAACGGACTTTTTTGTAAAGGAATTCGGAATTCATTGTTTCATAGCGTATCCATATTTTAAAATCATGTGTCCAAATGTGACCTAAAATTTTCACTAAGCCTTCAATTTCTTGAATAGCAAAGCGATATAGAAGACAAATGGCATTTTATAATAGATAGTAATTATTAAAAGTCAGCTTAAGAAATTATCAAGTGTTAATTGGTTTTTTTCGCTTTTTACTTCGATATTAAAGAGGTTTTGAATAATTAAATAATATGGGAAATTACACTAATGACTATTCATAAGTTGCAAGCACTTTTTGAATGTTACATGAGTTGTGTTGCTGATTAAGACTTTATCATGCCAGATATTCTAATCGCCGTATTCCTAGTAGAAACAATTAGCCGGCACTAGAAAGAATACTTGAAGATGTCAGTGGCGGCTCGTCAGATGACGCAGGTGAAGCGCCGTTACACCTATATTTTTCGGTTAAACTAAACTTCTTTATTCAAAATCCACCATAATTTTTTTTATTCTCTCAAATTTATTTGGTACAACCACATAAAAATATCTTGTTACGTCGCGCGGCAGTTGATAATGTATTTTATAGTAATTTATGGTACTATATAATTTGCAAACCCGTCCCTGATCACCATATGTATGTATTAACAAACAGTAGATATTAACAACTAGGTGTGTCTATCTTTGTTTAAAAATGACAACATGTTGAATGATCAAAGAAGATACTTTAAATATTTGCATCAATGATATAGGTAATTCGCACTGTATAAAGGGAAAAAAAAATCACCGCGGTTGTGTTTTTTTCTGTTAACGTGATTATGATACTTTGATATAATTCAAGCGCCTCTGTAAAAAGTAAAATTAGTTAAAATTAAAATTTATTCAAAATTCTTTAAATTCTGATTTTGAGGATTGGTGAACAAGACAAAACTATCCTACCCTCATTGTATACAAGCATTATTTTATTTTTTTCGAGATAAAACTTAAATTACACTAGATTCAACAAAAAATGGTTTTTAGTTTTTCAATACAATCAAGATGGATACCGCAAGCATAGTTTAATATGGCTACCGTTGTAACATTATTGACCTGAAAGTTAATTTTGCTCAATTTTTTACCTATAAGTCACAATGCCCAATGACAAGGCAAACTAACCAAACTTTGAAGGCATTTTGTTCTATTATGGGAATTTCAACTACATGGTAAACGAATTTAGTTTAAATGTATTAGAAATCATAGATTTTCATGTATCGAAATATATATATATATATATATATATATATATATATATATATATATATATATATGCGTATATTACTTATATACGTACACACCGGAGAGACATATAGGAATGATTATATAGCGTTTTTGATCTTTGATTTCATAATATGTTATTGACATCAATAGAGCGAAAGTAAGTACATAAATATATGACAGCTGACTGTGTTGCCAATACTTCATTCCATTGTCATACCAGTAGTACAGGCAATAGAGAATTTTTTTCTGCATTAAATCACAGGAGTTATTTTTTTTTGATTGATAGGTTCAGAATTACGTACTGAATGTAAAAACACAAAATCCTTACAAATTAGGAGGACGGAAGTGCCGCCATTTTGAGAAAAACGCTTTCGACCTATATCTCCATAACCGTGCACTTTAGGCCAAAAATGGTAATGATATTTATTGTAGATAATTGCATTTTTCATATTTTTTTGTTAAATAATTTTTTTGTATCACTCACCGTTTACAACTTATACGACTATTAGCATTCATTAATTGACTTTTTTACCTATATCTTTGTTAATAATTGTTTAAAAAATAAAATGCCTAGAAATCAACTTTTCAATCGACAAATTTTCTAGAACTTTTACTTAATACTTTTTTTTCTAAAATTATTATTAGTGCATTTTCTTTTAAAAAATTCACTAATGAGACCCCGACTTTTGAATTTTGAAAAAAAAATTGAAATAGGCGCTAATTGTGCCCCCAGAGCACATATCCGGGGTCAGTTCCAATTTCTATATATATATATATATATATATATATATATATATATATATATATATATATATATATATATATATATATATATATATATATATATATATATATATATATATATATATATATATATATATATATTTATTTATTTATTTATATCACATCGATAACTCAAAAACTAATAGGCCGATTTAAATGAAATTCGGTGAATGCCTTCCTCTTACATGTGACTTGGCTAAGTTCGTTACCCAAGAAAATCGGCCCAGGTTTTCCCGGAAAATTTTGTGTTTTCTTTCGAAAGAACATTATATCTCCGGAAATAACAAAGTAGGGGCAACTAAATTTGGTATACGGTTTTATGTCATTATAGGTAAATTACCTACCAAAGTTTAGGTATGTAGGTTTAACGACAAAAAAGTTATAGGCATTTAAAGAAAAATAAATTGGGGTTTTCCTCAAAACGTCAAAGTCGCGAGCTAAAACGTCAAAATTGGCAACATTTACGCAAAGAACCTGAAGCTAATATAAGCTATGGAAAGAAAATGTCTCAAGAAGAATGTTTTACAAAGCCTGAAGTCTTAGCTTCAACCGTCATTGTCCTTCATTTTACTAAAATATTTCCAGAAAAATTTGTCGATTGAAAAGTGCAACATTTAACGCGTTATAACTTTGAAAATATTGATTTTAGAAAAAAAAGTTTTAAGTAAAAGTTCTATTAAATTTATCGATTGAAAAGTTAAGTTATAGGCATTTTATTTTTTAAACAATTATTAACAAAGATATAGGTAAAAAAGTCAATAAATGAATGCTAATAGTCGTATAAGTTGTAAACGGTGAGTGATACAAAAGAAATTTAACAAAAAAATATGAAAAATGTAATTATCTACAATAAAGGTCATTACCATTTTTGGCCTAAAGTGTACGGTTATGGAGATATAGGCCGAAACGGTTTTTCTTAAATGGCGGCACTTCCGCCCTCGTAATTTGTAAGGATTTTGTGTTTTTACATTCAGTACCTAATTCTGAACCTATCTATAAAAAAAAATAACTCCTATAGTTTAGTGCATTATGGACAAGAGTAACGGGCTCCTCTATTGCCTGTACTACAGTGGATGTATTATATTGAAGGGGTAAACGTGGTGATTTTAAATCAGCAGCTTTTCTTCCATATAGTAGTAGCCCATGAAGTTATCATACGTTTTTAGGATTTACACAGAGACTGTGATTGAATAATACAACTTTTATTAATTATGTTCATCAACTAAAACACCTTCAACATTCACAAATTGATTTCACTGCTGTACACTTTGAACTTTGAGGACATTTTTATTTGAAGTCAGATTTTATGGGTATTTTCAACTTTGATGTAGGCAATTTGACTTGGAAGACCACTTCTGCAGTAATTATGACTATAACGACCAATCATAAAACTATTTTAGGTTATCTTAATGCCCAAGATATTTCCTATATTGTAATGCAGTTAGATTTGTAATATATATATGTAATCTGGACTTCATAAGAAGACCTCTAATTTACTATACTACAGACTTATTGTAAGTTATTATTAGGTAATAAATTACCTTAAAATAGGTATTTTAGGTATCTGGTCTTAGTAGTCAGTTTTCAGTCCAATTTAGGGCACACTTCGACCTAAAAATTACCAATTGTGGAACTGAAATTCAAAATTATATTTTTAAGTATATTTATAGGTAAAATTGAATCAAATTTTTACCAATTTAGATACTTGTAAGTTACCGATTTTGGAGTAATTTTAATAGTTAAAATTGGCTAATTGGGAGCTGCATTCTCAAATTTGTAGTGATTATGACAATCAAGTCAACATTTTGGTTAATGATGACTAAATTACAACTCCGTTAGGTTATTTGGACTCGAGTGCTGGTTAATATGCCTTAATTTGTTGCTTGGGTTGCATGAGACGGTTGCCATGGTAACGGCACGCGCACTGGTAGGTTGGGCCACAAAAGTGATGCAGCCTTCTGAACCTGTTTCAAATCTTAGTTTCTGTCGTTTGTTTAGGTTGAGTCGGATCATCAGAAACGTACTTTTATTTTTACTATGGTGCCCTTAAATAATCTGGTGTGTGTCACAATTACAGACTTTGAAAAGGTGCATTTTTCATGTTTATTTTTGGTAAGTGGAATTGATTTGTTTCTTATCACCTCTAAAAAATAATTTCAAAATAACAAAATATTAGATATCAAATTTCAAGTTGTAAAAAAAATGAGAAGGGCATTGAATTTGAAAAAAAATGCTTGTAGTTCTTTCCTCTATAAACAGATTTTTATATTATATAACCGTATGCGTGCGTGTACAGTATGTGTACAGTGTCCTCTCCTCGAATATTCCTGGTCATTATTCCGAAAATTATTCCTTGTGAAAGTCTATATTTTTAAATAAATGGATTTTTCATTTAAATACTGAAGTGCCAGGAGAACGCGTGACCTTAAGAAATTAAAAAAAATCGCTTGCGGGGCAGGGGAGGGGAGGGGGGTTGTCTTCGACTCCCTGGACCCCGCTTTGGGGCCGCGCCGATTCTGCTTCACCCAGTTCCAAAGTCACGAGCTGCCACTGGAAGCAGTTGTCCTTGACAATCTAGAGCATAATTATGAGACAAGTACAAGGAAATTTAATCATTTAAATGATCTCTTCATTATCTACTCGAAAGTGATATGGTTTTAAAATTTATTGCAAAAATTAACCGTAAAAAAAGAAATTCATCTGATTGACGAAATTCGCTACAACACACTAAAAAATTAATAAATAATCGCGTTTCTTCTTCTATAATGAGCAAAATAAAAAGTCTGGACGCAACAAGTGCGTTATGGTAGTGAATTTTCATAGAAATGATCTGGCACCAAACACTTGTCTTAATTGAATGCTTACAACTTTTTTTATTGTATCATAAAATATTTATTTTTGGTCTGTAGTTTACTTTTTAAAACGTAAAGCCACGTACCAAATTTGGTTAGCATAACCTTCTTATTTTAGGAGATAAAAAAAGTTTTCCCGGGAAACCTGGTTAGATTTTCCTGGTTAACGAACTTATGCAAGCCACTTACACAAGGAAGGTATCTGCCAAATTTCATATACATATACACCCGGATATGGGTATCAGGAGTCCTAGTTTGAGGAATTTTTTTCTAAATTCAAAAGTCGGGATCTCCCCATTAGTGAGTTTTTCGAAAATTCACTAAAAAAGTAACATGAACTTATAGGTCGAAAACTGTCGAGTAAGCACTTCAGTGAGTAAGGATTGGAACCTGTGATGGGCATTGATAAGTACACTTCGGGAACCCAAATCACCATAACACATCTATTTTAAGACCTGACGATCATTTCACTAACAAAGTAAGCGTCATCAGAGGATGAAAAATAAGACGGACCTGCTATAGCGAAGGAATGGCAGCATTTGCTTAAAAATAGTTTTCCTGTATAGATTTTACAATTGCTTCTAGTTATACCCATTGCTAGTAATTGCTTTTAGTTATAGCGATTGCTAGTCAAGCAATTGCTTTTTCTAAAAAGCAATTATTTAAAGTAATTACTAATTTTTTTATTCATTAGACATAATAACAGCTTAATATAGATATTAACGGTCCGCTCCTCACTGGCACAGACCGGGGAATCCGACGGTCTAATTAAAACAAAGCATTGTTTAATCTAGTTGTAACACATATTATATATACATTTTATCTTTCTGCACTCCTGCCTCATATGAACTTTAATTGTGCCAAATCTCACACTCTTTCGTGCGCGTAATGTGCCTAAAAACTCTGGACGCAGCAAGTGCGTTATGGTAGTGAATTTTTATTAAATGCTTTAAATTTGAATAACTCAATTTTCTATAAACTTAGAAAGTTTAATTTTGGTATGTAGTAAGGTCTTTCAGAGGGAAAGATATTCACCAAATTTCATTAAAACAACGTTGTAATATTTGGAGAAAAAAATTTTTTCGAAAGAAAATTTAAAATTTGAATAAGTCAGATTTCGATAAACTTTGAAAGTTGAATTTTGGTACTTAGTAAGGTCTCCTCCAAGGCAACATATATAGTAAATTACATTAAAACAGCTTTGTTATTTTCGGAGACAAATTTTTTTTTGAAAGAAAACTCAAAATTTTCCCGGAAAACCCCATCTGATTTTCCTGGATAACGAACTCATCCAATCCATTATTCATCGAAATCGGTAAATTATTTTTTAAGTTATTAGACGGATACATACATACATACATACATATATATATATATATATATATATATATATATATATATATATATATATATATATATATATATATATATATATATATATATATATATATATATATATATATATATATATATATATATATATAAACATATAAAAATTGAAACTGACCCCGGATATGGGTTCTAGGGGTCCTAGTTCGCGCTCATTTGAAAAATTTTTTGCAAAGTCTCACCATCGATCCCTCTCTAATAGTGATTTTTTTAAAATAAAAATTCACTAATAATCTCTGATGTAAATGCAATTCAAACGTAAATAATAAAACAAATGAATATTTGCATCCGTAGTTAATTACTACATGCATTTTGCTTTTGTTTCTGAAGAAGCCACATTTAACGAAACGGTTCATATTATAATTATATAGAGTGAATATCGTAATAATTTGTTGTATCACTATATAATTATATAAATATTTCCCTTCATTATTTAAATTCTTAAAATTAGAATACAATAACAGCCTAAAATTCTTGCCTTTAACTTAAAAGGAAGGGATGTGTATTGTTGATTAAAACTGACTGTCCATTAGGCACGTAATCGCATAACTTCCATGATTTTTCTTTTGGACGCAAGCGATATTAGATCTTATTCATGTGCCAATACCAATACCGACCTGAAGCGATCGCCAGACGCCACATGCATTATACACTATACTAAAAACTGCCTATCCTCTCATGTGATCCTGATACTAGAGACGTGAAAATCGTTTCGTCGTTTCTACGATTTCTGTGGTAAAAACTTCATGTTAAATATTAAATGCTTCAAATTTGAATAACTCAATTTTCTATAAACTTAGAGAGTTTAATTTTGGTGTGTAGTAAGGTCTGTCCTAACGCAAGATATCTACCAAATTTCATTAAAATAACTTTGTAATTTTCGGGGAAAAAAAATTTTCGAAAGAAAATTTAAAATTTGAATAATTCAATTTTTTATATACTTAGAAAGTTGAATTTCAGTACGTGGTAAGATCTCTCCCAAGGCAACATATATAGTACATTTCAATAAAACAGCTTTGTTACTTTCAGAGAAAAAAATTTTTTTCGAAAGAAAACTCAAAATTTTCCCGGAAAACCCCGTCCGATTTTTCTGGCCAACGAACTCATCCAAGCGATTAATAAAAGAAAATCACTTGCCAAGTTTCATCGAAATAGGTTAATTATTGTTTGAGTTATCAGACGGATACACACACACACACACACACACACACACACACACACATATATATATATATATATATATATATATATATATATATATATATATATATATATATATATATATATATATATATATATATATATATATAAACATATAAAAATTGAAACTGACCCCGGATATGGGTTCTAGGGGTCCTAGTTCGCACTCATTTGAAAGAATTTTTGCAAAGTCTCACCATCGATACCTCTCTATTAGTGAATTTTTTAAATAAAAATTCACTAAAGAGGGTACAAAATTTTTTCTTCATGTAGAATAAACTTCTAACTGAACTACCCCCAAAGCATCAGAGAAAGGGTCGATTTTAAATTAATTTTCTGCAAATATTTAGGTAAAATGAAGGACAATGGCGCCTGAATCTGAAACCTAACACTTTATAAAACACACTTCTTTCGACATTTCTTCTACATAACCCCTTTTCGTTTGGGGTTCTTTGTATAGAATATGTCAATTTTTTAGCTTCAATTCGCGATTTTCACTTATTAAGAAGATAAACTATAATTTTTTTAAATGATTATACGTTTTTTCTCTCTTTTAACGTAGAGATCCAAATTTTGGTACATGGTTTACTTTTTATTATATAGACCCGCGTAACAAATTTAGTTGCCATAGGTTTGTCATTTTCGGAGATATAAAAATTTTACGAAAGAAAAACTCGTCGGATTTTCCAGACTAACTAGCCTATCCAAGCCACTTGCGAAAGGGAGGTACTCAACAAATTTGATCCAAATCAGCCCTTTATTTTTTGAGTTATATATATATATATATATATATATATATATATATATATATATATATATATATATATATATATATATATATATATATATATACACATATAAAAATTGAAACTGACCCCGGATATGTGTGTTCTAGGCGCCTAGTTCGCGCTCATTTAATGAAATTTTTAAAAAATTAAAAAGCAATCTCCTTGTTAGTGAAGTTTTTTTTAAAGGAAATTCACAGAAAATACATCAATCTTTATGTGGAAGACGTTCAAAATATATGCCTAAAAGGTTTTGTGAGTATCCTAATCGTAAATAAAAGGCCGTTTTAACGTAAATCAAAGTCTGAGGCGTGACCCACCTAATCGCAATCGTTCTTCTTCTTTTTAAGTCAGTTAAATCACGTGGTTTATTTTTGTATATCATACTTTTCACATATCCCCACAAGAATAAGTTTAAGGTCACGTTATCGTGTTGTCCATTGTAACCATCCTCGCCTCCTTATCCACCGAATTGAATATATATTAAGTGGAGGTACTGCCGGACATTAGTTTGGAAATGTGCTGGTGCTGCATCCTGCTGGAACCATATCACATTCGCTGGATCTTATGCGTTTGTTTGCTCGATCAGCACATAAGTCTGCCAAAGTTGGTACGACTTTTTTTGGAGTAGCGCTAAATAATTATCTTTCTTCAAATTGCCACCAATGAAAAAGGGACTAATGACATGGTTTACAACTATTCCTGCCCAAACATTAACCATTTCGGAGTATTGCATAGTTCCTCTCCTTTAGTGTGGAAATTCTTTAGACCAGTACCGACAATTTTAACGATTAGCATGGCCCTGGATTGTAAAACTGCACTCATCAGAAAACAAAATATGTTTGAGTTGGATAACATTGTTATCTAACATTTTCATCATTCATTCACATACAGACGTTTTCCCATTAAATCGTTTTCCATAAGCTCTTGGGTTTGCATCAATTTATAAGAATGCATTTTATTCGCTTTTAATAGTGTGCCCGAAATTGGTGAAGCATGTATTGCGATCTCCGAAACTGTTAGAGATAGGAAAGCGGTTAAATGGGGAAACTTTTAGACAATTATGTTTGTAATTGAATTCCGTTTAGTATATGATATTATCTCTTTTGGTTTTTACGATATTTAAAAAAAACTAAAATGACGCATTTTCGAAAATACCCTGTATTTTCTTTATTTATGAAAATTTCTGAAATCCGTAAAAACTTTCTCATAGCAACTTTTTACGTAGGAAATGCTTGTGAAGTCAGATTTCATTTTCAACGTTTCGATATTTTGGAACCATTATCAACTTTGTTTTTTCATATGGGTGCCATATTGGATTTTTACGATTTTGAAAAGTCCCTGTTTTTGCGTGTATCACACTTAGTGAAAAAAATTAGGTTATGGGTTGAAAAACAAAAAAATATGATTTTGTTACGAATTTGTCAACGTTGCACAATAAAACACTCACACTTAAGGTGACTCTATTGCATTTAATCTCTTAACTAAAATTAATAACAACATATCCTTGTGTGTGTTTTTTGTTTCTTTAACGTCGGCTTATTTCCGCGACTATGGCCAATCACCGACGCCAGGGAGCAGTTTCAACTAACTATCCTGGAAATTTTGCCGAACCCTTGCCTTTCTGTGAGGGTAGGGATCTTTAACGTGCCCAACATCGCATGGACACGGGACCGACGGCTTTACGCCCCCTCCGTAGGGCGGAACGTGTAGACATTCAACTTGCTCAAATACAATGCCAGAACCTCGGTTGATGTTAATTTTACAGTTTGTACTGAAAAAGTGAAAGGAGTACCCTAGGATCGAACCCAGTACCTTTCGGTTCAGAGGCACACGTTCTTACCCCTGAAACACCGAGGTTCACAACATATCCTTATAAGTAATAGTTTTTCCCAAGTGAAAATCTTTTGAAATCATAAAAATAACCCCTTTATTAAATTAAAAAAATGACATAATAATTACTAAAATAAAATGTCTAATCTAAAGTTGAAAATGCGACCCATTTGCTTCTATACATTTCTCACATTTTTTTATCGCCGATTTGGTAAGTCGATGAATTGTGTTACGGTTAACATTGGACAGAACATCCTGCGTTCGCTGTTCGAGGACTTCTCTGCTTTCTGGAGGATCAAATTAATAGATTTCGTTTTTAGCATGTCCCCATAAATAAAAGTCTAATAGAGTGAGGTCGGGAGACCTCGCAGCCCACCGCACCGGACCACTGTTAGATATTATTCTTTCACCAAATGTCTCAGATTAAAAAAAAGTACTTCCCTGGAATTATGTGCGGGACAGCCGTCATGTTGAAACCATACATTACGGAACTCATTATTTGGGAGAACTTCCATAATTGCTGGTACTATTTCATTTTGCAACATTGCAAGGTATCTTTGTCCTGTCAATGTTTGATCATAAATAAAGGACCCAATTAGTTGATTTCCTATTAAAATAAAATAGTTTAATTTCTTCTTACGATAGGAATATTAAAATAATTTAAAGGATAGAAGAATAATTATTTTTCAGAATAAAGCGAAAAATATCTCACCATACATTCCGCAGCAAACATTAAAGCCAAATCGAACTTGCAATCTACGCTGTTCCCGCATCTGAGGGTTTTTGGTAGCCCAATAGTGACGATTATGCTTGTTGAATATTCCGTAATTTGTAACATAAGTGTCGTCCGTCCATACAAAGTTATTTTCAAAGTTCAAATTATCTTGACATTTTCCCTGGTACCAATTGCAACAAGTTACTCTTCTGTTAAAATCACCTTCTCGAAGTTCTTGTACGATGGTGGGTTTATACGGTCGATGATGTTGTTTTTTCAAAACGTCGTGAACCGTTGACTTAGCAATAAGTAGCTCCCTGCCAGCAATCCTTGTAGAGGACATAGGATTCTCATGAAATTATGCTTCAATACTTCTGTCACGATTTTCACTACCCTTCTCATAATTGTTAGACCAAGGTTTCCCAAAAGATCCGAATTCAAGTAAATTCATTACAAGTTTAGAGAAATACCTTTTGTTGGGTTGTCGTCTATCCGGGTTATTTTCCAAATAATTGTTGCCAGCCTTATCCGCATTCCTTTCATTTCTAACATATGATACTAACATATCAAACTTTTCTTGATTCGAGAAATTTTTTGCCATTCTTCACACTAGGCCCGAGTCAGGACATAAAACGCGTTTAAATAAAGACAAGCTTTCACAGTTCTGACAGAAGTCGTGACAGATTTAAAAATTTCCATTCGTCTAAAATCCAAAGCCTACTAAAGCATTAATGTATCACGGATAAATATATTTCATTAAATTATTTACTGATCTTTTGGTTATTTCGAATATTTAAATGATTTTTGGGTCATATTTGTGATCTGAGAAATAATAATTCAATTCGTTCAAGTATTTCTCAAAATTATGGCTTTTTTTGACGTTATTTTCTGTGGCACGGTACGAGTGTGATATATCATAAACAATGTTAATTGTAACACAACTGAACGAGTTACCAGATCGGTGATAAAAAAAGTGCGAAATGTATGGAAGCAAATGGGTCGCATTTTAAACGTTAAATTAGACATTTTATTTTGGTAATTATTATGTCATTTGACACATTATTGTTTTTTTCTTTCTTTTTGGTGTTAAAATGTGAAAAAGGGTTATTGCTATGATTTTAAAAGATTTTCACATAGGAAATACTATTACTTATAATATGTTGTTATTAATTGTAGTTAAGAGATTAAATGCAGTAGAATCACCTTAAGTGTGAGTGTTTTATTGTGCGACGTTGCCAAATTCGTAACAAAATCATACTTTTTGGTTTTTCAACCCATAACCTAAATTTTACTAAGTGTGATACATATTTGTAAAAGCAAAAACAGGGACTTTTCAAAATCTTGAAAATCCAATATGGCGCCCATATAAAAAAAACAAAGTTGATGATGGTTTCAAAATATCGAAACGTTGAAAACAAAATCTGACTACCCAGTAGTTTTCTGCGTAAAAAGTTGCTATTAGAGGGTTTTTACAGATTTCAGAAATTTTTAAATAAAGAAATGACAGGGTATTTTCGAAAATGGGTAATTTTTTTAAATTTCGTAAAAGCCAAAAGAGATAAAATCGTAAACTAAACGGCATTCAATTACAAATATAATTGTCTAAAACTTTCCCCATTTAACAGCTTTCCTATCTCTAACAATTTCGGAGATCGCAATACATGCATCACCAATTTCGGGCACACTGTATAACATCCAATGTCATGCCTGCCTGTCAACTCGAAGTATGTGGGTTTTCCTCGAATTCAAACATTTCATCCAATTTGGTATCATTACTCAGTGCATTGGAAGGTTTTTTATATATGCTTTACATACCCAAACTTACGAAATTGCCTTCAATGTTACTAATTGTTCCGTGGAATATAAGCGGCCAATCGGGAGATTTTTCCTAAAATACGCAATAAGTTATTTCGATCTGTGATTGTGTTTTACCTCCGTAACCAATCATCTGTAGAACTATAATTTTATACAATTCTGTTAAATAAACCATGTTTCTAAATTGCAGTTAACAATTGACAACTACTGTCATGCGGTGACAATCACATAACAAGTTGCTGCGCCGTTTTAAACAAAAACTAACATAGTCAACTATGAGGAATGTTGATAACTTTTTATTTCTTCTTTTTAATCGATAACGCCCAAATAAGGCATTGAAGTTGTCTTTGTTTACTTACTCATTAACGAAAATGAAACTCGTTATTAATTTTTTAGTATGTTCTAGCAAAGTTCGTTAATCACACGAATAATGTTATTGTGAACAATATCTTTTACAGGTGACAATGTGGAAGTTTTTTGCGGCCTTACTTCTTCCATGCTACGTAGCAAGTTTTGCTGAAACCCACGATCATGTTCATCATCACCACAGATCACACGAAACGACTGATAATCCAATAGTGACATCACCTGCGGGAACTGTCAAGGGTTCTATGATGACTTCGAGATTAGGAAAACCAATATATTCTTTTAGAGGTATCCGTTATGCAGAACCGCCAGTTGGTGAACTTAGATTCAAGGTAACAAATATTTATTATTTATTTTAGTTATCATAAAGGTTGGTATTTATCTTATCTGGTTTCTAAACCGGATCCTAGCACATTGTTGCCCAGTTTCACAAAGCTTGATTAAATATTTAACGGCCGGTTAGTTAATCAAGGCTTAATACAACCAATTAGAGCTTCAAAATATTTAGTTGTCATGGCAAAAACCCAAATCACAACCCGTGATTGGTCGTCTTAATCCCTGATTAACTAACCGTCCGTTAAATATTTAATCGGGCTTTGTGAAACTGGGCATAAGTCTCCTAAATTTAACAATTATCTTTCAATAATATGTTGTATGTCATGATTGATATTTGGTAAGCGCTGTTAATGTTTTAAATTTTAATTTTGCTATCAATGCCAGCATCCTTGTTATGCTCTTATAAGGGCTACATTATTTTTGCAAGGGAGATTTTTCATGTTTTCGACATCCTTTACAAATGAGGTCTGAATATTTATTTAATGTAGAAACTTTTTTATTTTAACCCATAAGTGCTCCGAAAAAATAACTGCCTTTGTTTAAAGTAATATTTTAAAACTTCTGGACGCAGCAAATGCGTTATGGTAGTGAATTTTCATAAAAATGTTTCTAATAGCAAATATATATTTTTTTCAGAAAGCAGGCATCAATCTATATAGTAGAAACATAATGCCATGTTTCATCAAAATAACTTTATTGTTTGAAAATGTACAAAAATTTCCGAAAGTAAACTTAAATTGTTCCAGAAAAAATTGAACCATTCAAATTTGAGGCAATTAATGAAAATTCGCTACCATAACGCACTTGCTGCGTCCCGAATTTCTTTTCTTACAAAGATGTATTATATTTCGATATAACATGCAAAAATGCAATAACATAGGGCGTGTTCGATTAAAAAAAAAGAAAATTTTAATCACCAACGACTTATGGGCCACTCTATAATTGTGGAAATATTTTTTAAATGTAGCTCAAAACACCCTATAATTAATGTATACCATTTTTTCGTAACTTGAATAATAACAGATATATTGGGCTTTAATGATTTTTTACGAAAATTTGACAAAAATGATATACCATTAAACGATAAACTCTATAGCCAACACTACTGCCAAAGCATCAGAGAAAGGATCGATTTTATATGAATTTTCTGGGAATAATTTAGTAAAATGAAGGACAATGACGATTGAAACTAAGAGTTCAGGCTTTGTAAAGCATTCTTATTGAGACATTTTCTTTCCATAGCTCATATTAATTTCAGGTTCATTGCCTAAATATTACCAATTTTGAGATTTTAAATCGCGACTTTGATGTTTTGAGGAAAATCCAAATTAATTTTCCTTTAAACGCCTGTAACTTTTTGTCCTTTAACATACAGAGCTAAATTTTGGTGGGTAGCTTACCTATAATGTATAATGATATGAACCCGAATACCAAATTTGGTTGCCCTTACTTTGTTAATTCCGGAGATATAAATTTTTTTGGAATGAAAACTCAATTTTTTTTTGGAAAACCTCGTCCGATTTTCCTTACTAACGAACTTATCCAAGCTATTTACAAAAGGAAGGTATGTGCCAAATTTGATCAAAATCGGCTCATTGTTTTTTAAGTTATCGGTGTGATACACACACACACACACACGCATATATATATATATATATATATATATATATATATATATATATATATATATATATATATATATATATATATATATAAATTGAAACTGACCCCGGATATGGGTTCTAGTTCGCGCCCATTTGCAAAATTTTTTTCAAAATTTAAAAGTCGGGATCACCCCATTTTTCTACGAGAATTCACTAAAAGGGGCATGGAACTAACATATGTATAACTCGAAAAATATTTTAAAAAAATCTGAGGTTAGTAATTTTTTCAAAAAGAGATGGCAACTCAAGTTGCGGCTGAGTGCATGGGTGGTTGAATAAGTGAATTTATAAAATATGAGATAATTTTTAATATTGGGGGAGATTTTACGAGTTAAAACATCCATGTGTATATGTTGTTATGTAAGGGTGTTTCTTTGTATTAAAAAAATAAACGAACGATAACTTAAGTGGTTTTGTTGAAAAGAAAAAAAAATGCATGCATCTTCTAACGTTATAAACAACTGTGTATAATCACAACTAAATAAAGTAATAATAATAGAATAAAGAACGAACATCATATTAAAAAATTTAGGCATTTGAAAACATTCTGGATGCAAGGGAACATTGCACTTTTTACAAAGGTAAATTGTTTTCTTAGAGCAAAGTTTACAAGCTCTGTATTTTGATTCACCACTTATAATAAGATGCCCGCTTTCATCTTTCCTGACATCATCTAGAGCAATTGATGTAGCAAATGATGATGATGGTCCTCGTCTTCGAGATGCTGTTCCACAAGCACTAATGAGTTGTAAAACAACTCGTCTCCTGAACTGCAAATATGGAATGTTATGTCCAAGTTTTCTGTACAGCAACCACCCATGAACACAGCATTCATCAATACACCAAGGAAGTAGCAGTATAGATTCCGTCAGCGCTGCTTAATAAACTTTCGGCCTATGGTCTACCACCAAAACTCTGTACCTGAACAGCAAACTTTCTCTCCAACCAGAGCATTTCTGTTGTCGTGGATGGCCATTCCTCTAAACCATATCCAATTAATGCAGGAGTTTCTCAAGGTTCAGCTTTAGCCCCTACTTTGTTTCTTCTCCACATCAATGACCTGCTCTCTAGCACTTGCAAACCAGTTCACAGTTACGCGGACGACAGCACCCTACACTCAAATATACAATATTCTAAGCCTGTCTCTTTGGCCCAATTAGATGAGGATCGCAGATTCATGGAGGGTTCTGTCTCCGTGCATCTCCAAAAAATATTAGACTGGGGAAGTAGAAATCTTGTACAATTCAACCCCACCAAATCTCAGTCTTTCTTTCTTTCTCATAAAAGATACACCAGCCCTAGAACCATCACAATGAACAAACAAATTATTCAAAGTAATGAGTCCTTTTCACTTGTTGGCATTTCTGTGGATCGAAATATCAACTGGAACCAACATGTCACATCAATTGCAGAAGCGGCTGCTAAGAAATTAGGTTTCCTCTTTCGGGCTCGCAAATACTTTTCATCAGCTAATCTCTATACCTTATATACTTTACAAATAAGGCCTAAGCTCGAATACTGCTCCCACATTTGGGGTGCTGCTGCCGCTTCTACACTCGCTATCCTGGACTCCATTCAGAAGGGAGTTATACATCTCATTGGTGACCCTACCCTTACCCGAAGGCTGTCATCCCTTGTCCACCGACGTGCCGTTGGTGACCTCTCTCTCTTTTATAGATATCTGCACGGGCAGTGCTCAGATGAGCTTCCATAGTTCCTCCACCTGCTGCCCCCAACAGATCTACCAGGGGAACAGAGCGAATACACCCTTTTACTGTCCAGGTCACCAGACATAGAACATCTTGTTATGCCCGCTCTTTTGTCCCGAGGACTTCCAAGTTGTGGAATTGCTTGCCGCCACATGTTTTTCCTTCTCCTCCGAACCTCCAAACCTTCAAGTCCAGAATTAACAAGCTGCCTCTTTCCTCCTTATCAACACCCACGGTACGATAGTATTTAGGCTGTAAGCCCTCGTGGTGTGTTGTTGAAATTAAAAAAAAAAATTAAAAAAATGTTAGTTGGTCTCTATTTTTTTAACACTTTGTTATTTGGAGCTGACGTGACAACATACCACTTGATTCCGCAACTAGGTGGCGAAACGTTAGTTCGTGTCTCACCACTCACTTAGTGTTGGAAGGCTGGCTACCACAGCCGTATTACTTTATAGGTGTATTTTCGCTGCAATTAGTATGCCGTACTGACGAGCTCTAATTAGAGCGAAACCGGTCTACGGTTCTCATTGTTGTGAGAATGCATCTAGCCTTACATACTTTGTCCCTATATTAGGGTAGAAATGAGCCGGGGCTGACAATTTACTAAATTGTTAGTTGGTTGTATACAGTCTCTATTTTTTAACACTTTGGGTTATTTGGAGCTGACAACATACTACTTGGTTCCGCAACTAGGTGGCGACACGTTAGTTCGTGTCTCACAACTCACTTATTATATTTTTACTTAAAAATAATAGCAACTGTTTATCTTATAAATTCAACAACATGTATACTGTAAAATCAGAAAATCATGAAAATAATTTTATGTAAATTTTGCCTTGTGGGATCAAGTTTTCATCAAATCTTTCAGAAGTTATTAACTATGGAGGAGCTTTCCTCCATAGTTTCCCCACCTGCTGCCCCCAACAGATCTACCAGGGGAACAGAGCGAATGCACCCTTTTACTGTTCAGGTTACCAGACTAAGAACATCTTGTTATGCACGCTCTTTTGTCCCGAGGACTTCCAAGTTGTGGAATTCCTTGCCCGCACATGTTTTTCCTTTTCCTCCGGACCTCCAAACCTTCAAGTCCAGAATTAACAAGTTGCCTCTTTCCTCCTTATCGACACCCACGGTACGATAGTATTTAGGCTGCAAGTCCTAGTGGTGTGTTGTTGAAATAAAAAAAAAGCGACCACCACCATTTTTTTGTCCGAATTCGACACCTATATTGAGCAGTGGATTGGTCGTTAAGATCTACACCTCCCATATGCTCATTGTATTGTTTGATAACATTCGGCACTGCTACCTTTATTTTTTCTTCTCTTTTTTGGAGTATCTTGAAACTTCAGTATGTGGGAATTCGTGAATACACAACAGTTCGGAAGAATTGTGACTACAGCATTGTTATTCCACTAAACAGCAGTAAGTTGACCATTGCCAACACTTACACAAGTTTCTCTGGGAGTCTTAGCAACTGGCTTTTTTTTTGGAAGTACCTCTGTTTTTGGTTTAAGATTTTCACGCAAAGTTCCTGTACCACCTAGATTTCTTTGACACAATTCTTCTAATAAACCTACAGAGGTAAATAAATTATCAAAATATAATTTTGTGCCACTAGGAACGTTTGCATGTTCTACCAACCCTATTGCCACCTTCTTGTCCTAAGCCAGTTTTTGGTAGGTTTGTACTATTCCCAGAGTAGGGTTCAGCATGAATTAATGAGCCGTCAGAGTTTGCAAGCACCCATAGTTAGAACCCAAAGCGTATGGGCTTTCCTTCTATAAATTGCTTGGCACTATGACGACCATAATATGGTACAATGCTCTCATGTATACTGAAACGTGATGAATATGGCACCTGCTTGAAACGTTCTTGATTAATCTAAAAAGAGGTCGAACCTTATAGAATCTGTCGTCGTCTAGGTTTGTATTGTCATTTAAATGTAGATATTGTAATATTTAATCAAATATTCTTTGTCTCATAGCGTTAGCAATAAAAGATACTTTCCAATCAGGATCTGTTTGTCAGTACATTCGTTTACCAGGTAAACGATGATACCAAGTAAAGAGTATAATTGCTACAAACCTGCAAACTTCGTCGTGATTCAGCTTCAAATTATGCTCCCCTTTTTGTGCTGCATACAAGTTAGATTGGGTTATAATTAGATCTATAATCTCATTAGAAAAAAAATTCTGGAAACACTCTTGTGGCGAAGAAATTGTAGCTTTAAAAAAATCTATTGTGGATGGGACCATTTGTGGAAGAATTTCAGGTAAAACCATGTTACTGGATTTATGCATTTATTTATAGTGGCTAAATAAATTTATATATAGTACGTTCGGTATCTTGATATTTGTTGATGCATCTAAAGTTACATGCGAGCGCTAATGGGTTAAGATAATACGTCGACAACCCCATACAAAATTTCCTTCTATTCAGAGCCTGCCGTGGACTGATTCGTTAGAATAATTGATACAGACACAGTCAGGACGGTTGCTCATATTTAAATCACATCGTCACGCAGGTAATAACATATTTTCAGTGGTGCGATTAAAACCAGTAGTATCATTATCAGTTAAGGGCATCATTATTAATAATGCCCATAAGAAGCGTGTGCATTGACAACTTTTTTTGGATGCAGGAGGGGGAAATGCTCATGCAGACCAAATTCACGGCCCCGTAGGTTCCGTGGGATATCGAGGTACTGTGAGACTGTACTCACTAAAACCCGCTCCCTGGGAGTACCGGACCTTAGTCCATACCTCCGTCGGAAAGAATTACACACAATGACTTTTTAGGGTGTGAATGTTTACATTCTGTTTTTGCCGCGGGGGCGTTAGCGGGTAAGTATAAGCTTTGGACGCTTATGTTTGTGTGGAAGTTGCTCGTCGTAGTCGGTGGCACTACGGAGTGGTGGGTGAGAAGCGGCTTTTGCGAACTGGGTTGTGGATAGTTGAGTTATAAACTCAAGTATCGAAGGCAATTCCAGATCTGACTGTTTCGGACAAACCATGGCGCTCCGGTAGCCATTCTCAGAATTTTGTTCTGGATGATTTGAAGGGTCTTGATGTGTGTTGCGGCCGCGGTGGCCCATGCAGGTGATGCATAGGTCAAGGCTGGCCGGATAATGACTTTGTACATGAGCAACTTATTGTTCATGGACAAAATTTCTATTTAGAATTGGGAGCAGCTTCGAGATGAACATCGAGGCTTTTTTCGAGCGTAATCGACATGGGGGCGCCATGTTAAGTGTTTGTTGAGGAAGACCCCGAGGTATTTGGCGGAATCCTGCCAAGAGATTAGACGGTTGTCTAATGAAACGTGTTCGTGAGGTGTGTGTTTCCTATCGGAAAATAGGACAGCTGCACATTTATCGGGGTTTATGACTAGAAGGGATTTCCTATACCATGATTGCAGCTCGACTATGGTGGTCTGAAGTCGTTCGGTTATTATCCTCGGCTGAGTGGAGCTGCTGAGGATGGTGGTGTCGTCTGCGTACAGCGCGTATGTCACGTTTAGGGAGGCTGTCGGAATGTCTGCGACAAATATATTATACAGCAGAGGGGAGATAGCAGAACCCTGCGGGAGACCTGCCGTGGCTGGGTACGTTCTAGATCTAGCTCCCAGATGTTTGACCTGGTACTTCCTCTGTTGCAGGTATGACCTGATTAGCAGAATCAGAGGGAGATGATAATTAAATGATATAAGTTTGTTTAGGAGGCCCGCATGCCAAACCCTATCGAAGGCTTGAGCAATGTCAAGAAATATTGTACCAGTTGACTTGTTTATATTAAATCCTTCGGTGATGTTTTCCACTACACGAAGGACTTGGTCAGTGGTGGAGTGCTGTTGTCTGAAGCCGAATTGCTCATCCGGGAGGATATGATTTTCTGAGGTGAAAGAAACTAGCCTTTTCTGAATCAGTTTTTCGGCGATTTTGCCGATGACTGGTAGCAGGCTAATGGGCCTGTAGTTCTGAGGGATCAGCGGATCTTTGCTGGGTTTCGGGATGTTGATAATGTCGGCAAGTTTCCACATGGAAGGAAAATATTGAAATCGCAGCATGGCATTCATAATCGTAACTAGGAATATCACGGCTTTGCGGGGGAGGTTTTTCAGGGCTACGTTGGAGATTCCATCGCATCCTGAAGCTTTCCTATTTTTTAATGCTTTGATTATTTGGGAAACTTCTTCGAAAGTTGTGGGCTCGATAGTTGTGTCTGGGGTGGCGCGAAGCGCACTCCTGACGTAGCGGTGGTGTTCTTGCTACGTGCGATAGATCAACGTTGTTATAATTCGGGCTGAATTGCAACTCCAGATGATCTGTGAATGCAGTAGCTTTCTCCGCATCCGTGTATACGACACCGTTACGGCCGTGAAGCGGGGATATCGGAAGTCTCGATTGACAACTAGCGCCGCCAGTTGTGAAATACGGCCACAGTGAGGTATACATAACAGATCTTACATTCATATTCTAATAAAAACAATGTTAGTTTTTCCACGTGAAAATTATTCAATATAGTGAAAAAATGCCTAATTTGAAAGAAATTGTTGTGTTGTAGGCTGTTATAACAGTGAGAAATCGTCTGATGGCAAAAACATCAGCTTCTACTATAAAAAATACGACGAAATCCATATTAAAATATTTCGTCCCTTTGGCACTAGTAAACCGCATTATTTATGATTGTTGTTACTAGAAATACAACTACAACGGCATATACACGTGTAGCGAATCAACAAATAGATGGGTGCGTATACCACAAACCTCTCTGGACAATCCGCCAAGAGGCTCTGATCAAATTAGTTGCATCTAGAATTTCTTAATTAACCGGGTTAATTTTGATAGTTGTTACTAGAGAAACAGCTAAACCTCATATACTTGTGTAGCAATCTAGTGAATCTAGAGAATAGATCTGTGTTTATACCCCAAACTTTTCTGGCTAATCCGCCAGGAGGCTGTGATGCGCGATTGTGGACACGCCTACGTTCCCTTAAATCCTACATAACCTTGCGTGGCTCTTCCCAAGAAACTTTCCACTGCCATTTTCAGCATCCTATCCAGTACAAATGATGGCGTTGGCGCAATTTCATATCGATATTTGAATTTAGAGTTTAGTGTTGAATAGCCAATCGTTGTAAAAAAAACTGCTAATTTTCATGGTAAAAGTTTACTTTTGGGGCGCGTGTTCGATTTCTATGAAATTTTGTATATAGACGTACTTTAAGGTGTAGATGACGAAAATCACAATAAAAATGGTTTTACTCACTTTTGCAAAATGTTTTACACATTTTCGGAGGTCGTTCGTTTTATATCAAGCTAAAGAAGGGTGTATTGCACTATTCTAATTCGTTTTCACATAGTGCACTCCCTTAACTGTTTATGTGTCTCTGAAAATTACACTTCTTTTCATCGTATAACCGATCCTAAGTTGAAATTGACATTTGACATGCAAATACAACTTAATGTCAAATGTCAATTTTAACTTATACGATGAAAAGAAGGGTGATTTTCAGAGACACATAAACAGTTAAGGGGGAGCACTAACTATGTGAAAATGAATTAGGATAGTAGAATACACACTTCTTTACCTTGATATAAAACGAATGACCCCCGAAAAAGTGTTATATATGACAAAAACATGCCGCAAAAGTGAGTAGAACTTACGTTTTTCCTACAAAAATGTGTAAATAACTCCAAAAGTTGGCTTCTGTCCTAATTTTTATTGTGATTTTCGTCATCTACACCCTAAAACAAGTCTATATACAACATTTCATAAAAATCTAACACGGGCCCCGAAAGTAAACCTTTACCATTTTCATGAAACAGATTGTTCTTCATGAAAACATTTTAAAAATTTCTATCAAAAAGCTTTCTGTCAATAATTGTATATCGGCTGGTGTAGTTTTTGTGTAAATTACGTGTTAAATTATTGTTCGTTCGAAAGCCAGACCAGTTTTTCTGGGAATATTTTAAATTTATCCTTAGAAAATTTTTGTACTTTTTCAAAAAAAAAGTTAGTTGGATGAAATACGGTATATTGTTTTCACTATAAAGGTTACACTATCTACTAAATTTCATATCAAACAAATTTAACATTAAAAACAGTTCTATGGAAATTCGCTGCCATAACGCACGTGCTGCGTCCAGACTTTAGTGAAATTTACTAAAATATTTTCAGTAAATTCATTGGAAATATACCCTTTTTCTGATGCTTTGGCAGTAGTTTTAAGTAGAGTTTATGGTTTAATAGTCTGTAATTTTTGGCGAATTATCGTAGGAGAAAGCTCAATATATCCGTTAATATATTGTTTATTGGCAAAAATTATACATTATGTTAATACAATAAGTCTTATGCGACTTGTGCTGTATTATATAACACAATTTATAAGGCTGACCCCAAATAGTTTCACAGTCCTACACCAAATTCAATTAACTTCAAATTTTGACGTACCAAATTAAAATTCTTCTTGCTCTTCTATTTCGCATCTTCTAACACGTCAACTATCACCTTCATTTACCATAAATCTCTGCTATTCGATTATGTCTTTCTAACCGCAATTCTTTACAAACAACCCATATTTTCACCAAAATTTTAAAACTTATAGGAGATTAAAATTACTTTAGTTTGACAAATGTCAAATTAGGTATAATATAAGAAGAAAAATTGTATATGTTAGTTATAGGATGCTACATACAGACTTGGAGAACACTTCTCTGGCTTCACTGTTCGTTTTCGTTTTTGTAGGTGAAGGACGTAGCCAGCGCGTAGATTAACTGAAGCAAGTGGCCTTTATGAATTCTGGATATTCTAGGATGTTCTTCAACGTTGCTGTGACTAGTTTCGTTGCTTGACAGCTTTCTCAGACAGATAAAAATTGAATTAGTACGAAATCATGACAACTACAAGTAAATATTTGTTGCTATGTTATGATATGATGTTTCGATAAAAAAAAAAAAATTATCAAATTAAGAATAAAATGAAACACAGATGACAGATGAGGCTTTCAAAATGTCTACGAGATGTATGTCAATATTTAACATAAACCTAGCCTATAATAACTATGATAACAGTTACAACAATAAAATAACTAAACAATAACAACATAAAAGCAGTCACGATACAACGAAATTATTGACATACATCAACTCATTATCTTATTACAACTTTTTTGAAAGAATAGTTAAATTTTATTTCTTTGGCTTATTTAATTGGAAAGAAGAATATCCAGGTAAGGGGAATTCATTAAATCAGTTTGCTCGTTTAGAACAAGGTAGCTATTGTCGTGTGTGTGCTTTTTGACTTCTAAAGCTTCAAAAACAATTTTGAGAGATTATTCCCAGTACCCTGCACAAATAAGAAACGCCATGTTTAATAGTGATATAGAGGAGTTTCATAAAACATCCTATCAGTTGTTTACAGATGCTTCTAAATCAAACGATGGAACTGCCTGTGCTGTTTACGATCCTCAACTGAATAAAAATTTCAAATACCGTTTACATTGTAAGATGAGTATTTTTTCAGCAGAGGCAATAGCTATAATAGAAGCCCTAAAATATACAAAAATTATTGGAAATAAAAATATTCTAATTTTGACTGACAGCAAAAGCTGTGCAGATTCACTAAAGTACTTCTACTACAACTATAAAAACAATTATTTAATAATTCAGATTATCCGCATTTTAATAAAGTTAGAAGAGATGGAGATCGATGTTAGATTTGCATGGATCAAAGCTCACTGTGAGATTACAAATAACAAAACTGTTGACAGAATGGCTTAAGATGCTTTAAATTGTGAAAACCTTTTAGAATATCCCTGTCCATGGACAGACATAAAAACTGTATTTTTCAGACAACAAAGACAGCTGTGGGAAACTGCCTATCACAGAAAAGATAAAGGTATATTTTATAAAAGAATTGTACCAAAGTTACCTTGCCAGCTATGGTTTGCTGGATATCCTAGAGGATTGGTAACTAGCATATGTCGTTTGAGATTTAACCACTCCTTGATACGTACCCATTTACACAAACTCAACCTTAAAGATGACCCATATTGCGAATGTGGTGAAGAAGAAAGCGCACAACATGTTTTACTAGAGTGCTCAATTGGATGGGATTACAGAAATGAATTCCTAAACAGAATACACAACTTAAAAGACGTTGAGCCACCCTTTAATTTGGAACAACTTCTACAACTGGAAAGTAATAAAAACATATATTTGCTTATATATAAGTTAATTAAAAAACTCCAACTAAAAATATAAAAAAAAACTAGGCTTTAAGTTTATGTGTTATTTGTGTCTATCCTTTACATGTACCCATGACGTTAGTGGCCACCTGTATGTCAAAGAGAAAAGTTGCCATGATAGGCCCCATTGGCATGAAGAATATGTGTCCCTGTCTAAATCCTTCAAGTAGTATCTAGATCTTAGGTAGGCTTAAGTTAGAATTAAAAGCACCACTATTAATATTATTATACAAATAAATAAAATAAAAAATATACAAAACTACATGTTGGGACAAATTTCAATGCACCATGACAGAATGCATATGAACTGTTAAATTCACATACTAGTTGTAACAAAAGGCTTTTAAAATGTGCGAATGGTAACCATACCGCAGCCAGTGCAATCTGACGTCACACACACACAGCTTCAAAAAAGTCTAGTTTACGTTTGTCGCTATAAAAATGTTGTGGCTGTATGCGGTTATTTACTATAGGTCTATGTTCGGTATCAATAATATGTCTTGCAAATCTTTATTTGTAGTTGTCATGATTTCGTACTAATTCAGTTTTTATCTGTTTGAGAATGCTGTCAAGCAGCGAAACTAGTCACAGAAACGTTGAAGAACATCCTAGAATATCCAGAATTCATAAAGATCACTTGCTCCAGTTAGCTTACGCGTTGGCTACGTCCTTCACCTACAAAAACTAAAACGAACAGTGAAGCCAGAGAAGTGTTCTCCAAGTCTGTATGTAGTATGGACCAGTTTCACCAAGTAAGGGCAACAACAATCAATGAATTAGAGGATGCCTTGAGCTGCATCTTACAAAATTAATTTAACAACCGCAGCGTGGTCTATAAGTTGTTGGTGATACAAATTTTCTTTTTTTAAATCGAACACCTCTTATGCGTTTTTGCATTTTTCATCGAAATATAATACATGTTTGTGAAAAAAGAAATTCTAGGCGTAGCAAGTGCGTTTTGGTAGCGAATTTTTATTAAATGCTTTAAATTTCAATAACTCAATTTGCTATGTTGGCTAGGAAACCAGTTTTTTCGGGAATTTTTAAAGTTTATTTTCGAAAACTTTTGTATATTTTCAAACAGTAAAGTTATTTTAATAAAATGTGGTACATTGTTTCTACCAGAATAGAGGTTATACTGGTAACCAAAGTTGATACCTGCTTTCTTTAAAAAAGACATATTTGCTATTAAAAAGATTTCTATAAAAATTCACTTTCATAACACACTTGCTGCGGCCAGACTTTTATTTGATATGGCCAGTTAACAAAAAAAATTGATAACTTATATACTCTTTTAGCCACCTGTACCCCATAAATGGAATGGCACATTTGATGCAACAGATGATGGCCCTGTATGTCATCAAGCAACCGAAGTATTAAAAAATAGAACAAGTGAGGACTGTTTGAGGATAAATGTGTACACGACAAAGGTAAGCAGTGAATTTCCAACACCATTATTATTAAACTGATCGAAATGGTAAAATTGATTTACCTAACTAACATTTAAATTTGACTATATCTATATTAACCATTACAGCTTCCAAATGGTGATCAACGTCCAAAACAACCTGTCATTGTTTT
Organism: Tillus elongatus; assembly: GCA_964006375.1. Lineage (NCBI taxonomy): Eukaryota > Metazoa > Arthropoda > Insecta > Coleoptera > Cleridae > Tillus > Tillus elongatus. The sequence continues at coordinate 107,225,564 of OZ023268.1, read as the reverse complement.
TCTCCACCCAGGAGGCTACTACGCTGATTCAGGCATTAGTATTCATAGAGGACCAGAGTACTTCGTGGACCAAGACGTTGTCTTGGTGACACTAAACTATCGACTGGGAACGCTTGGTAAGGAAATTGATTTTATTCGTATATTCAGGCTCATACAAAATATGTATCACACCGATAACGCAAAAAATAATGGCCCAATTTCGATCAGATTAGATGGGTACCTTCTTTTACAAAATCGCTTGGATAAGTTCATTAGCAAGAAAAATCTGCCCAGTTTTTCCCGGAAAACGTTGTGTTTTATTTCGGAAAATTTTTATCTTCCCAGAAATAACAATGCTGGGGCAAACAAATTCGGTATGCTGGTTTACGTCACAAAAGTAAACTATGTACCAAAATTTCTATTCCAAAAATCTATAGGTTAAAAGGATAAAAGGAAACAAAGTTCCAGGCATTTAAAAGTAAAAAAAAATGGGTGCCACTGATGACCAGATCAACGCACAAAAGGAACGTATTTTGTGTGGATAACAAAATATATTGTACGTTGCAGACAAAGACTAAGTTTGTGGCGCTAAAAGGTCAAGAAATTTCAGAAAAACAACTTTGAAAATCTTACAACTTTTCCTTTAAAAACGTCAAAGTCGCGATTTGAAACGTCAAAATTGGAAACTTTCAGGCAAAGATTATAAAGCTAATACGGGTTATGTAGAGAAAATGTTGCAAAAAGTGTGTCTTACAAGTCCTTAAGCTTAGGCTTCAACAGTCATTGTCCTTCATTTTACTAAAATTCTTCAAGAAAGTTCTTGTCAAATGGACCCTTTCTCTGATGCTTTAGCAGTAGCTTTAGTTATAGAGTTAATGGTTTAGTTGTCTATAATTTTTAGCAAATTTTCGTAGAAGGAATTCGCTAATGAGGGGACCATGACTTTTGAATTTTAAAAAGATTGTTTCAAATGAGCGCGAACTAGGTACTCTAGGACCAACACCCAGTGTTCGTTTCAGTTTTTATCTGTTTACATATATACAGAGTGAAGCCTTTCAACGGTAAAGCTCAATATTACTGCTATTATACAAGATACGAGGAACGATTGTAAATGTTAATTATAGGGTCTCTTGAGCTGTATCTTATAAACATTATTTCAGCAATCACAGGTGGCCTACAAGTCGTTGACGATACAAATTTTCTTTTTAGTGAATTTTCTTTAAAAAAATCACTAATGAGGAGATCCCGACTTTTGAATTTTTAAAAAGTTTCTTCAAATGAACCCATATACAGGGTGAGTTTCAATTTATATATATATATATATATATATATATATATATATATATATATATATATATATATATATATATATATATATATATATATATATATATATATATATATATATATCACACCGATAACTCAAACGGTAATGGTCCGATTTTGATTAAATTTGAAACATACCTTCCTTTTGGGCTTTTTGCAGTGGCTTAGACAAGTTAGTTAGTCAGGAAAATCGGTCTAGGTTTTCCCGGAAAATTTTGTGTTTTCTTTCGAAAAAAATTATATCTCCGGAAATAACAAAGTAAGGGCGTCCAGACTTTTTTAAAATCCACTACTCTTTATATTATTGCAAAAAATTGTATATTTTAATGCAAAAAACTTTTTTTGGAGTTTTGTCGAAAAGCTTTTTTGGTGACAAATGGTACATTGTTTTTACTATACACTGGTAACCAAATTTGATGCATGTCTTTATTAGAAAATATATGTTTTCTGTTAAAAACACTCCTATCAAAATTCACTACCATAGCGCACTTGCTGCGTACAGACTTTTTCTTTTTCAGTAGGGCACACTGTATGAGCAAATTATCCAAATATTCATCGCTAACAATTTCTAATACTAGTAAAAATTAGGAGCATTCACATATTATGTAGGTTTGCTGAGTTTTTTCAAAAAATTATATACTTTTTCTTGAACAGGATTCTTAAGCACTGGCGACGCTGAAGCACCAGGTAATAATGGTCTGAAAGATATGGTGCTAGCACTGAGATGGGTACAAGAGAACATCGAAGCCTTCGGAGGTGACAAAGATAGTGTAACATTGCTTGGATTGAGTGCAGGGAGTGGAACTATTAACCTTCTTTTTGTTTCTCCAATGGCACAAGGTAATTATACAAAACTAATTTACTAAATAACTAATAAACACTATTACATAAACAACGTATTAAGTTAAAAAAAGTTTATCGACGGAAGAACTGATGGAACTAGTACTAAATGACAAAGCTCCAAAAGTGCAAGCCAAATTAGCTTCAAAAACCGATCCACAAGGGAGAGCAGCGGAGGCCTTTGCAGTCAGCAATTCTTTAGCCAATATGGTTCAGCAACCTACTTACTTTCTTCGTATCCCAACACACAGCTCAAATCCCTTGGATCTCCTTCTTACTACAAAACCTGAATGCTATAAGATATCAGTCCCCCCCCCCGTCTCTCAGACCACGGCATGGTCACTGCTTCCTGCGCAATGCAACCCGAGGTCACACAGTCATCACACCCACGTATCGTTTGGCACTACAACTCCGCAAACTGGGACGAAATGCGGGATTACTTTTCCTCATTTCCATGGGCGCCTGCCTGCTTCTCTCATCCTGACCCCTCTGATATCTCACAAAACGTCACCGACAAAACGTCACCGAAATTATCCAAGCTGGCATGGAATTATTTATTCCACGTACACAGAAAACCTCTTCAGCCACTCAAAAGCCCTGGTTCTCTAAATCCTGTGACAAGGCTAGACTTGAAAAGGTCAAAGCTCACAAAACGCTTCTACACAATCCCAGTCAAGAAAATCGTCAAGCATTTAACGACGCAAGAAACCGCTCTGTCCGCATTCTTTCTGATGCAAAAAACTCGTTTAATAACCACATCAAAAACAAAGTCCTCTTAAGCTCCAACGGCGGCAAACCCTTCTGGACTCTTGCTAAGTCTATTGGGAATAATTTCTGCAAGAGCACGTTCCCACCTCTCGTCTCAGGTGATGAAATTGTTTCTACCGCCCTGGGCAATGCTGAACTTTTTGCTTCGTTGTTCGCCAACAATTATACTCTCAACCCACCTCCAAATGTTCAACCACCAACAGTCCCCAATGTCGCGCATAAAATGGCGGATATCATTTTCAAAACTAAACAGGTACGAAAGATGCTCTCTTCTCTTAATACCAGGAAATCCTCTGACCTTGACGAGATCCTAGCAATTGTTCTCAAAAAATGCGCACCAGAACTTGCTCCTGTTCTGACTCGTCTGTTTCAGATATCTTACAATAAAAGCATATTCCCTAGTAACTGGAAAACTGCTCGAGTACAACCCACCCCAAGAAAGTATCCAAAGCGCTTCCTAGCAACTACATGCCTATTTCTCTCCTTTCAGTAGTCTCTAAAGTGATGGAAAAGTATATAAACACCGAATTACTAAAATTTCTTAAAAAACACAGTCTAATCCACGACAGGCAGTATGGATTCCGTCAGCGCAGATCGACTGCCGACCTCCTTTCCTTTGTCACCCATTCTTGGAACTAGTCTATGGAACAACACGGTGAATCCCAGATTGTTGCTCTAGACATATCCAAAGCATTCGACCAGGTTTGGCACGCAGCGCTGCTTAATAAACTTCCGGCCTATGGCCTACCACCAAAACTTTGTACCTGGACAGCAAATTTCCTCTCCAACAGGAGCATATCTGTTGTTGTGGATGGCCATTCCTCTAAATTGTATTCAATTAATGCAGGAGTTCCTCAAGGTTCAGCTTTAGCCCCTACTTTGTTTCTTCTCCACATCAATGACCTCCTCTCTAGCACAACCAACCCAGTTCACAGTTACGCGGACGACAGCACCCTCGACTCAAATATACAATATTCTAAGACTGTCTCTTTAGCCCAATTAGATAAGGATCGCAGACTCATGGAGGGTTCTGTCTCCGTGGATCTCCAAAAAATATTAGACTGGGAAAGTAGAAATCTTGTACAATTCAACCCCACCAAAACTAAGTCTTGCTTTCTTTCTCACAAGAGATACACCAGCCCTAGACCCATCACAATGAACAACCAAGTTATTCAAAGTAATGAGTCCTTTTCTCTTGTTGGCATTTCTGTGGATCGAAATCTTAATTGGCACCAACATGTCACATCAATTGCAGAAGCGACTGGTAAGAAATTAGGTTTCCTCTTCCGGGCTCGCAAATACTTTTCCCCAGCTAATCTCTATACCTTATATACTTCACAAATAAGGCCAAACCTCGAATACAGCTCCCACACCTGGGGTGCAGCGGCCGCTTCTACACTCGCTATCCTGGACTCCATTCAAAAGAAAGCTATACGTCTCATCGGTGACCCTACCCTCACCCAAAGGCTGCCATCCCTTGCCCACCGACGTGCCGCTGGTGACCACTCTCTCTTTTATAGATATCTGCACGGGCACTGCTCAGAGGAGCTTTCCTCCATAGTTCCCCCACCTGCTGCCCCCAACAAATCTACCAGGGGAACAGAGCGAACGCACCCTTTTAATGTCCAGGTCACCAGATCTAGAACATCTTGTTATGCCCGCTCCTTTGTCCCGAGGACTTCCAAGTTGTGGAATTCCTTGCCGGCACATGTTTTTCCTTTTCCTCCGAACCTCCAAACCTTCAAGTCTAGAATTAACAAGCTGCCTTTTTCCTCCTTGTCAACACCCACGGTACGATAGTATTTAGGCTGTAAGCCCTCGTGGTGTGTTGTTGAACTTAAAAAAAAGCTGCGTTATTTTCTATGGAACTGAATATAAATTTATCAGAAGCGAATGTCAAAGTATTTACTGCACTTTTTAAAATTATACAAAAAACACAAATTAGTTTCATAAAGGCGATAATTCGGAGAAACTTGCATTTTTCAGGTGGTTTATCAATAGTTGAACTAACATTCAAATATTGAAGAAAATGTTGTCAGGCGTCATCATGTTTATTAGAAACAAAACCACATTGGACGAGACAAAATATTCTAAAGAATAACCCACACAATCCCCAGCGATTTTTTTGCTCTCAATTTTGGCTTGGCTTGATTAGGTCTAAAATTGGAGGTCAATATTTCTACAAAGGTTCACTAACAAGTAAAGTTACATCAAGCTTATAAATATAATTCATAAACGCAATTTTGATTATGTACACTGAATTCACCGTCGAAACAATTAATTTCATCAAGATGTAGCACCCTCCCATAATTCCAAGGGCATTGTGCTTACCCTCGTATTATGGTTCTATTACTTATTTTTTACTAATGAACATTAACTTGGATTTGGGAAAAAGGTTCATCAAGCGATACGTATGTAGTTTTGTAATCTATGGTATGGAAAGCTGAGCTTCAAACAAGAAGGGTAAAATTTCATCTCGGATATCTTCTGAGATATAATACTTTTCTGAGAACATTATTGGAAGGACACATAGTTGAAAAAGGAGAGAAAGAGAGAGGCCGAGAGAGAGAGAGAGACCAAGAAGAAAATCGGGCCCAGTTGATGAAGTTACTATAAAATAAAAATAGCTGCTGATGTGATCAAGATCACTTGGAGAATACGCACACCTCCTTTTATAAGTGCCCTGTCTCCTGAGAAAACATAGTCGGATTTATTTGGGTATATGTAAAAATTAACACTTACAAGCACAGACGTAGGTTAGGTTTAGTGAGGTTAGGCTAGTAAGTAAGCTTACTACTTGCACTGCAATCTCAGGTCTATGTAGATTACGCTAAATTGTTTCAAATTTCACCCATCAAATCTGGTTTCTTACAGAAGCAAATAATGTTTTAGAGTGAAAGTTGGTCCAGATCTCATGGTGATCCCTCTCGCGATTCCAGAAGTAGGGTGTGTCATACTCTCTCCTCTAGAGGGACCAGTTATATAGGAAGGTTTCTTTCTTACTGAGGTGCCGCTCGCACAAAGCTTAGCAATGGGATGTTCCTCTTTCGGTTCCAGAAGTACCTGATCCAGTCCCTGTATGTTGACTGGTGGTAGTGACTGTGGCCACAGGACTCCGGAATTTCGGTTTAAATAGTACCTTTCGAAAGCTAAGGTACGGTCTAAAGCTAAATCTCTTCAGCGTAACGATTGACATTGCGTCAACCCAAAATGTGTCATCTTGGTGTAGAATAGACCACTCCAGAGTGTTTAGGCTGTTGTTCTTTTTTGAGTCTAGTGAGTACCTGTTAGGAGGTCAGTCGCATGCCTACGTGGTCCGGAATATACTTCACACATATATGTGGAGTTTTGGAATCTTTTCTCCTTGCGCAAGCTTGAGACGAACCCCTTTCCACGCCTTCAGCTCTCCAACCACTCGCTACAGTCGGAGGGAACTGTGGTCGTCAGCACAATTGGAATGGATCCAACTAGGCAGTCGCGTGCAGCTTTGGAACCCTACTTTTGGGTAGTTCTCTGGCATATCTTCTACAGCTTCCAGTATAGCAACAGTCCCAGTTTTTCAATATCCAATGTGGAGGTGGGATACTCAAAGTGGACGATACCCACTCTAGCCCGCTATATAGTGTATTGGTTTGCTACGATCATCCTGCGATTTTTTCGGCCGCCGTTGATGTAAACTGCCAGCTGAGCGAAGTCGCAGTATAGATAAGAAAAAGCTGAAACTTATGACATGATCGTAATAAGTTTTATCAGTTTTAGGAACATCCCAAATGTAACACGTTCGATTTTACGTTACCTCAGCATTTTCTACAAAAATGTTTGCAACTTAATAACTTTTATCGTTATAAATGAGTTTTTTAATTTTTTTCTTTTACTTTTCAGGACTTTTCCACAAAGCAATATCAATGAGCGGATCCTCTGTTGGTCTATGGAAACTACCACATGATCAAATGGATATAGCTAAACAACAAGCTTCTATTGTAGGTTGCCCTAATGACTCGGCGAGAAAAATCATTGACTGCCTCAAAACTAAACCCGCTGCTGAACTCGCCAACTCCATTGACAAATTCAGGGTAAATTATGATTTGCCTAGCGTAATTTTAAAGTTATGATTATCGCAGCGTGATCTTGCTTCTAAGAAAATTGTATCAAATTGAGTTAGAATCACAACTGAAAAATAATTCAATTTACCTTAAAAAATTTAATTAATTGTCATAGATATCGCCAAAAAGAAAACAATAACATTCTATTTGTATGCAACGAGATGACCTCCTAGGCGACTTCTCAAAAAGGTAACTGATCTGGAGTCACGCTCATTCAAAAAAAAAAAAAAATTCGAAAGTCATACCTGTTTATAAGCAAAATTTTCTTTATATAAATACGCTAATAATATAACACCATAGCACCAAGAAGTCGAAGACTCGTGCGCGGGGTGTTTATACAGGGTCGCTGATAAGTCTGGAAACGGTCGATTATCCGGGAAAATATACAAGGTGTCGAAAAAAGTTTTATACAAAAGTTTTTGGGTTCTTCAATGTCTACTAGGCGGTGATAATTTTATTTATACAGGGTTGGTCATACAGGCGTGGCACACCAATATTAATTTTTTTTAATGGAACACCCTATATATTATTCGATATTTCAATCCTTCTCTTAATTTTGAGCAACATTTATGAGAAGCATAATGTACCTAAACTCAATCGTTTCCGGGTAAAAAAAATAAATAAAAATAAACGCTACTGTTTTTAAAATCTATTGGATGAAGAACAAAAATAAATGAAAAGTAGAATATCTCTTGAAAACAATCTGTGAGTGTGAAAAGAACCGGTTGCGATGTTTTTAACATTGTTTGGAATCCCAAGATAAGATAAGATGCCCATAAGAAACGCAGTATTATTCTTTTGTTTTAAAATGTTTCCAGGACAACGAATGTCAAACATTCATTCAGTGTCAACAGTTTTGAAACATTAGTAATTTAGTGTCAACAGTTTTTGTGCAAAATGGCAAGTTTAAGTGAAACCGAACGTATCGAAATTTTAATGATGATAGGGTACGGTGATAGAACACGAAGTTTTGCTCAAGTGGTGATTATGTTCAATGAGTTGCATCCTGAGCGGGAATCGATCTCCAAATACACAGTTTCGAAAACTTTGCATCGTTTTCACGAAACTGGCGGTATCAAGGATAAACCTAGAACTGGAAGGCCAGTAACCGTTACAAATGAAGAAAATTCTTTGAATGTAATATTGGATGTGGTGGAAAATCCGAAAACTTTGGCACAGCAATTGGCCTTAAATCACAATATGAGTCGATATTCAATTCAAAAGATTACGAAGCGGGAAAAGTTCCGTCCATATAAAATTCATTTATTGCAAGAACTGAATGAAGACGATTTTGATCGCAGAATCGAGTTCTGTGAACTTATTATGGAGAAGTTACGCCAAAATTTTAACTTTGCCAACCACATTTTGTTTTCCGACGAATCTACATTTTGTTTGAATGGACAAGTCAACCGACACAACTGTAGGTACTGGTCAGACGAAAACCCACATTGGATGGAACAAATTCACACCTAAAGACCGCAAAAAGTAAATGTTTGGTGTGCTATTATTGGTGGACATATCATAGGACCTTATTTTATACACGGTAATTTGAACTCTGCTCGATATTTGACACTTTTGCAAGAATCAATTGTTCCAGACGTTAGTCGATTATTTCCGAACAATAACGACCCAAATCTACCAGCGGAAGAAATATGGTTTCAGCAGGATGGGGCACCCCCTCATTTTGGAATTGAGGTACGGGAATATCTGAATCAAACCTTTCCTGGCAGATGGAGAGGGCGCAGGGGAACTATTGAATGGCCAGCTAGGTCTCCCGACATGACGCCGCTTGACTTTTTTTTGTGGGGTCATGTAAAAAATTTAATTTACCAAAATAGACCGCAGAATATTGAAGAGTTGCAAGCAAGGATTGTGCATGAAATTAATAACATTCCTCAAAACGCTCTTGTAAATGCAGTGCAATGTTTTGTTAAGCGAATTCATTATTGTCAGGAGGTCAATGGAGAACACTTTGAACATCTTATAAAATAGGATTCCAAACAATGTTAAAAACATCGCAACCGGTTCTTTTCACACTCACAGATTGTTTTCAAGAGATATTCTACTTTTCATTTATTTTTGTTCTTCATCCAATAGATTTTAAAAACAATAGCGTTTATTTTTATTTATTTTTTTACCCGGAAACGATTGAGTTTATGTACATCATGCTTCTGATAAATGTTGCTCAAAATTAAGAGAAGGATTGAAATATCGAATAATATATAGGGTGTTCCATTAAAAAAAAATTAATATTGGTGTGCCACGCCTGTATGACCAACCCTGTATAAATGAAATTATCACCGCCTAGTAGACATTGAAGAACCCAAAAACTTTTGTATAAAACTTTTTTCGACACCTTGTATATTTTCCCGGATAATCGACCGTTTCCAGACTTATCAGCGACCCTGTATACACGTACAGACAAATGACATCACGCATAACTCATCAGAGGCCGACTGTTCCACATTCTAGTGAAAAAACAGACTCTGAATACGGAACTCCCACCCGTAATCTGATAATTCGAATTTTTCGGCTTATTTACCCAGACAACTCGGCAACACGGTCACATACCTATTTAGCAAAAAAAGGCAGTAGGTCCTTAAAAATTGTCACTATGCCGATATTACATAATTATCTTTTTTTTCCGTAAATAGTTAATTTACAATAGTTACTTATAATAATGTTTAAACTGGTCGCAAAAAAATGCTATGAGATTACTTTAGCGCTCTAAACGTAATGAAGCTATAATCGATAGGCTGATGCATCTGCTGATAATTAAAAACACCAAAACTCTATACAGGCTGGTCCAAAACTAAGCGTACTTAGGGCAGCAGTAGATTCTAGGCATCGGAATACGATTTAGCTAAACATACTTCAGTCTAATAGTGTGTTTGTGTTTTTTGGTTCTTTAAGGTTCGTCTATTTCCGCGACTATAGACAATCACCGACGCCAGGGAGCAGTTTCATCTCAATATTCTGTAAATTTTGTCTAACCTCTGCCTTTATGTAAGGAGGCTAGGGATCTTTAACGTGCCCACCATCGTATGGACACGGAAGAGACGGCATTATCCCCCTCCGAAGAGCGGAAAGTGTAGACATTCGACTTTCTCAAATACAATGCAACAACCTCGGTTAATGTTAATGTTACAGTATGTACTAAAAAAAGGGAAAGGAGAACCCGGGCTCGAACCCGGTACTCTTCGGTTCAGAGGCACACGTTCTCACCACTGAAACACCGAGGCTCTTAGTCTAATAGTCAAAAATTAAAAGAGACGCAGGTGTGTTAAAACTGAAAAATTGAGTTTTAATTTTCCTTAATACCTAGAAAAGTAGTGTACGTTTTCTCTTGAAAATTGAAACAGATGATTTTTTTCTTCATAGTGATAAAAAACAAGTCATCCCCAATTTGACAATAGCGGGTAGAGGGAGCTGCCTGAAGTACTTGAACATACTCGTACTTTTTTGTTAGCGTCGCTAGAAAAGTCTTAAAAAAGAAAGTAGTATTCTCTTATGATTTCATAACGAAAAGATTGTACTCCTTGAATGACGTTAAAATCAACCGTTTTCGAATAATTTGCGATTTCAAGAGAGACACATGCTTAGCAATAGTTTTGAGACTATGTTTTATTTACCGAATAGTAGGCGCCTGTCATAAACAAATTTATACTGTTAGGCCAGGAAACGAAACAAACAAGAAATAGGAAAGTTTTAAAATTCGGTACAGATGTTTATTATGGCCTACTGTTGATAGTATAAAAAGTCTCCAAAAATTCTAGTTGATGAAACGCCGCCATCTGAAAAAAAAAGTATACAACTTTCTGTTTTTTTTTTCAATTATCGTCAGACTACTAACATTATAAAAAATATATATTATCAAAAATAAAGAGCATTTAATTTTCTATAAGAAAAATCATTTATTTTATTGAATGAATAGTTTTCTGGTAAAAAGCATTAAAAGAAACGAAAGTTGTTTACTTCAGGTAAATTCGAATACCATTGTCGCCATCATGTTCTCATTGCATCATATTGTAGTTTTTGAACCTAAAAATAATCTCTATAGCAATATTTGTTTATTATGCATCTGATTTTTCATTAGCTCGTCCTCACCCCCACTGTATTTTTTGATAATTGAGTTACCATCAACATATATATTTTTGCACTTATTACAAACTCATAGGTTGATAATTGAATAGATAATAACGCTTGAAGGCAGGGACGATGCGTTGAAGGCTGGATATGTTTTGTGTTTAGACACACTTACGTATTGAATAATTATTATAGACGATGATTTTTTGTGGATGTGTAGTGCTGAGCACACTTCCAACGATTATTCTGTGGTTGCTTCATCCATATTATCGGCTCAACTGTCTGCACGTGATGGTGACCTAGAACACTGTGCTCTTGAAGATGACCTAAAACGTATCATCTCATCTTTATCCTCGTTACGATTGTCTTCATCTATCACTGTGCTTGGACTGTCTAGGCAGTCGCCATGGCAATTGTTAGAAACTCTTGCACAAAGAATCCCAGCTTTTCGGCATCCACACATGCCTGCGCAATCCGTTGTACATTTGCAAAATACAAAGTTTAATAATGCTTCTTAAACCATTGTGTCCATTGTTGTAACTGAAGATACATTTCCTTGCAATCTTTTCCAATCCCAAAGCTCGGGAGGTAATTCGTTGCCCTGTCATTTTTGTACCTCGTGGTATACTCGAAACGAATGATATCTAGCGGCACCCTTTGTTGGCGGTAGTAAAGCATGTCCGGTCTAATTATTGTTACGGATCTTGTGAAACAATGGTATCGATGAGTATTTAAAGCCTCAACTGTTGATCGAGCACCAAACATTGCAAAAATCAAGTCCTCATGATTGCAGTTGCTGCGAGAAATACACCTTATTCTCTGTCTTTCCTTTGCGAGGTTTAACAAAAATACTGTTAGCAGCGAAACTAGTGCGAGTAGTAGGATCAAAAGACCAACATCTTTACCAACAATTGCTACATTGTCGTGGTCATATGAAGATACGATCGCCGTGCTAATAATAAGCTGCTCTGCGTCATCTTGGCTTTGTTGGAAATCAATTCCATTATCGTTTAACTTGACAGAAAGCATGTTGATCAAGATACTCGTATTCTTGTCATTTGAAATAAATTTATCCTGTTTTACAGTAAGATTTATGTTCTTGTCAAAATTGATATCAACAGAGTTTTTAACTGCAGAGCGGCGGTTTTGCGCGAATTTTTTCGTACTGTTATCAGTATTAAAAAGCCGTCAAAAATCTCTGTACATTTTTATTCATAATGCTTTTTAATGTAATTCACATAACCCATGCAAGTACTAGAAACTGTTGAGTTTTCTTTCCAGACAACTCGTTATAGAAGGAATCCGCCATCAATAATATTTAAACAGTTTGTCAAGACTATGTTGCCACTTGATGCTGAAAAAATGACAACAAACTGGAATTTTTTTGTTTTTCTCACGACAGGTTCATTAAAGGGGGATAACGGAAATGGAGCCGACTCATGTTCTAGATGTCTCGCAATAAGTTCACTTGTTTTCTTCGAAATTATAATCATTGGAATATAAGTAATGAATTAATCGGTACGTCTTTGTGGACTTTCAGGGAACAATTCACAGTAGCTAAAGAAAGAGCTTTGTCTTCTCGAGACAACTTTACATCTTGTAAATTATTTCCGATCATTTTTTGTATTGCTTTTTTTCCGGCTTCAATAGCTTTGTAACAGTTTATAGTAGCATCTTCCACTACTCCAGTTGTAAGTGACATTATGTTTTCTTTAATTGGAAAGGAAAAGTAGTTATGGAACCAATCTGAAAGCCTTTTCCCTTCATCTGCATCTTTCTTTTTGCGCGATTCCTGAAAATCAACGTGTTGCTTAACAGTCTCAAAAACTGTGCCACTAAATTCTTCCAGTGCGGTGCAAACATTGTGATTAGCAGTTGTTCCCAAGATCCATTTACTTAGTAAAGTATCGCTTGTTCCCCGTAAGACCTCCGGTACATTTCATACTTCGCATTAGTTCGTTAGTTTTTTTAAAGTATGAAAATCTCAAAAAATGCACAATTTTTTTAAGATGGCGGTGATTCCTCATGCTCAACTGTTGGAGACTTTTTACACAATAAACAATAAAGTTCAATAAATATCCCTGCCAAGTTTTAAAACTTTCTTATTTTTTCCACCTGTTCCTTGAAAAACGAACTTTGTTTCCTGGCCTATGTGTTTTTATCAAAGTTTCTTTTTGATGTCAATAATTGTTATTTCGATGAGCTTTTGTACAATATTATCTAGAGTATTCCGCGACGGAATTGTTTTTCCGGGGAATAACTACGAGAGGTGTAGCAGACAATCCAGAAAGTTGTTCTAGAAGAAAAAGTGCAGGTGCTAATATAAGTAGATCATTTTGAGAACATTTTATAAAAGTCTTTATACATATCACTTCACACCCGCACAGCATTTATTTCCAGCTGATCTTTCAGCTAGACTACAATTTTGCCATTCATTTAGAAACAAAGGGAATGCGAGTCCACTGTTTATGAATTCAACACTATCTACAAATGAAGTTACCCTTGGTTGCCAGGGTCTATTCAGCCTCAGAAATAAACATATCTGAGCACATAAAAATCTTTATATGGCATGTAAGACTAGATGCATTCTCGCAACAATTAGAACCGTAGACCGGTTTCGCTCTCCTTAGAGCTCTTCAGTACGGCATACTAATTGTAGCAAAAATGCACCAAAAATAACACGGCTATCGTATAGCCAGTCTTAAAACACTAAGTGAGTGGTGAACGTGTCGCCACCTAGTTCGGAACCAAGTACTATGTTGTCACGCCCGCTCCAAATAACACACAGTGTTTAAAATAGAGACGGTATACAACTAACTAACAATTTAAAAAATTGTTAGCCCTGGCCCATTTCTACCCCAATATAGGGACAAAGTATGTAAGACTAGATGCATTCTCGCAACAATTAGAACCGTAGACCGGTTTCACTCTCATTAGAGCTCTTCAGTACGGCATACTAATTGTAGCAAAAATGCACCAAAAATAACACGGCTATCGTATAGCCAGTCTTAAAACACTAAGTGAGTGGTGAACGTGTCGCCACCTAGTTCGGAACCAAGTACTATGTTGTCACGCCCGCTCCAAATAACACAGAGTGTTTAAAATAGAGACGGTATACAACTAACTAACAATTAAAAAAATTGTTAGCCCTGGCCCATTTACCCCAATATAGGAACAAAGTATGTAAGACTAGATGCATTCTCGCAACAATTAGAACCGTAGACCGGTTTCGCTCTCATTAGAGCTCTTCAGTACGGCATACTAATTGTAGCAAAAATGCACCAAAAATAACACAGCTATCGTATAGCCAGTCTTAAAACACTAAGTGAGTGGTGAACGTGTCGCCACCTAGTTCGGAACCAAGTACTATGTTGTCACGCCCGCTCCAAATAACACAGAGTGTTTAAAATAGAGACGGTATACAACTAACTAACAATTTAAAAAATTGTTAGCCCTGGCCCATTTCCACCCCAATATAGGGACAAAGTATGTAAGACTAGATGCATTCTCGCAACAATTAGAACCGTAGACCGGTTTCGCTCTCATTAGAGCTCTTCAGTACGGCATACTAATTGTAGCAAAAATGCACCAAAAATAACACGGCTATCGTATAGCCAGTCTTAAAACACTAAGTGAGTGGTGAACGTGTCGCCACCTAGTTCGGAACCAAGTACTATGTTGTCACGCCCGCTCCAAGTAACACAGAGTGTTTAAAATAGAGACGGTATACAAGTGTGTGTGTGACGTCAGATTGCACTGGCTGCGGTATGGTTACCATTCGCACATTTTAAAAGCCTCTTGTCACAACTAGTATGTGAATTCAACAGTTCATATGCATTCTGTCATGGTGCATTGAAATTTGTTCCAACATGGAGTTTTGGATATTTTTTATTTTATTTATTTGTATAATAATATTAATAACGTGCTTTTTATGCTAACTTAAGCCTACTTAAGATCTAGATACTACTTAAGGGATTTAGACAGGGACACATATTCTTCATGCCAATGGGGCCTAGCATGGCAACTTTTCTCT
Organism: Tillus elongatus; assembly: GCA_964006375.1. NCBI lineage: Eukaryota > Metazoa > Arthropoda > Insecta > Coleoptera > Cleridae > Tillus > Tillus elongatus. The sequence continues at coordinate 107,210,429 of OZ023268.1, read as the reverse complement.
TTGACATACAGGAGGGCCACTGACGTCATGGGTACATATAAAGGATAGACACAAATGACACATAAACTTAAAGCCTAGTTTTTTTCATATTTTTAGTTGGAGTTTTTTAATTAACTTATGTATAAGCAAATATATGTTTTTATTACTTTCCATTTGTAGAAGTTGTCCCAAATTAAAGGGTTGCTCAACGTCTTTTAAGTTGTGTATTCTGTTAAGGAATTCATTTCTGTAATCCCATCCAATTGAGCACTCTAGTAAAACATGTTGTGCGCTTCCTTCTTCACCACATTCGCAATATGGGTCATTTTTAAGGTTGAGTTTGTGTAAATGGGTAGGTATCAAGGAGTGGTTAAATCGCAAACGACATATGCTAGTTACTAATCCTCTAGGATATCCAGCAAACCATAGCTGGCAAGGTAACTTTGGTACAATTCTTTTATAAAATATACCTTTATCGTTTCTGTGATATTCAGTTTCCCACAGCTGTCTTTGTTGTCTGAAAAATAAAGTTTTTATGTCTGTCCATGGACAGGGATATTCTAAAAGGTTTTCACAATTTAAAGCTTCTTTAGCCATTCTGTCCACAGTTTCGTTATTTGTAATCCCACAATGAGCTTTGATCCATGCAAATCTAACATCGATCTCCATCTCTTCTAACTCTATTAAAATGCGGATAATCTGAATTATTAAATAATTGTTTTTATAGTTGTAGTAGAAGTACTTTAGTGAATCCGCACAGCTTTTGCTGTCAGTCAAAATTAGAATATTTTTATTTCCAATATTTTTTGTATATTTTAGGGCTTCTATTATAGCTATTGTCTCTGCTGAAAAAATACTCATCTTACAATCTAAACGGTATTTGAAATTTTTATTCAGTTGAGGATCGTAAACAGCACAGGCAGTTCCCTCGTTTGATTTAGAAGCATCTGTAAACAACTGGTAGGATGTTTTATGAAACTCCTCTATATCACTATTAAACATGGCGTTTCTTATTTGTGCCGGGTACTGGGAATAATCTCTCAAAATTGTGACTGTAATATTTGGAAGAACAGATGGAAAAAGCTGATAAACTGGACATATGTTAGATCTGTATATGTTCTCACCGGTTTGTTTAAAATCTTCATAACAGGAGACTAAAGCAGGGGATTTCTTTTTGACCCAATACAAATTTGTCAGATCCAACAAAAACAGCTGGTGGACCTTGTCAATAAGACTACTGTTGTTGGCAAACATTTTTGCTATAAAACGACAACCTAGTATTTGCCCTCTGTAAGCTAACGGCATTTCGTTACATTCGGCCAGCATGTTATCTATAGGAGTACTTCTAAAGGCCCCTAGACATATTCTGATACACCTATTTTGAATTACATCTAATTTACTTAAATGTGTACGTGCCGCTTGTTGGTACAGCATACTCCCATAATCTAAAATGGACCTTATATATGATCTATACATCAACAGTGCTACCTCCACGTCTGCTCCCCATGTAGTGTGTGTAGTTGACCTTAGTATATTGATGCCCTTCTCACTACGCTTTATAAGATATTCTATGTGGTGTCTCCACAATAATTTTCTGTCTAAAAGTATTCCTAAATACTTAACATATGGTTTTATAGGTATTATAGTGCCCGCTATATCTATGTATATCGGTTCAATACTTCTTTTCCTAGAAAAAATACACGATTCTGATTTAGCAATAGAGACTGACAAACCATTGCGGAAACACCACAAAGATAGTTTCTTAAATACTATTTTCACTAGATCTATTGCCTTTTCAATGTCATTGTTACTAGAATAAATACATATGTCATCAGCATAATACAGAGTATCTGCACCTGGTATTTTAATATTGTCATCTATATCTAAGGTGTATATTATATACAGAATAGGACTAAGTTTCCCGCCTTGTGGTAATCCTCTATTTACTTTACGGGGGCCAATCAAATTATTGTGTACTTTAAAATAGTTAATTCTATTAGTGTACAATTTTATGATTTTTCTTGAGAAAGCACAAGGTAATCCTATGGCTAGCATTTTCTTGTATAAAATATTTAAATTTATGTTATCGTAAGCGCTCTCTATATCAATAAACAGCGCAACCAAAGACTTGTTATGTGAGAAAACTAGATTAATATCTGAAACCAGATGTGAAATGTTTCCTATGGTTGAATGTTCTTTCCTAAAGCCAAATTGTGATTTCGGAATCTTCTCACACTGCTCTAACCATGCCTCTAATCTATTTTTTATGAGATTTTCATAGATTTTCAGGACACATGAAGCCAAAGATAACGCTCTATAAGACTCTTTTTTTGTGGGATCTTTTCCAGGTTTCAGCATGGAAATAACTATATATATCTTCCAGATTTCTGGAATTTCTTCTGTTATCCATATGCTGTTATAAAGACGCACTAGCGTCAGTTTTCCTTCTTTAGATAATTCTGATAACATTTTGTAGTGTATGTTATCAATACCTGGAGCAGTATTTTTATTATTTTTTAAACACTTTTCCAATTCTAACAGAGTGAAATCTTTAAGCAAAATGTGTTCCTCTTCCTCGTCCCTAAATGTTATTTGTTCTTGAACCCATGGTGGGGCTAACTTGTGAAAAAATTCCTCCATGCATTCGTTTAGCTGAAGGCTTATTCTTGGAGTCTGAAATGTACAAGAAATTTTTTTAATTTGTTGCCATATATTTGTTATGGAAACATTTCTGTTTAACTGGTTGCAGTAATCTTTCCAGCATTGACTTTTGCTATTTTTTATTGTTCTCTTTGTTATAGCTACTGCCCGATTGTAGTTTGTAAAATTGGCAGCACTAGGATTTCTTTTGTACTCTCTCAAGGCTTGCTTTTGGTCGTATATTGCTATTTTACATTGTTCATTCCACCATATTTTTCTGAATTTTTTATTAAATACTTTACTTTTAATGGGGATGGTTTGACTACTAACGTCTAATATAATAGAATATAAATTTTCATAACTTATAGTTTCCCCAATTACCACTACTGCTTGATCAAACAAATGTGAAAAACAACCCCATTCTGCATTAGTTAAATCCCATTTATATTTGTAGTTTTCTAACAAGAATGAATATGCACTGTTTTCGTTAATAATATTACTAGTTTGAATATTGAAATTGTCACTTGAAGTATCTCTATTCAGAATAGTTTTATATGAATATGTTATCGCGTAATGATCTGATCCCAATGTTGTCTCGTGTACATACCAGTTGTCAATTCTTGGCCCTATTTCCGGGGAACTCAATGTCAAATCCACTGCTGATTTATTAGTTGAGTTTGGTTTATTCAGTAAAGTTTCATGCCCCGTATTATGAAAAATTAATCTGCTATTATCGATAGCCTGAAGCAAATTTCTACCTGCTGTATCGCTCCAAGTACTACCAAAGGCAGGACTATGAGCATTGAGGTCCCCGGCTAAAATAAAAGGTGAGTTAAGACTTCTAAGAAATGTTTCCCATCGATTACTTGAGATAATATTATTGGGTGGTGAATATACTGAATATATATCTAATTTCGACATTTCAGTACCCAAATACAATCTGGCGCCCACGCACATTAAGCCCTCAATATGAGGTATGTCTCTTATTTCTAAATGTAGTATTGAATTTTTAACTATAAGTGCTACTCCCCCAAAACCGTCAGCTCTATCTTTTCGCAGTAAGTTATAACCCGAAAAGATAATATTATTTGTTATTTTTAACCACGTTTCGCTCACAATAGCAATGTCTATGCTATGATCATACAAAAATTTTTCTAACTGTCCTTTATTAGACACTATTGATCTAGCATTCCATTGCAATATATTTAGATTATACATTGTGACCACCTAAAATTTGTAATATGCTGTTTTTAACGTCTTTATCTATCAACTCGAAGCTATTATTAACATTTATCATTTTATCTTTTATAAATATATAAATTCTGTCTGCCATTGTTTCTATACTAGGCAGGTCTTTTAGGCTAGTAGGGTTTCTGTGACAGGGAATCGATGTCTGAGATATAACGGATGTAGAGGGTAATTTTGGAAAAGATACAATGTATCTGTGCTGTTGCGACATACCTGACCGATTATAATATATGCCTTCTGTTCTTTTACGTTTTGGTTGTATTTTTGTAAAATAACTATTTTTGTGTGTTTGAGTTGTTGTATTTTGACCTATTATATTATTTGTTTTAAGAGGATAGGCATAACCTGTGTTATACCTTTCTATGGCAGATTTAAATGAAATATTTTCTAGTCCCATCATATTTTTAACAGCTTTTTGTTTGGCAAATTCCGGACAAACATTCCGGTCTGTAGCAAGATGTTCGCCACCGCACGATGCACACAGGATTTTTTCGGATTGACATACACTGTGATTGTGTTCTTGAGAGCATTTTTTACACCGTTCTTTTCCCTTACACTGCTGACTTATATGTCCGTATCTTAAACACTTGAGACATTGGATAACTTTTTGTATATATGGCTCGACTGGAAACACAATTTTCTCAATTAAAACTTTTTCCGGTAATATTTGACCTCTAAATGAAACTAAAACAGACTGTGTGGGCAAGTAATCGACTTTATCATTTTCAACTACTTTGCGTTTTAGTCTACGAACTTCTATTATTTTAAAATTATCAAAGTACATTGGTTTTACTAAATCTCTCAATTCTGTTTCTGAAATATTGCTATCTACTTGTCGGATTACACCTTGTCTTCTAACTAAGTACCTTGGTATGTAAACATTGTACCCACTTTCTAACAGTATTTTAGAAGTTACCAGAGCATTAGCACTATTTTTTGTTGACAGCTCTATTTTCAACTTGTTTCTACCTATACTATTTATACTTACAATATCATTGTGTGCTTGAGGAACGCTATTACGTATTAGTCTTGAAGTGCCAATGATATGTGATCGGCCTATATTTTTATTTTCATTCTCGATGTAAATATTAAATGGACCGGTATCATTTTCATCGTATAAAATTATCTCTTTAGGTAAAATATTTTTACTTTCTTCTTTTCTGTTATCAATAATAGTTTTATCATTTATCTGCATTCCACTTTTGTGTGAATAAATTCCCGTATTGCTTATTTCTGATCTATTTAATAATATTTCTCCTAATTCATTACCCTGATTTCCTTTTAATTGTTGCAAAGAATTTAAAATATGAGTATTACTTACAGTTTTAGTATTATTGATACCTGACAACGCTCGTGATCCGCTAGAATTACCATAGTCATTTGATATATCAGTCTCTAAGTCATCTAAATCCATATCTATTAATTTTGCCCTATCGGGTGGTTCTTTTTCTTTTCTCGATGACATTTTCAAAGGTTCTAAAATAGATATTACTATCCTAAAATCACAATAAATTAATATCACTTTGCACACACACCGAAACAGGTCCGACCGTATCGACGTCGCAGAAGCGAATCTCGACGGTATACAACTAACTAACAATTTAAAAAATTGTTAGCCCTGGCCCATTTCTACCCCAATATAGGGACAAAGTATGTAAGACTAGATGCATTCTCGCAACAATTAGAACCGTAGACCGGTTTCGCTCTCATTAGAGCTCTTCAGTACGGCATACTAATTGTAGCAAAAATGCACCAAAAATAACACGGCTATCGTATAGCCAGTCTTAAAACACTAAGTGAGTGGTGAACGTGTCGCCACCTAGTTCGGAACCAAGTACTATGTTGTCACGCCCGCTGTGTTATTTGGAGCGGGCGTGACAACATAGTACTTGGTTCCGAACTAGGTGGCGACACGTTCACCACTCACTTAGTGCTTCATATGGCAGCAAAGCGTCATTTCAACAGGATGTCAAGATTGATGTTTGCTGTGGCATAATTACAAATCGTATCTTTGGTCCATATGATTGACCATCAATCTGAATGAAACTCCCTACTTGACCTGACCTGCCTTTTATGTACAGCTACTCTATTAACCATCACTTCTGGACCACCCCATTTTATGCATATTTAAACTACGAACTCACGTTAATTTTTTTCTCAAGTCAATAAAATAGCTGAAAATTCCGTTTCTTCTAATTTTAGATAAATGCCTACGACCCAATGTTAATCTGGTCTCCTGTTATTGAGAAAGATTTTGGGCAAGAACGTTTTATAACCGATGATCCAGTAAAACTAATAAAACAGGGAAAGTTTTTAAAAATGCCTTTCATTACAGGAGTAACTAAGAACGAGTTTGACTGGAGAGCTTTCGGTAAGTATTTCTTTCATTGCTTTCTTTATTCTTTACAAAATTAAAGATAATATCTGTTTGACAATTATTTTGATCTCCACAGATGTTATCAATAACGATGCTGCACGAGAGATGTTCAACAGCGATTTTGAAAAATATGCCCCAATCTGCTTTTTGTATGAAAGAGATACCCCAAAATCAAAAGAAATTAGCAGAACAATTAGAAAATACTACCTTGAAGATAAACCATTGACAAATGATTCTATACCAGGACTTGGTAAAGTAAGTAAGACAAAGTCTAGATGCAGCAAGTGCGTTATGGTAACGAATTTTCGTTAAATAATTTCAAAGTCAATTTTTCCACAACTGAAATAGTTCATGTTTAGGTCTATAGTTCAATTATGTTTGGCTTAGAGCTAAAAACGTTGGTAGCAACGTATTAAAAAGAAAAATGTCACGGTTTGATTTCACACATTCGTAAAATATGCTTTTCCTCATGTTAAGTTTAACATTTTAACAATTTATATTCGTTCATGACGACTCCTGTTTATTTCAAATTGTGTTACCTATATATTTTTCCTAAAAGAAAAAACGAAATTTTGTAATTTATAATAATAAATAAAAATATTCTGCTTTTGCGTGTTGCTTTAAGATTATCATAGTGCGATTTGAGCTCATCAATTTTTTGATTTGACTTTTAGCTGTACTCAGATGCAGTTGAGGGTTTCCCAGTTAATCGTGCTGCAAAACTGATAGCCGAAAACAGCGACCAGCCAGTTTATTATTATCAGACAACGCACTTAGGACGTTACGGAGGATTTTACAAACCAGGAACAAACAATACCGTACCATATGGTAAGTTTTTATATTGCAAATTTTATTAAGCAATTTTTTTAATAGCAGTTCTGTCCGCTTTTATCACACGAAGTCCGTATAAGATTCTCGCTCTTAGAATTTGAAAAATAACATTATTGATACATTTGGGTAGAAAATGCCCCGCCTTACTGGATTAGTATCTCATTTATTTAGGCTAGAGTTAATCAAAACAAATGTCATGAGATCAAAAACAAGTTGTGTGAATTTAGCGGTAACCGATGTTGTTATAAAAAATCATTTAGAATGAGATTAAAGACCTAGATACACGGTCCGAGCAGACAGTTACACAAGCTGCCTAGCTGGGATGACTTGCGGACTGGGATATCACGAGCCTAAGGATAATATATATATATATATATATATATATATATATATATATATATATATATATATATATATATATATATATATATATATATAAGGCTAGGTGCATTCCGACTATAATTGCAAACGCATACCGGTTTCGCTCTCATTAGGGCTCATCAGTGCGCTATACCAAATTACAGGGAGAATGCACCCAACAGCAAGTTCGGCTAAAGGTAGCCAACCTCATAGAACATAGTGAGATGTACGACAAGTGTCGCCATCGGTGGCGTAGCCAGGTAATACGTTGTCACGGCACCTCTAATAAGCACAACCTGTTATACACATAGAGACTGTGTACAACTAACTAACGATTTAAAAAATCGCTAGCCCTGGTACTTTCTTTCCTAATTAGGGACCATGTATAGATAAGGTCAGGTGCATTCCGACTATAATTGGAAACGCATACCGGTTTCGCTCTCATTAGCGCTCGTGAGTGCGCTATATTAGCAGGTGGTAGTGGACTTTTCCTTTACGTGATGGTAGAGGAATTTTTTAAAGCCCGAGGAGGTACCACCCCTTGCATCAAGGGGGGTCGCTGAAGCTCCAACGGACGTTTCCTGTTCTGGTGTATTAGTTGGTTTCCCTTATAAACAAAAATGATGATGGCTCCTCCTTGTACAAAAGATTCCGGAGGTAAAATACCCATCCATTCGGATCTCCGGGAGAGGGGTGTACAGGGGGCGTCAGCATCAAGATTTAACATATCCTTCTCGAATATATGTGGTCTAAATTCTAACCTGAACTCCGACCACCATTTTCTCCAGGCTAATAGGCCCTAACTCCTTTTTCTCACCTAAACCCAAATCAGTGCAAAAACAGCAAATAATCACTTTAACTTCCCGGGTATAAGCTCCTCACTTCCTTCAAATTGCATGGAGGTGCGTGCGCATGCGTCGGTAGCAATCTACCCTGCACCAGACTCTCCAATTTAGAAGCTGGAAGAAAAGACATACTTTGGATGAAACTCTCTCTCAGAACTACAATTAAATTCATCTGTTGCATTTACCGGCCACCTTCTGACAACAACTTTGTCCAGCTCTTCGATTACCTTTCTGAAAAAAAGGACCATCTGATTTCTGAATATCCTTCCTCCGAGGTCACTATTATTGCTGACTTTAACGTCCATAATAAGGAATGACTAGGATCTTCAAAAACTGATCCACAAGGGAGAGCAGCGGAGGCATTTGCAGTCAGCAATTCTTTAGCCAATATGGCTCAGCAACCTACTTACTTACCTCGCATCCCAACACACAGCTCAAATCCCTTGGATCTCCTTCTTGCTACAAAACCTGAATGCTATAAAATATCGGTCAACGCCCCCCTTTGTCGTTTAAACCACGGCGCGGTCACTGCTTCCTGCGCAATGCAACCCGAGATCAAACAATCATCACACCGACGTATCGTTTGGCACTACAACTCCGCGAACTGGGACGAAATGCGGGATTACTTTTCTTCATTTCCATGGGCATCTGTCTGCTTCTCTCATCCTGACCTATCTCATATCTCACAAAACATAACGGAAATTATCCAAGCTGGCACGGAATTATTTATTCCATGTACACAGAAAACCTCTTCAGCCACTCAATAGCCCTGGTTCTCTAAATCTTGTGAAAAGGCTAGACTGGAAAAGGTCAAAGCTCACAAAACGCTTCTACACAATCCCAGTCAAGAAAACCGTCAAGCATTTAACGACGCAAGAAACCGCTATGCCCGCATTCTTTCTGAGGCAAAAACTCGTTTAATAATCACATCAAAAACAAAGTCCTCTCAAGTTCTTCGCGTTTTTTTGATAGTCTCTCAAGTTCCAGGGGCCGCAAAATCTTCTGGACTCTTGCTAAAACTATTGGGAATAATTTCTGCAAAAGCACGTTCCCACCTCTTGTTTCAGGGGATGAAATTGTTTCTACCGCCCTGGGCAAGGCTGAACTTTTTGCCTCGTTGTTCGCCAGCAATTCTACACTCAACCCACCGCCAAATGTTCAACCACCAACAGTCCCCAAATGTCGCGCATAAAATGACGGATATCATTTTCGAAAAGGCTTCGAAAGATGCTCTCTTCTCTTAATACCAGAAAAACCTCTGGCTTTGACGAGATCCCAGCAATTGTTCTCAAAAAATGCGCACTAGAACTTGCTCCTGTTTTGACTCGTCTGTTTCAGACATCTTACAATAGGGGCATATTCCCTAGTAACTGGAAAACTGTTCGAGTACAACCCGTCCCCAAAAAAAGGATTCAAAGCGCTTCCTAGCAACTACATGCCTATTTCTCTCCTTTCAGCCGTCTCTAAAGTGTTGAAAAAGTATATAAACACTGAATTACTAAAATTTCTTGAAAAACGCAGTCGAATCCACGACAGGCAGTATGGATCCCATCAGCGCAGATCAACTGCCGACCTCCTTTCCTTTGTCACCCATTCTTGAAACAAGTCTATGGAACTACACGGTGAATCGCAGATAGTCACTCTAGACACATCCAAAGCAGTCGACCAGGTCTGGCACGCAGCGCTGCTTAATAAACTTCCAGCCTATGGCCTACCACCAAAACTCTGTACCTGGACAACAAATTTCCTCTCGAACCAGAGCATTTCTGTTGTCGTGGATGGCTATTCCTCTAAACTCTATCCAATTAATGCAGGAGTTTCTCAAGGTTCAGCTTTAGCCCCTACTTTGTTTCTTCTACACATCAATGACCTCCTCTCTAGCACATCCAACCCAGTTCATATTTACGCGGACGACAGCACTCTCCACTCAAATATACAATATTCTAAGCCTGTCTCTTTAGCTCAATTAGATGAGGATCGCAGACTCATGGAGGGTTCTGTCTCCGTGGATCTCCAAAAAATATTAGACTCGGAAAGCAGAATTCTTGTACAATTCAACCCCCCACCAAATCTCAGTCTTGCTTTCTTTCTCATGAGAGATACACCAGCCCTAGACCCATCACAATGAATAACCAAGTTATTCATAGTAATGAGTCCTTTTCTGTGAATCGAAATCTCAATTGGTATCAACATGTCACATCAATTGCAGAAGCGGCTGCTAAGAAATTAGGTTTCCTCTTCCGGGCTCGCAAATACTTTCCATCAGCTAATCTATATACCTTATATACTTCACAATTAAGACCAACCCTCGAATACTGCTCCGACATCTGGGGTGCCGCTGCCGATTCTACACTCGCAATCCTATACTCCATTCAAAAGAGCGCTGTACGTCTCATCGGTGACCCTACCCTCACTCAAAGGCTGCCATCCATTGCCCACCGACGTGCTGTTGGTGACCTCTCTCTATCTCTATTTTATAGATATCTGCACGGGCACTGCTCAGAGGAGCTTTCTTCCATAGTTCCTCCACCTGCTGCCCCCAACAGATCAACCCGGGGAACAGAGCGAATGCACGCTTTTACTGTCCAGGTCACCAGACATAGAACATCTTGTTATATCCGCTCTTTTGTCCCGAGAACTTCCAAGTTTTGAAATTCCTTGCCGGCACATGTTTTTCCTTCTCCTCCGAACCTCCAAACCTTCAAGTTCAGAATTAACAAGTTGCCTCTTTCCTCCTTGTCAACACCCACGGTACAATAGTATTTAGGCTGTAAGCACTCGTGGTGTGTTGTTGCAAAAAAAAAAAAAGAAACGCGGTGAAGGCCCAGACCGGGTGCAATGCCGACTCTTAATATTCTCAGTGGCTGTCTGGACGTTGTGTGTAGCTGACGACGCTCTTTGCATTGAGAATTCCTGTTTATCAAGGAAGGCATCATTTATTATATATCTTCAGTACTTATAGCGCCAATCATGACTTTAATAACCCAATAAAAATATTAGGTGTACATTACTGCATGATGTTTCTAACGAGTGATATTTTTACTACCTTCAAATTAAAAATATATTACTATGGTAGGAAGTTGTGAGAGCCATGTTGTTACTGACATGCACACTTGCTTGTTTCTGAGATTTTGTAATTAATAAGGTTAGACCCAATGGTCATTAGCTTTAGGGTAAATATTTTTTTATTATTTCTATTTAATTTGTGTTGTGTGTAAGAAATAGTTGTAATTGCTTTATTTCCACATTTAATCCATGTTAGGAGACACTTACTGGGATTTTATCCTGCAGTAAGTTTTTAAATAAATAAAATTTAAAAAAAAAAAAACAAAATAAAAATCTTTCTCTAATAATTAGCAATAACCGTTTTATTCCCTTTACTCATATTTTTCTTTAAAAATTTATTTATTTTTAGGTGTGATACATCATGACGAGCTTATATACCTATTTACCAATAAAGAATTTTATCCATTCTTTGATGACAGTTACCCAGAAGGCAGAACAGTCAGCAAGTTAACAACAGCGTGGGCTAATTTCGCTAAAACTGGGTAAGCATTTTTTATAATAATTGAGAAGTTTCCCGACCCAAAATATGCAATGTTGTTTTTCTAATTGAAAATTTAATACGACTCTCACTAAAAGCATCCGGAAAAATTGAATTTATAAATTGCAGACGTCTAGTATCTCGAATCTTTAACTTTTTTAACCGAAAATACAAGCTATAACCAGCAGCCTATATATATATATATATATATATATATATATATATATATATATATATATATATATATATATATATATATATATATATATATATATATATATATATATATAGGGTGTTTCAAAAATTAAGGTCTATGTTACAGGTGCACATTCAGCACAAAAAATAAGACTATTTTTTCATATAAACATGAGTCCGCAAATGCTTAGTTTTTTAAATACAGCGTGTTAAAGTTATTTGTCTTTGTCAGTTTGTCACGAATACGTCTGAGTAAAATTAAAAATTTGGCGTGAAAGTTGGCCTCCAGGGCTTTTTGAGGGCAAGAAATTTAAATATGTCATTGTTAGTAACATTGCTGTTAGAGGGCGCCACCTGTAAGACTATGCTTGCATTTAAATGGCTATAATTTTTTGACACCCAGTAATATCGATCTACCGTATAGCTACGTTGCAGCCCTTATCAATTGTAAGCAAGAAATTTTCGAGATATTTCAATTTTTGTATGTCGATGTCGCTCAAAAATTAATTTTTCTCAAGTAATTAATTGTATTGTTTGCAAATTTTAACAACAAATAAAAAAGTTTATAAAATTTTATAATACCTAACTACAATAAATGTTTAAAATGGCCACCCTCCACTTCAATACACTTTCGTATTCTGCGGAGCATACAACGTCGTACTCTGAAATATTTCTGGTGCATTTCTAATTTGTTCGCATACAAGTACAATTATTTGCTGCAGATCATTAACATTTGCAACATTTGCTTCACAAACAATACTTTTGAGATGCCCCCATAAATAAAAATCCATAGGATTTAAATCAGGGGATCGAGCCGGCCACGGCTGAGGGCCACCGCGACCTATCCATCTGCGTCCAAAAGTGTTTCTTAGGTAATTTCTGACATTTAGCGCGAAATGTGTGTGTGTGTGGGGGGGGGGTCTCCGTCATGCATAAACCACAGGTTATGTCTTATGTCAAGAGGTACATTTTCTAATAACCCATTTAGTTGGTTTTGCAGGAATTCAAGATAAGTTGTAGCAATTAGTCTGTGAGGTAAAAAAAATTGGTCCTATCAAATTACACCCTACAATTCCAGCACATACATTTAAGGAAAATTGCTGTTGATGATGCCTTTCAAAAACTGCGTGGGGGTTTTCGTCAGCCCAAATATGGCTGTTACGAAAATTGACGATCCCGTCTCGCCTAAATCCAGAGTCGTCAGTAAACAATACACAATTCAACAAGTTCTCTACATTATTATGTTGAAGAAACCATTGGCAAAATTGTAGGCGAGGTATAAAATCTCTTTCAGATGATAGTGCCTGCACACGTTGGATGTGATATCGACGCAATTGTTGCTCGTAAAGAACTAGCCATATCGCTACATTGGATACTCCCAGATGACTGACCATTTCCCTAGTACTTATTTTTGGATTTTGTTCAATTTCATCCAGAACAACCTCTTCAAAATCAGGATTTCGTGCACTTCGTGGTCTGTCTCGATCAGCGGTAACTTTATTAACGTATACTATATTCGAAAGAAACAGATCGATGTATTAGATAATGTAAGTATGTACCTGTTTCTCGCAGACGGATGTCAATCCGTTGAAACATCCTTCTGTCTGGAATTCTCCGATTTAGGAAGGCTTCTTCATACAGTCGTTTCGCCTCATAACAGTTACCAAAAGCCCGTGAATACATAACATGCATGTCTGTTAGTTCATTGTTGATAAAGACTTCCATATTTAATTAGAAAAATTACGGACAATACAATTAATTACTTAAAAATAGTGAGTAGTCTCAAATGTAAAAGTCAAATGTAGTATATGTCACGACGAAACCGCAAAGGTCAAGTCCCGTAACGATGGAAACCACTTTGTTAAATGGTTTGTTCAAAGTTTGTTATCATGGCTTTTTATTTTATCTTCATGATTGTGTCTTGTCAGATCCTTTTTCTGGTAAGATTTTAATTTTTAACTAGAGGAGAAGAAAATTAAGTTTATACACACTGATAGCAATTAAAAGGTGAAAAATGTATTCCTATGATTTGTCGCAGAATTAATTTATGAGCGACATCGACATACAAAAATTGAAATATCTCGAAAATGGTGTGTCTGAGAGATTCAAATCAAGTATACATTTTTTGCTTACAATTGATAATGGCTGCAATGTAATTAGGTCGATATTACTGGGTGTCAAAAAATTATAGCCAATTGAATGCAAGCATAGTCTTACAGGTGGCGCCCTCTACCAGCAGTGTTATTAACAATAACATATTTAAATTTCTTGTCCTCGAAAACCCCCACATGCCAATTTTCACGCCAAAATTTTAATTTTACTCGGACTTATTCGTGAAAAACTGACAAAAACAAATAAATTTAACACGCTCTATTTAAAAAACTAAAAATTTGCAAAAATAGTCTTATTTTTGTGTGTGCTGAATGTGCACCTGTAGCATAGACCATCATTTTTGAAACACCCTATATATATATATATATATATATATATATATATATATATATATATATATATATATATATATATATATATATATATATATATGTGTGTGTGATGACATGATTTTAGGAGGCCTAGTTTGAACTAATTTGAGGATATTACTTCAAAATTCAAAAGTCAGGATCTCCCCTACAGAGATTTTTTTCTACGAAATGAAGCTATATTTGAAGTTTTAGGTCAACCATAAGAGTTAATAAATTCTGAAAGATTTGATGAAAACTTGATCTCTTAAGGCAAAATTTACATAAAATTATTTTCATGATTTTCTGGTTTTACTTATACATGCTGTTGAATTTATAAGAGAAACAGTTGCTATTATTTTTAAGTAAAAAGATAATAAGTGAGTTGTGTGACACGAACTAACGTGTCGCCAGCTAGTTGCGGAACCAAGTAGTATGTTGTCAGCTCCAAATAGCCCAAAGTGTTCAAAAAATAGAGACTGTATACAACCAACTAACAATTTAGTAAATTGTCAGCCCCGGCTCATTTCCACCCTAATAGAGGGACAAAGTATGTAAGGCTAGATGCATTCTCACAACAATGAGAACCGTAGACCGGTTTCGCTCTAATTAGAGCTCGTCAGTACGGCATACTAATTGTAGCGAAAATACACCTATAAAATAATACGGCTATGGTAGCCAGCCTTCCAACACTAAGTGAGTGGTGAGACACGAACTAACGTGTCGCCACCTAGTTGCGGAATCAAGTGGTATGTTGTCACGTCAGCTCCAAATAACACAAGGTGTTAAAAAATAGAGACCAACTAACAATTTTTTTTATTTTATTTTAAATTTCAACAACACACCACGAGGGCTTACAGCCTAAATACTATCGTACCGTGGGTGTTGATAAGTAGGAAAGAGGCAGCTTGTTAATTCTGGACTTGAAGGTTTGGAGGTTCGGAGGAGAAGGAAAAACATGTGGCGGCAAGCAATTCCACAACTTGGAAGTCCTCGGGACAAAAGAGCGGGCATAACAAGATGCTCTAAGTCTGGTGACCTGGACAGTAAAAGGGTGCATTCGCTCTGTTCCCCTGGTAGATCTGTTGGGGGCAGCAGGTGGGGGAACTATGGAGGAAAGCTCCTCCGAGCAGTGCCCGTGCAGATATCTATAAAAGAGAGAGAGGTCACCAATGGCACGTCGGTGGGCAAGGGATGGCAGCCTTTGGGTGAGGGTAGGGTCACCGATGAGACGTATAGCTCTCTTTTGAATGGAGTCCAGGATAGCAAGTGTAGAAGCGGCAGCGGCACCCCAGATGTGGAAGCAGTATTCGAGGTTTGGTCTTATTTGTGAAGTATATAAGGTATAGAGATTAGCTGGTGAAAAGTATTTGCGAGCCCGGAAGAGGAAACCTAATTTCTTAGCAGCCGCTTCTGCAATTGATGTGACATGTTGGTGCCAATTAAGATTTCGATCCACAGAAATGCCAACAAGAGAAAAGGACTCATTACTTTGAATAACTTTGTTGTTCATTGTGATGGGTCTAGGGCTGGTGTATCTATTGTGAGAAAGAAAGCAAGACTTAGTTTTGGTAGGGTTGAACTGTACAAGATTTCTACTTTCCCAGTCTAATATTTTTTGGAGATCCACGGAGACAGAACCTTCCATGAGTCTGCGATCCTCATCTAATTGGGCTAAAGAGACAGGCTTAGAATATTGTATATTTAAATGGAGGGTGCTGTCGTCCGCGTAGCTGTGAACTGGGTTGGATGTGCTAGGGAGGAGGTCATTGATGTGGAGAAGAGACAAAGTAGGCGCTAAAGCTTAACACTGCGTTATTTAGATACAGTTTGGAGAAATGGAATCCACAACAACAGATATGGTCCTGTTGGAGAGGAAATTTGCTGTCCAAGTACAAAGTTTTGGTGGTAGGCCATAGGCCGGAAGCTTATTAAGCAGCGCTGCGTGCCAGACCTGGTCGAATGCTTTGGATATGTCTAGAGGAACAATCTGGGATTCACCGTGTTGTTCCATAGACTTGTTCCAAGAATGGGTGACAAAGGAAAAGAGATCGGCAGTCGATCTGCGCTGACGGAATCCATACTGCCTGTCGTGGATTAGACTGTGTTTTTCAAGAAATTTTAGTAATTTGGTGTTTATATACTTTTCCATCACTTTAGAGACGACTGAAAGGAGAGAAATAGGCCTGTAGTTGCTAGGAAGCGCTTTGGATCCTTTCTTGGGGATGGGTTGTACTCGAGCAGTTTTCCAGTTACTAGGGAATATGCCTTTATTATAAGATATCCGAAACAGACGAGTCAGGACAGGAGCAAGCTCTGGTGCGCATTTTTTGAGAACAATTGCTGGGATCTCGTCAAGGCCAGAGGCTTTCCTGGTATTAAGAGAAGAGAGCATCTTTCGTACCTTTTTAGTTTTGAAAATGATATCAGTCATTTTATGTGCGACATTGGGGACTGTTGGTGGTTGAACATTTGGAGGTGGGTTGAGAGTAGAATTGGCGGCGAACAACGAAGCAAAAAGTTCAGCCTTGCCCAGGGCGGTAGAAACAATTTCATCCCCTGAGACAAGAGGTGGGAACGTGCTTTTGCAGAAATTATTCCCGATAGATTTAGCAAGAGTCCAGAAGGGTTTGCCGCCGTTGGAGCTTAAGAGGACTTTCTTTTTGATGTGATTTTGATTTTTAGTAAATTGTCAGCCCTGGCCCATTTCTACCATAATATAGGGATAAATATGTAAGGCTAGATGCATCCTTACAACAATTGGAACCGTAGACCGGTTTCGCTCTAATTAGAGCTCGTCAGTACAGTACGCTGCAATTAGTATGCCGTTGTATACAGTCTCTATTTTTAAACCTCTCACTTAATGTTGGAAGGCTGGCTACCATAACCGTATTACTTTATAGGTGTATTTTCGCTGCAATTAGTATGCCGTACTGAAAAGCTCTAATTAGAGCGAAACCGGTCTAGGGTTCTAATTGTTGTGAGAATGCATCTAGCCTTAAAAAGATAATATAAAATCAAAACATTTCCTTGTAGTTATTTTACATAACATTTTCCTCATTTCTTCTAATAATGTATTTGTAAGTTCAAGCATGCCTATCTAATAATTATTTCTCCAACAGTTGCAAATTATTCTGTGCTTTATTAAATGATAAAATAATTAACTGTAAAATATTTATCTATTTTTCAGAAATCCAATTCCTCAGACAAGCGAGCTCTTTGACAATGTCAATTGGGATACGTTCAACTTGCAAACACAAAAATATATGGATATTGGAGAAAAAATGGTTATGAAAGAGAAAATGTTTGAAGAGAGGTATAATGTCTGGGAAAAAGTGTTCCCATTGTAGATACAGACGCGGTAAAGCACTGGTTAGCAGAGGATAAGAAGCCTAAATGAAGGCTCTAAATAATTAGGTTACGTTTTATAATAAACAAATATTTCGTAATAAAAATTTAATTTATACGTATTTTCTTATTGCACTGCAAACAATACCTAAGATATTAAGATCGGATTAAAAAACAGTTGTAAAAATCCCCACGTGAGGCTTAAAGACTAGTGTGTCAGTCCTTAAATATCCTTTATCATATTAGCATTGTGCAGAACAGAGTTTATATTAATACTTTATTGACTTCATAAAATTATACTATATGTATCACAAAAAGCTGAGGCTTGAATATTTGTAAGGCATAATACTGTTAAACCATGTTTTCTAAAATGTTTGGTTGTCAATTGTTCTTCCTGAAATTTCACTGTAAAATTTTTATCATTTTAATTTTTTGAGTAATATGTGTTTTATTAACATATTTTTATTTTGAGCTATTTTTTCAACTACACAACCGATTTAGAAATAGGAAATAATATCATCCAAGAGGTTAATAAATTCTTTCTTTTCAAATAGACTTGTCTACTTTAAGCACAAGCTCTCGTTTATTTGTCGGATAAATTGTATAATTTTTGTAATAAATGTATTTTTATACTATCATCGACTTTAGGCTTTCACACCCCCTTAAAGGGGAACATTCACTCATCCCAGTTATCTCAGATACCAAAGGGACTGAGCTCGAATCGGGCCCTTTCTAGGTTACCGGACTCAAATGCGCCCTGAACGACAACGTGACATATCCTCATTTCCCGGAAATCTCCGCACGGTGTGGGCAGTTGCAAGTATTACCGCCTTCTGCATAAGCTTATAAAGGTGCTCTCCAAGACCCAGTCTCTTAATGTTCTCTCGAAGATTCTTGGCAACCACACCAGTTGAAGACATGACTATTGGAAACACTCGGACACAATCTGCAATTCACTCTCTCTTTACTTGCATCTCGATTTTTCTATACTTAAGGATATTCTCGTTGTACTTTACCTCTAGACTATAAGTATTCGGAATGGCCACATCAATCAGCGTCACTCGCTTGCAGGACTTATCCACTATTATTATATCTGGCCTGTTGTGGGCAACTTGTTGGTCTGTGAGCACGGTCCGATCCCAGTACAACCTGTATCCTGAGTTCTCTAGAACAGGCTCAGAAGTGTATATAAAGTAGGGCACCTTACTAAGATTTAAAAGTTCCAGTTTCGAAGCCAGTTCTTGATAAAGCATTTTCGCAGCTGCGTCGTGCCTCTATACACTGTTGCAAGAAACGCTTGACATTCTCTGGTGACGTGCTGGATAGTCTCTGATGACTGATACCCAAATTGACATCTGTCATCTTGGACCGAATTATCTCCAACTATATACTTCAGGTAGTTGTTTGGTCTTGTTGGGATGACCTGATTTTGTATGGCCAACCTCCCTGTCTCTGGAAACATTTGTTCGGACAGCAACCAGTAGTTCGATGCCAATTTGTCGACATGTGCCTGGAAGGTCTCATTCAGATGTCGCCCATGGAGAGGCTTCTGCATCCAAGCTTGCATCTTGTCCTTATTAGTGAATTTTCTTTAAAAAAAAATCACTAATGAGAAGATCCCGACTTTTGAATTTTTTAAAAATTTCTTTAAATAAGCGCTAATTAGGCCCCCTAGAACACATATCCGGGGTCAGTTTCGATTTTTATATGTATATATATATATATATATATATATATATATATATATATATATATATATATGTATATATATATATATATATATATATATATATATATATATATATATATATATATATATATATATATATATATATATATATATATATATATATATATATATATATGTATATGTATATGTATCACACCGATACCTCAAAAAATAATGGGCCGATTTTGACAAAATTTGGTGAATACCTTCCTTTTGTAAGTGGCTTGGAAGTTCGTTAGCCAGGAAAATCGGCCGAGGTTTTCCCGGAAAATTTTGTGTTTTCTTTAGAAAAAAAATAATCAAATCTCCAGAAATAACAAAGTAAGGGCAACCAAATTTGGTAGGTCGTTTTATATTGCTATAGGTAAATTACCTACCAAAATTTAGCGCTGTTGGTCAAAAGACAAAAAAGTTATGGGCATTTAAAGAAACATAAATTGGGGTTTTCCTCAAAACGTCAAAGTGACAGTTTAAAACATCAAAATTCGCATTATTTAGGCAAAGAACTTGAATCTAATACGGGCTATGGAAAGAAAATGTTTCAAGAAGAATGTTTTACAAACCCTGAAGTCTTAGTTTCAACCGTCATTGTCCTTTATTTTACTAAAATGTTTCCAGAAAATTCATTTCAAATAGACCCTTTCTCTGATGCTTGGCCGTAGTCTAAGCTATATAGTTTATCGTTTAATTGTATCTAACTTTTGTCGCATTTTCGTAAAAAATCAATAAAGCTCAATATATCCGTTATTCTAAAATAAGATATGAAAAAAAATTGTATACATTAATTATAGGGTGTCTTGAGCTAGATCTTAAAAAAGATTTCTACAATCACAGGTGGCCCCTAAGTCGTTGGTGATACAAATAATTTTTTTTGTCAAAAACTGCCTTATGTTTTTCATTTTCCATCGAAATATAATGCATGTTCGTAAGTAAAGAAATTCTGGACGCAGCAAGTGCATTATGGTAGCGAATTTTGATTAAATGCTTCATATTTGAAAAGCTCAATTTGCTATTAACCTATAAGGTTGACCAAGAAACGAATTTTTTCGGGAACACTTTAAGTTTACTTTCGGAAATTTTTGTACGTTTTCAAACAATAAAGTTATTTTGATGAAACATTGCACATTGTTTTTACTATATAGATTATACTATATATGTTATACTGGTAATCAAATTTGATGCCTGCTTTCTGAAAAAAAGACACATATTTGCTACTAAAACATTTTTACGAAAATTCACTACCATAACGCACTTGCTGCGTCCCGAACGTTTTATTATTACAAGATGGCCAGCTTGAATGTATGTATTAAAATTACTGATGCGTGTCCCCCATTACCCCCCGGAAGAGTGCAAGCATCCAGTACAACCGATTTCTGAATGGGTAGGTATAATTCCCATTCTAGGCCCAGTTGTTCAAGGCTCTTCTTCAGGCTTTTTGGTATTTCGCCTGTGGCGCCTAAAACAATGAAGACCACCATATGCCACGTCTGGCGAACCTCATCACACAGTGGTAAATACTTATTAATTTTCTTCATGTTTTTTTGGATGTTACCAGGGAGTGGTATCGCAAAGTCCACCAAAAACGTCTTTTTGTCTTTTTTAAACGTCAAAACGAGATCAAGGTTGTTGTTTGGAATTGGTCGATCTGTTTGTATTTTCCTGTTCCAAAAAAGACGGATTTCTTCATATTCGCAGATGTTTGGTGGATCATAATGGTAATATGGAACTATATTTGTACGGCCCATGTATTTCTCCTGCAGCTTTAGGTGCATGATCTTCCCAACTCTGTTGTGTCGATCCAGGTAGGGCCCCGGAGCCAGCACTGAGCAGCCTGCAAGGATGTGGTCCACGCTCTCCTACATCTTGTCACACATGCGACATTTGACGTTTTCCAACCTTTCTCTCAGAACTCGTCTTCTATATGCCCTTGTTGGAATTACCTGGTCTTGTATAGCCGATATGAAGCCTTCGGTTTCAACATTAAGGTTACCCCAGCGTAGTTAAGACGTAGACGCTTGTGTGTGCATGATCTCTCCCTCCATCACAGCCAAGTGTTTCCCATGGAGTGGCTTGCTTCTACACTGTTGCAGCTGTTGTTCGGGGGTCGTGGACTCGACGAGAGGACAATAGGTCTTATCGGCTAGTCCTAATGGCGTGGCTCTCCTATCAGCCTTGGTAACAGCTAAATGTAGATCGCTTGTTTCTGCCTTTTCATAGAAATAATTTCTGAGGTTTTCCAGTTGCTTATGGTGTCTTACACTCACATCCGGTATTCCCCTGCCTCCGAACTTTCGCGGAAGATGGAATCGTTCAGTAGAGGATCTTGGATGAATGCCTTCGAAACTATATATATATATATATATATATATATATATATATATATATATATATATATATATATATATATATATATATATATATATATATATATCACTCAATATAATAATAGTAATATTGTATGAATTCAGCACCTTCACCGTTATTTATTGATTGACCACTTCACAAAAGATGCTGACAAAACATGGTAATAAAGATAACGGAATTCGGATAGAAAGGCTTTCAGGTAAACAAGCAGTGAAAGTTTGTTTGTTTGAACCACCCTCTAGCGTCTAAGGACGAGTACCTCCTGAAACTATAGACACAGTTGTAGTCGTCAAACGTTGGAGTGGATTTGGTTAAATGATTGTCTCTCAATTATGTGAAGATTTATAGCACAAGTTCTATAATATATTGGCAATTCATATTATATAATTTATTCCAATAAAATAATTAGTATTGCTACTATATAAATACGTAATGTATGGATGTAAAATTTACTGTTCGTTTTATTTTAGTCCTAAAGGCACTGCACTCTGCCAATACAACATTATGATCTGCAGAAGTTACAACAAAATAAAATAATAGATGATATGCAAAAGTTACATTGGAATGAAAGAATTGCTGGTGACAGAGTCATCGGCAAGGCGACTTCGCGTTTAGAATGTAATAGTGACGCATAAATCGGAATTTCAAATGCGTAAACAAACGAAGCCTAAGTCTGTTCAAGCATTAGAAACGTGTCGTTTTATATGTTGGAGCAGTGTATGATGTTGGTATACCCATATTTAAATGAGAACGTAGCATTTGGTCAAAAATCCAAAGCTGGCAAAACCCAATACAGATTCTAGGAAGTGCTGCTATTTATTTTGTTTAAGTATTTTATGTATTTAAAATGTAGATATAAAACCAGTAGCAGACGTTGCACTTGAAACATTCAGGTTTGTTTTTCCCGATAACCTCGTGTTTGGTGATAGAGCTCCATCATTGTTCATAGGTATGTATTAAAGTGTTTTGTTTACATTCAAATTTAACAAATAAGTATTGGCTAAATTGTTTTTTTTTGTTTTATATAAACTATTTATGCGCTGTTACCTTTTAGTGAATTTTCTTAAAAAAAATTCACTAATGAGGAGATCCCGACTTTCGAATTTTGAAAAAATTTCTTCAAATGAGCGCTAATTAGGCCCCCCAGAAAACATATCCGGGGTCGGTTTCAGACTTTATATGTTTATATATATATATATATATATATATATATATATATATATATATATATATATATATATATATATATATATATATATTTATGTGTCACACCTATAACTAAAAAAATAATAAACAGATTTTGATAAAACTTGGTGAGTACCTTCCTTTCACAAGTGGCTTGGATAAGTTCGTTAGCCAGGAAAATCCGCCGAGGTTTTCCCGGAAAATTTTGTGTTTTTTTTTCGAACAAAAATTATTTCTCCGGAATTAACAAAGTAAGGGCAACCAAATTTCACACGCGGGTTTATATCATTATGGGTAAAATACATACGAAAATTTAGCTCTGTAGGTTAAAGGACAAAAAAGTTACAGGCATTTAAAGAACAATAAATTTGGGTTTTCCTCAAAACGTCAAAATCGCGATTTTAAACGTCAAAATTGGTGAGTACCTTCCTTTCGCAAGTGGCCTGAACAAGTTCGGTAGCCAGGAAAATCTGCCAAGATTTTCCCGGAAAATTTTGTGTTTTCTTTCGAAAAAAAATTATATCTCCAAAATTAACAAAGTAAGGGCAACCAAATATACGCGGGTTTATATCATTATAGGCAAGTTACCTACCAAAATTTAGCTCCGTGGGTTAAAGGACAAAAAAGTTACAGGCATTCAAAGAAAAATAAATTTGGGTTTTCCTCAAAACGTCAAAATCGCGATTTTAAACGTTAAAATTGGTAATATTTAGGCAATGAACCTGACACTAATATGAGCTATGGAAGGAAAATGTCTCAAGAATAATGTTTTACAAAGCCTGAAGTCTTAGTTTCAATCGTGATTGTCCTTCATTTCACTAAAATATTCCCAGAAAATTCATTTCAAATAGACCCTTTCTCTGATGTTTTGGCTGTCGGTTTAGTTAAGTTGATGCTTTCGCTGTAGGTTTAGTGAAGTTTATGGTTGAACGGTCTATACTTTTTAGCTAATTTTCGTAGAACAAATTCGTTACTGCATTTTAGCATATTTTATCGAAATATGATGCATGTTTGTAAGAAAAAATCTGGACACAGTAAGTGCGTTTTGGTAGCAAATTTTCATTAAATCCTCCAAATTTCAATAACTCATTTGCTATTAACGTAAGTTTTATTGGTTAGGAAACCAACATTTAACTGTATTTTCGGAAAATTTTTGTATGAACGCAGCAAGGGCGTTTTGGTTGCGAATTTTCATTAAATGTTTCAAATTTCAATAACTCAATTTGCTATTAACCTAAGGTTCATTGGCTAGGAGATCAGTTTTCTCAGAAACATTAAAGTTTATTTTCCGAAAAGTTTTGTACATTTTCAAATAATTATTTTGATAAAATATAATACACTGTTCCTACTATATAGGTTATACCGGTAACCAAATTGATGCCTGCTCGCATTAGAGCGATATATTTGTAATTAAAAACATTTTTATGAAAATTCACTTCCATAACGCACTTGCTGCGTCCAGAGTTTTATTTTTTTAAACGTACCACTATACAGTGTGGGTAAACTTTAAGACAACATTCATAATTCTGTTACTTGAGCTCCCTACGAAAATCACTAGGTCAACCTTATTGCTTAAAATGTCTTAACGTGAAGATGCATTTTTATACGACGGCGTTCTGGGGTCACGTTAAAAAATTATTTTCTAATAATTCTGAGATAATAAAGTCAGAATTCGGAGATAAATATTCAGAATTCTGTGATAAAAACTCAGAATTCTGATATAGTCAGAATTCTGTGTTAAAAAAGTCCGAATTCTGAGATAAAAAAAGCCAGAATTCTGACATAAAAACTCAGAATTCTGAGTTAAGAAAGTCAGAATTATTCGAGAGCTGTACGACAGTATCCAGGTGGTGCCACTTGCAAAACGTTCACCTATTGACTATTGAGGTGTAATTAGGTAGGTAGCTCTGCCTGTGCCGGTTTTATAGTTAGTTGATGGTGTTTACAAACTACAAGGAAACAAAATTGGCTCATTGACTATTATTCTCGTTCCATTAATTGAATAATGCATAGTACATAGGTGTATATATTATGATTTTACTAATTATGTACGTAAATAAGTCGTTATATAAATATAGAAGTATATTATTGTTTTAATCGACATTATACCACGGAAACTTTAGCTAAATTAAAGTCAAGTCAGCCTTAGAAGCATATAAATAAACATGTTTGTGTTATTTTATCTTTAACGTCGGCCTATGGCTAATCACCGACACCAGGGAGCAGTTTCACCTCGCTATCCTGAAAATTTTGCCGAACCCTGCCGTTCTGCAAGGATAGTAGGAATAATTAACGTGCCCAACATCGCAAGGACACAGGACCGACGGCTTTACGCCCCCTCCGAAGGGCGGAACGTGCGGATAGCGAGATGAAACTGCTCCCTGGTGTCGGTGATTGGCCATAGTCGCGGAAATTGACCGACCTTAAAGATACAAAAACACAAACATATTTATTTATAAACTTCTAAGGCTGACTTGACTTTAATTCAGTTAAAGTTTCCATGGTGTAATGCCGATTAAAGCAATAATATATTTGTATATTTATACGACTTATTTACGTACATAATTAGTAATCATAATATATGCACCTATGCACTATGCATTATTTTATTAACGCAACGAGAACAATAGTCAATGAACCAATTTTCTTTCCTTTTAGTTTGTAAACCATCAACTAATTGTAAAACCGGCACAGGCAGAGCTACCTGCCTAATTACACATCAATAGTCAATAGGTAAACGTTTTGCAAGTGGATTCTCAGAATTCTGAGTTTAAAAAGTCAGAATTCGGATTTTTTATGTCAGAATTCTGAGTTTTTATGTCAGAATTGTGACTTCTTATCTCAGAATTTTGACTTTTTATCTCAGAAATCTGAGTTTTTATGTCAAATTATGACTTTTTCATCTCATAATTCTGACTTTTTTATCTCAGATTTCTGACTTTTTTATGTCAGAATTCTGAGTTTTTATCACAGAATTCGGACTTTTTATCTTAGAATTCTGACTTTTATATCTCAGAATTATTAGAAAATAATTTTTAACGTGACCCCAGAACGCCGTCGTATTTTTAAGCTATAGTGTCAGCACAATTTTTTTCAACTAAAACTATAGGTTATCAAAGCTACTGAAAAACCAAGCTATTATTAAGGTATATCATAACGAGAAAAATAAGCCTAATTTTTTATTGGGGCAGTAGTATGCTGAATTAATTGCCTTAAAAGCTTCTGGCACGCGAGATGTTTATACAAACATTAACTTTCATTTATTCTTGGTGCCCTTACTTAGTGAGATGGTTCCATACTAAATATAGCTGTAGAGGGTTTTCCTCTGGTTTCACAAATGCTTGTTTTCCTGTCTGCAACCGGTTTCGCATTTTACTGGGTCGTCATGCAGGTGAAAAGTGAATTTATTTATTCGCACCAACAACAAGTATAAATAAAAAAGTTCGGGACGCAGCAAGTGCGTTATGATAGTGAATTTTTATTAAATGCTTCAAATTTGAATAACGCAATTTTCTATAAACTTAAAAAGTTGAATTTTGGTATGTAGTAAGGCCTTTCCTAAGGCAACGTATCAACCAAATTTCATGAAAATAACTTTGTAATTTTCGGAGAAAAAAATTTTTTCGAAAGAAAACTCAACAATTTTCCGCAAAACCTTGTCGGATTTTCCTGGCTAACGAACTCATCCAAGGCATTAATAAAAGAAACTTACCGAGTTTCATCGAAATCGGTTAACTTTTTTTTTGAGTTATCGGTTGGATATATATATATATATATATATATATATATATATATATATATATATATATATATATATATATATATATATATATATATATATATATATATATATATATATATAAACATATAAAAATTGAAACTGACCTAGGGGTCCTTTTTTGCGCTCATTTGAAGTCTCACCATCGATACCTCTCTATTAGTGAATTTTGTTCAATAACAATTCACTAAAAAGCGTTGCCACGCGCTATATATACAAAGTGGTCGAAAAAACATGTGGAACTATTGTTATCTGCGAAACGGTGAGAAATTCGATGTTGGTTAAATTAGGACAAAATTTTCATTTTTAAAGCCTTTTAATATGACGGTTACAGTAGTGTCAAATTGTTTTTACTTTTCGAGATATTAAGGAAAATGTAAAAATGCTCAAATTGTTAATCGAGAACATTTAAAAAACCATCAGTCTGATAAGAATGTCCAACATATAAATTTTTTAATTTTTTATTATCTACAACATAGGCTTATCATTTTCTCAGAATGACGTTTGACGTTTGAAATATCGATGCTTCGTGCCGTACCCATGGTCAAAGGCAACAAAATTCTCTGGATGTTTACCTATTTCTATTATAATAGCATACAAATATCATTTTCTGCAGGTAAAATATATACAGGGTGTGTCTAGACTTATGCGAAAAATTTCAAAAGGTGATTTTTTAGCAAAAATAAGAAGGGGCCTTTAATATAATCCCATTCCATCCAAGTTACAGCCCTTTGAAATCAGGGCGAAAAATGGTCGTCACTAAAATGGCGCCCGCGAAGGTCCTTTTTCAAATTTTCAAATAGGTAGTAGTTACTGAGGGTCATATCTGAACTATACGCAGCGTGATCAATTTGTTTGAAACCACAGTCACGAATTGCCGCTTGTATAATTCCAGTAGTGTGTACGGGTGCATTTTCACGGAGCAAACGCACGCCTCTGCTAAGTTTCCCCCATCTTTTCACCCGATTATTTTGTCGTAATTTATGTAGGAGTGTTGCATAATATACCCCGTTGACTGTATTGTTGCGTTCTCTCTATAAGAAGAATACCCTTACAATCCGAAGACAGCGTAGCCCTAACTTTTTTTGTCGGCTGACAAACCTTGAAATTTCTTGGCGGTGCTTCTCCTTGAAGCCTCCATTCCATTGACTCACTCTTGCACAAAGGATCATTTTAGAAAACTATAGTTTGATCCCCTGTCTTCAACACGTCCACAGGGTTCTCTCCACAGAGGATTGGGCACATTCAACACGATGCTGGCGCTGAACTGCTAAAAAATGTTTGGGGACCCACCTTACAACAACTTTATTTATGCCTAAATCTTCGTGAAGGATTCGGAAAACGCTTGCACCTGAAAGCCCCGATATTTTTCATAATTCTTTTACTTTCAAGCGTAGATCGCTTTATACGAGATCTCCAAAAAGGGAAATCTTGTTGCCCGTCACCACTTTCACCGTCCTTCCAGTTCTTACGTCATCTTTCAAGGATTCCTGCCCCATTCGAAACCATTTTCCAGCTTTTACTACAGAATAAGAAGGTTGATTTTCCCCGTACACCCCATCCAGCCGATCTTTGATGCTTTGAGGTGGAAGACTTTCTCGAATAACGAATTTAATAACAGTTCTATACTCAATTTTCGTGACTTTTGACATCGTGATGGACAAGCAATAGTTATAAGAAAACCAATCAGCAAAAACGAATTTTGAACCAATTTTGACACGCTGCGATGCACTGGATCTATGTCAGGCCGGGAAACTTTCGCGACTACCTCTTCATCAACTTATTGGATTATTACAACTATATTTAATACGATTAGAGGTATTCTAATTAATATATTCAATTAAAGAGAGAAGTTTTCCAGAAAGTGTAGTCCATTAGAAGATATTCTGCTGAATAAATAAAATGTCGTTTTCAAAAATTATTGCGTTTTCTTCTGTAGGTTAAGTATACTTTTCAATACCTCCTTGTAGTTGAGTGAGCTGGAATAGTAGGAACATCCCTAGGTTTACTCATTCGATCTGAATTAGGGACTCCAGGAACATTGAGCCTGTACGAACAGTAAATACATAATGTTCTCCAGAAGTTGGTATCTTTAAACGTATATAAATTTTCAAGCGTACGTTTCGTTTAATTCTGGATGCAAATGCAATCTGGCACAGTAAAGGAGTAAGAGGTTAGATAGATCAATGCAAACTGTGCTGATGGGTAATAAAACTCACAAAGTGCAGCTTGTTGGCTACATATTGCTTGTTGACGGAAACTTTGAGTACACATGATTGCATGTCATTTGTCATCTCATGCTGCGTTTATTGGAAACGTTCGGGTTGAAACGTTTACAGGCATATATTACTTTTACCTCCGTAATCTTCCCATATAAATTTGATCTCATTGGTATTTGTGTCACGTTTTAGAGATGTATTAGATTTCTAGAATTATAGGCCACGCACACATTTAGCAAATATATACCGTGTGTCAAGCTTAAGAGGCAATACATGGAAATCTTAGAAACTACAAGAGACACGAACTCGATTGAAAAGGAGGAAAGTTGTGTAATCTCAGTGCTATCTCACATATGTTTTCGGATTTCAAGAGTATATCATAAGTCGCTAGATTTAAGCGAGAAACCAAATTGGCCGTTTTCTTTATTTGCTCGTAGCGTCGCAACTATCCTAAATAGAAAACTGACCATGGCAACGCCGAAAATCCTTTGTTAGCAAATTTTAATTAAAAAATTCTTGAAAATTTTGTTTACGTGAGCGTGAGGAAAACCACTAAAAACTCAGGCTGATCATATAATTCAGCTCTCCGTACAAGCTTCTCGCGCACACGAATTTCTGCGTTCGCGTTCATGCGATGTTGCCATAATATAACATCCAAACCCCTTTGAGATGTCTCCATGCTCAAGCTTTGCTTAGGCTTCCGCTACTCCCTGAGGGAATTGTGGTGTTTTCCACCTTTCTGGTACTTAGTAGTGAGTAGTTGTAGCATATATATATATATATATATATATATATATATATATATATATATATATATATATATATATATATATATATATATATTCCGTCAGGGAGTAGCGGAAGCCTAAGCAAAGCTTGAGCATGGTGACATCTCAAAGGGGTTTGGATGTTATATTAACACTCTGGCTTTAATAAAGTCTTAGAGACTTAATTTTAAAGGTGCCAGCCACTATTCCGCAACCCGTGGCAAGGTTCAGGATGTTATTAGAACCTAAGAGGGGAACTATGATGGCTCTGTGACTTAGAATCAATATAACAATGCGCAAGGTGCCAGATCAATAATCAAACAAGGTACTACGTAACCTGAGGGGTTATCAGCACTATAATACTTCGGTAATCAACAAACCGTGATCTCGACTGACACAAACACAAGCAATGGTATGGTCAGTAAATAATAATACCAGATATAGTACTGACCCATATATTCACAAATTCATAGACAGCGGAAGCATAGAATTATTCTACGATAAACAATATGGCTGTATAGTAATAGAGATCGATATAAATACAGTTAGGTCCATCTACCATATGAATAACCACTGGTAGTTAATATCACCAGCTGTTTATTAACATAGCTGTTCAATCACTGGCCCGTGACCTCACTAACCATTTACATATGGTATAATAACCTAAACAGGTTCAAATGGTCTGCCTGAGGGGCCCTAACAATGGAATTAGCGTTTGAAATCAGTGTTACCTAAGTAACAAGTCAGCTATCTGTCCAGAATAAAATGATTACGGTATGGTGACGACCACCAGGTCCACTGACTGTATCGGCAGGCAATGGCTTTAACAGTCGCTATATGTCACGTAAATTTAACTGACATTTAAAATATAGCGCACACAAAAGGAGATCTCTTCGTAGGCAATGGCAGTATACTTAATTCACACAACTGACTGAAACGTAAATGCCTCAATGAGGTGGTTGTTGTTAATACTCATCTGTGAGACCAGGGCAGCTTCATTAGCGCACACTAGGCCGGCAACGTGATCAGATCCATCCAAGCAGCAGCGACTTATCCACTTTAACGACCATATACGTTCTTTATTCTCAACTACACTGGAATGACAGTGACCCTAAAACCTGAACAATATTATACTGGCTGTAGGTATCAGCCTGCCCTGAAGGACGACTTTATTTTATAGGCTCAACGTGGTGACACCAATCCACAAAATGGCCACGGCTACCGTAGCACCTGCCACTGCAACAGCAGAAACCAGAATAGAGCTCCAGGGAGGCGGTGATGTGACATCCGTCGTCTCCACGTACACATGCGCTACCAATTCAGTCATGGCAACCCATAGACATTGGATCGCCTTTCCGCTAATAACCATAGAATGTAACTAGCCGTTGCACATAATAAAGAAAGACAGCAGATGACCCCCAGCACCGCTGTATGTTTACGATAGACTTAATAAAA
The DNA here is from genome assembly GCA_964006375.1 of Tillus elongatus. NCBI lineage: Eukaryota > Metazoa > Arthropoda > Insecta > Coleoptera > Cleridae > Tillus > Tillus elongatus. The sequence goes on along the minus strand of OZ023268.1, from coordinate 107,179,106 downwards.
TTATACGAGCAGGAATACTGAAGGTATTATCCGCTCGAGGATTACGGACGAACACAGACACGGTCTGTGTCATCCTAAATAACTCACTCGCGTTAGATCACAATAAATGGAAGAAAAACCGTATGAATTGATGACATATTAACAAAAAAACAAGTTACGACATCTGGGTACTAATATATATTCTTTTATTCAGTGCCTACCAATCACAGACACAATTCTTACCGTAATCTCTGGACATCCTTTTGATTTTGTCAAAAGAAATAGAAACTTAAAGTATCCAACGTTTGTACATTTCAATACTTACCATAATATTTACACAAAACTAAATTCCAAGAGCTACGTTAGTCTATATACCTTAGTTGTTATGATAACTTACTTGCTGTGTGGATGTTTTTTTTATGAAGGAGAGCAATGAAATAACCATGAAACAGTAAATTAAGTGTTATTTAATCATGATGCCTTATTAAGACGATGAGAAAGGAAGTAGAAACACCGCGTGAACTCGAACACAGAAATTCGTGTGCGCAAAAATCTGGACTGTAAGGAAAACTAAACTGTAGAATACCGGGGTCAGTTTCGGTGATTTTATATATAATTTTTATGCAAAAAATAAGACCTTTCTATTAAATTTCATTACCATAACGCATAAGTACAATTTGCAGCACCAAATTCAGCACAATACAGATTTTAGACCTGACGACCGTTTCGCTAACAAAGTTGGCGTAACTGGAGGGATGCATACACTAAGCTAATAAAAACCAGAACTACTATTTATATGTTAGATACCAAGCAGTCGCTAATAGCGTCCTCTACGAAGGTATACATACAGACCCCCCCGGAGAATTCTTAAATCGTTGTAATTGAAATTGCCTACCTGCTTTTGTAAAACTGTGCGTCGGAATAAAATATTCCTTCTAAGCAGGACACACTGATCATTAAGATGTGAACAATGGACTACACAGAACCGGATATACTCTTTTCATGGAAACATTTTTTTTCAAATTTCCAACGATATATATATATATATATATATATATATATATATATATATATATATATATATATATATATATATATATATATAGTATTTAGTTTTTGTGACGGTAATAGTGTTATTTACTTAAAAAATTGTGGGAAAGCCGTCAGTTGCAAAATAAAACTCTCTGTTAAAAACCGAGCTTTCGGTAAAGTTTATTCAATTCCAAGGCTACAACATGGAAAAAAAAGTTTACAATTTACATAGAAAAAATATTAAAGTTTAAAATACTTACATATAACGTGAGTTTTACTATAACTAATTATGGAGGAACAAACATGAAAAAAAAACCTATTAGTAAATTTGACTGAAGTCGAAAAGTGCCAAACTAACATATGAAGCTAACTATTGTGTCTTTAAATTTGTTTTTTGTTTCTCTCTAGGAAATATAAATAAGGGTAGTGAAATTACTTTTAACGACAATTTAATAAACTTAAAGAAAGATAACTTTAGTAATCACTACCCTTATTTATATTTCCTAGACAAAAATAAAAAAAACACATTCAAATACAAATTTACTAAAAGGTTTTTTTTATATTTATTCCTCCATTATTAGTTATAGTAAAACTTAAGAAGATATAAAAAAAAAAGGTTGAAAGAATTGTGAACTTAGATATGGTGATCAAACTAAAAGAACTATTTAAACTAGATTTAAAGAACATTTGGCGCATCTGAGATATGGCACTATTGATAAATCATGTACTGCTCAGCATATTTGGGATAATAATAATCATCATAGAAATTTGAACAAAAATGTTTCGATGAATAGAGCAGGTCCGGTTCTATGTAGTGCATTGTTCGAACTGTTATCTTAATGATCAGTGTTTTAGATATATTTGATAAGGATGCACGGTTTAACAAAAGCAGGTATCCAATTTCAATTACAGTTATTTAGGACTCAATAGTGGTGGTTTGTTTGTATACCTTCGTAGAGGACGCTGTTCGCAACTGCTTGGGAACATATAACATATAAATAGTAGTCTTAGTTTTAATTTTCTTGGTTTATTCATCCCTCTGATGAAGCTAACTTTGTTAGCGAAACGATCTTCAGGTATAAAAACTTTATTGTGATGAATTGAGTTCTCCAAAATGTAGCTATAAGTGCTCATCACAGGTTCCAATCTCTACTCATTCTACCATAACGTACTTGCTGCCTCCAGACTTTTTTCTTGTTAAGGTCACTATGCATCTTTCAGTTAAAAAATAGCATTCACTTGTAATTTATTAACACAAAATGAACACTTTTCAGCCTATAAATACGAATGGAGGTTTTTCTAAAGCCTAGAGTTAAACATACTGCTAATGTAGCCACGATTTTCAGTGAGATCTGACGTGGGGGAAGATTAAGGTCACTGAATTATTTAGTATATTACTAGTTGTGCGTAATCATTTACCCAGGTTCACAATAAGCACGTCGCAAGTAAACACGTTGTATAGCAGATCTTGTGTGGTGATAGTGGCATTTGGTCAGTTTAACTCTCGTCAATCTGTCTACTTCGGCGAAATCCGTTTTTCTCCACTTAAGTATTCCGAAAGGATATAGAAGGGACGGTATAGACCAGCTGGCGATGACTACATGCATATGCGTAGTCATAGTATTTCCCTCGGCGCCCATGCAACGGTCTTTCAGGCCGAAATGTACGCCGTCCTGCACTGTGTACGGGAGAACAAGAGGAGGGGCTACACCAACAAACGGATCCTCATAGCCACAGACAGCCAGGCAGCCCTTAAGGCCCTAAGTAGCCCAAGGGTAAATTCCTGGCTGGTGAGTGAGTGCCGAGACGAGACGAGCCACCTGACTGGACAGAATGAGGTCACCCTCATCTGGGTGCCGGGTCACTCAGGGGTCAAAGGCAATGAACAAGCTGGCAGTCTCGCGAAGAGAGGGTCAGCAGAACCATTTATGGGAGCAAAACCGGCTCTGGGCGTGACAAAGAGCACTGCCAGGGGACACCTTTTCTATTTTTATTTTTTTTGTAGCAAACCACCGTTTTTCTGCAACACAACTAACTGAGCGGCGAAGATTTATGGGACACAAGCTAGATTATTAAAATTCTTATTGCAACTTAACCCTCCGAATTCGGACATAGAAAGCTTTCATTTTGAAGTCATTAAATGATCCTTGATGATAAGTGAAAATTTCGGGACGCAGCGATTGCCTTATAGTAGTGAATTTTCATAAGAATTGTACTCTACTATTATACGGCTCTGTGTGGAGCAGGCTCGTCAATCGTGAAGTTATATTAAGTGTTTATGTTCTTTTTAAATGCTTCACGAAGAGCCAAAATTTCCTTTGTTTTTCTTTTAATTAATAGTTTTACAGTATACGTTAGTTTTTCTCTTACACCACTTTCCAGAGGTGTAATTGATACCTAAATATTCTGTGTGATGTTACTGACATCATAGTCTTTCACAGGTAACAATGTGGATGTTTTTGGAGGCCTTACTTCTTCCATGCTACGTAGCAAGTTTTGCTGAAACTTATGACCATACTCGTGATCATCATCATGTCCATCATCACATCCACCACAGATCACATGAAACGAGTGGCCATCCAATAGTGACTTCACCCGCGGGAACTGTCAAGGGTTCTATGATGACTTCAAGATTAGGAAAACCCATATATTCTTTTAGAGGTATCCGTTATGCAGAACCGCCAGTTGGTGAACTTAGATTTAAGGTAACAAATATCTAATATTTATTTTAATTATCAACAGAGGTTTTTATTTATTTGATCAAGTTCCTGAACCGGTTTACTACCATATCGTGTCTCTTTTTCAAGATATTCAAAGTTGTTCCTTGAGTCAACGAAGATGTATTGGAATTACCTAGCTTTAACCGATTACTGGACTAACTAAAGATCTCGACCCCATAGCAATGAATAAGAATTTGTTACAAATATTCAAAGGTGTATAACTTTATGTCAACCTGTCCAAAGTAAAGTTACGTAAAAAAATATAAAAAACGTTAACCAAAACAATGTAAATTCGAAAATTCGAGTTATCCTGGAGTACCCGTATTTAAAAGGACCCGGAGGCAAACAAATTTACAAAGGTATGCTTAGTACACTTGACGATAAATGTCCCTCGCCTGGGACTATAAAAATGGCTATGGTGCTTTAAAAGAGGTAAACTTTCTAGCCAAGGAAAAAGCAACCAGAAGACCAATTTTGGGTCCATCCCCGAATATAGCGATGCAATTCCTGACATATTATGATACCGTTGAATTGGACCAAAACAAATATCTGAGACATTGAATATGTCTGAACTCGTCCACCATATAAAAGAGGCCGATTCAGACATGAAAACAACTTCCGAAAATTTCATACCCAAAAGTTTGATTGCTAATGAAGAGCGAGCAAGGGTTGAAGCATCGCGCTCATTCTGTGTTCGGTGTGAACGAGTTGCTGACTTTTTGATATGTGTTGTTGCCATGGATTAAACTTGTAGACATTTTTATGGCCCAAAAAAACAGAGCTCCAATCGATGAAATGCAAACACTTACGTTCTCCAAGTTCCGTATTAAATATCTGCTGGAACGTTTTTGTGTCACTGTTTTAGGGTAGCCACGGAGTAACCAGAATTAACTTTCTGGATGAATGTAGAGCAAAACTGTGAGTTAATATTTGATGTTATGGACCACTCCACGATATTGAATTTAAAAAGCCTGGACGCAGCAAGTACGTTGTGGTAGTGAATATTCATAAAAAAAAATTTTAATAGCAAATATGCCTTTTTAATAAAAATCAGACATTAAATTTGGTTACCAGTACAATCTATAAGTAGAAACAATGTACCTTATTTCACCAAAACAACTTTATTGTTCGAAAATGTACAAAAATTTTCAGCAAATAAACTTAACGTGTTCCTGAAAAGACTGATATCCTGGCCAACGAACCTTAGGTTAATAGGCAATTGAGCTATTGAAATTTGAAGCATTTCATGAAAGTTCGCTACCACAATGCACTTGCTGCATCCCCAATTTCTTTTCTCACAAAGATGCAAAATGCAAAAATGCAATAATATTAGAAGTGTTCGCTGAAAAGAAAATTAGGTCGCCTGTGATTGTAAAAATAATTTTATAAGATACAGCTTACGACACCCTATAATTAACGTATGGAATATTTTTTCGTATCCTGTATAATAACGGATATATTTAGCTTTACTGCAGAAATGCGTCACCCTGTATATATGAAAATTGATTAAAAACTGAAGCTAACCCTGAATGTGGGTTCTAGGGGGCCTAGTTTGTGTTCACTTGAAGAAATCTTTCCAAATTTAAAAGTGGCGGCCTCCTCATTAGCGAATTTTTCTACTGAAATTTTCTAAAAACTATAGACCATTAAACGACAAACTCTATAACTAAAACTACTGCCAAAGCATCAGAGAAAGGGTCCTTTTGAAATGAATTTTCTGGGAATATTTTAGTAAAATGAATGAGAATGACGGTTGAAGCTCAAACTTAAGGGTTTGTAAAACGCTCTTCTTGCTACATTTTGTGTACGTAACCCGCATTCGTTGCAGCTTCTTCGCCTAAATGTTGCCAATTTTGACGTTTCAAATGCGACTTTGACGTTTTAAATGAAAAATCTCAATTTTTTTCTTCAAATGCCTATAACTTTTTGTCTTTCAACTATGGATCTAGATTTTGGCACATAGTTTAAATTTTATGGTATAAAGCCGCGTACAAAATTTGGTTGCCATAACTTTGTCATTTCCGGAGATAAAAAAAATCCGGGAAAAACTAGGCCGATTTTCCTAACTAACGAACGTATCCAAGCCACTTGCAAAATAGGTACTCACCAAATTTGATAATAATCGAACCATTATTTTTTGAGTTATCAGTAAAGTATATATATATATATATATATATATATATATATATATATATATATATATATATATATATATATATATATATATATATATATATAAATTGAAACTGGCCCCAGATATGTGTTCTAAGGGGCCTAGTTCACGATCACCTCATTAGTGAATTTCGAATAAAAATCGCTAAAAGACTGGACGCAGCAAGTAGCGAATTTTTATAAAAATATTTTTATTTTAAATATGTCTTTTGATTAATAATCATCAAATTTGGCAGAGATAGTATAACCTATATAGTAGAAACCAAGCACCATAATCCATCAAGATAACTTTATTGTTTAAAAAACAAACATTTTTAGAAAAAAAATCTGAATAAAACGGGTATGATGTTCTTTGCCAAACACGTTGCAAAACAAAGACCTGTACCAAATTTCAGCAAAATCGGCAAATTGTTTTGTATATACATTCATATATACTAACTTACTAAAAAGTTTAACCACCCTGTATGAGTGGAACATTTTCAATAAAATGTTCTATACTACTCTGTTTACGGAAGAATTACAATCATTTAAGTTAAGGTTAAAGGGGGCGTATTGTTGGTATGCGGGAAGCCGGTCTTTCAATCAGAAAAATTTCCGACCGCATAGGGACGCAGTGTGTAAACAGCGTTACAGTGTTGGTCCAGATGGTCTGAAGAAGGAACTCATAAGCGTCGTCATGGATCCGGATGACTACGAGCAACTTCAGCACGCGAAAACAGTCATTTGAGGATTGCGGCTTTACAAGATCGAGTTCCCACAGCACGGTCGACTGTAAATGCTTGGTTGGAAGTTTTATAATAAAGAATCTGTATGACAACCATATATTGCAGAATATGCGCTGTTGGGTTTCGTTCGTATATACCATTTTATGTCTCCCACTGACACCTTGACACCGCGCTGTACGGCTTGAGTGGTGTAACGACAGATCAAATTATAATGGTGAATGAAATCATGTTGTGTTCTCTGACGACTCTCGATACTGTTTTTTGGGTTTACAATGGTCGCAGAAGAGTAAGAAGATTTCGTGGAGAACTCAGAAGTTTAGAATTTGCTGTAGAACGGCATACGGGCGGCAGTGGTATGGAGTGCGATTCCATACGGTAGCAGGTCACCTCTAGTTTATGCTGATAGAAAATTGAATGCAAATGATTACATACAAAACGTACTGCAGCGTATTGCACTGCTATACCCACGAGGGTTAATTCACCCCTTTCCCAACAAGACAACACACGTCCTCATACAGCAAGGGTTATTACAAGGTTCTCAGAAGAACATAACGGGACCCTGCTTCCTTGGCCTTTTCGCTCCCCAGATTTGTCACCAATCGAACATATGTGGTATATGATTGGCAATCGACTGGGTAATTTACCCCAACCACCAAATACCATAGTTAATATTCCTCACCGAAATGAAGAAGACTGGGATGACATTCCTCAGGATACCTTCAACGATTTATTTTCAGGCATGCCTCGAAGAGTTATCGAATGGATAAGGAACCACGGTGGACCCACTCATTATTCAATAACTTTATTTTTTAATGTTTTAAGTTGAAAATGTAATCATTTTTTAAGCTTGATTAAACACACATTATGTAGTTTCTATAGTATTGAAATTACTGAGTGTTCGGATGTTTTCAAAGTCATATATATATATATATATATATATATATATATATATATATATATATATATATATATATACACATATATATATATATATATATATATATATATATATATATATATATATATATATATATATATATAACAGGATATTTAACACGGCATTTCTGTATACGATACAAGGAGAAAGGTTAAGCGCAAGGCCGCAAGGAGACAACTGCATACACGTGTTTCGAGCTTATTAGCTATCATCAGTACGGTATAGCCAGGTGATGATGGGAACACTCTGGATGAAGAAGCAAAATACACATGCACAGCAACATTCGAAATGTTGCTGCACATTTGCAGCAACATTTCGAATGTTGCTGTGCACTGGTTGCCTGTTGTGACTCCGTGCATTTTTGCTTCTTCATCCAGAGTGTTCCTATCACCACCTGGCTATACCGTACTGATGATAGCGGCCTTGTCCTTAACCTTTCTCTCCTTGCGTAGTATATATATATATATATATATATATATATATATATATATATATATATATATATATATATGACTATATATATATATATATATATATATATATATATATATATATATATATATATATATATATATATATATATATATATATATATATATATATATATATATATATGACTGACCCCGAATATGTAAACTGCCCAAAGCTATTGGTTTTTGCTACAAGCTATTGTCGCAAGGGAAATAATTCGTGATTTCGGATTCGAGTTGTTTAAACGTCTCCTTATTTACGGGATCTCGCCTTTTCGAAATAGTTTACAACTTTGGTAGGCTCAAAACATTTCAATACCTCCTCGTTCTTAACAACCTTGGCACGTATCTGAACTGTACCGTTAAAATTATTTAGTTTACTTCTTCATATTGGCCAATTGGGAAAAATAACGATTTACGTACTTTTTAGCCACCTGTACCACATAAATGGAGTGGCACATTTGATGCAACAGATGATGGTCCTGTATGTCATCAAGCAGTAGCATCATTAAAGAATAGATCAAGTGAAGATTGTTTAAGAATAAATGTGTACACGACAAAGGTAAGTAGTTTAGTTCCAGTACTGCCATTATGAGATGGATGGAAATGGTTAAATTTATTTACCTCTGGCTACTTCCATTTTGGTTTGTTTCTAACAAAGTTTGAAGACAAATCAAGGCACTATAACAATTTATTTAAATTATGTTTAGAGAATGTCCTATTTAAGATGCCCTGAATATCTCATTGTGTGTTCTTTGTTTTTTTAAATCATTGAAACAAGTGTTTTCATATGTCGAGGCAAACGTTTTATGCACAACTTCAATACTGCAAGTTCAACATATTAGCGAGTGTGGGACTCACCTCTGAAATTACATACAGAACAGGGTGATGGTGATACCTCCTTTAAAAGGGCAGTGAGTTCTCTTTAAAATAAAACTTCTCTCAGGAATTTCGGTCTGGTAGTTTCTGATATTTGTCTTCTTATCTAACAGCACATGAAATGTAGGTATTTGAATAACTGATTATTTACATAGGTAGTATTTTTGTGTTTATTTTACTGATTATTTACAGAGCTGTTCGAAGTGACCACCATTTCTGTCATGATAGAGGTTTGGTTCTAATTTTTTTGCGAACTAACTGAAATATTTTGGGTGTTATCAGCCCATTCTTGGATAATTATCTCTTAGGTCTTCTAAAAACTCTTTGGTGTTTGTTGCATAAATTTTGGTTTTAAGATGCCCCCAAAAAGGGGGTCTAAATTTGTTAAACATGGGAACCATGGTGGCCACTCAATGCTGGACGAAACAAATCATGCTCAAGGCGATGCCCATCTCTATATAATACCCTGACGGTCCTAGGATATATTGTAATTCAACAAATAGCGGTAAATTTCTCCAGGCAAGTTCTCTTGAAAGAAAATATGACATATAGTCTTACAGTTTCCAAAAATGGTTTGTTTATTTTTATTTAAATAACTGGGAGATTTTATCGTTCTACAATATCTTGTTTGATCATATAGGTAATTAACAGGTTCCGCATAAATAACGCAACGAGGCCATAACTTTTGAACCGAGAAAGCATGGGACTAAAAATTTGCATAGCAGATTATTTTCGACTATTTGGCGGGACTATTGACATTCTTAAAGCACCCCGTTTTTGGAGGGTAACAACTCTTTAATTTATTAAAAAGTCTAGAGGCAGCAAGTGCGTTATGGAAGTGGATTTTCATAAAAATGTTTTTAATAGCAAATATGTCTCTCTAATTCAAGCAGGCATCAATATGGCTGCCGGTATAACCTATATAGTAGGAACAATGTCCCATATTTTATCAAAATACCTTATTGTTTGAAAATGTACATACATTTTTCGAAAATAGACTTAAAATGTTTCCGAGAAAATTGGTTTCCTAGCCAACAAACCTTGGGTTAATAGCAAATTAAGTTATTGAAATTGGAAGCATTTAATAAAAATTCGCTACCAAAACGCACTTACTGTGTCTCGATTTTTTCCTACCAACATGCATCATGTTTCGGTAAAAGATGCAAAAATGCAATAACATAAGGGTGTTCGAAAAAAAATTGTAGGTATCAACAAGGACTTATAGGCTAACCTGTGATTGTCAAAATAATTTTACAAGATGCAGCTCAAGACACTTAACGTATATAACTTTTTATCGTATTGTGTATAATAACAATAATATTGAGCTTTACCGTAGAGATGCGTTACCCTGCATATATGTAAACTTAAACTAAACTCGGAGGGGCCTAGTTTGCGCTCATTTTAAAATTATTTTTAAACAATCGCGGGCTCCGAGAAGTTTTTCGACGAAAATTAGCTACAAATTCTAGGCCGCTAAACCATAAAGTTAACTAAAATTACATCCAAAGCATCAGAGAAAGAGTCTGTTTGAAATGAAATTTCTGGAAATATTTTAGTAAAATGAAGGACCATGGCGGTTGAAGCTGAAACTTAAGGGTTTGCAGAGAACTCTTATTGCGACATTTTCTTTACATAATCCGTATTTGTTTCAGGTTCTTTGCCAAAATGTTGTCAATTTTGACGTTTCAAATCGCGACTTTATAATATAAACACACGTTTGTTATTTCTGAAGATATACATTTTTTTCGAAAGAAAACACAAACTTATCCGGGAAAACCTGGGCCGATTTTCCTGACTAACGAACTTATCTGAGCCACTTGCAAAATGAAAGTACTTAGAAATTTAATTAAAATCGGCCCATTAATTAAAAGCGTACTTTTGGTGCTATTCACGATTGTTAAGTTACCCTAGGGAAGAACGAAAACAATCGGCTTTTCATTAATTTTTTTGAAGAAGGTGGTTAAATTGAGCGCCTTAAACTCCTTAACAACAGTAAAGCCTTTTGTCGAACTGATGAGTCGTGTTTTCCAGTGATCCGTTAGGCACTTTTTGAAAGGCCATCACAATTCGGCCGCGTAGCTGTTCCAAATTCGCAGGATGATCATTGTAAACAACGATTTTTAAATGACCCAAAAAGAAAAGTCGAGTGGAAGCAAATCTGAAGACTTTCATCCAAGCCACTTGCAAAAGGAAGGTACATACCAAATTTCATCAAAATCGGCCCATTATTTTTTGAGTTACCCGTGATATATATATATATATATATATATATATATATATATATATATATATATATATATATATATATGTATATATATACTTTGTCACATCAACCCCTTAAGGGTGGTGATAACAACCCTTATGTTTTAAATAGGGAACATGGGTCAAGTGTTACATCATTTGAAAGCTCTTTCTTTTCTGAATTCAGCAGACTAATCATGTTGGAAGTTTTATCAACTCGTTTAAAAATTATTCACAGTTGAAGATGCAAAAACGCATTTCACTTATTCCGATAAGAAATGTGCTGACAGTCAATGTTTTGTTGGTTTGTAAACAAAAAATTGACTATCAGAACATTTCATATCGGAATGAGAGAAATGCGGTTTACTATTTCAGTTTATCGGTCGGTTTGATACTTGATAGTACTACCGAAAATTAATTTAACAATGGTGTATTCTGCAGAAGAAAGAGTTGAAATAATTACTCTTTTTTTCATAAACGATGACTGTGTCAACCGTACCGCAATTTTGTTTAATGGACGACATCCGAACAGACATGTTAACAGAAAATACATTTTGGAGTTAGTTGCAAAGTTTCGACAAAGTGGTTCAGAAGCCAACAAAAAACGGGATCCTGCACGTGAATTTCCGGTTTGAAATGAGACTACTGAGATTGAAGTTTTAGGACAAATTGCTGCAGACCCAACTTTAAGCACGAGAAAATTGGTCACTGTTTCACACATCAAAAGAAGAACTATTCAGCGAATATTGAAGCATCATAAATTTCACCCCTATAAAATTCATCTTGTACAACTGAATGAAGATGATTTGATCGGCGGCTGGAGTTTTGTGAAGTTATGACTGCACGAGTAGCTGAAAACGCGAACTTTATGTTCAATATCTGTTTTTCAGACGAGTGTACGTTTTTATTCAACTCTACAGCCAATCGTCATAATTGTCGTTATTGGGCAGATAATAATCCAAGAAATTTTCAAGAAGTCCACACTCAAACTCCACAGAAATTGAATGTCTCGATTGGCATTTTCGGCATTTCGGACCAATCTTTCTTGATGGCAATTTGTGTGGCGAAACGTATTTGCAGTTACTAGAAGATATCGTTTACCGTCTACTAATTGACATTTTAAAAATGATGATCGCTATCAAGAAAATCAATTAGTGTTTCAACAAGATGGAGCTCCTTCGCATTTTTCACAACGTGTTAGGGAGTTTTTGAACAGATAGTTTCCAGGACAATGGATTGGGCGTAGAGGTGCTATTGAGTGGCCCCCTAGATCACCGGATTTAACTCCTTTAGAGTTATTTCTATGTGGCCATTTAAAGACTAGAATTTACGCAACAGAACCGGAGTCTCTGAAAGAATTACGACGACGCATTGTTGAAGAATGCCGTCTAATAACTCCACAAATGCTCCAGAATGTCAGAGCTCGTTTTGAACAAAGTTTGTACTTTTGTATGGCAGCTGGTGGTCAACAATTTGAACACTTATTTAACTGAATAAATATTTTTAAACGTTTGGTTTTGTTTTTTTAGTCTTTTTTTAACTAAAAATTGACTAATCAGTGCATTTATAATCACAATGAATGAAATACGCTCTTGCAACTCCAACTGTGAATAATTTTTAAACGAGTTGTAAAACTTCAAAAAAAATTGAGTGCTGAATTCAGAAAAGAAAGAGCTTTCAAATGATGTAACACTCGATCCATGTTCCTTATTTAAAATATAAGGATTGTTATCACCACCCTTAAGGGGTTGATGTGACAAAGTTGAGTTTTATGTCAAAATATGTCCCCCTCAATATTATAATTGACGTGTTTCAGCGTTTCTTAAAAAAATTCTCTAGACGCAAATCGGTCTGTTTCGTTTTCAATGCGCCACCCTGTATATATATATATATATATATATATACATACAGATTTCGCCATTAGTGATTTTTTTGTTTTACGAGGATACAGGGATTTTCTAATAAATTATATGACATACGTTCGCATAATTGAGCCCATCGGTCATAGTCATGTTCGTTAAGTTCGCAAACAAGGCAAATTTTGTAGGCGTAAAATTTTCAAGTTCCAATATTCTGTGAACTGAAGTTTCAGGTGCCCCAAGCTCATGTGACAATTAATTGTATAACACTTTTAAATTTACTATGATCAGCTTTTAAAAGTCCAACACCTATTTGCATATCCTCATTGGGATGAGCTAAAACGAGTTTTTTTTTACTGTATAGAACCAGTTTCGTCAAATTTTTTCATCAGTTTAATAAGGTATTTTGTTTGAATGAGTCTTGTCTTCGCTAGGATGTTAATGTCGCCGTATTGAAATTGATCACAAAATTGATGCGTTTCAACCATTTTCAAAAAAAAAATGACCGTGGAATGAGATATCCAGGGTGCTTTATTAAAAATGGAACACTGTCTATGTGTAGCCACAAGTGTTAACTATCTATACCTACACACTGTATAGTTGTTCAATCGTAAGAAGTAAATAAATATATAAAATGATCTACATTAACCATTACAGCTTCCAAATGGTGGTCAACATCCAAAACAACCTGTTATTGTTTTTCTTCATCCAGGAGGTTTCTCTTCTGATACAGCTATTAGTACCCGTACAGGACCAGAGTACATCGTCGATCAAGACGTTGTTTTAGTGACACTAAACTACCGACTGGGAACATTTGGTAAGGAAATTGATTTAAATTCTATAGGCGGGCTCATGGAAATTATTGCAACATTTTGATAAAATCTGTTGGTGGAGATAGAAAGCAAAACTTAATTCGTTTGTTAACTAGGACGATTACTAATACATTTGTGCACTATGTTTTTTGTTGAGCAAAAATAACGCACACACATACAACTCAACTTGTTTAGCTGCACTGCCTTGCTACAAAGTCTGGGAATCAGTAGGTATTTACTACACTATTTTCCCTTTCAGCGGGAAAAAGTGTATAAGTGTTAGGTTACAGTAACCTAATTAAAACCATCTGAATCTTCATCCCCAACAGTTTTTGATAAAACATTAGGAATGTTACATTATTATGACGGTTGAATGTCCAGTTTTCCAAAAAAATAAGCTGATTTTTCTTAAACAGGATTCCTAAGTACCGGGGACGCTGAAGCACCAGGTAATAATGGTCTGAAAGATCAAGTGGTAGCACTGAAATGGGTACAAGACAATATCAAAGCCTTCGGAGGTGACAAAGATAGTGTGACATTGTTTGGATACAGTGCTGGAGCTCGCAGTATCCAACTTCATATGGTATCCCCAATGTCACGAGGTAATTATAGAAAATTAATTTAGTAAATCTCTAATAAACATAACAAAAGTTCGGAATGCAGCAAGTGCGTTATGGCGATTTTTTATTAAATATTTTAAATTTGAATAACTCAATTTCCTATAAACCCAGAAAGTTGAATTTTGGAATGTGGTAAGGTCCTTCCCAAGGCAACATACCCACCAAATGTCTTTAAAATAGCTTTGTAATCTTTGGAGAAAAACTTTTTTCGAAAGAAAACTCAAAATTTGAATAACTTATTTTATATAAACTTAGAAAGTTGAACTTTCGTACGTAGTAAGTTCGTCCCCTGTCCATCAAGTTTAATTAAAATAGCTTTGTAATTTTTGGAGAAAACATTTTTTTTCGAAAGAAAACTCCTGAAAACTAATTTTTCAAGAATTAGAAAAGTAAGTATTGATGCCATTTTGTTTTTCTTAATTCACTTTATCAATTTTCAAATTCCTTAAGAGTTCTCATGGGGTTTCTGCTTGACTGTGTGGCCTCCTGTTACGGTTGCTCTGTCAGTTCACTCCACTGCTTTTCATTTTTTCAAATTTAATTTCACATTTGACTTTTACATCTTGTCAATCAGCTTTGTTCGCTTTTATTCTGTTTTATAGTAATAATTTTAACCTGCTTTGACTGCATGTTTTTGACTGTAATGTATCTTATTTAGCTTGTTTAACTGTAGCCTGTGGCTTTTACTTTAAAATTTGGCTTCTATTGTTGTTTTTAACCTATTTTACTGTTTGACTGTAGATTTTAACCGTGATGATGTCTGTAGAGTTTATTTTCAGATCATTGTGCTTCAACCGGCACAATTGCCTACCAGAAAGCAGTGTTTTCTGACATAACTTTTTATTATATTCTTATATTTGCCCCTGAAGATGGCTACTAGGTAGCCGAAACGCTTAGGGTTTAACAATAAATTTTCTCTGTCTGGATCAGAAGCCTTTCATTGAGTATTTAATTATGTTTATCCCAGACCATGTGACGTTTAGGAATGAAAATAACGTAACAATTTTCAGGAAAACCTTGTCTGATTTTCCTGGCTAACGAACTCATCCAAGCCATTACCAAAAGAAATGCACTTGCGGATTTTTATCGAAATCGGTTAATTATTCTTTGAGTTATCGGTTGGATACATATATATATATATATATATATATATATATATATATATATATATATATATATATATGTATATATATATATATATATATATATATATATATATATATATATATATATATATAAATTGAAACTAATCCCGGATGTGGGTTCTAGTTCGCGCTCATTTGAAAAAATGTTTGGAAAATATCACCATCGATACCTCTCTATTAGTGAATTTCTTAAAATGAAAATTCACAAAAATTAACAACTTATTTAGTTGAGAAAAACTTAACGATGAAAGAAGTGTTGTAGTTAGTGGGAAACATTAGCAAAAAATATAACTTTTCAGCAGTTAAAACTCAAATAAGATAAAGAAGATACTTAAGATACACGGCTAATGTCAGTAAAACATAATAATAAAAATTGAAAGAACATTATTTATTATTATTATTATACAGGGGTGGTACACTTTTGAGCCCCTGCATCAAGGCCTCTCTGGCCTATTATTGTGCCCTCAGAATTCACCATTGTCCTCTAGGATGCCAGTTTCTTTGACAAAGGCCAGTATTATCCTGTAGTAAGTAGTCTTTAGAGTTTTTAAGTTTACCCTTTCGTTTCCTAGTAACCTGCGTCGTACTTCTATAAATGCCTCGCTGTGGTATATAATATACAGTGGAGATTCCTTCTCTTCTCCGCATCCTCTACACATTGGGTTTGATTCAATCCGCAATGTAGAGAGGTGTTTCTTCATATGACAGTGACCCGTTATCAGTTCTGTCAATAGTTTTAGTTCTTCCCTGCTCAGCTTGGGCGGATCTTTTGCTCTTTGGCTAGATGGTTCCCTCAGGATGGCTTTTTCCTGCCGTTATCCAGGAGAATTGTTCCGGTATTCCAGATCCCACCGTCTCACCATTGTCTCGATTTCATATCTTGCGGTTTCATATGCAACCCCGCAGTGAGGTTCTGGCTTATTTAGAGGCCTAGCAAGCTTTTCTTTTGCGAGCTGGTCTTCTACCTGATTGTCCTTTATATTGGCGTGCGCAGGTACCCAGATTTTTTTTGCCGGGTGAGGAAACTCATGTTCTTACCTCTGCGCTCGGATTCCATCGCGACAGAGAGCGAAGGACTCGGAATACTATAGGTGCAAGCCTCTGCCTACCCACCAAACCTCACCTCATTTCTTCACCATACCTACTGAAACCACTTTTCGTAAATCATCAGTAAGTAAGCTGTCTTTACAATTTGTCTCTTTTCAATCCGCTCTTTGCCTCTCCTCTACTTCTTTGGTTCTTAGGATATTTCGGACGTAGCTGTGGAATTTTTACCATTTTTCAGAATCTTCCACCATGATGTCAAGGATGTTGTACATGGTCGGGTCAGTCTTCATACCCTGCCTTAGGGTTTCTCGCTCGTTCTCCCATCTTGCGCAGTCAAATATGGTGTGTGACCCAGATCATCTAGACGATATTGCTTGCCGCCAGCTGGCTGAGGTTGCGGATGCAGTCAAGCACTAGATAAGACCGCGGTTCCTGTGTCCCCAGCATTTTTAGGACTGCATGTGCAGTATGTAAAGTAGTTTGCTGCTGGGCCTGATAATATAAGACAGCTACAGTTAATATTTCCGATTACTGGTCACGCGTTTATTTCCCAGATCCAGTCTTTGGGAAGATTGAAAGATTACTGAAAAAACAAGACACCATTATTCTCCCAGATTATTACTACGAAACGCTTCAAAACTCAGACCATGTGAAAAAGATAACAATAGACTAGGTGCTGTATAATTGGAAGACCACGTGTCCGGGAGTGATAAATTATACAAACACCTTACATTTCAAGACTTTAAACACTTGCAAGCGTATAACATTGACAAAAAATACCAGATATCTAGTACAAATGCAGGGTGAGCTAAGTTATGATCAACGTTAGTAGAGCCATTATCAAGAAAGAAATGACCGTGGCAATGATAGATCCAAATGGAGTGAAAGTTTAAAGAAATCGCCTTAAGCCAGAGAAAGCTCTAAGCATCAATAAGCTACCCATCCAACAGTTTGCTAAGCAATGGAAGAAGAAAGATGAAACTTTGAATCTTACCTTTTAAAAAATCTTTTGAATTTACAGAACTCTGACGATCTGGAAGAAAATAATAATGAAAATGTTTATGAGTGGGTCGAAGATAATGAAATGTTCATTTCATGTTAATAACAAGGAATTTTGATATATTTTTAAGCCTAGAATATAAATTAACCCATTTACTGTTATTATTAAAATAATAAAGAAGTACCTTACTCACTGAATCGTTAATTAAAATATTTGCAGTAAATTCGGGCATATCCATATTTGAGAAACCAAACTGCCTAAATCCAAAATATATATTTTCTTTCGTGAAAACCAATCGCCTATATTCGTCAGGATTTTTAGAATAACAAGATAAAGACTCTACCTAATGAGATGTGCAGTCAGTGTATTGGAATATTGCTTACTTTTCTCACTCTGAGTTTTTGTCATTTTCTTTAATATTATAAAACTTTGGACGCAGCAAGTGCGTTATGGTAGTGAATTTTCATAAAAATATTTTTTTATAGCAAATATGTGTGTTTTTTTTTTGAGAAAGCAGGCATTAAATTTGGTTACCAGTATAACCTATATAGTAAAAACAATGTGCCATGTTTCATCAAAATAACTTTATTGTTTGAAAATGTACAAAAATTTCCAAAAGTAAACTTAAAGTGTTCCCGAAAAAACTCGTTTCTTGGTCAACCTTATAGGTTAATAGCAAATTGAGCTATTCAAATATGAATCATTTGATCAACATTCGCTACCATAACGCACTTAGTGCGTCCAGAATTTCTTTTCTTACAAACATGCATTATATTTCGATGAAAAATGCAAAAATGCAATAACACAAGGCGTGTTTGATTAAAAAAAAATTGTATCACCAACGACTTATGGGCTACCCTGTGATTGTAGAAATAATTTTTTAAGATAATATATACAAATTTTTCCATTTGTTGCATAATAACAGATATATTGAGCTTTATTGATTTTTTACGAAAATTCTACAAAAAATATATACCATTAAACGATAAAATCTATAGTTAAGGCTACTGCCAAGCATCAGAGAAAGGGCCTATTTGAAATGAATTTTCTGGAAATATTGTATTAAAATGAAGGACAATGACGGTTGAAACTAAGACTTCATGGTTTGTAAAACATTCTTCTTGAGACATTTGATTTCCATAGCCCGTATTAGATTCAAATTCTTTGCCTAAATGTTGCCAATTTTGACATTTTAAATCGCAACTTTGACGTTTTGAGGAAAACCCCAATTTATTTTTCTTTAAATGCCTACAACTTTGTCGTCTTTTGACCTACAGAGCCAAATTTTGGTGGGTAACTTACCTATAACGATGTAAAGCCGCGTATTAAATTTGGTTGCCCTTACTTGGTTAATTCCGATAGTTATAGCTTTTTTTCGAAAGAAAACACAAAATATTCCAGGAAAACCTGGGCCGATTTTCCCGGCTAACGAACTTATCCAAGCCATTTGCAAAAGGAAGGTATTCACCAAATTTAATTAAAATCGGCCCATTATTTTTGAAGTTATCGGTGTAATACATATATATATATATATATATATATATATATATATATATATATATATATATATATATATATATATATATATATATATATATATATATATATATATATATATATATATATATATATATATATATATATATATATATATATATATATATAAACATATAAAAATTTAAAGTAAGCCCGGATATGTGTTCTGGGGGGCCTAATTAGCGCTCATTTGAAGAAAATTTTTCAAAATTCAAAAGTCGGGATCTCCTCATTAGTGAATTTTTTTAAAGAAAATTCACTAAAAGCGGATTTGGCCGGTTTTGCATCTAAGCGACTCACATGTTACACTAAAAACGAGCTAAAACTAACTATGTTATAATTGTAATCAGTTCTATCAGTTTTAAGATTATTCCGAAAGCGCTTTTGCATTTGCTCACAATTTTTACGAAAATATTTGCATATAAATAATATTTATCTTTCTATATTAGTTTATTTAAATTATTATTTGTTTACTTTTTAGGACTTTTCCACAAAGCAATAGTGATGAGCGCATCCGCCGTTGGTCCATTTAAACCACCACATGATCAAATGGATATAGCTAGAAAACAAGCTTCTTTTGTAGGATGTCCTAATGACTCGGCGAGAAAAATTATTGACTGCCTTAAAACTAAACCTGCTGCTGAAATCGCTGATTCCACTACGCAATTTAGGGTAAACTACAATTTTCTTAGCGTAATTATAATGAAGCTACGACAATCGCTGTCTTACTGACAGAAGATTCTATCAAATTGAATCTTGAGCACAACTAAAAAAAAAATTCAAATTCGCGACAAAATTGATTTATCATAGATGTTGCGAAAAGGAAAACAATAAGTTTGTATTTTTATGCAATGGGATGGCGTCTAAGGTCATCTCCTACAAATTTAAATAATCTCGGATAATGCGAATTTATGATATATTAACGTGATATAATATCAATCAAGTTCACCGAAAGACTATGGGATGGATATATTCTTTTTTGCATATTTTAAACTACACTACACAATACTCAAAACGTCGCTCGCAAAAATTTTCCCATTTTAAAAGTTAATGTAACATACGATTACCGAGATCAAATTGAACTGTGTTAAAATCGTTTCCAAGCACTATCCTTTCACTATTACCTACTGGAACAACAAATTCCACCAGTTTGTGATACCTGCAATGTGAGCCTTTCAGCAAGTCACATTGCACTAAATATTAGGGAAAAATTGTTGCGAGTGACGATTTGAGTGTTGAGTAGTGTATATACAATATAGTATGTAAACTATGAACAAAACATTATATTAAACATAAATAAAAACTGAAACTGACCCCGGATTTGGGTTTTAGGGGCCCTGTTTGCACTTTTAAAGAGATCTTTTCAAAATTCAAAAGTCGCGGTCTCCTCATTATCGAATTTTTTTTAAGTAAAATTCGCTAAAAATTTTAGATCATTAAACCATATACCTAAGTAAAACTACTGCCAAAACATCAGAGAAAGGGTCTACTTGAAATCAATTTTCTGGAAACATTTTAGTAAAATGAATGACAATAACAGTTGAAGCTGCGTGCAAGAGAACAAGAGGAGGGGCTACACCAACAAGCGGATCCTCATAGCCACAGACAGCCAGGCAGCCCTTAAGGCCCTAAGTAGCCCACCGGTTAACTCCAGGCCGGTAAGTAAGTGCCGAGACCAGACGAGCGATTTGGCTGGGAAGAATGATGTTCAAGGCACAGTGATTTTGGAATGGGTGGAGTAGGAAAAACTAAGGCATGCACAATAAGCCAAAGGCTGCAGTGCTATCGGGGCGGCAAAGACGCGGACGAGCCCTGAGGGAGGAAAAAAAACGGGTCTTGAACCCGCGACCTTCTAGTCCGATTCTAGAGGTTACTCACCTCGCGAACTGAGCTATTCGGCCTGTTTATTGGGGCGATACATATATATATATATATATATATATATATATATATATATATATATATATATATATATATATATATATATATATATATATATATATATATATATATATATATATATATATATATATATATATATATATATATATATATATATGTTCAGAAAGATTTCCGCGGTCTTTAATGTGAGACATGCTTGGTTCTCGGGTTAAACCGCGTCCAGAATTTATGGAAACTCGACGTTTCGGCTCCTGTTTTGGAGCCATTTTCAAGAGGTAAAGGAAATATGTAAGGACACTCTAAGGCCTCAATCTGCCTACTCCTTAGAGTGATGGACAAAGGTGGGTAATGGAAATATGTAAGGACACTCTAAGGCCTCAATCTGCCTACTCCTTAGAGTGGTGGACAAATGTGGGTAAAGGAAATATGTAAGGACACTCTAAGGCCTCAATCTGCCTACTCCTTAGAGTGATGGACAAAGGTGGGTAAAGGAAATATGTAAGGACACTCTAAGGCCTCAATCTGCCTACTCCTTAGAGTGGTGGATAAAGGTAGGTTGGGTTGTTGTAGCTCGATTACGGGGCCTCAATCTGCCTACTCCCCAAATCTCGCTGGAGATCGTCTGTGAGGTCTCAGTGTGTTCAACCCTAGGCCTCAGAGAGATCTGGCAGTTCGTTGCAAGTCTTGTCTTATATAGGTCGTTTCGTCTACCTGTTGCGTCATCAGTGAAAGTAGTGGGGTCACCGTCAATTAAGTGGGGGGATAATGATGCAACAAAATTGTCTGTGGAATTCATTTCCCTTTTGTGTGTTTGCAAAGAAGATATAATAGGTTTCCAAGTAGTCGGAAGGCGAAGACCATCATCTCTCTTATTTAAACAATCGGGACGTTTTTCAATCTCGATTGCTTCGCGGATAATTCTCGTTTTGAAATTGTAAGCCGGTGCTATTGTTTTGGCATTATCGAAGTCTATTTTGTGCCCTGTATGAATATGATGCATGGCCAGCGCCGATGAGGGGTCGGATTTTCTAACTGCGAGGGTGTGTTCGTATATTCTATTGTGGATGCGTCTGTTTGTTTGTCCTACGTAAGTTCGGGAACAGTCGGAACAAGGAATTTCGTAAACTCCGTGGGATTCGTTTGGAATCGTATCCTTGGGAGTTTTTATAAGATTTGATAGTTTTTGGTCTGTTGTGAATACGGTTTTGATATTATGGGTTCTGAAAATTCGGCTGATTTTGTCGGTGACACCTTTAATGTATGGTAAAAACGCTGTGTGTTGTTGTGTGGACGCTGTTTGTTCTTGTTGTGGTGTAGTGGTTTGTTGTGCGTTTCTAATGTTTCGTAGTATGTGATTGTTGTCGTATCCGTTTTCTAGCAATGTCTGTCTTAAAAAGTTTAATTCTGTCTGTTTGTTGTTGTTGTCCGTTAGTCTAAGGGATCGTGTTACTAATGTTCGAACCACGGAATTTAGTTGCGATGGGTGATGGTGAGATTGGGCGTTAAGATACCGATTAGTGTGGGTTGGTTTTCGGTAGACAGTGTAAGAAAATCCTCTGACTGGGTTTTTAGTGATGCGTACATCTAAGAAAGGCAAAGAAAAATTATTTTCCATTTCCATGGTGAACTGGATTTGGGGGTTGATGTTATTTAGGTAAGAAAGGAATTCGTCTAGAGATTCTTTGCCGTGTGGCCAGACAGCGAAAATGTCGTCAACGTATCTTAACCAACACGTTGGTTTAAGTTGGGATGAATTGAGGGCTTGTGTCTCGAAGTTTTCCATGAAAATGTTGGCCAATGCAGGAGAGAGGGGTGAACCCATTGGAGCACCTCGAACTTGTTTGTAAAATTTGTTTTGAAAAAGGAAATAAGTGTTAGATGTGCAGTGTTCCACAAGAGCTAAGGTATCGTGGGAAATTTTGTGTTTATTTTTGAGAATGTCAAGGGTTTCAGATAGAGGTATATTGGTGAATAAGGAAACTATATCAAAGCTAACTAGGATGTCGTTTTGAAAAATGGTGTTGTTTTGAAGAAGGTCGATGAAATGGGTGGAGTTTTTGACATAGGATGTAGCGTTTTCTACTAATGGTTGGAGAGTTTTGGCTAGATGTTTTGCAAGTTTTTGTGTGGGTGAACGGTGGGCACTTACGATAGGGCGAAGGGGAATATCAGGCTTATGGATTTTTGGGAGACCATATTTTCTAGGGATGCGAGATGATTTTTCGCGGGGGATTAGTTCTTTTTTGAGGTCAGGATTGAGTTGGGAGTTGTTGATGATAGTTTTGGTTTTCTTTTCCAGATAAGTTGTAGGGTCGTTAGGGATTTGTTTGTAGTCTGTGTTGTTTAGTATATTGTCCATCTTTTGTATATAGTCTGTTTTGTCAAGTATGACTGTAGCGTTGCCTTTGTCTGCTGGTAGGATTATAATTTCTGTGTTTCGGTTTAGGTCTCTGATTGACTGTCGTTCGTGAGGAGAAAGGTTGGAAGGTGGAAGTTTGGCAGAACGTAATATTCTTGCAATGTCTTGTCTCGTAATTTCAGCTTCGTCAGTCGGTAAGTGTGTTATTGCATCTTCTGATTGAGAAATTATCTTTTCTATTGGGATGAATTTAGGGGTTGGTGCAAAATTAAAACCTTTGGATAGGACTTTGATGGCGACGTCACTTATGGTGGAATTTGAAAGGTTGTGAACTACTATAGGAGGATTGGCATTATGTGTGTGTTGTGTGAGATTTTTGTTGTCTAGAAGCTGCTGTAATTTTCTTTTTTGTACGTCCGTCTTTTGTTGTGTAACATGTTCTGATTTACTATGTGAAAGTCTGTCTAGAGTGTCCCAAAGTGTAGGGTGTATTTTGTATGTGTGTATTTTTATGTACGTGTCGTAAAGCAGTGTGTTGGTAGTGTTAAGGTGTCGTCTTGTCTCGTGAATGGAATTTCTAAGGAGAGCAAAGCCTGTTCGTTTTAAAATGTTGGAGACGTTATGTGATTTGGTGTGATGTTTAAGTTGAAAAGATTTTGGGACCACGTGATGATCACGGCAGGCTTTTAGAAAGGTGAGGTCACAAAGGAGACGGGATTTGCGGATAAGGAGTTTGGTGAAAATTTTGGTAGAAGATAAAAGTTCCTCCCCGTAGAGGCGAATTAAATGTTCAGAAAGATTTCCGCGGTCTTTAATGTGAGACATGCTTGGTTCTCGGGTTAAACCGCGTCCAGAATTTATGGAAACTCGACGTTTCGGCTCCTGTTTTGGAGCCATTTTCAAGAGGTAAAGGAAATATGTAAGGACACTCTAAGGCCTCAATCTGCCTACTCCTTAGAGTGATGGACAAAGGTGGGTAATGGAAATATGTAAGGATACTCTAAGGCCTCAATCTGCCTACTCCTTAGAGTGGTGGACAAATGTGGGTAAAGGAAATATGTAAGGACACTCTAAGGCCTCAATCTGCCTACTCCTTAGAGTGATGGACAAAGGTGGGTAAAGGAAATATGTAAGGACACTCTAAGGCCTCAATCTGCCTACTCCTTAGAGTGGTGGACAAAGGTAGGTAAAGGAAATATGTAAGGACACTCTAAGGCCTCAATCTGCCTACTCCTTAGAGTGGTGGATAAAGGTAGGTTGGGTTGTTGTAGCTCGATTACGGGGCCTCAATCTGCCTACTCCCCAAATCTCGCTGGAGATCGTCTGTGAGGTCTCAGTGTGTTCAACCCTAGGCCTCAGAGAGATCTGGCAGTTCGTTGCAAGTCTTGTCTTATATAGGTCGTTTCGTCTACCTGTTGCGTCATCAGTGAAAGTAGTGGGGTCACCGTCAATTAAGTGGGGGGATAATGATGCAACAAAATTGTCTGTGGAATTCATTTCCCTTTTGTGTGTTTGCAAAGAAGATATAATAGGTTTCCAAGTAGTCGGAAGGCGAAGACCATCATCTCTCTTATTTAAACAATCGGGACGTTTTTCAATCTCGATTGCTTCGCGGATAATTCTCGTTTTGAAATTGTAAGCCGGTGCTATTGTTTTGGCATTATCGAAGTCTATTTTGTGCCCTGTATGAATATGATGCATGGCCAGCGCCGATGAGGGGTCGGATTTTCTAACTGCGAGGGTGTGTTCGTATATTCTATTGTGGATGCGTCTGTTTGTTTGTCCTACGTAAGTTCGGGAACAGTCGGAACAAGGAATTTCGTAAACTCCGTGGGATTCGTTTGGAATCGTATCCTTGGGAGTTTTTATAAGATTTGATAGTTTTTGGTCTGTTGTGAATACGGTTTTGATATTATGGGTTCTGAAAATTCGGCTGATTTTGTCGGTGACACCTTTAATGTATGGTAAAAACGCTGTGTGTTGTTGTGTGGACGCTGTTTGTTCTTGTTGTGGTGTAGTGGTTTGTTGTGCGTTTCTAATGTTTCGTAGTATGTGATTGTTGTCGTATCCGTTTTCTAGCAATGTCTGTCTTAAAAAGTTTAATTCTGTCTGTTTGTTGTTGTTGTCCGTTAGTCTAAGGGATCGTGTTACTAATGTTCGAACCACGGAATTTAGTTGCGATGGGTGATGGTGAGATTGGGCGTTAAGATACCGATTAGTGTGGGTTGGTTTTCGGTAGACAGTGTAAGAAAATCCTCTGACTGGGTTTTTAGTGATGCGTACATCTAAGAAAGGCAAAGAAAAATTATTTTCCATTTCCATGGTGAACTGGATTTGGGGGTTGATGTTATTTAGGTAAGAAAGGAATTCGTCTAGAGATTCTTTGCCGTGTGGCCAGACAGCGAAAATGTCGTCAACGTATCTTAACCAACACGTTGGTTTGAGTTGGGATGAATTGAGGGCTTGTGTCTCGAAGTTTTCCATGAAAATGTTGGCCAATGCAGGAGAGAGGGGTGAACCCATTGGAGCACCTCGAACTTGTTTGTAAAATTTGTTTTGAAAAAGGAAATAAGTGTTAGATGTGCAGTGTTCCACAAGAGCTAAGGTATCGTGGGAAATTTTGTGTTTATTTTTGAGAATGTCAAGGGTTTCAGATAGAGGTATATTGGTGAATAAGGAAACTATATCAAAGCTAACTAGGATGTCGTTTTGAGAAATGGTGTTGTTTTGAAGAAGGTCGATGAAATGGGTGGAGTTTTTGACATAGGATGTAGCGTTTTCTACTAATGGTTGGAGAGTTTTGGCTAGATGTTTTGCAAGTTTTTGTGTGGGTGAACGGTGGGCACTTACGATAGGGCGAAGGGGAATATCAGGCTTATGGATTTTTGGGAGACCATATTTTCTAGGGATGCGAGATGATTTTTCGCGGGGGATTAGTTCTTTTTTGAGGTCAGGATTGAGTTGGGAGTTGTTGATGATAGTTTTGGTTTTCTTTTCCAGATAAGTTGTAGGGTCGTTAGGGATTTGTTTGTAGTCTGTGTTGTTTAGTATATTGTCCATCTTTTGTATATAGTCTGTTTTGTCAAGTATGACTGTAGCGTTGCCTTTGTCTGCTGGTAGGATTATAATTTCTGTGTTTCGGTTTAGGTCTCTGATTGACTGTCGTTCGTGAGGAGAAAGGTTGGAAGGTGGAAGTTTGGCAGAACGTAATATTCTTGCAATGTCTTGTCTCGTAATTTCAGCTTCGTCAGTCGGTAAGTGTGTTATTATATCTTCTTTGCAAACACACAAAAGGGAAATGAATTCCACAGACAATTTTGTTGCATCATTATCCCCCCACTTAATTGACGGTGACCCCACTACTTTCACTGATGACGCAACAGGTAGACGAAACGACCTATATAAGACAAGACTTGCAACGAACTGCCAGATCTCTCTGAGGCCTAGGGTTGAACACACTGAGACCTCACAGACGATCTCCAGCGAGATTTGGGGAGTAGGCAGATTGAGGCCCCGTAATCGAGCTACAACAACCCAACCTACCTTTATCCACCACTCTAAGGAGTAGGCAGATTGAGGCCTTAGAGTGTCCTTACATATTTCCTTTACCTACCTTTGTCCACCACTCTAAGGAGTAGGCAGATTGAGGCCTTAGAGTGTCCTTACATATTTCCTTTACCCACCTTTGTCCATCACTCTAAGGAGTAGGCAGATTGAGGCCTTAGAGTGTCCTTACATATTTCCTTTACCCACATTTGTCCACCACTCTAAGGAGTAGGCAGATTGAGGCCTTAGAGTGTCCTTACATATTTCCATTACCCACCTTTGTCCATCACTCTAAGGAGTAGGCAGATTGAGGCCTTAGAGTGTCCTTACATATTTCCTTTACCTCTTGAAAATGGCTCCAAAACAGGAGCCGAAACGTCGAGTTTCCATAAATTCTGGACGCGGTTTAACCCGAGAACCAAGCATGTCTCACATTAAAGACCGCGGAAATCTTTCTGAACATTTAATTCGCCTCTACGGGGAGGAACTTTTATCTTCTACCAAAATTTTCACCAAACTCCTTATCCGCAAATCCCGTCTCCTTTGTGACCTCACCTTTCTAAAAGCCTGCCGTGATCATCACGTGGTCCCAAAATCTTTTCAACTTAAACATCACACCAAATCACATAACGTCTCCAACATTTTAAAACGAACAGGCTTTGCTCTCCTTAGAAATTCCATTCACGAGACAAGACGACACCTTAACACTACCAACACACTGCTTTACGACACGTACATAAAAATACACACATACAAAATACACCCTACACTTTGGGACACTCTAGACAGACTTTCACATAGTAAATCAGAACATGTTACACAACAAAAGACGGACGTACAAAAAAGAAAATTACAGCAGCTTCTAGACAACAAAAATCTCACACAACACACACATAATGAACTAATCCCCCGCGAAAAATCATCTCGCATCCCTAGAAAATATGGTCTCCCAAAAATCCATAAGCCTGATATTCCCCTTCGCCCTATCGTAAGTGCCCACCGTTCACCCACACAAAAACTTGCAAAACATCTAGCCAAAACTCTCCAACCATTAGTAGAAAACGCTACATCCTATGTCAAAAACTCCACCCATTTCATCGACCTTCTTCAAAACAACACCATTTCTCAAAACGACATCCTAGTTAGCTTTGATATAGTTTCCTTATTCACCAATATACCTCTATCTGAAACCCTTGACATTCTCAAAAATAAACACAAAATTTCCCACGATACCTTAGCTCTTGTGGAACACTGCACATCTAACACTTATTTCCGTTTTCAAAACAAATTTTACAAACAAGTTCGAGGTGCTCCAATGGGTTCACCCCTCTCTCCTGCATTGGCCAACATTTTCATGGAAAACTTCGAGACACAAGCCCTCAATTCATCCCAACTTAAACCAACGTGTTGGTTAAGATACGTTGACGACATTTTCGCTGTCTGGCCACACGGCAAAGAATCTCTAGACGAATTCCTTTCTTACCTAAATAACATCAACCCCCAAATCCAGTTCACCATGGAAATGGAAAATAATTTTTCTTTGCCTTTCTTAGATGTACGCATCACTAAAAACCCAGTCAGAGGATTTTCTTACACTGTCTACCGAAAACCAACCCACACTAATCGGTATCTTAACGCCCAATCTCACCATCACCCATCGCAACTAAATTCCGTGGTTCGAACATTAGTAACACGATCCCTTAGACTAACGGACAACAACAACAAACAGACAGAATTAAACTTTTTAAGACAGACATTGCTAGAAAACGGATACGACAACAATCACATACTACGAAACATTAGAAACGCACAACAAACCACTACACCACAACAAGAACAAACAGCGTCCACACAACAACGCACAGCGTTTTTACCATACATTAAAGGTGTCACCGACAAAATCAGCCGAATTTTCAGAACCCATAATATCAAAACCGTATTCACAACAGACCAAAAACTATCAAATCTTATAAAAACTCCCAAGGATACGATTCCAAACGAATCCCACGGAGTTTACGAAATTCCTTGTTCCGACTGTTCCCGAACTTACGTAGGACAAACAAACAGACGCATCCACAATAGAATATACGAACACACCCTCGCAGTTAGAAAATCCGACCCCTCATCGGCGCTGGCCATGCATCATATTCATACAGGGCACAAAATAGACTTCGATAATGCCAAAACAATAGCACCGGCTTACAATTTCAAAACGAGAATTATCCGCGAAGCAATCGAGATTGAAAAACGTCCCGATTGTTTAAATAAGAGAGATGAGGGTCTTCGCCTTCCGACTACTTGGAAACCTATTATATCTTCTTTGCAAACACACAAAAGGGAAATGAATTCCACAGACAATTTTGTTGCATCATTATCCCCCCACTTAATTGACGGTGACCCCACTACTTTCACTGATGACGCAACAGGTAGACGAAACGACCTATATAAGACAAGACTTGCAACGAACTGCCAGATCTCTCTGAGGCCTAGGGTTGAACACACTGAGACCTCACAGACGATCTCCAGCGAGATTTGGGGAGTAGGCAGATTGAGGCCCCGTAATCGAGCTACAACAACCCAACCTACCTTTATCCACCACTCTAAGGAGTAGGCAGATTGAGGCCTTAGAGTGTCCTTACATATTTCCTTTACCTACCTTTGTCCACCACTCTAAGGAGTAGGCAGATTGAGGCCTTAGAGTGTCCTTACATATTTCCTTTACCCACCTTTGTCCATCACTCTAAGGAGTAGGCAGATTGAGGCCTTAGAGTGTCCTTACATATTTCCTTTACCCACATTTGTCCACCACTCTAAGGAGTAGGCAGATTGAGGCCTTAGAGTGTCCTTACATATTTCCATTACCCACCTTTGTCCATCACTCTAAGGAGTAGGCAGATTGAGGCCTTAGAGTGTCCTTACATATTTCCTTTACCTCTTGAAAATGGCTCCAAAACAGGAGCCGAAACGTCGAGTTTCCATAAATTCTGGACGCGGTTTAACCCGAGAACCAAGCATGTCTCACATATATATATATATATATATATATATATATATATATATATATATATATATATATATATATATATATATATATATATATAACATATAAAATTCAAACTGACCCCGGATATGTGTTCTAGGGGGCCTAGTTCGCGCTCACTTGGATGCATTTTTTTGAAATTCAAAAGTTGCAATCTCCTCATTAGTGAATTTTTTTTTAATTCACTAAAAGGATAAAATTGTTGCGAGCGACGCTTTGAGTGTTGAGTGGTGTACATACAATATAGTATGTAAACTATGAACAAAACCTTATATTAAACATAAATACATAGTACAATTTATAATATAAATATGGAAATTCTCGATTTAAATCTCGGATAAAGCCTGTAAGTTTCGAACCAACTGCGAATGATGTGTATCAGAAAAGAATCTAACTTGCGATCGCGGCTGCTTGTGATAACTTAAGATTACTATTATTGCCTACCTTATGTCCCGAGGAAATTATATGTTGCTGTTGGATGCTTTGAACAGTTTAGAAATCCACAAAGTGTATCCACAAAATTTTATGAACTTAGACATGTGTCCAGTCAATTCAACACTTTTTGCGATATCACGAAATAATCCATGGTTGTTTTCAATATCGACATAGGCGTAGGCCTATCCATTAACACAACCACACTATTTGTATTACGTCATCCGGTATTACAAAATCCGGTACTGGGTCATTCAACATTGCATCATCCTGTATTTCATCAACCGGGATTCAGTCACCGGTTTGCATCATCCGGTATTGCATCAACAGTATTACATCATTTGTAGTGTTAATAGTTTAGGTATATAAACTGATAATTTTGCCCATATAGTTAGTTAAGCAACAGCTGCTGCCAAAGCATCAGAGCAAGGGTCTAATTAAAATGAATTTTCTGGAAACATTTTAGTAAAATGAAGGACAATGACGGTTGAAGATGAAAGCTAAGGTTTGTAAAACACTTTTCTTACGACATTTTCGCTATACAACCCGTCTTTATTTTAGGTTATTTGCCTAAATGTTGCGAATTTGACGTTTCAAATCGCGACATTGGCGTTTTGAGGAACACACCATTTTTTTAAAATTTAAATGACTGTAACTTTTTTGTCTTTTAACTTACAGACCTAAATCTTGGTTCATATAGTATACTTTTAGTGATATAAACTCGCGCACCAAATGTTGCCATTACTTTGTTATTTTCGGAGATTTTTATCGAAAGAAAAGACAAAATTTTCCGGGAAAAACTGGACCAATTTTTCTTGCTAACGAACTCATCCAAACTACTTACAAAGAAACGGTACTTACCAAATTTGATCAAAATCGGCCCCATATTTTTTGAGTTATTGTTAACAACAATAATAACATCACAGTAGACAAACTCCACACCCAGAAGTCTTTGACTTGTGCGGAAGGAGCTGACATACACATGTAGACAAAGGACACCACCCATAACTCATCAGCAATCGGACTTTCCACGTTCGAGTGGAAGAGATTGACTGTCTCAATACGGGACTTGAACCCGCGACTTCCTAGTCAGATTCTAGAGGTTACTCACCTCGCGAACTGAGCTATATATATATATATATATATATATATATATATATATATATATATATGTTGTATTAATATTTAGCAATATCAAACTTAAATTATTAGCTACTTCACACAAAGCTTAAAACTAAAAACTTAAAATTAAGTACTTACGAGTAAACTAGAATATCACTTATCACTAATTAAAATGCCAATGGTTTATGAACGATTATGACCAAAACACTAACACGGCCACTAAATGGCAATACTGTGAAAAAAACTGTTTTGTGCAGAATACTGATCCTAGTCAAAACGGTTCTTATAAAACGTTGGAAAACATTGCCGATGAATTCTTGAAATCAATCTGAATGGTAGAAATAAATATTAAAAAAAAAACAAATAAAATATAAGGGAAATTCACATACTAGGTGTAAATAAATGGCGAGGATGTTTTTGTATATGTGGAAACATATAAAAGGGGTGAACCAAATCCATATATACTCAAAAACATAAAGACACTTTTATAAAACACACAAGTAAAACAATTTGAAGTAAGATGTAAATGAAATTAATATAAAATAACTTACTAAAAATGCAAATGTTTTCAAATATCCAGTGAAGCCAAATTGTAGTACAGCACTGCATCATTTGTCCAATGGATTTTGTCGAATAGAGATCTGCATATAAACAGCATGGAAATCTAAAACACAAAGATTATCAAATTAATTTTTAAAAAATATATACAAAAGGACAGTTATCAAATAATAAACAGAGCAAATGATTCTTAAAATAACTCTAAGCAAAGTGAAAATAATGTTCTTCATGATAGGCACTAAAAACTAGTGAAATTCAGAAGACTTTTTCAAGCTACAATAAGACATTTGAAAAGAAGTGAAATGTAGCTTGAAATCAAAACAAACTGATAAACAAATAGATGTAATTTGGTTAAATAATAGGTGACACATGTTTGCTGTAAAAAATTGAAAGGTGTTTTGTTGGTTATATATATATATATATATATATATATATATATATATATATATATATATATATATATATATATATATATATATATATATATATGAATAGAAAGATTAAAGTTTGTACCAACCTGTTAAAATGTTTGTAATATTTCTGATACCACTACTTAACAGTACGATAGATAAGTTAATAGGTAATGTTAAGTATTTAAGACTTGTTTTTGTTGATGTTTGTTTAAAATAATCTAGAATATGTCATTTATAGTTTTACAAGTGGGGTTAATATGAATTTGACATTGACAACAAAAATGCAAATGCATTTCTCAGTTTGATGTATACATAGACAAAAATAACGTTTCTATGCTCAGAAATGTGAATACTTTCTGACAGTTCGTCAAATTTATAGCTTGCTTTGGATTCAATATTTTGAAATGCCAGTAAAATAATTGAACCAAAGTTAGCTCTATTCAATTTGGTTCGTGATGACAAGAGGATGCCAGAGCAATTTGCTAATACAATTTAATGAAAATAAGTAGGAAAATCGACAAACTAAAGTTTGAAAAGAGTTGAAAACTGCCAATTAACAAATAGTGTATCCCGTGAATGGAAAGTGAGTTAAAAAGAAGTGCTACAAGAAAGATATGAAAACATCAAAATAATAATCGACGCCTAAGAACGCGGAAATTTGAAGTAAAAAGCTTACAAGATGGCTGCATAGCAACGATCAATTTCAACCAAGCTAACAGCAGTTGCCAAGGAAGGAATCTGCAAGTTTTGAAGGTATAAACTTCTGCATTAAATAGAAAGGCCTTTAGTTTAAAGAGTGAATGGAACTATACATTCCAGTAAAGAATGTATCAATGAAAATTTGTGTCACTAATGTATGTAAACCATTAATCTTAAATTCATTTATATCTTAAATTCACCAATTTGGAAAAGCACAAAGAAAAATTTTTTTGATCAAAGGTAAAACCTAAATTAAAGAGCTTAAATAATAATATAAGAAATTATTAATAAGTGGTGGTGTTATGTTATTTTGTTAAATTTTTATCCGTATAAATTTAGTAGAATTAAATCAGAGATACACATAATTTAATGCAGTATTATTATTTGAGGATATGCCAAATATATATGGTTTTAAATTAGGTAAAAATGAACTCACTACATACCCTAGCTGTATGGAGTAAATAGCCGGGCAAATATAAACACATATAAAATTTAAAAAACATACATAGAAAGATCAAACAACAACAAACATAATATATATATATATATATATATATATATATATATATATATATATATATATATATATATACATATAAACATTTATACTGACCTCGTATATATGTTCTAGGAGGCCTAGTTCGCACTCATTTGAATAAATTTTGTTTCTTCTAATTTTAGATAATTGATTACAACCCAATTGTAGTGTGGGCTCCTGTTATTGAGAATGATTTTGGACAAGAGCGTTTTTTAACGGATGAGCCAATAAAACTAATACAACAAGGAAAGTTTATAAAAGTGCCTTTCATGACGGGTATAACTAAAAATGAGTTTGACTGGAAAGCTTCCCGTAAGTATATCTTTTATTGACTTCCTTGTAAAATTAACAATAAATTCCCCACAACATTAATTATACTACCTGATTGACAAACATTTTGGTGCCCATAGAACTTATCAGTAACAATACTGCACGAGAGATGTTCAATGCTGACTTTGAAAAATATGCTCCAATCTGCTTTTTATACGAAAGAGATACGCCAAAATCAAAAGAAGTTAGCAGAGTCATTAGAAAATACTATCTTGAAGATAAGCCATTGACAAATGATTCTATTCCAGGATTTGGTAAAGTAAGTACGAAAAAGTCTAGATGTAGGGATTTTTTATTAAATAATAAGTCAATTTTTCTTCAATGTTAAAATTTTACAAGCTTTTATTTAATTTCACCTGTTAGTACATTTAAGGCCAATTTTGGAAGTCAATGTTGAACCAGTCACCCTTATCATATTGGGTGTGAATTTGCTGCGCGTGGATAAGTGACGTAACAACGCAACATAGCCTATCTGTCAATTATTCAATATGTCAGACGCTCCTAGACGGTTGATTTTTTTCTATTCTCGTTATTCTCCTGACATGAATTTCAAATTGAAGGGCTTCACGAGTAAAATTCAGTAGCCTAGGTAACGCTTTCATGAATCCAAATTCGCGGTAGATTCAGTATGGCGGAATATTTATTTCCCAACAACCTCATTGATATGGGCATTAAATGAAAGATGACCGTTAATTGGAAGAAAACATTTTATTTGCCTTTCGCCTAGGATGCTCTAAATCTTCCGAAGTATGATGCTCTCTCGATAGGGACGTGTGTTGAGATTGGACGGAGGAGGAATACAAAGTATCTTGGTGTTATAATAGACCAGCATTTGCGGTGGGATAAGCACGTAAGAACTGTTGTGCAAAGACTGCGATGTCTCGTTAGAAAAGTAAAATTTTATAAACGAATATTTAGTCTGGAACCACTAAGTGAGTTGTCACGCCAGCTCCAAATAACAGAAAGTGTATATATGGAGCTGGCGTGACAACATACTACTTGGTTCCGCAACTAGGTGGCGGCACGTTCACCACTCACTTAGTGATTTAAGGCTGGCTATACTATAGCCGTATTACTTTTGGTGCATTTTTGCTACAATTAGTATGCCGTACTGAAGAGCTCTAATGAGAGCGAAACCAGTCTACGGTTCTAATTGTTGCGAAAACGCATCTAGCCTTACATAGTCTGGAACATTTAAAAATATTTCATTTTACTCTCGTTCAGTCTTATCTCACCTATCGAATATTGTCTTGGGGAGTGGTTGTCAGTACGCACTGAAATCGTTTTGAGGTCACACAGAAATGGTTACTTAAGATTATATTTTAACGTGGACGACATCCTAGCGATAGCTTGTACGAGGAGTGTGGGATATTTGATTTATGACAATTATGCTATAGGCAGCTTTTATTGTTTCAGTATAGAAATAGACATCAGAACAGCCAACCAATTCTAAAACATGAATATTCAACTAGGCGCAATGTTAGTCATTATTCGAGCATTCTAAGGGCGTACAAAATCGCTGTCCAGAAAACTTATACTTGCTTGGCTCCGAGAATATTTAATTGCCTCCCAAATGAGTTAAAAATGTTTCGCTCTTATAGCCTATTTAAGAAGCGACTCATTGGTTGGCTATTGCAGCAACCAAGAAGTAGAATAAGAGAGCAAATGGAACTGAACAATGTTTACAAGTCAATAGCATCACCAGCGTCAGTAACTGACAGCATTATGCTGTCAGCGTCACAAATGATGTCTTTTTAGTTTATTGCCGTAAGTGTGCTGGGTATTTTAGGCGTATCTTATCGTATTTTATGGTATTTTGTGTTTTAATTATTGCTATAGACTGTAATGTTTAGTTATAGGGCACTTTTTTTGTTTACTATCTTCTTTCATAACTTGATTACGATTAGTTTTATGATGTGCAGATTTTGCTTTGTATCGTTGCAAAGCATTGGTGATTTCTTCTTAGTGTTGCAAGTACCCATGAGCTCTCAGTGTCTACATACAAGAATTGTCCTTCAACGGGTGAACAGTTATTGATATCGATATGTTTTTAAGTGTATAGGTGTACGGGTCCTGGACCTAAAACTAACTTGGGGGTCGCAAATAGAACGAGTAGTGAGGAAGGGAGTAGCGACCCTCTGGTAGCTGCGTCGTGTGATAGGGAGGACCTGGTGACTTAATCCTCGGATCCTTTATTGGATCTACACTGCGATCGTCAGGCCGAGAATCCTCTATGGGGCGTTGATCTGGTGGTGTGGTGTGAACTAAACTACCAGCAGGAAACTGTCCAAACCCCAAAGGCTGGCAATCCTGGGTATCACAGGCGCTATGAGGACGACACCCTCAGCCGCGCTAGAGGTTCTGTTGATGATGCCACCGCTTCCCATCTGCATCAGAAGGGAGGCTATGTCGTCGCATCTTAGAATGCGAGACTTAGGAAACTGGTGCGGAGAGGGAGCAGTAATAGGGCATGCAAGAGTCGCCAAGGAGGTGAAAAAGGAAATTACGATTTCCGCCATAAAGGTGCGGGATGCCGAGGACGATATTAGGTACAGTACGCCATACACCCTCAGGATCCCCAGTAGGGATCAGTGGAGGGAAAATGAGGTTGCATTCCAGCCCGCAAGCCTGGTCTGTTTCACCGACGGATCGCGGTTAGAGGACCAACAATCCTCCGGGGCAGGAATATACATGGAGGACCTGGGGGTGCGCGAGAGCTATGCTCTTGGTGCATATACCACGGCATTCGAAACAGAGGTGTATGCTATCCTGTCTGTGGCCAATAGACAGGATGTGAAGAGGAGCCCCGAGAAAAGTGTGTACATCTGCTCGGATAGCCAGGCGGTCTTCCGGGTAGTCTGCGCGGCCAGAATCAGGTCAACACTGGTTCAGGAGTGCGCTGACGCCCTCAGTGGACTAGCCAGGACGAAGGAGGTGCAACTGGTGTGGGTTCCGGGACACTGTGGCGTAGCGGGGAATGAGGTGGCGAATAATCTCGCAAGACTCGGTTCCCGGCGGCTGTTCTGTGGACCGGAGCCTGCAATAGGCATAAGTAGGAAGACAGTCTGGAGAGGCACTGGGGGTCGGTTGGTGGCTGCAGGCAGGTGAGGGACTTCGTGGAGGGGCCGGACAGAGATAAAGCTGTCTGGCTACTCGGAAGGAGTCGACCTACGCTTCGCCGCATCCTTGGGGTGCTGACAGGCGACTGCGCGCTTAGAAGACACCTCACATTGATAGGCGTAGAGAGGGATCCCATTTGCCAGGAATGCGGCGAGGATGAAGAAACGTCCTACCACTACCGGTGTGAATGCGAGGCTTTTGGGAGTCTTCGAGCAGAATTGTTCGGATCGAGGACTCTGCAGAGGAATCAGGTAAGTACCGTCCAATTGAAGACCGTCACGGCCTTCATCTCGAGGTCGAGGCGGTTTGGCGATGGAACCGAGGAAGAGTAGAGCATGGTTGCTAGGGTTCGCAAAAAGGGCCCATTGTGGCCTACTTGCTTGGCGTTGGCCTCCCCACCACTTCTACTACTACTAGGTGTATATTTATTTCTTGTGGGATGTTTTAATGGCTGTTTGTATATAATATGTCTACTGGTAGATTTAGAAATCATCACCTTTCTCACGCACGACTTTTTCCTTTTGTGGGGGAGTTACTGTTTGTTGTCATCAGAATTTCTTTTGTATATTGCATTTTTGTGGTTTATATCTTTGGCAATAAACTTCATTATTATTATATGGATATTATATGGCGGGTCTCTACACTTTATATATATATATATATATATATATATATATATATATATATATATATATATATATATATATATATATATATATATATGTGTGTGTGTGTGTGTGTGTGTGTGTGTGTGTGTGTGTGTGTGTACATTACAAATCTACTATATTTCAGATTGTGTTATCATTGTTTGTAGTTTTTTTTTTAGAAGACGAGCAAGTGTAACTAAGCTACTTTCCCGTTTCAAGGTTTTCGTAGTCTATTTGAACTTATAAATTTTTTTATTTGCTATTTTAGCTCTTCTCAGATTCAATTGAGGGTTTCCCAGTTAATCGTGCTGCAAAACTGATGGCCGAAAACAGCGACAAGCCAGTTTATTATTACCAGACAACGCACTTAGGACGTTACGGAGGCTTTCACGAACCAGGATCAAACGACACTGAATCTCAACTATATGGTAAGTTTTTATATTGACCGTTTTGTTAAGTAATATTTTTTGAATCCAATTCTGGACGCTGTTGTGACACTAAGTCTGTTTAAGCTTTTTTCTCTTAGGATTCAAAAAAGAACGTTTTTGATGTCATTTTGATAGAAAAGTTCGTCTCATATTCGATTTTTACGATAAGTCAAGGAACGACGTCAGTTTTAGTAATTAAAGGTAGACAATACATAAATCAAGATACCCAAAGCAGCTTTATACATCACATTACAGCTGAAATAAAAATTTTACTCCCATAAGTTAGTAACCCTTTAAAGAGGTTGCGAAATCGCATGAGTATTAAACGTAAACTAGTAACCACCAAATAAGTTGGTGTGCCGACGTTTGACGTGAGTTGATAGTTTTGCTTGTTTATTTGTAGTCTACAGGTGCACCAAGTATCCTTCTATGTATGGCTATCTTTTTATTTGAAGAATTACAAGTTCGGTTAAATTACAGAAAAGTTGCTTAACTATAAGCCTATCAAAATGTCATACAAAATTGAAAAAAAAAACAGCGGTTATCAAAATATTTGACAAAAACTGAATACCTATCAAAACCAAGAATCGCTATAACCTCGTTATTCCTGGGAGTTTTGAGAAAAGTAAGCTCCACATGTAAACATACATATTTATCCACATTCTCATCCGATTTAAATTTTTTTCGCCTACTAGATATAGAGTTGCCACTAACATCTTTTGCCTTTCTTACGGCCGCCATATTGGAACTTTACAAGGTTAGAAAAAATTAAGGAATCCAACGATGTATCAAACTTACTACTTTAGTTAAGAATAAACCCATTAAAACATATGTTAAATTTTTATCATTAAGCTGTTTTTTATTAGATGTTACGTTATGATGTGACTTTTAAAGTTTTGTTCGTGCTTGACGTATTGTTTATTCATACCTTAATTTAAATATCAGCAAGATTGGGGCAAATTACAGTGCACACGAAAGGTATTATATGTTTTGTATCTACGTTGCTTGTGTCCGTAATTCACTAAAAAGTGCAGAAAAATATCTCCACAATTATCACAAAAGAAGGCAACGCCATTTCTCGCAATTTCAAAAGATTGCAAACCATCTTTACGAACAAATTTTTTTTTTCTAAGGTAAATAAAACAAAAGGCATTAACGAGGTAACTGAAATAAATGGTCTGGCAGCGTTAGTAGTAGAAGCAGTGGTGAGGAGGCAAACGCCAAGGAAGTAGGCCACAATGGGCCCTTTTTTCCAACCCCAGCAACCCAGCAATCATGCTCAACTCTTCCTCGGTTCCGTCGCCAAACCGCCTCGACCTCGAAATGAAGGCCGTGGCGGTCTTCAATTGGACGATACTTACCTGATTCCTCTGCAGAGTCCTTGATCCGAACAATTCTGTTCGAAGACTCCCAAAAGCCCCACATTCACACAGGTAGTGGTAGGATGTTTCTTCGTCCTCGCCGCATTCCTGGCCAATGGGATCCCTCTCTACCCCTATCAATGTGAGGTGTCTTCTGAGGGCGCAGTGGCCTGTCAGCATCCCAAGGATGCGGCGAAGCGTAGTTCGACTCCTAACGAGTAGCCAGACAGCTTTCTCTCTGTCCGGTCCACGAAGTCCCTCGCCTGTCTACAGCCACCAACCGACCCCCAGTGCATCTTCATTGCTTCCTCTGTCCACCTGTCTAAGGCGACAGAGACCGTCTTCCTACTTATGCCTATCGCAGGCTCCGGGCCACAGAACGGCCGCCGGGAACCAAGCCTAGCGAGATTATTCGCCACCTCATTCCCCGCTGGCAGCGTTAGAAGTAAATAACCTTGCGTTATCGCGAGAGCTGTCTGTAATTGCTGGTGCAAGTGTAACGAGAACAATTCGCGTTCTGCACAAAATAAATACAAACCGTACCACAAGAGATGTGGTCACACATTAAATGACGATCGAGACCCCGTTCGACGCTGTACTTTTTATACGTGGTTTTTAAATGAACAAGAAAATGATGAAAATTTCCCTCGCACAATCCTTTGGACAGACGAGTCTAAATTTAAGAATTCTGGTTAATAGACACAATTCGACCACAAATAAAATTTTGATCTAATGTATGGTGCGGTATTTTTGAAGACCAAGTGGTTGGACCAATTATTTATAACCAAAATTTAAACGGTAAGAGATACTTGAATATTCTGCAAACTCAATTACAAGATGCATTAGAACAGTTACCAATGTCGCAATTGCGAAAAATCGTATGGTTTCAGCAAGACGGTGCTCCTCCACACAACAATCGGATTGTAAAGGGCATATCTGGATCAATAATTTTCGGAAAGCTGGATAGGAAATAACGGAACAGTGCTATCACCAGAGAGGTCACCAGATCTTACACCTCTTGATTTTTTCCTGTGGGGTTATTTGAAGGATAGGATCTACAATCAAAAGTATGATAGCGTTGAGGAATTGGAAGGAGCAGTTGGTAGAAAAATAATAGCATTGCCACGACGGCATATTAGGAGCGCTATTGATAGTGTCCCTAACCGCTGCAACAGCTGTCTACAAAACAATGGTAGACAGTTTGAGCATTTAAATTAATGTTATGTTTCATTGCTTACGTTTTTGTTTTGTTTCATTAATTGCTTTTGTTGTTGTTCATTTAATTGTTTTTGTTTATTGTTTATTCAATTGTTTATTCAATTATTTATACCTATTATCACGTCAGTTTGATTGATAAACATTAAAAATATGTTTTTATGGGCCTCTTCTTAATTGAAGTGGTAAGTTTCATACATCGTTGCACTCCTTAATTTTTTTCTATCTAACCATGTAAAATTCCAAAATGGCAAAAACAAAAGATGGTGGTTGTAACTCAATAAAGAAGTGATAGCGATTCTTGGTTTTGATAGGTTTTCAGCTTTTTCCAAATATTTTGAGAACAGCTGCTTTTTTTCCAGTTTTTGAATAACATTTGAATGGGCTTATAATTACGCAACTTTTTTCTAATTTGCTTTGTAGCTATTTACATAAAAAATATACCCATCCATAGGATGACACTTGGTACCCCCTGTATGTTTCATTTAGTGATAAGCGGTTTAATTTTTACTTCCACATCGTCACAACGTGTCTATTACTTCCACATTGTCACAATCTGTGGCATCGGCGACAAAATTTTCAAATTTTTTTTCGCTTAAGCGCCGTAGAAAGTATCAAACATGGAATATATGATTTGGCAACGAACATTTTTTTGTCTGTCGGTCTGTATGTCTGTCTGTTTGTAGCCACGATAACTTTAGAACGAATTGAGATATGGTCTTCAAATTTGGTATGCAGTTAGCACTCGCCAAACGAAATCTTCGGATTGCTTTTGGGTAAAATTGTTTCAGGGGGTAGGGGACGAATAGGGGGTGATTTGGTAAAAATGGATATTTTTTCGTTAAAACTCGAGTAAAATAACGTTTTAGGGTTTATTTATTAGAAAAATTTCAATTTCATAAAAGATCTGGTATTATGTGTTGAAATTAAATTAGGGGTTGAATTTGTGGAGGTGGAATACTGTTGAAAAAAATTTCGACTTTTTTGTCTGTTGAAACGGCGTAAAAATTCACAAAACATATAGAAAACTTGATTCTGGAACGAATTTGTTTTTGTCTGTCGGTCTGTCTGTCGTTCGGTCGGTCTGTCTGTCGTTCGGTTGGTCTGTCTGTCAGCATGTAATGTTAATAGGCGCAATCACTTTCGATCGAAATGAGATTGTTACGACCCAGATGTCGTAACTTGTTTTTATCGTTAATCCGTCATTATTTTTTAAAGTTTTATTTCTATTTAATGTGTTCTCACACGAGTGAGTTATTTAGGATGACACAGACCGTGTCTGTGTTCATCTATAATGATCATCGAGCGGGTGATACTGTATATACAGCGGAACTGGGGGTCATCTGCTGTCTGGTGAACGGCTGGTTACATAGCGCAAAGACGCTCCGTTGTCTTTAAGTTGGCATGACTGAGCGCATGTGCATTGAGTCACGTCGGAGGCCTTCTCCATGGCGTTCGCTCTTCTGGTTTCAACTGTCGTAGCGTGGAGAGTGCCATAGTGGCCAGGTCCGTTTTGTGTAGAGTAATGCCACCACGTTAAGTTGATAAAAAACGTCGTTCTTCAGGGCAAGTTTGTGCTTACATCCAGACTAGTGTGATTATGTTTTAGGGTGAAAATTGAAACTGACCTCGGATATGGGTTCTAAGGGTCCTAGTTGGCGCTCATTTGAAAAACTCAAAAGTCGGGATCTCTCTATTAGATAATTTGTCTACGAAAATTCACTAAAATATAAATATAATAGCGTATCTGTCCCCTTCCAGTTAATAATTCTTTTACACTCTTAATATCGGAGATCTGGGAGCAAAATAAAGTAATATCTACCTTAATTAATAATTTTAATCTAACCAAAGCCAGAAATATGAAGGTCATTTTGCTAGAAACTGCAATAGTACCGCATTTATTTAGGCTAGTGGTCGTCGAAACAAATATAGGTTAGGACCAAGTATTATCACAGCTATGCTGAAGTTATGTTTAGATTTGCAGAACTATTTTTTATAGATTTAGAAGCAACTGGTGCGAACGTCAAAAGTACTACAGTAGTACAACGCACTAATACTACAGTAGCGCCATCGGTAGACCAATTCAAAATTGCAATTCA
This sequence comes from Tillus elongatus, assembly GCA_964006375.1. Taxonomy (NCBI): domain Eukaryota; kingdom Metazoa; phylum Arthropoda; class Insecta; order Coleoptera; family Cleridae; genus Tillus; species Tillus elongatus. The sequence goes on along the minus strand of OZ023268.1, from coordinate 107,136,123 downwards.
GAATTGCGAATCTTGGCCAACTCTGGCATATGGACATCTCCCCAGATTTACCATTTTCAGAGATAAAGAAGGGTAGACCAATGATGAGGATAATTCCTTCTCGAGGAGTTCTTTAGCCCCCCACCTTTAAAGCTTAAGCTTTTGTCTTGATATGCGTAATAAAGCATAAATGGTCTAGATTGAACTTGGGAATATAAAAAAACTTTCTATAATAATTAGCAATAGCCAAAATTCACAACAGTAATATCACAACACAACGCACTAGTACTACAGTAGCGCCATCGGTAGACCAATTCAAAATTGCAATTCAGAATTGCGAATCTTGGCCAACTCTGGCATATGGACATCTCCCCAGATTTACCATTTTCAGGAATAATGAAGGGCAGACCAATGATGAGGATAATTCCTTCTCGAAGAGTTCTTTAGCCACTCACCTATAAAGCTTAAGCTTTTGTATTGATATGCGTAATAAAGCAGAAAAGGTCTAGATTGAACTTGGGAATATAAAAAAAACTTTCTGTAATAATTAGCAATAGCCAAAATTGACAACAGCGTTCGATTTACACTTCTTTAATTGTTTTTTAAAATCATTTATTTTTAGATGTGGTGCATCATGACGAGCTTATATATCTGTTTACCAATAAAGAATTTTATCCATTCTTTGATGACAGTTACCCAGAAGCCAGAACAGTCAGCAAGTTAACAACAGCGTGGGCTAATTTCGCTAAAACTGGGTAAGCATTACATAATATTTAACAAGTTTCCTGGTCCTTTAAATGAATGTTTTTCACTGATCATTAAATATCAGCCTAAATAGAATTATCTGGAAAATTTGAGTTTTTAAATAGCAAACTTGTAATATCTATAAGCTTTAATATATCTTATCGAAGACACTACAGTAACATTAGCATTCCATATGATGTCTACTACCGACAGTTATTTCAGCTGTGGCTGTGAGAATAACATACCTACTCGTATGTTTTAAACAAACCATTTCCTTATTTGGGTTTGTCACCTCCGCATCGTCAATACGTATGAAATGATGGCATCGGCGTCAAAAATTTTAAAAAAAAGTTTTCGCTCAAACGTCGTAAAATGTATCAAAACATATAGAAAACATGATCTGGGACCGAAATGTTTTTTGTCTGTCTGTTTGTAGCGACGATAACTTTAGAACGAATTGAGATATCGTCTTCAAATATGGTATATAGTTAGCACTCGACAAGGAAACGGTTCTGATTGTTTTTTGGGTAAAATCTCTCCAGGGGATAGGAAATGAATGGGGGGTGATTTGGTGAAAATTGATATTTTCTCGTTAAAATTCGAGTAATATGGTTTGTTTATTAGAAAACTTTCAATTTCTTTCAGGGGTTGAATGTGTGGGCGTGGAGTATCGCTGACATAAATGTAGATTTTTTTTGCTAAAACGGCGTAAAAAGTACAAATAGAAAACTTGATTCTGGAATGAAAAATGTTTTTCTTTGTCGATCGGTTGATCGGCCTGTACAGGGTGAGCAACTAAGAATGGTCGTTGGCGATATTTCAGGCACTGTTCACTATACAGCTTCAGGAAAAAACTGCCATGAGAAAAGTTGCCACGACGAATTGCTGGAAATGATTTTCAAGTTTCTAAAATCACCTCTAGAGAGCGCAAGAACCACTGCTGGTCGGAAAATAGCGTTTTTGATCACATTTTCGCCAATTAAGTGGTACCGTTGACACGAGGTGAGTGATGGCCGAGCAACGAGTGTCATTTCTTGTCTTGCATACTTTTTGATATTTTCAAAAATAAAGTGGTGGGGGGACGTTGAATGTATATTTTGTCATTTGCTAATTACTCTGGTTTAGATTGACGGAGCTTTGTAAGTTTCGAGTTGAAAAGATGGTTTCTTGGTATACCATTTGCGATTATTCCAGATTTCCTCTGTGTCTTACATGCGCCGAGAGAGGACGTTGTTTGGATAGTTTGATACGTTGCTGGTTTTCGGAGGAAACATGATGTGGAATGGTATATACACAAAAAGTTAGAATAGGCTATAAGTAGTCAGTGCGAGTCAGTCGCGCTGGCTGGTTGTCAGCGGTTGTCAATATCGTTCTTTTCATGTTTAGGACAGATGCCCGCTGCTATCAGCAATGCGCGACAGGTTGTGTCGTAGTCGGCGGCGCTGCGGAGAAAGGCGTCTGGGGAGCGGCGACTTTTGCGGGGTGGTTGGTTTGTGGACTCGGGTATCGGGACCGTTTCCAGGCTCCGACATGCAGATGCCTTTGATGCTTGAGTTTGTGACTCGACTGTTCGCCGCTCGGTTCGCCGAGGCCGTTTCTGGCCCGGGTGCTCCTCTCCGTGGTGCCGCTGGCTGCGATATCCAATTTTCACATTGGCATAAGCGTCCCAGGCTTGTGCTTGCCCGATCACGCCCCCGCGGCATTTCGGAATGGAAACATTCAAACCCCATCGTCATTGTGCGAACTCTTTCCGACGGAGGTGTAGACCTAAGGTCCAATACTCCAGGGAGCGGAGTTTTAGTGAGTAAGAGTCTCACAGTACCTCCATTTGCTACACACTACGGTGTTGTGAATGAGGTCTGCATTATGCATTTCTCCCTCCTCTATCTGACAAAATAGGCTGTAAAAGACTGAAGATACCAGTCAAAACTGCAGTTAGATATCATTGGTCGAGCGACAGATATTAGAGATCAATCTACCGACAATAGGCATGGATGCAAAATGATAATGTTTTGTATCCTCCTACTATGTCGAAGAGCATAACTATTGGACAATTGATAGTCCCTTTATTAATCTTATTTTTAAAGGGGTAGACATTGATCCAATCCAATCCATAGCAGGTGGTAGTGGAATTTTCCTTTACGTAATAGTAAAGGATTTTTTCACGCCCGAGGAGGTACCACCCCATACATCAAGGGGCCGGTGAAGCCCCAACTGACGTTTCCGTTTCTGGTGTATGAGTCAGTTTCCCTTATAAACAAAAATGATGATGGCTCCTCCTTGTACAAAATATTCCGGAGGCAAAATACCCCTCCGTTCGGATCTCCGGGAGAGGGGTGTACAGGGGGCGCCAACATCAAGATTTAACATATCCTTTTCGAATATATGTGGCCTAAATTCTAACCTGAACTCCGTCCACCATTTCCTCCAGGCTAACAGGCCCCAACTCCTCTTCCTCACCGAAACCCAAATTAGTGCCAAAACAGCCACTAATCACCTTAATTTCTCGGGGTATGAGCTCCTTACTTCCTTTAGATTGCATGGAGGCGTGTGCGCATACGTCCGTAGCAATCTACCCTGCACCAGACTCCCCAATTTAGAAGCTGGAAGAAAAGACATACTATGGATAAAACTTTCTCTCAGGGCTGCAACTAAATTCATCTGTTGCATTTACCGGTCATCTTCTGACAACAACTTTGTCCAGCTCTTTGACTACCTTTCTGAAAAAACCGACTATCTGATTTCTGAATATCCTTCCTCCGCGGTCACTATTCTTGGTGACTTCAATGTCCATAATAAGGAATGGCTAGGATCTTCAAAAACCGATCCACAAGGGAGAGCAGCGGAGGCCTTTGCAGTCAGCAATTCTTTGGCCAATATGGTTCAGCAACCTACTTACTTTCCTCGTATCCCAACACACAGCTCAAATCCCTTGGATCTCCTTCTTACTACACAACCTGAATGCTATAAGATATGTCACCGCCCCCCTTGGGCGCTCAGACCACGGCATGCTCACTGCTTCCTGCGCCATGCAACCCGAGGTCACACAGTCATCACACCCACGTATCGTTTGGCACTACAACTCCGCAAACTGGGACGAAATGCGGGATTACTTTTCCTCATTTCCATGGGCGTCTGTCTGCTTCTCTCATCCTGACCCCTCTGATATCTCACAAAACGTCACCGAAATTATTCAAGCAGGCATAGAATTATTTATCCCACGTACACAGAAAACCTCTTCAGCCACTCAAAAGCCCTGGTTCTCTAAATCCTGTGACAAGGCCAGACTTGAAAAGGTCAAAGCTCACAAAACGCTTCTACACAATCCCAGTCAAGAAAATCGTCAAGCATTTAACGACGCAAGAAACCACTATGTCCGCATTCTTTCTGAGGCAAAAAACTCGTTTAATAACCACATCAAAAACAAAGTCCTCTTAAGCTCCAACGGCGACAAACCCTTCTGGACTCTTGCTAAATCTATTGGGAATAATTTCTGCAAAAGCACGTTCCCACCTCTTGTCTCAGGGGATGAAATAGTTTCTACCGCCCTGGGCAAGGCTGAACTTTTTGCTTCGTTATTCGCCGGCAATTCTACTCTCAACCCACCTCCAAATGTTCAACCACCAACAGTCCCCAATGTCGCGCATAAAATGACGGATATCATTTTCAAAACTAAAAAGGTACGAAAGATGCTCTCTTCTCTTAATACCAGGAAAGCCTCTGGCCTTGACGAGATTCCAGCAATTGTTCTCAAAAAATGCGCACCAGAGCTTGCTCCTGTCCTGACTCGTCTGTTTCAGATATCTTATAATATAGGCATATTCCCTAGTAACTGGAAAACTGCTCGAGTACAACCCATCGCCAAGAAAGGATCCAAAGCGCTGCCCAGCAACTACAGGCCCATTTCTCTCCTTTCAGTCGTTTCTAAAGTGATGGAAAAGTATATAAACACCGAATTACTAAAATTTCTTGTAAACCACGGTCTAATCCACGAGAGGCAGTATGGATTCCGTCAGCGCAGATCGACTGCCGACCTCCTTTCATTTGTCACCCATTCTTGGAACAAGTCTATGGAACAATACGGTGAATCCCAGATTGTTGCTCTAGACATATCCAAAGCATTCGACCAGGTCTGGCACGCAGCGCTGCTTAATAAACTTCCGGCCTATGGCCTACCACCAAAACTCTGTATGTGGACAGCAAATTTTCTCTCCAACAGGAGCATATCTGTTGTTGTGGATGGCCATTCCTCTAAACTGTATCCAATTAATGCAGGAGTTCCTCAAGGTTCAGCTTTAGCCCCTACTTTGTTTCTTCTCCACATCAATGACCTCCTCTCGAGCACATCCAACCCAGTTCACAGCTACGCGGACGACAGCACCCTCCATTCAAATATACAATATTCTAAGCCTGTCTCTTTAGCCCAATTAGATGAGGATCGCAGACTCATGGAGGGTTCTGTCTCCGTGGATCTCCAAAAAATATTAGACTGGGGAAGTATAAATCTTGTACAATTCAACCCCACCAAAACTAAGTCTTGCTTTCTTTCTCACAAGAGATACACCAGCACTAGACCCATCACAATGAACAACCAAGTTATTCAAAGTAATGAGTCCTTTTCTCTTGTTGGCATTTCTGTGGATCGAAATCTTAATTGGCACCAACATGTCACATCAATTGCAGAAGCGGCTGCTAAGAAATTAGGTTTCCTCTTCCGGGCTCGCAAATACTTTTCACCAGCTAATCTCTATACCTTATATACTTCACAAATAAGGTCAAACCTCGAATACTGCTCCCACATCTGGGGTGCCGCTGCCGCTTCTACACTCGCTATCCTGGACTCCATTCAAAAGAGAGCTATACGTCTCATCGGTGACCCTACCCTCACCCAAAGGCTGCCATCCCTTGCCCACCGACGTGCCGTTGGTGACCTCTCTCTCTTTTATAGATATCTGCACGGGCACTGCTCAGAGGAGCTTTCCTCCATAGTTCCCCCAACTGCTGCCCCCAACAGATCTACCAGGGGAACAGAGCGAATGCACCCTTTTACTGTCCAGGTCACCAGACATAGAACATCTTGTTATGCCCGCTCTTTTGTCCCGAGGATTTCCAAGTTGTGGAATTCCTTGCCGGCACATGTTTTTCCTTCTCCTCCGAATCTCCAAACCTTCAAGTCCAGAATTAACAAGCTGCCTCTTTCCTCCTTGTCAACACCCACGGTACGATAGTATTTAGGCTATAAGCCCTCGTGGTGTGTTGTTGAAATAAAAAAAAAATAAAAAAAAATGGAACTACGAATTGCCACATCTTGATAACTACGGAGTTTTCCACCATTTCTAGAGATAAATTATGCTGAAAATATTGAAGTGGGTTGGGTAGAAAACCTTTACCACTTATCGGTATCAAAATAACAATCTATATCCCCTCCGTAATTTATTACGATATAATATGTAACAAAAAACTGGCCTAGTGTAACGGAAATTTGAAAAAATCAAGCATACTGAGAAAATGACAAGGTGCATAAGCAAATTGACAAAATCGTTAGATTGTCATTCACATTGTTGTTAGTGTGACTAAATACTACCACAAGATGATTTTTACGAATGAAAATGCATTTGACATGCTAGATGCATACTTTGAATGTATGCAAAATGCAACTGTTGCTGCTAGGGTGTATGCGATGAAGTCCCCAGGAAGACGTCGGTTTTCCAAAGGAGCTTATCCCCGGCTGGCACATTGGTTACGAACGACAGGAAACATCTATACTCGTGTTCGTCAGAGAACCCGTACGGGTGTCATGAATGTGTTGGCCTATGTCGAATCCAATCCACATCTGAGTACCCGTGTAATATCCAGGGACTTATGAGTAACTTGAACCACTGCTATGGCTTACGGTACACATTAGTTAGTTACAAAGTGAACAGTGAACGAAAATTCAGTGGGTGTGTAGGTAGTAATGATGAAAGTACCGCTAATAATCATAAGTTTTTTTTAGGTTAATAATCCATATCACATCGTTCTGCTCCAAAGTTTAAAAGGTCGCGATTTCGATGAAATGTTGAACTTTTGTAACTGGCTATTTGACATGCTGCAAGAAGATGCCAGAGTACTTTCTAGGATTTTGTGGTCAGACGAGCCCACAGTGACGGTAGGCTGAGTAGGCACAATCTGCACTATTGGACGCAGACGAATCAGCATTGAATGAACGAAGTACAACATCAGGGACGTTGGTCTGTTAACGTTTGGTGTGGTATTGTCAGTAGACAGATAATTGGACCCTATATTTTCAATGTATCATTGAACAGGCAGTGATATGGATGGGCACTGACATTATACCGATCGTAGAGTCGATTCGGAACTTAGGATTGGTAATGGATAACACCTTTAGATATCGCGCACATGTCTCGCGTTGTTTGAGTCGTGGATATGGCGGATTGAGACTTTTGTACCCTCACAGGCAATATATACCTACACAGATTAAAAAACATCTGTGTGAAACATTAGTGTTATCACAAATAAAATATTGTGCAGAAGTATTCTCATGCTGTTTGGATGTGGAGACTATGGGGAGGGTGCAGAGGCTTCAAAACGCCTGTTTAAGATATATCTATAACATTCGAAAATTTGAGCACATCTCCCATAAGCTCAGGGAGGCACAATGGCTGGACATGAGGGATAGATTTCTATTGCAGAGATCATGTTTCTACCATGGCATCATCAGAAAGGGGACACCGTCTTACCTTTGTAGGAAAATTAGGTATCGCACCGATATACATAACGTGAATATCCGAAGAAAGGATCTTCTCTCTTTACCAGCTTTCAAACTTGCTCTATATCGACGGTCTTTCTCATATGACGTCTGCGAGACTTATAATAAAATACCAAATCATATAAAAGAAATGACCATAAGTAAATTTAAGAAACACATGTTTCGGTGGATGCTTGATTAGCAGGTGTTAAATACAGGAGAAATAATATGTGGGTAAGTGGTGGGAGATTCTGGGTATGATTGCGCGAAAGTTTTATGCATACGTGCATATGGGGCTGTGTAGCGGTGTTGGAGTGCATGAAGGTATATGTCTGAATATATGTATGTGTGTGTGTGGGAGTCTTTACGTATGTTGTGAGAATGTTTTGAGCGTATGATGGGCCTGGGGGCTGGGTGGGTATGTGGGTGTCCTTGGGTGTGGGCAGGTAAGTGTATAAGTGTATGAGTGTGAGACTTTATGTGAGAGATTGGGAGTTTTTGGCTATGTGGGCGAGTGTTTTAAATGTACGTTGCGTACAGAGGCTGTGTGAGCAGTGAGCAGGTGGATGTGCATGGACACGTGAAGATAACACCTTGAATGTATGACTATGTGAACGCGTGTGGATGTATGGGTACGTGTGAGTGTCGCCCGGACATGGATCGCTTATAATTTACTCCGTTTTTTTCAAATTGGGGCTCAGAAAGGTAAATGGCTTGCCACTAATAATTTAATAGGGTTTAAGTGGTAGAACAGCGAATACTACGGTATCGGGCTGAACTTCGCCCTAAGATTTGTTTTGTTTTAGTTAATATGGAAATTTACTTATTGTATATGCTCATGTGAAATACGACAAAACAAATAAAGGAATTATTATTATTATTATTATTATTATTATTATTATTATTATATGTTGAAATGAAGTGCGACTGTTACTGGAAAACGCACCTTTAACGACTTGCCGCAATATGATTTTCCGACACGATGCCTGTACAGCATAAAATTGTTGAAATGTAACAAATATTTCACTGGTAGAGATTGAAGCCATCGTTTCATCTATTATTCCTTCGGGATTGCAGTCTTGCATTAAAGATGATGGACGACAGTTTGAACGCGAAAGAAGCCACTCAACCAGGTTAGATTGATTAAATTCTATTATAACTTTTCTGTTATTTTTTTGTTACCAAGATGTGGTAATTCGTAGTTAGGTAAGACATCAGTCACTCTCCCACTTGGTCGCTCAGACCACGGCGTGATTACTGCTTCTTGCGTAATTCAACCCGAGGTCACACAATCATCACACCCACGTATCGTTTGGCACTACAACTTCGAGAACTGGGAAGAAATGCGGGATTACTTTTCCTCATTTCCATGGGCGTCTGCTTCTTTCATCCTTACCCCTCTGTTATCTCACAAAACGTCACTGAAATTATCTAAGCTGCCATGGAATTATTAATTACACGTACACAGAAAACTTCTTCAGCCACTTAAAACCGCTGGTTCTCTAAATCCTGTGACAAGGCCAGACTTGAAAAGGTCAAAGCTCACAATACGCTTTTACACAATCCCAGTCAAGAAAACCGTCAAGCATTTAACGATGCAGGAAACCGCTATGTCCGCATTCTTTCTGAGGCAAAAAACGGGTTTAATAATCACATCAAAAACAAAATCATCTCAAGCTCCAACGGCAACACACCCTTCTGGACTCTTGATTAATCTATTGGGAATAATTTCTGCAAGAGCACGTCCCCATCTTTTCTTTCAGGGGATGAAATTGTTTCTACCACCGTGGACAAGGCTGAACCTTTTGCCTCGTTGTTCGCGCGCAATTCTACTCTCAACCCACCAAATGTTTAACCACCAACAGTCCCTAATGTCGCGCATAAAATGACGGATATCATTTTCAAAACTAAAAAGGTACGAAAGATGCTCTCTTTTCTTAATACCAGGAAAGCCTCTGGCCTTGACGAAATCCCAGCAATTGTTCTCAAAAAAATGCGCACCAGAACTTGCTCCGGTCCTGACTCGTCTATTTCAGACATCTTACAACAGAGGCATATTCCCTAGTAACTGGAAAACTGCTTGAGTACAACCCGTCACCAAGAAAGGATCCAAAGCGCTTCCTAGCTACTACATACCTATTTTTGTCCTTTCAGTCGTCTCTAAAGCGATGGAAAAGTATATAAACACCGAACTACAAAAATTTCTTGAAAAACACAGTCTAATCCACGATAGGCAGTATGGAATCCGTCAGCGCAGATCAACTGCCGACCTCCTTTCCTTCGTCACCCATTCTTGGAACAAGTCTATGGAACTACACGGTGAATCCCACATTGTCGCTCTAGAGATCTCCAAAGCATTAAACCAAGTCTGGCACGCAGCGCTGCTTAATAAATTTCCGGCCTATGGCCTACCACCAAAACTCTGTACCTGGACAGAAAATTTTCTCTCCAACCGGAGCATATCTATTGTCGTGGATGGCCATTCCTCTAAACTGTATCCAATTAATTCAGGAGTCCCCCAAGGTACAGCTTTAGCCCCTACTTTGTTTCTTCTCCAAATCAGTGACCTCCTCTCTAGCACATCCAACCCAGTTCACAGTTACGCGGACGACAGCACCCTCCACTCAAATAAATAATATTCTAAGCCTGTCTCTTTAGCCCAATCATATGAGGATCGCAGACTCATGGAGGGTTCTGTCTCTGTGAATCTCCAAAAAATATTAAACTGGGGAAGTAGAAATCTTGTACAATTGAACTTCACCAAATCTGTCTTGTTTTCTATCTCATAAGAGATACACGAGTCCTAGACCCATCACAATGAACAACCTAGTTCTTCAAAGTAATGAGTCCTTTTCACTTGTTGGCATTTCTGTGGATCGAAATCTCAATTGGCACCAACATGTCACATCAATTGCAGAAGCGGCTGATAATAAATTAGGTTTCCTCTCCCGTGCTCGCAAATACTCTTCATCAGCTAATCGCTATACCTTATATACTTCACAAATAAAGCCAAAGGTCGAATACTGCTGCCACATCTAGGGTGCCGCTTCTACACTCGCTATCCTGGACTCCATTCAGAAGAGAGCTATACGTCGCATCGGTCAACCTTCCCTCAGCCAAAGGCTGCCATCCCTTGCCCGCCGACGTGCCGTTGGTGACCTCTCTTTGTTTTACAGATATCTGCACGGGCACTTCGGAGGAACTTTCTTCCATTGTTCCTCCACCTGCTGCCTCCAACAGATTTACCAGGGAAACAGAGCGAATGCACCCTTTTACTGTTCAGGTCACCAGACATAGAACATCTTGTTATGCCCGCTCTTTTGTCTCGAGGACTTCCAAGTTGTGGAATTCGTTGCCGGTACAAGTTTTTCCTTCTCCGAACCTCCAAAGCTTCAAGTCCAGAATTAACAAGCTGCCTGTCGACACCTACGGTACGATAGTATTTAGTCTGTAAGCCCTCGTGGTGTGTTGTTGAAATTAGAAAATACCAACTTTGATCGCTAATAGAGCTACATCTATCATACATAAAATTATTTTGACAATTACAGGCTGGCCCATAAGTCGTTGGCGATACTTACAATTTCTTTTTTTGAACACCCTTATATTATTGCATTTTTGCATTTTTTATCGAAATATGATGCATGTTTGTAAGAAAAAAATTGAGACGCAGTAAGTGCGTTTTGGTAGAGAATTTTCATAAAACGCTTCAAATTTCAATAACTCAATTTGCTATTAACCCAAGGTTTGTTGGCTAGAAAGCCAGTTTTCTCGGAAACATTTTTAAGTTTATTCTCGTAAAATTTTTGTACATTTTCAAACAATAAGTTATTTTGACAAACTACGGTTTATTGTTTCTACTATATAGGTTATATCGGTAACCAGATTAATGCCGCCTCGCATTAGAGACATATTTGCTATTAAAAATATTGTTATGAAAATTCACTTCCATGACGCACTTGCTGCGTCCAAACTTTTAAATTTCTGATGTAGTTTGATCAAATACAATCTTTATTGCTTTTGAAAGTAGCTGAATAGGATAAAGTGTTCGTGATTCGTCCTCGCACATATCACCAGAATGTTTTTTTCGTGTAAGAATTCGTTGTTTGTCAGAATAGGATCAACTCAATTTTTTTCGGCTCATCTTTTTGCCTGTTCTATTAAACATTCCACATAATTTTCTCTCAATTTTGGCAAAGTTTTTGTCAGACCTTGCTTAAAACGACGGAATGCGCCAGAGTTGTATATCTTTCTTGTTATTTTCATTATTTACTCGATTGAATTATTAAAGAATGGTAGCCGAAATTGTTGCTGACAATAAATTTGAGATTCTTCGCAGCATGTAGCAGATGACCTGTCTCGTACTTTGATTCAGCATTGGCAGAAATTTCTTCAGTTTCTCCCAAGGATTTAATTACTTCCGGTAAATTATTCAAAAGGGTATAATAATAATAATAATAATATTTATTTGGTCCTTTAGTTACAATTATTGTAAATCGGACAAGTCAAAAACTTACAAGATAAAAAAGATAAAGAACGTATCACAACTTATCACAAGGGTACGTGCCCAAAAATCTAAAATCTAACGAGCTTCACATCACAACAAAAAAGATACGTTCACAGTACAGCTTCACAAAATTCACTCAAACTATAAAAACTATGAGTAATTAAAGCAACCTTCAGTTGCTTTCTAAATTGTTTTTGTGCAATTTGTGTCCTTCAGAGAACAAAGCAGCTGGTTATACTTCTTAAAAAAAGAATGGTGATATTTATTCAGGTGAAAAGTATTTTTTTCACGAGTGTTGTGCTTATGAAAATCCGAGTTGTTAACAAATTTTCTCTTGTTCTTATGAATGTAAGTTAACAGATGGAACAAATAAACTGATGTTAACGTCATAATGTTATTTTTCTTGAAAATGTCACGACAAGGGTGCCCATAAGGTAGATTGTATATTAATCTCAGGATTCGTTTCTGTAGCACAAATATTCTATGGCAGTCCGAAGATTGGCCCCAGATAATGATACCGTAACTTAGATGTGAATAGACAGCCGCGTAATAGACTTTCAACAGATGTTCCGAGCTTAAGGAATCTTTAAGCATCAAAATTGCATAAAACGCGGGATTTAATTTCTTGCACACGTGATCAATCTGATCTATATATAACAGGCTACTGTCAATTCTAACACCCAAAAATTTTGCCACCTTTTTGAATTGCACAGCATTTCCATTCACCAAAATAGTGCTGCCGCACATCCTCTCTTCGGTGGCAGTTATGCATTTCAAGAGAAAAAGTCTTGTCATAGTTTAAAATGAGTCGATTTCTATAACACCACTCATCAAAAGATTGTGCCACTGATTTTAATTTTAATTCAGTTTCCTCCACCGTCTTGCCGTAGACAACAATAGAAGTGTCATCGGCGTACATGAAGACTTTTCCGTCTTGTATAAATTGCGGCAAATCGTTTACATAGAGTGTAAACAAAAGTGGGCCAATGACACTTCCCTGGGGTGTGCCCACACTTACCCCATATCTTTGGGAATTAATATTATTTGCTTTTATAAGCAACTGTCTGTTGGTGAGATACGAAAGTAGAAGGTCGTTGCAAGTGCCTCTTATCCCCAACGCCCACATCTTCTCCTTAACAAAAAAGGATTTACTGTGTCAAAGGCACAAGACAGGTCAAAAAATAAGGTCACCACAATGTAGTTGAGGTCCATTCTTTCATTTACATATTGAATGTATTCGATAAGGGCAGTTTCTGTAGAATGATCAGTTCTAAATCCGTGCTGTGATGGTGATATAATATTATTAGCGTTTAAAAACTTGACCATCCTTCTATGTAATGCCCTTTCTATGATCTTTGAAAAAATGCTTAATATAGAGATGAGACGATAGTTCTCCAAATTGGTACCGTCTCCCGCCTTCAACACAGCAACAACCACAGCCAGTTTCAATATGTCAGGGAATTTTTCCAGACATATACAGGAATTTATAATCTTTGTAAGTGGCGCGGCAAGCTCAGCAGCACATTGCTTAATAATTTTTATTGGAACATCATCGAAGCCGCTTAATTTTTTATTAGGAAGTTCGTTGATGATCTCAATAACTTTACATTCAGTTAAAGGTGTTATAAAAAGTGTTTTGGGCTTATATTGTTCGGCTGTGCAGCTATCAGACATCTGGCCCCCGAAATCCACCATGAGCTTCCTCTCAGCAACACCTGAAAAATATCCGGCAAGTACCTCAGCAATTTCTACCCTACTAGTTATATTTTTGTTTTCGTATAGTAAATTCGAAATGCAGTGCTCCTCACTTGGTTTGTTTTTCTTAAGATTAACAAACTGCCATAGTGCTTTAGTTTTATTTGGGGCGTTACATATATAAGATGCTGTGTAGTTTTGTTTTTCCTGTTTAATTAGGCTATTTACCTCCGCTTTCATTACTTTATACATAGCGTTAATCTCCGTCTCTCCGGATTGTTTACGCATTAAATTTAAAAGCTTCAGGTCATTAAGTTTTTGTTGCAGATTTGGTGAAAACTTGATTCGATATTTTACGTTAAAACCGGAATTGACAACTTTTTTAGTTTTCGGACTAGCTACCTCAAAGCACCAGACAAAAGTGTCGAAAAGTTTTTTAAATGCCACGTCTACATCCTCAATTTCACTCAAATTGAAATCGTATGTGCTCGCAAAACGAGTTTTAAATTCGTTAATTGTCATTTCATTTAGAGGTCGAAAGACAATTTCTCTTTTAGCCTCTATGGAAGAGTGGCCAATTCCGTTCGCTACGGGAAACGTAACTGCCTGAGCGTAATGGTCCGAGATTCCTGGATCGAAATTGTCTACAACAACACCCTCAATATTTGTTAATACATAATCAATGCTACTACTACTCAAGATGTCACCCGATCTAAAGACCCTTGTCGGAGTATTGACAAGAGAAGTTAAATTGTAAGAATGAAATAGATCGTCTATTATTTTATAATCAAGCGATCCATCCTTATCTATGTTGAAGTCACCTGTTACATAAACAAATTTGTATCTCTGAATAACAATTTTAAGGAGTTTACACAATAGGTCGCAAAATACCCCCCAGTTGCCTGCAGGCGACCTATAAATATTAACAATACATGTCTGTTTATCATATAGTATAGCAGCACATTCAAAATCAAGCTCAACTGAAAGTCTATTTAAATAAGCCAATGGTTTACATTTCTGTGCAGATGCTTCAGTGGCGTAAATAATTGTCGGTGGATCGTTCGTACAAATGCATCGACTTTGACATAACCATTAAGAGCCACAGCATTACAATTTGATTGTGTTAACCAATGTTCACAGATACAAATAAATCGCGATTTCGTTCTTTCAAGAAACAGTTCTAAAATATTAATTTTATTTGTCAAACACTGAATGTTTATATGCAGCAAGTATATCTGCCTAACGTCACAATTTAGAATAGGGTCACCGGAAGTGCACCTGTTCGCGTCAGAAAAGTTAAAAACATTGCTACTTACTGTTGTCATTTCATTATCCAATAAGACGTCACAGTCACTCTGTTGGTTGCGGCTCAGTTCTCTTGTGAAAAATTCTGTAATCTTTCACTATTACACCAGTAGGCCACTTTTCCTCGTCGAAGATATCACTTTTGTTTTCTTTCGGGACACTCACTCTAAAACTACTATTGTTACCTTTCGATACAAGTTTAAAGCACTCACACTTTAATGTCGGCCAGTTTTCCGCAAAAAACTCCATCACAGAAACATCCACGTCGCCCCTTACTCTCTCCACAAATATCCAGGAAACCTCATCTGCTCCCCGTATCTTGGCAGCAGCAGAGTGGCCGCTTTTACCCGTAATCACCTGTTGATGTTTTCTTCTTACCGGCGATTGAAATCCACCGCTGTTCACAGACGAGTTCGGCTTTCCAGCCATCGCACCGACGCTATCAATGTCAGTCGACTTTTGTTTTTGCAATCTGTTTTTGTTATCTGTCTCTTTTGTGGGGCCAGTCTTTTTAATTGTGGGAATATCTTTATCTCTGTTGTTGATTTCAATTAATGGCGCGGTTTTACTCACAACTTTATTTGAACGGCTACTTTCTGTTTTTAATAACGAAATAATAAACTTCTGATCACAAATCCTCTTTTCCATCTGTGACATCAGTTCCCTTGTTACTCCGATTTCTCGTTGCACAAATTGACATTTCAGCCTATTTTCAATACATAAACGTTGGTTGCAGTCGCCATTACTGGGCACGGTGTTAAGGGAATCGTGAAATTCTTCGTCACCTTGTGCACCACACTTGACTCCCAGAACCAAATCTTTCATAAATTCTTTAAGTATTCGATTTTCACAAAAATTTTGTGGTAACTTTTTCGACACTAGAACATCAATTAGTTCCTTTTTCTTCATTTTGTTCAGCTCATTCACTAAAACCGACTCACTTGCCGCCATCTTGTTCAATCAATATTCGCACATGGTTTGCCGGCCATCTTGCCTGGCTGCTTCCATGTAGGTTTATTCGTCCAATTTCCTGTATTTAGGTGTACCACACTTGAATTTGTCGGCCACTGAATTTGCCGGCCCGGACCAACATTGCCCCCCTCTAGATCCGGACTAAGTTTGCCAAACATTGACATTTACGGATAAATGACGTCACCTCTCACGATCTACTTTGAGGGACCCACTTATAAGCTCTTGTAACCTGTTTTTTTTTTAGAGAATTTTCATGATCTTTAAAAATTAGAGCCTATAAAACCTGTATTTAAAATAGATTAGTTAAATTTTGTGTTCGAACAATCAAAATAAAACTGTTGTCATAATTTTCTGCTTTTACAGTACATGCTGTTGAATTGACCGAATAAACACTTCTCGTTATTTTTAAATAAAACTTCAGATAAGATAAAAGAAAGGCATCTACCATAATATTTTCAGCCCTCTTTCTTAAGATGCATTGGTTACTCTAAGTTTAGCATACACTGTAATAGTTATTTTATTAACGCTTGGCAAATTTATCTGTGCTTTATTAAACAACAAAATAATTATGTGTAAAATATTCTCATATTTTTCAGAAATCCAATACCTGAGACAAGTGAGCTCTTTGACAATGTCAACTGGGATCCATTCAACTTACAAACACAAAAATATATGGACATTGGAGAAAAAATGGTTATGAAAGAGAAAATGTTTGAAGAGAGATACAGTGTCTGGGAAAAACTGTTTCCTTTGTAAATCAAGATTGTTGAAGCACTGGTTAGCAAAATATAAAAAACGAAAGATCTAAATAACTTAGTTACGTTTTATATTAAACAAATACTACGTAATAAAAATAAAATGTAACAAAGTTTTTTTATTGCACTGCTAAAAGCAATACCTGAAATATTAGGAAGGGATACACAGTTCTAAAAAAATCTCTGCGGTATATCAGTCCGTAATTATTCTTTACGATAGTAACATTGTGCAGAATGAATTAACGCTATTAGCGAATTTTTATTTAAAAAATTCACAAATAACAAGGTATTCATGGTGAGACTGTGCAACAATTTTTTCAAATAAGCGCAAATTTGGGCCCCTAGAACCCGAAGGCCAGGTTCATTTGATTTTTTTGTTGTATATATACATACATACATATACATATATATATATATATATATATATATATATATATATATATATATATATATATATATATATATATATATATCCGAGCGATGACTCAAAAATAAACTTAATTTGAACAAAACTTGTCACACATCTTCATTTTATTAAGACCGCGGAAGAGTTCGTTATCCAGCCCGGTCGGAACAGTTTTTGTAAAAAAAAAAGATTTTTCTAAAAAAATCATTGTATCTCAAAAAATAACAAAGTTAGATGAAATTTGGTAGGTATGTTGCCCTGGTAAAGACCCTACTATCTACTAAAATTCAACATCCTAGATTTATATAAAGTTGAGTTATTCAAATTTAAAGCATTTAATGAAAATTCGTCACAATAACGGACCTGCTGCGTCCCGAATTTTTCTTATTTGGCGGAATTGGAGATAATTATTTTAAAGTTTGGGTATCTTGGATGTATCACATCAGCAAAACAAACTACAAACAGAATGATGTGTTTACATTTATTAGTGAATTTTCTTAAAAAAAATTCACTAATGAGGAGATCTCGACTTTTGAATTTTGAAAATTTTTTTTCAAATGAGCGCTATTTAGGACCCCTGGAACCCAAATCCGAGGTCGGTTTCAGACTTTATATGTTTATATATATATATATATATATATATATATATATATATATATATATATATATATATATATATATATATATATGTTTATATATTTATGTGTCACACCTATAACTAAAAAAATAATGGACCGCTTTTGATAAAATTTGGTGAGTACCTTCCTTTCGCGAGTGGCTTGGATAAGTTCGTTATCCAGGAAAATCCGCCGAGGTTTTCCCGGAAAATTTTGTGTTTTTTTCGAAAAAATCGAAAAAAAATATATCTCCGGAATTAACAAAGTAAGGGCAACGAAATTTGGTACACGGGTTTATATCGTTATATGTAAGCTACCTACCAAAATTTAGCGCTGTCGGTTAAAGGACAAAAAAGTTACAGGCATTTAAAGAAAAATAAATTTGGGTTTTCCTCAAAACGTCAAAGTCGCGATTTTAAACGTCAATATTGTTAATATTTAGGCAATGAACCTGAAATTAATATGATCTATGGAAGGAAAATGTCTCAAGAATAATGTTTTACAAAGCCTGAGCTCTTAGTTTCAATCGTCAGTGTCCTTCATTTTACTAAAATATTCCCAGAAAATTCATTTCAAATAGACCCTTTCCCTGATACTTTAGCAGTAGTGTTGGCTATAGAGTTTATCGTTTAATGGTATATCATTTTTGTCGAAATATCTTAAAAAATCATTAAAGCGCAATATTTCCGTTATTATTCAAGTTACGAAAAAAAGTTGTATACATTAATTGTAGGGTGTCTTACGCTACATCTTAAAAAATATTTCCACAATTACAGGGTGGCCCATAAGTCGTTGGTGATTCAAATTTTCTTTTTTTTAGTGAATTTTTTTAATCGAACACGCCCTATGGTATTGCATTTTTGTATTTTCCATCGAAATATAATACATCTTTGTAAGAAAAGAAATTCGGGACGCAGCAAGTGCGTTATGGTAGCGAATTTTCATTAAATGCTTCAAATTGTGAATCAATTTGCTATTAACCTATAAGGTTGACCAGAAAACCAGTTTTTTCGGGAAAAATTTAAGTTTACTTTCGGAAATTTTTGTACATTTTCAAACAATAACGTTATTTTGATGAAATATGGTACATTGTTTCTAATATATAAATTATACTGGTAACCAAATTTGGTGCCTGCTTTCTTAAAAAAACATATTTGCTATTAGAAACATTTTTATGAAAATTCACTACCATAACGCACTTGCTGCGTCTAGAGTTTTTCATCTAAATAAGTAAGGCTAGATGCATTCTCAGAATTAGAACCGTAGACCGGTTTCGCTCTACTTAGAGCTCGTCAGGACGGCATACTAATTGTAGCGAAAATACACCTATAAAGTAGTACGGCTATAGTAGCCAACCTTCCAACACTGAGTGGTGAACGTGCCGCAACCTTATAAAAGATCTAAATTGACATCTAAAAAATGTACCGATTGTTTTTTCCTCACAAACAATTACTGCATCCTTCTACGTTATATATACAGGATAAGTCAAATTTCCGTGCTTATTGTTATACAGGGTGAAATGCCATGCCAATTATGGTTTTGTTATAACACCCGCTGCCACAGCAATAACAAGCACCGCCACCTATGTATTTATCCGCAGATATCCGCAGTTGATTTCTGCCCAGTAGCGGCTCGTGCCGTAATGCATTGGGGGTGCGCAAGAAAAAAAAGTTCGAGACGCAGCAAGTGCGTTATGGTAGTGAATTTTTACTAAATGCTTCAAATTTAAATAGCTCAAGTTTTTACAAACTTAGAAAGTTGAGCTTTGGTGCATAGTAAGGCCTTACCCAGGACACCATATCAACCAAATTTCATCTAAATGACTTTGTAATTTTCAGAGCAAAAATTTTTTTCAAAAGAAAACTCAAAATTTGAGTAACTCAATTTTCTAAAAATGTAGAAAGTTTAATTTTACCGTGTAGTAAGGTCTTTTACAAGGCAACATATTCACCAAATTTCATTAAAATAACTTTGTAATTTTAATGAAATAAGGCACATTGTTTTTACTATATTGGTTATACTGATAACCAAATTTGATGCCTGCTTTCTTTAAAAAAAAATGCACATATTTGCTATTAAAAACATTTTAATGAAAATTCACTACCATAACGCACTTGCTGCGTCCCGAACTTTTTTGAGTTATCGGTGTGATACACACACACACACACACACACACACACACACACACACACACACACACACACACACACATATATATATATATATATATATATATATATATATATATATATATATATATATATATATATATATATATATATATATATATATATATTTATTTATTTATATATAATTAAAACTGACCCCGGATATGTGTCCTGGCGGGCCTAATTAGCGCTCATTTTTAGAAGCGTTTGTTCTGCTTGAAAATAACACCAATATGACATCATTTTCGGAAATTATATTTCAACTGTATATATTCACGTTTATATCAGTTTAAACAATACAGATACATATGCTGCTTATGTAGAATTTAACTTATAAATACTGATAAACTGAACACAAAATTTTATGGAATTGACTAGTATATATTGATGATTGGAATTTCTTTTCTCAACCAGGTGGTAGTGGTCTTTTCCTTTACGAGATAATAAAGGATTTTTTTAAGCCTGAGGAGGTACCACCCCTTACATCAAGGGGCCCGGTGAAGTCCCAACGGACGTTTCCGGTTCTCGTGTATGAGTATATTTCCATTATAACTAAAAATAGTGATCGCTCCTCCTTGTACAAAGGAGCCTGAGGATAAAATACTCCTCCATTCGGATCTTTGGAAGAGGGGTGTGCAGGGGGTCCGGCATCAAGATTTAACATATCCTTCTCGAATATATGTGGCCTAAATTCTAACCTGAACTCCGTCCACCATTTCCTCCAGGCCAATAGTAACCAACTCTCCTTCCTCGCCGAAACCCAAATCAGTGCCAAAACAGCCACAAAACACCTTAATTTCCCGGGGTATGAGCTGCGTACTTCCTTTAGATTGCACGGATGCATGTGCGCATACATCCGTAGCAATCTACCCTGTACCAGACTCCCCAATTTAAGCTGGAAGAAAAGACATACTTTGGATGAAAGTATGTCTTCTCTCTCTTTCTCGCTTAGTGCTGGAACTAAATTCATCTGTTGCATTTACCGGTCACCTTCTGACAATAACTTTGTCCAGCTCTTCGACTACCTTTCTGAAAAAACCAACCATTTGATTTCTGAATATCCTTCCTCCGAAGTCACTATTCTTGGTGACTTCAATGTCCATAATAAGGAATAGCTAGGATCTTCAAAAACCACTCCACAAGGGAGAGCAGCGTAGGCCTTTGCAGTCAACAATTCTTTAGCCAATATGGTTTAGTAACCTACTTACTTTCCTCGCACCCCAAAACCCAGCTCAAATCCCTTGGATCTGCTTTTTACTACAAAACCTTAATGCTATAAGGCATCAGTCACCGCCTTCTTGGTCGCCCAGACCACGGCATGGTCATTGCTTCCTGCGCAATTCAACCCGAGATCACACAGTCATCAAACCCACGTATCGTTTGGCACTACAACTCCGCAAACTGAGACGAAATGCGGGATTACTTTTCCTCATTTCCATGGGCGTCTGTCTGCTTCTCTCATCCTGACCCCTCTGATATCTCACAAAACGTCTCCGAAATTATCCAAGCTGGCATGGAATTATTTATTCGGCGCACACAGAAAACCTCTTCAGCCACTCAAAAGCCCTGGTTCTCTAAATCATATGACAAGTCCAGACTTGAAAAGGTCAAAGTTCAGAAAACGCTTCTACACAATCCCAGCCAAGAAAACCGTAAAGCATTTGACGACGCAAGAAACCGCTATGTCCGCATTCTTTCTGAAGCAAAAAACTCGTTTAGCAACCACATCAAAAACAACGTCCTTTCAAGCCCCAACGGTAGAAAACTCTTCTGGACTCTTGCTAAATATATTGGGAATAATTTTTGCAAGAGCACGTTCCCACCTCTGGTTTCAGGGCATGAAATTGTTTCTATCGTCCTGGACAAGGCTGAACTTTTTGCCTCGTTGTTTGCCTACAATTCTGCTCTCAACGCACCTCCAAATGTTCAACAACCAACAGTCCCCAATGGCACGCATAAAGTGACAGATATCATTTTCAAAACTAAAAAGGCACGAAAGATGCTTTCTTATCTTAATACCAGGAAAGCCTCTGGCCTTGACGAGATCCCAGCAATTGTTCTCAAAAAATGCGCACTAGAACTTGCTCCTGTCCTGACTTGTTTGTTTCAGACATCTTACAATAGAGGCATATACCCTAGTAACTGGAAAACTGCTCGAGTACAACCCGTTCCCAAGAAAGGATCCAAAGGGCTTACTAGCAAGTACAGGCCTAATTCTCTCCTTTCAGTCGTCTCTAAAGTGATGGAAAAGTATACAAACACCGAATTACTCAATTTTCTTGAAAAACACAGTGTGATACACGACAGGCAGTATGGATTCCGTCAGCGCAGATCAACTGCCGACCTCCTTTCCTTTGTCACCCATTCTTGTAACAAGTAAATGGAACTACATGGTGAATCCCAGATTGTCGCTCTAGACATATCCAAAGCGTTCCACCAGGTCTGACACGCAGCGCTGCTTAATAAACTTCCGGCCTATGGCCTACCACCAAAACTCTGTACCTGGACAGCAAATTTCCTCTCCAACCGGAGCAGTTCTGTTGTCGTGGATGGCCGTTCCTCTAAACTGTCTCCAATTAATGCAGGAGTCCCTCAAGGTTCAGCTTCAGCCCCTACTTTGTTTCTTCTCCACATCAATGACCTCCTCTTTAGCACATCCAACCCAGTTCACAGTTACGCGGACGACAGCATCCTCCACTCAAATATACAATATACTAAGCCTGTCTCTTTAGCCCAATTAGATGAGGAACACAGACTCATGAAGAGTTCTGTCTCTGTGAATCTCCAAAAAATATTAGACTGGGGAAGTAGAAATCTTGTACAATTGAACTCCACCAAATCTGTCTTGATTTCTATCTCATAAGAGATACACGAGCCCTAGACCCATCACAATGAACAACCTAGTTCTTCAAAGTAATGAGTCCTTTTAACTTGTTGGCATTTCTGTGGATCGAAATCTCAATTGGCATCAAAATGTCACGTCAATTGCAGAAGCGGCTGCTAAGAAATTAGGTTTCCTCTTCCGGGTTTACAAATACTTTTCACCAGCTAATCTATATGCCTTATATACTGCTCCCACATCTGGGGTGCCGCTGCCGCTTCTACACGCGCTATCCTGGACTCCATTCAGAAGAGAGCTATATGTCTCAACGGTGACCCTACCCTCACCCAAAGGTTGCCATCCCTTGCCTACCGACGTGCCGTTGGTGATCTCTTTTTTTATAGATATCTGCACGGCCACTACTCAGAGGAGCTTTCTTACATAGTTCCTCCACCTGCTGCCCCTAACAGATCTAGCAGGGGAACAGAGAGAACCCACCCTTTTACTGTTCAGGTCACCAGACATAGCAAATCTTGTTATGCCGGCTCTTTTGTCCCGAGGACTTCCAAGTTGTGGAATTCCTTGTCGGCACATGTTTTTCCTTCTCCTCCAAACCTTCAAGTCTAGAATTAACAAGTTGCCTCTTTCCCCTTGTCGACACCCACGGTACGATAGTATTTAGGCAGTAAGCCCTCGTGGTGTGTTGTTGAAACATAAAAAAATATTGCTGTTTTCCTACCTTTTTACTCGAATAGCAATATAGATAAATTAAGGGTTTCGAATGGAATTCATCCGGTTAGAACATTATATTATATTTTGGTTGTAGTACGCCTCCTTATAAACGTTTTTCACAGTGCTTATGTATTAGAGAGAAATGGTATAGTCACATAATGTATCTCAAAAATGTTAAACAAATGTTTTTTTAATATAAGACTATAAGAAGAAAACAACACAGTCCAAACTCCATCTCTATTTCATTATAAATTCTTTTCGTTACTGTTGGAGTATATTTGCTAAATAAACACATTTCTCTTGTAGTGCTTTATGGCTCTTGTAAGTTCGTTCAATATTTTATCTTTCCTTGCAACGGAAACCTTAACCCTGCAACAAAAAACAGAACGTCAATATTGTAACCGACAGATCAAGGAAGCCAAATAAATAAGGAAGTCGTTGATTGTAGGTACTTTTTTATCGGACATACGTTTTTTAGGGTTTCTCTTAGGGACACACAAACACAAACATCACAGATGCCTTTCAATAAATTTCATTAACCATTTCGTTGTTAATTTCGCTTATACGGATACCAAGACATCACAATCCTTATAAAATGTCTCCAATCGAACCACGATCCCTGGAATCTATAACAGAGTCACTTGCAGTTGTTTATATAGGGTGTTTCCTAAATGCGTGCAAAAAATCCAGGGGCGTATTATCTGAGTAAAGTTAAGGTAATTTTGTTA
Organism: Tillus elongatus; assembly: GCA_964006375.1. Taxonomy (NCBI): domain Eukaryota; kingdom Metazoa; phylum Arthropoda; class Insecta; order Coleoptera; family Cleridae; genus Tillus; species Tillus elongatus. Next base: position 107,111,949 of record OZ023268.1, on the reverse strand, counting down.
AATAAACATAGCGTCTCAAGGCCGTCGTTTCCAAGATATAGGGTTTCCAAAAATGATTAAAGAATAAATTTAAAATTCACATCTGAATTCATGACTAACAATGTTCAACTCATAACAATTGATGGAAATGGCCACCTTCTCACACATTACAGGCTTCAAAGCTTCTTAGAGAGCCACGACCGCATGCAAAAATTTCAGGTGTGGCCCTTATAGTATCACAACCAACCATAATTCGTTGTAGTTGCTATTCATTTTTAATGGGATCCTGGTAAACCAATGTTTTGAAATTTCCTCAAATGACGAGGTCCATGGGTTCCAAATCCGGTGATCTCGGGGCCAATGTTGATATGGGTGTTCAGTGTCTCATCCAATCCACTAGTTTTAAAAATGTTGATTTAAAACATTCACGCGATCAAGCTAAAATGAGGGGAAGCCCCATCATGTCTAAACCACATTATTCGTCCTATTGCAATGGGATAATCTTCAGGCAGTTCAGGTACCAAAATGTTTTGAAGAAAATGTCGATAAGAAACACCAGTAAGGGCTCCTGGTAAAAATGTCGACCCTATCAAAAAGTCATTACCCATACCCAACCTATCGGAATTCCATTATTGCGTTAGGGTTTTCATCGGACCAACTATGACTGTTGTGGGAATTCATAGAGAAAGTAGCTTCATCTGTGTACAGTGTGTCAGCGGCAAAGTGTACGTTTTGTTCAATTTTCTGCAAAATCCATTTACAAAATTTTACGCGAGCGGGGTAGTCTTGAGGCAGTAAAGCTTGAACCTGGTGTACGAGTAAAATTGTTGATCTCTGATGATCGATTATAATAATTTATTGCTTATATTAAAATTTCTAGCTACTTTGTTGGTGCCTGTATAAGGGTTTTCTTCGATTTCATGTAATACAGCTTCATCCAATCCTTGTGTTCTAACTGTCATAGAACGCCCCGCATTTAATATTTTTTCAAATGATCCTTTTTTTTCTCCCCCAGGGTTCCTTTGGCTTATTGTGCATGCCCTTAGTCTTTTTACTCCACCCATTCAAAAATCACTGTGCCTTGAACTAGTCTGCACAGCGATGGGTAGGGTGAAGTTTTATAATGCTTTGTCTCCGGTCTAGACTGACCGTAGATCAGTTGTCTTTTGCGGTCCAGAGCTTTATACTCGCGAAATATGTGCTGGGCTGATTCCTCCCCCTCGCCGCAGAGTCTGTATGCGAGGTCACCCTCGAACCACCCCATTTTATGCAGGTGTTTATTGATAGCCATGTGCCCCGTCAAGAGACCTGTTAATTTTCTGAGATGTCCTCTGCTAAGATTTAGCAGCTCCACAGCTCTCCTTGAACTGGGTTCGTCGATTATGGACTTCCCATGTATGAGCCCTGGACAATCTCCCCAGTACACCTTGTGTTGTTTTCTGACCCAGGACTTAATGGCTCCCCTGGCAGTGCTCTTTGTCACGCCCAGAGCCGCTTCTGGTCCCATAAATGGTTCCGGTGGCCCTCTCTTCGCGAGACTGTCAGCTTCTTCATTGCCTTTGACCCCCCGAGTAACCCGGCACCCAGATGAGGGTGGCCTCATTCTGCCTAGCCAGGTCGCTCGTCGCGTCTCGGCACTCACTCACCAGCCAGGAATTTACCCGTGGGATACTTAGGGCGTTAAGGGCTGCGTGGCTGTCTGTGGCTATGAGGATACGCTTGTTCTTCCGCACACAGTGCAGGATGGCGTACATTTCGGCCTGGAAGACCGTTGCATGGGCTCCGAGGGAAATACTATGACTTACCCTCGGTCCTTCCGGGTAAACACCTGCCCCCGTCCCACGCTTCCCGCCAGATCCGTCCGTGAACCAGACGAGCGCGTCCCGTGTTATGTCCGGTCGGGGATTTCCACTGTAACGTTGTTTTCCCTGCAGATTCGCGGGCTCGGGAAGTCTGGGTTGATCTTCAGTCTACCATTGCAGGCTAGTCTGTACAGTCCTAGCCTGGCCTCCCCCAAAATAACTAAGTGTAGGGGGGTAGATCCAGCAACACCTCCATGGCGGCTGTTGGTGCTGAACACATTGCCCATGTGATGCCTAGGCAAGCCATCCTTTGCATCTTGCCTTATTTTTGTTTGGCACTGTATTGTGTTACCTTAGGCAACTAGACCAGTGCTGCGTATATTAACGATGGTCTGACCATCCTTGTGTACAGCCAGTGGGCCATACTAGGTCTTAGTCCCACACGTTTTTTCATATAGCCGCCTAGTGACGGCTATGGTCATGAATGCCTTGCGCAATATTTTTTCAACGTGACCATTCCAGGTTAGCTTAGAGTCCAATACGACCCCAAGATATTTTACCTCCCTGGGCATTGGAATGTTCCTACCCTATAGAGTGAGAGTTCTGTGGCTCTCCCACTTCCTTCTCCTCGTAAACGGTATGACGGTTGCTTTCTCTGGGCTCACCCTGAGCCCTTGACCAATCGTCCACCCTTCCACCACTTTCAGTGCTGTCTGCAGGCGCTCCTGCACTGACTGTGTAACCTTTCCTCGGACTATGATGAAAATGTCGTCTGCATAACCCTGTACCTCGTACCCCCTCTCGAGAGCCTCCCTAGTAGGCCGTTCACGACTAGGCACCAGAGCAGGGGAGACAGAGCGCTCCCCTTCGGGACATCCCGCCGCGATTCCTGCCAGCAGAGTCGTTCCTGCGAGTGAGGTGAACACTGCCCTGTCCATCAGCATGGAACCGATCTACCTGCAGCAGGTCTACTCTATTCCCCGCTCTCTGACAGCTGCAAGTACCGATCCGAATGAGGTGTTGTTGAAGGCGCCCCCTATGCCTAGGAAGGCCCCCAACGCCATCTTCCTGTTCTCCAGCGTATTCTACAGTTTCAGCAGCAGTTGGTGCAGTGTTGTTTCTGTTGAGACTCCTGCTCTGTATGTATATTTCCCGCAGTGTAGGGGATATGCTTCCAGTACACTGCCCCTAATGTGCCGGTCGAGCAGTTTTTCCACTGTTTCTTACTGTTAGACACGGGTCACGTGACACCGTAGATTGGGGGAGTTTATTTCGACCTATACGTCTAGATCCGTCATGTTTAGTTATCAGCAGGGTCACCTCGTGCAAGATGCGGCTCTTTGCCGCGCATGACGGTCTTGGGGTAAGCTTCATCGAAAGCTTATGTTGTTGTTTGCACTTCGTCAGCTTGCCCCTGGAGTCCTTTGGCATGCGACTCCTCGACTCCCAACAAATTATCCTTACTCTAAAAGATGTTGAAAAATATTTTTCAAAGTTTTAGGATTCGGAGTTACATGATAGGGGAATCTTTCAACAGACATTTCGCCTAGCCTCATAAGAATTACAGCAAGACCATAAACATAAACCATATTAGCATTTCTGCATTTGTGTTAGTTGCAACAAAAAATAGTGCTGAAAATTGAATCACACCTTGCACATAGCTGTGATAATCTACACTCTCCACAAAGACATTCTCATGAAACGAATTTGAGGTCCATGACTTGATCACAAAAAAATATATTCATATTCCTGTACCCATAAACTTCTGAGACGTTATATTACTCGCGATTTAACAAAAAAATGTAAATTTTTGCCAAATCACCCCTTATTTATCTCCTACCCCCTGAATCCATCTTACCCGAAAACAATTAGAAACGTTCCTTTGTCGGATGCTCACTGGATACGAAATTTGAAGATAGAAGATTCGTTGGAAAATTATTGCGTCTACTAACAAACAGACGTACAAGCCGACAGACCGACCGAACAGCAGACAAAAAAAATAGTTCCGAAATCAAGTTTTATATATGTTTTGAAACTTTTTACACCGTTTTAGCAAAAAAATTCGAAATCTCTGTCACCAATATTCCAACCCCACACATTCTACTCCTAATTTAATTTCAGCAGAAAACACCAGATGATGAAATTGAAAGTTTTCTGACAAACAAACCCCGAAACGTAATATTACTAGAGTTTTAACGAAAAAATGTCAATTTCCACCAAATCGCCCCCCATTCATCCCCTACCCCCTGCAGCGATTTTACCCAAAAACAATCCGAACAATTTGTTTGTTGGTTGCTAACTGTATACCAAATTTTAAGACGATATCTTAATCGGTTCTAAAGTTACCGTGGCTACAAACAGACAGATATACAGACAACAAATTTTTCGTTTCCAAATCATGTTTTCTATATGTTTTGATACTTTTTACAACTCAGCGAGAAAAAAATTTGAAATTTTTTCGCCGATGCCATACTTTCACACGTATAAAGTAATAAGTGAAAACAAACTTGATTTTAGTGAATTTTCTTTAAAAAAAATCACTAATGAGGAGATCCCGACTTTTGAATTTTGAATTTTTTTTTCAAATGAGCGCTAATGAGGCCCCCTAGAACACTTATCCGGGGTCAGTTTCGATTTTTATATGTTATATATATATATATATATATATATATATATATATATATATATATATATATATATATATATATATATATATATATATATATATATATATATATATATATGTATGTATCACACCGATAACTCAAAAATAGTGGCCAAATTTTTGACAAAATTTGGTGAATACCTTCCTTTTGTAAGTGGCTTGGACAAGTTCGGTAGCCAGGAAAATCTGCCTAGGTTTTCCCGGAAAATTTTGTGTTTTCTTTAGAAAAAAAAATCATATCTACGGAAATAACAAAGTAAGGGCAACCAAATTTAGTAGATCGTTTGATATCCCTATAGGTAAACTACCTACCAAAACTTAGCGCTGTAAGTCAAAAGACAAAAAATTTATGGGCATATAAAGAAACATAAATTGGGGCTTTCCTTAAAACGTCAAAGTGACAATTTAAAACTGTGGTTGATGAATAAATCATTCAAAACCATCCCATGATACAACACACACACACACACACACACACACACACACACACACACACACACACACACACAATTTAAAACGTCAAAATTGGCAACATTTAGGCAAATAACTTGAATCTAATACGGGCTATGAAGAAAATGTGTCAAGAAGAATGTTTTACAAACCCTGAAGTCTTAGTTTCAACCGTCATTGTCCTTCATTTTACTAAAATGTTTCCAGAAAATTCATTTTAAATAGACCCTTTCTCTGATGCTTGGCAGTAGTCTTAGCTATAGAGTTTATCGTTTAATGGTATATAACTTTTGTCGAATTTTCGTACAAACTCAATAAAGCTCACTATATCCGTTATTCTACAAGATATGAAAAAAAATGCATACATTAATTATAGGGTGTCTTAAACTACATCTTAAAAAAATATTTCTACAATCACAGGGTGGCCCATAAGTCGTCGGTGATACAAATAAATTTTTTTAGTCGAAAACGCCTTATGTTTTTGGATTTTCCATCGAAATATAATGCATGTTTGTAAGCAAAGAAATTCTGGACGCAGCAAGTGCGTTATGGTTGCGAATTTTGATTAAATGCTTCATATTTGAAAAGATCAATTTCCTATTAACCTATAAGATTGACCAAGAAACTGATTTTTTCGGTTACACTTCAAGTTTACTTTCGGAAATTTTTGAACGTTTTCAAACAATAAAGTTATTTTGATGAAACATGGCACATTGTTTTTACTATATATGTTCTACTGGTAATCAAATTTGATGCCTGCTTTCTGAAAAAAAAAACACACATATTTGCTATTAAAAACATTTTTATGAAAATTCTCTACCATAACGCACTTGCTGCGTCCCGAATTTCTTTTTAATTTAAGCAAAACCTTGGATAGTACACTAAGTACAACTCTTGTCAAACAAATAACGAATGGATTATTCGTTTTAACTTGTCGCAGTGTACTAAGGTATTTACATATTATTATGCTGTATCACAAAAAATGCTCCTATTAAAAAAATATAATTTGTTTCTACACTGCGCGAAGTGTTTAGAAGGTATACATTTTAAATTCATTCTTTTATCATTTTTGGAAACCCTATACTATGTCGAAAAATTACCTTAATGTTATCCATAGAATACGCTCCTGGATTTTCTGCACGCAATTCGAAAACACCCTGCATATACAGGCTTATTCACGTTATTTCATATACAAGTTTTAAATGGTAACAACTTGTTTAATTTAAATGAAACACCCTGTATCATTTTGAACAAAAATAAACGGAAATAGATATTACGTATACAAGATTCCCGCAAAATCGTTTAAAATGACGTTAGATCTTCTCAGCAAAATGTTAAATGGCGTTATATATCAGATATTTTATACCGCATTTGCTCTTAATAAGAGTATGTTCTGTGGCATTATCTACTCATTAAAAAAGCAACGTAAATAAATAAAAGACATAATCAAAATATTAAGTTATAATTGTTTAAGTAAATATTTTTAAATTGTTAAAAATCTTACCTTACGAATTGGATTTTCTAGACCATGCTGTAGTAATGTATTTTACTGGGTTCAAAAAAGATTATTCTCTGATTGGTTGGTGATACAAGGCCCACGCTCGGCTCAAGGCTCAATTTGTTTGGCAGTGTCTGTTAGTTCAAACCATTACAATTTTTGTCTATACTTTAAGACAGTTGAAACCAAAAGTACTTCACTGATTGGATTGCATCAATTTTATACACCTACTGGGATTACTGCAAGTCTGAAACCAACAAAATGCAATAAAGCTTATATGTACTTATTTATTCCATCATTTCCACGAAAGCCTGAAACATCATCGCAATATGTAGATTGGTCCTACATAAAGAAGATCTTATTTAAAATTGCCTGAAATAAAATTAAAATTGGACAGCTTAAAATAAAAAATTTGAACGATATCTAGGACAATTTAAACATCTAAAAATTGAAATAAAGCGAGCACCTAGCAAAGAGAAATATTTTAATAAAAAGTATAAAGTATAAAAATATAAAATGTACACTCGATGATATACTTATATCTTGCATATAAGACTATAAGAAGAAAACAACACAGTTCAAACTCCATCTCTATTTCATTATAAATTCTTTCCGTTGCTGTTCGAGCATATTTTCTAAATAAACACATTTCTCTTGTAGTGCTTTATGGTCTCTTGTAAGTTCGTTCAATATTTCGTCCTTCCTTGCAACGGAAACCTTAACCCTGCAACAAAAAACATAACGTAAATATTGTAACCGACCGATCAAGGAAGTGAAATAAATAGAGAAGTCGTTGATTATGATTGGCGACCAACGTGGGGCCGATTAGAAACATATAGATTATATATATCTGTAGCTTGGTTCTAAAAGGGCCAATCTCATAAAATGCAGATTTTGGCAAATCGATTTCAAAATTATTGGTCTAAGTTTGAATGCATTTGAAGACTACTATTAAATCTTAATTTCGAAGTATTTTTTGTGAAGTGGTATTAATACGATCACTCTTATATTTTAAAAGGTTTAAAAGATTGTGGACTCCTTTTTTGCAAAAAAAAATAGACATTGGCCCTTTTTGAATATAGAAAAAAATAATAAATTAGACTTTGGCCTAACGTGTCAATAAAAATAAGAAATGATTTATTACAAATAACTTTTATTTTCGAGATATGGAATACATAAGTTAAAAAAATCTAACATTCTAATACTTTGGCAGTATGCTGCTTAATCTTAAGTGTTAGTAATCATAACTAAAGTCCGTCAAGGTCTTCATTTTCATCTTCACTTTCACTAAGGGTATCGTATTGGGTTTGTGATGTATTAATGCCATTGATAAATTGCAAATAGTAGGGTCGACTGTTCTCGTCAATGTAGGGTAACATATCTCTTAAATGTTGCAACTTATTCGCAGGTATACCAAGAGGTTGATTTGAAATTGGTAGAAGGCTTATTGTACCCGAATGTCTGGTCTTTTTTCTTGACAAATCCAAGGTTTTGTAAGGTTCGTCTTCGAAAGAAGATTTGTATTGTACCAAACCAAGATGTTCGCTGGAATACTGAATAAGCCTTATGGTAGACCAAACAACTGGCTCTCCTAACGTATTTACTTTTTTATGTTGAAACTTTCCAGAGAGGAGTGATTTAAAGTTAAGAAATTCTTCTTGGCGCATTTCATAAACGAAAATAGGTGGTTTTCTTGGTACTAAACGGATCAAATTCGCCCAATCCCGAGGAATGTCAATTTTTGCTGTCGTTAATTTCTTAGTTTTCTCAATCGCTGCATGGATCTGGTCTGCTTCCATGTGAGTGTGCCCTGGAACTAAAAATTTATGACAAATGTTAATGTGTCTCCGTTCTCTGTTGAATTTTTCCATAAGTATAAGGAGCATTACGGATATCAAAATATTTTTATTTTGTCCTGGGCAACAATCACTGTACATAATGATTTCATTGATATGAGGCGGAATATTATTAATGTACGTATACAAGCACGATGCAATCTCTTGTCCACCTCGTTGAGCGATTGTCTCGTTCCAAAGATAACATTTGGCTGAATTAGTGCTTCCCTGTGTTTCATAGACAGTAAGATTTAGCGTTCAGAGTTTGCGTTTATAGAATGATATGCTGCTTTTTAAATAGGGGGTCGGTAAACACTTCTGCAGGTCGAAGCTAATAACCAAGAGATTAGGGTTGGTTTTGCAAGCAAGCTTGTCTCTCTTCTTTTCTTTATATGCAGAGTCTGCTAACTTTAGGTGTTCAGTCTTTTCATTTTCAATTTTGAGCTTTTCATCTACATCTTTGATTGACTTTAATAGAAGTTCATATTTATCACATGTAGCACAAGTATCAGTGTACGGTTTTTTAAAAGACAAGTTATATTCTTCTACAAAAATCTTCCTGTACATGATTTCATTTCTTGGTATTCTACTGTGTTCTTGGCAGAACTCAACATAAAGTCTATACATTTTTGATATTGAGAGATCCGAAGCTAGGTATTCTTTTGATGTTTTTTCTCTTGAATAATGACTTTCAAAAGATGGAAACATTTCAATATGTTGTCTTATAATATTCTTTTCCTCTTCGCTTATCTTTGGGTGGTTTGTATGCTTTCCTCTCGCATCATCAGGACAAATGCTCGAATTTGAAGCGCGTTTTTTTTGTACAATGATACGAACTTTCTTTACGGTCAGGTCAAGCGTTGATAAAAACATAATTTGGCAAACTTCATGTTTTTCTAAATTTTTATCCAAGTAATATATTCTACTATGAGTTCTTCTGCTATCTTTATTCTCTCCTCTCAGCCTCTCCGTTTTCTTTAACACCTCATGAACGTGATTTGCAATAAACTGATTTTGTGCCTCTTGCGACAGATTATAAAATTCCCCAAAAATGTCTTGTCTTGTTTCATTTGAAAACTTTTCGTAGCATTTCTTCTTACAATTGCAAGGATTCTTTAAGGACTTCTCAGAGATATGTTTACCTTTTATTGTAACATAGGACTTTCCTTGACTTTTCAAAAGTTTTCGTTTGTTCTTGTCCCAATTTTTAGGTTCGCGCTTTCTCTTTCTACATTCTTGTCCTTCCTGTACTTTTTTTCTTCCTATTTTTTTAGTTTTATCCACTGTGATATGATTGGCCTCAGTATTATTTGGAAATTCGGCAGTAACATGTATGACAGAAGGTTCTTCGTCTGAGTCTGAACTACTGTTCTCATCTTCTGCAGGTACAAAATCATCACTAGATCCATCTTCAAAATTATCAAAAACTTCATTATCGTAGGCATGTTCTGCATATGAGATATTTTTTAATTTAGACCTTAGATTCTGTTTATTTCCATGTTTCATGGAGACTTCTCTAGAGTCCTGATTTACACAATCATCTTGATCACAAACATTATGTCCTGCCAAGAAAAAATAATAATGTGTTTTTGTGGAATGCAAAAAATACTATAACTTACTTGATTTGTTAGGGCTTTGTTCTGCACGTAAGTAAGAGGTAGAACTACCAGTTACTTGAGCAAGTGGACTGACTGGGCGTAAGGTAATATATTCGGTTCTCTTATTACTCAGAAAAACTCCCTCAATTTGAGTTTCCGATGTAGAAACTTGAGTAGCTGTCGATGATTCGGTTCGTGTTAAAGGGTCATCCTCCAGAATGACTCTTCCCTTTGGTTCTGTAGATACAATTTACATGTTTTAAACCATTTATAATTTTAATGTAAAATGTTCTCATAGTACTCAAAAAATAACAAAATATGCAAATATGTACCGTAATAAATAAAATAGTTTTCAATTTTGAAATGTGATCAAACTTTAACGAATCCATCCGATTTTAAACAAAATTCAAAACAACAAACACATTACTCAGAATATTGGTAGATATATCTAAACATTCGAAATCCAATATCCGAACCGCTATTGTATTGTATGTACCCTTTTAACATTTAAGTACAGGTAGTTTCCATGTATCTAAATATTTTCATGCCGAAATTAAAATACTGGTAAAAAATATACCTAGTAATTTTTAGAGTAATAATAGTTATTCGGTTCGTTTCATTTGAACACTTATTTGCAACATATTAGTTTATCTGCTATACGCGAGTAATTTTTATTAATAACCCTATTGAATACTAAAAGAGTGAGGTAGAACTAAAAGATCGCACGTACTACAAAGTTAAAAATATTTCAAATTTATCCAACCATCCGGAAGTTAAAAGAAACATTTTTCTCGCCTACTAATTTTTAAATTGTTGTACCAATGAGTAAACATTCGTATTATCTTATCATCATATTTCGTATGAATGAAATCTAAGCTCCGCAATAATAATTCCTCTATTTCACAAACATAACCTAAAATATTAGTTTAATGTGTAAATTATAATTATTGCTTACCTTGATTGTTATCATTTTCTGTCACCAAAGGCAAAGCTGAACACAAACTCAATATTTTTTTACTGCGGGATGACATGATAGGTCATATATATTACACAAAACAATAATAGAATCACTCACTTTTATACGCACATTAGCGTGTCTGAAAACAAACTGAAAACCCAGAGATGGATTTTTCAATGTTGGGGGCCAATGTATAGCGCTCTCACATGTAGAATATTAAAATAGAAAGGCCAATGTCCACTTTTGCCTTTTTATGATATACGTTTGGTAGTCGCTCTTAGACCTATGTCTACTTTGGCCTTTTTACCTGTAAAATAAGATATTTTTTGAGTTTCAACATTGGCCCTACACACTTTTATAGCTCGATTGTTACTGCAAGCAGGCACTGGCCCTTTTTACATATAAATGTTTTCTTTAAACACAGACTGAAAATGCACTTTGGCCCAAATCACGGAAAATTGACATTGGCCCTTTTAGAACCAAGCTACAGAGATATATATATATATATATATATATATATATATATATATATATATATATATATATATATATATATATATATATATATATATTTATTTATTTATTTAATACAAATACTTAACGGGAATTATCCCAAATTAAGAGTATGAATACAATATAAAATACATAGCATACACTATATAAATTAACATTGTAAAAGTTCTACTAATTACCAAGCAGCGATGCAGCCTGTCTCATCTCAGACTCACCACAACACAAGATGTCTATTGACTGATGCACGCTGTTATAAATGGAGCACGGTCTGTAAATCGGTGAGTTAAGCCTAATATTGGTCCTAGGTGGCGGTAGATAAAAGAAGTCGTGTCTTCTCGAGTTGACTCTAGGGGTGTGAAAATGCAGAGTGTGCAACAGTTCAGGACAGACGATCGTACTGTGTAGTAAATTATATATCAGGGAGAGAGCAGAGTAAATACGCCTAGCCTGCAGAGATTCCAATGAGAACCTCGACAGTAAATCGGCCTGTGGGGTACCACTAGCGGGATACACCCGATCCGCTCTGTATGCAAGGAACTTTACAAATCTCCGTTGAACACCCTTAAGAGCCCCTATATGGACGTCATACAGAGGAGACCACACCACATAGGCATATTCCAGATGCGGCCGCACATAGGCACCGAACAGGAGCCTCAAAGTGTCGGCATTATGAAAGGAACCGGAATTGCGAATAAGAAATCCAAGTGTCTTCGATGCCCTAGCAATAGCATGTTTATAGTTCTCCACGAATGAGAGTTTCGAGTCAAAGACGACACCCAAGTCTTTAAAGGTTGCAGGTCTTAGAAGAGGCTGTCCATCTATGGAGTATGGGAACTCGATTACACGGCGGTTGAGCGTATAAGACTTTACAACACATTTTTTAATATTCAGTGGAAGGTTGTTAATGGAGCACGACATCTCTCAAGCACCGAACAATAACATCCGAAATATGATTGATGAACAGATTGAACAGCAAGGGTCCCAGAACAGATCACTGAGGAACACCTGATTCAGCCAAGACCTCCACGGACTGACACCCATGATAGTGGACAACACTAACTCGATCACGAAGATATGATTCCATAAACTTCAGCAAGTTCGGTGAGAAATCCATGTTATCCAGTTTCCTCAAAAGAATATCGTGATTTAATCTATCAAAGGCCCTGGAGAGGTCCAGGTAGATAACATCCATCTGCGACCCGTTGTCCACGGCAGCAGATATATATTCAGTTATGCTGACTAAGTTAGTGGTCGTGGAGCGGCCCCTCGCGAAGCCATGGTGAGCACTGCTAATCACATTTTTTACCGCAAACGAAATTATCTCATACAGGACAATCTCGAACACTTTCGCAAAGTTGTCCATTATAGCAATTTGTCTATGGTTCTCAATCAACGTAGAATCACCTTCCGTTGGAACAGGTATTGACTTCGCCTTCTTCCAGGTGCTAGGAAATACAGAATACCCCAGCGATATATTGAACAGTATAGTCAAGGGATGAACAGATATGTGAGCACAATCCCTGACCAGAAAAGCTGGAATTTGGTCAGGGCCCGATGTGTGCTTCGGTTTGATCTTAAGCAACGCGCTTAAGACCTGTTCTTTCGAAACCCGTTTGATATCCAAGGCAGTGCCATCACTGTAACAGGGAGCGCAGCACACTAAAACGCCGCTAGACGCATCCGAGCATGAGCCCTGAAAAAACTCCGCAAAGGCATTCACTGCATCTGCATCGCTCGCAACAACCTCCCCCCTATATGAGAGCGTAGACTGACCAGATTGACCTTTTTTGAGGTTGGCATACCTCCAGAAGCTATCCGGATCAACGCGGACATTTCCCTTCACCATCTCCTCATAAAGCGACTGTTTGGTTGCAGACAAGACCCTGACACGCCTTCTAAGTCCCCCTGAATATCTCATAGTCCGCAAGATGATTTGAACGCTTAAAACATTTCCAGGCCTGAAATTTTCTTCTTGTATAACTGATGAGTTCAGAGTCAAACCAGGGTGGATAGCGGCGGCGCACTCCTGAACATGTCATGGGTACGTAGAGGTCAATGATTGAGTATAACAAAGCATAGAACACGTGGCAGGCTTCGTCCACATTTGAAAACTGGGCAAGTGACGTCCAGTCAACTGAAGAGAGGTGGTTATATAAACCAGGAAAATTGGCTTTGCGCAAGGAGTATCGGAAGGATGTAGGTATGTTCACAGCGTATTTGTTCATCGGACGTTCAATTGTAAGTGTTATTTCAAGCGCGGGATGATGACCATCCTCGTCCACCAATATGTCAGAAGCACCATGCACACAACCTCTCGCATTAGTGAAAACAAGGTCAAGAAGTCTGCCGTTGGTATTTCTGATCGCATTCAGTTGTTCCAACCGAAAAATGTCTTGCAATGAAAGAATGGTGCGCAATTTATTAGTAACTGGAGCTCCATCTATATAAGCAGCATATTCCAGAACATTGAGGTCGCCCAAGATTAATAACATGGAGTTCAAAAGAAGTTAGCAGGCACACAAAGCATCAAGAAACATGTTGAAAGCAAAAGCAGTGGTGTTGGGCACCAAATAGGTCAGAATAACGAACAGTGGAGAATCGGTTATATATATCTTGACGCAAATAATATCTATCAGTGGTAGACTGATAAGATCCGCACTAGAGATGTTCACAAAATTTGCGTTATAAAGCGAATTGACGGCCAGTAGGATACCCCCACCCCGGCCAAGACCAGTTTGCTAAAATTTCCTGTCCGACCTGAAAATGGTATAACCACTTCCAAGTATTTCAGAGTTATCGACGTCAGAGTCAATCCGCGTCTCAGTAAATGCTAGTATGTCATAATTACAGGAAAGTGCAGCATTGTACAGCGGGCCAAGCTTATTCTTAATACTCCGTGGATTCTGCAGATAGACGCATATTTCCTGCCTACAAAAGTTATCGCCTGCTACTGACGCACGCATATATATATATATATATATATATATATATATATATATATATATATATATATATATATATATATATATATATATATATATATATATATATATTAAAGAAAATTGCATACATTATTCCTATGATAACTTGCTACCAACGCATGTGATGCGCACAGATTTTTGCGTAGAAGCAAAGCTTAAATTGTAACCATGGTTTCCGAAAATCTTATAGTCGCTAATTATTTTTGGATCAGAAAAGCATATCAGTTAAGTTCCGTACATTTTAGGCAAACAAAAGCCCTTTGAAAATGTTGCCGATACCAATTTTAAATTGCAGATAAGCACTATTTTTCCCACTGACAAGTACCTATCATATTGTATCGCTCAATTATACACATACCTGGAATAAAGCTGCTGTATTTCTTGTTCCCTGTTGTTTTTCAACGCTGCAATCTCCTTCTCCAAAGACGCAATCTCGGTGAGCATTTCGTTCCTCACGACCTCCTTGATGTTGTTCCTTTCAGACGATAATTTGTCGATTATCTGAAAGAAAACGAAAGCAAAACGTATGTAATTGCCAATTATACTGATAATTAGTTTTTTATGTATACCTCCTTTGATCCTTGCAGTTGAATCTCGAGCTGTTTTACATTTGCTCTCAGGTTTACGATCGTGTCCTCATGGTCCAGAAGTTCTCTCTTAATGTCGGTATATTTTCTTTTGGCATCCTTCTCTGAGACCTCTAGGTCCTTAATTTCTTTCTCGTACTTGTCTTTTAGTCGCCTGAGGAAATAAAGTTTTGTTGTCGATTAAAGTATTTAATTAGAGCTAAATTATATATTTTAATTAAATAAAGCAAATGTTTCCTAGAAAATCAAAATATTTACAGCGAGAGATAAAGTAAAAAAAAAGTAATATTAGAAAGTCGTGAGGCAGAAAGTGCATTTTTATAAAAGTTATATACATGGTGGTCCGTAATGATTGGGTCATAAGGTAACTATATATTCTAGGCATGAAAATATTTTAGCCAAATATGCCTCCATACAATATCGCTCGTCGAAGTGATGCAGGGCTTTAAAAATTTATTCAATTTATTGTTTATTTTACAATTTTAGAAAAAATACGTAAAAGCCAGCAATATGAAGCCTCGGGCAATGAAAAAATCCGAAAATGTTAAAAGGCGCTAGTAACGCAATTTTGAAAATGTTCGGGACGCAGTAAGTGCATTATAGTAGTGAATTTTCATAAGAATTGTACACTATTAGTATGGTATATTATTAAAACTAATTTTCTAAATTTAAATGGACCTTGGAGGTCGGTTTTAGAGGTCCCAGTTAGCGATTATATGAAGAAATTTCTATTGTCTATAGAGCTAGACAATTACAATTTCGCAGAGATATATGTAAGTGCTGCAAGTCTCTTTAAAAAACTATCTTCCAAATTTCATTGAAGTTACAAAAGTTTGCCAGAAAAATATATTTACAAAGGGAATGTACCTGTCAAATTAAAAATATGGCAGGTATTTTTACTTTTAATTGTTTGGATGGTTTTGTTTTAATTAATCTAACCGAACAAGTTTTTGCAAACAAACAACAAAAGTATAATAATTAGGAACAATATAAAAAATTAGATCATAAGAGTATCTATGAGGATATAGAAGTAAGAGAGAGTGAAATAGCAGAAATGAAGTGTCCACAGGAATACAAATTGGCAATTATAGGTTTACTTGTAAAACATAAACCATTAATAAAAGATGAAATTAGATTTGCAAATCGATATACACATAAATTTGACGTGCAAAATATTCAAAATTCTAAGGCAAAAACCTATTCAATACCATTCAAATACCGTGAGCAAATAGCCACAGAAATAAATGAAATGCTTAGAATAGGAATAATAGAACATAGTAACACAAAATATATAAATCCGGTAGTCGAAGAAAAGTGGGGAGCTTGGAATTTGTTTAGATGCGAGAAATTTAAATAAATATTCCGTACCACAATATGAAAGTCCATTGGCCAATTGATACAATTTTTGGCAAAATCATATAAAAAGGTAGAAGGGGAAATTTTCAATATAGAACATGTTTATAAATACAATTAAATAAATAAATAGGTTGTGAAGAAACAAAGCAAAAATGGTCTGTCTAACAATCATTATCCAGACGCACTTTTAGAAAGGGGGGAATTGCTATAGATAGCAAATATGTCCGAAAATTAGAGACATTTTATTGTGGAGTAAAACGGGTCATGTACATTAAGTTGATACGTCCTAATCTTTAAATGCCCTGTATAATTGAGAGTGTAAAATATTTAAGGTTTAAATAAGGACTAGCATGACAGCTAAAAGAATACAGAACAATGATTTCTATTTTAAATGTAGTACATTTTAATTTCACTAAGCAAAAGCCGTTGGAATACAATAGAACACAGAACAATAGCCTTGTTTTTATTTATAGAGTTTTACTGGAATATAATGATTTTTATTTTATCCTTAGACGGTAAAAAATGTATAGTATTGAGTTAAAAAAAAGTTTTTTTGTCAGTTACCAATTATGAGAAAAGACACGCAGTGTTAGTTAATAGGGATAGTTTTTTTGTGTGGTTGTTTCCAAAGAGTGCAACGAACAAGAAGTTGGACAACTAGAAAATGCAAGGCCTATGAACTTTATTTTACCCAGGTACAGCGAGAAAAGGTTTTTTGTAACACAGTTATATAAGAAGACGACGACAGGACGTTGGACGATTCGTAAAAGAACTGCGGGAAGTGAAACTTCATTCGTTGACGTACGGCGACACTGTAAATATAGAAGTTGAGAATTAAGCGTGAAGGCAAGCGCCCCATAATAAAATAATATTCAGTTTGAAATGGGAAAAATAAATATGAGTATCTGGTACACGGTTTGTTGAGACCGTTTCAATAAAATGGAAAATAATTAGTAATCACAGGCCAGCTACAAAATCCAAACAGTGGATCAAATGGAAAGCAATTACTACACATCCAATGGAAGAATCAATTAGACATTATTCAGTAAGTCGTTTTGTGAACTTTATCGTAATAAATGTGCAGACTTTTTTCTATAGTGTGATTAGTTTTTAATATTTTTTCAGTCCCATTGATGATTTCAATGTATCTTTAGCTCACTAAGGGGGATAATAGATAAAGGCTGAATCACTAGATCATGGTTAGTCTATTCAATGTTTTAAATAAATTTGATTTGTATTGATTTATCGACAATCAGCGATGATACATTTGATATAGCTATTTTTTAATGGAAATTTGTGAATTTAATCAATCAGAAATAAAACATACTAGATTGTACTTACAAAATCTGTTTAATTTTGACCTCAAATCAAACAAATACTAGTTATATGGTAAAGTAAGGCTATTTTTCACCCTTAATTAAAAGTAAAATCAAAAGAACCCAATTATATATAATATTTTTTGAAATTTCCGAACATTCAGGAGTACTATAATTTATAAATAAGATATATCAAACAAAAATGCTATCCCAAGCACAGAACCCTACCCATGAGATGAGAGAAAAATTTAAAAACACAGCAGTAAGGAAACAACTTTTGGCATAATTTCAGGTTCATCAATGTTAGCGTTTTTTAAATAAAGACGCAAATTGCATTCTCATACTCTACAATTAAAAGTGCTAAACCAAAAATACCATATCAATATACATATATATATATATATATATATATATATATATATATATATATATATATATATATATATATATATATATATATATATATACTTATTATTATACTTATACTTATTTATTTGTAATTAGAATTATACATCGCATCTTACAAATAAGCTATGCTTGTTGTTGTGTTGGCACAATTTCTTTTAGCATCCTCGCGAACTTCTTCTATCACCAAAACTTATTTTAATAAACGTCACTTTTGATTTAGTTCTTAAATTTGCTTCTTGTACTATAACGGGCCCCACCAACGCTTCCACAGTAGCCATAGATATTCCTATTTACTTTTATTTATATCTTAATATCAATTGTAGCTAAATCTCCTCAAAAACTATAATTCTCCAGTACAATAATTTTTACATTTCTACTTGACATCTGAAATTATATATATATATATATATATATATATATATATATATATATATATATATATATATATATATATATATATATATATATATATATATATATGATGATAAAACTGATATACCTAATTGTATAACAATGGGTACTTTGTATGTGAAATAATGCTTATTATATCTAGGTCATTTAACAAATTTTCCGCAAATATTTAGTCAAATGAAAAACAATATCTGTTGAAACAGAAATTTAAGACCTTGTTGAATACACAATCACAAACACTGTTTTCCATAAACGATATTCGCTTCAGAATATTTGTTTAAAAATCACACATTTTGACGTTTCCAATCACCTTTATGATCACAGATGGTTTGAATATGCCAGAGAAAGAAGCAAGCACGTTTTGAGAAATATGACATCCGAGTACACGTGTTCGAGTGAAATCTAGAAGTGACAATTCAAGTTTCATAGAAGTAGAATCTTATAATATATCACAGTGTTCGGCAATTAAGAATCGAGTAGTTGAAGCCACAGAATCAATTAGTCAGTTTTGAGTCAGTGTTGATAGAGTACAGAACAAACTAAAGAAGGGGAAACATACGAAAACTAAACTGATAGTAAACTTATAGTAAATTAGTACATAGTGCTGAAGAAATTAGTTGATAAGAATAATTTTAGTAATCGGAAAACCTTTTATTTTGTTAGATAAATGCCCAGTTTCACAAAGCTCGATTAAATATTTAACGGCCGGTTAGTTAATCAGGGCTTCAGACGACCAATCACAGCTTCAAAATATTTGGTTGTCATGGCAACAACCCGAATTATAGTCTGTGATTGGACGTCTAAATCCCTGGTTAACTAACCGGCCGTTAAATATTTAATCAGGCTTTGTGAAACTGGGCAAAAGAGTAGAAAACTATAAAGAACTTAACAATATTTACCTGATCCTGTTTTCAGTCGAGTTCTCGATTTGGGCTTTAGTTTCAGAAGCTTCTGCTTCCAGCCGTTCGATCACTCTCTCAATCTCACTATCCCTTTCTTGTCGGAATTGTTCCCTCAGTTCTGCCTCCCTTTGTGCAAACTCCGAGGCCTGATGCTTCTTGTAGTTCGTCCTCCAACCTTCCATTTCCAGTTCGGCAGTTTCCTTTATCAATTTGATTTCGTTACCATGTCTTCTTATAAGCACCTGCCAAAAATAAATAATGTTATAAAATAAACAACTGGCTGGCAGAAACAAATTACTTGTATTCTGTCTTCGAAATCTTCCTGGGCTTGCTTGATCGCTTTGTCTCTTTCGGCAACGGCGTTGGTTTCTCTTTGCTCGCATTCCTCCAGACGAGCTGCATGGTCTGCCAATAATCTTCTCCTCTGTTCTTGGAAGCCCTTCTCTTCGGACTCGACCAGCTTCTCGTATCTAGAAGGATAAAAAATTGAAAATAGTTAAAAAGATGCGTTGAGAGTAGCAAATTCGAAAACAAAACAAAACTAAGAAGCAAGAAAAAAGTAGTTTTGATACAACATTTATTACTAATTATAATATGTATCATGGTTTTTACTGTAATAAGTATATATAATCAATATAAAATAAAAAAATAAGCGTACCAATCAATTAGGAAAACTATGATTATTACCTCTGCCTCATAATTTCCCTTTCGTGAGCTAACGCCTTTTCCCTTTCTTCAATCAGCTGTTTCCTCAAAGCTTCGCACTGTTCTTGTGTCTTCCTCGCAGCTTTAAGCTCCAGATCTTCGATTTCTCTCTTATGTAAGGACCTCAGGTCAGACAGTTCTTGCTGTTGACGTCTTTCTAAGCTTTGTAGTTCTGGTTCTATGCTTTTTACAGTTAACTCCTGTCACCAGGAGAAAATAAATAAAAGTCATTAAATGTTGCCATAGGGTAACGAAACAACAATACTATTTTTCAAAAAGCAACTAAACTTGTTCTTCTTCATGCTGCTAAAGAAGTTTCTACAAATATTAGAGTCGCAAAACAGGAGTAAAAACCTACAGCACGTACTTAATTTAAAGTTTTAATTAAAGAATCTAAATAACGTCAGTTAACATACCTTAATCTTTTGTGTTTTGGTATCGATCCACCTTTCTCTCCTTAGCTTCTCACCTGCCATGTGCATCTCCTTCACCTTCTGTAGTTCGACATGATGTCGATGTTCCAAAGCTTTCATGTTGGACTGAAAGCGATCTTCCATCACTTTTGTCTCGTGGATCAGACTTTCGCACTGCTCGTTCAGCGACTTTTTGTCGGCGATCATCTGGTCTATAAATTTCTGGTGACGTTTGATGGTGGCTTCGTATTCCTCTTTCTGCTGCTTTAGCTTTTGTTTCACGACTTGCTCCGTTTGTCTGGTCTGCTTTAGGACCTGCTCTCGAAGAGATGATAGTTCGTCTTGGAGTAAAGTAATGGAAGACTGTTTGTCTTTTACGCGAAGACTTAGATCGATCACATGGTGGGCTAACTCTTCATTGGAATGGCTGATTAGATCTTCTAACCTATAAACAGTAAATTATAACTATTATTGGGAAAAAACTTACACATAGTGGTTTCCGGCTTTTTCTTGCAACAATGATAATATTGATAGTAGGAAAATGGTATTTTTACAAAATAAAAATCGCCAACTCTGGAACTTAACGACACGTTGCGAAACAGTCTCTATAGTCGGTGAATGACCACAGCTACTAGGACGAAATATGAGGAGTTAACACTGGAAAAATAACATACAAATACATAACATTAAACTGAAAATCAGACGAAGACCAAAAGTTTGTAATAAAAGTTTGAATAATAAGATGAATACTTACTTAGGAACTGTATCTAATCTTATATTTGAGTCAAGTAGTTTAGTAGTTGTTTGTACTCGTTCTTGTGCATCGTTTAGGGTACGAGTGCAATTTTTATCAACTTCGTCCAGAAAAGATAACAAGTCTCTAAAACAAACATAAAACAAATTAAATTTTAATAAAACATAATATTTATCCTTTTATTAAATTGTATCAATTTACTAACACAAACTAAAAGTCTTCACTCGGAATGGAATACAGATACAATTTTCCAATGAAATTAAATACTTAGAGATCTTCTCAGACCAAAAATTGAATAGGAACACACACATAGAAAAAACTTTTTCAAGAGCCACATGATATATCTGGGCATGCCGTAGACTCATGGTTAAGACATGGGGCTGAATCCCAGGATGGTATACTGGATATACCGGACAGTGGTCAAATCCATGGTCACATATGCATCCATAATATGGTGGCCAAAAATGGAACAACAAATGTTTTCTAAAACCAACTTGTAGTTATCCGCGAAGCTCATCATGTTATTTTTCTTTAATTTAGTACCCAGGCTGCGTTTACATAGGTGTTACTATGGTTCAAGATTGAAGATTCTAGCATAATTGGAAATTGAGTTATCGGATTTCAAATATTTTTAAAAAATCTTTCTACTATAATGTGTTTTTTGCGCACCCGAAATTTCATTTTTGGAAAAATAATTTAAACAAATAAAATGGGGAAACAATTTAAATATAAATTGAAAATCTTGATTCGCTGCTTTGTCGCAGAGGTTTCCCTTTCCCTTCTACATGCATACAATCACCCTCAATGTATGAACAAGAACAATGTAAAGAAGAAAAGTTTATTGGGAACAACCCGCAAGAAAGTTATGGAACCTGCGGTAAATGTAGGAGTTCTGGGCGGGATAAACAGAATTTTAAGGAGGTGTAGCTGAAAAATGAGATAAAGGCAGCTTATAGGGGTCTAACTAAGCTGTTTTTTTCGTCCTTTTCGCTCACATTTACTTTTTATCTTTTCGTAACTTTCTTGGGGGATGTTTGCAAGAAATAATTCTTGTGGTTTGTGCATCCAAAAGGAGAGCTAAGCATGTGTCTGAATTGTTTTCTAA
This sequence comes from Tillus elongatus, assembly GCA_964006375.1. Lineage (NCBI taxonomy): Eukaryota > Metazoa > Arthropoda > Insecta > Coleoptera > Cleridae > Tillus > Tillus elongatus. Next base: position 107,089,713 of record OZ023268.1, on the reverse strand, counting down.
AAGGTCCCCGTGTGGTAATCTGCAAATTTACCGAAATTTTAATTTTTATTGCTTTCAAAGAAATAGCAAAACAGTTGATGGGTAAATTGAAAACAGCAAGAAGTACAACCACCCAGGTATTTACACACACTAGAGTGGAGTATGCAGGTCAGATTCAGGTACGAGCTAAAATGGGCAGAGGCCACATATTATACAAGGGCCATCCGACAATAAGGGGAGGCCTACCTACAAAACAAACTCAGCAATATTGTTGGGACGCTGGGTATAAGGTACAATTTCACCAATAGAATCATAGATTTAAATGGAAAGTCAACAAAAAGAGAGTACACGCAGGGCACAGGGTATTAACCAAACAATGGCTGCTGCGCAGTCAGGTCAAGTCAAGTTTGAAATTTCGCCAATGGAAGCATAGGTTTAAATGAAAATTTAAGAAGGAGAGAGTACACGCAGGGCACAGGATATCAACCAAACAATGGCCGCTGCGTAGTCACATGAAGTCAAGTTTAAAGGAAAAAATACTCCAAAAGGACTCAGGGTCGGCGAGGCTGGATTTTGTCGAGTTGGAAGAGCTCTGCAAGCAAAGCAGAAAGAATTCTTCAAATCATCTATTCAGTTACTTTACAAGGACAGAGATAACAGACAATAAACTCGCAAGCAGCATCCCAATCTCCAAGAAGCTATATGTGTGTTCCCAGCCACGGTAAGAAGCATGGAGAGCAACCACAACTTAATAATAGATGAAATATACCAAAGGGAAGACAAAATGTCGTGTCCAATCCATCACCAGAAAATGAAGTCGACAATCTGGAAGCAACTTTACACTAGAAACTCATGTATGTTCATCAACCCACGAGAATCTAGAGTTGCAATCATATGTAAATGCCAAAGGGAAGAAGTTATGGTGAAGCAGTATGGCATTATATCCATCTCCCAAGACTGTATCATCAAGACAAAAACTATGGTGCTAACTCCTAGGCAGAGATATGGAGTGCCGATCATAGGCGAGTTCGTGAAACCAGTAACAACCAACTTAACGTTTTCCGAAGCCTTAATCAGTCCAGTAACAATTCCCAAGAAGCAGTAGTCCGCCCATGTGATGATTTGACGGACATCGCTCAGGAAGAACTACAAGAGGAGGACAATCTCCAAGGAATTCGATGGCGCATGGTCACACATCATTCCATAATAACGAGCCTGGCCACCACAGCAACAGTAGCTATAGTAATTATAGTCGCTATCTATATACTACGGAGGATTCAGAAGAAAACTAAGAAAATGTCAGCACGGCCGAAGAACAGAAGAACTGGTGTCGAGAAGGCCTACCCCGACGTCGAACCAATAGAAACAACTGATGAGGAAGTCGTCCCTTGTTGACTCGGCAAAATGTTCAGGGAACAAGAAGCTATGCAGGAGGGAATTCGTAGGCGTTTAATATCATTCAAATTATAATTAAAAATTAGTTATAGGAAAAGTCGCTACAACAATTAATGTAATATTTCATGTAGAAGTAGGTCACAGATCTATCATAAACATTGGCATTGAAATAATATTACATATTTATCTAAATAATAATCAAGTTGGAATTGCAGCGTACAGTACAAGGAATGCTGACTGATGAGGTTTGTAATTTATGGATTATGTAGACCAAGCAGGGTTCTAAGTTGATAAACATTAGCCATACTTTTAATTAAGATTCATTATGTAAAGATTTCGGTTTTAAATTCATTCGGCTAAATTAGTTGTAAGAATTGTTGAAGATTATTTTATTTATTAAAGTTTATTACATCGTTACTATGTCAAAGTTATCGTAGTTCTAAAAGTTACTCCCTAATTATCATCCGCTCCTTAACAAACACAAAAGAGAAAAACCGGGCCGATTTGCCTGGCTAACGAACTTTTCCAATACATCTGCAAAAGGAAGGTACCCACCAAATTTTATTGAAATCGGCTCATTATTTTTTGAGTTATCGGTGTGACTGGGTCTTTATTTTTAAAAAATATTGAAGATCCTGAAATTATGCCAAAAATTATTTACTTGCTGCTGGGATTTTGAATTTTTCTCTCATCTCATGGGTAGGGTTCTGTGCCTGGGCTAGCATTTTTTTGTTTAATAAATCGTTTTTATGAATTATACTATTCCTGAGTGTTTGGAAATTTCAAAAAAAAAAAATGTATGATTGGGTCTTTTGATTTTATTTTTCATTTAACGGTGAAAAATTTTTCATTACTTTTTCATATTATTAATATTTGCTTGATTTGAGGTCAAAATTAAACAGATTGATCAAATTAATAAATTTCTATTAAAAAAGGTTATATCAATTTTATCAAATCAAATTTAGTTAACACAATGAATTATCTAACTATCATATAATGATTCGGCCTTTATATAACATTCCCCTTAGTGAACGAAAATTTACATTGAAATCCTAAATGGGACAAAAAAAATATCCTTAAAAGCTATTCACACTATAGAAAAAGAGTCAGCATATTGATTTCGATAAAGTTCCTAAAACCACTTACTGAATGTTGTCTTGTTTGCTCCTTCCATTTGACGTGTATTTATTACTTCGCATTTGATGTATAATTATTACTTTCCCTTTGATGTGTAATTATTACTTTCTATTTGTTCTTCTTTTGGGTTTAGCAGCTTGTCAGTAATTATTAATCAATTTCCATTTTTATTTAACTGTCTTCACAAACCGTGTACCAGGTATTTAATTTTTTTTACACAACTTTTCATAATGGTATTATCAGGCACTTGCCTTGTATGTTTTATTTATCAACTTCCATATTTTTCAGTTGTCGCAGCACCACTAATTTCTAGTTTCACTTCTGGCAGCTCAGTTACTAATTGTCTTCTGGCAGTTCAGTTACCAATTGTCCTATCGACCTGCCGTCCACTCCTTAAATAAACTCTCCCTCTGTCGCAAAAAACCTTTTCGCGCTGTGTCTCGGTAACCAAATTCATAGGCCTTTCGTTCTCCCATTGTTCAAACTTTTTGTCCGTTGCACTACTCTTTTGAAACTCGCACAAAAAACTATCCTTATCAACTAACACTGCGTCTTTGCTTAAATTGGTATTTACAAAAACCTTATTTTTCCTTAATATTATAAATGTATAATATGGTACATATGCCTACTACCTAAGAATAAAATAAAATCGTGATATTCTAGGAAAATTCTATGAATAAAAACAAGGCTATTCTTCTATTGTATTTTAACGACTACATGTAAGAAAAGAAAATCATTGTTCTTTAGTCTGCTACCTAATGCTATTTCTTATTTAACCTAAAATATTTTACACATGTACATTGGCCCGTTTTACTCCAAAATAATGTTTCTATTTTCTTACATATTTGCTATCTATAGCAATATATATATATATATATATATATATATATATATATATATATATATATATATATATATATATATATATATATATATATATATATAGAGAGAGAGAGAGAGATACATATAAAAAGTGAAATTGAACCCGGATATGGGTTCTACGGGTCCTAGTTTGCGCTCATTTGAAGAATTATTTTTTTAAATTCAAAAGTCGCGATCTCCTCATTAGTGAATTTTTTAAAAAGATTCAATAAAAAGTTTCAATACACATTTTTGTATTTTTGATTCAATGTCGACCCATTATCACAACTAACATCAGCACCGGAAGGAATTTCCACCAAACCAACCTGCAAATTTTGTCGAACCTTTATTATTTAAATTGTTTAAAGCAATAATATAACGAAATTGAGAAATATATTAGGCAGCCTTTTTGGCGCCAATTATGTTTTAAAAGACTGACATTTTAGGCATATTTTACTAGAAAAATAACACTTGTATTTTAATGGGGTCGCTAAAGTAAAAAGCAGATAGCTCATAGACATTCAATAAATGTAATAAAAATAAAATTTAATATGGAGTATTAAATTACCTATATTCACCACTTTTTGGAAAAAAGGCACCAGAAGATGCTTTGGTCTCCAAAGTCACATTGGTTGATACGCTATCTTTAGGGGCAACCATTTCTACATTCGATTGATCATATGAAAAGTGCGTAACATCCTTAGTAGTGTCTGGATCCTTGTATGTGTCACTTGATAATTCGGATGTGATTATTTTCTTAATAGATTTAACATGTTGTTCTAAAAAAAAATCACATTATATATGATATAAATAAATAAGACTCAACTTTGATTCATGATGACTTCTTATGAAATATATTCAGAGAAGTACTTAAGATGTCAATCTGAGATTTTGATTTTATGAGCCACCATATTTCTAAACTAATTTCACATTTTTGTCACCTTCGGTTCTACTGCACACCTAACGTTGTATTTTAAATAAAGCACCCTGTATTCAATTTAATTTTTGGATAGCCCTTTTAGAGACTTGTTCAACAATATGCCATTTGATACGTCTATATCTTTTAGTATCTCAGAGAAAAATAGGATTTTCTAAAATATTTGACAAATGAATAAAAAACACTGGCCTGCAAAAACATTTTTCTTCTCTCTTTATTATGATGCAGGATTATTATAGGTATTAATCATTCTGACTAGAAAGATAGTATTAACAGATATGTATCACGTATATTTTTTTGTAAAGGAATTTTTAAATAAAACGCTTTTTTGCGTTAAATTTAAATCGTAGATTTAATAACTGGGACAATATTAGATACAATTGGTTTTAAAACATAAAACAAACGTTAAAACAATCTAATTATTTCTTGTTAAATGTATTTCACTTTGTCATTTTCTTCCTTTTTATATTTTCTATTGAAGTTTTGCGGCGAATCGACCAACAAAAATCTCCAAGCATTGCTTCTGGCCATTTCCCCTTGTGGCGCCTTTCTATGTGCAAAATATCTTGATAAAACATTTCACCGTGTTCATCTGACACAGCACCAAGATTTGCGGGGAAGAAATATACGCGAGGGTCCAAAAAATTCATTTCAAGGAAACTATTGCATTTTAGAGCTTAATACGAAGAAATAAGTTTTTGGATGGTTTCCTGGTAGTTTTCTTTTTTTTTTCTAAGAAAACTATAACACTACGAGAGCGCTTCATGCTTTTCAGCGTCATTTAACTTAATTTTTTTTCCTTTATAAACTCTCTTAATTGGGGATCTACAAAGATTCTTTCTTTCAATTTCGCGTCGCTGATTCGGGGGCATTTTGTTTTGAGGTATTGGAAGCCTTCATCATCTCTGTTCATGACTTTTACAACGTTTTTATAAGACCCAGCTTTATATGGAGAGGTGGTAGAAAAAAATTTCATTTTGGACCAAAGCTTCTTGTTTTACATTCTTGACTACAGGCATCAAACGCGCCTTTCGTGGACAGTTTTTCACTGCGTAGTTTATCCTATGCGCAACTGTCCCACTAGCATAAAAAACAAAAACATTTGATGTACCCTGCTTGCAGTCCACTTACCATTGCTACAACTTTTAGATCAGCAGAAATGTTCCACGTGTACTGTGAATATTTAATTTGTCCAATAACAATTACAGGTTTACATAATTTTTAGGGGAATAAAGAGAATGCACCCTTTTACTGTCCAGGTCACCAGACACAAATCATCTTGTTATGCCCGCTCTTTTTTCCCGAGGACTTCCAAGTTGTGGAATTCCTTACCGGCAAATGTTTTTCCTTCTCCTCCGAACCTTCAAGTCCAGAATTAAAAAGTTGCCTCTTTCCTCCTCGTCGACACCCACGGTACGATAGTACTTAGGCTGTGAGCCCTCGTTGTGTGTTGTTGAAATATTAAAAACAACGCTGCAGTAAGTAGCTAAAACATCCTCCAAAAAGATAACAGACTCCATAAAAAGTTTGAACTTTTTGTGCAACTATTAGAAGAAAAAAAAAAAGAATCACGCACAAAAAAAAAAACCATTGGGATCGCAGCGCTGAGAGACCAAAGGCCTATACGACTCATTAAACAATCTACAATCTATACATAACCCTACACCTAAACCCAGCCATTTCATAGATATGCCAAAATTAAAATTCAAACATGTTTTCTCATTCGATTTATTATGTAAATATGTAAGGCTGGATGTATTCTCACCCTGATTAGAAACACAGACCGGTTTCGCTTTAACTAGAGCTCGTCAGTGCGCTATACTAATTACAGCGAGAACACATTTTTAGATAGAGTGGAAAATGTTGCATGCACAACGCCGCAGTGTGTGGGATATCGAGGTAGTGTGGAACGCCCACCCACTAAACTCTGATCCCTGCGGCTGGAGTACCGGACCTTAGTCCATACCACCGTCGGAAAGATTTCACAAAATGAGGTTGGGATTTGGATATTTCCATTCTGTTTTGCTACGGAGGCGTTATCGGGTAAGGGTAAGCTTTGGACGCTTATGCCTAAGTGGAAGTTGCTCATCGTAGTCGGTGGCATTATGGAGAAGAGCATTTGGGTGGGAAAGCGGCTTTTGCGAACTGAGAGAACACATCTATAAAATAATACAGCTAAGGCAGCCAGCCTACTAGAACATTGTGAGATCTACGACAGTGTCGCCATCCCCGTGCGAAATCAAGTAGTATGTTGTCACGACCGATCCAATTATTTATAACATTTTGTCGCACCATACTACCTGGTTCCGCAAAGAGATGGCGACCCTGTCGTACGTCTCACAATCTTCTAGTAGTAGTAGTAGCAGTGGTGGGGAGGCCAACGCTAAGCAAGTAGGCCACAATGGGTCCTTTTTGCCAACCCCAGCAACCATGCTCTACTCTTCCTCGGTTCCGTCGCCAAACCGCCTCGACCTCGAGATGAGGCCGTGACGGTCTTCAATTGGACGGTACTTACCTGATTCCTCTGCAGAATCCTCGATCCGAACAATTCTGCTCGAAGGCTCCCAAAAGCCTCGCATTCACACAGGTAGTGGTAGGACGTTTCTTCATCCTCGCCGCATTCCTGGCGAATGGGATCCCTCTCTACGCCTATCAATGTGAGGTGTCTTCTAAGGACGCAGTGGCCTGTCAGCACCCCAAGGATGCAGCGAAGCGTAGGTCGACTCCTTCCGAGTAGCCAGATAGCTTTACCTCTGTCCGGCCCCTCCACGAAGTTCCTCGCCTGCCTGCAGCCACCAACCGACCCCTAGTGCCTCTCCATTGCTTCCTCGGTTAACCTGTCTAAGGCGACAGAGACTGTCTTCCTACTCATGCCTATCGCAGGCTCCGCGCCACAGAACGGCGGCCGGGAACCGAGTATTGCTAGATTATTCACCACCTCATTCCCTGCTACGCCACAGTGTCCGGGAACCCACACCAGTTGCACCTCCTTCATCCTGGCTAGTCCTCTGAGGGCGTCAGCGCACTCCTGAACCAGTGTTGACCTGATTCTGGCCGCGCAGACTGCCCGGAAGACCGCTTGGCTATTCGAGCAGACTATTGGCCACAGACAGGATAGCATACACCTCTGTTTCGAAAGCCGTGGTATATGCCAGGACCTCGATCTATATTCCTGCCCCGGAGGATTGTTGGTCTTCCAGCCGCGATCCGTCGGTGAAACAGACCAGGCTTGCGGGCTGGAATGCAACCTCATTTTCCCTCCACTGATCCCTACTGGGGATCCTGAGGGTTAATGGTCTAGTCAACCTAATATCGTCCTCTGCATCCCGCACCTTTATGGCGGAAATCGGAATTTCCTTTTCCACCTCCTTGGCGACTCTTGCATGCCCTATTACTACTCCCTCTCCGCACCAGTTTCCTAAGTCTCGCATTCTAAAATGCGACACCATAGCCTCCCTTTTGATATTGATTGGAAGCGTTGGCAGCATCAACAGCACCTCTAGCGTGGCTGAGGGTGACGTCCTCATAGCGCCTGTGATACCCAGTATTGCCAGCCTTTGGAGTTTGGCCAGCTTCCTGCTGGTAGTTTGGTTCACACCACACCATCAGACCAACGCCCCATAGAGGATTCTCGGCCTGACGATCGCAGTGTAGATCCAATGAAGGATCCGAGGATTGAGTCCTCAGGTCCTCCCTATCAGACGACGCAGCTACCAGAGGGCCGCTACTCCCTTCCTAACTACTCGTTCTATTTGCGACCCCCATGTTAGTTTGGGATCCAGGATCACCTCCAAATATATTCACAATCTTCAAAGTAAATATGATTTTGACTTCTTTGCCATTATAATGTTTCACTACTTCGACACTTAATTAATAAATCACAAGAACTATCGTACTTCTAAGGTACGGTAGTTAATAAATTCTTGTTAATAAATTCTAGTAAAAATTATCCAACGTAAATTTAAATTTAATTGTATGCTAATAAAATATACTTACGAGATTTTTCATCTTCAGCTTCTAAAACTTCCAAGATTTGAACAATGTCATCATACGTATCTTTTTCTTCAAATGTATTTTTTTGGCACCGAACACCATCATCCCTTTCAGGGACATCCTTGGAATAATCAATATCATCAAGTGCGGTTGTCGTTTCAAGATCGTTAATTTTTGCCAGTACATCCTCAAAATTTGCTTTACGTTGCGTATTCTGTATCCGAGAATCTTCTTTTTGTTTACTCGCATTTGTCATTTCGTTTTTGGACATCCACGATTCTACGTCATTTGATATTTGGCTCGCAAAATCTTCACGGGCTTTCATTGCCGTGGCATTAAACTTTTTCTCTTTTGGCACAACATTCTTGTTCTTTTCTTTGGTAGGTAAATCACTCTTTAAATTCTTATTCGTTTTATTGTTGTTATTGTTATTATATTTTGAGGATACGTTTCTAGTTAATACCTTATTATTTTGATTGTTAGATGATTTCGCTACTTTCTTTCCAACGTTGGTTTTAATGCCACTGGAACTCGGAGACGGTAAATCTGGTTTTATTTCTGAATCGTTGGACTTGCCAAAAAATTTTTCAAATTTAATATCTATCTCATCTTTGAAGAACTTATCTAAATCAATGTCTGATAAATTTGGTAAATTATCTAAATCCTTTTCAGAATACCCACAATTACGTGTGTTTGTTTCTAGGATTAAATTTTCTTTAAGTTCTTCGAGATACTTGTCAGTTTCAGACTGTTTTAACGACACTTCATAGTCCTGAAATTCTTTTTTGGTCCAAGATTGCGACCACAATTTTTCAGTATCGGGTTCTATAGCATCAACTGCTTTCTCATTTCTTGCTTCGTCGTCCAGATCAACCAATTCATTGTCCTCTTTACGTTCTAGGTAATTTATAGAGTTTTCATTGTCAACGGTTGCTATTAAATTTGGCGAAGGCGAGTCACACTTCTTAAATACGGTAAACTCGTTTTCTTCATAAAAATCACCTCTGTGAAAATTAATACATTTACTCTCTTCTGTATCATCTGAATTACCCATTTCTGGTAGATCAAATGTAACTCTGCTAGTTTGAGTTTCTTTTTCAACATCATCTGTTAACGGTTTAGATTCATACTTTAAAGTAAAGTAATCATGAATAGCACTTAAGCCCCTATCAGTATCGCGGTCCAAATGATTTTCCCTGCGACTTAACTGTGGTGTCATTGGTTTCTTTGGAATTGGCGGTTTTGTCGTCAGTCCGGGTGTAAGTGCATATTTTTCTTCATCTACAAAGGAAATTCGTTTGGCTTCTGAACTTGGAGGCAATTTTTTATCATCATGTTTCTGTGCAAAGTTTTCTTCCGACGATAGTGATGATATTTCGCAACTTTGCTGTTTACTGGACAAGTCAGATTCGTAGCTAGTTTCTACTGAGTTTTTCGGAAAGTTCCATGATTTAACAGGGTCTGCCAGCAATTCTTTTAGTAAATGACGAGAAGCTAAATTTTCATCTAAAACAATAATATATTATTAACAATAATAATAATTATAACAACATTATACATTAAACAGAACCAAGCGTACATAAAATACCGAACGAAGAACCTCGGTGGTTCAGGGGTAAGAACGTGTGCCTCTGAACCGAAGGATACTGGGTTGGATCCCACGGTACTTCTTTCACTTTTTCAGTACAAACTGTAAAATTAATATCAACCGAGGTTATGGCATTGTATTTGAGCAAGTTGAATGTCTGCACGTTTCGCCCTTTGGAGGGGGCGTAAAGCCGTCGGTGCCGTGTCCATGCGATGTCGGGCATGTTAAAAATCCCTACCCTCCTTACAGAAAGCAGGGGTTCGGCAAAATTTCCAGGATAGTGAGGTGAAACTGCTCCCTGGCGTCGGTGATTGGCCATAGTCGCGGAAATAGGCCGACGTTAAAGAAACAAAAACAAATACACACACACACAATGCCGAATGGCCAGCAAACTGTTTTAATGGACATAGAAGTGTTTTTTTGTACTTTAAGGTTAGTCCATTTCCGCGACTATAGCGAACCACCGGTGTCAGGGAGCTCTTGCCTTTCTGTAACAAATTCTGCGCCGATTTTGGCAAATGCTCAAATTGTTCTCCACCTACCATTTGGCATTGACCGATACGAGTGTAAACACTTCGTACAGTGCGCTCAAAAATGTCAGGACTAATTTGCTCCACTTTAGCGCGAATTGATTGCTGCAGCTTCTCCAAATTATTTGGTCTGTTGAAATAAGCTTTCGATTTTAAATAACCCCACAGAAAAATCCAAGGGAGTCAGGTCTGGGGAACGCGGTTGCCATTCAATTGCTCCTCGACGCCCTATCCGTCTTTCAGGAAATGTGGCATCTAGATATTGACGGATGTCTACATCAAAGTGAGGACGCGGCCTGTCTTGCTGAAAAGAAATATTTTAATGGGGCATATCTGCCTCGTGGTTATTTGGCAAAAGCCAGAGATGGCATTAATCCAGTCGCAAGAAATTTAGGTAACGTGCTGCTAATAAGTACATTTGGAAAAAACAAATCACCACAACACATCTTTTTAAAACCTGACGATCGTTTCATTCACAAAGTTGGCGTCATCATAGGATGAAAAATTCTAACTACTTACTTGTAACATCATCTTTTAGATTAGAATAAAAGGTGATATTAAAAGTAAATAGTGGTCATCACAGGTTCCAATCTTTACTTAGTGAACGTGCTGATGTGAGATTTTCTCGAGAAAAGTAAGGCCATATGAAACCCCATCCTATTATTCCCATCCACACAATAATATCATCAGGAAGCATGCGAGCTATTTAACCAACAATATCCTGAAAGACCGCCAATTGCAAGATCTACAATAAGTAAATTGGTTACCAAATTCACAGAAACGGGATCCCTAAAAGCTTTGCCTCGACAAGGCCGACTTCGAGTAGGCGAATAAGTCACATTGGATATATTACTTGAATCTGAAGAAAACCCTCACCATTCTACGGGGCAATTAGCCCTAAATAACATGGTGTACCAATCTTTTATGGTAAAATTATTGAAAAAAGAAAAGTATTATGCTTACAAAGTGCAATTGCTACACAAGTTAAACGATGATGATTCCGACCGCCGTTTACGGTTTTGTAACAAATTAATGTCACTCTGAGCTCCCAGTTTTTAATAACGTTTCTTTTTGTTTGCTTATGAGACCATTTTTTGCCATGGCAAAGTGACTGTGTGGATAGGAGTAATCGGATGGGGTTTCATAGGGCCTTACTTTTCTCGAGAAAATCTCACATCAGCACGTTCACTAAGTAAAGATTCGAACCTGTGATGACCACTAATATCACCTTTTATTCTAATCTAAAAGATGATGTTACAAGTAAGTAGTTAGAATTTTTCATCCTATGATGACGCCAACTTTGTGAATGAAACGATCGTCAGGTTTTAAAAAGATGTGTTGTGGTGATTTGGGTTTTCCAAGTGTACTTATTAGCAGCACGTTACCTAAATTTCTTGTGACTGGATTTAGTGCCATCTCTGGCTTTTTCCAAATAACCACGAGGCAGATATGCCCCATTAAAATATTTCTTTTCAGCAAGACGAGGCGCCTCCTCACTTTGATGTAGACATCCGTCAATATCTAGATGCCACATTTCCTGAAAGACGGATAGGGCGTCGAGGAGCAATTGAGTGGCCACCGCGTTCCCCAGACTTGACTCCCTTGGATTTTTCTGTGGGGTTATTTAAAATCGAAAGCTTATTTTAACATACCAGATAATTTGGAGAAGCTGCAGCAATCAATTCGCGCTAAAGTGGAGCAAATTAGTCCTGACATTTTTGAGCGCACTGTACGAAGTGTTTACACTCGTATTGGTCAATGCCACATGGTAGGTGGAGAACAATTTGAACATTTGCACTAAATTTTGATGGTTTTCCTCGGTTCAATACTTTTTTCCATTAAACTTACGTTTCCATTTTTTAAAGAATCCTATTTTTTCCAAAAAATTGTCATGCAAGGTACAATTTTTTTTCATCCTCATTTAAGTAACTAGCAGTTATATGGAAAAACAGCAAAAAATATGGTTGTCATTTAAAAAACTTATGATGACGTCACCATTCAGAAATAAGTGACGTCATATATGGAATTTTTACGTCATAAGCTGGCAATTGAAAAGATAAAATCGACCTGTCCGAGCGTTTTTCTTGAAAAAATGAAATAACGCATTTATGAATTATGTTTCAAATTTTATCATCACACTGTACATATAAATTATAAATATCATTATTACCTAGTTGCCTTTTAAAATAATGCCAGTATATTACTAACAAAGAAAACAAACAAAAAATGTCATTCTCCTTAATAATTACCATTTTATCGGATCCCGAAAGAGAAGCAATCACAAGGTAAAACGAGGTCGTTTGTTCACTCTCCCTGTGAAGCAGCAGTCTAATAAAATATATTTGCTTACGACCCTTAGGTGGTGACAAATAACGATTCTATTCGCAATTTGTCAAGGCGTCGTAAACCGACACGCCATTCTATTCTTGCGTCATTCGTTTCCAAACCTGACACCGATAGAAATCACATCACACAAGAAAAGGCATCACAAACGTTCATTAATTAGTCTCGTATTAATATTTCATCGGTTTAAAGTAGTCTTGCTTTTGGATCTATAAAATCCACCAATGAATCTACTGGAAAAAATCGTTGCTCACCAATTAAAATTCTGGACGGAGCGAGCACTTTATCGTAGCGAATTTTCATACAAATCTTTTAATTCAATTTCTCCTAAAGTTGAAACCTGAAATTTGGTGGATAATATCTGTAGCTTGTATTTAAATAAACAGACAAAAATGATACCAGAAATTCCTTAGGTAAAAATCATTTGATTTAACCTAACATACCTGTATCCCAAGTCGCATAATGGGTGTCAAAGTGACAAATAAAAATATGGTTTCTCTTTAATCATTTTCAAGTTTTATTCAGACATGTTTCAAATTTTATAGCGAGACCTTTTTTTAGGTTTGGAAAATAATATAATAATGATTTATGGCTGTCGCTTACGGGGCCCGACAGAAAATATGCATCAACTTTTTTATCAGCCCACGTATACATCTTTTAGTGACAAAAAATTAAATATTGGACTTTTTAAAACAAAAAGATATACTATTTGAAAATGGCTTAAGCTAATCGTGATCAAAACATCATATCATAACATAGCAACAGATATTTATTTGTAGTTGTCATGATTTCGTACTAATTCAATTTTAATCTGTCTGAAAATGCTGTCAAGCAGCGAAACTATAGTCACAGAAGCAGTGAAGAACATCCTAGAACTTCCAGAATTCGAAGGGCCACTTGCTCCAGTTAGCTCACGCGCTGACTACGTCCTTCACCTACAAAAACCGACAGTGAAGCCAGAGAAGTAGTCTCCAAGTCTGTATGTAGTATGGACAAGTTTCACCAAGTAAGGGCAACAACAATCAATGAAGATAATTTAATTTTTAAAATTAGCATATCGGATATATATATATTTATATACCTCTAGGAATATTAACGTCAAAAACGGACTTTTTTTGTTAAGAAATTAAGAACTCATTCCTTTATAGCGAATCCGTGTTTTCAAATTATGTGTAAATGTGGCCAAAAATTTTCATTAAGCCATTAATTTCCTGAAAAAAACAACATATTACAATCACGCTGCTATGGCGACTTAATAGCGAACCGATCTAGTAGTTACATGTCAGTTAATAAAAAATAGTAATTATTACAAGTCAGTTTAAGGAACTATCAAGTGTTAATTGATTTTATTCGTTTTTTTCTACGATATTAAAGATGTTTGAAATTGAATAATATGGCAAATTACACCAATGATGACGATGTTGATACGTTGCACGCATTTTTTGAACATTACAAGAATTGTATAGCTGCCTTAAGGCCTTAAGGCTTTATCATGTTAGATATTCTAATCGCAGCGTTCCTAGTAGAAAAAGTTTTGCAGCGATAGAAAGAAGACTTCGAGAAAACAGACAAATTCAACCTCGACATGAAGGCACTGGAAGAAGACGTCTGATTCGTAATGTAGATCTTGAACAAGTTGTCCTTGACAACTTAGATCACAACTGTGAGACAAGTACAAGGAATTTGTCGACACAGCACAATGTTTTTCATACCACAATTTGAAAAATTGCTCATGATAATCTTTTATTTTACGCATCACGCTGACGCGGCTGCCTGACATTTTTTTATTAACGTGAGATTTTCTTTATCTACATGATGATTATCGTCCCAAATATGCTGAGCAATACATGATTTGTCAATAGTGCCATGTCTCAGTTGCGCTAAATCTTCTTTAAATCTAGTTTCAATGATTATTTTAGTTTGCCCAACATATTTAAGTTCACAATCATTACAAGCTATTTAATAGATTTTCGACACATCTGTGGTTTTATCTTTTTTCCTTTGGGTTACCTAGCAAATTTTTTTATGTTTTTTTGTGTGTGTAGAAAATGGCAACAAATTGGTTAATAAAAAAATGCCAGGCAGTCGCGTCAGATTGATGCTTACGAAAGTATATTATATATATATATATATATATATATATATATATATATATATATATATATATATATATATATATATATATATATATATATATATATATATATATATCGTTAGAAATTTGAGCAAAAATGTTTCGATGAATAGAGTAGGTACAGTTCTATGTAGTCCATTGTTCGAACTATTATCTTAATAGCCAGCGTGTCCATCTTAGAAGGAATATCTGATAACGACGCACAGCATAACAAAAACAGGTATGCAGTTTTAATCACTGGGATTTAAGACTCAACAGTGGGGGTCTGTCTGTATAACTTCCTAGAGGATGCTGTTCCCAACTGCTTGGCTAAATATAAGCTCTAGTCTTTATTCACTTAGTTTACTCATCCCCTTGATGACGCTAACTTTGCTAGCGAAACTATCGTCGGGTAAAAAAACTGTATTGTAATTAATTGGGTTCTCCAAATTGTACCTATCAGTGCTCATAACAGGCTCCAATCTTCACTCACCAAATGATTAATGTATACATTTTTCTCGTATCTTGTATAATAACGAATACTGATGGACCTGTGCATTGGTCGAAATTCGACCGTAATTCAATAAATTTTTATGTTTGTACGTTATTGATGTTTTTTGTTATAGAGTATATCTCTATAATCTCAGTGCGACTGTTTAACCAAATTGTACCTATCAGTGCTCATAACAGGCTCCAATCTTCACTCACCAAATGATTAATGTATACATTTTTTTCTCGTATCTTGTATAATAACGAATACTGATGGACCTGTGCATTGGTCGAAATTCGACCGTAAGTCAATAAATTTTTATGTTTGTACCTTATTGATGTTTTTTGTCATAGAGTATATCTCTATAATCTCAGTGCGACTGTTTAACCAAATTGTACCTATCAGTGCTCATAACAGGCTCCAATCTTCACTCACCAAATGATTAATGTATACATTTTTTTCTCGTATCTTGTATAATAACGAATACTGATGGACCTGTGCATTGGTCGAAATTCGACCGTAATTCAATAAATTTTTATGTTTGTACGTTATTGATGTTTTTTGTCATAGAGTATATCTCTATAATCTCAGTGCGACTGTTTAACCACAGACTTTTGGCATTCAGAATGAACGCATCTATATACATATGTTTGACCATAGAGTAATATGTTTTTGACATTGACACATTATATATGAACGATCAGCTCAGAACTGGCACGGGCTAGGGGAATGCGATTATCTAATTAAAACCAATCATTGTTTAATCTATTTGTACATAAATTTTATCTTTCTGCTCTCCTTCTCCATACAAACTTTAACTATGCCAAATTTCACACTTCTCTCTTTGCGCAATGTGGTTAAAAGCGGACACAAAGTTTTTCTTCACGTCTTAATATATAGATATTGAGCTCTACCGTAGAAATTCTTCACCCTGTATATGTGGGTTCTAGACGCGGTTAGTTTGCGCTCATTTGAAGAAATCTTGTTATCATTCAAAACTCGCGGTCTCCTTGAGAGCGAATTTTTTACATAAAAATTCGCTACAAATTATAGACCATTAAACGATAAACTGTATCACTAAAATTACCGCCAAAGTATCAGAGAAAGGGTTCTAGACGCCGCTAAGTTCGCGCTCATTTGAAGAAATCTTGCTATATTTCAAAACTCGCGGTCTCCTTGGGAGCGTATTTTTTACATGAAAATTCGCTACAAATTATAGACCATTAAACGATAAACTCTATCACTAATACTACCGCCAAAGTATCACAGAAAGGGTCTATTTAAAATATCAAATATTTTAGTAAAATGAGGGACACTGGCTGTTGAAGCTGAAACTTAAGGCTTTGTATAACAGACTTCTTGCGACATTTTCTCTACAGAACTCGTATTTGTTGCATGTTCTTTGTCCAAATGTAACACAATTTATGCGCTTTAAATCGCGACTTTGACGTTTTAAGAAGAAAAACTATAAAATTTTCAAAGTTAATGTTTCCGACATTTCTAGATCTTTTTGCGTCAAAAAACTTAATCGGTCTGTCATATACAATAAATTTTGTTATCCACACAAAATATTTCGGATTTGGGCGTTTTTCTGGTCATCAGCGGCAACCATATTTTTTTTAATCTCTATAACTTTGGTTCTTTCAACTTGGAGATCTAAATTTTCGTACATAGTATACTTTTTATAGTGTAAGTCAGTGTACCAAGTTGCCATAGGTTTAGTATTTCCGGGGATAAATTTTTTTTCGAAAGAAAACCCAAATTTACACACACACACACACACACACACACACACACACACACACACACACACACACACACACACACACACACACACACACACACACACACACACACACACACACACACACACACACACACACACACACACACACACACACACACACACACACACACACACACACACACACACACACACACATATATATATATATATATATATATATATATATATATATATATATATATATATATATATATATATATATATATATATATATATAGTTACAGTGCTGTAAGTGTTCATTACTACATAATCTAGATGTTATGTTTACATTTATTCATTGTTTTAGTACTCCTGATGATGCTTGGGACTCAGCCGAAATATATCTCGAGTACTTAGTACAGAGTGACTCTCTTTAAAATATTGCCCTCAATTTTTGATCGTAACCGCCCTTAAAAGTATATATATATATATATATATATATATATATATATATATATATATATATATATATATATATATATATATATATATATATATATATATATGTGTGTGTATATATATATATATATATTATATATATATATATATATATATATATATATATATATATATATATATTATATAAAAACTCTGGACGCAGCAAGTGCGTTATGGTAGTGAATTTTCATAAAAATGTTTTTAATAGGATATTTTTTTTAAGAAAGCATCGGAGAAAGGGTCTACTTGAAATGAATTTTCTGTAAATATTTTAGTAAAATGAAGGGCAATGACGGTTGTATCTGAAACATAAGGGTTCGCAGAACACTCTTCTTGCATTATTTTCTTTTCACAATCCGTATTTGTTTCACGTTCTTTGCGTAAACATTGCCAATTTTAACGTTTTAAATTTTTGTACATGGTTCACTCTTTATAATACAAATACGCGTACCAAATTTGGTTGCCCTCACTTAGTTATTTCCGGAGATATATATATATATATATATATATATATATATATATATATATATATATATATATATATATATATATATATATATATAATATATATACGGATCTCCCCATTAGTGAATTTTTTAAAGAAAATTCCCTAAAAAAGAAAATTTGAATCACCAACGACTTATGGGCCAGCCTGTAATTGTGGAAATATTTTTTAAGATGTAGCTGAAGACACCCTAGTAGTAGTAGTAGTAGTAGCAGTGGTGGGGAGGCCAACGCCACGCAAGTAGGCCACAATGGGCCCTTTTTGCCAACCCCATCAACCCAGCAACCATGCTCTACTCTTCCTCGGTTCCGTCGCCAAACCGCCTCGACCTCGAGATGAAGGCCATGACGGTCTTCAATTGGACGGTACTTACCTGATTCCTCTGCAGAGTCCTTGATTCGAACAATTCTGCTCGAAGACTCCCAAAAGCCTCGCATTCACACAGGTAGTGGTAGGACGTTTCTTCATCCTCGCCACATTCCTGGCAAATGGGATCCCTCTCTACGCCTATCAATGTGAGGTGTCTTCTAAGGGCGCAGTGGCCTGTCAGCACCCCGAGGATGCGGCGAAGCGTAGGTCGACTCCTTCCGAGTAGCCAGACAGCTTTATCTCTGTCCGGCCCCTCCACGAAGTCCCTCGCCTGCCTGCAGCCATCAACCGACCCCCAGTGCCTCTCCATTGCTTCCTCGGTCCACCTGTCTAAGACGACAGAGACTGTCTTCCTACTTATGCCTATCGCAGGCTCCGGGCCACAGAACGGCCGCCGGGAACCGAGCTTTGCGAGATTATTCGCCACCTCATTCCCGCCACGCCACAGTGTCCCGGAACCCACACCAGTTGCACCTCCTTCGTCCTGGCTAGCCCTCTGAGGGCGTCAGCGCACTCCTGAACCAGGGGTGACCTGATTCTGGCCGCGCAGACTGCCCGGAGGACCGCCTGGCTATCCGAGCAAATGCACACACATTTCTCGGGACTCATCTTCACATCCTGTCTATTGGCCACAGACAGGATAGCATACGCCTCTGTTTCGAATGCCGTGGTGTATGCGCCAAGAGCATAGCTCTCGCGCACCCCCAGGCCCTCGATGTATATTCCTGCCCCGGAGGATTGCTGGTCCTCCAGCCGCGATCCGTCGGTGAAACAGACCAGGCTTGCGGGCTGGAATGCAACCTCATTTTCCCTCCACTGATCCCTACTGGGGATCCTGAGGGTGTATGGCCTAGTCAACCTAATATCGTCCTCGGCATCCCTCACCTTTATGGCGGAAATCGGAATTTCCTTTTCCACCTCCTTGGCGACTCTTGTATGCCCTATTACTGCTCCCTCTCCGCTCCAGTTACCTGAGTCCCGGATCCTAAGATGCGACGCCATAGCCTCCCTTCTGATACAGATGGGAAGCGGTGGCAGCATCAACAGGACCTCTAGCGCGGCTGAGGGTGTCGTCCTCATAGCGCCTGTGATACCCAGGATAGCCAGCCTTTGGAGTTTGGCCAGCTTCCTGCTGGTTGTTTGGTTCACACCACACCACCAGACCAACGCCCCATAGAGGATTCTCGGCCTGACGATCGCAGTGTAGATCCAATGAAGGATCCGGGGATTAACTCCCCAGGTCCTCCCTATCACACGACGCAGCTGCCAGAGGGTCACTACTCCCTTCCTCACAACTCGTTCTATTTGCGACCCCCATGTTAGTTTCGGGTCCAGGATCACCCCCAGATATTTGACCTCCCGCACTAAACCTAAAGATTTTCCAAACATCACGGGCGCCCTGAACCCCTCTACCTACCTCTTCTTGGTAAATAGGATCATCTCCGTCTTCGCCGGGTTTACGGAGAGTCCCTGCTCACCACACCACCTTTCGATTATGCTACAGGCCGCTTGCATGCACTCACAGACGACGCCGAGGAATTTGCCGGTGACTAAGACCAGCCCATCATCAGCGTACGCCTGGGCGTAGAAGCCATTCTCAGAGAGCCGCTCCAAGAGGCCGTCCATGACCAGACACCATAGATGAGGCGAAAGGCAGCTCCCCTGGGGACAGCCGCCCGTCACCCCAACGTCCAGCCCTCGGCCCCTCAAGGTCAGCGACACTCTCCTGTCCTCCAGCATGCTCGCCACCCAGCTTGTTAGGGACCTCGGCGTTCCCCTCTCCTGTAGGGCGTTACAGACTGTATCCGTCCTTGCCTTATCAAAGGCCCCCTCCACATCGAAGAACACAGCTAATGTGCTCTCCCCGTAGTGTAGAGCCCTTTCCACCTTCCGCGTCACAGCGTGGAGCGCCGTCTCCGTCGATTTCCCCCGCTGGCACGCGTGCTGACCTTTGTGGAAGGGATGATCCTTGAGGATCCCTCCCAACATAAACCTATCTACTAACTTTTCCAATGCCTTAAGTAGGAAGGATGTTAGGCTGATTAGCCTGTAAGCCTTGGCCAGCGTGTAGTCCTCCCTTCCCGGTTTGGGAATGAAGACCCCCCTAACCCGGCGCCAGGCCTTTGGGACGTAGCCCCACGCCAGGCTGGCCCGAAAAACCTCCCTTATCTTGGGAAGCAGTATATCCAGGCCCCTCTGGAGCAGGGCTGGAAAAATCCCATCGCAGCCTGCGGATTTAAATGGAGCGAACTCGCTCACCGCCCAGGTTATAGAGCCATCTGTGACCACCTCCTCCGCCAGCTGCCAGTCCGCATTCGGGACTGTCCACCGGCCTGGTTCGGCAGCCTCCGTGACGGCTCCACCGCCCTCAAGGTGAACTTCGGCGAGATGACGCAGGGTCTCCTCACCGGTGCTTGTCCAGCTCCCGTCCTGTTTCCTTAAAGATCCTACATTACTACCTAACTCTTGTTTGAAGACACCCTATAATTAATGTATAATTTTTTTCCGTATCTTGCATAATAACGGATATATTGGACTTTGAATATTTTTTACGAAAATTCGAAAAAAATGATATACCATTAACCGATAAACTCTATAGCCAACACTACTGCCAAAGTATCAGAGAAAGGGTCTACTTGAAATGAATTTTCTGGGAATATTTTAGTAAAATGAAGGACAATGACGATTGAAACTAAGACTTCAGGCTTTGTAAAACATTGTTCTTGAGACATTTTCCTTCCATAGCTTATATTATTTTCAGGTTCATTGCCTAAATATTACCAATTTTGACGTTTGAAATAGCGACTTTTTGAGGAAAATCCAAATTTATTTTTCTTGAAATGCCTGTAACTTTTTTGTCCTTTAACTGACAAAGCTAAATTTTGGTAGGTAGCTTACCTATAATGATGTTAACGCGCGCATAAAATTTGGTTGCCCTTACTTTGTTACATCCAGATATATAACTTTTTTCGATTTTTTTTGAAAGAAAACACAAAATTTTCCGGGAAAACCTGGGCGGATTTTCCTGACCAACGAACTTATCCAAGCCACTCGCGAAATGAAGGTAGTCACCTAATTTTATCAAAATCATTCCATTATTTTTTTAGTTATAGGTGTGACACATAAATATATAAACATATATATATATATATATATATATATATATATATATATATATATATATATATATATATATATATATATATATATATATATATATATATATATATATATATATATATATATATATATATATATAAAGTCTGAAACCGACCTCGGATTTGGGTTCCAGGGGTCCTAAATAGCGCTCATTTGAAGAAATTTTTTCAAAATTCAAAAGTCGAAATCTCTTCATTAGTGCGTTTTTTTTTAAAGAAAATTCACTAAAAGAATCATCAAAATGGGTTCACCTAGAAAAAAGTTCTGAGGTAACACACATAAAAAAACATACAGGCGAATTGAGAACCTCGTCCTTGTTTGAAGTCGGTTAAAAAAAAGCAAATAAAAGGTATTTGGGCTTGTCCGGGATTTGAACCTGGGAGCTCCCGCACTCTAAGCGGAAATCATACCTCCAGACCAACGAGTCAGTGGTTGGAGCTTTGTTTTAATGTCGTATTCCAGCGGGCGTTGTAATTATTTTAGTCATAATTAATGTTTAATCATTTATTTATATAAAAAAACTCGTTTTTTGGTCAACCTTATAGGTTAATAGCAAATTGAGCTATTCAAATATTAAGCATTTGATCAAAATTCGCTACCATAACGCACTTACTGCGTCCAGAATTTTTGTTCTTACAAACATGCATTATATTTCGATGGAAAATGCAAAAATGCAATAACATAATAACATATATATTGAGCTGTATTGATTTTTTTTACGAAAATTCTACAAAAATTATATACTATTAACGATAAACTATATAGCTAAGGCTACTGCCAAGCATCAGAGAAAGGGTCTATTTGAAATGAATTTTCTGGAAACATTTTATTAAAATGAAGGACAATGACGGTTGACACTAAGACTTCAGGGTTTGTAAAACATTCTTCTTGAGACATTTTATTTCCATAGCCCGTATTAGATTCAAGTTCTTTTCCTAAATGTTGCCAATTTTGACGTTTAAATCGCAACTTTGACGTTTTGTGAAAAACCTCAATTTAATTTTGTTTCTATAACTTTTTTGTTCTTTGACCTACAGAGCTAAATTTTGGTATGTAACTTATACGTATAAAATTTGGTTGCCCTTACTTTGTTAATTTTGGAGATATAATTTTTTTTCGAAAGAAAACACAAAATTTTCCGGGAAAACCTCTTCGGATTTTCCTGGCTAACGAACTTGTCCAAGCCACTTGCAAAAGGAAGGTACTCACCAATTTGACGTTTAAAATCGCGATTTTGACGTTTTGAGGAGAACCCAAATTTATTTTTCTTTGAATGTCTGTAACTTTTTTGTCCTTCAACCTACGGAGCTAAATTTTGGTAGGTAACTTGCCTCTAGTTATATAAACCCGCGTATGAAATTTGGTTGCCCTCACTTTGTTAATTTTGGAGATATAAATTTTTTTCGATTTTTTTCAAAAGGAAACACAAAATTTTCCGGGAAAACCACGGCGGATTTTTCTGGCTAACGAACTTATCCAAGCCACTTGCGAAAGGAAGGTATGTGCCAAATTTTATCAAAATCGGTCCATTATTTTTTAAGTTATAGGTGTGACACATAAATATATATATATATATATATATATATATATATATATATATATATATATATATATATATATATATATATACAGGGTGCTACTTAATGATAGGGCGTAATTTCAAGGGCGCATTCCTGAACCAAATTCAAGTAGAAAAGTTCATATAAACATGTGTCCCGAAGAGTCTGGTTTTCAAGATACAGGGTGTCAAAGTTTAAAAAAAAAATTGGTTTTTTATTAATATCTTAATGATCATTTTGCCCATTTAGTTGAAATCTGGTAGGGTTAGTCATTATAATAAGACGCTAAGTTGGCACTAACTAAACTAAACTAACTAACTAAAATATAATTATAAGTTCCAGTGGCGTCTCGAGGGGCAGTCTCACGAATAATATTGACTAAAAAAATTTACGCTACTGAGTTTTTTTAATTTTAATTTTTTTCAGATTAAGCACCTAGAAATTCAACTTTTTTGCCTCTTACTATGTTTTCGTATATTACTTCCTTTTCGAGGAAAAAAATTTAAACAACTTCATTGCATGTCGAAAAATTGTTAAAATAGAATCAAGTTAATTGTGATCGTTCAGAATATTTAGTTCTAAGCCATTTTTTAAAATCTAACAAACGAAAAGTAATAACTATTTACAAAAAATGTTGGAAATGACTACCTCCCGCTTCTATGCAGGCTTGTGCCCTCCTTCTCATCGAGCGACGAACTCTTTCGAAAATTCCATTAGTGTTACGTATGGTTTCACATCCGTCAAAAATTCTATTCCTTAGTTGTTCTTCTGTCTCGATTGGTGTAACATAAACTAATGCTTTTAGGTGCCCCCACAAATAAAAATCTAGGCTGTTTAAATCAGGCGATCTAGGTGGCCAGAATTGTGGTCCTCCACGACCTATCCACCGATTTTGGTAAGCTCCATTCAAATACTCACGAGCCAATATGCTAAAGTGGGCAGGAGCACCATCATGCATGAACCAATATTGTTGACGTAAATATAAAGGAACATCTTCAACTTATTTACCATTTTTTTATAGCACAATTAACCTTTTGACCAGAGGAAAAATAATAACAAACTGTCACAGAAAGACAAAAACATTATGCTCATAATGTCAAAACGTTTCCTAGCAACGCTCACAATTAACTTGATTTCATTTTAACAATTATTCGACATGCAATGACGTCGTTTTCATTTTTTTCCTCGAAAAGAAAGTAATATACGAAAAGATATCAAGAGGCAAAAAAGTTTTATTTTTAGGTGCTTAATCTGAAAAAAATTAAAATTCATTTTTTTTTAGTAGCGTACATTTTTTTTAGTCAATATTATTCGTGAGACTGCCTCGAGACGCCACTGGAACTTATAATTATCTTTTAGTTAGTGCTAACTTAGCGCCTTATTACAGTGAATAACCCTGCCAGATTTCAACAAAATGGGCAAAAGAATCATTAAGATATTAATAAAAAAGCGATTATTTTTTTAAACTTTGACACCCTGTATCTTGAAAACCAGACTCTTCAGGACACATATTTATATGAAATTTTCTACTTGAATTTTGTTCAGAAACGCGCCCTTGAAATTACGCCCTATCATTAAGTAACACCCTGTATATATATATATATATATATATATATATATATATATATATATATATATATATATATATATATATATATATATATATATATATATATATAAACATATAAAGTCTGAAACTGACCTCGGATTTGGGTTCCGGGGGTCCTAAATAGCGCTCATTTGAAGAAATTTTTTCAAAATTCGAAAGTCTCCTCATTAGTGAATTTTTTTAAAGAAAATTCACTAAAAATTCAAACTGATCTCGGGTATGTGTTCTAGGGGGGCCAGTTCGCGCTCATTTGAAGACTTTTTTTTTAATTTAAAATTATTATTGTATTTTTTTAAGAATATTAATTAAAAACGGTCAATTATTTTTTGAGTTTTATCGCAGTGTTACGCAAATTTACTAAAAGGCAAGGCAATTAAATTAAGGTGCCCATCATCATGGTCACAGCACCCATTGCGGTCAGACATGTATGAACAAATTAATAAAAACTTTTGTTTCGAAGATTATGTAAGAACTTAAGCAACATGAAGCACCGAAGTTTAGCTTATTATGCAAATCAGTGAAAATTAAATACTTCGTAGTCATTTCAAGTACTTTTGAGAGAACCCAGCTGTATTGTGATGAATTGGATTCTCTAAATTGTACTTGTTAGTGCTCGTCACAGGTTCCAATCCTCATTTAGTGTTTCGTTGACATAAAAATTAATATAATGTATGCATATAATTATTATCAAAAAGTTGTTCTGATACCCACATTAAACAAAGAGGTTTTAATCTACTAACCTTTAATACTGTCCAAGCTGTCGATACTTATATTGGTAATAAACTTGGCTTCATTATTTCCCTTGATCTGATCTGCCGAGAACGGCCTTTTCTTTTGCAAAGAATCCTCCGAAAAATCCTAAGAGACAATTTGAATTTTATAAAAAAAAAACAGAATTATAAAAACAATTACTTACATCATTATCCAAGTACAATAATGGGACTGCGGAAACCGGCCTCGAATAGCTTCTTGTCAAAAGCGAACACCTTGAGCTTGCTGTACTTAATTTACTAGCCGGTCGACTCTCTAGATTAATCTGCAATTAAAAACCGATTTAAAATAGGGGATTTGGGTTAAAAGGTCTGATCGATGACTTTCAGTTGTAGTTTTGTGTAAGTGCAAGTGAGTGTGATTTTGTGGCATGTTCTGTCCACTTGAGTTGTATTCTATAAAGGTATAAGTATTATTGTGTAATGCAATTCCTTAAATGCCATACTGTGGGAACAATAGTCTAGCCAAATTTCAAGTTACTGCAGTGGATTCATTGATTGTTGTTGCCCTTACTTGGTGAAACTTGTCCATACTATATACAGACTTGGAGACTACTTCTCTGGCTTCACTGTTGGTTTTTGTAGGTGAAGGACGTAGCCAGCGTGTGAGCTAACTGGAGCAAATGGCGCTTCGAATTCTGGAAGTTCTAGGATGTTCTTCAATGCTTCTGTGACTATAGTTTCGCTGCTTGACAGCATTTTCAGACAGATTAAAATTGAATTAGTACGAAATCATGACAACTACAAATAAATATCTGTTGCTATGTTATGATATGATGTTTTGATCAAAAATTTTTTATCAAATTGAAACACAGATGACAGATGAGGTTTTCAAAATATCTATGTGATATGTATGTCAATATTTAACATAAAAACTAGAACTAGCCTATAATAACTATGATAACAGTTACAACAATAAAATAACTAAACAATAACAGTATAAAAGTAGTCTCTATACAACGAAAATATCGACATACATCAACTCATTATTTTATTACAACTTTTTTGAAATAATAGTTAAATTTATTTTCTTTGACATATTTAATTAGAAAGAAGAATATCCAAGAAAGGGGAATTCATTAAATCAGTTTGCTCGTTTAAAAAAAGGTAGTTATTGTCGTGTGTGTGCCTTTTGACTTCTAAAGCTTCAAAAAAGTCTAGTTTACGTTTGTCATTATAAAAATGTAGTGGTTGTATGCGGTTATTTATTGTAGGTCTATGTTCAGTATCAATAATATGTTTTGCATATTTTGGATAGTCTTCTTTCTAATTAAATATGTCAAAGAAAATAAATTTAACTATTATTTCAAAAAAGTTGTAATAAAATAATGAGTTGATGTATGTCGATATTTTCGTTGTATAGAGACTACTTTTATACTGTTATTGTTTAGTTATTTTATTGTTGTAACTGTTATCATAGTTATTATAGGCTAGTTCTAGTTTTTATGTTAAATATTGACATACATCACATAGACATTTTGAAAACCTCATCTGTCATCTGTGTTTCAATTTGATAAAAAATGTTTGATCAAAACATCATATCATAACATAGCAACAGATATTTATTTGTAGTTGTCATGATTTCGTACTAATTCAATTTTAATATGTCTGAAAATACTGTCAAGCAGCGAAACTATAGTCACAGAAGCATTGAAGAACATCCTAGAACTTCCAGAATTCGAAGGGCCACTTGTTCCAGTTAGCTCACGCGCTGGCTACGTCCTTCACCTACAAAAACCAACAGTGAAGCCAGAGAAGTAGTCTCCACGTCTGTATATATTACTGCAGTGGGGTAACCGCGACTATTCGTCTCGGAAACTTTGTATTTGGCTATTAAATTTTCTGGCAACTCCATGAACTTTATTTATTTGATTTTTATGTTATTGAAATTTTAATTGTTTTATTAATATTTTATTCAGACATTTCTTTGTATTTGTTATAAGTACATACTGAATCTGAATAAATGTGCAATACTCGAATTGTTGACTTATTATGTATCTGAACTTGAGTTTACAGCTTACAGGTGTGTGTAGCCACTGAAACAATATGGTAACTTACACAAGGGTGAGTGATTGAAGTTCAAATTCTAGCCTATGGCGCTTGCTTATACGAAAATATATGAAAGGCCAGTTAAATGGTGGAAAATCAGTAAATTTTGAAGATAAATCCAATATTTCATATATTTGAATTTTCTTAATTTCTGTATAATTCAAAAAATGTATACAGGGTGTTTTGCATAAGAACCGACACGGGGCAGGGGCATGTAGTTAAACGTAAAATATAGTGATTTAAAGCAACTTACCCCTATATTAAGTTGCAGCCCTGAGAAATTATAGGCCTTCAAAGTGGGGTTTCAAATTTCGAAAAAAAAATCAATATCTCTGTAATACTTTAACTTAGAAAAACCAAATTTAGTACCCGTTTTGTGTACGAAGAGCATTAATCAATGGTAAGCTCAATTTAGGCATTTGAAAGGGTTGATTGCACCCCTAAAATGTCACATTTTTTTAACAGATTGGTAAACTTAAGAAAATATTTCATTTTATGAGGAATTTAACTCTAAAACTTTGTTACTCCTGTTATTTTCAAAAAACTTAAGTGTTTTTAAGAAAAACATGAATAAGTAAAGAAACATATTTTATCAATCCTACTAAAAATCATCGAAAATTAAATATTTGCCAATAAACCTATGGATAGGTCAAATTTGACAATCAGTAAAAAAAGAGTGGATAAGTATAATTTATTAGAAAACAGACAACTCAATCAACAGAAATAAAAAAACTGCTATCGATAAGTTATAGAAATTCTTCAGCATGATAATTTCACAGGCATCTATTGAATTTTTGGTGATTTTAAGTAACATTGATAATATATGTGTCTTTAGTTATTCAGGTTTTTCTTGAAAACGACAAACGTTTTTTGAAAAAGAACAAGAGTAAAAAAGTTTTATAAATAACTTCCCCTTAAAATTAAATAATAATTTTTCAGATACGCCAAAAGGTTAAAAAAATATGTCACAGTTTAGGGGTGCATCACCACTATTCAACCCTTTGAAATGCTTCCATTGAACTCTACTCACCAATGATTGATGCTCTTGGTAACCCAAAAAGTGTACCAAATTTGGTTTTTCTAAGTTGAAGTATTACTGAAATATTGATTTTTTATCTAAATTTAAAACCCCACTTTGAAGGCCTATAACTTCTCAGGGATGTACCTTAGTATAGGGGTAAGTTGCGTTAGATCACCATATTTTAGGTTCCCCTACATGCCCCTGCTCTCTGTCGTTTCTTATGCGAAACACCCTGTATATCTTTTTTTAAACGCAATGTTCCCGTGAGTATATGTATGAACATTTTGAGAAGATTCATTGAATGTTCGTGGAACATTTTCAGAAGATACTGGGAGCTCCTAAGAATATTATAAATAACATTCTACGAACCTTATTAGTGTGACAGAATCTGTCCCATTCTCATGTTCATAGAATGTTCTATGAATATATATTGTACCTTGTGAGAATGTTCTGGGGATATGTTAATATTCTTTCGAAACATTCCTGGTATATTATTAGAATGTGTCTGTGCTGTTTGGGTTCATAGCAAATTGAGTTATTAAAATTTGAAGCAATTAATGAAAATTCGCTACCATAACGCACTTGCCGCGTCCCGAATTTTTATCATTAAATTTACTTTATCATAATTAGTATGTACTAAAATGAATAAAAAGAAAAGGGTGCCCCGGAAATAATTTGGACAGTTCTATAGTTTTGATTTTAAGGAACTTTACACTTTCTTTCAAAAGATTATAATTAAATAAAAAAATCTCGGGACGCAGCAAGTGCGTTATGGTAGTGAATTTTCATAAAACTATTTTTTAATAGCAATAATGTGTGTTTTTTTTAAGAAAGCAGGCATCAAATTTGGTTACCAGTATAATCTATATAGTAAAAACAATGTGCCATGTTTCATCAAAATAACTTTATTGTTTGAAAATGTACAAAAATTTTCGAAAGTAAACTTAGTGTTCCCGAAAAAACTCGTTTTTTGGTCAACCTTATAGGTTAATAGCAAATTGAGCTATTCAAATAATAAGCATTTGATCAAAATTCGCTACCATAACGCACTTACTGCGTCCAGAATTTTTGTTCTTACAAACATGCATTATATTTCGATGGAAAATGCAAAAATGCAATAACATAAGGCGTGTTTGATTTAAAAAAAAAAGAAAATTTGCATCAAAAACGACTTATGGGCCATCCTGTAATTGTAGAAATAATTTTTTAAGATGTAGCTCAAGACACCCTATAATTAATATATACAATTTTTTTTCATATCTGGTATAACAACAGATATATTGAGCTTTATTGATTTTTTTTACGAAAATTCTACAAAAATTATATACTATTAACGATAAACTCTGTAGCTAAGGCTACTGCCACGCATCAGAGAAAGGGTGTATTTGAAATGAATTTTCTGGAAACATTTTATTAAAATGAAGGACAATGACGGTTGAAACTAAGACTTCAGGGTTTGTAAATCATTCTTCTTGAGACATTTTATTTCCATAGCCCGTATTAGATTCAAGTTCTTTCCCTAAATGTTGCCAATTTTGACGTTTAAATCGCAACTTTAACGTTTTGTGAAAAACCCCTATTTATTTTTGTTTAAATGCCTATAACTTTCTTGTCTTTCGACCTACAGAGCTAAATTTTGGTAGCTAACTTGCCTATAATAATATAAACCCGCATATAAAATTTGGTTGCCCTTACTTTGTTAATTTTGGAGATATAAATTTTTTTCGAAAGAAAACACAAAATTTTCCGGGAAAACCTCGTTGGATTTTCCTGGATAACGAACATATCCAAGCCACTTGCAAAAGGAAGGTACTCATCAATTTTGACGTTTAAAATCGCGATTTTGACGTTTTGAGGAGAACCCAAATTTATTATTCTTTGAATGCCTGTAACTTTTTTGTCCTTTAACCTACGGAGCTAAATTTTGGTATGTAACTTGCCCCTAATGATATAAACTCGCGTATGAAATTTGGTTGCCTTTACTTTGTTAATTTTGGAGATATAATTTTTTTTCTATTTTTTTCGAAAGAAAATACAAAATTTTCCGGGAAAACCTCGGCGGATTTTCCTGGCTAACGAACTTATCCAAGCGACTTGCGAAAGGAATGTATATGCCAAATTTTATCAAAATCGGTCTATTATTTTTTAAGTTATAGGTGTGACACATAATATATATATATATATATATATATATATATATATATATATATATATATATATATATATATATATATATATATATATAAAGTCTGAAACTGACCTCGGATTTGGGTTCCGGGGGTCCTAAATAGCGCTCATTTGAAGAAATTTTTTCAAAATTCGAAAGTCGGGATCTCCCCATTAGTGAATTTTTTTAAAGAAAATTCACTAATAAATAGTATTTGTGTATATTCTTTATTTATAAGATGATAAAACATTTATACTCATAATACATATTCCCAAATTTACCTATTAGCAACACAAAATATTTTTAATTGTGAACTAGAACTGGCCTGTCACTTTTTCTTTTACTGCCTCAAACGACTTATTACTCTAACAACTAAACATTTAGATGAAATTGGTACAATTAAAAACGATAGTGGGGATGCTAGAACATCGTATTTTACTTGTAAAAATTAAATAAATATCAGATAAATCGGCAACTTAAACGACCATGCACCACCTTCAAGAATATATACATTTACACATACCTTATCACCACTAAGCTTAAAATTCGTTAAGTCCTCAACTTTACTATCATCCTTATTTGGTTTACTGGCCATTATCGTAAGGTTATTATTCTTATTTCACTAACATAGTTAAAATATTCTTATAAGTTATAAATTATTGACACTTACACACAGGTTCTCGACTTAAAAATAATGTCACTTCATTCCACTCACAACAAACGTAACCATGACAACGAGAATCGGAATAGGAATAGTTCGGCTTTCCGTCTAGAGGTGGCGCCTGCTCAAGCGAACACTGACTTGTTACGTGGAATTTAAAAGTACAAATATGCTATAACTGGATTATGATGATATATTATTTTGGCAATAATGACATACAAAATTAATGAATATATTTTAGTAGACAACTAGATAACACAGTCTATTACCACAGAAATCGCAGAGATTTTCTGCTTAAGTTCTCAATAATATGCATCTAAGTAGGTATACCTACCTACTTACTGCAGAGTTTGTTTTGCGATAAAAAGTTTTGTAAGAAACCACTATTTTAATTTTGGGGCTAAAACATATTATCATATTATTTGGTTATTGAGTAGTGCAGCTACTAAATTATACAGTGCGCGCCAAATGTATGGACCGGGACTTACAAAATATAAAGTAAGCGGCCAAAAAAATTGAAATTTGATATGCGCATATGGGACATATTTTCGCATATTATGACGTGATTTCTAAGTATTTACCCCTTTTATTACAGAATATACAGGGTGTAGTTTTTTTAATGGTAACAGGGCCAGTAATTGTTAATTTCTGAAAGTACAATATTTTCTGCCTTTCTGCTTCTAACAATGTATCACAAGATGCGGGTTGCATAAGAAAAATTAAGGAAAAAAATTAAATGTGAAGTTAGACACGAATACGAACTGGACAATAATTATCCGTATTTTCCCCAAATATTTTAACTTTTTTTTTGTTGTCTACAAACATTGGTTGTTGGGGTATAAAAACAAAAATCTAAGTCTCCAAATTTTTATTTTCATCGAAACACACATAAATGTAAAAAAATTAAATAATCTCTAGTTAGTTTGAAACAATCGCATCAGATATATCAAATGTTCGAACTGTTGGCCTTCTGCTGCAACACAATGGCCTAATATGTCCATAAAAGAATGCAATGAATTAAAAAAAATTGCTTGTTGCTTTTTATATCATCTATTTCCTGGGAAATTCGATTTTTTAAATCATCAAGATCATTTGGCTTACTTTTGCAAACCTTGGTCTTGAGGTATCCCCACAAGAAAAAATCTAACGGAGTTAGATCTGGCGATCTAGCCGGCCACTCCAATGGACCTCTTCTACCAATCTATCGTCCAGGAAAGATATTATTTAATAATTCACGCACATTTCTCGCATAATGTGGTGGTGCATCGTCTTGTTGGAACCACATTCTTTCGTGAATGTTTCCATTGTATCCTAAATATAATCTTGCCAGAAATGGTAATATGGAGTTATTTAGAAGTGCTAAATATCTATAGTCATATAAATTTCCGTCTATGAAGAAAGGCCCATCAACATATTCGCTCAAACATTAACCTTTTGAGGGTGTTGAGTATGACTTTCCCTCATACAGTGAGGATTATTATCGGACCAATACCTATAGTTTTGGCGATTTACAGTTCCATTTAAACAGAACGTTGCCTCATCGGAGAAACAAATTTTATAAATAAACTGGCGATCATTTACACACCTATCCATCATGACACACACAATTCTGACCTTCTATCAAAATCATCATCAGATAATTCCTGCACAAGTTGAATTTTATAGGGATGGTATTTTTCTTTTTTCAACACCCCACGAACCAACGTTTGCGAGATCTCAACATCTCGGGCAACTTGCCTAGTTGAGACATGGGAAGATTCGGCAATAGGCAATTGTTTATCTAGCTGTTTCTCCTCAGTTGTTGCAGATTTTGATATACCTAATTTTGGTTTATTATTAACAATCCCGTCTATTCAAATCTCTGGATAGTTTTGCCCACAGTTCCCCTACTAATAGGGAGCCTTTCGGAATACAATTCACTAAATATCCGACTAACCTCCTCGTGAGGTCTTTGTCTCCATATCCTTGTATAATAAAAATCTGTATTCTCTGCTTTTCACTTAACTGATCCATATCTTATACGACAAACTGAAAAATTACTTCAGAAACACTCAAATATTACTTGACCAAGGCGGAAACACACGCTGTCAGCTTGGCTGTGACAGTAAATTAGAATTGTTTTTATCTTACTAAGGTGAAAAAATATCATTTATAAGCCATCCCCAGTAAGACAAAAAACGGGACAATGTACAAGCAGATAAGCTTGTAATTTATTAAGACCATATTCGACCAGTTCGTATTCGTGTGTTACTTTTTTTGATATACATTTCAACAACACACCACGAGGGCTTACAGCCTAAATACTACCGTACCGTGGGTGTCGACAAGGAGGAAAGAGGTAACTTCTTAATTCTGGACTTGAAGGTTTGGAGGTTCGGAGGAGAAGGAAAGAAATGTGCCGGCGAGGAATTCCACAACTTGGAAGCCATCGGGACAAAAGAGCGGGCATAACAAGATGTTATATGTCTGGTGACCTGGACAGTAAAAGGGTGCATTCGCTCTGTCCCCCTGGTAGATCTGTTGGAGGCAGCAGGTGGAGGAACCATGGATGAAAGCTCCTCTGAGCAGTGACCGTGCAGATATCTATAAGAGAGAGAGAGAGAGAGAGAGAGAGAGAGAGAGAGAGAGAGAGAGAGAGAGGTCCCCAACGCCACGTCGGTAGGCAAGATATAGGAGCCTTTGGGTGAGCGTAGGTTCACCGATGAGACGTATAGCTCTCTTCTGAATGAAGTCCAGGATAGCGAGTGTAGAAGCGGCAGCAACACCCCAGATGTGGGAGCAGTATTCGAGGTTTGGTCTAATTTGTGAAGTATATAAGGTATAGAGATTAGCTGATGAAAAGTATTTGCGAGCCCGGAAGAGGAAACCTAATTTCTTAGCAACCGGTTCTGCAATTGATGTGACATGTTGGTGCCAATTGAGATTTCGATCCACAGAAATGCCAACAAGTGAAAAGGACTTATTCCTTTGAATAACTTGGTTGTTTATTGTCATGGGTCTAGGGCTGGTGTATCTATTATGGGAAAGAAAGCAAGACTGAGATTTGGTGAGGTTGAATTGTACAAGATTTCTACTTCTCCAGTCTAATATTTTTTGGAGATTCACGGAGACAGAACCCTCCATGAGTCTGCATCCTCATCTAATTGGGCTAAAGACGCAGGCTTAGAATATTGTATATTTGAGTGGAGGGTGCTTTCGTCCGCGTAACTGTGAACTGGGTTGGATGTGCTAAAGAAGAGGTCATTGATGTGCAGAAGAAACAAAGTAGTGGCTAAAGCTGAACCTTGAGGAACTCCTGCATTAATTGGATACAGTTTAGAGGAATGGCCATCCACGACAACAGAAATGCCCCGGCTGGAAAGGAAATTTGCAGTCCAGGTATAGAGTTTTGGTGGTAGGCCATAGGCCGAAAGTTTATTAAGCAGCGCTGCGTACCAGACGTGGTCGAATGCTTTGGATACGTCTAGAGCGACAATCTAGGATTCACCGTGTAGTTCTATAGACTTGTTTCAAGAATGGGGGACAAAGGAAAGGAGGTCGGCAGTTGATCTGCGCTGACGGAATCCATACTGCCTGTCGTGGATTAGACTGTGTTTTTCAAGAAAATTTAGAAATTCGGTGTTTATATACTTTTCCATCAGTTTAGAGACGACTGAAAGGAGAGAAATAGGCCTGTAGTTGCTAGGAAGCACTTTGGATCCTTTCTTGGGGACGGGTTGTACTCGAGCAGTTTTCCAGTTACTAGGGAATATGCCTCTATTGTAAGATGTGTGAAGCAGACGAGTCAGGACAGTCTGGTGCGCATTTTTTAAGAACAGTTGCTGGGATCTTGTCAAGGCCAGAGGCTTTCCTGGTATTAAGAGAAGAGAGCATCTTTCGTACCTTTTCAGTTTTAAAAATGATATCCGTCATTTTATGCGCGACATTGGGACTGTTGGTGGTTGAACATTTGGAAGTGGGTTGAGATACAATTGCCGGCGAACAGCGAGGCAAAAAGTTCAGCCTTGCCCAGGGCGGTAGAAACAATTCCATTCCCTGAAACAAGACGTGGGAACGTGATCTTGCAGAAATTATTCCCAATAGATTTAGCAAGAGTCCAGAGGGGTTTGCTGCCCTTGGAGCTTGAGAGGACTCTGTTTTTGATGTGGTTATTAAACGAGTTTTTTGCCTCAGAAAGAATGCGGACATAGCGGTTTCTTGCGTCGTTAAATGCTTGACCGTTTTCTTGACTGGGATAGTGTACAAGCGTTTTGTGTGCTTTGACCATTTCAAGTTTGGCCTTGTCACAGGATTTAGAGAACCAGGGCTTTTGAGTGGCTGAATAGGTTTCCTGTGTCTGATAGCAAATATTTTTTTATTAAATGCCTAGAACTTTTTTTCTTATAGCACGAAGATTTAAATTTTGGTTTGTAGTTTGCGTTTTCTAACGCAAACCTACGTACCAAATTTGGTTATCATAGATTTGTTATTTTCGGAGATCAAAATTTTTTCTGAAAGAAAATACAAAATTTTCTCGAAAAACCTGCTCCGATTTTCCTGGCTAACGAATTTGTCCAAGCCACTTATAAAAGGAGGTACTCGGCCCATTATTTTTTTAGTTGTACAT
The DNA here is from genome assembly GCA_964006375.1 of Tillus elongatus. Classification (NCBI taxonomy): domain Eukaryota; kingdom Metazoa; phylum Arthropoda; class Insecta; order Coleoptera; family Cleridae; genus Tillus; species Tillus elongatus. The sequence continues at coordinate 107,053,648 of OZ023268.1, read as the reverse complement.
GTGATGCATATAAATGTATATAAAAATTGAAACTGACTCCGGATATGAGTTCCAGGGGTCCTAGTTCGCGCTCATTTGAAGATTTTTTTCTACGAAAATTCACTAAAATCAAAAGCAGGAGATATTGTACCACACTTAAAAGGTATTCTAAGTAATAAAAGTTTCATAGGTACCTTTAAAGAACCCAAGTACACTTAAAGAACCCAAAACACCAAATACATTTTTAAAGACCTGATGATCCTTTAAATAACAAAGTTATCGTCATTCTAGAATTATTCATTCCCTGATAACGAAAACTTTGTTAGTAAAACGACCGTCAGGTCTTTAAAAAATGGTTTGTGGTGTTTTGGGTTTTTCAAGTGTACTTATCAGTGCTCATCACAGGATCCAATCGTCACCTAGTGAATGAAAGTTTGAGCTGTTCATGCCATTTGTTGTATGCTATAGTCTGTTGACGTGACTTCTTAAATAAACCATCATTCCGCATCTCTTTTGGCTTTAGCTGTTAAATCTGAAAATCCTTTAAACGAGGTAATTATTATTAGTTTGTCAACATCGCTCACGACTAATCTTGACTGTAGTCAGCGAGTTACGCAACCCGCTATATTCAGTTGCTTTGCGCACGGCATGCTTGATGTATGTGTCTGCTACCCCACTGACAAGATCCTGTGGCAACGCGATTCTTCCGTGGATGTTTTTTTAAATATCTTTCTGAAGTTAGTTTAAAAGTGTGTTAAGTAAAGGGCTAATTTCTCAAATAAATTATAGATTTTTCGTGATGTTACAAGTGATATTTAATGACACTCGTAACAAACTGGATAAATTACAAAGTTTGTAAAACTTTTAACAGTGTTTCGCGCTCGGTAATGAAAAAGTAGGTAGTGCCGGTGTTTTTGCAGCTAAGAAGATAGTTTTGAAGGTGAGTTTTATTTATCAGATTAATTGTTTTTGTTACTTTATTAACACGAAACTTTTTCTGAAGTGTTGGTTTCGCTTGAAAAGTTTTTTTGTAGTCTCTTACTTTAATGATTTGTTTATCTGCCAAGAACAGATTTTGACAGGTTAAGTTAAGCCTGCAAAAATTAAAAATAAAAGGTTTCACAATCAATCATTCAAATAAATAAATCGGTTATGCCTTTCAGTATTTCATCAGCATTAATTATTATTGTCAAAGTAAATTACAAAATAATATTAAACATTAAACACGGAAATGCAAAATGTGGATAATGGTAAGTTGATGCTAAAAATCGTAAAAAATTCTGACATAAGCGAGATTATAACGTTATCAGTTTTACCAAAAAAATATTGATAACGATCTGACATCGCTTCTTTAACCATAACATAACAAGCATATGTTGTATGTATGGAGTGGTCCACTTTAAATAAAACTTTTATAAAAAATTTTAACATTTTTGTGATTGATATCAAAAAAATTAGGTAGGTTATTTTAAGGAACCTCATAAACAAACGCAGGGCCCGTGTCTTCAAGTCACCACGGATACCTTGATGTTCTACTGCAAAAAGTTTATTTTCTTCATATTACAAAGAAGTGTGCAAAAGTGTTATTTAAAAGAAATGTCTGGACGCAGCAAGTGCGTTATGGTAGTGAATTTCCATAGAAATGATCTGCATCAAACATTAAGAAAAATTGCCTATAACTTTTTTCTTGCAGCACAAAGATCTAAATTTTTGTACATAGTTTCTTTTTAGTGAATTTTTCTTAAAAAAGAGAGAGGTATCGATGGTGAGACTTTGCAAAAAATTTTTCAAATGAGCGAGATCTAGGACTCCTAGAACCCATATCCGGGGTCAGTTTCAAATATATATATATATATATATATATATATATATATATATATATATATATATATATATATATATATATATATATATATATATATATATATATATATATATATATATATATATATATATATATATATATATTTAAAGATATAAATAATTAACCGATTTCGATGAAACTTCGCAAGTGGCTTTCTTTTATTAATGGCTTGGATGAGTTCGTTAGCCAGGAAAATCTTGTAAGGTTTTACGGGAAAATTTTGAGTGTGCTTTCAAAAAAAATTTTTCTCCAAAAATTACAAAGCTGTTTAAATGAAATTTTGTGGATATATTGCCTTGAGAAATACGTTACTAGATACCAAAATTAAACTTTCTAAGTTTATATAAAATTGAGTTTTTGAAATTTTTACTTTTCTTCCGAAACAAATTTTTCTCCGAAAATTACGAAGCTATTTTTATGACACTCGGTGGATATGTTGCCTTAAAAAAGGCCTTACTACTTACCAAAAATCAACTTTCCAAGTTTATTGAAAATTAAGTTATCCAAGTTTGAAGCATTTAATAAAAATTCACTACCATAACGCATTTGCTGCGCCCCGAACTTTTTTATAGTGTAAACCTACGTACCCAATTTGGTTAACATGGGTTTTTAATTTTCGCCGATACAATTTTTTTCCGAAAGGAGACCAAAAACTTTCCCGGAAAACCTATAAAAACATATGAACATTGAAACTGACCCCGGATATGGGTTCTAGGGGTAGTAGTTCGCGCTCATTTGCAAAAATTTTTTTTTTAATTAAAAAGTCGGGATCTCCCCATTAGTTAATTTTTTATACGAAAATTCACTAAAAATTAAAAAAAGGTCGAATTTTATTTCCAAAAACAAACTTTTTGATATAAAAATCTTTCCCTTATCGTTATACCTCCTCAAAGGGTGGCCATCTTTTCGAAATTTTGAAATCGGGTGATGAACAGTGCCTGATATATCTTTTTAAAGCTAATCCAATTATCTATTCAGCAATACCAATTTTTAAAATAAGTAATAACATTTTTATTATCAGTAACACCTAACACAATTCTACAAAGAATTACATAGTTCAGTTTAATCTAATCAAGTGTTAAAAATGCCCGCCTTGTCGTGCCTGACAATATCCCAAACGGTCAGCAAATTCTTGTTGGACTCTATTAACGTTGTAATGCTATCACTTTCAATTTATATATATATATATATATATATATATATATATATATATATATATATATATATATATATATATATATATATATATATATATATATATATATATATATATATATATATATATATATATATATATATATATATATATATATATATACAGTGTGTCCACGGATTGAGTGTGGGTAAGGTATAAGTGACAAAAAATTTTAAAATTAGAATATGATATTCTGGGAATCGCTCCTGCTTTGTCTTAAACTAAGATGTTGAGGAAATGAACAAAATCAATTAATATACAGGCTGGCTTATAACTGATGTAATGAAATGTATTAAGAGTAAACTACCTTCGTTTATAAAGATACCGCAAAAAGTTAATAACAAAACTTGTTTAGAAATAAATTCTATGACAGGCTCTCAATTTTCAACCAGATCAGCCTACTTTGAATTTTCAAGTAAATTATTAACATTTTTCCCTATCAACATTGAGCTTTTTACCTGTAGTTTCCTGAACGCAGGTGCGCAAAGTAAGTAACCATGCAATGTTAAATAATAATTTATTAGTAAAATACAAAACGCTTATTGCTAACAAAAATCAAAACGAACAACGAAAAATAAAGAAATTATTCAAATGTGCTGCCACCAACCGATACACATAACTCAACCCCTTTAGTAAATGCTTTGTAGGCATTTTGAATATGTTGAATTGGAATACCGTCAATTGCCTCTCTCAACCTCAATTTCAACAAATCAAGATCGTTGTTTAATGGAGCCGCGTAGGCTTTCTGTTTGAGATAGCTCCATAAATAAAAGTCCATTAAGGTAAGATCGGGACTTCTGGGAGGCCAAGGTATTGGCCCATATTAACCAATCCACCGCCCAGGAAATTCACGATCTAACCATTCTCGAACGATTCCTGTTGCATGTGCTGGGTGACCGTCATGCTGAAAGTATGCTGTTTGTCTATCTTCTAGTGACATGTTATGCAAATGGTGTTAAAGAATATTTTCCAGCATTTCCAGATAACTGTACTGGTTCATATTCCGTTAAAAAAAATATGGCCCAAATATCCCAGTCTAAGAAACAGCACACCACACATTTACTTTTTTATGGCATTGTCTTCTGCAATTAACTCTATAATTTGGATTCTCCATAGACCAATGCCGTGCCTTTTGGGAATTTACCACCCTATTAGTGGTGAAAGTGGATTCGTCCGAAAAAGTAATACTTCTGCCAAAATTGTAATTTTGTAGATATTGTTCGCCGTACCATAAACAAAAATTTTATCGTTTTGACTCGTCATTTTCTTCCAAAGTGTGTATAAGCTTTGCTTTGGAAGGTTTCACCTTGTTGGTACGATAAATCTGTTCCAAATGCGATTTGCTAATATTGACAATTTCTAATGCCCTTCTTCTTAATGATAATTTCGGAAAACGCCTAACAGAATCCATAGCTAATGCAGCTGCAGCAATCTTCTTCATATAGGTCGGATTTTGTCTTTACACCAGTAGCGGAAACCGAATAATTTGGTCAGCGTTCAAGGAATTTTCTTATCACTTCCTGATAAGAATGTTCTTCACCCAAACCATAGCACTGCACAATAAACACTTTTTGTTCTGTTGTTAACATTTTTAAATACAGAAGCTTGCCGTTCGTGACAAATAAAATTGACGTTTCAATTTTCAAAATAAGTAGTATCCCGGAAAACGAACAACAAGGCAGAGCCAAGTAGCCATGCAACTCGCCAATTATTGCTTCGAATGTTCAATTGTGCGTTTACTTTACTTTTTTTATTGGTTGAGATGAAAGCAAACCTACCCCAAGTTTAATTATGATAAATACTTTTTTAATACAGTTACAAGTATTTTTTTAAGTACACCTAATCACAGAAGCCGTTGAACGTCATTTAAATAAAGTCGCAGCTAAAAAAAATCATAGTACGCTGATCTGTTTGAAAATTGAGAGCCTGTCATAAATTTTAATTCTAAACAATTTTTGTTAATAACTTTTTGCGGTATCTTCATAAACGAAGGTAGTTTACTCTTAATACATTTCATTACATCAGTTACAAACCACTTTGTATATTAATTGATTTTGTTCATTTTCTCAAGATTTTAGTTTAAGACAAAGCAGGAGCGATTCCCAGAATATCATAATCTAATTCGAAATGTTGTTGTCACTTATACCTTACCCACACTCAATCCGTGGACACACTGTATATATATAATATATATATATATATATATATATATATATATATATATATATATATATATATATATATATATATATATATATATATATAATATTTGTAGTTTCTTCTTGCCCAGTAATTTGGAACCAAATCTAGCCTTTTCACAGACATGCCATTTTCAAAAATTCATAATTTTTCATTGAGTAACATTTCGAAGTCTACGTTTGTCAGTTTATGTATAAAATGTCATAGTTGGTACTGTAGCACATTGTGAAATGTACGACAGGTTCGCCACCTCGATGCGGAACCAGGTAGTATGTTGTCACGACAGCGCCAAATAACAAAAAATGTTATAAAATGGACACTGTGTACAACCAACTAACAATTTTGTAAATTGGGAGCCCTGGCCCATTACCTGGTTCGGCACCGAGATGGCGACCCTGTCCTACATCTCACAATGTTATAGGAGGCTGGCTACCATAGCTGTATTACTGTATAGGTATGTTCTCGCTGTAATTAGTATACCGTACTGACCAGCTCCAATTAGGCGAAACCGGTCTGCGGTTCTAATTATGGTGGAAATACATCTAGCCTTACGTACATTGTCCTTATATTAGGGAATAAATGGGCCAGGGCTGACAATTTACGAAATTGTTACTTGGTTGCGCACGGTCTCTATTTTACAACATTTTTAGTGAATTTTTATTTAAAAAAAATCACTAATAGAGAGGCATCGATGGTGAGACTTTGCAAAAAAATTTCAAATGAGCGCGAACTAGGAACCTTAGAACCCATATCATATATATATATATATATATATATATATATATATATATATATATATATATATATATATATATATATATATATATATATATATATATATATATATATATAGTTATCCAACCGATAACTCAAAAAATAATCAACCGATTTCGATGAAACTTGGCAAGTGCTTTTCTTTTATTAATGGCTTGGATGAGTTCGTTAACCAGGAAAATCCAACAAGGTTTTCCGGAAAAATTTTGAGTTTTCTTTCAAAAAAAAATTTTTCTCCGAAACAACAAAGTTATTTTAATGAAATTTGATGGATATGTTGCCTTGCGAAAGACCTTACTACGCGCCAAAATTTAACTTCCTCAGTGTATAAAAACTTGAGTTAGTCAACCTTTGAATTTTCTTTCGAAAACATTTTTTTTCTCCAAAAATTACAAACCTATTTTAATGAAATTTGGTGGATACGTTGCCTTAGGAAAGACCTTATTACATACCAAAATTCAACTTTCAAGCTTATAGAAAATTGAGTTATTAAAATTTGAAGCATTTAATGAAAATTCACTACCATAACGCACTTGCTGCGTCCCGAACTTTTTGTTATCTGGAGCTGTCGTGACAACATACCACCTAATTCTACACCGCGATGGTGACCCTGTCGCACATCTGAGACGCTGGCTACCATAGCAGTATTACTTTATGAGTGTGTTCTCGCTGTACCTAGTATAGCGTACTGACGAGCTCTAATTAGAGCGAAATGGGTCTGCAATTCTAATTATACTGAGAATACATGTAGGCTTGGTACCGTAGCAATTAAATACAATTTTGCTCACTGGAAGGTTTCCAGGCTTATTAGATACATCAATATACCCTCATAAACCAGTTAATATAGTGGTTGCAGTAAAAATGAATTTTTCGCTTTACCTACTTCTAAAACAACGCACTCAAGTTTATTATAATCTTGCAAATTAGTTTTTCTAAAATGGCTTTTCTTTCCTTATCTTTATATCTTATTATTTAGGTTAGACATTAAGCTACAGCAAAGAAAAATTATGGCCGGATTTTAATAGAGACAAAAAGAAAAACGGAAATATTTCTCATATCGTGCAGAACGGTTCGGTTAACGTAAAGACAAATTATGGTGATATTTCATCATCAGGTCGCGGCGTCGAACAGTTAGAATTTACAACGTAGGAGTGAGCCACCCGACAGATCCGTAATGGGCATAAAGTGAGACCGGAAAATCAATTTCCAGGAACAGGGAATTCCTAACTTGTCGAACGGAAAGCGATTTGCCCGTTTTCTACCGTATATTTTTCTCAGACAGACGATAATTGAATTATGAAGGTGATGTTGAAGCAAAGATTGCAAAAGAGTTAATCGTTGCGTGAAGTCACGTCGAGGGCATTATTTGGAAATTGGTCGAAAAGAGAATCGTTGAAAGGACGACTGCATTTATTACAGTGGAATCTGATAAACGATCTGTCTAAGATGCTATTATATTAGCGAATTTTTTAAGGAACGAAATATATATATATATATATATATATATATATATATATATATATATATATATATATATATATATATATATATATATATATATATATACAGGGTTGTCCAATAAGCGCGCGTCGGTCCATAGTTACTAAGCCGTTGTACTTGCAAAAAAATTTCCTAATGTAACTTATAACGTGTGATCTTTGCTATACCCAAAATTATTTTTAAGTATACAGCGTGTACAAAAAAAGTTTAATACCCGAAATTATATTTTTCCTAAATGGAATACTATAGTTTTTTATATGGTAGATAAAGCCTCTGTAGGTTTTATATTCAACTAAAAATTTATAAGATTGTCAAATGCAGTGTTGCCGAGTTATTAATTTTTTTTAATGTAGTCAAAAACATGCTTTATTCAGTAAAGACAGTTCAGGATGAACTAGGCCAATATTAGATTGTACGTAAATTTTTCAGGGTAACTAATGAACAGTGGCAGATATATAACATTCTGAAGAAAGTATGTATTTGACTACATTTTTAAAGAAAAATTAATAACTCGGCAACACTGCATTTGACAATCTTAAAAATTTTTTGTTAAATATATAACCCACAGAGGCTTCATCTACCATATAAAAAACTATAGTATGCCAGTTAAGAAAAATATAATTTTTGGTCTTACACTTTTTTGTACACCCTGTATACTTAAAAATAATTTTGGGTTGTAGCAAAGATCACACGTTATAAGTATAAGTTTCCTTGAGAATTTTTTTTCAATTACAACGGCTTAGTAACTGGACCGACGCGCGCTTTTTGGACAACCCTGTATATATATATATCGTACCGATAACACAAAAAATTATGAGCCGATATTAGTGTAAATTGGTAGGTACCTGCTTCCTTCTGTAAGTGGCTTAGATAAGTTTGTCAGCCAGGAAAATTGGAGCAGTTTTTCGGGGAAAATTTTGGGGTTTCTTTCGGGCAATTTTTGTATCTTTGAAAATAACAAGGCTAACGCAATCAAATTTAGTATGCGGGTTAAAACTATAAAAAGTATGCCACATACCAAAAATTAAGATCTTAATGTTAAAAGAAAAAAGTTGTAGGCATTTAAAGAAAACAACTTTGGTGCCGCTGCTGACCAGATAAACTTACGAAACCAGCGTATTTTGTGCAGAGAACAAAATCTATTGTATATTACAGACAAGGCTGACGTTTTTTTTTGCGCAAAGAGGCCAAGAAATAACAAAAAATGACTGACAATTTTATCGTTTTTATTTTTAAGACGTCACAGTCGAGATTTGAAACGTCAATATTTGCAATTTTCATGCAAAGAACCTGAAACAAATATGGGTTACGTAAAAGAAATGTCGTAAGAAAAGTGTTTTACACAGTCCTAAGTTTCAGCTTCAACCGTCATTGTCCTTTATATTACTAGAATATTTGGAGAAAATTCATTTCGAATAGACCCTTCTCTGGCACCTTGGCAGTAGTATCAGTTATAGAGTTTATGGTTTAATACTCTATAATTTTTAGTGAATTTTCGTAAAAAAAAATCGTTTTTGAGAAGACCACAACTTTAAATTTTGACAAGATTTTCTCAACTGAGGGCGAACTAGGCCCCCTAGAACACACATCTGGAGTCAATTTCAGTTTCTACATGTTTACATATATACAGGCTGGCGCGTTTTTACGGCAAAGCTCAGTATATCCGTTAGTAAACAGGACAGGAGAAAAATAGTGGTGCAAATTAAATTATAACTTCCACATAGCTGTGGTAATCTACTTTACCCAGAAAGAGATTTTCATGAAATGAGCTTCGGGTCCATGACTTGATCACAAAGAAAATATTCGTGTTTCTGTACCCATAAACTTCTGAAACGTTATATTACTCGAGTTTTAACGAAACAATGTGAATTTGCACCAAATCACCGCCCATTTATCCCATACTCCCTGAGTCGATCATACCCAAAAACAATTCGAAGCGTACCTTTGTCAGGTCCTTTGTTGGATACAAATTTGAAGATGATATCACAATTCGTTCAAAAGTTATCGCGCCTACTAACAGACAGACCTACAGACCAATGGACAAGAAAATGTTCTTTGCAAAAATCAAGATTTCTATACGTTTTACGATTTTTTCGCCGTTTTATCAAAACAAAAGTTTCAAAATTTCTATCAAGGAAATTCCACCCCCACACATCCAACCCCTAACTTTTAGTTTCAGCGCAGAATACCAGATGTGTGATGACATTGAAAGTTTTTTAATAAACAAACCCTAACACGTTATTTCATGTTGTTGTGTTGAGTGTTAACGAAAAAATGTGGTTTTTATCAAATTTAACCCATTCAGCCCCTACCCACTTAAGATATTTTACCCAAAAACAATACGAACCGTTCGCTGGTCGCGTGTGTCAAATTTGAAGCCGCTATCTCAATTTGTTTTAAAGTTATCGTGGCTATAAACAGACAGACAGACATACAGACCGACACACTGACAGACCGACAGACACAAAACATTCTCATTCCCAAGTCATGTTTCCTATATGTTTTGACAGTTTTACCACATTTAAGCGAAAAAGAAATTGAAATTTGTGTCGCCGATGTCATACTTCCACACCTATTTTGACGATGGGGAAGTAATTATATAATTTCTGAACGTCACAACGTCTGGGTTAGACATATTTCCAAGGTAAGAAAAAAAACAGAACAAGACTATACTCCAGACTGAATTTATTTAGTAAAAGCCCTACGCGTTTCGGCCCATATATCTGGCCATCTTCAGGGGCTTCGTTCTGTTTTTTATAACAGGAACTGAACCTTACAAATAGATTTCTTGTAAGGTTCAGTTCCTGTTATTAAAAACAGAACGAATCCCCTGAAGATGGCCAGATATATGGGCCGAAATGCGTAGGGCTTTTACTAAATAAATTCAGTCTGGAGTATAGCCATAGACTTATAATAAAAGGAGACTCGACTATTCATTCATAAATAGCCATTTGTTTTGTAACAACCATTAGCATAAGTGGGAAAGAGATGCAAGAGAGAGAGACCACATAACATTCCGACTCTCGACAACGTCGCAAATAATTCCGACTCGTGTTTGTTATGCCACCAGTGAAAAATTGAATCCAATTTTCCACACACCTGACACTGGCGAACCATGTTCTAATGTTTATAGATAAACTTTTCTTTAAATAACACAATTAAAACTAAAAAAATCACTAATACAAAAATTCCGACTGCTAGCAACACCGCCTAGAAGAGTTGTAAAATTGGGCGGCCGACGACTAATGACAGAAATGTTGACTGGAAGAAGTGAACAGGGTTGCCGCTTGATATTGAGATTCTAGCATTACCGCATCCTCATAAATTTTATATTTATTATCAAGCATCAGCTCCAGCAGTTCTATTGATATACTTATTGTACCTATAGGAGACTGTTATAAATAATAGCTTCACTATGAAATAGGGACAAGACGCTTTTATTATTTAATATTATAAATTAAATTTTGTGTCATAAGCTGAAAACATTGGGCGTGAACGAACGTTTGGCAACAGTGTTAGGTAAAGCGTAGTAAAATTATACAGTGGACCATACAATCGCCCAAATACATTAATATGTTATCAGATCTCTGATTGCTTTAAAATGTAAATAATTGTATCTCTATTCTTTATATATCTATGAGTATAGCCTTGTTCTGTTCTTTTTTACCTTGGAAAAAAGTAAATATATAATTTAATTAATTATAGGATGATTCGAGCTGCATCATATAAAATTATTTTGAGAAGCATAGGGTGGCTCGTAAGCCGTTGGTGATACAAAGTTTCTTTTTTTAATAGAACACACCTTATAGTATAGAATTTTTGCATTTTCTATCAAATTATAATGCATGCTTGTAGGACAAAATTGATATCGTTCATCGTTTTCAAGTTATTTCAATTGTTTTGCAACTTTTAGTGAGTTTTCTTTAAAAAAAATTTACTAATGAGGAGATCCCGACTTTTGAATTTTGAAAACATTTCTTCAAATGAGCGCTAATTAGCCCCTCCAGAACACATATCCGGGGTCAGTTTCAATTTATATATATATATATATATATATATATATATATATATATATATATATATATATATATATATATATATATATATATATATATATATTTATATATGTATCACACCGACAACTCAAAAAATAATAGGCCGATTTTGATTAAATGTGGTGTATACCTTCATTTTGCCAGTGGCTTGGATAAGTTCGTTATCCAGAAAAATCGAACCAGGTTTTCCCGGAAAATTGTGTATTTTCTTTCGAAAAAAATTTATATCTCCGGAATTAACAAAGTGAGGACAAAAACTGGTTTATATCCTTATATGTAAGTCACTCACCAAAATTTGGCTCTGTAGGTCAAAAGACAAAAAAGTTATAGGCATTTAAAGAAAAGTAAATTGGGGTTTTCTTCAAAACGTCAAAGTTGCGATTTAGAACGTCAAAATTGCCAACATTTAGGCAAAGAACTTGGATCTAATACGGGATATGGAAAGAAAATGTCTCAAGAACAATGTTTTACAAACCCTGAGGTCTTAGCTTCTTTGGTCATTGTCCTTCATTTTACTAAAATATTTCCAGAAAATTTAGATTCAAATAGACCCTTTCTCTAATGATTTGGCAGTAGCCTTGGCTGTAGAGTTTATCGTTTAATGGTATATAATTTTTGTCGAATTTTCATAAAAAAAGCTCAATATATCCGTTATTATACAAGATATGAAAAAATATATATACATTAATTATAGAGTGTCTTGAGCTACATCTTAAAAAATTATTTCTAGAATCACAAGATGTCCCATAAGTCGTTGGTGATACAAAATTTTCTTTTTTTTTAATCAAGCACGTCTTATGTAATTGCATTATTGCATTTTTCATGGAAATATAATGCGTATTTGTTTGTAAGAAAAGAAATTCTGGACGCAGCAAGTGCGTTATGGGCGTTATGGTAGCGAATTTTGATCAAATGCTTCATATTTGAATAGTTCAATTTGCTATTAACCTGTAAGGTTGACCAAGAAACGAGTTTTCCGGAACACTTGAGTTTACTTTCGGAAATTTTTGTAGATTTTCAAACAATAAAGTTATTTTGATGAAACATGGCACATTGTTTTTACTATATAGGTTATACTGGTCACCAAATTTGATGCTTGCTTTCTTAAAAAAACACACACATATTTGCTATTAAAAACATTTTAATGAAAATTCATTACCATAACGCACTTGCTGCGTCCAGGGTTTCTTCAATTTTTGGTACATATCAAAAATTGCGAGACGGCGTTTTTACCAATGAAAATCGGAGTCCCATGAAAATGACGTATCCAGGAAGGTTCACGTTTATATTATTATTCGACGAAAAAATCAAGATGCCATATACATGGCGCTCTCAAATAATGGCTAAATTTGAAAAAAGTGGTTAGTTTCTGTGCAAATTGCTTGGATAGGCTCGTTTATGTTCCAGAAAAGTTTGTAGTTTTTCTAACAAAAAGTTATTTTGTTGAAATATGGTACATTAGTTTCTACTATTAAGGTTATACTATCTAATAAATTTGATGTCTCTCAAGAAATAATATATTTAACATTAAAACCCTTCTATGAAAATTTACTACCACAGCGCGTTTTCTGCGTCCAAACGTATTTAAAAATTTATAACCTCACAAAAATACAAAAGTTTTGCGTTATAATTTTATTCAAATACCCATTTACTCGACAAATCTATTTGTTGTGTGTGTTTTTGTTTCTTTAACCTCAGTATATATCTGCACTTATGGCCAATCGCCGACGCCAGGGAGCAGTTTCACCTCACTATCCTGGAAACTTTGCTGAACCTCTATAAGGAGAGTAGGGATCCTTAACGTGCCCAACATCGCAACACATGACCGGCGGCTTTACGCCACTTCCGAAGGGCAGAACGTGCACACATTCAACTTACTCAAATACAATGCCACAACCTCGGTTGATGTTGATGTTACAGTATGTACTGAAAAAGTGAAAGGAGAACCCTGTGATCGAAGTACCCTTCGGTTCAGAGGCACACGTTCTTACCACAGAGCCACCGAGACAAATTATTTTATTGTTTATACAACAACTTTACATTTATTGATGTTCATTTTAAAATACGGTAAGAACATTTTATGGGGACAGTAATTGCGTGAGGTTAATGCAATAATAAAAATCGATTTATAAAGGCATGCATTGAGAAAACACTTTTCATTCTTAACGAGTTATTTAAGCCTGAAACCTTAAGTGACTCTTAATTTATAATCTATTTTATAGATTTAGAATGCATCTGCGTTTCCAACAAACCTGTAGAATGGGGTGCTCTAGAGATAAGTTTTATCTAATGCATTTTAAAACCGGTTGGTTATTTTCTTTATGCTTAATATACAGGATACTTCTGACGCCTGGCCACTAGACGCTTAAAGAAAACTAATCACTTCCGAGTTTTGAGAAGTGACACCTGTTTATCAGTTTTAAAAACTATTAAATTCAGCTAAAATATTTATTCAAAGTTTTCTAAAACTTCCAGTTCTATTGGATGTGGATGCCATTTTTATTGTATTCATTGGAACACATTGTCATTTTCAGTGAATTATTGTAGAAATAATTCGCTGATGAGGAGGTCACGCCTTTCATATTTTCAAATCTCTTCAAATCAGGGCGAGCTAGGCGACTAATATGTATGTATATATATATATATATATATATATATATATATATATATATATATATATATATATATATATATATATATATATAAATAAATAAATAAATATATATATATATATATATATATATATATATATGTATATATATATATATATATATATATATATATATATATATATATATATATATATATATATATATCTTTTGGAATGTTCCACTACACTGTAATCACTTTTAAATATACATTTTATTTGTTGCCTCTACTTTTTGTGATTTTTTATCGGTTTACTTGGACTGCAGTTTCGAACCGCCCTTGTTCATCATCAGAGTAGCGTGCTGATGATGAACCGAGATGGTTCGAAACTACAGTCCACGTAAACCAATAAAAAATCACAAAAAGTATAGCAAAAAAATTAGCAGAGAAATTAAAACAATTTAAATATTGAGGGAGACATGTTTTGACATAAAACTGAACTTTGTCACATCAACCCCTTAAGGGTGGTGATAACAACCCTTATATTTTAAATAAGGAACATGGGTCGTGTGTTACATCATTTGAAAGCTCTTTCTTTTCTGAATTCAGAGCACTAACTTTTTTGAAAGTTTTATCAACTCGTTTAAAAATTATTCACAATTGAAGATGCAAAAACGCATTTCACTCATTCCGATAAGAAAAGTGCTGATAGTCAATTTTTTGTTGGTTTGTAAACAAAAAATTGACTATCAGAACATTTCTTATCGGAATGGGAGAAATGCGGTTTACTATTTCAGTTTATCGGTCGGTTTGATACTTGATAGTACTACTGAAAAATAATTATTAATTTGCAAAATAACAAATGACAATGACAAATAGCTAACTGGCGTTGTCAGATTTAACTAGGAAAGGGCGATGGGTTTTAAATACCCTAACGAATGGAAGGCTTAATATTTATACATAATCAAACGTAGTACTAGATTGCCTTTAAACAAATTGAATCACTTTCATTAAAATTTTTATTTATTACTATATATTTTTCTGACATATTCAAATTCAGACGACAGTTTTGACAAATGGCAACCCCGCTGATTGTTTATTGTAACATGTAGCCTGTTCGTTTGAAGTTTAAATTGGAGCATTTGTTTGCAATAGCAGCGTAACCCTGATATATCAGTCTGGTCTTGTCTAACACTATAGGCACTCATTCAGAGGTCATTTTAGGTTATATCGTAAATTATTTATTTTTTATTTGGTTATAACTCAGAATTTGCTGAACCGATCAAGTTCAAGTTTGGTATAGAGGACAAGTGATACGATATCTACGTGCGAGTAAAGTTTTAGTTTCATACTTCGTCATTTAAAGGATATTGCGTTTTTAAACAGTTTTTCGCATTTTTTCTGAAAGTGTGTGAGTATCAAGACTGTCTAACAAACTTATCCAAGCTATTAACAAAATGAAGGGAACTGCCAAATTTGGTTTTCATGGGTCAAGTATTTTTTGAGTTATCGGTTGGATACACACACACACACACACACACACACACACACACACACACACACACACACACACACACACACACACACACACACACACACACACACACACATATATATATATATATATATATATATATATATATATATATATATATATATATATATATATATATATGCCAAGAAATAAATAAAAACGCGCCCCCTACTTAGGTTTCTAATGATTAGTGAATTGTGTTAATTTATTCACTGAGCTATTTTATCTAAGGATAAGTTACAACTCTTTCGTGGCTGTAGTCAAGAGTGAAATGAATGTGCTCTATCTGGGCTAGACATCACGTCTAAAGTTCGCTAAACCCATCTTATTATGTACGTACAGTTGCTAACGCTGTAGAGATAGCTTTTTCTTAACCGACTTCAAAAAAGTCTGGACGCAGCAAGTGCGTTTTGGTGGTGAATTTTCATAAAAATATTTTAAAAATCAAATATGTGTTTTATTTAAGAAAGCAGGCATCAAATTTGGTTACCAGTATAATCTATATAGTAAAAACAATGTGTCATGTTTCATCAAAATAACTTTATTGTTTGAAAATGTACAAAAATTTCCGAAAGTAGACTCAAAGTGTTCCGGAAAAAACTCGTTTCTTGGTCAACCTTATACGTTGATAGCAAATTGAGCTATTCAAATATGAAGGATTTAATCAAAATTCGCTACCATAACGCACTTGGGCATCCCGAACTTATTTTCTTACAAACATGCATTATATTTCGATGGAAAATGCAAAAATGCAATAACATATGGCGTGTTCGACTAAAAAAAGAAGATTTGTATCACCAACGTTCGTTTTTATGTATTTTTTATGTATGTTCACCGACATTTTACTCAATTGTGTACCGATTAAAAAAAACTTTATTTGTTTGAAAGAGTATACTCCTCAGGTGGTCCAATTTCCATCAAGTCAGGATCTGATGATGGGATCTTAGGGAAATCGAGGTATATCCTCAAAAAAGGTTTTTATATGTATGTTCACCGATATGTTCGTCAATTGTGGACCAATTTAAAAAAATAATTGTTTGAACCGGTATAATCCCGAGGTGGTCCCATTTTCACCAAGTCAAGGTATGGTGATGGGATCTTAGGGAAATCGAGGGAAAATATTTTTTTATGTATGTTTACCGATATGAAGTTTTTGGTAAATATTAGCAATTCCTGTATTCTTGCGTGCTATTTACCTGAATTGTGGAAGCGAGCAATTGATATGCCCATTCCAAAGGTTGAGACTACAATGATCTCAGAATTTTGAACATTCTGCCAATTTTTTCAAAGTTGTTTCAGAAAATCATATTTAGACAGCTAAGCCAAAACTTAGATAACATACTGCCGGAGGTCCAGTCGGGTTTTAGAAAGGACTACAGCTGCACAACTGCTCTTGCCTCCACCAATGACGACATAATAAATGCAACCGACAATGGTCTCATTACTCTTCTAATACTTCTTGACTATAGCAAAGCGTTTGATACAGTCAGTCATCAGAGTATGATTGCGATTTTGAAAAGTGTGGGCCTTCAAGAGGAGGCATTAAAGCTACTGATAAGTTTTTTCCAGTCACGTACGTAATGCATAAGGGTTGAAGGAGTTTTATCGGAACCCTCTAAGATGCCGCAGGGCTTGCCGCAGGGACATACACTTTCACTTTTTCTGTTTACGATATTATGAGATGCTGCAGGGCTTGCACTTTCACTTTTTCTGTTACGATATACACCCACAGGTTCCCCTGAGTGCCTTAAGCATATGAAAATACACATGGATGTTGATGATATTCAGGTCTACTGTTCATTTCCTAAAAATAAGTTGACAGTAGTGTTGATTGAAATAAATGAAGACCACGAATACTCAAAAAGGTTTTCTGATATGTATTCCCTGCATTTGAGTCGAAAAAAGACGAATGCAATAAGTTTCGGTTACGATAGACATGTTCGGGAAATAAAAAGATATAAGGATGGGCATCGATATTATACCGATCGTAGAGTCGATTTGAAGCTTATGGTTAGTAATGGATAAGACCTTTAGATACCGGGTACATGTCTCGCATTGTTTGAGTCGTAGATATGGCGGATTGAGGATTATGTACCCCCATAGGCAATATATATCTACACAGATTAAAAAATAAAAAAACACATTTGTGAAACATTAGTGTTATCGCAATTAAAATATTGTGCATAAATGTTTTCATACTGCATGTAGGTGCAGACTATGCGGGGCGCAGAGGCTTCAAAACGCCTGTTTAATATATATATATATATATATATATATATATATATATATATATATATATATATATATATATATATATATATATATATATTGTGATAAAGTATTATTTTCTATCGGTCTGTGGTACAAAATGCATAACTACTAAGTAAGTAATTAATTAAATAGGAATTAATTAAATACAAACTATAAATATTGGCTGAAATATTTTAAGGCGATTTATATTTAATTAAACAGGTATTTCATACTTATTATCTTATCCGGTTGTGATAAGGTGATAAAATTCCAAGCATCGCGGAGTGTTTGGCCGGCTGTGAAATTCATATAAAAGGTGAAGCAACACGGGACAGGGGCAGGATTGTTAATTCAGCTAATAGAGCATAGTGAGTCACCACCAGTCCGCACCAAGTCCGCTTAAGTTTGCCGTCCGACCGCACCTGTTCCGACCGATTTCTGTATCCGCAAATATTGTTATCGGTGAGAAATTTTCCGTTTGAATTAATTCATATTTTGTAGAGAATTTTCATATTTTTACATTATCCCTCTTCTCAGTCCAAATCCATGTAAGCGAGTTATTTCGGTTCTTCCTAGACAATTCCCGTATGTTAGATTGTCTTGCATTATTTTTTGTGGGGATGCTGAGGATTCACAGCTCACTTAAATAATCGAGAAATATATTCATCTTGGATTGATCCCGATAGGGACCCTGAGGATTCACAGCCTATCTGGGTCACTCCAAGTGAGACGTTCCTTCCCACACTTCGTCGGACTCCCGGATTTTCGCCCCATACAGTATACGCTCTTGTGTTATTTTAGCGAGGACGCTGAGGATTCACAGCTCGCTAAAATAGTCAAGATGTTTGTGTCCCGGTTTGGCCCTAGCGGAGATGCTGAGGATTCACAGTCCGCATAGGTCTCCGGGAACTGTCATCCCGTCTCTCCAGTCTGCACTTTTTCGTTTCCGCTGTCCCTTAATTTGACCGAGATGTTATAGCTAGTATTCTGATGTTGTCTATCGCTGTGTGTTGCCCACCTACCCTATCCTCGCTTGAGTGAAATACCGTCCGTATCATATATATCTGACCGAATCCGTACGCTTTGTCACGCACTAACCTTTACCGCTTTAGCGAGCTCCACGTGCCGATTGATGTTAGTATCCGCATATTTTATTTGTACATATTTTGTAAATATTATTCTGTATATATATATATATATATATATATATATATATATATATATATATATATATATATATATATATATATATATATATATGTATGTATATATATATATATATATATATATATATATATATATATATATATATATATATGTATATATATATATATATATATATATATATATATATATATATATATATATATTGTAAACAGTTTCAAATCTGTAATATAGGGTTGGGTAAATTAATGTGATTGATTAATTCTTATCTAACCTCTTATAATACAAAATCTGCTATACCTTTCGTTAAAACAGAAGTGGTCGGATCACGCCGAGTCAGCGATTAAGGCCTGCTCACTCGGGGGTCACTCAATTTAGCCTGTATTACCTAAAGGCTGCCGAACCCTTATCCACAAAGTTACCCAGGTACTTTGATCGTTATCTCGGTCAGAGTTAAGTGAAAAGGTCGCATACATCCTTAACAGGAAGTAAATCCTTTAAAATCTGGAGCCCGAGATCCTCAGATAGTAACCGTCAATCTGTGTCACCGAAAATCGGTCTGTGAGCCAAGGCCTTGTCACAATATATGCGATATATAATATTCGAAAATTTGAGCACATCTCCCATAATCTCAGGGAAGCACAATGGTTAGACATGAGGGGTAGATTCCTATTTCTACAATCGTATCATCAGAAAGGGGACACCGTCTTACCTTCACAAGAAAATTAGGTATCGCATTGATGTATATAATGTAAATATCCGAAGAAAGGATGACATCTGCGAGACTTATAATAAAATACCAAATCATACAGAAGAAATGACCAATAGTAAATTTAAAAAACACATGCTACGGTGGATGCTTGATTAGCGGATTAAAAACGGGAGTAAAAATATGTGGGTAAGTTGTGGGAGATTGGGAGATTCTGGGTTTGAGTGCGCGAATGTTTTATGCATGCGTGCGTATGGGACTGTACAGGAGTGTTGGCGTACATGAAGGTAGATATCTGAGTATGTGTATGTGTGAGAGTGTTTTGAGCGTACGCTGGGTGTGAGGGTTGGGTGAGTAGGTGGAAATGAGACAAAAAATAATTTAAATGAAATATTATTATATGCGCTACCTACTTAACTGTTTGAAGTCAGTGCCAAGCCCGAAACACAATTATACATAGCGATATTAACAGCTCAATTAATAACGAATTATAATTTTAATGAATGCCTTAATATGCGATGTGGCGGGAGTGGACCTAGCCTACCTACCTACTACCTAATTGGTTTAAAAACAATCACTTAGCAAATTTTTAGTTTCATGTCATCTGCCATTTTAACTTCGTAATTGCTGACAAACGACTTAAACGGTTCTGGCGATTTTGGTGGCCGAGATTTATCGAATGCTAGTTCGGGTAGTATGTTTTATAAGTGTTATTTGTACTGTTTGCTTATCATTGACGTATGATTTTATTGTATAAATTAGTATATGCATGGCAGTTAACTACTCTGTCTGTCAGGCATTGGATTTTTAACCACTTAAGTCGTTACAACGTAAGTCTTTCACATTTTATTTATAATTTGGAAAAAACTCCAAATTTTGTGAACCAAATTTCTTAAAATTTAAAACAGGTGTTTATTTACATCATTTATAGCTACACGTAAAGTCTCACTTCAGTTATTCTAATACTTTCACAAATATAACGTATTCAAAAATATGCTTGTATATTTTTGGGGGAAACACAGGTCCGTTGTAGCTGATTTTCGAACTTGTTTGCGGTCTTAATACAAGAAAGATGTGTTTTAAGTTTCATTCAAATCAGTTGAGTATTTTTTGAGTTATCGCTCAGATACACACACACACAAATCTGTGGGTTCTAGGGACCCTAATTCGCGCTCATTTGAAAAAAATCTCTGGACGCAGCAAGTGCCGATGGTAGCGAATTTTCTTTTAAATATTTTTAATAGCAAATGTCTTTCTTTGATGAAAGCAGGAAATAAACTTGGTTGCCTATATAGTAGAAACAATGTACCATATTTCATCGAAAGAAATATATTGTTTGAAAATATATAAACATTTTTCACAAGTCTGGATGCAGCAAATGTGTTATGGAAGTGAATTTCTATAAAAATGTTAGACAGGTATCTGAAAACAGTTTTTTTGAAAAACTGCAAATTTACCGAAAATTCGTTACCAAAACGCATTTACTGCATCCAGATTTTTTCTTACAAACGCTCATATTTCGACAAAAAATGCAAAAATGCATTAACGAATTTGTTCTACAAAAATTAGTAAAAAAATTTATACACCTCTACTCACTCCTGGTCCCGTAACTTCCTTGGGGAGTGTGAACAAGAAATTTTTCATGGGGTTCGTGAATCCAGGGGGGGCCCTAGGCAGGTTTCTGAAAACTGTTTTGAAAAGCGTTCGGGAGCTAAACTGCAAATTTACCGAAAATTCGCTACCAAAACGCACTTACTGCGTCTAGATCTTTTTCTTACAAACGCATCATATTTCGATAAAAAATTCAAAAATTCATTAACGAATTTGTTCTACGAAAATTAGCTAAAAAAATTATGCACTCCTACCCACTCCTGGTCCCGTAACTTCCTTGGAGAGAGTAAACAAGAAATTTTTTGGGGAAATAGGGGTGCTGTGCGGAGTAGGCAGGGTTTAAGGAGGATATGGCTTCAAGATGTGAAAAAGACAACTTTCAAGCCCGTTTTATTCGCATTTTCTGCTCATATTTCCTTTTTACTACCTACTCCGCCCAGCACCCCTATCACTCCTGGTCCCGTAACTTCCTTGGGGGGTGTGAACAAGAAATTTTTCTTGGGTTTTGTGGATCCAGGGGGGGGGGGGTCTAGACAGGTTTCTGAAAACAGTTTTTTTGCAATACCTGTTAAGTAAGTTCACTTTTAATGACAGTTTTTTGACAATGTAAGTTGAACTTTTAAAGCATTTGTCAGTTTCCATGAGAACAGGACATTTTTCATACCTAGGTACGGTAAGACTTACCTTACCTAGGTACGGTAAGTACTGCAAACCTATAAATAGCAAATCTGAATAATGAACAAATTGTCTGAGAAGATTTATTAATTATTATAATTCATCGAAATATTGAAAGTACAATTAGTCATATGATTAACAGTAAGGATTGACGCCATGCTCTTCTTTATATTATTATCTTCAGTTTCTAGCAATGTTAAATTATCAAGACTATCTTGCGGAGTATTCGAAGAATCACCGACCTCAATAATAGGGATTTGGCGAGAGGAGCTGGCTTCTTGGTTGCTAATATGAAATATCTTCTTAGCGACTTGTACTTTATTATTCAAGGAATCCGCCACATAGCTTTCAGCTACTGCCGAGGATTTCCACCCGCCATGCCTCTTCAGTGCTAAAATGTCAACTCCGCTATTAGCCAAAAAAGTAGCGGAAGTTCGGCGAAAGGAATGCCCAGTATATTTTTCCGCATTCTCCAAATGTAGAAATTTCGCAACTTCAGAAGGAATTTTGGCAAAAATATTTCTTCCAACTGGTTGGTTAGAGCATTTCCCATTTTGATACCTCAAGAAGAATCTCTGTATTGAATTTTTTGGTCGCAGGTTCATATACTTCCTCACTAATGCCACAAAGTGAAACTTCTCATTCTCATTGTCGACAATGGTAAAACTTCTGGATTTATGATTCTTAGCGTCAAGTATTCTGACCAAAATAATGTCTTCTTTATCAATAACATTATTGATTGTTAGCTTACATAATTCATCTTTACGGCAGGCACCTGCAATTCCCATAACTACAACCACCTTCTTCATCAGGTATATTTGGTCATGTGCTTCACTTAAAAAGGTCTGAATTTCCTCGATCGTAAATACTTCACTTTTCTTTGAAACATATCCAATATTTTTCTTCTTTAAAAATGCCTTTAACTTTGCATATTTGGAAATATCAACATTGTCATTCAAAGAGATTGTCGATCGTAACATAGAGTATTCGGACCATAAGCTTGATGGAGCAGAATATTTACCTGATTTTTCCAAGAAATATGCTAGTAAAACTGTCTCACTGGTATGTATTACAACCTTTTTAGTGTGGCACCACTTTTTGAAACCCTCATAGCAACTTTCATACCTTTGCTTAGACTTTTCTGGTAAAAGTGACAAACAAGCAATACCTGCCGCTTCTTCGATGTCACATTCTTCCATATTCAAAGTCACTTCAACACTAATTTTAATTCAAAAATCACAATTAAAATACAAATTAATGTTTAACCTGGACCTGTGCTGAACTGCAGCCAGCGTTTAGTTTTGTTTGTTTACCCGTAGCGTCCTTAGTAACCCAACACAACAACCAAGTCACAAGCTACTTGTTGTTAAGTAGTATGTTAGAATCCATCTAATTAATTCGACTGTCAGTGCTGTCAGTCTGACATCTATTCACGCAGTAATTATTAAAAAAGAATGCAAATTCAAAAAAAAAAACCCGTTAAAGCAGGTATTGCAAAAAATTATTACTAAACCGTAAACTGTAAGTGACTCTTCATGCCTCGAATGCTTAGAAAACCTCGGCCCTACGGGCCTCGATTTTCCAAACTGCATTCTCTGCATGAAAAGTGTCACTTACAGTTTATGGTACGTAATATACTATTTGAAAAGCGTTCGGGAGCTAATCTGCAACTTTACCGAAAATTCGCTACCAAAACGCACTTAGTGCGTCCAAATTTTTTTCTTATAAACGCATCATATTGCGATAAAAAATGCAAAAATGCATTAACAAATTTGTTCTACAAAAATTAGCTAAAAAAATTATAGATCGTTAAACAATAAACTTCACTAAACCTACAAATAAATATCCAAAAAGGCACCAACTTAACTAAACTGAGAGTCAAAGCATCAAAGAAAGCGTCTATTTGAAATGGATATTTTGTAAACATTTTAGTAAAATGAAGGGCAATGACGGTTGAATCTGAAACTTAAGGGTTTGCAGAACACTCTTCTTGTAACATTTTCTATTCACAATCGGTATTTGTTTCACATTATTTGCCTAAACATTGCCAATTTTGACGTTTAAAATTGCGAGTTTGACGTTTTGAGGAAAACTCCAAAATTTGTTTCTTTAACTGCCCATAACTTCGTTGTTTTTAAAGCTAGAGACCTACATTTTGGTACGGAGTTCACTTGTAATACAAACACGCGTACCAAATTTGGTTGCCCTTACTTTGTTATTTACGAAGATATGAATTTTTTTATAAAGAAAACACAAAATTTTTCAGGAAAACCTAGTCCGATTTTCCTGTCTAACGAACTTATCCAAGCCACTTGCAGAAGGAAGGTACTTACCACTTTTTGTAATATAAACACGCGTACCAAATTTGGTTGCCCTTACTATGGTATTTACGAAAATATGAATTTTTTTAGAAAGAAAACACAAAATTTTCTGGAAAAAACTGATCCGATTTTCTTGGCTAACGAACTTATCCAAGCCACTTGCAAAAGGAAGTTACGCACCAAATTTGATCAAGATCGGTCCATTATTTTTTGAGTTATCGGTCGGATATATATATATATTTATATATATATATATATATATATATATATATATATATATATATATATATATATATATATATATATAAACACAGATCTCCTCATTAGCAAATTAAAAAAAAATTTGCTAAAATGTCTCGAAAGTGTCACCATCGTTACAGCTCTGTTAGTGAACTTTCCTAATAAATGCCATGCAATGTTATGTCGTGTCGTAATAGCAGAATCGGAAATTATCAAGGTTCACATTAAAACATTATATATTGTAACCCTTAGCCTAATGGCTACATTAGAAAATAATTGAATGAACGCTCTCTAGAAAATAGACTTTTGTAACAAAGTTATCTCTAACAATGCCTTCAGCTTTCGTGTTTATAGTGTAGAAGCTTTTGATTTATAAATAGCTCCTTCGTTTATTGATTCTTCAGGACAACAGAGAGGATATTTTTAATTTGCTTTCTTAAACGTACCTATGTTGAATGTAATTGTATTATTTTCGCATCTTTGTTGCTTTGTTAAAGCTAGATGAATGCTCATAACGAAAACAAAAACATATATATGACAGGACTTTTGTTTCTTTTTGTTTCAAGTGTATAATGTAATCGAAGCGAAAAGACAGATATCGGACTTTCTTTCGTGCATAATTTTTAGTTGAAATGAAGCAAAAGATATTCTTTTATCAGATATAAATATCTCCTTTCTTGGGTATTCGGTGCTTCACAAAGCCAGTTTAATGCTATGTTTTGCCTGTTTCTGTAATATTATTTTATAAGGCTAATTTATTATCCTGGAACGAGTAATTCCAGTCTCTTGATAAATGGTTATCTAGTAGGGAAAGTAAAGGAATTGAGATATTCCGAAAAACTAGTTTTAAACTGCGGAAAAATAGATGATGAGAACAAAGTAGAATAAATGCAGGCAGAAAGGTGCCGAGAACTATGATAACTGCAGATAAGATTAAATTTATATCTAAAGAGGCGAAAGGGGCTATATATAATTGCATACTAGTACCGACTGTTCTATATGTGCTGAAAGTTGGGTGTGTCAGACAAAACATGTAGGAAAATTGAATGCTGTTGGAATGGACTACCTGAGAAGAGTGGTGGGTAAAATGTTGAGTAAATGAAGGAAAGGCAAACTTAAAAATGAATGGGTTCCTAGCGAATGTAATGTAGAAAGCTCTATTGAAAGTAAGTTTCAGAATATGGGGCCTAGTTGGTCTGGACACATGGAAGGAATTAATAATGATAGAATGGCAAGTCGAATTTATAGAGAACATCTAAATGGGAAGAGAGGCCTTGGAAGACTCAGGAAAGGTTGGACAGGTTCCTTGGCCAGGAGAATCCGGGAAGTTTTTGCGGGAAAATTTTGGCTCTTATTTCGGAAAATTGTTGTATCTCCGAAAATAACAAAGCTGTGGCTACTAAATTGGCTATCCCGATTTATGATATAAAATGTATAACATATAACAAAATATAGATCTCTATCTTAAAAGAAAAAGAGTTATATTACTATTTAAAGAATAAAAGTTTGGGTGCCACTCGAGGTCAGGGGAGGATACGATACCAAAATATTTGTGTGTGGTAAACAAAACCTGTTAAATAGTTTTTACGAAAATTAATTACCTTCGGGCAAACGCTAAAAAGAAAAATTTAAATAATTTTCTTTTAAAAATGTCAAAGTGACGATTTGAAACGTCTAAATTGATGATTTTGAATTTGAACAACTGATGCGGTCTATGAGTAGATAGTTTATTCTGTGGCTCCAACGTGCTTGTTTTCTCTATAAAGCCCA
Organism: Tillus elongatus; assembly: GCA_964006375.1. NCBI lineage: Eukaryota > Metazoa > Arthropoda > Insecta > Coleoptera > Cleridae > Tillus > Tillus elongatus. The sequence goes on along the minus strand of OZ023268.1, from coordinate 107,027,219 downwards.
AAAAAAGCATCTACGTCTGTATTTTGACCAGATTGTCTAATTTCTAATTTATTTTATCAGCAAATTTTCATCTATATTTTTTAGTGAATTTTCTTAAAAAAAATTCACTAATGAGGAGATCCCGACTTTTGAATTTTGAAAAAATTTCTTCAAATGAGCGCTAATTAGGCCCCCCAGAAAACATATCCGGGGTCAGTTAAACATTTTATATGTTCATATATATATATATATATATATATATATATATATATATATATATATATATATATATATATATATATATATGTATATATATATATATATATATATATATGTATCACACCGATAACTCAAAAAATAATGGGCTGATTTTGATTAAATTTGGTAAATACCTTCCTTTTGCAAATGGCTTGGATAAGTTCATTAGCCAGGAAAATCCGTCCAAGTTTTCCCGGAAAATTTTGTGTTTTCTTTCAAAAAAAATTTATATCTCCGGAATTAACAAAGTTTACATCCTTATAGGTAAGCTACCTACCCAAATTTAGCTCTGTAGGTGAAAAGGCAAAAAAGTTATAGGCATTTAAAGAAAAATAAATTGGAGTTTTCCACAAAACGTCAAAGTTGCGATTTAAACGTCAAAATTGGCAACATTTAGGAAAAGAACTTGAACCTAATACGGGCTATGGAAATAAAATGTCTCAAGATGAATGTTTTACAAAACCTGAAGTTTTAGTTTCAACCGTCATTGTCCTTCATTTCAATAAAATATTTCCAGAAGATTCATTTCAAATATACCCTTTCTCTGACGCTTGGCAGTAGTCTTAGCTATAGAGTTTATCGTTTAATGGTATATAATTTTTGTAGAATTATTGTAAAAAAATCAATAAAGCTTGTCTGTTATTATACAAGATATGAAAAAAAAGTATATATTAATTATAGGGTGTCTTGAGCTACATCTTTAAAAATTATTTCAACAATCACAGTATGGCCCATTAGTCGTTGGTGATCAAACACGCCTTATGTTATTGCATTTTTGCATTTTCCATCGAAATATAATGCATGTTTGTAAGAAAAAAAATTCTGGACGCAGTTAGTGCGTTATGGTAGCGAATTTTGATCAAATGCTTAATATTTGAATAGCTCAATTTGCTATTGACCTATAAGGTTGACCAAGAAACGAATTTTTTCGGGAACACTTTAAGTTTACTTTCGGAAATTTTTGTACATTTTCAAACAATAAAGTTATTTTGATGAAACATGGCACATTGTTTTTACTATATAGATTATACTGGTAACCAAATTTGATGCCTGCTTTCTTAAAAAAACACACATTATTGCTATTAAAAAATAGTTTTATGAAAATTCACTACCATAACGCACTTGCTGCATCCAGAGTTTTTTTTGTAATAATCAGGTTTCTTACAACATTTTTTTAGGTACATTTCTTGAAAGAACAGATTTACGAGTTTTGCTGGACATTTCATCAAAATTCCTGGAAAATAATGATGTAAAGAATTTTTGTACAAAAAACTTGTTTTAGGGAATGTTCCTGTAAAATCTTTTATCCTGTTTTTACGCATTTTTGTTAGCCAATTTTTGTTTGAATAACATTTTTTAGCGAATTGTACTGTAATTTTTTTGAGGTTTTTTTGTAAATAATTTTTTGGTGCATTTTTATTGTTTTTTAAAAAAATTTCGTGAAAATACTTTTTTTTAGCGTAGAAAAAATTCGCTACTGAGAGCACAACTTTTAGGCATTCGAAAAACTTCTTCAGATGAGCGTAAAAGAGCCTCGGTAGTTCAGTAGCAAGGACGAGTGCTTTTAAATCGAAGGATACTGGCTTCGATTCCCAGGGTTCCTCCCGCATCCATGCGATATTCGGCACGTTAAAGATTCCTACACTCCTTACAGAAAGGCAGGGGTTCGGCAAAATTTCCAGGATAGGAGGTGAAACTGCTCGCTGGCGTCAGCGATTGGTCCCAATCGGGGAAATATACCTACGTTAAAGAAACAAAAACCAAACAACAACAATATGGGCGTGAAGTAAGACCCCTAGAACCCACATCTGAGGTCAGTTTCAACATATATACAGGGTGATTGATAAGTGGTGACCAAAAATGAAACCCCATGTTCTTTGAACAATTTTAGAGAGGGTATGTCCTATAAAATTTTTCCTATAATGCTTCATTAAAAAGATACAGGGTGTTGAAGTTGAATTTCAAAAAATAAAATTTCCCAATTTTTTAAAAAGTAGCACATATATTTTGCTGAAACTTCGCATGTGTAGGCTGTTATGGAAGGCGCGTATTCTACCATAACAATTGAATCAGCTAATCCAGCAGTGACGCGCGTACACACATGTCATTCGTTATCCCTCAAGAAAAAAACGGGTACGCCAATGATATTTTTTATTTTTTTTATTTTTTTGAATCTTACTTTAATTCGTGAACAAAATGACTCTCTTGATAATTTTCTGTACGACGCTTATTTTACGAGTAAGCAATGAATCAGGTAAGTGTTTTAGAGCACAGTTCATGATTTTTAACCAGTCGTTGTTTGGTAGAAAATCGCAATGATACACTTTTAGCAGTATTATAGTAATTTATTTATTACAATACATGTTCAAGAATGCCTCCATTGGCCTGAATACACGCACGACATCTTTTTAATATGGAAAATTTAATGTCTTGAGGATTCATTGTTGCTTGAATATGACGAAAAGCATTATTTATCAGTTGTTGTAGCTGCTCTGGTGTATTTATTTGTTCACTGTAGACCAGTCGCGTAAAATCACCCCAAATATAGAAGTCAAGTGGGTTTAAGTCCGGTGATCTTGCAGGCCAATGTATTGGTCCAGTTCTGCCAATCCATCTTTCATTAAAATGTTCATGTAGCCATGTGACAACGTTTCCACTATGATGCGCTGGTGCACCGTCATGCTGGTACCACACGATACCTCTTGTTGCTAGTGGAATGTCATCTAGAATGTTTTCTACACGGTTTTCTAGGAGCGCTAAGTACGAAGATCCATTTAAACATTGTGGCAGGACTTCCATGAACAGTGAGCCGTTAAAAATACCAAACCATAAATTAATAGAAAATCAATGTTGAAATGTGCGAGTCCTTGTTGCATGTGGATTTTCCAATGACCAGACATGCTCATTGTGAGAATTATAAATACCATTTCTGGTAAATGTTGATTCGTCAGACCAGAAGATTAGATTAGGGAATAAGATATTTTGATTGTTTATTTGCAACATCCATTCACAAAAGACACGTCGATGCACATTATCTCCAGGTAGAAGGCCATGAACATTCTGTCGATGATATGAATGTAAGGCTTCTCGATGTAAAGTTCTCTAAACAAAGCTTTGAGAATATTGTAACTGCGTGGCGATCCTCCGAGTACTTGTAGAAGGTTGATCCACCACTGCATCCACCACTCTCTCTTCGTCTTCAAGTTGATGTTGTCTTCTACCATTAGCTCTAGCGTCAGGACGTTGTCCAATACGGCACTGCCGAAGTCTTGAAAACGATCGAGAAAAAATCCTTGGTGTAGGTTGACGGCGAGTGGGAAACCTACGTTGATAATCCCGACAAGCAGCTAGAGCATTTCCATCAGCATATCTGTAGATAAAAATTATATCTGCATACTCTCTACTGAGGTGTACTCCATTATAAGAAGTAAAAGAGTAGAAAATTTTGCAATTTTATAAAGTTTACCACTTACACCTATTCAAAATAATAACTTGTTAACCTAAACGTCAAGTGACACTTAATGACAACTTTGGCAAACCAGACTACTACTTACTAAAATACAACAAAGATAATCGTCGTACAAAAAATTATCAATTTTCCATATCAAAAAGATGCCGTGCGTGTATTTAGGCCAATGGAGGCATAAAAGTTTATCATTGCGATTTTCTACCAAACAACGACGGGTTAACAATCATGAACTGTGCTCTAAAACACTTACCTGATTCGTTGCTTACTCGTAAAATAAGCGTCGTTCAGAAAATTATCAGGAGTCATTTTGTTCACGAATGAGAGATTCGAAAAATTAAAACAAATATCATTGGCGTACCCGTTTTTTTCTTGAGGGATAACCAATGTTATGTGGGTACGCGCGCCACTGTTGGATTAGCCGATTCAATTGTTATGGTAGAATACGCGCCTTCCATAACAGCCTACACATGTGAAGTTTCAGCAAAATATATGTACTACTTTTTTTTTAATTGGGAAATTTTATTTTTTGAAATTCAATTTCAACACCCTGTATCTTTTTAATGAAGCATTATAGGAAAAATTTTTATAGGACATACCCTCTCTAAAATTGTTCAAAGAACATGGGGTTTAATTTTTGGTTACCACTTATAAATCAACCTGTATATATATATATATATATATATATATATATATATATATATATATATATATATATATATATATATATATAATTTTTGTAAAAAAATTCGTAGATCATTTCTATGAAAATTCGCTATCAGGAGGCAGCAAGTGTTTTGGTTTTGCAGTTAAAAGACGTATAGGTCTCGTGGTCTTTTTGTATAAAACGTGGTTAACAAAACAAAATTATAGAAATTTCGATGTATCTAGTTTATTTTGATCCGGAAGGTGTTAAGAATGAAGAACACATTTTCCATAGGCTGATTATATATATATATATATATATATATATATATATATATATATATATATATATATATATATATATATTCATTGATTGTTGTTGCCCTTACTTGGTGAAACTTGTCCATATTGCATACAGACTTGGAGAATACTTCTCTAGCTTCACTGTTGGTTTTTAGTGGTGAAGGACGTAGCCAGCGCGTGAGCTAACTGGAGCAAGTGGCCCTTCGAATTCTGGAAGTTCTAGGATGTTCTTCAATGCTTCTGTGACTATAGTTTCGCTGCTTGACAGCATTTTCAGACAGATTAAAATTGAATTAGTACGAAATCATGACAACTACAAATAAATGTCTGTTGCTAGGTTATTTATTTCTGCATTTAGAAATAACCACGCTGACAAATCTACATTTGCAAAACATATTATTGATACCGAATATAGACCTACAATAAATAACCGCATACAACCACTACATTTTTATGATGACAAACGTAAACTAGACTTTTTTGAAGCTTTAGAAGTCAAAAGGCACACACACGACAATAACTACCTTGTTTTAAACGAGCAAACTGATTTAATGAATTCCCCTTTCTTGGATATTCTTCTTTCTAATTACATATGTCAAAGAAAATAAATTTAACTATTATTTCAAAAAAGTTGTAATAAGATAATGAGTTGATGTATGTCGATATTTTCGTTGTATAGAGACTACTTTTATACTGTTATTGTTTAGTTATTTTATTGTTGTAACTTTTATCATAGTTATTATAGGCTAGTTCTAGTTTTTATGTTAAATATTGACATACATCACATAGACATTTTAAAAACCTCATTTGTCATCTGTGTTTCATTCTATTTTCAATTTGATCAAATTTTTTGATCAAAACATCATATCATAACCTAGCAACAGACATTCATTTGTAGTTGTCATGATTTCGTACTAATTCAATTTTAATCTGTCTGAAAATGCTGTCAAGCAGCGAAACTATAGTCACAGAAGCATTGAAGAACATCCTAGAACTTCCAGAATTCGAAGGGCCACTTGCTCCAGTTAGCTCACGCGCTGGCTACGTCCTTCACCACTAAAAACCAACAGTGAAGCTAGAGAAGTATTCTCCAAGTCTGTATGCAATATATATATATATATATATATATATATATATATATATATATATATATATATATATATATATATATATATATATATATATATATATATATATATATATATATATAATTTTTTATATAAAAAGGTGACCGCTAACATTAAAATAATGTTTTTTTTATCCTAATAATTAGATCTTGCGATTTTCGTTATGGCTTTATACCAAATTATTGTTAAAAGACTAGGTCGGCCGAAGTGGAACGAACCTTCCTAAAGCTGTCGCTCTTGCCTATTACAGAGATGCTGTGGTCCATCACGACTGGCGAAAACCCAGTTCCTAGTCCATACAGAGAGATGTCACTATTTTTGATCCATCGTACTGAGTAACCTCCAGGCTAACTATATTGAAGAAACTTGTTTTAGATGCGTTTTGGCTACCATCGGTATAGCATATTAAGCAGCTCCAATAAGAGACAAACCGGTATGTGTCTTTTATGATAGGCAAAATCTATATGACAAACACAGTTACTAAAATTTTAATGCAATAATATGTTTTTGGAGCACTATTAAATACAACCCATTTCTGCGACCTTCACTTACCCTGTTAAATGCAAATTGCTCGAGAAGTAACGTAGACCAATACAAATGATATAATGCTTTTTCCTTAAATTTCGTAGAGTAATTTGTATACAATACGATTGGCACATTTCAGACCCTGCTCGATTTAGATTTCCTGAAGGCAAAGGCAAATGGGAATTCATTCCACTGATGTACAGTGAATTACACTCCGCCTTACACAAAAAGGCTGATCTTATCTCCCTATTCAGTTGTAGGAAACGACAGAAAAGTTTTCCTTTTGTAAATGTCGACCTTTTGATTGTCAGTCTAATATTCTTACACAATCCCAACAATTAGCTGTTGATGTTAAGCCTATGAGATCTGAAAAGGATAATGTCTCTTGCTTTGAGAGGGATTAATGCATTTTTTATCAGGAAATTTGTAATGGAAAAGCACGCGAAATTAAACAAGTTTGCGTGCAGCAAGTGCATTATGGTAGCAAAATGTCATTAAAATATTTCAAACAAACAAAAAATTGCACGTCATAAATTTCACAAATGATAAATAGACGAACGGTGCGCAGAGTAAGTCAGTTGTAAGTCAGTATTGAATAAGGTGGTGTAGAAAAGTGATCATAGAGTATTGAGCGAGTCAACAGTAAGTGTTGGTGTATAAGAAGCGATCATAGAAGGCGATAGTGGAATATAGTTCTATGGACATTTAATAATAGAGGAGAGAAATATTTTAGTTGATACTGGTGTTGAAAAATAGTTGGTAATAATAAATTCGTAGTTTGGAAAGCTGTGGAATGTTAATCAACAAATCCAGAACCCCGTGGAAAGTAAGAACTGGAAACAGGAACAGGAAAGAGCATCGGTGGTTCAGTGGTAAGAACGTGTACCTGTGAACCGAAGGGTACTGGGTTTGACCCCTTTCTCTTTTTTTGGCACATACTGTAACCTTAACATCAACCGAGGTTGTAGCATTCTATTTGAGCAAGTTGAATGTCTGCACGTTTTACCCTTCGGAGGGGGCGTGAAGCCGTTGGTCCCGTGTCCATGCGATGCTGGGCACGTTAAAGATCCCTATCCTCCTTACAGAAAGGGTTCGGCAAAATTTTCAGGATAGGCCCCTGTTAAAGAAACAAAAACACAAAAAGAACATGAGTCTCTAGTATTGTTGTTAAGGGTACCGGATGCGTGTACGTTTTTATTTTATAATTTTTTTTGCCAAACTTGGTCATTGTGGAGCTAAACATATTTAGTTTTTTACTTAATTAGGTTTCATCATCTGAGTGACCTTAACTCAACTTTTTATGAAAAGTCGCTACGATAACGCAGTGGCAGAATTAATACTTTTTGTATGTCTTTTCTGCAAATAATTGTTCCTTACAACAACCAAAAATCAAATCTCTATAATGATATTTCGAAGAGCTGGCTTTGCCTGATGGAGAATAGGGAAATAAAGTCAGGATAGTCTAAGAGCCAGAGGTGAAAAAATCCTCTGAATTTACAAGAGTTGATTTTTTGATAGTTAATTAGGTACGCTCTGCACGTACACATATTCTGGTCGGTCAAGCGAATCTTAGAACAGGTGCCACAGGTGCGCCAACAAAGATGTCGTTTTTATCGGGGTAATAAAATGAATTTACAAAAACTGATAATTGTTATACAGATTCTATATTGTATAACAATAAAAGTTATGTCAGTCAGTCAGCTGCATACGGGAACAGAGCTGGTCGGTCAGTTCGAATGTGTGTATGAAAAATAAATAATGTGCAATTGATTTACAAAGCTTGGAAATTTTGTTGTGGGTATATATTGATCTATTAAACATTAAAAAAAATTGTCAGTCAACTGTTTCGTAGAACAACGCCCCTCAGTCAGCAAAAAAAGATATAAAAATTTCGTGCGCGCCGGCGGCGTTACAGGCGGCATGCTCGCTCTTCTCCCATTATTATTATTTAAAATATCAGAAAACTATGTGAAATTATAAATTGTAATTATAAATTAGTAATTTATTGTTTTATTAAAACATATAAGTATATTAATAACGTTAACAGACCATCTAGTTCTTTATTTAATGTTATCCCGTTACAGTTTATTAAATAAATAAATTGTCTGCTAATATAAATTATATATATATATATATATATATATATATATATATATATATATATATATATATATATATATATATATATATATATATATATATATATTATTAATAATAAAAATACCAATTAATAATTTATAATTACAACTTATAATTTTACATAGTTTTCTGATATTTTAAATAATAATAATGGGAGGAGAAGAGCGAGCATGCCGCCTGTAACGCCGCCGGCGTGCACGAAATTTTTATATCTTTTTTCTCTGACTGACGGGTGCTGTTCTACAAAACAGTTGACTGACTATTTTTTAATGTTTAACAGATCAATATATACCCACAACAAATTTCCAAGCTTTGTAAATAAATTGCACATTCATTATTTTTCATACACACATTCGAACTGACTGACCAGCTCTGTTCCCGTATACAGCTGACTGACTGACATAACTTTTATTGTTATACAATATAGAATCTGTATAACAATGATCAGTTTTTGTAAATTCATTTTATTACCCCGGTAAAAACGACATCTTTGTTGGGGCACCTGCGCTAAGATTCGCTTGACTGACCAGAATGTGTGTACGTGCACAGCGTACCTAATTAACTAAAAAAAAATCAGCTTTTGTAAATTCAGAGAATTTTTTCACCTCTGGCTCTCCGTCTTGGAGATCTATTTTAATTGTAGCCAGCCTCTATACAAACAGTGTAAGATTTGATAATGCAAAGTGAAACGATTATCAAAAAATTCTGGACGCAGCAAGTGCGTTATGGTAGTGAATTTTTATAAAAATGTTTTTAATAGCAAATATGTCTTTTGCAATGAAAGCAGCCATAAAATTTGGTTACTCATATAATAGAAACAATGTACCGTATTTCATCAAAATAACTTTATTGTTTGAAAAAGTACAAAACTTCTCAGAAAATGAACTTAAAATGTTTCCGAAAAAACTGGTCAGATTATCCTAGCCGACGAACCTCTTTAAGTTATTTACTCACCTACCAAAACATAGTTATTCACAAAAACTTTTTAGACAAAACTTTTTCAAGAAAATCCGAAAACGTTTTTTTTTTATAATAAATTATTAAACATTTATCATTAGTTATCAAAATTTCACCAAAAATCTGACAAAAAAGGATTTCTACGGAAGCACAAAAAAATGTCTGCGAAAACTGGCTAAATATTTTTTTACACAAAACTGCTAAAAGAATGCATAACATTCAAATTATGTACCTAATCTGTAATTAAAATTGAAAATAACATAATTTGTTTGCACGGAAATCCATTAAAAGTTTATTTTCGACCAATTTCGTTTCAAAACTTTTCATCAATTTAATAATTTTTCATACAAAAATTTGCAACAATTGTTTCGTCAATCAAAATTCATTAATTCATTTATAAGAAAATTCTCTATTAAAAGTACATTGTGTACAAGAAAATTCGCTAGTAAAAATAAATTCAATAAACTTAAAATTAAAAAAAAATCTGATCTAAATACAGAAGCAGATACTTTTCCTGTGGCTTCACAGAGAAAATTCTTTTGCTTGTGGATGCTGTCAAAATTGAATCCTGTTGCAGAGAAGAAAAAAACTCTTCTAAAGTCACAAATCTACGCCTGTGTAAACTGTGGAACGGTTTTACTAAGGGCAACAACAGCTGCTATTAAACTTTAATTAAAAAAACCTTAATTCATTAGTGCTTTTTTCAACAAAAATCGCCGAAAAATATTGGAATTACAAATCGGATCATATAACGTTAAAATTGAACCAAGGACGAAAAAAGTAACAAAAAAAAAACGTTGTCAACAGTAAGATATGAATCCACATTCCTTTCGCTCATGAGCCAGCCGTCTAACGTCTCGACTACCGTAGGCTTGGCAAAAAAAGTGTAATAAAAGGTAGACAGTTATTTATTTGCAATGTGTAAGGTCTGTTTTAGAGGCAGTTTTGCAACTATTTTGATAAATGAGAAGACTAGCGTTAATCCAGAACATTCAAATACACATTTTATGAGATATTTACCATCCATAGACCGCAATAGTTATACTAATTTTCACGTTTCAAATCTTCAGTTTGACTATTAGAGGAGAAAAATTATAAAATTTTCCAAGTAATTCTTCACACACTTCTTGAGATTTTTGCGCCATGAAAAAATAAACGTTGCCTGTAATATTTAATAGATTTTGTTTAACACATACAATATTTTGGTATTGCGTTTTCTCTGACCTTTGGTAGCACTCAAATTTTGCTTTATTAATTGCCAAAATTTTTTTTCGTTTAACCTGGAGATATACATTTTGGCGCTTACTTTGGGTTTTACAATGTAAAACTGCTTACCAAATTTGGGTGCCATAGCTTTGTTATTTCCGGAGTAATTTTTTCCAAAATAAAACGTTAAATGTTCCCGGAAAAACTGGTCCGATTTTTCTGGCTAACGAACTTATCCAAGCCATCCCTGAACGTCACACCGTCTGGGATTACCATAACTAAACGTTGAATGTAGCGGTTTCTCATCCAGACACCAAAATTTACTTCAGATTTCTCTTATTCCCGACGCGTTTCGATACTCCAAGAGGTCATCTTCAGGGGATAAATCTACAAACATAAACAAGACAGGTCTGTCAGAAAAACATTAGTTTTTCCGGTAGGCAATTGTGCATGTCCGAGCACAATGATGACAAGGTGATCCTCACAGAAAAGTCACACAGAAGAACACCGACCAACAGTCGAGTCAAAATCTAAAAAAATCTAAAAACAGATACACTAACAACAGTTAAAATGTTAAGTTAAACATGCAAACTACGTTAACGAAGCTAAAAGCATCAAGCAACTAAAAAGCACTGAAAGGCACAAAACCGTCAAAGTATAATAACTGATATTTTTGAACACTAAAATAAACAAGTCCATTGTTGAGGCAAAAAAAAGCAAAGCCAATGAGTGAAACTGACAGGTTAAACAACACAGCAGGCAGGCAAAGTTAAGCAAGAAACCCAATGAGAACCACCAGCGCAAAGAAAACTTTGAAAAAACAAGTGAAAAAGAAATGAGCCACACTCACTTGAACAATTCTCAAAAAATTGAACTCGAAACTATACACGAAGGTTTTAACAGGTCACAACTTCATCCATTGTGCCAGGGGCCATGCAACACTACATCTGCATAATGCCATAAAATTGTCTTCAAGAACAAAAATCAATGCAAAATATCGGCGACTTTTAACAACCATGTTGAAGGGCTGCCATTATGTGAACTTAAAAACGAGAGGGTGCACCGGCGCAGGTGCGAAAGAAGTGTCAGAAGTGAAATGTCAATGACAAAAGAGCAAGGAATAGTAGGGGAGCCCGTTATTTTTTGAGTTATCGCTCTGATACACACACACACACAAATATATATATATATATATATATATATATATATAATATATATATAATATATATATATATATATATATATATATATATATATATATATATATATATATATATATATATATATATATATATATATATATATATATATATATATATATATATATATATATATATATATATATATATATATATATATATATGGGTGTGTGTGTGTGTATAAACATATAAAAATTGAGATTGACCGCGGATATGTTTTCTAGGTGGCCTAGTTCGCGCTCATTTGAAGAAATGTTTTTCAAAATTCAAAAGTCGAGACCTCCTCATTAGTAATTTTTTTAAACCAAATTCACTAAAAAAATTAAATGCTAAAGGAAGCATGAGGTCACTGTTAAGCGATAAAGCACTTCTATTGATCTAATATAAGGTTTTCAAATCAATACAGAATTTGAAACGTATAATCCAATGAACTTTCGTCAAGTAGATTCTTAAATCTGTTTGACAGGGCTTCATAAAAAATGCATTACCCTGCCCTCCCTCAGGTTTATGTCTCGGCCAGATACACGCAAACGTCAAACGAGACATACGAACCTTGTTAGCTTTTATAGGCGCACACAAATCGTAGATTGCTGCGGCCGTGGAAACGATCTACCAGCAATCAGGATTTTACTGTTTTATTTTACTTATTATATCGCCTGAAAGTATACGTCTTTAGTTGTGTTTTTTCGCCACGCTTGATTAAAACGCGATTTTTCGCCACTCTGGATTAAATCTTGATCAATAAAAAATTTGCAAACACTAATTAATAAACTCTTTGTAACCACACTGATTTGTTGACAAATGGCGGAGGAACGTAACTACATTAACTTATACTGGTGGTAATTAAGTATGTACCCAAAACTTAAAGAATGAATGCTTACTCAATTGCAAAGCAAAACGTTTTTATAAATATGCGTCCTAAAGGGCTTCGTTTCGAAAATACAGAGTGGTCTGATTAAGGAAGATACTATGACATTAAAGAAAAATAAAATATATTTTTCTCAGATAAAAATTAATTCTAAAGAGAAGACATCTCTTGACATTTTTCGATTGAATTAGCTGTTTTCGAGAAAAAAATTGGAATCTATTACATATTCTACAAAAATTAATTGGTTCTAGTTTTGACTACTTTGTGAATTATTGTGAAAAAAAATGTTTAAAAATAAATAAAAAACTCTGGACGCAGCAAGTGCGTTATGGTAGTGAATTTTCATAAAAATGTTTTTATTGCAAATATGTGTGTTTTCTTTTTAAGAAAGCAGGCATCAATTTTGGTTACCAGTATAACCTATATAGTAAAAACAATGTACCATGTTTCATAAAAATAACTTTATTGTGTGAAAATGTACAAAAATTTCCAAAAGTAAACTTAAAGTGTTCCCGGAAAAACTCGTTTCTTGGTCAACCTTATAGATTAATAGCAAATTGGGCTATTCATATGAAGCATTTGATCAAAATTCGCTACCATAACGCACTTGCTGCATCCAGAATTTATTTTCTTACAAACATGCATTATATTTCGATGGAAAATGCAAAAATCCAATAACATAAGGCGTGTTTGATTAAAACAAAAAAGAAAATTTGTATCACCAACGCCTTATAGGCCAGCCTGTGATTGTAGAAATATTTTTTTAAGATGTAGCTCGAGACACCCTATAATTAACATATACAAATTTTTTTCATATCTTGTATAATAACGGATATATTGAGCTTTATTGATTTTTTACGAAAATTTGACAAAAATTATATACCATTAAACGATAAACTCTATAGCTAAGACTACTGCCAAGCATCAGAGAGGGTCTATTTGAAATGAATTTTCTGGAAACATTTTAGTAAAATGAAGGACAAGGCGGTTGAAACTAAGACTTCAGGGTTTGTGAAACATCCTTCTTGAGACATTTGATTTCCATAGCCCGTATTAGATTCAAGTTATTTGCCTAAATGTTGCCGATTTTGACGTTTTAAATCGCAATTTTGACGTTTTGAGGAAAACCCCAATTTATTTTTCTTTAAATGCCTATAACTTTCTTGTCTTTTTACCTACATAGCTAAATTTCGGTAGCTAACTTACCTATAAGGATCTAAACCCGCGTACTAAATTTGGTTGCCCTTACTTTGTTAATTCCGGAGATATGAATTTTTTTCAAAAGAAAACACAAAATTTTCCGGGAAAACCTGCGCAGATTTTCCTGGCTAACAAACTCATCCAAGCCATTTGCAAAAGGAATTTATTCACCACATTTAATCAAAATCGGCTGATTATTTTTTGAGTTATCGGTGTGATATATATATATATATATATATATATATATATATATATATATATATATATATATATATATATATATATATATATATGGCCGCTGGTAGGCACACAAATACAACCAAACGCGTCTTCCGTGGATCTTAACTTTTAAAATTGTGCTTTTCGCGTGTTTAAAATGGCTTGTGTTGACAAGAGCGAATATCTATTATCACTGGAAAATAAAAATGAAGACGTTGCTAGAAGATATCGAAAGAAAATTCGTATTATTGAAGGAATTGATCCCTATACTCTGACGACGGGCCCAATGCCTCCTTGTGAAGAACTATATAGTTTCCCACCAGTTGATGCTTTCGATATAGTTAACTATTTAGTGCTTACCCACAGTTTTTATACTAATCAACAAATGAAAGCCCATAAAAGTCTCTCTGCGTACAAATATTTTGAAGCAGGGTTCGTTCATAATTGCGAGACTAGTAAAATTGGAGCTCATGTTGTAATTGTTGCACAGGTGAATATAAATTTCCTTAAAAAAAAATCATAATTGCAATCAAGGACTTCTTGTTTGCGGTGCTCTAGAATTGGCTTAATATATTATGCAAGCTCGTAAGCCACATTTCGCACTTGCTTTCGTGTCTTAAAGTACAATGTTCTTACATGATCCAAACATAACTTCTATTATGTTTTTAAAACACGTTGAAGCCCTTCTGGGACTTATGCTAAAACGATAAGCTACATCCTTAAAATTTAGATTAAGCCCAAGTTTAATCAACGTCAACAGTATCTGGTCAAAAACTGATAAAGTATTGTTGAAATGAAAAGTTATGTGTATTTTCAATATATCCATTACTTTTTCCAACTTTTTAAAAGTATCGAGTCCTGTGTGATACTTGACTTTGATGTCATTGTCTTTCAAAAAATGGTAGCCCATTTCAATTTTCTCCAACTTTCTTTGAATCCCTTTAGTTGACTCTAGTGAAAGCATAATCTGGCTAAGATTTTCTATTGTAACATCTGTTTGGGTTCCTTTGTCGTTGATGTTACTGCCACCTGCTTCGTCTGCAGGATTTACGTTGTGTAAATCTCTGCTTGTAGTGTTTGTTTCCTCAGTAATCTCAGCTGCTACCTAAAAATATAAAATATTATAGGACTAATGTATTGTTAAATCATTTTTTTGTACCTCCAGAACTTGCTCATCCAATTTCATTCTCTTCTCTGCTCTTTCTTGTCTAGCAGCATTGATAGCAACTCGCTTTATCACTCTCCTTGAATCTTCTCCATATCCCATGGGTAGAGAAGGAACCCAATCAGGATTATTTTCATCTATTAATTCAGCTGGTTTTCCTACAATTTAAGTAATACCTCTTGTAAACGTGAAATCAAAGCTGAAATGAAGTTGTACCTGTGATAAAATACTTACTGCATACTCTGCTATACTTGAGTGTAAATTCTGTTATATCTTTTCTTTTAATTGCGTGTATCCACCTTAATATCCGGATTTTGGAGAGCTCATTCAACTCTGGTTTATGTGGAAATTGTAGTACACTCGGTATTCTGAAAAACTTGACTATCGCGATTACCACGACTTCCGCATTTCACAACACAACACGTCGTAGGCATATTTTTGAAGTTAAAAAAATAGTACTTTACACACTACTGTCTACTATATTTATATTTACACAAATTTTAAACTAATGGGAACATTTATAAACAATTTACAAACTAGACTTTTTAAAAAACACGAAAACGTCATACACGGCTATTCAAAACAATAGAGTAGTTCCAAATGTGTGCCTACCAGCAGCCATATTAGAATTGTGCTGACAGCATCTCGGAGAGCTCAATAAGATTTGAATTGCACATGTTGTCAAATGTTTGAGTTATTAAATACGTCAGTATGACATTTGTCAAAAATTGTGTCAGTAAAAGATGACAACTAATGTCACCATGTAAGCATTACTCGTATACTTTATTAACATTTAACATTGCGGCCTTTTTTTAATTACAATACTATTAATCTAATATTTTTCAATTTTCAATATTTTTCGGTACCTTAACCCATAATAACTTGTCGTCATTGGGTCAACTAAAGGAAGAAACAAAGATTTCATAAAGATACAGAATTCCTTGAAGGAAAATTCGAAATCGTCATGTAAAACCGATTTTTCTGGATATCGAACTGATCCACCCTATTTATAAAACTTCTGGACGCAGCAAGTGCGTTATGGTAGTGAATTTTCATAAAAATCTATATAGTAGAAACAATATGCCATGTTTCATCAAAATAACTTTATTGTTTGAAAATGTATAAAAAATTTTCGAAAGTGAACTTAAATTGTTCCTGAAAAAACTGGTTTTCTGTTCAAATTATAGGTTAATAGCAAATTGAGCTATTCAAATTTTAAGCATTTAATGAAAATTCGCTACCATAACGCACTTTCTGCGTCCCGAATTTCTTTTCTTACAAAGATGTATTATATTTCGATGGAAAATGCAAAAATGCAATAAACATAGGGCGTGTTCGATTAAAAAATTCGCTACCATAACGCACTTGCTGCGTCCAGAATTTTTTTTCTTACAAAGATGTATTATATTTCGATGGAAAATGCAATAACATAGGGCGTGTTCGATTAAAAAAAAAATTGAATCATCAACGACTTATGGGCCACCTGTAATTCTGGAAATATTTTTTAAATGTAGCTTAAGACACCCTATGATTAATGTATACCATTTTTTTCGTAACTTACATAATAACGGATATATTGAGCTTTAATGATTTTTTACGAAAATTTGACAAAAATGATATACCATTAAACGATAAACTCTATAGCCAACACTACTGCCCAAAAATTTCCCGGAAAACCTCGTCCGATTTTCCTGAGTAACGAACTTATCCAAGCCATTTACAAAAGGAAGGTATGTGCTAAATTTTATCAAAATCTGCCTATTATTTTTTGAGTTATCGGTGTTATATATATATATATATATATATATATATATATATATATATATATATATATATATATATATATATATATATATATATATATATACATATACATATACATATATATATATATATATATATATATATATATAAATTGAAACTGACCTCGGATATGGGTTCTAGGAGTCCTAGTTCGCGCTCATTTGCAAAAAATTTTTCAAAATTCAAAAGTCGGGATCTCCCCATTTGTGAATTTTTTCTACGAAAATTCACTAAAAGGAACAAATGTGCCCAGTTGAATGGTATATATGTATATATAGTAGGCGATATGCTCCAGCAAGTCGGTCTTGACGCAGGTACTTCCGTGGAAAATAGCTCGTGTTTGTGAAACATAGATTTCTAATTTTAAATACCCCCATTAACAAATATATCCGTTCGCGAATGACTGCTTTCCTGGCAAGTGGATCAGTAAGCGAGGACCAATAGAGTGGCCCGCAAGGTCACCAGATCTCATGCCGCTAAATTTTTATGGGGATATTTAAAATCAAAAATCTATTTTAACAAACCAGATAACTTATTTAGAAGATTTGAAAAACGAATTAGGTACGAAATGAGTCGAGCCCTGACGACATTCGCAATATACAAGAGGAATGTGTCAAAAAATTTGCCCTTTCCCAAGAAGTCGGTGGAATGCATTTTGAACATTATATTTAAAGGAAACAATACTTTAATTTGTTGAATAAGAGCCTTTATCTTTTGATTGTTGTTATGAATGGTGTTTATGTTTTCCCCTCTTTAAATTACTTTATTTGGAAAATTTAACAATGTGAGGTATCAAATTTTTGATGGTACCGTGTATACAATTCAATGGTCTATCAAAATAAAATAAAAATGTTTGGAACGCAGCAAGTGCGTTAAGGTAGTGAATTTTCATAAGAGCAATATATTATACCGATGTAGCCTTATATTAAAAGTTATAAAACATTACTTTATTTACTTAGGACCAGTAAAAAATAAGGTAAAGAAAGGCAAGCAAAAACATGAGCTCTATCATAAATAATTATACAGTAATTTGGATACAAAACTCAAACAAAGAAATTAATAAACAGGAAATATACTCAACAAAAAATACACTAGAAAGATGAACATAAAAAAATCCCGTGGTTCATGCATTGAGGGTGATTGTATGCATGCAGAAGGGAAAGAAAAACCCCTAGGTCGAAGAGGGTTTCTGCCCCCTCACCCAAAAACACAGGCGGTTCTTCTTTCCCCTGTGCATGCATAAAACTACCTGCAAAGCATAAAGCACTGGACCTGGGCGGATATGGATGCGGTGCGGGGGTAGACAGAGTTTAAAGGAGGTATTGCTGCAAAATGTGAAAAGCGCATCTTTTCAAAGCCCGCCTAATTTTTTTTTAGCATTTTCCGCTCATATTTTCTCCCCGCTCAACAATTCTATTCATTCTTGGTCACTTAAGTTTCTTAGGGGTTGTTTGCACCAAATTTTCCTTGCGGCTTGTGCGTCCAAGGAGGGTTCTAAGCATGTTGCTCAAAAAAAAATTCTAAAAACCCAAATGCAGTAAACTGTAAATTAACCCAAGTTACATCTAAGAACGTCGCCTATAATGCATTTTTCAGATAATATCGAATACAGCACTAAAGTGTATAAATTCACTTACTGTTTCGCTTCTTTTTTTAATGTGTATATTACATATATAAGCACAATATAAGTAAGTATAATAAAGGCTGGCCCTTAGTTAATATCGAAACTGCACAAACTTAAAAGTAGAGAATACATTTAAATCGTGTGTTAAGAACCATAAGTTTGAATAAAAATCACTTCTAACTGTATGCACACAAAAATTAGTAAAACACATTCATAAAATCTAATAAAAAACAACAGTTTTACTATTTTATTTTAAACAAATCAATAGGAATACGTTTCACGACGATTTCGTAATTCGCGAGTGTATAAACCTAGCTTTGTCCAAGACTACACTGGACTACCAGGTCTTGATACTTGCAAATAACATTGACGCCCGTGGTACTACATTTAACACAACGAACCTAATAAATATTGTCTTTCGCACGGAGACAAACTATAAAAATGCCGATATGGTTGCTATTACTACATAATGTATTAGTTGTTTCCCCCGGTTATACAATAATAATAATAATCATCATCATTGTCATTGCACAATAGTCATTGCCTCATAATTTTCATTTATAACCATCGTCCAATATTAATTTTCAATATTTATATCCATGTTTTAAATATGTTAGGTTAATTAAAAGTCAGTTGTAAAATATCAAATGTTGTAGACGTCTCCACCTTTAACATTTTGTGTTAACTAGAGCAACATACTACTTGGTTCCGCACCGAGATGGCGTCCCTGTCGTATTTCTCTTCAATATTCTACATGCTGAAATGTTGCAATAATGTAACTTCCATTTGTTTCTATCTACGATTTATTAAAATAGCATAGCAGTACAGGTAACGTCATCTGTCTTTGTCTAACATTGTAGATATTGCATTATAGAATCTGAAATTATGTCGCGGATTATTTTAATATTAATTCAGAATAACTTTATTTTTCTTTGATCAAAAGACTCGAAAATTGGTAAAGAGCCACGTATGTCTATGTTTTTAAATTATAAATATTCGTTTTAATCACTTAAACAATTTCGGAGATATTGCGTTTAAAATTTTGTTATAATTTTTTGTTGAGAACGAACTCATCCAAGCCATAAACATTTTTACTGATTTTGGAAATGGGTTCCAGGGGCCCAGTTCCTGCTTGAAGAAATTTTCCGAAAGTTTCACCGTCGATACCTCTCTATTAGTGAATTTTCACTAATAGTAAGGGGTTGTAATTCCAAAAAAGTAGATGAAAAGCAGGAATGGAAAAACATTTTATGTAAAAATGTGTATTTTTGAAAACTAGAGTATTTTGTCAAAACACAAATCACCTAAATTTTAATGAATTTATGCCATAATTCTGTAGTTTGAAATTCTTTCCTCTATATAAGTAGTATTATTTCAGCAATTTGTTGTAAAAAAACAAAACCCCGAGTTCGAAACTTTTAAAGAAATTTCGTCAGTTGAGTCAGTTTGTCAGTATATATATATATATATATATATATATATATATATATATATATATATATATATATATATATATATATATATATATATATATATAGGGTGGCGCATTAAAAACGAAACAGACCGATTTGCGTCCAAAAATTTTTTTTTTAAGAAACGCTGAAACACTTCAATTTTAATATTGAGGGGGGCATGTTTTGACATAAAACTCAACTTTGCCACATAAACCCCTTAAGGGTGGTGATAACAACCCTTATATTTTAAATAAGGAACATGGGTCGAGTGTTACATAATTTGAAATCTCTTTCTTTTCTGAATGCAGCACACTAATCTTTTTCGATGTTTTATCAACTCGATTAAAAATTATTCACAGTTGGAGTTGCAAGAACGTATTTCATTCGTTGTGATAAGAAATGCACAAATTAGTAATTTTTTTGTAAAAAAAAAACTAAAAAACAAAACCAAACGTTCAAAAATGTTTATTCAGTTAAGTAAGTGTTCAAATTATTGACCACCAGTTTCCATACAAAAGCACAAATTTTGTTCAAAACGAGCTCTGACATTCTGGAGCATTTGTGGAGTTATTAGACGGCATTCTTCAACAATGCGTTGTCGTAATTCTTCCAGAGACTCTGGTTCTGTTGCGTTAATTCTAGTATTTAAAGGGCCCCATAGAAATAATTCTAAACGAGTTAAATCCGGTGATCTAGGGGGCCACTCAATAGCACCTCTACGCCCAATACATTGTTCTGGAAACTCTCTGTTCAAAAACTCCCTAACACGTAGTCAAAAATGCGGAGGAGCTCCATCTTGTTGAAACACTAATTGATTTTCTTGATAGCGATCATCATTTTCCACAATGTCAATTAGTAGAGGGTAAACGATATCTTCTAGTAACTCCAAATACGGTCCGCCACTTAAATTCGCATCAAGAAAAATTGGTCCGATTAAACGGTCTCCAAAAATGCCAGTCCAGACGTTCAATTTCTGTGGAGTTTGAGTTTGGACTTCGTGTAAATTTCTTGTATTATTATCTGCCCAATAACGGCAATTATGACGATTGACTGTAGAGTTTAATAAAAACGTACACTCGTCTGAAAAACAGATATTGAACATAAAGTTCCCGTTATCAGCTATTCGTGCAGTCATAACTTGACAAAACTCCAGCCGCCGATCAAAATCATCTTCATTCAGTTGTACAAGATAAAATTTTTACGGGTGCTATGATGCTTCAATATTCTATGAACAGTTCTTTTTTTGATGTTTGAAACAGTGGCCAATTTTCTCGTGCTCAAAGTTGGGTCTGCAGCAATTTGTCCTAAAACTTCAATCTCAGTAGTCTCATTTCTAACCGGATATTCACGTTCAGGATCCCGCTTTTTGTTGGCTACTGAACCACTTTGTCGAAACTTTGCAACTAACTCCAAAATGTATTTTCTGTTAACATGTCTCTTCGGATGTCGTTCATTAAACAAATTTGCGGTACGGTTGGCACAGTCATCGTTTTTGAAAAAAAAAAGAATAATTATTTCAACTCTTTCTTCTACAGAATACACCATTGTGAAATTAATTTTCGGTAGTACTATCAAGTATCAAACCGACCGATTAACTGAAATAGTAAACCGCATTTCTCTCATTCCGATATGAAATGTTCTGATAGTCAATTTTTTGTTTACACAAGCAAAACATTGACTATCAGCACATTTCTTATTCGAATGAGTGAAATGCGTTTTTGCATCTTCAACTGTGAATAATTTTTAAACGAGTTGATAAAACTTCTAAAGAAATTATTGTGCTGAATTGAGAAATGAAAGAGCTTTCAAATGATGTAACACTCGACCCATCTTCCCTGTTTAAAATATAAGCGTTGTTATCACCACCCTTAAGGGGCTGAATTGGCAAAGTTGAGTTTTATGTCAAAACATGCCCCCCCCCCAACATTAAGATTGACGTGTTTCAGCGTTTCTTAGAAAAAAAAATTCTCTGAACGCAAATCGGTCTGTTTCGTTTTCAATGCGCCACCCTATATATAAACACATAATAAACTAACATGCATATGCAGATATTAATATTACAAAACTACTTATGTAAAAAGTTATTTAAACACTAAGTGAAGATTGGGACCTCTGATTAGCACTGATAAGTGCAATTTCGAGAATCCAAGTAATAACAATAAAGTTTTTTGGCCCGACGATGAGTACTCATCCCCTTGATGACGCTAACTTTGTTAGCGAAACGATCGTCGGGTCAAAAAACTGTATTGTGATGAATTGGGTTCTTCAAATTGTACTTATTTGAACACAATAACATTAAGAGCACATCATTATAAATATAATATATACAATTTGAGTTTGATCTTAAAATGGGTTCTCAGGGGTCCTAATTTGCGCTTAACTGCCCAACTTTCTTTAAAAGTGTCGAAGTCGCGGTTTTGTCATCAACGACTTGCATACGAAAATTTGGTGAAATAATGCAGTATAGGGAAAATAATGTCAAACTACCTTATAGTGTCTTAAAAACAGTGTATATTTGTTTTTATTGTACCATAAAATTGCTTACGTTTACTACTGCCTGTTTAGGTTTCTATTTATTGACCAGTCCCTTATAAAGACTAACCTCTAAACCGTGATAGATAGGGTTTTGTTATCTGTAATTCCAGAAATTTGTTTTACAGCAACACGCCTTTCCTTTTTACCGGTCGTCAATAAATCATCAAACAGCTAGACCTATTTATTTTGTATTTATCTCTAAACACAACGCTACCAAACACTAACGTAAATTTAAATTATAAACAATACAAATCATAACAGGTCTTTGGTAGGGTAAGGCAATCTATAAATTTTGTATTAGATGTGGTGTAAAGGGTGTACAAAGTTAAACGTTATTTATGGTCTATGATATAAAAAAACATTAACTAGCAAAGACTAAAACTGTCTACTTTAAATTATGTGTCTTGGTATTTCTAAAATTCACTAATAACGAGATCCGTATATATATATATATATATATATATATATATATATATATATATATATATATATATATATATATATATATATATTGTACCGATAACAATGGACCGATTTTAATGAAATTTGGTAGGTGCCTTCCTTTTGCAAGTGGCTTGGATAAGTTCGTTAGCCAGGAAATCGGCCTAGGTTTTCCCGGAAAATTTTGCATTTTTTTCGGAAAAAATTATATCTCCGGAAATAACAAAGTAAGGGCAACCATCATTATAGGCCAATTACCTGCCAAAATTTAGCACTGTAAGTTAAAAGAGAAAAAAGTTAGAGTTAAAGAAAAATAAATTGGGGGTTTCTTTAAAACGTCAAACTCGCGATTTAAAACGTCAAAATTGGCAACATTTAGGCAAAGAACTTGAAACTAATACAGGCTATAGAAAGAAAATGTCTCAAGAAGAATGTTTTGCAAACCCTGAAGTCTTAGCTTCAACCGTCATTGTCCTTCATTTTACTGAAATATTTCCAGAAAATTCATGTCAAATAGACCCTTTCTCTGATGCTTTGGCAGTAGTCTCACCTATAGAGTTTATCGTTTAATGGAATATAATTTTTGTCGAATTTTCGTAAAAAATCAATAAAGCTCAATATATCCGTTATTACACAATATATGAAAAAAAACTTGTATACATTAATTATAGGGTGTCTTGAGTTACATCTTAAAAAATATTTCTACAATCACAGTGTCGCCCATAAGTCATTGGTGATACAATTTTTTTTTAGTCGAACACGCCTTATGTTATTGCATTTTTGCATTGTTGCATTTTTAATCGAAATATAATGCATGTTTGTAATAAAAGAGATTCGGGACGCAGCAAGTGCGTTATGGTAGCGAATTTTGAGTAAATGCTTCAAATTTGAATAGCTCAATTTGCTGTTAGCCTATAAGGTTGACCAAGAAACGAGTTTTTCCGGGAACACTTTAAATTTACTTTTGGAAATTTTTGTACATTTTCACACAATAAAGTTATTTTTATGAAACATGGTACATTGTTTTTACTATATAGGTTATACTGGTAACCAAAATTGATGCCTGCTTTCTTAAAAAGAAAACACACATATTTGCAATAAAAACATTTTTATGAAAATTCACTACCATAACGCACTTGCTGCGTCCAGAGTTTTTTATGATTTCTATTGCTTGCCTATAAAGAAACAAATAACTTTTGCACCATAATTTAAAAAAATAATAGAAGAACAATATAGACGTCAGAATAACTGTTCAAAATATCTTCAATTTTTGTGAAAATATAAAGTTAGTCTTCCTAAAAAAACGATCGTTTTCATCTGAAAATGTTTCTTGTTATACTGCTTTTAACGCATCAAAATACAAGCCCTCAGATCATCTAAGTCTAAGTCATTCGGTTACTCTTTGTATACTTGATTTTCAGGTAGAGGCAGAGTTGCACGGGTTGAAATCAGTTGACAGGGCTGGTCACTATATTTTTCTGATCCAAATTTATATATTTGTAATATCGCAATTCCCAAATCACAGTGTGAACGTGTTCCATCATGTCAGTATCATACATTCCTATAATCACCGTAGTGATTTTGTAGTGTTGACACGAACGTTTTCTTAGCGAAGTTAGATTCATGTATTTTGTCAAGTCACGATTCAAACTAACTAATCCTCCATAATAGTCGCTGATTGTGAAGTAAGGACCATGCTTGCAAGCATTTATAAAATTTTGAATTTCCAAACCACAGTGAGAAGGTGCTATATCACGTTCGGATAGTGCATCCTTATAATCACTGTAGAGATTTTGTAGTGTTGACACTATAGTCCGTTGCCAAGTTCTCTTCGATAAAAAATGATTCAACTAACTAATCATCCATAATGGTCGCTGAATGTAAAGTAAGAACCATGTTGGACCGACTAAGGCCATCTGTTTAGAATCCCATTTTACATAATAAGTATAATAAGAAAAATAAGTTGCTTCGACAGAAAACAAAATTTTCTCAATTAAATTTGGGGTTTGTTCGCAAATACGTCTCACGGGTTAGCAAAATTCCACCCGGAAATTTTCTTCGCTAAGTTTGTGTTTTCTGAGACTTCTGCAAACTGATTTTTCAGAAATACTGTGGTCTCGGGAAAGCCGTTTTAAGATTTTTGACAAGTTTTTTATACGGCTAATAATACGTGTATTACGACATCGCTTCCGGTAGCGCCTGTCAGTGAAATAATTATTAAAACTCCAGGACCTTTAGATACAAGCGTGCCGCACAAACATTTAGGCATGAATCAACTTAGTACCAGTTGGGTCCCTAAACATCTTTCAGCAGTTCAGCGCCAGCGTCGTGTTGGATGTGCCAGATCCCCTTTGGACCTCCGGAGAAAACCCTGTAGAGATGCTGAAAACAATTATCGCAGAGGATGAGACTATGGTTCTCTACTATGCTTTGTGCAAAAGGGAGTCGATGGAATGGAGGCATAAAGGAGAAGCACCGCCAAGGAAATTCAAGGTATGTCAGTCAACAGATAAAGTGGTGGCTACAATTTTTTGGGATTGTAAGGGAATTCTATTCATAGACTTTAAAGATCGCAACACCACAGTCAACGGAGCATATTTTGCCACACTCCTGCATAAATTACGAAAAAGATTCGGAGAAAGGACATGGGAAACTGACAACAGGCGTGCATTTGCTCCATGACAATGCACCCGTACACACTGCTGGAATTCATAAGCCGCAATTCGTGACTTCGATTTCTAAGGAATTGATCAGGCTCCGTATAGTCCAGTTATGGCCCTCCACTACTGCTTATTTGCAAATTTGAAAAAGGATGTTAGGGGGGATTATAATGAAAAATAAAATTTACTTGTGAGTCTACGCCGATTCTTTCATAGTCAGATCGGGAAATTTTGGCGTTTACCCAGTATGTGCGTTCCACCACATCCTAATGGTGGTCAAAAACCTATGCGGGTATAAAAGTAGATTTATTTGTTAATAAAACTCTTTTTGGGCAAGTGTGTGTTTTTTTGTAAATTTTTCTTTGATAGTGTAGTAACATATTAATTTATGTATCATACTTGAGTGGACTGATTAAGGAAAAATTAAAAGGCTTATTCACTACCAGACAACTGTTTTTATTCTTAATCCTACGCGTTTCGGTCCATTATTGAGCCATCCTCAGGGGTTTAGACTGTTTCCTGTCTCAGTTGCAGAAAAGAGCTATATTAAATGTTGCCAAAGTTTGGTTTTTCATCCATTGTCTTGAGGATTACAAACAAAAACTACATAAAACAAGCAGACAGGAACACAACAAGACTTTAATTTTTCCTTAATCAATAAGTCTTGTGGTGTTCCTGCCTTCTTGTTTTATACAGTTTTTGTTTGGAATCCTGAAGACAAGGGATGAAAAACCAAACTTTGGCAGCATTTCATATAGTACTTTTCTGTACTGAGACAGAAAACAATCTAGATCCCTGAGGATGGCTCAATAATGGGTCGAAACGCGTAGGGTTGACAATAAAAACAGTTGTCTGGTGGTGAAAAAGCGTTTTAATTTTTCCTTAATAATGTCAAACCCAGACGTTAAGACGTTTAGAAATAATATACTTGAGTGGAGTTAAGCATGCTAAAAATCAATTTTCATTTTCATCTAATGCAAGTAATATAATACAACCTTATATTTCTTATTCGCGTCGTTCTGTAGTAAAGCCTATGGAGAAAATAAAAGAAAAGTACATTTTCCCATTTCTCATTTCCTCGAAGTAATGCTTACCATTCAATAAAGCCGGTAGGAAATGCGTCTGCTTTTGAAAACTTTCTTCAGATGAAAATTTAGACACATAAATTTGTCATATTTTTCGTTTTTTATATCAAGTCTTTATTTAGGAGCTAAATTGGAATGAATGTAATGTGTGATTCAGCGAAGAGCTTTTTATTTAAAATTACTGCAGCATAAAAATATATAAACCCTAAAAATAAATGCAAATGATCTACGTTGAGGAATGGAAAATGATTTACTCTGTTGAGTTTATATAGAACCTCTGTGGTCCAGGGGTAAGAACTTGTGCCTCTGAACCGAACGGTACTGGGTTCGATTCCCATTTCACTTTTTCAGTACACACTGTAATAAATTAACATCAACCGATGTTCTGGCATTGTATTTGAACAAGTTGAATGTCTGCACGTTCTGCCCTTCGAAGGGGGCGTAGAGCCGTCGGCCTCGTATCCATGCTATGTTGGGCACGTTAAATATCGCTAGCCTCCTTACAGAAAGGAAGGGGTTGGGTAAAATTTACAGGATAGTGAGGTGAAACTGCTCCCTGGCGTCGGTGATTGGCCATGGTAGCGGAAATAGACCGACGTTAAAATAAAAAAAAGTTTATATAGAGAGTAAAACATCAGAACCATGTAATTTGTATTTTTTGTATATATTTTTACTTATGAATTATTACAAATGAAATACTAAACCTAACAGCGCTATAATTAGATCCAGGTTTTTAAAATCATTTTGGCAGCTTGCAACAAAAAGAAATGAATAAGAAAGTGTGTAAATGTACCTAACAACCTCAAAATTCTTAAAGTCGTTGACTATGAGCAGTTAAGGCAATCACTTTCTTTGCTTGATTGGGATGGCATCTTAAGTGGCCTCTGCGTGAGCGAGCAATGTAACTATTTTTACCGGGTTTTCTTTGATGGTATTGATAAGTATTCCCATAGCAAAGTTACTTAAGTTAACCCCACTAGTAGAAGTAGCGGTGGTGAGGAAGCCAACGCCAAGCAAGTAGGCCACAATGGGCCTTTTTTGCCAACCCCAGCAACCCAGCAACCATGCTCTACTCTTCCTTGGTTCCGTCGCCAAACCGCCTCGAGCTCGAGATGAAGGCCGTTACGGTCTTCAATTGGACGGTACTTACCTGATTCCTCTGCAGAGTCCTCGATCCGAACAATTATACTCAAAGACTCCCAAAAGCCTCGCATTCACACAGGTAGTGGTAGGACGTTTCTTCATCCGCGCCGCATTCCTGGAAAATGGAATCCTTCTCTACGCCTATCAATGTGAGGTGTCTTCTAAGGGCGCAGTGGCCTGTCAGCACCCCAAGGATGCGGCGAAGCGTAGGTCGACTCCTTCCGAGTAGCCAAACAGCTTTATCTCTGTCCGGCCCCTCCACGAAGTCCCTCGCCTGCCTGCAGCCACCAACCGGCCCCCAGTGCCTCTCCATTGCTTCCTCGGTCCACCTGTCTAAGGCGACAGAGACTGTCTTCCTACTTATGCCGTCGCAGGCTCCGGGCCACAGAACGGCCGCCGGGAACCGAGTCTTGCGAGAGTATTCGCCACCTCATTCCCCGCTACGCCACAGTGTCCTGGAACCCACACCAGTTGCACCTCCTTCGTCCTGGATAGTCCTCCGAGGGCGTCAGCGCACTCCTGAACCAGTGTTGACCTGATTCTGGCCGCGCAGACTGCTAGGAGGACCGCCTGGCTATCCGAGCAGATGTACACACATTTC
This sequence comes from Tillus elongatus, assembly GCA_964006375.1. Taxonomy (NCBI): domain Eukaryota; kingdom Metazoa; phylum Arthropoda; class Insecta; order Coleoptera; family Cleridae; genus Tillus; species Tillus elongatus. The sequence goes on along the minus strand of OZ023268.1, from coordinate 106,998,617 downwards.
TCGGGACTCCTCTTCACATCCTGTCTATTGACCACAGAGAGGATAGAATACACCCCTGTTTCTAATGCCGTGGTATATGCGCCAAGAGCATAGCTCTCGCGTACCCCCGCCCTCGATGTATATTCCTGTCCCGGAGGATTGTTGGTCTTCCAGCCGCGATCCGTCGGTGAAACAGACCAGACTTGTGGGCTGGAATGCAACCTCATTTTCTCTCCACTGATCCCTACTGGGGATCCTGAGGGTGTATGGCCTAGTCAACCTAATATCGTCCTCGGCATCCTGCACCTTTTGGACCTCCTTGGCGACTCTTGCATGCCCTATTACTGCTCCCTCTCCGCACCAATTTCCTGAGCCTCGCATTCTAAGATGCAACGCCATAGCCTCTCTTCTGATACATATGGGAAGCGGTGGCAGTATCAACAGGACCTCTAGCCCGGCTGAGGGTGCCGTCCTCATAGCTTCTGTGATACCCAGGATTGCAAACCTTTGGAGTTTGTCCAGCTTCCTGCTGGTAGTTTGGTTCACACTACACCACCAGACCAAAGGATTCTCGGCCTGACGATCGCAGTGTAGATCCAATTAAGGATCCGAAGATTAAGTCCCCAGGTCCTCCCGTAAAGTTAACCCCACTAAGTCCTGGATAACAGATTCCCGTTTAAAGCTATTTCCTAGGAAGGGACTTTGTGGAGGACCTACAGACGTTCTGATCTTGATTCTGCTTACACACGTCACTGACAGTTCTCCAATCTAGTTAAATCCAAGATCGCTTTGGCGCGGCAGGAATACGAAAGAAAACTCTTGTTCAGTGGACACAAGAAGTTTTTCAAGCATATTCGATCGTCACTAACATCAAGAGTAACTCATCCTGCACTGAGACTCTTTGATGTCTCGATGACTATAAGCAATGAGGAGTCGGCTGAATTGTTGGCTGAGTATTTCGCGAGGAACTACATCGAGGAACCAGCAGATCCCTTGCGAGGTATCAATTTGCCTGGGCCACCTACTGGGTTGTCTTCGATGTCTTTTACCCCAGGTGACATTCTGATAGTCAATCTCTCTGAAAATTGCTCACCTGGCCCGGACCGAATAACTGCCCAAGTGGTGAAGAGGTGTGGATATGCGCTGGCCACTCCTCTCGCCATAATTATGCAATCTGCTTTTTCGTCTCATATCCTGCCCCAATCCTGGCTGACTGCGGATGTTACTGGAATATTCAAGAAAGGTGACAGATACAATCCTTCCAATTATCGTTAAATAAGTCTGACACCTTTAGTAGCTAAACTTATGGAATCTATTATTCGTAAAAGCATGCAGACGTTTCTTCTTGAAAGCCACATCATCCCGCAGAACCAACAAAGTTTTACGCGCGGCCGCTCGGCACTCACAAACTTACTGACCTATGTTGACCATTGGGCAAGATTGGTGGATAGCAGGAGACCTGTCGACGTTGTTCACCTGGATTTCTCTAAAGTATTTGACCGGGTACCTTGAGGCGCCTTTGTGGAAAGCTGTCATCTTGCGGAATTGGTGGAGATCTGCTTTAGTGGATTAAAGCTTTCCTGAGCAACGAACTTTTCGTGTACGCGAGAATGGTGCATACTCTGATCCTCGACCTGTGGTGAGTGGTGTTCCCCAAGGCTCAGTCCTCGGCCCCCTGCTGTTCCTGGTATACGCCAGCGATCTACCACCGATTATCAGATCTCAATGCGCTACTTTTGCCGACGACTTCAAGTTATACAACAACCCACTCGTTTATCACAGTGATATCCAGGAAGACCTGCTCAAGCTAGATGATTGGTGCAAGTCATGCTTCCCCTCAACGCTTCCAACTGTTCAGTGTTGCACATTGGCAGAAACAACCCAAAAATTCCATACTACATTAATGGAACCCAGCTTGCAACGGTTAAACAACATACCGATCTGGGAGTCATCGTGACTGAAGACTTAACCAGGTCTGCGCATGTGTCCAGTGTCTGTTCCAAAGCAAATCGTATCCTGTACATGATCCATAAATCTTTTCACCATATTAATTCAGTGTGCTAAACTTGTATACATTACATACATTAGACCTCTAATGAAGTATTGCGAGCCCGCCTGGTACCCAAACCTATCAAGATACCGTGACCGACTGGAAAGGGTGCAGCGAGCAGCAAGTCGACTACGTTATGGCGTTCTCAGGCCTAGCTATGAGGTTAGGTTACACATCTGGGGCATGACAGCATTTTCTGGGAGACGTGAACGAGGTGACCTGATATTTACGTATCGTATCTTACATGGTCTTACAGGAATACCGTTGGACACCCTGTTTACTCGGGATTTAGATGGTCGTCTCCGTGGGCAAACTTTCTAGGGACCGTTCAGTGTTGGTTGTCGGCAGAGCTTTCTTCTGAATCGAGGGTTTTGCTATTGGAATAGTCTGCCTTCTCCAGTAGTGAACGCATCATCTGTGAATATTGTTAAAAGACAATACGACTTAATTTGACTTTAGTATTCTCTAAGTTTTGTTTGTGTTTGTAGGTTTAGTATGATTTGTGCTATGTTCTGGTTGGGTGCACCTAGCCATTGCAAAAACACGGACTCTATATAACAACAACAATAATGTTGGTAGTCGTAGACAGACTGATATACATTATTGAATTAGATTAGATTAGATTGAGGGAGGAGCTAGCCATACGGCGTTATTTACAGAGATCTTTGAGGTCTATTTCCACACTTCAATGTAAATTTCTTGGTTTCCATGTCCAGGTCAGGCCCATCTGCTATTGAACTCGATAAGTAAAGTATATGAGGGTCTAGTAAGAGACAGGCTCGAGAAGGATGTAGAAGAAGAAGGAAGCCTATCAGATCCTTACCTCGGTACCGTAAAGGCAAGTGAACCATCCGGGCAGTGGAGAGGGTGGTAGTTATAGTTAGAGAACGAACAACCGACAAAGGGGCGGCGTCTATAACTGTTGCTACAAGAAACGTATTTAACACAGCGTAATGGGACAAACTAATGCTAAACCTCGAAACAAAAGGTAGTATAGAAGACTATCTGTTAGAGACCATTGACAACTACTTAGAGGATCTACTTTCTTCAGATAGATACAAATGTCTGCCTGGAAATTACAAGAGGCGTGTCACAGGGGTCGGCCCTGAGACCAATCCTCTGGAACATTTTATACGAGGGTCTAAAAAATTGTGAAAACCCGAAATGTTGGGAAAACAGGAGCAGAAACAGGTCAAAAGTCAAGGGTGACAGAATTAGAAACTAGTCGTCACACACACTAAGTGGATCTCGGGCTTTCTCAGTTTTTTTGTCCCTTCGCTGGCTATAAAGATGTGGCAACTCACCAAACTGCTTCACAGACCAAGATGTTACATAGGGTAGAATAAAAATAACACTCCGGTCTTTCTCTTCCTTGACAATTTTTGGTTTTGCAATCTTTCGACCCACACTTGCGCAACGGTTATGTTAGCGCACTGTTGTGCTCCACAGACCGGGATGTTACATATGATAACATATAGTTAACATTGCGGTTATTCGTAGGTGCACTCCAGACCGGCATGTAACATAAGGTTAACGTTCTGTCTCTCGTGTGTGCATCCTTCCATTGGCAGGTGGTTGGTGGGAAAACCATCCTGAATGTCTCGTTTTACTATTTCAACCAGTGCTCACCGAAAGGTCTCCAACCAGATCTGATCAGGTTGATTTGAAGTCACAAAATCTTACAGTACGTAGCCCTTCATACCTTCAAGTTGCTCTGGCAACATGATCTGACACTCATTTATAACGCATCTGCTTAAAGGTAATTGAGTGGATATTAAAAAAATGCCGCACACTCGCTTTTGATCTGTTCTTTGGGCTGCTCATGCTGTCCTGGCTCATCCTTCTTTAATTCCCAATGTGTGGAAATAATACATGTCAAGAATCCCATCAGGAAATAAAGTTACTATGTTAACATGAAGTGACACTCTTGTGCCATTTTCAAGGCATCTGTCCAATAGCAGTTTGAGCTGATGTAACAAAAAAATGTGACAAATAACACTGCATCCTCAAAGCATGACAAATTTTCAAATGTCTCACTAGACTGAGTCAAGGGAAGACCATTTCTTATTCTCTGAAATTCCATGTAGTCTGTTCTTGTGACCAACAGTTGGTTGCTACTCCACTTTGGCTCTATGGTGGTCAACGACAACAAATTCCAACTGCGACTCACGTCAAAAAGAATTCAATACGAGGTTAAGCACGCCGCATTTGAGAATTACATCGCCCTTTTTAAAGTAATCTTAACTATGTTTTTAACAAAATGACCATGTAAACACGCCGATTTAAGGCTGCTGTTCATGTGTGTGAATGTCTTGTGTGCAGTGTTCCCAGGCCTCGTCACAACGCGCCGCAATTGGTGTGACTTTATCTGATGTTCCTCGAGTTAACTCTAGTTCAGTTATCGGTGAGAAAATGGGTTATCTTGTACCTGAATGTTATTCTGCTTGTAAGCTTCTGTTGAAGTGTCAATTTGACAAGAAATATATAAAGCATGGTATAACCAAGAACTTTCGTAATTGATTTATCTGCCCTAAAAGGCCAATGCCCTGAAATGAGATTTTGAGATTTTGGAACTAACAAGTTAACAAGTGACGACCGTTACTGCCTCCCAAGTCTGTATATATATATATATATATATATATATATATATATATATATATATATATATATATATATATATATATATATATATATATATATATATATATGTATATATATATTCTTACACTCTAAAAAATTACGTTTTATTCCCAAACAAAAATATTGTAGCATTTCCAATAAATATCTTGGCTTTTTGAAGAGATACATAGAAAGTTATAAGTACACTACATTTTTATCATCAATTATAATAAATGTAATAATCCGTGAATGTTGCAAAGCAAATGCCAAACCTATAAATAATTGCCAGTCACTTTATTTGTGATTGTGTTTCTAATGTACCTTTTGTCCACCACTTCCACAGAAAATTACCAAATATGCAGATTATGACCTTACTGGCATGATCTATGTATATATTGTATATTTGCGTAATCGAGAAGCGAAAAGACATTAAATCATTATGCCTTTACGAAACATTTCCAATTATCGAAGTAAATTCACAAGGGGACGCATTGATGTTATGCAGGGAGCAGGTTTTCCAACAAGACAAATTTCCCAACGCACAGGACGCAGTATCTCAACAGTATTACAGTGTTGGTCCAGGTGGTCTGAAGAAGAAATCCATAATCGTCGTCATGGATCTGGATGACCTCGAGCAACTTCAGCACGGAAAGATTGTGGATTGCGGATTTAGAAGACAGAGTTTTCACAACACGGTCGATTGAAAAGGCTTGGTTTGGAATTTTATAACGAAAAGTCTCTATGGCAACGATATATCGCAGAACAAACGCGTTTGCGCCTAGTTCCTATCGACCATTTTTATGTCTCCTATTGACGCCACGACATCGTGCTGCTCGGCTCTAGTGGTGTCACGGCAGATTAAATTGGGATAATGAATTGAATACTGTCCACGATGGACCGGAGAAGAGGAAGACGATTAAGGCATACGGCTCTTACGAGGGGGGGGGGGGTGATGGTATGGGATGCGATAACATACTAACATAGGATAGCAGCTCACCTTTAGCTTTTTTTGTTTTTTGACAGAAATTGGAATGCAAATTGTTTCAAACCCACTGCAGCCTGTTTTACTTCCATACCTACGAGCCTTAATTTAACCCCGTTTCAAACAAGATAACGCACGTCTTCAGGATACCATAAATCACCTAATTTCAAGCATGTCCCGAAGAGCTTTCGAATGCATAAGAAACCGCGGCGGACCCACTCATTATTAAACGACTTTGTTATTTTTAAATATTTTAGTTTGAAAAGGTCATCGCTTTTTTAATTTGATTAATCACACACTATGTATAAATACAATTTAAATTGGTCAACTGTTACTGGGTGTTCAGGTTTTTTTGAAAGTCAGTATACATGGTGTAACATTTTGGTTGGGAAAAAAATTGATACAGGAATGAACTTTTTTCAACAAAATTACCTGAGTTGTGCGAGTAGCCAAAACTACTTACACACGTAGAAGATCAATTGCCTCGATTTATCAGTGGCGTAGATATTGGATTTGCAGGCATCCTTTTGAAAATAAAAAATAATACGTCACTTATTTTTTTTTTAATTTTCACTTTTCTAAAATCTACAATACTTTTGCAACGAAAAGATGTCTTGCATTTTCTCCATAGCTCGCTTACTCTTTGCACAAATTGCGACTCTGTAACAGCCTGTGCATTTGTCCAAGTAAAAATTTTTATCATTTTTTTGTTTTGCCCAGCAAATAATAAGACAGCAACTTGAAATTATTAGCATAATGTGGTATAGTAAAGTTGTGCCGAAATGTAAAGCGATGAGCGCGTTGAGCTTGTCCACCAGCTAATAGGTAGATGGTAGATCATTATTAAGCGCTATAGCTATGAAACAAATGAAAAACAAACGAAATACTAAACAATCACAAATTTGACATTTCTAGGATTGAATATTTGGTGTAAGTTGTGCCTAGCTACTCATTTGTAACTATCTGCTGGTAATAATAAAATTAATCTTCAAAAAGTTAAAATGAAGTATTCCACTCAAGAAATGGCCGATATGCACTACATTTACGGGATTGCTGATGACAATGCTTTAAAAGCCGAACGACTTTACGCAGAATGTTTTCCTAATAGGCCTCACCCTAATAGAAACTCATTTTCTAGAATCAATGATAGACTACGTGTAACAGGACGCCTTGTAACTCGTCCAATGACAAGGAGTAGGACTGCAAGAACGGTGGCCTTGGAAGAAAGGATTCTTCATGCGACTGAAGAAAATCCCAGGGCAAGCGCGAGAAGGAAAGGAGCAATAGAAGGAGTGAATGACAAGACGGTACATCGTGTTTTAAAAGACAATTTGTTATACTCATATACCATCTGTAACGCGTACAAGAACTCTGTCCTGAAGATTTTCAACCCCATCTAGAATACTGTACTTGGTTTTTAAATAAGTATGTAGAAGAACCAGGTTTTATTTCTAAAACTTTATTCACAGACAAATCTATGTTTAGAAAAGATGGTATAATTAATTATTATAACAATCATGTTTGGGCCGATAAGAATCCACACGAAGTAATACAGTCAAGGCACCAGAGACAATTTTCTATTAATATTTGACCTGGTATAGTTGATGATGTTTTGATTGGACCTTTTGCCTTGCCAAATAGACTGGATGGGAGAACCCACCTTAGTTTCTTGAAAGATGATTTGCCAAATTCGCTTGCAGACCTTCCACTGGTATTACGTATGTGGTTTTTGCACGATGGTGTACCAGCACATTTTAACCAACTTGTTCGTCAGTACTTGGACGAATCATACCCACGAAGATGGATTGGACGTGGGGGACCGCTCCATTGGCCTGCTCGCCCTCCGAATCTGAACCGCTTGGATTTTTATCTATGGGGTCATTTAAAATCATATGTTTACGCAACACCAATTCCTAATATTCAAACTCTTCAACAACGAATGGAAGAAGGTTGCAGACTGATTCATCAAACTGCTGCAATTTTTGAAAGACTAAGGCATTCAATAAGCAGACGTGTCGAAAATTGTATTCAAGCACGTGGGCAACATTTTGAGCACCTACTATAAGTATCACCCATTTACCTTATAAAATTACTGCAAATTATTTATGTTATTTCTTATAAAATTAGTCACACTAAGAGTTTCAACTTGCTATCTTATTATTTACTGGGCAAAACAAATAAGTGATAAAATTAATAATTGGGAAAATGAACAAGCTTTTACAAAATCGCAATTTTTGCGTAAAATAAGCGAGCTGTGGAGAAAATCCAGGATACCTTTTTTGTTGAAAAATTACTGTAGATTTTAGAAAATTAAATAAAAAACAACTTGCGTATCATTATTCATTTTCAAAAGAACGCCTGCAACCCCTAGATCTGCGCCACTGATACAACTGGGCCTTTGACTTTCTACGTGTTTATGTAGCTTTGGCTACTTAAACAACTCAGGTAACTTTCTTAAAAAAATTCATTCCTTCAAAAGTTATGTAATAACAATGATTTTTATTTGAAATTTCAACACCCTGTACTGCGTAAATGAAGACCGATAGGACACATATTCATATGAAGAAAAAGTCTTATTTTTGCCTCAAAAATGTGCTATTAATATTTTTCCGAACTAAAATGTTACACCCTGTATACATGTTTGTGATTGCTTATAATTCGCAGAAATAATGAGAATAATAGGGTTACTAGGTGATAATATCAGATTGGCAAGGGAAGCTACCGGAGAATTTAATAGTGGGCATCCAGGCCGACCAGCAATAGATCTCTGTATGTTTTCAACACGAAAATCCAACCATTCACCACATTTTAGAAAAAAACACAAAATGTTTATTTAATCGAAATACAGTTTTATTGTGTATATTGTATTCTAATTCTACCATTGTGCGTAGTATTCTAGAACAATGTCTTTGTTTTAGATGGAGGAAAGTGACATTGATAGTGGTGGAGGTCGTAACAGATGTTCTGGTGCGATATTTTGCAGTCGCACCAGTCTGTTGCTCATGATGACCGGATACGCCTTGTTGGGCGCTCTCCTCTTCAAATCGCTTGAAGGAGGCAACGAGGGAGAACTACCCGTCCACGTGCAGCGAAGCAGAGAGGATTGCTTACATGAATTGTGGCTTATAACAGGTAAAACAGACCTTCTGAAATGTTTACATAGATTTTATATATTTATTTATTGATTTAAAACAGTGTACAAGGAAAAACAGCTAGTGCTTCTGTAATATCTAAGGTACAATTACTACTTCCCCAAACCATATTCATGTTACTCTTCTTTTAACTAACTCCTTTCATATCTCCCAAACTAGCATATTTGTGTATGACGTTTCGGTGATAATGTTATTCTGATTAGTACAGAATTTCTTAAAGATAATTTGTTAACAAACGCATGAAACCTTAACATGGGTTAGGCAAAAACGGAGGCCAAAGCAAGAGCCCTATTGCAGCTATATTTTCTTAGCGCTTAACTAGGACGTGTGATGTCTTTACCAGCTCTTTTAATGCTTATAGTTTTTATTTGATTTTAACGTTACGTATAAACAAAATACACATAAAAAGCAAATACGAGCGTGCACCATTGATTTTGTGTTTTCAGTCAGCACACGTTAAAATACATCTAGCCTCTTTTAGTGAATTTTCTTTCAAAAATTCACTAATGAGGAGATCCCGACTTTTGAATTTTGAAAAAATTTCTTCAAATGAGCGCTAATTAGGCCCCCAGACTACATATCCGGGGTCAGTTTCAATTTTTATATGTTTATATATATATATATATATATATATATATATATATATATATATATATATATATATATATATATATATATATATATATATATCACACCGACAACAAAAAATAATGGGCCGATTTTGATTAAATTTGGTAAATGCCTTCCTTTTGCAAATGGCTTGGATAAGTTCGTTATTCAGGAAAATCGGCGCAGGTTTTGCCGGAAAATTTTGTGTTTTTTTTTCGAAAAAAAATTATATCTCCCGAATTAACAAAGTACGCGGGTTTATATCACTATATGTAAGTTGCACACAAAAATTTAGCTGTGTAGGTCAAAAGACAAAAAAGTTATAGGCATTTAAATAAAAATTAATTAGGGTTTCCCTCAAAACGTCAAAGTTGCGATTTAAAACGTCAAAATTGGCTACATTTAGGCAAATAATTTGAATCTAATACGGGCCATGGAAAGAAAATGTCTCAAGAAGAATGTTTTACAAACCCTTAAGTCTTAGTTTCAACCGTCACTGTCCTTCATTTTACTAAAATATTTCCAGAAAATTCATTTAAAATAGATCCTTTCTCTGATGCTTGGCAGTAGCCTTAGCTATAGAGTTTATTGTTTAATGGTACATAATTTAATTTTTGTCGAATTTTCGTAAAAAATCAATAAAGTTCAATATATCCGTTACTATACAAGAAACGAAAAAAAATTGTATACATTAAATATAGGATGTCTTGAGCTACATCTTAAAAAAATATTTCTACAATCACAGAATGACCCATAAGTCGCTGGTGATACAAATTCTCTTTTTTTTTTAATCAAACACGTCTTATGTTATTGCATTTTTGCATTTTCCATCGAAATATAATGCGTGTTTGTAAGAAAAGACATCCTGGACGCAGCAAGTGCGTTATGGTAGCGAACTTTGATCAAATGCTTCATATTTAACTAGCTCAATTTGCTATTAACCTATAAGGTTGACCAAGAAACATGTTTTTTTCGGGAACCTTCATTACCTATATCAAAACCTGCTATTTATTAAGTTCAAAATTTAGAATTTATGCCAATATTGTACACTTTTACACAAACATTTTGTAGTTGCCTTTTCGGATGTTTCGATGGTTACTCAACTAGCTAAAGACAATGATATTACGGTTGAGAAAATAAAAGGTTAATCAAAGTGAATACTTACTCTTTCTGGGGCAATATTGACCAAAAGCTTACATTTTTCAGACCCTCAGTACAAAATTCTGTTGCTTGCTATCGATGGTTATTAATTAGGTCTCTAGATAACATTATAATTATAAAGTTGGAGAGCTTAAAAAGACTTTGTTAGGATATTTATTTCAAAAATGATCAAAAGTAAAACACAACAAGGTTTTTATTAATTAATTAAGACATAAACAGTGAGGTAATGCAAATTTCTCAAAAAGGGTTTTATGTAATACATTTCTAAACTATTAATATATGTACCAGGCCTGATAGGTTATTTCATTGATTGCTACTGTATGTCTTGTTTCAAAGTAAATTAAATGCGAGTCTAGTGCTCGTTATTTTTTTCGAATTTTCATTAAGAAAACTTCGTTAATGGAGAGGTCACGATGAAAAGCTTTTGCACGAATTTGGGTCCCTGGAACCCAAACCAAGGTTATATATTTATATATATATATATATATATATATATATATATATATATATATATATATATATATATATATATATATATATATATATATATATATATATATATATATATATATATATATATATATATATATATATACAGGGTGTCTCACGTAAGGCGTGCATTAGAAGTTTTCGAACTAGTACTGGGATTTCGAATCTGAAAATTTGCAACTGCATGTATCACCATCCGCTCATTATAACTAAAATATTTTGGTGACTCTATCACGTCCGGTTGTACCGGAAGTTGCCAACAACTTTCTTAATTTTAATGGAATACCCTATATATTATTGCATATTGGGAATGATCATACAATTCTGAGGAAGATGATATGCTACTTGCCCATACTGGTGTCAGCCGTTTTCAAGATATGTGATTTTCTATTGTTTTTCCGTCATAAAGTTGCAAATCTTTGAAATGGCAATTCTCAGGCATCAAGTATGTCATGCTTCTGAAACTTAACGCAACTATAGTCCTAGTGGTCATAATTCTTTTCATTGCAAAAAAATTTACAAAGACGATACGGGGTTTTGTTTAACGAAGGTCAAATTTTTATGATTTCAAACACGAAAAATATTTTTTTTCCAAATGGAACACCCTATATATTTTCATCGCATATCCTTCGCAATGATATTCTGCTTCGATCTGTCAGCATTCCCTATACCTATCTCGGATGATTCCCGAGTTATGATGGGAATTATGTGAATTTTGTATTATCCGAGATAATACTCTTTTATTTTCTTTCTATTTATAATAATAATAATAATAATAATAATAATAATAATAATAATAATAATAATCACAATAAAAAATTTTCATATAGGTAGGTAATCCATTCATATTATGGACGAGAAGAATGAAAACTTGTATCAGGTTTTATTGTATGTGAGCTATAATGTCGTGTTGGTGAGCGCGCGCGCGTGTGTGTATGTGTGTGTGTGTGTGTGTGTATATGTGTGTGTATTTTTTTTTAACTGTGGGGCATTAATGTCGCTCTCTAGATGAATTGAATAACTATTAAGAAGTATTTTTTCCATTAGTTTTTTCATTTCTGGGTGTTCGAATACGTTTTCACCTCATACCCTTTAAAAAGAACATTCCGATTCGATTTGCACTGTTTGAGTAATGATTACATCTTCTACTCAGTCCAACATAGTAAGGGATGTTTATGAATCGCTCTGAAACTGAATTACTCAAAATGAAAACAAGTTGTAGAGCTATCTATCAATACGAAAATATATCAGTGAGTTTAAATACAGAAAATAATCAACCAAACAGGACATGAATTAATAACAAAAATGTGTATGAGTTTTAATACAAAGTGTTCTCCGTACAACCACCATTGACTTCAAGACACTTCAATAATTTTCTTTGCAATCCAGAATTAGTGGTCTTTGGGATCATTTCTGGAGTGAGATCATTGTCTCACTTTAGCCTCCAATTCTTCTCGAGAGTTTATTTGGCTGGAATAAACATTGGCCTCGCACCTAATTTTTTACCAAGAACTACAATATTTTTAATTCAATCAATGGTTCTATGTTTTCGATATGTTCGCAGTTAAATATTTTTACGGTCGCTTAATAATATACCTCTTAAAAATCTTTATCATAAAGATAGATAGATGGTATGTTACCAAGTAGTGAATTTTCATAAATAATTGTGACGATGATCTGTTCGCCTATTTCCCATCAAAAAAATTAATAGTAGCCATTGAAAATTCTCAAACAGTTGGTAAGATAATCAAATGCAAGCCAACAAAAAAAGAAAAGCCTAATGTAACAGATTAAAATTTGATTGATTGGACAGGTAGCTTACGGCGACATGCATTATCTCCAAGTTTTCAATATTATTGTCAGGATATGTCTTGTTGAACTGAAGCTGCAATTGGTTGGCAGGAACTATTTTGACCCAGCAGCAGGTTCTGACTTACGTGAGTGTAATTTGACATTCACAACTATCAAACAGCACGGAAGAGACAATCTAATGAATACCGAACTCCAAATTAAAATGATGAGAATTGACACATTGTTCGACTTAAATTTTCAAACAGTTGTCCAGGTTATTGAAAAGCAAGCCAACTTAAAAAGGCGAGCATAGCAACGTTTACTTAGCATATCCGACATAATATATTCTATAGAACTGAGATCTGGGATGATCGCTGATCGTGGGATCACTTACGTAATTTAGATCTGTTTGTGCATACTTAGCAACTTGCATTGATGATATAAAAAAATTCAGAAAAATGCTTAAAACCCTTTCTGGATGCACACACCACGAGACAAATTTCTTGCAAACGGCCCCTAAGAAAGTTACAGGACCAGGAGTGAATAGGGGTGCTGGTTAGGGAAGAAGATGAAAAGGAAATGTGAGCGGAAAGTTCGAAAAAACAGCTTAGTTGGACCTCCATTTTACCCATTTTGCAGCTCTACTTCCTTAAAATCCTGTTTACTTCGCGCAGAACCCTTATACACCGCAGGTCCTTCAACTTTATTGGGGGTTGTTGCGAAGAAATTTTACTTGTTTATATAGCGGTTTATGCATTAACGGTGCTTGTAGGCATGTGGAATGGGGAGAACTCCCGTGACGAAGCCGCGAACCAAGATTGTCAATTTATTTAAATTCTTACCTCATTTCATTTGTTTAAAATATTTAAATGAATTTGAGGATGTTTTGTTTGTCAGTCTCACATATAGAGCTACAATATTTTATCATTAAAAAAGATGTATATAGCAACAGTTAATAAGTGATGCAGAGGGTCTGTGTGCAGCAAGTACTTTGTGGTAGAGAATTTTCGAAAAAAGATTTCAAATCTGATAACTCAGTTTCCCAATATGGTATAATCTTCAATCTTGAGCCATAGTAAAACCTATGTAAAATACCTTTTTGGTTGTTTTGTTTGCAAAAACTAGTTCGATTGTGTTGACTAAAACAAAACCATCCAAGCAATTAATAACGAAAAATACCTGCCATATTGGCAATTTCGCAGGTACATTCCTTTTGTAAATGATAAATTTTTTTCTGGAAAACTTTTGTAACTAATGAAATTTGAAACACAGTTTTTTAGAGCGACTTACACTATTTACATATATGTACCAAATTTTAGATGTTTAGCTCCATAGAAAACAGAAATTTCTTCAAGTAATGGATTACTGGGACCTCTAAAACCATCTCCAAATCCATTTAAATTTAAATACCACTCCTATAAAAGCGTGTAAAAGACATTCAATAATTATAAACGTCGACCATCGGTGATCAGCTCATTAAAATCACACAATTGTTGGGAATGATGAATTTATATGTAATATCTGCTATAAAAAGCAAATTTTAATTGCAAGTCATTTCTTATATGTCTAGACTTTACTCGGTTAGTCTGTGCAAGTACGTCTGCAACAAACATTAACGTTTTCTGATACTAAAACAAAACATCTTTTGAATTAATAGTAATCAATAGTCGCTGATTTAATTAAAAGTTTACCTCAACCAAAGCTATTAAATTTTTTATTGGGTTTCAAAATTAATACAACACGAAATTAGTAAATAGAAGCGAGTAGCAGAGAAAAATGAAAGATACAGAAAAATGTCTGTGCAAGTGCGTTATGGTATCAAATTTTTATAATCTTATTGGTGACTGAACTCTTTTAGTTTTTTTAAAAATTAAATTTAAACGTTCTGATCAGATGATGTAATTACAATGATTTTTTAGAGGTTTTTTGCCTAAAAATTCAACAATGCGGAGATGAGGACTTTTCAAGATTCCTAATTCAATTTTAATAACAGATTAGATTGTTTGTTGTTGCCCTAACTTGGTTAAAGCGTTACTTATTTAATATGGACGTACATACATGTTCTGTGGCTTTAGAAGCGCTTGTTTTATGATCTGCAACCTGTTTCGCCTTTCATGACATCGTCAGGCAAAAGAAAATTTACTCTGTATAACCACAGAAAAAGTCTCTACGTCTGTGTTCAGATCATATTGTGTCAACTTTAAATTCATGTTTTCGAATTTTTGTGTGGAAAAACCTTTCTTGAAGTTTTGACGAAGCATTCTTGTAGCGAAATTCGTGAAAAATAATGATATAGGAATGAGTAAATTTGCGTGAAAATTATATACCTCATCGGATTTATTACGTAACATTTTTTCAACCAATTTTTGTAGACATAGTATTTAAGTTTTGTGGTTTTTGTTAATTTTCGTGAAAAATAACGGGACCACGACTTTGGAATTTTGAAAAACTTTCATCAAATGAGCACGTATTAGGGCCCTTAGAATCCAAATGTAGTTTCGCCAAGAAATATAACATTTTGGTCTTTAAGATTTAATGGCCTGCCTTTCTAGACAACGTTCTTAAAATGATCCCAATTCGGTGAAAATTGGGTTAAACATTTGCTGCGTGCACACTTATTTTATTATTCTGCAAATAAAGAGCCAAACAAATAATATATGTTCTGTTTATTTGGTAGTAAGGGTTAAACATAGCCAAACACCATACAATTTTGTAGATGAATTAGGAGTAATTTATTCAGTTTTTGCTTCTTGTGAGGTATGTATTTGTCCCCTGTGAGTCCGGGGACTAACTAAAAGAATAGGCCCAAGGTAACTCTTGCCTGTCGTAAAAGGCGACTAATCGGGGGCAAGTGGTAGGGGACTTTTCCTTTACGTAATAGTAAAGGATTTTTTCACGCCCGAGGAGGTACCACCCCTTACATCAAGGGGCCGGTGAAGTCTCAACGGAAGTTTCCGGTTCTGGTGTATGAGTCGGTTATACTTACAAACAAAAATGTATGTACAAAAGATTCCTGAGATAAAATACCCCTCTCTCGAATATATGTGGCCTAAATTCTAACCTGAACTCCGTCCACCAATTTCTCCACGCTAATAGGCCCCAAGTCCTCTTCCTCACCGAAACCCAAATCAGTGCCAAAACAGCCAAAAATCAGCTTAATTTCCTGGGGTATAAGCTCCTTACTTCCTTTAGATTTCATGGAGGTGTGTGCGCATACGTCCGTAGCAATCTACTCTACAACAGACTCCCCAATTTAGAAGCTGGAAGAAAAGACATACTTCGGTTGAAACTCTCTCTCAGGGCTGCAACTAAATTCATCTGTTGCATTTACCGTTCACCTTCTGACAATTACTTTGTTCAGTTCTTCGACTGCCTTTTTGAAAAAAACGGCCATCTGATTTCTGAATATCCTTCCTCCGAGGTCACTATTTTTGGTGACTAAATGTCCATAATAAGGAATGGCATGGATCTTTAAAAACCGATCCACAAGGGAGAGCATGGAGGCCTTTGCAGTCAACAATTATTTAGCCAATAGGTTAAGCAACCTACTTACTTTCCTCGCATCCCAACACAGAGCTCAAATCCCTTGGATCTTTTTCTTTCTACAAAATCTGAATGCGATAGGACATCAGACACCGCCACCCTTGGTCGCTCAGACCACGGCGTGGTCACTGCTTCCTGCGCATTGCAACTCGAGTTCACACAATCATGACACCCACGTATCGTTTGGCACTACAACTTCGCGAACTGTGAAGAAATGCGGGATTACTTTTTCTCATTTCCATGCGCGTCTGTCTGCTTCTCTCATCCTCTCCAACCGGAGCATTTCTGTTGTCCTGCATGGCTATTCCTCTAAACTGTATCCAATTAATGCAGGAGTTTCTCAAGGTTCAGCTTTAGCCCCTACTTTGTTTCTTCTCCACATTAATGACCTCCTCTCTAGCACATCCAACCCAGTTCACAGTTACGCGGACGACAGCACCCTCCACTCAAACATACAATATTCTAAGCCTGTCTCTTTAGCCCAATTAGATGAGGATCGCAGACTAATGGAGGGTTCTATCTCCGTGGATTTCCAAAAAAAATTTAATTGGGGAAGTAGAACTCTTGTACAATTCAACCCCACCAAATCTCAGTCTTGCTTTCTTTCTCATAAGAGATACACAAACCCTAGACCCATCACAATGAACAACCAAGTTATTCAAAGTAATGAGTCCTTTTCACTTGTTGGCATTTGTGTGGATCGGAATTTGAATTGGCATCAACATGTCACATCAATTGCAGAAGCGGCTGCTAAGAAATTAGGTTTCCTCTTCCGGGCTCGCAAATACTTTTCACCGGCTAATCTTTATACATTATATACTTCACAAATAAGACCAAACCTCGAATACTGCTCTCACATCTGGGGTGCTGCTGCCGCTTCTACACTCGCTATCCTCGACTCCATTTAGAAGAGAGCTATATGTCTCATCGGTGAGCCTACCGTCACCCAAAGGCTGCCATCCCTTGCCCACCGATGTGCCGTTGGTGATCTCTCTCTCTCTCTCTCTCTTTTATAGATATCTGCACGGGCAGTAATCAGAGGAGCTTTCTTCCATAGTTTCTCCACCTATTGCCCCCAACAGATCTACCAGGGGAACAGAGCGAATGCACCCTTTTACTGTCCAGGTCACCAGACATAGAACATCTTGTTATGCCCGCTCTTTTGTCCCGAGGACTTCAAAGTTGTGAAATTCCTTGCCGGCACATGTTTTTCCTTCTCCCCCGAACCTCCAAACCTTCAAGTCCAGAATTAACAACTGGCCTCTTTCCTCTTTGTCGACACCCACGGTACGATAGTATTTAGGCTGTAAGCCCTCCTGGTTTGTTGTTGAAATAAAAAAAAAAAAAAATTGAAAGATGTTTATGAAAACTCGCTACTATAATGCACTTGCTGCTTCCAGACTTTAACTATTTATAATGTTACATTATAATGTTACATTTCTTTTGGAGGTTGCTGTTGCTAATAACCCTTGATGTTTTTATTTATTTTATTATTAATGGCTGATGCGGCTGTAATAAATAAATAAATGATCTTTCGATGTCATTCATTTGGAGAACTGAGTTACTATAAACAATCTTAATGTTTACAAAGAATTTAATAATTTGCATTTTGAAGAGAAACTTGCAGATTTCTCAATCCACAAAGTACATAAAATACCTGCAAGTTATACTTTGGTATGCACAGTATCATCAAACATTCCTGAGAGCCAGCTAACACCACGCTATGCCATAAAACCACGACCTAGGCTATCGTGCAATGTGGACTGCAAATCTTTACGCTCAGTTGTCTGACAGGGTTGTTTTCTAATTATTATATCAGTGGTGGAATCTCGGCGAAGTGAAAGCGTGACTAATTAGTCTAATTGAAAAGTAAGTTGAACGGATGGGGCCCCTTTCCTTATGCAGACAAATCACGCTATGCAAAACGTACGCTTTCGCACTTGATCACTCAGCTTCAATCTGATTTCCCACCGATAGGGGGAGCTCAGCTAATGTGGTGCAGTAGTATGCTATGTTTGATTGATGTGGTTGTCATCCTGCCAGGACCGGATTTTATGGGTTTTATCTATAGCAGTTATTTTAAAACAAATAACATTCAGCCAGCCTTTTTATTTTGGAAACTGTCAAGTGGCCGTAATATATATATATATATATATATATATATATATATATATATATATATATATATATATATATATATATATATATATATATATATCAGTTGTGTGAGCTACTCTCCATTTTCTTAGATAAATATTTGGCATTCACTGAGTGTATTGTCTTGAATATCTCTTACCAAATAAAAAAAAAATAATAGCAGCCTCTGTGGCCCAGGCGTAAGAACCTGAGCCTCTGGGCCTAAGGGTCCTGGGTTCAATTCCCAGTAGAATTGTCATATTTTTTGTTTCAGTACATAGGTGCTCGAAATTAGCATTAACCGAGGTTGTGGCATTGTGTTTGATCAAGTTGAATGTTTGCAAGTTCCGCCCTTGATTGGGGGCGTTAATCCGCCGGCTTTGTGTATCATACGATGTCGGGCAGGTTAAAGATCTCTAACCTCTTTACAAAAGGAAGTGATTCGGCAAAATTTTCGGGATAAAAAGGTGAAATTGCTCCCTGTCTTCGGTAATTGACCACAATCGCGCATATAGACCGACGTCAAAGATAGAGAAAAAACGACAATATCACGCTTTTAAAAAAAAAAAGTCCGGTCGCAGCAGCAGCAGCGTTATGATGATAAATTTTTAGTCAAATATTTTAAAACATGAAAAACAAAAAAATAATTAGTTTTAGAGATACAAATTATCCCAAATTATCATAAAAACGTTTTACTAGGTTGCCTCACTAAATCATCCAAGCGATTAACGAGCGAATATAAATTTGGCAGGTGCCTTACTTTTGTAACTAGATTACATAAGTTCGTAAGCCAGTCCGGTCGAAGCAAATTTTATAGTTTCTTTCGGACAATTTTTGTATCTTTGTAATTATTAAACTTAATTTAGTAAAATTTTCATCACAAGTTGCCTTGATAGAGGCTTTTATTTCCAAATGTTATGTTTGTATTAAGTTTATATTTTATGTCCTTCAGAAGACTAAAAGAGAACATACGATGAAACGTTTTTGTATGATAAAAATAATTTATTCAATTTCACTGACAATTTTTTTTTTACCAAACTTCCCCAAATGTCTGTTATACAACTAACATACGTTAGCTGTAATAGTTTTTTTCATGAAAATAAAAAATAATCTAGGAAACTATGCTAAAACAATTTACTTACTTATTTTTAGTGAATTTTGGCTAAAACATTAACTAATAGAGAGGTATCGATGGTGAGACATTACAAAACTTTTTCTAATGAGCTAGGACCCCTAGAACCCATATTCGTGGTCAGTTTCAATTTTATATCTTTATATCTTTATATATATATATATATATATATATATATATATATATATATATATATATATATATATATATATACAGGGTCGCCATTTTCTATCTCGTTACATGGGTAACTTTTTTTATTAAAAGAGATAGAAAAAATTGGGCCGAATCAGAAAAGAAACTCATTCTTGCTATCAGATTTGATGTACCTTTTTTGGTTCCTGAAATATCGTGAAAAACTGAAAATCGCCTAACTTTTGAAACTTAAATAACTTAAAAAATATCGTAGATAGAAAAAAGTATAAATTTATCATTGTTAGATATTTTGATGTAAAATTTTACTAGATAATTAGAATTCTCATGGCTGTCATGATTTCAGAAATATGACACAAACTTACATTTTTTTAAATGGAAACCATAGTTGGCCGTGATCTCGAAAAATAGCTAATTTTATTTGATTTCAACGACATAAGCATTTGTATTCCTATCTTTTTTAATTTAGTTAAAACGCCCAAAAACCTGAAATGTTTAGTAGAAATTACAAATGAGGGGTAGTAGGCATTGGAAATAAATATATAAATATTTATAATAAATATGTATGATATAAATATGTGTTATAGAATAAGAAAAACAGCGTGAAACCATATCGCAAATAACAAATCATAGTAGTAGGATTTGAACATAAATGTCATAAGTAATTAATTTATACCTGTCAAATAGTTTTAGCTGTTGTTTGCCCTAATGTATGTTTTGTGTGGTGTATATATATATATATATATATATATATATATATATATATATATATATATATATATATATATATATATATATATATATATATATATAATTTCAACCGATAACTCAAAAAGTAATTAACCGATTTTGATGAAACTCGGCAAGTGCGTTCCCTTTATTAACAACTCAGCAAGAAAAATCGGACAAGGTTTTCCGGGAAAATGTTGAGTTTTCTTTGTGAAAAAATTTTTATCTCCGAAAATTACAAAGATATTTTGACGAAATTTGGTGGTTATATTGCCTTGGGGAAGAGCTTACTATATGTCGAAATTCAACTTTTTAGGTTTATAAAAAAATAAGATTAAAATTTGAAGCATTTAATGAAAATTCGCTACCATAACGCACTGCATCCCGAGCTTTTAGCGAATTTTTCGTATAACGAAAAATTCACTAATGGAGAGATCTGTGTTTATATATATATATATATATATATATATATATATATATATATATATATATATATATATATATATATATATATATATATATATATATATATATATATATATATATATATATATGGATTATGTCGAAAAAATCTCTTAATAAGTGTGTTTTACAAAGCCTTAAGTTTCAGCTTCAACCATCATTGTCCTTCATTTTACTAAAATATTTTTGAAAAATCCATTTCAATAGACACTCTTTCTGATGCTTCGGAAATAGTTTCCGCTATAGAGTTTATGGTTTAATAGTCTATATTTTAACAAAATTTTCGTAGAAAAATTTCGTTATTAAAACACTGCGACTTATGAATTTTAAAAAGATTTATTCAAACGAGCGCGAACTAGAACCCATAAAACCCATATCTGTTTCAGTTTTTGCCTGTTTACCCATATATAGGGTGACGCATTTCTAGGGTAAAGTTCAATATATCCGTTATTATACAAGATATGAAAAAAAGTATATAGGTTAATTATAGGGTGTCTGGAGCTGTATCTTGTCAACCTATTTTGACAATTGCAGGCTGGCCTATAAGTCGTTGGTAATACAGGCTTAATTTTTTTAATAGAACACCCCTTATGTTGTTGCATTTTTGTGTTTTTCATCAAAGTATAATGCATGTTTGTAAGGAAGAAAAATGGTATCGTTCATCGTTTTTGAGTTATTTCAATTGTTTTGCAACTTTTAACGTTTTTGATGCATATTTCAAACGCATATCACAAATTGTGATATGGCGTTTTTATCAATAGATAGCGGAGCCCCATGGAAATGATGCATTCAGAGAGCTTTTTCTTTGTATTACTCGTCGAAAAAATCGAGCTGCCGTATACAGGTACTCTCAAATAATGGATAATGTTAAAATTTTTCGCAGAAATGTTTTTAGTGTTTCTGTAGAAATCCTTTTTTGGTAAGATTTTGTGAAATGTTGGTAATGAATAATAAATGTTTAGTAACTTATTATTAAAAAAAAGTGGTCAAATTTTGTGAAAGATAGAATTTACTGTAACATTATTGAGCGCAATTTATGTAAAAGAAATTGTCATAATTTTGTTTTCAATTTTGATCCTAAAGCTGTTTTTGAATACATATATCTTGTCAGGTGTGTAAATAGCTTAAAGAGGTTCGTTGGCCAGGAAAATCGGACCAGTTTTTATGGAACTTTTAAAGTTTATTTTCGGAAAATGTTTGTACTTTTTGAAACAACAAAGCTATTTTATTGAAATATGGTACATTGTTAGTGCTATATAGGTTATACTATCAACCAAATGACCTTTTTGTAAAAACAAGACATATTTTTAATTAAAAACATTTTTATGAAAATTCGCTACCATAACGCATTTGCTGCGCCCCCAACGTTTTTTTACTTTTCGAGAATTTTTATATTTAAAAGATTTTTATGAAAATCAGCTACTATAACGCGCTTGTTTTATCCAGATTTTTAATTTTTGTTGTTGATATAAGTGACTTGTTGTCTACAACGTTTTTAATTTCTGTTGTTGATATAAGTGACTTGTCTACAACGTTCTATCTTGAAAAGAGAAGATTAAAGTGTCTCTAGAATAAATATTTGTTTTCTGAATACTTTCTAAAAATATGTGTTTTCTTAATCATTAACGGTATATTACATTATTAAAACGTTATAAAGTGAAAGGGTTCTGTATCTAAGGGAAAAATATAAGAAATACATCAAAGCAGCTGAATTCTTAAAGCTAATTAAAATGCCTTGAACCTTTAATTAAAAAACTGTGCAGATATGACCCTTACGTATTACATTTTATTAAGTTTTGTGTATTTATCTAAAAATAATAATAATCGCTTGCCAGTAACATAATATTTTCATATTAGCCCAGTTCCAATCCGGGTTGATGGTCAACAAATTAGAGACAAGCTGAAATTTGGTACAGTGCTTTGTTTTGAAGTGCTAAACATACCCTGAAACCCCAGCGGTAAGCTGTTGTGTCCGTCCCCCCAAAATAACCGCCCAAAAGGGGTAAAATTAGTCTTTTTTTCTTTTATCTTTATCTATTGAAAACGAACCATTGTAGAAAAAAAAGACAAGAGAGAGAACAGCTGAAAATTTGCTAGTGAAAATATCTACTTCAATTTTTTTAAAGTTATCAGTGGCGGAGCTGTGAATTTTTCATTTGGGAGTATTTTTCTGAATATTCCGAATAGGTGCTAAATAATATATTTTTGGCTAGATTACTTCAATCAAATACAAACAATTAATTTCAAGGTAACATGTAATATTACAGTGCAGTACAATGTTTTTTTTGGGGTGTAAATTTCTGGGGGTAATCTGCAGTGAATATAATAACAAAGATTAAATAAACCAAAATATTTTATTACTAGAAGTCTAATTAAAGAAAAGTGAACTTATCTAAAGATCTTCTTGTTCATCTACAATATCCATATTTACAGCCCGGTTTAGACAGGTAATTCCATTGCATTGGCCACATGCTGTGCACTTTAGGCCAATTCGTTTTCACGTACATGGTTTTTTACACCCTCCTGATGAACAATTGCAATAAATTTTCTTTAGAACTAATGTAGGGGCAATGCTTTGGTCGGAATGAATTGGCTGCAACTCTTGATTTCTTAGACTCCAACCCCAGTCTTTTGGTGGTAAATGATTATTTAACCACGCTTGTACCTGAAAATTGAAAAGAATATGATATAAAGTTTTACTTGTATTATAAATCTGACTTACCTGATGGAAAACTCTAAATCTGTGATACTTTGCGCTATTTGAGGTAGCGGGTAATGAAGTCAAGTTAAAATCAGTACAAAGGCTTTGTTTAGCTACGTACTGCTGGTAAAGCATGTATCTAACACTATCCAAATCTGAATTTGTTGATTTTTAACATATGCTGCTATGAAAAATTGTCAAGTAACTGCTTATAATTTATCCTTTGAAGCCTGAGGGTTATAAAATTCTTTGAATAGCGTATATAGCTTTTTATTCTGGGTAATCTTTACTAAATTCACCTTTCCTTTACTGAACAACGCAGACGTTGTGACACAACCGGACATTGCGTGCATACTAAGAATAACATCCTTTAGGTCTCCCAATTTTTGTTGCAAGGTCGATATGGTGCTTATTTTATTTGGCTTTGATAATTTTCCCGGACGGATCATAAATAGTCTTTTCTGACAATAATGAATTAATAAACCATGACATCTGTATCATCGCTAACTACTGCAACCGCACCTTCAGAATTTTCACTGGTTGCTACTGCTGTGGTTACAATGAGAGTATCGGCATCACCATCTTAGTATTTTACATTGACTCCATTTTCTTGCAACATTTTCCTGAGGGCACGTATGAAATTGGCTTTGTTGATGGTATTTGATAAAAAATCTGCTTTTGGTATACTGACAGCAGATAAATCCGAAATAGATACAATGGGTAGTGTTATTTTGCCCAATGACCTGCGATTTTGTTAAACAATTTTGGTCTGCATTTCCTCATACCCGTCAAGAATCACAGTGACATTTTGACCATAATGATATTTTATGTGATTGTAGTACTGAGAAAATATATCTGAAAATATTGCAGGACTTTGCCAGATAACCTTATGAAGTAAGTAGCCTCCATTTATTACGTAATGTGTTATGGAACACGAATTTTGAAGTAACGGCGCGCATAGTTTGTCAAATATTTTATATAACGCTGATTTAGTAGTTTTTCGTAATGATCCGTTATCAAATAAAATAGGAGAGCTTGGTGATAATTCATGCTTAAAGACAGTTTGATTTCTTCAGGAGATGATGCAGAGCAGACTATTCCACTAAAAAGAAGTGCAGGGTTTACAGTTATCTCTCCACCCTTTATTTTTATCGAATAAGCTTCTGATGAGAGTGGTTTTACTCTGTCATTGCGTTTAAGGTGTAACTTACTGTAGTTGCTACCAATTATTCTACTTATTACCTTTTCACCTATTTCCGCAGCTTTATCGCAATTTACGTGTCCTGGCTCCTGTCCTTAATTATTGAAGATGTAACACGTGACGGAAGTGGGAGTGGCAACAGCCGATGGTTACTTAGCAACCACGTCGATCAGAGGCGTCGTGAATTTTATGTTCGTTACAAACTTCAAGGGAGCAGATAACTATTAATTTCGGGGAGCGGTAAATATTCGTTCGATCGCGCGACGGATTATAGCCAGAAGGGGGAAGGGGAGTTATATAACTTTGTTATTCTCATCAACAAAGATTTGCACAACCCCACAAATCCCCTTTGTGCGCCTCTGTATAATTTTTTTTTTGATAATATTGATTTATCCATGATTATTTGGTACTTTAACTACCCATTACTATAAGATATTTAACTGTTAATTAAAAAATCCCTAACTCCGCTACTGCTAACACAAAAATTTTCTGAGTAGACTTCTTTGACGGAAAATTTTCAGCTCTTCAACTTTTCCCCTCATAGTATTGTTGCGTTTTCTCCGGGTTCTGGATAAGTGAGACTTTAAATTTTAACAAAACAACTTTATTTACTCTCTAAATATGGATACAATAAAATTTCTAGAATCTCTCTCACAAAACACTTAGTTTATCTGGCCTTACAATCACTAATTTGTACAAAAGTCACTAATACACTGAAACTACAGTCGCTACTCTATAACACAGGACCTTCTTTTACTAGAAGGTTATGTGAATACAGATCGGTCCCGTATGTATACAGGGGGATGTATATACAGGATGATCCAAATGTGGTCATCACTCCTATGTTACACAAGAGGTGATTCTCGAACTATAAGATCTCTCTGCGTATACAGGGTGTAAGGGTTCTCTGCGTATACAGGGTGTATATACAGGGTGTTCGGAATGCCCAGACCTCAGTTATCCGTTCCGACGGGGTACAAGTTGGTAACTTCGTTATTTTTGGTCCTAGAGGGTTGAGACTTCGCCTGTGGGGGGGTCACCCCAGGCACCCCAGGGGGGTGGGGAGGCGGTGTTGCCAGATTGTGCAAAAATTCCCATATGTTGGGGAAATTTTGGAGATGTGGCAACACCGCACCTGCATCTATGGAAGTGCTTTGTAACAGTATTTTCTCCTACATTGCTCCATTTTAGAGTTAAAAAGGAAAAAGTAAAAAAGA
Organism: Tillus elongatus; assembly: GCA_964006375.1. Classification (NCBI taxonomy): domain Eukaryota; kingdom Metazoa; phylum Arthropoda; class Insecta; order Coleoptera; family Cleridae; genus Tillus; species Tillus elongatus. The sequence goes on along the minus strand of OZ023268.1, from coordinate 106,972,514 downwards.
GCCAATTTTACGTCCTTTGGAGCGCTGTTTTGGGGGAACGCGCTCAACGTATCACCGTTGGGGTTTTAGGGTATATTAAGCACTTCAAAACCAAGCACCACACAGAATTTCAGCTTGTCTCTAATTTGTTGAGCATCACCCATATAAAACGACAAATCGACCCTGTGCTATATATTCTATTCGAATATGTAACTAGCATCATCCACAATACCACGTACTTAATAAGATACGCGCTTTAGTGTCATTTTAATTGCAAAACGCAAGCGTGACTAGAGAACCCAAGAGTCCAAAATCAAGGCCAAATCATTTTTCTTATTTATACAGGGTGAATAGGGTGTCCAATACCGGACTAAACTTCAATTGAATCATAACTTCCACACAGCTGTGATAATTTACTCTCCTCAGAAAGACATTCTCATGAGATGAATTTAGTGTCCATGACTTGACTACAAAAAGAATATGACAGACTGACAGACAACAAAATTTTTGCTCCAAAATTAAGTCTCCTATATGTTTTGGGACTTTTTACGCAGTTTTAGCAAAAAAATATCTCTCACCGATATTACACCACCACGCATTCCACTTCTAATTTAATTCAAGCATAGAATACCAGATGTTTTATGAATTTGAAAGTTTTCTATTAAACAAACCCTAAAACGTTACGTTATTCAAGTTTTAAAGAAAAAATGTGAATTTTCACCAAATCACCCCCTATTCATTCCCTACTTCCTTGAGCTATTTTACCTGAAAACAACGCACAACGTTCCCTTGTCGGGTGCTAACAGTATACCAAATTTGGGGACGATATCTCCATTCGTTCTAAAGTTATCGTGGTTTCTATCAGACAGACATACAGACCGACGGACAAAAAAATCGTTTCCAAATCATGTTTTATTGACTCTTTTTACGACGTTTAGGCGAATTATTTTTTGTGAAATTTCTGTGGCTGATACCATATTTCCACACGTATTGACGATATGGAAATAAAATAATTCCCCACTGATTTTAAGCAGTGGGCCCTTTTAGTGAATTTTCTTAGAAATATGGGGAGATTTCGGCTTTTTAATTTTGAATTTTTGTTTGTAAATGAGCGCTAACTAGGGCCCTTAGAGCCCTTATCCGGGGTCAGTTTGAATTTTTATATGTTTATGTATATATATATATATATATATATATATATATATATATATATATATATATATATATATATATATATATATATATATATATATATATATATATATATATATAATATCCTTATTAACTACCATTTTTTGCAGTGTGAAAGGTGAAACTTAACAGATCTGTTTTATTGTGTGTTGCATTGTGTTGAATGCACGGTCTGCTAATAAATTAGTCGTAATTTTGTTCCGATATTTTCAATTAATTTTTGGTCTTATAATACGATCTTAACTGAAACCTGCGAACAGAAATATTAATCATGATTGGGTATGGTGATAGGTGTAGAACACATGCACAAGTTGTTAACATATTTAATAAAAACATCCAGATTTTACTCCACTAACGCAGGGAACTTTGTTTAAGATACATTCACAGTTTCGTGATTATGGACACGTTAAACCACTGCCTAGGAGACCCAAGTTTGTTGAAGAAGATGTAAAACTCAATATTTTATTGACTTTTCAAGAAGAACCAACAACTTATACCGGTCAAGTTGCACGTGAAAATGATGTTAGTAAATCAACAGTTTTGAGGCCTCTCAAAAACGAAAAAATGCATCCCTATAAACTACAACACGTTCACGAGTTGATTGCCGGTGATTCTGATAAAAGACTGCAATTTTCTCAACAACTGCTGGACATGTTACATAGAAATGTTATTTCTTCTGCTGACGTTCTGTTTTGCAATGAAGCAATATTTATTTTGAATGGCGATGTAAACAGGCAAAATTGCAGATACTGAGCTGCCGAAAACCCCCACTGGTTGCGACAAACACACACTCAGAGCCCTCAGAAGTTAAACGTTTGGGGTGGTATCATTGGTGATCACGTTGTTGGACCTGTTTTTATAGAAAATCTAAACGGTCCAAGATATTTAGAAATGCTAAGAGAACAGGTTGTCCCAATGTTATCAGAATTGCATCCAAATGTAATGGAAACTAATATTCCCCATGGAAGGATATGGTTTTAACAAGACGGTGCACCGCCCTACTTTGCTCTTCAAGTACGGGAGTATTTACACGAAGTTTTTCCACAAATGTGGATTGGAACAAGAGGTTTCGTAGAACGCCCCGCTAGATCACCAGATCTTACACCTCTTGATTTATTTTTACGGGGATACATTAAAAACAGAGTGTATAAAACGGAACCTGCTGATTTAGATGATTTGACAATGAAAATAACAACCGAAATTAGGAACGTAACGTTCGACTTGCTGAACAGAGTTAGGGAAGAATTCCAGAGCAGATTATTTCGTTGTGTGCAAGTGAATGGAAAACATTATGAACATTTATTATAAGAAAGGGACGTTTTTATTAAGTTTATTTTCGAAATTTGAATTTCAGGGTAAACTGTTTAGTTTTAATATTCCGGTATTAAATTTCCACCCTGTATTGAAAACTGTAATATTAGACCATACACATGGGGTATCTCCGCATTCAGAAAAATGTGATCCATCTAATTGTGATGAAAAAATGTAGGGTTGCTATTTAAAAAAAAACGTGGATAAAGTGGTATGGGTAAAATGGTGGGAGTTTAATTTTTTTAACTATGATTTTAAGATAATATTCGACAAATTAAACTTCACGTATCTCAGCCTTTTCCACAAAAACGATTTTTTGCTAAATAATGAATTTTATTCCATAAGTGTGTTTCACACTATATATATATATATATATATATATATATATATATATATATATATATATATATATATATATATATATATATACATATATATATATATATATATATATATATATATATATATATATATATATATATATATATTTATATATATATATGTATCAAACCGATAACTCAAAAAATAACGAGCCGATTTTGATCAAATTTGGCATGTACCTTCCTTTTGTAAGTGGCTTGGAAACGTTCGTTAACCAGGAGCATCAGACCAGGTTTTCCGGGAAAGTTTTGACTTTTCTTTCGAAAAAAAATTGTATTTGAAAAAAAAAAGAAATCGTAACCAAATTTGGTGGGTAGCTTTACGATATGGGGTGTAAACTATACACCAAAATTTAGATTTCTATGCTACAGGAAAAAAAAGTTATAAAAAATATTTCTATGAAAATTCACTACCATAACGCACTCGCTGCGTCCAGACTTTTATTTTCGTTTACACGAAATGCACACTCGTCCTCCCCTTTTTCCATTTTATGTTTCACCTACCAACTTTAAGTATATATCATGAGACTAACGTACGGCTTATAAATATAAAAAGTATATACTTCCGATACTTTCAAATTACACAAACTTTCGAACCTTTTGAGAAATACGATATTAGCTTGTTTCATATTAAGTAATGAAATTGTTGAAGCGGCATCTGGGTCGTATTTTAACAGGTAAATAGTTGGTTATGCACAATAAGCCAAAGGTTGCAGTGCTATCGGGGCGGCAAGGCCGCGGACGAGCCCGGGGGTAAAAAAAAAAGTTGGTTTTCAGTTCTGCTTAAATACGATCGCTTTAATTTTATTTAGATATTCAGAAAGGAGGCAACCCAATACATCTCCCTTTTAGCGAATAAAAAAGAATTTACTTGATCACAGATCATTTGACAAACCTCGTTCAAAAACATATAATAAAGAAAAGCGAGAGATGGAGGAAGTCACAGTTTTGGCTAATGTAGAAGCTTGCCCTACAAACTCCTGTAGAGCCCTTGAAAGAAGGGTAGGGATTCCAAAGGTTTCAGTTCAAAAAATTTAGCCTTGACCAGCACCTACATCCTGGAGATGCTCAACGTCGGATAGTGGAAAGTCGGAAAGAGGTGATATGGTTAGAGATTTTGTAATGAAGGTTATATGGTCAGACAAAGCTCATTTTAGTAACTCTGGTATACTTAGTAGGCATAATAGCAGATTCTGGTCCTAAGAAAACCAACATAAGCATTTCCCAGAAGACTAAATGTGTCTTGCTTCATATCGGAAGCACTGATAAAGTTTTATATATTTCACCTAAATCTAACAGATAATCGCTACGTTGAAATTTTAGAGGCAGCTATACCTCATGTAAACGAAATTAATTTTCATCAGGACGGGGCTTCTGCACACAATTATTAAATGGCGAGATTATTTCTGCTGAATAATTTTCAAATCAATGGATGGGAACCAATGGGCCTATAAGATGCCTCGCAGGTCCCCAGACTTATTACTAATTCCTTTAAGCGAATAGGAAAAAATACGAAGCGTGCATACAATAAAATGTAAATCATTTGAGCAGTTCTTTTGATTTACCAGATTACTTTAGTGCTTATGTTACGATTTTCAAAGTTGGTTTTTGCTGATAGGCTTATTGAATAATAATAATTATTTATTAATGGTATTACCTCTTGTCACATACACATAGGTAGGTAGCACTGTTTTATGGAAAATTGTCAAGAGTTATGTTCATAAATAGCTGTTATTAACTAATTTATCGGTCTATTGTAAGCATATAGAAATAAATAAACAGCAGCACTTTTTGCATGGACTACTGCAAAATTTTGAATGCGAATTAGGTAAATTAGAATTTTTTCGTTGTTTATTAAAATAGGCGCATATTATATATTTTTGAGAAGCTTATGAAATTGCAAATTAATTTCTTTACAAATATACAGGCGTCCCACTTGAAAAAAGAGTGACTATTTTTCCTTTTAGTTGCCCAAAAAGATCAGACTTTTTATGTAGTGTACTATCTTTTTGGGGGCTACTTTACCTATTTCCTGCGGTGTTGGGGTCATCCCTTCAAGATATTTGAGCTTGTTGCAGAACTGAGCTATGCAGTCCCATAACAAGTATTCTGTTGTTTCTGCTGCTTAAGTGCAGTGTCTGCAGTTTTCACTGTCCACCTTACCCATCTTTATAAGGTGATACCTTACGGGGGTAGTGTCCTGTAAAAAGTCCTATGATTATTCTCAAGTCGTTCCTGCGCATTCAAGGAACACCTCAGACTTCTCTCTTGATATGGTGATGAACAGTTTTGCCTGGCTTAAGCCTGGCGTTTTGTTCCAGTATGACATCAGTTGGTTCCTTTCACAAGTATCAAGTTCATTTCTTATATGGCCTTTTGTCAGTCCACAATAGGGGTCTGGATCATAGAATGTGCGTGAACTAAGACTCTTAAAAAAATGACCTATTTTTCTTGAAAACAATTTTCTCACCAGATTTATATGAAAATTAGCTATTATAACGCGCTTGCTGCGTCAAGACTTTTTTATATTTCTTGAATGACTACATTTTTTACAAAAACTCCACTTTGTTTACTTGGATAATCGTAAACGTCACTCACTTCCCGGCTTAATTTTAACTTTTGTATTACTTTTAGATTGTTGCAATCAAATATACGATTTCTTAAATTATCACCGTGGGTGGCATACAACTGCTTTCGTCTTTAGTATCCCCTGTTAGAAATTAGACGGTTTTCCGGTTTCAGGTTTGCCTCGTTCTCCCTTCAGGAATCACTGAGGCAATTACAGGCTCATGAGTGTAATCAGTAGGTGTGTTTGGTGTTCGAAAAGCAATAAAACATCTGGCGGTTAGGGCTGTCAAAGCAAACAGTTTAATTTTATCAGCCGATGCCAGAGAATTAATGATTCAGTTTGTTCAATTTCCTCTCGCTCGTGATCTACACGCGGTTCACATCTTGCTCGAATTGACAGGGTGAAAGGGATCGAAGTGTCTAATGTGTTTGGTTGTAATCAGGATTCACTGTGATTTTAAGCCGCCCTTTGTTAATATGATAAAAGTGAAATGAGAATATGATTAAAGTCTGAAAAGTCGAACTCAAATAAGTTTACATATTGAGGCAATACGAGATGTTATATATGAAAATACAAAGACGCACTCAAAACTTTTTCGTCTTTTACAAAAGTAAATAACATTTGAAACTCAAATTGTTTGATTATTCAACATTATCTTAACGAAAATTCACTAACAGGGAGTTCACGATGGTGGGACTTTTGGAAAATTTCTTGTAAAATATTTAGGCAGATTTTTTAGTGTTCCCGTAGAAATCGTTTCTTGTAAGATTTTTGTGGAATGTTGGTAATTAATAATAAATGTTTAATTATCCCAGATATGCTTGCAGTCCTATATATCGTTAATTATCCCAGATATGCTTGCAGTCCTATATATCTGACGCCGATTTTGCACCGCTCTCAAAAAGTATTAGTAAGCTTTACATCCCACCTTGATTTTTCAAAAAGAAGAGAGAGTTAAATCACTTAGTCTGAGCTTTCAAATTTAAAATTCTTATTAATAATTAGCCCAACAGAGATGAGGCAAATTTATTTCAATAACTCGACAAAGTTAGTTTTTAGATTTTAAAAGAGAAAATCTGCGTTCGATATGACCCAATATGACGTATCTCAACTCTAGAAAGTGCCTCAGAAAAAACAGTGAAATGTGACATTTTATTTTCCAAGATTAACGAGATCTGAATCACGTCATTGTCAAATTCGAGAGGCGACCCAATTTTAAACTTAAAACCTGCCTTTTCCTTGGCCAAGATAGTACGCAATTGTGCCCTGCGAAGTCCTTGATTACTTTGGGGTTGTATTTCCCGAGAAAGTAACTCATATTGCAAATCGGCCGTAAACAAATCATTTGGTTCAATTTTGAAGACGGTAGTCATTGTTTCTTACGTTATTAGGATATGCTGAATCGAGAAATAGAAAATTGTTAACGATAGAACTGTAGACAAGTTCTTGGTTGGAGATGGCTATAAGAATCCATCCAAAACATTGATCTCCAGATAACACTGAATACCTACGATATTTTTATAGTTAGATAAGTTAAAAACAGTTTATCCGATTAAAAACATCCGGACAGTATTTTTCTAGGAATTGACCCAACGAGCGACAAGTATATGTCGATAAAAATGTGTCAATGACTTTGCTTTACAAACATACTATACAATACGAGATAAGACATATCACAGTGCAATAAATACAAGGTATACAAATTTATTTACGCTAACACAGTTTAACATTCCTGTAAGAGAAAATACATACAAAGTACGTAGCACAAACCTTTCTCTTCTCCAAGTTCAACACTATAACTCTAATTAAAAAAAAATTAACGGAAAAGTCGTTAATTGTGCCTGAATTTAGATGCCAAATAAAACTACTAGGAGAGGAATGACAGTGAACCGCTCTCAAAAGGTATTGGTTAGCTTTACATCCCACCTTGATTTTCAAAAAGAAGAGGGAGCTAAATTACTTAGTCTGAGCTTTCAAATTTAAAATTTTTATTAATAAGTAGCTCAACAGAGATGAGACAAATTTGTTTTAATAACTCGGCAAAGTCACGAGTAATCTTAATAATTCAGCAAAGACGTGGCCAGTCTTAATTATTCACCAAAGGCGATATTAGCATGTTACCACGTTAGCTTATAGAAATAATTAAAGTTAATACTTACCATTTGGTTAGGCTTGACCAAAATCTCATATTTATGGGGCCTTTAGTTCAAGACTTTGGCTCTTGATGTTTTTGCTGATAAGATATCTAGGTAGTCACAGAGTTATAAAATTGTAGTACTTGGAAGAACTTGGGTAGGAAATTATCATCAGATCTAAAAGCAAAGTAAAACACAAATATAAACTTTTATTAACCATTTATATATATATATATATATATATATATATATATATATATATATATATATATATATATATATATATATATATATATATATATATATATATATGTGTAATTTAATGTTTGTAGGTGTTATTTTATTAACTTTTAATTTCCAATTCTTAGCAAAAGACAAAAAAGAAATCTAGTTGGTAAATAATAAGCAGAAAGTTTCTTAAATGGAATTTTAATATTCTCTTTATTTTTTTTTTTTGCTTTTCTGGCCAGATAAATAGGCAAAAAGATATTGTCAGAGCTGCACGTCTATTAGCAAAATAAGTTGAATTCTGAGATAGTGAAATATAAGTACTATGTTTATTCATTAAATTTAGAAAATAGGTCGACAATGACAAAAATTTATATTTAGACTAGAGCAGCGCTTAGATCAACAATATTAGTATAAAAACATTATCAATTCATCCGATTTAATAACATCAACTACAACTTAAGTTTTAAAAAGCGAAATGATTCTATCAGCAACGTCACTTCCAATAAAACTGTGAATAAGATGACTGGATTTCAACTGACCTTAATTTGACTTCTGTTTATATCATGAATGAGAGTTTACATATGATGTAATAAATTTTCACACCAGCACTAAACTAAAACAGGACTTACTTGTCTTCAAACGACGTCGAATTATCCAAATAAGCAGAGCTTAAGGTGTGCTGCAACTCGGATTAAGGCATATAAAAACCTCCCTTGGGACCACAGTTAGTGTGACATCAGACCTGAAAACCTGCGTGGAGCTAGACTTCAAACGGGTACTCAAAATACTGCAATTTTATGCCCAGCGCCAGGAGTCAGACAGCATACTCAAATTTAAAAGAAGAGAAACAGACAGAAATCAGAATCAAAACCAGAAACAGGACCAGCAATAAAACAGGTTACACCCAGGAATGGAACCCAGAGCAGGAAACAGAGCAGACCCAGGAGCAGGAAACCTGTAATTGAATGAAAACAACTCCCGTCAAAATTATTCAATTTATGTCAAAAAAATAAATTACCTCGCCGTTTAATCCCAACGGGGCTTTCACAAATTCAATAACTTCAGTTAAACACTGACACACAGATATATTCAACGCTAGTAATAAGTCCAACAGGTGACTCGCAGACAGCGGTTGATTTTCTAGAAATATGTAACTCAGTTCGCGTCGTTCGGCGAACTCCTTGGCTTTAAACCGATATACTTAAGTAAGACACGTCCCCTGCTCAGAGACAGAATTTTTAACCGCCAAATATCCTCGCATTTTTCATTGGCTCGAGCTCCTTTACTAAATGCGTAATGTGATGTACGCATAAAAAGACCGTTGGAAGCTGCTAACTATTCACGTTCCTAGAGTTGTATTTTAAGAGGCAAGAATATCGATTTTTCCGAAGCTACTCTCAAGCGCATACATCAAAAATTGACTTTGTAAATATCACGGTGCCCTTCAAGAGCCAGCGGACTGTTACTACGTCTTATTGAAAAGAAGTCGTATTGCTCAAAATCGACGTTATTTTACCTTTAACTTAGGTCGATTGTCCTTTAGCAGGGCCGTTGAAGAACGTTGTTTGTATACGGTATCGAAGCAAAGCGAATTTTCATACAATCTTTCAATTCAATAGTTTCTTTGTTAATCAATATTAAAAAGATATTATAACCATATAGAATCTTCTCAGATATTTTGTATAAATGGTAGAATGGTATGGTAGCTGAAAAGTCGACCGTAACAATTTAAAATTCCCTTTCTGACTTGCAAGATAAGTGGAGCCTCCGTCGTTCGTCAGTTTCCCATCACACAATCATAACATGTTGATATTTTCTAAATAAGTTAGCGTTAAACTTTAAAAAAGTCAGAATTCTGTAAATGGAACCTTGTGACATTAAATTTCCCGGGTAAGCATTTTCTGCTAATTTTGTGCAAAATTTGCGAATTAATTATTCGTTTGATGTAAAAACTGTTGTCACTTTTCATAGGTTATGATACTTGCTAAGTTGTTTTTATACATTTTTTAATGCGGGTGTTTTATTTAAGACGTCCTACAATTATTTAAAAAAATAAATCTGGTTATATCGATGAAAGTGAAACACAGCGTTTCTGGAAGTACTTGTTACCAGTAGATATATTGAACTCCTAGACATCGTATATTTTCGGAAAGAGAAAGGGATACCCATAATGATCTTGTTTCTTCAGCAGTATCTCGAGATCGATTTAAGTTTATCATGAGTCATTTTCATCTAACAGAAAACAATCATCTTGATCAAAATGACAAGGTCGTTAAAGTCAGACCTTTGTCCATCTAAGCGAGGTATTTATCAAAGCCGCACCACTTCGGAAATCCCATACTGACCCATGGTGCCTTATTATGGGCGCCAACGCTGCAAATAATACATTAATGGGAAGCCAATTCGATATGGGTTTAAACTTTAGATGGGATGTACACGTTTAGAGTAAGTTAACTGGTTTGAGCCATACAAGTACCAAGTTCTGATATTGGTACTGAATATAAAGATTTCGGCTTTGGGGCAGGAGTGGTGCTTACGAAGAATGTTCGAGGTCTAAATGGCCAGATGCGCAGTTTCAATTATATTTTGACAATTTCTTCTGTTCCATTCTACTTCTTACTGGTTTGACTGAGAAAAACCCGCAAGGAACTGTAACAGTTCTAACAAACCGATTGCCAAATAATCCCATTTTCTTCACAAATATGAAGAAGAGGATCGTGGATACTACGAATATAGATTTTGTAAATCCCCAAAAGCAGTATCTGTTTAGCGGACTGACAATAGTCTGGTCACAATGTAACTGGGTTGGATATGCTAGAGAGGAGGTCATTGATGTAGTGAAGAAACAAAATAGGGGCGCATTTTTTGAGAACACTTGCTGGGGTCTCATCAAGGCCAGATGCTTTCCTGGTATTAAGAGGAGAGAGCATCTTTCGGACCTTTTTAGTTTTGAAAGTGATAACCGTCATTTTATGCGCGACATTGGGGACTGTTGGTGGTTGAACATTTGGAGGTGGGTTGAGAGTAGAATTTCCGGCGAACAACGAGGCAAAAAGTTCAGCCTTGCCCAGGGCGGTAGAAACAATTTCATCCCCTGAGACAAGAGGTGGGAGCGTGCTCTTGCACAAATTATTCCCAATAGATTTAGCAAGAGTCCAGAAGGGTTTGCTGCCGCTGGAGCTTAAGAGGACTTTGTTTTTGATGTGATTATGAAACTAGTTTTTTTGCCTCAGAAAGAATGCGGACATAGCGGTTTCTTGCGTCGTTAAATGCTTGACGGTTCTCTTGACTGGGATTCTGTTGAAGATTTTTGACCTTTTCAAGTCTGGCCGTGTCACAGGATTTAAAGAACCAGGGCTTTTGAGTGTCTGCAGAGGTTTTCTGTGTACGTGGAATAAATAATTCCATGCCAGCTTGGATAATTTCGGTGATGTTTTGTGAGATATCAGAGGGGTCAGGATGAGAGAAGCAGACAGACGCCCAGTAAATGAGGAAAAGTAATCTCGCATTTGGTCCCAGTTCGCGGAGTTGTAGCGCCAAACGATACGTGGGTGTAATGACTGTGTGAGCTGGGGTTGCATTGCACAGGAAGCAGTGACCATGCCGTGGTCTGAGCGGCCCAGGGGGCGGTGACTGACATCTTATAGCAGTCAGGATTTATAGTAAGAAGGAGATCCAAGGGATTTGAGCTGTGTGTTGGAATGCCAGGAAAGTAAGTAGGTTGCTGAACCATATTGGCTAAAGAATTGCTGACTGCAAAGGCCTCCGCTACTCTTCCTTGTGGATCGGTTTTTGAAGATCCTAGCCATTCCTTATTATGGACATTGAAGTCACCAAGAATAGTGACCTCGGAGGAAGGATATTCAGAAATCAAATGGTCGGTTTTTTCAGAAAGGTAGTCAAAGAGCTGGACACAGTTGTTGTCAGAAGGTGACCGGTAAATGCAACAGATTAATTTAGTTCCAGCCCTGAGAGAGGGTTTTATCCATAGTATGTCTTTTCTTCCAGCTTCTAAATTGGGGAGTCTGGTGCAGGGTAGATTGCTACGGACGTACGCGCACACGCCTCCATGCAATCTAAAGGAAGTAAGGAGCTCATACCCCAGGAAATTAAGGTGATTAGTGGCTGTTTTGGCACTGGTTTAGTTGCGGTGAGGAAGAGAAGTTGGGGCCTATTAGCCTGGAGGAAATGGTGGGCAGAGTTCAGGTTAGAATTTAGACCACATATATTCGAGAAGGATATGTTAAATCTTGATGCTGGCGCCCCCTGTACACCCCTTTCCCGGAGATCTGAATGGAGGGGTATTTTACCTCCGGAATCTTTTGTACAAGGAGGAGCCATCATAATTTATGCTTATAAGGGAGACCGACTCATACACCCGAACCGGAAACGTCCGTTGGGACTTCACCGTCCCCTTGTGTGGTACCTCCTCGGGCGTGAAAAAAAATGCTTTACTATCACGTAAATGAAAATTCCACTACCACCTACCATATTGCAAGTATACCATACCAGCCAACTATTTGAGTAATTAATTCCTTTTGAACAATTCTCCTAAATCTCAGTGTTAGTGTAGCAAAATTTAAATATCTTCATCTTTATCTCTCAATATTTAAAGAGAAAGTTACTCTGTTTTAATCTGGGAGCCTAAATTTAGGACCCTGGATAAAGCAACACGTGATGTGTTGTTATAAACCGGTATAGTGTATTCTTTATCCAATTAAGTCACTTAGTATTACAAATCTAAACGATAGGTAAACTATGCTATGTCCTGGCAGGTGAATATCACTCTTAGCCTAACTACCGTTCAGATTTAGATCCAAGTGAAGACCACCTAGAGATATCGACCACGAATAAACACTTTGAATAAATACACTTTATTAGAAAGAGTAACATATTGTAAAAAAAATCGAATTTTCGTGACAAGAAATTGTTTAGAAAATTTCGTAAAAAATATAACTTTGTGTACCTAACATTACTTAAGCAAAGTTTTGTAAAAAAAATGTTCTTGAATGAAATTGTTAGCAAATTTTCATGGAAAGACTTTTATTGAATTTTTGTCAAAAACTTTTTGTGAATAATTATATCTCGGCAGGTGTGTAAATAGATTAAAGTGGTTCGTTGGCCACAAAATCGGGCCAGATTTTTCTGAAAGATTTTAAGCTTATTTTTGAAAAATTTGTGTACTTTTTCAAGCAATAAACTTATGTTGATGGAATATGGAACATTGTTTCTACTATTAAGATTATACCAAATTTTATGCCTTCCATAAAAAAGACGTATATGTCATTAAAATATTTCTACGAAAATCGCTACTGTAACTCACTGGCTGCGTCCAGAATTTTTCTCAAATAAAATTTATGTGCTTGAGGATTTTCACCAAAAAAATTTTTTTCGCTTTTACTTAATTTATTGCATGCTTTAAGCGTCGAACAAATATTTATTGTAATCTTACAAGCAGAAATATATGAACTTTTAATGTACGAGCTACGTGGATGAAGCTATTACCAAATAATACCCCAAAAGTAGTTCAACGAGGACACTTTATCCAAATAACATTTTTAAGCAGTTTTGCCGGTTTTTCCGTGGAATTTTGCATGTAAAAACGGTAAAATGAATATCACTTTGTAATCTTTTCTTGGCTACTTAAAAGTTACTTTCTTGTTGTTACGACAAAGCTATCTCTGGAATGCTTTTCACCGGGCGAACTGTCTCTGATGGTCTTAAACATGCACTTAGTGCTAGTAATGCAGTGAAGTTCCACCAACTTCAAGTATTCTAATCCAGTAAGTAGTCCCTAAACTTACAACTATTCTCTTGTTAATCCGATCTGGCTGAAATATCCTGACAAGGGTGTACAACCTTCTCCTTCAAGAGGGGCTAATTATCTAAAGCCGGGCCAAACGATTAGCTAGTTATACGACTTGTGCTACTTTTTAATGTCCTGGTTGAAATATAATTTTAAATATTTATATACAGTTATAAAAAATCGACTCATTAACTAACGCATAATAGACGAAATTGGTATCCGCTGATCATACGAGGGGGTCTTTATATATAGGTAGCATTGAGAGTTTTTATGAACAAAGAAAATATTGCGATAGGGATGCCTGGGTTGGTTATTACTGTTTTGACATAAAAACATCTATGGCCATTTATTCAAACTTCTTGGTAGACAAATAGTGCTGTGATGCCCCCGGCTCAGCAGAGGCCCGACGGATAAGATGTCAATCCGTCATTCGGGCGTGACCTAAATATTCTAAGCTAAATATCCTCGGGCGCCATCTTTATTCCCTAATAAATAGGACGAGGTCAGATCCCCGTGAGGACTTCTGCTAAGGCCCTCGTAGAACACCACAAAGTTACTGTTTCATAACAGCCTTGTCCTAGAGTAACTCGAGTGGAGAAGAAAACTATAGCCAGGGGTCGAAAGTTATTATATCCCGTAGAGTTCTCAGGAGGTAAGTAGGCTTTAATTACTCACTCCCGAATAATGGCTGTTTTCCCTAACTTACAAAGTTGGAAGCAGAAATATTATAAACAGGTAAATATCAATTACGATATACCTCCGCTAGTTACAATCCGTCACAGGATTCTAGCTTGAACACACCTACACTAGTGTAAAATACCTACAGGCAGTGCAGTGAAACGCAACTAATTGCATAAAACCCTCTAATAACATTTAAAATATTTACAAATGAAATTGACAACAATAAAAATCCATAAATAATTAAAACCAAAAATTCGCTACAGTCCATGCGAATAAAGAGAAAACATATCTCAGGTTAGATAACGTTATCTCTGATAAGACATTCTTTCATGGTGGAATTGATACAAATATGTTAATATGTAAAAATACAAGGATATTCGACTAAAATAATATTTGTGCTAATTATTACAAATAAAGCGTAATATTAGCGTTAGCACAGCAAACAACAAAGCATAGCAAGGCAACGGCAAGCCGAATACCCAAGCATCATACGGAAAATGGCCCCGCTATGTGGGTAGGCAAACGATTCCCACACTTATAAGACCCTAACTTGCTAACTAATACCACCGGGTGACTGGTTCCCTATTTCTATCGAACACCATACATAGCTAACAGTGTCATCCAGCAGTTACGTACCATTCTGGATCGATCCATGCTTCCTTCAAGGACAGAACGTCCCTCGAAACAAACGTAGTCGACCCAATACAGCACAGGATGCCGGGCACACTAAATACTACCCTAAATCAGCACTGCCCGTGCTCCCGTTTCCCTTATATGGGTAAGAAACGTGACCAGCTTGGCACTTATCTAGGCTGGACACTCTAGCTAGTTAACCACCTGGTTTAGCGAGCGCATACCCTTCAGAATAGATCCATGTTTCCTTCAAGGACAGAACGTCCCTCGAAACAAACGTAGTCTACCCTGTATAGCACGCTGTGATTCGCTGAAACACCCTAATTCCACTATAATACGGTATAATTATTTACCTGACTTCGACCTCCCTTAATTGGGTAATTAGTGACCAATCTTGTCACTCCTACATACAGTACACTCTGTATACGCGTGAAATCCTAACACGCTGTTAACATTTAACATAGAACAGCATTAAAAAAACACCCAAACAATTTTACCAGTTGGCAAATTATACTTCTTCAAGTTTCCCGAAGTATAACTAACCTTGCTACCTATCCTAACAGAACACAGTCCTCCTAGACTCTCGTTCTTTACGATTAAATAAATAACACGCTGGTTTCCCACTACTTCGTAGTGCAGCGAAATAATCTTTCCAGGTATTACACCTAACGGACGCTTTGAAAACCGCTACAAACAACGTACTACCACCGGTACTTGTTGTCGCAAGCATGGGCTGAAGGCTTCTCGATCGCGTTCCCATTAGTGATGGGTCGTTATTTAACTGTCAGGTATTTTTAAACGGTTACCGAGCCGTAACGGTAACCACCAGTTATGGATTTATAAAAATAGCAGCTTAAAGAATAACGCTTTTTACACGAAACTAGATTTCGGAGTCGTGTCTGTTTCAGTTCTACTGCAACTAGTTCGGCTTCGATGAATAAACATCGGTTTTCATCGGCAACTGTTTATTTAACTATTTAACGGGATGAATAGCCTTGAGATTGGGAATGCTAAACACGTTATTTATACTGTGTGCTCGCTCTCGCTAACAGCTTTAGGAACGTAGGATTTTCGGTACAATAAAACGGTTTAATTTTAGTGAATTTTCTTAAAAAAAATTCACTAATGAGGAGATCCCGACTTTTAAATTTTGAAAAAATTTCTTCAAATGAGCGCTAATTAGGCCCCCCAGAACACATTTTCCGGGGTCAGTTAAAATTTTTATGTTTATATATATATATATATATATATATATATATATATATATATATATATATATATATATATATATATATATATATATATATATATATATATATATATATATATATATATATATATATATATATATATATATATATATATATATATATATATATATATATATATATATATATATGTATGTATGTATCACACCGATAACTCAAAAAATAATGGGCCGATTTTGATTAAATTTGGTGAATACCTTGCTTTTGCAAATGGCTTGGATAAGTTCGTTAGCCAGGAAAATCGATCCAGGTTTTCCCGGAAAATTTTGTGTTTTCTTTCAAAAAAAATTTATATCTTCGGAATTAACAAAGTAAGGGCAACCAAATTTGGTTCGCAGGTTTACATCCTTATGGGTAAGCTACATACCAAAATTTAGCTTTGTAGGTCAGAAGACAAAAAAGTTATAGGCATTTAAAGAAAAATAAATTGAGGTTTTTCGCAAAAGTCAAAGTTGCGATTTAAACGTCAAAATTGGCAACATTTAGGAAAAGAACTTGAATCTAATACAGGCTATAGAAATAAAGTGTCTCAAGAAGAATGTTTTACAAACCCTGATGTCTTAGTTTCAACCGTCATTGTCCTTCATTTTAATAAAATGTTTCCAGAAAATTCATTTCAAATAGACCCTTTCTCTGACGCTTGGCACTAGTCTTAGCTATAGAGTTTATCGTTTAATAGTATATAATTGTTGCAGAATTTTCGTAAAAAAATCAATAAAGCTCAATATATCTGTTATTATACAAGATATAAAAAAGAATTGTATATATTAATTATAGGGTGTCTTGAGCTACATCTTAAAAAATTATTTCTACAATCACAGGGTGGCCCATAAGTCGTTGGTGATACAAATTTTCTTTTTTTTTTAATCAAACACGCCTTATGTTATTGCATTTTTGCATTTTATATCGAAATATAATGCATGTTTGTAAGAAAAAAATTTCTGGACGCAGTAAGTGCGTTATGGTAGCGAATTTTGATCAAATGCTTAATATTTGAATAGCCCAATTTGCTATTAACCTATAAGGTTGACTAAGAAGCGAATTTTTTCGGGAACACTTTAAGTTTACTTTCGGAAATTTTTGTACATTTTCAAACAATAAAGTTATTTTGATGAAACATGGCACATTGTTTTTACTATATAGATTATACTGGTAACCAAATTTGATGCCTGCTTTCTTAAAAAAAAACACACATTATTGCTATTAAAAAATAGTTTTATGAAAATTGACTTACATAACGCACTTGCTGCGTCCAGAGTTTTAAATTTTAACTTTAACCGGTTGTTGATGGGGATACGGCATACGGACACTACTACACAGAGTTATTCTGTTAAACTGAGAAGCTGTTATTTTTGAAACAGTTGAGTTTCCCACTAGTATGTAAAGCCAAATATTTAATAATAAAAAATGTTGGGTGAAAAGATGAATTTCTGTAAAAACGTGTTATTACTTTCACTATAGACAACGCAAAATAGGGTTATTTCACGTGAAATTAAAGTACTGATTTATTTAAATTTATATACATTACCTAAGAAAACAGTTAACAAGTCATTTTCGTTTGTCTGATAATAGTGATCAAATTGATTAAAAAAATATAATGATACATTTTTTAGTGAATTTTCTTAGAAAAAATTCACTAATGAGGAGATCTCGACTTTTGAATTTTGAAAAAATTTCTTCAAATGAGCGCGATCTAGGACCCCTAGAACCCATTTCCGGGGTCAGTTTCAATTTTTATATGTTTATATATATATATATATATATATATATATATATATATATATATATATATATATATATATATATATATATATATATATATATATATATATATATATATATATATATATATATATATATATATATATATATATATATATATATATATATATATATGTATCACACCGATAACTCAAAAAATAATGGGCCGATTTTGATAAAATCTGGCATGTGCTTTTCTTTTGTAAATAGCTTGTATAAGTTCGTTAGTCAGGAAAATCGGACGAGGTTTTCCGGGAAAATTTTGAGTTTTCATTCGAAAAAAATTATTACCTCAAAAAGTAATTAGCCGATTTTAATAAAATTTGATATGTACCTTTCTTTTGTAAATAGCTTTGACAAGTTTGTTAGTCAAGAAAATCGGACGAGGTTTTCCGGGAAAATTTTGAGTTTTCATTCGAAAAAAAATTTTATCTGAAAGAATAATACGCCGATTTTGATAAAATTTGGCACGTACCTTCCTTTTGTAAAAGGCTTTGATAAGTTGGTTAATCAAAAAAATCGGACGAGGTTTTCCGAGAAAATTTTGAGTTTTCATTTGAAAAAAATTTTTATCTTAAAAAATAAAAAATCTATGATAACCAAATTTGATAGGTATGTTTATGATATAAAAAGCAAACTATATACCAAAATTTAGATTTCTATGTTACAAGAAAAAAAAGTTATAAAATATTTTGTGCCAGATCATTTCTATGAAAATTCACTACCATAACGCACTTGCTGTGTCCAGGCTTTTTTAATATCTATATACATTTAGATATAAAAAATTAAATGTATATATATATATATATATATATATATATATATATATATATATATATATATATATATATATATATAGGGTGTTTCCAAATTGATGCGAAAAATTTTACAGGGTGATTCTTTGGCGAAAAATAAGGGGTGTCCTTTTATTAAGTTTTTCTTGAAACCCCTTCTCCTCCAAGTTACAGCCCTTTGAAATTTTTTAAAACAACGAATATTAAAATAAATAAATAAGCAATTAATACTATATATCTTCCAATTTTTTTTTAAACTCAAACTCAATTTTTTATACTGTTTCTTTACCGAAATTTTATTAGCTGCCTTATGTTATGGAGTTCTTAGAATCACTCCCTGTGTAGCAATAAAAGTTCTAACGTCTAACGTCCCAAAGCGTGATAAATAATGATATTTATTGATTCTTGCTGTGGAATTGACATTTACGTAAAGACCCTGATAAAATAAATTTGTGAGAAATGACTAGTTTATAATTCCTAAAACATCTAAGTAAATTCTTATAGAAGACTCCTTTCTGATTTCTAAAAGTTTCACTTCAGAGTGGCAAAAGATTTACGACAGGCTTATTATAATTTCTTAACCCTTTGTTTCCTTTTCATATCGACAAAATTTGAGATTTATACACTACGTGAAATAACGGGGTAAAAATACAATGCATTTATACTAGTGTGCTCGCTCTCGCTCACAGCTTTGGGAATGTAGGATACTATCGATCGACTATCCAGTTTAAAATAACTGAAGCCGTTATTTTCAACGGTTATTATTAAATAATGTTAACGGCTTCAACTGTTAACAGAAAATAACTGTTTTTTCCATCACTAGTTCCGTTTCTCTGCCCCCTTACCTGCCATGCGCTCCACGACGTACTTAGAATAAATCTCATCGCGCCTGTCTGACTGGCGCGCCGCGTTCCATCCTACAAAATCTGCGTTTCGCCTGTGGCGACTTTTCATACTTTGAAGTGTATCTAAAATGGGTCAGATTTATTACCTAGCAAATATCCGTTATTTACACCGCCTAACGACTTATTAGCTATTCAAATAACCGTAATAAATCGGACTTGATTACAGTGCTAACATCTAGTTTCTACTCCTATATATTGTAGATTGTTTAATGAGTCGCGTACGTATTTGGCCTCTCAGCGCTGCGACCTCAAATGCATCTTTTGTGCATGACTATTTTTTCTAATAGTTGCCCAAAAAGTTCAGACTTTTTATATAGTCTACTATCTTTTCGGGGGCTATTTTATCTATTAAGGTCACCCATCCGAGGTATTAGAGCCTTTTGCAGAACTCAGCCTGACCCCCCCCCCCCATTTCAAAGAGGTTCCCAACTTCAATAGATTTAAAGGAAATCTGCTAATGATTTAGCTAATAATTTAAAATTTATGATAAAATTGTACAATTTTACATAAAGATTTTATAGAGGCTTTTCCTAATAGCTTTCTGGTTTGGTTACTCAACTATTAATTGGAATTACTTAAAGTTTAATTGTATGGATACTTACTTGTTCTGGGTTGATTTTGACCAAAAGCTCAAATTTGTCAGACTTTTAGTACAAAATTGTGACACTTTAGATCGATAACTATCGGTTCGGTATCTCGATACTCAGGATGACAACATATGCTGCTGATGAGCATAAGAAAACCTGGTAAGGAAGTTTGCCTGAATAACAACCAAGAGTAAAACACAACAATAGTTTTTATTAATTGTTTAAAAGATAAACAGTGAGATACATCGTAGGTTGTCAATGTTGACAATAAATCAGTTATTATTAACTGAACTTCAAAATGAGTCTTTTACCGAAAGGTTCTTAAATATATTCATATATATGTACCTTGCCAGATAGGTCAATTAGTTTGTCGTAGTTGCACGTCCTTCTTCAAAAATAAATCAGAGCCTAATGTTCCTTACTACATACAGACTTGGAGACTACTTCTCTGGCTTCACTGTTGGTTTTCGTTGGCGAAGGACGTAGCCAGCGCGTAAGCTAACTGGAGCAAGTGGCCCTTACGAATTCTGGATGTTCTAGGATGTTCTTCAACGTTTCTGTGACTATAGTTTCGCTGCTTGACAGCATTCTCAGACAGATTAAAATTGAATTAGTACGAAATCATGACAACTACAAATAAAGATCTGTTGCTATGTTATGATATGATGTTTTGATCAAAAAATTTATCAAATTGAAAATAAAAATGAAACACAGATGACAGATGAGGCTTTCAAAATGTCTACGTGATGTATGTCAATTTTTAACATAAAAATAGAACTAGCCTATAATAACTATGATAACAGTTACAACACTAAAATAACTGAACAATAACAGTATAAAAGTAGTCTCTATACAACGAAAATATCGACATACATCAACTCATTATCTTATTACAACTTTTTTGAAAGAATAGTCAAATTTATTTTCTTTGACTTATTTAATTAGAAAGAAGAATATCCAAGAAAGAGGAATTCATTAAATCAGTTGGCTCGTTTAAAACAGGGTAGCCATTGTCGTGTGTGTGCTTTTTGACTTCTAGAGCTTCAAAAAAGTATAGTTTACGCTTGTCATTATAAAAATGTAGTGGTTGTATGCGGTTATTTACTGTAGGTCTATGTTCGGTATCAATAATACGTTTTGCAAATGTAGATTTGTCAGCGTGGTTATTTCTAAATGCAGAAATATGTTTTTTGTATCGGGTGTTAAAATTTCTAGAAGTTTGACCTATGTAGATTGCGTTACAATGTGTACAAGCTAATTTATAAACTCCAGCTTTTGTCAGGAAACAAGATTTTTCTTTAGCGTTAAATAGTAAATCACGCGTCGTGTTGTAAGATTTAAAAGCTACCTTTGTATTTGGACAGGTATTTAAAATTTTTGAAATGTTTTCTGAAATGGTTCCAAAATAAGTTATCGAAACGTATCTGTTGTCTTCTTTGTCTCTAATATTTGGATAAATTAAATTAATCGCTAATTTGTATTCTTTTCTCTCGATCATTTTATCTATTATTTTAACAGAGTAGCCATTATTAAATGCTGTTTGGTTAATTATTGAAATTTCTTTTTAAAAATTGTTTTGTGACATAGGTATTGAAAATGCACGATGTATCATAGAATGGTAGGCTGACAGCTTTTGTGAAAAAGGGTGAGATGAATCGTATGGTATGGTTGTGTCAGTGTAAGTTGGTTTCCTATATATTGAAAAGTTAAATGAATTATTTTCTAACTTTCTAATTGTTAAGTCTAAAAAATGTATACAACTGTTAGCTTCTTCTTCTAAAGTAAACCTAAGATTTGTGTGAAAGTTATTAATAAAATTCAAAAATTCATTTAATTCTGTATGACTACCTTGAAAACATGCTAAAATATCATCTACGTATCTGTACCAAAAGACAATATTAGCGAAAGTTCTGATGTTAAAATTTGGTTTTCTAAGTTTTGCATAAATATTTTGGCTAATAAAAGTGACAATGGACTACCCATAGGTAGACCTTCATTTTGCATATAAATTTTCATTATTAAATTTAAAATAGTTTTGTTTTATACATTCATACGTTTTCTAATAGAGGTAAACATTCCCTAGGGGGTATCTTAGAATACATGCTACAAACATCAAATGAGACTAATTTAACATAGCAACAGATCTTTATTTGTAGTTCAATTAATTAATTCAATTTTAATCTGTCTGAGAATGCTGTCAAGCAGCGAAACTAGAGTCACATAAACGTTGAAGAACATCCTAGAACATCCAGAATTCGTAAGGGCCACTTGCTCCAGTTAGCTTACGCGCTGGCTATGTCCTTCGCCAACGAAAACCAACAGTGAAGCCAGAGAAGTAGTGTCCAAGTCTGTATGTAGTATGGACAAGTTTCACCAAGTAAGGGCAACAACAATCAATGAACTAAATGTTCCTTGTTTAATATTTACTATTTATCAGTTAAATTTGAAAGAACAAACAAAAATAAAAATATTATAGATTTTACTTAGACTATATATATATATATATATATATATATATATATATATATATATATATATATATATATATATATATAATGAAATTCTTTAAAAAATTACAAAAACGGGTTTCAATTTTTATGAGCAGAAGTTCTTAAATTGCTAATGTTAACTAAGAAAAACTTATTTAATTACAGAAATTACTGCTAGTAATTTTATATCATACCTTGAGTAAAAACACTGTTAAATTATTACTATGTAACTATCTCAGCAATGTCACTTCAGAAGAACGATTTTAGTAAATGGCTTTTACTTGATTCCTTTTGTCCATAAAAAAATTAGTCAGATGAACAAATTATTAGGAGATTCGCTCAGTTCAAAAGAGACTCACATATATCGTTCCACTTAATTGCCATTTGTTACCAAAATTGAAGCTCGAGATGGAATATCCACAAGTTTTATATTTATCCTGACCTAACACCAAAATTTAAAATCCAGGACAATTTTCTAGAAATTATTAAACTCAAAGCCAGAAATTTGAACTAAAAATTCCAAAGTTAACATTGAATGACGGAAAGATTAGCAACAATTTAATTTTTATAACTCTGTTCATAACTCTGGCGAGCTCGGTGGCCTTCGTTAACTTAGCTGGCGCCAATATTACAGGAGGCTGGTGTGGTTAGTTGACTTTTCCAGAACTCTTCAATTTGTTCCTTATTTGGAAAAGTATCGGTGGCTGCATTCATAGCTGAATTAATCTGACGGTAGAAAGTCATTTCAGAGCGTTCAAACATTGTATTGTGCCACTTTCAATTGTTGCTCGCCTTATATCTCCTCACAAGTTGTGCATATATAGAAGCCTTTTGTTTTAAGGTGTCCATACTAGGGCTGGGAATCGAATACGAACAGTTCGAATATTCGAATACGAATTATTTCAACGAGAGTGTATTCGAATATTCGAATATATTCGAATATTCGAATAATCCACGAATATTCGAATACTCCACGAATATTCGAATACTCGAATAATTCGAATAGTTGTGAACGAATATTCGAATACACAAACGGATAAATTCCCAGCACTACTCAAAAGCACCGGCACCAATGTTGTCAGTTCTGTCCTGTCTATTGGGTCTTGGATAAAATGGTTAATAACTCAGCAACGTATGATTTTTAAGTATCAATTGTGCTATACCGTTGAACTCGGAAGGAAATGTTGCATGAAATAGGTAACAATATACAGAATGTTCTGTTAAAAAATATAAAATTTATATCGATAGCTACGGCGAATGGAATGTCATTAATGGCATAATAAATTACTAATATGTAATATGTACACTATTTACTATAAATTATAAATTAGCCATATTTTTCTAACTAAGCACATTATCAGCTTAAAACACAAATACACGGCATGCAGATTTATTTATTTATTTCTATATGTACTTGCAAATAACGTAAATATGACTAAAACCCTAACTGCTGTTGTGATAAGCACAATGAAACAGACATTATAATCGTCATTAATTTTTCTAAAATAAACAATGAAACATTTCAGAAATTATTTGACAGTTAAGAATTAAATAGATAATTTTCTAGGAAACAGAAGCAGACTCAAAAAACGATAACGAGACACATTCATGGGCATAGGGAAGCGTTTATTACTGTGCGAATATTCGAATACTCTGAGAATATTCGAATACTCGACGAATATTCGAATATTCGAGTACTTCACGAATATACGAATACTCCACAAATATACTAATATTCTAATATTCGAATACTCGAATAATTCGAATAGTCGTGAAGCTTTCGGAACGAATATTCGAATACACAAACGGATAAATTCCCAGCATTGGTCCAAACTCTCTTGTGCAGTATGGCTGACTGGATACTGTGCTGAGTGTTGTTGAACTCGGCTTATTATTTCCTCTACATGTTTCTGCAATTTTTTTGTCTGTACTCCCTTAATGTATTGAGTCAGTTGCCCAAGTTCTTTTCGAAGTGTTTCTTCTCTACCTATCAACCTTATTTCCCACGGGGGCACTCTTTGACGCGGGTTTCTGTGATTAGACCTTCAATCAGAAATCTTAATGCCTAAAGTTTCAATTGGTGCAGTCGCTACACAGTAAATTAGCGTATGGATGCGCTCTAATGTGTTGATCTCTAGAAGGTGCGATGGCAAAATTATCCCGTTCAAAAGTTCCAATATAGGTGCCGGCTTTCTAGATGATCTTAGGCTAGGTAATAGTGGTCTACTTAGAGGATTTGGTCCATCATACTCCGCAATTCACGTCTCATTTCTATGGACAATTTGTCGATAAGTTCCTCATATCCTTGCGTACCCTCGATGTGTTCTTCTTGCTCAGTATGTACAGGTTGCAGGATACTACCATCAAACAGCATCTCGTTATTTTCCGTAACCGCTATGCTATTAATTTCACATTCAACTTCCTGTTTAATGGTATTCAGTCTTGTTCGTCAAATAAGGTTATTCCTGATACTGACGATATTGTTTCATTCGTATCAATAGTTCACATCATGCGCTGTCTTGGTAATCTCATCTGGGTGAGCGTTGACTGATTTTCCTGCGCAGAATCCTCAGTGGGTGGAACTCTTGGTCTCAGTAGTCTCCCCTCCTGGTGATTTTGGGCTGTAATTTCTTTCAAGACAGGGGCCCGCCTCATCAGCACCATGCACACCGACGTCCCGCATGCTGTCATGTCCAGCGCCGGCTTCAGACATCCCCTGGCGAACCCCAGGCAGTGGCATTTTACCGAGGCTTTGGTTTTGCTCCATTTCCATGAGTGTACCACGAATTAGGCCTGTTGGCTCAGGTAGGGATGGAGGAAGGAGTAAAGTAATATGGTTAAGGAAAAATAGGACAAATAAGACAGCGGAGAGCTTGCGGGGATGTCTCTACCGTCTACGTCGTTACGAGTAGCGGTGATCACACTGCTGGATGCAGTATACCCACCGGCCATATTATGATTATTGATTTTTATCTCGGCTTGTGCTGGTGGCTATATTCTCAAATATCCTGGGGGGAGAAATTCAATTCATTGAACGGATATTTAAAAGTTTTTGGGTTATATAGGATTATTATTATTATTATTATTATTATTATTATATTTGCTAAAAAGTCCTTGTAAATGAAACACATATCTAATGCGGACTGGTACTATTTTTTTATTTGGACAATAAATATTTCAAATCATTATACATTGTAGGAATGAGCCTGTGTATAATATATTAGGAATAACACCTCAAAATCTAAACTTAGTCAATGATGGTCCTGCCCAGTAGCCTAAATCAGCATTTATCAAGTTTAAAGAAAATCGTTGCATTTGTCCAGCTTTTAAAAACATTTAGAAATTCTTCATGCTATAACTATGTTATTTATTGACTTTTGAAGAAACAAACATCGTCAACTGTTAGACAATCTAGTTTTTTGCAGAATTTGCCGATATAGACCCAGAGCTCCGTGGCTTTCTAATAATATTAGGTTTCATATGAAACTCAGAGATAAAGCGCTCCATGAATTTAAGAGATCGGGAAATGGTTACGATTGGGTGAAATATAAAAGGTTGAGAAACACCGTAATGGCGATGGTCAGGCGCGGTAAACGCGACTATCTTGATTCCTTGCATGTCCGGGGAGATTTTCGCCAGCTCTGGCGTGGCCTGAGTGATATGAGCGTGTCAGCAAAACCGAGGGTTGCTTTGCCTGAGCATCTGTCGGATCCGGGTGAAATCGGACGGTACTTTAGCACATATGTACAAAACACAACGGACTGTAGCGAACTTACTAATTATTACGGTAGCCATGTTTACAACACTGACAGCAGGTTCAATTTTGTTCTGGCAGCCGTTGATGAAGGTAATGAAGCTCTTAATAGCATTAAATCTAACGCTTATAGAATTGACAAGATATCTGCGGCGATGATAAGGTACTGTAGTACATTTATTGACATCTGTGTCACTCACATTATCAACTGCTGTATTGAAACTAGTTATTTCCCATCCTCCTGGAAGACTTCAATAGGTATACCGCCAGCAAAGAATTCAATGCCGAGTGACTTTTCCGATCTTCGCATTGTAGCAGTATACTGCTCGTGCTCTCTAAGATCTTTGAAAAGGTTCTGTATAAGCAATTATACAGCTACGTTAATGATAACAATATACTGCCTCACACACAGTGTGGCTTTCGGAGTGGCTTTAATACATCTGTGGCACTCATCAACGTTGTTGGCAGTATAATGTCTGCAGTTGATAAGGGTAAGTCTTCTTGTGCTGCTTGACTATTCAAACGCGTTCGATACTATAAATCGAGGGCTCTTGTTGTCTAAGTTAAGATATTATGGTTTCTCTAGTGAGTCTTCTAGACTGATCGAGTCTTATCTTGATAACCGCTCGCAGTTGATGTTTTCTAATGGCAGAGGGTCTGATGGGGTGACCATTCTTTCGGGTGTACCACAAGGCTCAGTTTTGGGGCCTCTTTTTTTGGTGTATACATATAGCATACTGCAGTCTCTTGAGCACTGTCGAGTTCAAGCCTTTGCTGACGATACAGAGCTACAGTTCGATTTTGATAGCATAGATTCTCTTCACGCGTCAGAGGTCATTAACTCCGAGCTGCTGCGGTTGAGAGACCTTTCGGAGGGGCATGGCTTGAAACTGAATCCTCTTAAATCGAAAGTGATGATATTTGGTAGCAAGATAGATGTGAGCATCTCTACGAACATGTTGAATATTATGATTGGTGGTACCAGTCTTGATTTTGTACGGTCCACCGTGAACTTGGGTATTAGTCTCGATACGGAACTTAGGTTTAGGAAGCATGTGAAAGGGATGCTTCATTAAAATTATTGTACAGTAACAGGCATATATTAAACACACAATTACGTAAAAACCTTTGTGAGGCACTTGTTCTGTCTAGTTTTCATTATTGTGATCTGGTTTACGGACATTGCATTGCTGTGAGGGATAGAAATCGCATACAGGTAGTTCAGAATTCGTGTGCGAGATTTATATTTGGATTGCGTGATAGGGATCATGTGTCACATATTTATGGGGAGTTGGGTTGGTTAAGAATGGCTGATAGAAGCAAACTACATCTTGGAAAATTTGTTTTGGCCGTGATTAATGGTCGCTCATCACCATCTTCTCTGGAGGAAAAATTCTCCTCCAGAGGTGAGGCTCATGACGTCAATATGCGGTACCCATAGCGGTTAACGATTCCGCGTCATGGGACAGCTATGTTCAAAAGGACTTTTATTTATAATGCTGTTGAACTTTATAATGCGTTACCTCGTGCATATTTGAGTCTCAGCGACAGTGCATCCAAGAACACATTTAAGAGGTATTTGCTCTCCCAGTGATATTAGTGGTATAGATAATGTGAACAATGTGAACAATATTAGTAGTACTAATAATACATTATTAATTTGTAAAGGCTACTGCTTGCGATGTGAGTGTGGTTGGTGGTCTTGTATTGTAGTGGATCATATACCTCACATTGCACTATTGCATGAGGGAACCTTATGGGTGAGTAGATTAGCCAAGGGATAGACTTAGCCATGTGGTTCCACCTTAGCTTATAGCTTAGATTAGATTGAGTTGTGTATTTTGATTCATTTGTAGTGATTTCTTGTTTTTTATTGTACTTAATAAAGGCGATTAATAATAATAATAATAAATACATGATACAAGCTTAAACAGTTATTTTAATATCAAAGGTAGCGTGTGATCTATTTTATTTCTGATATGTGAGTGCTTATATATACTCCTGTTATTATCACCCTGTGTAACAGACACTTCGTAATTTTTAATTACCAATATAAAACTTTGCATCTTCCGCTGATAAAAACTCGTTTATAAAGGATCAAAGCAAGTTGTATTAGCTGTTTTAACCTCAGCTAAATACAAGACCTTGTTAGCAGCCAAACGACAACGTCTGCCAGAGTTGCAAAGTTCGGAACTCCAAAAATAAAAGTGAAAAATGAGTGTTTTTCTGTGGTAGCGTTCATCGTTACGAACTTACAAAGCCTTTGTCCGTTATTTATGTCATAGCGGTGGCGAGTTTTTCATACAATTAATGAAAATGTCCCGTATAATACTCTCCTTGGGAAGTTTTACGTCAGAGACTAAGCCGCTGGAAGCCATGCTAGTGCAGAGTGCGTTCGTTGACAGGCCGACATCATTAAATTTTTAATGAACTTTCGAATGTCCGAACGCTAATTGAACGAGATGGAGTTTTTGTCTTTGTTTTGTAGTGGATGCTTTGTACAGGCGATTTAATTGCAGGAGGGCTCGTAACCGTTGTGTCCTGCTGAGGCTAATGTCGTGGAAATAATTTCATCTCTTTGAGTTATGTTCGGTTTTAAAAATCAAAAAGCATGTAGACAGCCGTAGAAAAAATTACGTGTTAGGTAGTTTTACGTACCTTTTGGTTAGCCCTTAAAAGAGATATATGTGGGGTAAAAGTAAAAAGTAGGTAACGATGTAGATAATTTTCCCCTGGCTTCACAATAGCTTATTCTCTTTTCTATAACCGGTACCGCAGTTTTACGACATCATCAGATGTCTGATGAAAGGGCGAAATCGGTTACAGAGAAGAAAATAAGCTATTGTGAAGGCAGTAAAAAGTCTCTACATGTATTTATAATGTAGCGGTTCACTAACTGAGAGCAACAACAATTTTAATGAATTGCAAAAACTAAGATCGAACACTAAAAATGTCAGAATTAATGCAAGTATTCAGAACCCTTACCTATTTTTTTTTACATGTGCAAGAAAGTCTGGACGCAGCAAATACACACGTTATGCCATCGAATTTTCATTAATATATTTCAAATTATAAAAAGTCTAGACGCAGCAAGTACGTTATGGTAGTGAATTTTCATAAGAATTGTACACTATTAGTAAGATATATTATTAAAACTAATCCTTTAAATTTAAATGGACCTTGGAGATCGGTTTTAGAGTCCGAGTTAGCTATTATTTGAAAAAAATTATATTTTATATGGAGCTACTAAATTAAAATTTGGTCTTAGATATAATATGTAAGTATTGCAAGTGCCTTTAAAAAAATTGTGTTACAAATTTCATTAATGTTCAAACGTTTTTCAGAAAAAAATAAATGATTTACAAAGGGAATGTACCTGTCGAATTATAAAAATATGTAAGTACTGCAAGTGTGTTAAAAAAATTGTGTTACAAACTTCATTAAAGTTACAAAGGTTTTTCAAAAAAAAATATTATTTACAAAGGGAATGTACCTGTCGAATTATGAATATGGCAGCTATTTTTTCTTATTAATTGCTTGGATAGTTTTGTTTTAGTCAACCCATCCAGTTTTTGCAAACAATAAACAACAAAAAAGTTTTTTTATGTCATGGTAGAAAATTTTCGTAAAAATATTTCAAATCCGATAACTCAATAAATTTCCCATTAAGCCAGAATCTTCAATCTTGAACCTTAGTAACACCTATGTACACGCACGTGGGTAATAAATTAAAGAATAATAACATATTGAGCTTCGTTTTGTTTTAAAAAACCTTTTTTGTTATTTATTGTTTGAAAAAACTGGATGGGTTGACTAAAACAAAATCATCCGAAAAATACCTGTCATTTATAATTTGACAGGTACATTCCCTTTGTAAATAATTAATTGTGTTCTTCGGAGGGGGCGTAAAGCCGTCGGTCCCGTGTCCATGCGATGTTGGGCACGTTAAAGATCCCTACCTTCCTTACAGAAAGACAGGGGTTCGGCAAAATTTCCAGGATAGTGAGGTGAAACTGCTCCCTGGCGTCGGTGATTGGCCATAGTCGCGTAAATAGGCCGACGTTAAGAAACAAAACACAAAACACAATTGTTTTCTGAAAAACTTTTGTAACTTTAATGAAATTTGTAACACAATTTTTTTAAGAGACTTGCAGTATTTACATATTATATCTAAGACCAAATTTGAATTTGGTAGCTCCATATAAAACATAATTTTTTTCAAATAATCGCTAACTAGGACTCTAAAACTGATCTCATTTAAATTTAAAGAATTAGTTTTAATAGTATATCTTACTAACAGTGTACAATTCTTATGAAAATTCACTACTATAACGCACTTCCTGCGTCCAGAATCTTTTTCTTAATATGTAACTTAATTTTATTTTGCTTAATAACAGAAAAGATGATGCTATTATATTCAAAATACCAAAATAGCAAGAATGTACTAAGGATAAAACTAATTTTTTTATGGAATTTTATTGGCCTACTGTAAAATAATCATTTGTGGCTTACAACATAATGCCGTTGCCTGGAGGATATGATGTTCTATGGCCTGACACACCATATAAAGATAAAAGTTTTTAAGCGAACGCTAAATTTTGGCAAACAGTAGAAAACAAAGTGACATTTTTACTCGAAATTTTCTTTAATAAGTGTTAGTTTTCAGAGGCATTATGTTAAAAGCATTGATTTTACTAAAAAAGAATGTCATATTATATGTATATTAATCTCGTAGCTCATGTTTATTATATTGCAACTACTTACCACACCATTTTTATTATTATTTCTAAAGAGATCAATCCAAAGTAGGAAAATGCTCAAAATAACCATTTTATGTAACCCGAATATTTGTCAATTTACTTCATTCGTTAACTGGTACCTTTTACTATGAGAATGCGATCTTCTATGTGTGTGTTTCTAGTCTTGTTGATTATCTGCAAAATAATTTACAAGACATTAGATATATTTAATCACAAGTTTGAAAACAAGAGAAAAAAAGAGTAAGGTTAACACTTTGTTGTTTGTTGTTTCTGCAGTGACACATTTAATACATAAATGACACATTGGGGGTGTTTTTTATGTATATTAATCTACGGAATTGTATTATCCAGAGGTTATTTGCATTTAACTGTAGATAGCTTTTACATAGGTATCTAATATAGCTGAGTGTTGTTTGAGATAAGTTAGATTGATTGATTAAAATTGAACAATATGAAAAGGCTTTGGTTATGCGTTTAAGCATAAATATATAGTAAACAGATGCAATTTTCTGTTTTATAGTTAATAATGACAATACATGTACTTACCAAAACATGGGTTTATCTATTCTGCCCTCTTTATAATAATAATGAAATAATGTTTAGGAATTTGAATTTATTGTTTGAGCAAGCATCTTTCTTCTTTGTACATTTTATCGCTTTTATAAAACGGGTGCATTGCGTTTTTCCGCAACAGCACTAACTTAAAGATATGAAGATTATCACTATACAATATACAGTTTCAACTTTAAGTTTATGACATAACCTATAAGCAAATAACAAAAACAAATACCTTGGTTAGTTATTAGTTCACAGTACTTGCTATATACTATATATATATATATATATATATATATATATATATATATATATATATATATATATATATATATATATATATACACGAAAGTTATTTAAATAATATTTTACTCACCATTTATAACATATAATTATTTTAGCGTCCCACATTATCTATTTAAATAATAATAAAAATGTAAAATAAAATTTCTGTTTTAATAAGAATATAAATAATATGTCCATGTTGATGTTGATTATTAACGTTAACGTAATTTTTTTGTCTGTCGATCTGTTGTCTGTATGTCTGTCTGTTTGTAACCACAATTACTTTAGAACGAAATGAGATATTTGGTATACAGTTAGCACCCGACCAGCGAACGGTCCAGATTGTTTTTGAGTAAAATTGTTCCAAGGGGTGGGGGATGAATGAGGGATGATTTGGTGAAAATTTACATTTTTTGGTTAAAACTCGGGTAATATATCGTTCTAGGGTTTGTTTATTTTAAAACTTTAAATTTTATCAAACACATGGTATTCTGTGCTAAAACTAAATTAGGCGTTGAATGTTTCGGAGTGGAATATCGGTGACAGAAACTTAATTTTTTTTTGCTAAACCGGCGTAAAAAGTCTCAAAACATATATAAAACTTGATTCTGGAACGAAAATTTTTGTGTGTGTCGGTCGGTCTGTCGGTCTGTACTTCTGTCTGTTAGCTGGGGCAATAACTTTCGAACGAATATCTTCTTCAAATTTGGTATCCAGTTAGCACCCGACAAAGGAACGCTTCGAACCGTTTTAAGGTAAGATCGCTCCAAGGGGTGAGATATGAATGAGGGGTGATTTGGAAAAAAGTGAAAATTTTTCGTTAAAGCTCGAGTAATATAACGTCTTGGAAGTTTATGGGTACAGGAATACGAATATTTTCTTTGTGGTCAAGTCATGGACCCTAAATTCATTTCATGGGAATCTCTTTCTGAGGAGAGTAAATTATCACAGCTATGTGGAAGTTACGATTCAATTTGGAGCACTAGCTTGGTAAATGGGGAGGTATAAATAAATATTTACATATATTTTGTTTTTCAGTTGTATTTTCCATAATTTCTTTCCAACTAATTTTTTAAAGTCAATAGTTTATTGAATCTATTTTCATATTTTGGCAGCAATTCCATAGAAACATGTGAATAGTTAAGTAAATACCTTTTTCTTTCGAAGATATATTGATTAATAGCTTCTTATAAAATGTTGGAGGTATAAAGATAAATCATGAAATTTTGATTTATGATTGTAAAGATGGATCAAATACTTCAGCTATTATGTGGTCAAATGGTAGCTTTTCTCCGCTCACTAGTAAAGATCAGTAAATACAAACTGATACTCAGAGGCCTGCGGTGACATTTCAAATAAGGGAAGTAACTCTCAGAAACTTAGAGATTTATAGTGTAACTCAATTCTTCTGTCGTTTTTGGTAAATTCGTTAATAATGTCGTCATAAAACTGTGGATTCTGAGACATTTTCTGGACGAGGTTATCTTCAACTGACAAAATTGAAATTTGGAAAGTCTTTCCTGTCCTGTTGAATTCCTAACAAAACTCCTGATACGTTTCAATGTAGAAAAACTTCGTTCTACAGATGCACTAGTAGCAGGAATTGTTAATACTAATTCACATAATTTGAACACTTCAGAACATGCATTTTCCAATTTTAATTGTTTTAAGAAAGTTAAAAGTTCACTCGCGTTAGTTTTTGTGTCAATAACATCGGTTTCATAAATGACTGTAAGTTCTAATCGTAATAAGGCTTTGTCAAAATAATGTCCATAGTGGTGGAATAATGATTTGAATGAATCTTCTGGGAAAGGTATCCCTTTAAATCCTCCAAAATTACACAATTCAATAAATTTCAGGTCACTGAGATGATCAAATCTGCAGTTAATGTGCTGCTGAATTTGATCTATGATTTCGTAGAAAAGGCGGCGGTAAGAAGTTTGAAGGTCTCCCACATTATCAGTGCGCAGACGCTTGCTTCGTGGCTCCACTTCTCCTAATTCAATGTTTTTTCCCCAGAACTTGTCAAATTCATTCCTTTTTGGAATCATAATGGATTTAAATTCACTATTTTTTTTCAGGCAAAAACCAATGTCATTTGTTTTACATTGTAATGTGTTAAATACATTATCTGAAAACGGATTTTTTTCCGAAAATATATTAAGTAAAAAATTAAAGTCTTTTTTCAAGTCATCCAAATATCCTCTAGAACTATTTATTGGTTCTGCGTCCCAGAATTTGCTATTTTCCATTATGTTTTCAAAAAGTTCAGTTAACGATTCACGGTGTTCAAATATAGTTAACACAAGTCTGTCGTTGTAGTTCCATCTGGTTGCAGCTACTATGGGTAAACGTTTTTTAACAATTGGGTCTAAGGCTTGTGTGCGCTTCGTAGATTGGGAAAAAAGCAGCCATTCCACTTAGGGTAGCAAACAACACTTTACATTCTTTAATATGATTTATAGATTGGGATAAAATTAAATTTAATGTATGAGCACAACAGTGTACAAATAGAGCACTGGAGAACGTTTCCCGCACTTTAGCTTGAAGACCTCCTAAATGTCGGGCCATAACAGCAGCCCCTTCATAGCTTTGAGCAATTAATTTATTATCAGCATCCTCAATATATTTCATAATATTAAGCACAATTTTATATAGAGCGTTTGCGGTACGATCTTCTGTCACATCTTTAAAGCCTAAAAATCTTTCTTGTACACTCCCATCCATTTTTACGTAGCGTATTACTAAAGATAGTTGACAAATTAGTTACATCAGTTGTTTCGTCTAGAACAATAGCAATGAAACGAGTCGGTTTAATTTCAGATGTAATTCTGTTCAAAATAATAGTGACAGCAGCCGAAATTAAGTGATTCTGAATGAGATTTGATGTCCCGAAAAAAACGTTAGACTGTTCCAAGTGATTTTTTAAACAAATGTCGTATTTGGCTATTAAAGAAACTAGGTCTTGAAAGTTTCTTCTATTTGCAGATGTAGTTGTTTCGTCATGACCCCTGAAGCCTAATTCATGCTGACCAAGAAAACACACAACATCAATAGGTCTTTTTAATAAGTTTCTGTTTTTATCAACAAGTTCATTGTGTTGGCGATGACTAATTTCTATCTGTTTGTCAGCGGCGTGTTCAATTCGCGCTTTTGCAAAGACACTTAATTTTAAAGTGGTCTGTAAATGCGCTTTAGACATAACATGCCTTTTTACTACTTTATGTATATTATTCAAGTCGGAAAACCCAGTCTTATTCCACACCCCCTTTTCAGTCACAAACAGACTACAAGGCCAACAAAACAGTTTATTCCTGTTTTCACAACCCGTTAACCATTCATATTGTTTATAAGTTTTTTCCGCGCTGAAATGTCGAATACATGTTTTAATTCTTGTATTTAAGTTGTTTAGAGTAGGTTTCGGCCTACCTTTATTAATAAGAGCAAATTTTTCAGCAAACGGTAAAGATGAAAATCCTTCGGTTATCAAAAAACACACAACACAATCACAGTTATTATTACCACTTGTTTGTAAAGTTTGTAAATACCCATCGTCGCCGCTGTTAAAAGCTGATCTACTTGCAGCCATATTAATAATCATAAAATGCCAATGTATTTAACTTAGTCAACTGCTTATATCTACGAAATAATCAGAGACATTCACTTTGTACGTGCACCGGGTCTTCCTAGTACAACACGTTCTAAAAATACACGTACATCGCGTCGAGTCAGGGATTCTCATCAAGTGGCCTGCTGGCTACGTGTATTTAACTGAAGTCATTGCATCCACTTGTAGTATCAGGTTCATGCTGTTTGGTGGCGGTCGCATTTACTGGGAGGACGTCCTTGCTAAGACTGCATATACAAGTACAGTATTATGCATAATAAATAATTATGTGTGTGAGCTTGCGAATTAAAAATTGTAATGATTAAATTAGTTTCGGAATTTGAAATTTAATATTTAAAATACAAAAGAGATTCTAAGTAATGCGGTTTAATATAAATAATTTTTAAGTAGGTATGTAGTCGTTATTTTAAGGGAAGCAATGATTTCCTTGCTTCCATGGACCGCACGCCACTACTGATACTTGATACAAGTTTCGGTTGTTAATTAGTTTATCGCTGCGAGAAAATGTGTTTTAACATTTTTCAAACTGCTGTATTTCACGTGATATATTAGAGCATTTCTCTTCTGCAACTCCCGAGTTATAACAAATGTGACATAAATTTGACAAAAAAAGTTCGCTGGAAATTGACTTGTTCAATATATAAGCTTTCAGAAATAATATGTAGGGCTCTACATAAATCCCCTTACCCGAGAGACTTGCACTGTTCATGAAAACTCTGCGAATTTCAGCAGTGATTTGAAAAAAAAAGTTACCAGTGCTCATATAATCGGCAACTCCATTAATACCAATAAAACAACAGAAACGGGGCTTTTTCACGGAGACAATCGCAGATTAAAAATGGGACAAGCTACAAAATACACAATGGAGAAAAAAAGGGCGGAAAATCTCACCCAGCGGAACAAAGTGATTATACACGGGAAAGTTTTGAATTTCAAATTAACAGTAAAACTTGTTGAATTATTTGAAGGAGAGTTGCGTGGATTGGTGTTTTGCGGCGTGTGTCGGCAAATACTCCAATTTGCAGTCACCGTGACCAAGTGGAACTAAATGTAGCTACCTACCTACAGGGCAGGACTACTTTCAAAGTTCTGAAATTAGTCCCGTGTTTTCATTCCACTTCTTAATTAGGGTACGTTTTGCTTACATTTAACATTACAGAATAAAAAGTTGCTGGATTTATATGCTTGCATATAAAGCTGGGGCATATAAGCTTGTTTATTAATTGTCACTAAAAATTAGTTGAATTTTCAGTTATAATGAGTGAAGATTGGCACCTGTAATCAGCACTGATAAGTACAATTAGGGGAATCCAGTTCGTCACAATACAGTTTTCAGACCCCAGAAGTTTATTCATGCCTCTGATGATGCTAACTTTGTTATAAAAACGATCGCCCTGTCTAAAAACTGTATTGTAACGAATTGGTTTCTTCCAATTATACTTATTGGACTAGGTGAAAACTGGAACCTGTGATGAGCACTAATAAGTACACTTGGAGAACCCAAATCACCACAACACATATTTCAGAGACGTTACGATCGTTTCGTTGACCATGTCAACATCTTCAGATGAAGAAAAATTCTAAAATTAAACTACTAGCTACAGTGTATTTATATCGCGTCTAGGTAAACGAACTAGTCCGAAGTAAAATTGTCATCGAAGACCCATCGTTTGTTTATTGTGTAGTGAAACTACGAGGTCGAAGACCTGCTTTAATCTTCTGGTCGACAAATTTATGAGCCCTTATCTAATATAAGGATAATAGGCTTAAAAGGAAAGGTACATAGTTATTTAAGGAATCTGCACGTTCCCTTTCGACCTAGAAATTTACTATGTGGATATTGGAGCAAGCCGACAAGCACATCTGGCGAGACAAACACCATAACCTCCGCTCATCTTTTTTATATAGAAAACTAAACCCGGGTGTTTGGCTCACAATGTTAACTCTAACAAAGGATAAATAATTCAACTAAAATACTACATAAAAACTATATTTATATTGATTTTAATTCTTCGTAAACAGTATTTACTTCATAGATACAAAGAAAACGAAAGGGTCTTTAAGTTGGGACAAGCGTAGAGATTAGTATATGTATAGACCGGCCGAGTTATTGACAGTAATTTATTATTCTACCTGACAAATTAGGAGTGTTTAAGTGGTCAAATGCAAAGTGAAAATAAAGGGCTTGAAATTAAAGGAGCCCCGCGATTTAATGAAGTTTTGTTATTAATCTACCTAATATCCACATAGTAAATTTCTAGATAGAAAGGGAACGTGCAGATTCCTAAAATAACTCGGTACCGTTCCTTTTAAACCTATTATTCTTATATAGATAAGGGCTCATAAAGTTGTCGACCAGAAGATTAAAGCAGGTCTTCGACCTCGTAGTTTCACTACACAATAAACAAACGATGGGTTTTCGATGACAATTTTACTTCGGACTAGTTCGTTTACCTAGACGCGTTATAAATACACTGTAGCTAGTAGTTTAATATTAGAATTTTTCTTCCTCTGAAGATGTTGACATGGTCAACGAGACGATCGTAAGGTCTCTGAAATATGTGTTGTGGTGATATGGGTTCTCCAAGTGTGCTTATACTTATTGGAGTTATAAACAAATATTTCAGGAAATACGTGGGTAATCTATTCTGACGGTTGTACCAATGTCGTCTCAATGTAGGAAGCCAAGAGACTGGTGATCAGGTTGACATATTATGTATAATAATAAGTAGATCAAAATTGATAACTCAACAACCATCGAATCTTTAGACCAAATTGATGTGTACAAATATCTGGGCATAGATGAACACGACGGTATCCAACACAATAAAATGAAAACCAAATTGAAGAAAGAATATTACCGGCGAATAAGAGCGATTCTAAAAACCGAGCTCAATGCCAAAAACAAGATGATGGCCATAACCTCTCTAGCTGTCCCTGTCATTCAATACAGTATAGGGGTCATCAAGTGGACCCAGGCAGAGATTCG
The DNA here is from genome assembly GCA_964006375.1 of Tillus elongatus. Taxonomy (NCBI): domain Eukaryota; kingdom Metazoa; phylum Arthropoda; class Insecta; order Coleoptera; family Cleridae; genus Tillus; species Tillus elongatus. The sequence continues at coordinate 106,933,823 of OZ023268.1, read as the reverse complement.
GAAGCTGGACACCCAGACACGAAGCTCCTCACAATGTACGGTGCTCTCCATCCACGTGCCGACATTGACCGATTGTACATCCCTAGAAAAGAAGGAGGCAGAGGATTCATTAGCATTGAGGCTACTAACAATACCGCCAAGGAAGGAATCAGCAGTTACCTACAACTAAAACAAGAAGATAAATACCTGTGAATGGTGTACAGACAACAACAAGGTGCCCCTGAAGAATATGACAGCACATAGGAAGACGAAGATAACGGAGAAGAAAAAGAACCAGAAGACAACAGCCATTATATGCCTGAAACAAAGAAAGTAAAAGAAATCAAACAGAAAATGAAACAACAGATGAAATAAGAACGAATTATAAAATGGAAAACCAAGCAACTTCATGGACAAATAGCAAATGAGGTCGTCAAGGAAACCATCCATCAAAATAATTCATGGGCGTGGCTCTCCCATGCAAATCTCAAGACCGAGACGGAAGCTCTGATAACTGCCTGCCAGGATCAAGCTATCGCAACAAATTATGTGAAAGCTAAAATAATGAAAACCGACACAGACCCGAAATGCAGACTCTGTCGGTCTTTCAATGAAACCATCCACCATATTGTTGCGGGCTGCCCCATTCTAGCGAAACATTCGTATCTGGAGCGACACAACACAGTAGCCAGGCAGCTTCACTGGAACATCTGCAAATACTACAAGATAGATGTAAATGAAAAGTGGTACCAGCACACTCCGGTCCCTGTAATATATACTGAAGATGTGACAATCATATGGGACACACAAGTGCATACAGATAGGAAAATAGTTGCAAGCAAGCCAGACCTCATAGTTAAGGATAAGAAGAAAAACATTGCCTAATCATAGACGTGGCCATACCTTCTGACTACAACATCAAACAGAAGGGAGCAGAAAAGATGCTTAAATATAAAGATCTGCAAATTGAGATACAGCGCATGTGGAACCTGAAGGCCAAAATAATCCCCGTCATCATCGGAGCCACAGGACTTATTTCCAATGCCACCACCTATTTAATGAAGGAAGTTCCAGAAAAACACAATCTCCTGCTAATGCAAAAGGCAGTGGTCCTGGGTACAGAGCATATAGTACGGAAAGTACTATAACACTTACCTGACATCCAGACGCAGAAGCAACACCCTAGGTGAACGGAGTGCACTCGGTGTTGCTCAACTCATGCAGAAATATCCTTAGAATAAACTAAGTGGAATATTTTATAATAATAATAATAATAATAATAATAATAATAATAATAATAATAATAATAATAATAATAATAATAATAATAATAATAATAATAATAATAATAATAATAATAATAATAATAATAATAATAATAATAATAATAATAATAATAATAATAATAATAATAATAATAATAATAATAATAATAATAATAATAATCGCATGATATGTTGCGCTGCTTGTTCGGCAAACTTGCTGTACCAAAGCCGCTAGCGAAATGTATAGAATATCTGATGTCATTGTGGAGGACATGGTTTGTCATAACATCCGGCGGCCGAACAACCCTTAGACAACCGATATCATATATGAGGGGAGTCTTTCAGGGAGATTCACTTAGCCCTCTCCTATTTTGACTCTCACTGCTACCGCTGAGTACAGCTCTCCGAAAAACCCACGGTTATCTCTGTGGGTCACCCTCAAACAGAAGGTACAGGATTAGTCATCTATTTTATATGGATGACTTAAAAATCTATACCTTTGGTGAGATCGAGCTCCAACAAGCTCTTAGGGTGGTACAGGAGTTTACGCTTGACACCAGGATGGAGCTTGGCTTGAACAAGTGCGCTGTGGTCCATATAAAGAGGGGGCGGCTGCAAAAGTACCCAAATGATGCGCAGCTCATCGACAGACGCACCATAAAACATCTAGGTGCCGGAGAGACTTATACGTACCTAGGTGTTGAGAAATCAGGCATTCAGGACGCTGCAAAAAAGAAAGAGGCTCTCCGTGGTAGGTATAAACATCGGCTTCGGCAAATCTGGCATTCAAAGCTGTCCGGGCCAAACAAAGTGCTGGCTACCAATATACTTGCCGCTCCAGTCATCCGTTACTCCTTTCGAGTGATAAAGTGGATAGTGAAAGAGTTGCGCAAATTGGATGGGGATACCCGCAAGCTTCTCCACAAGCATCGAAGCTTGCACTCGAGGTCGTCAGTTCCTCGCTTATACCTCCCAAGTCATCTCGGAGGTAGAAGATTACCAAACATGGAGTGGTTATACAGAAAAGAGGTTCTTGAGATGAGTTGCAGGATCCTTAAAAGCTCGGATTCTCTTCTGCGAATTGTTTAAACCACGAGGTCGCAGGAACAGGAGCATTCGTGTTAAAGCCAGCAGGCAGATCAGCAGGTGAGCTCGGACTATGCTTCAATCACAAGTCGGGAAGAAGGCAGGATGATAGCCCTTTGGTGACTGACCTTGACATTCCGATCCTAAGAGCTACAATTAGAGATGCCCTACAAAAACACCTATTGGGGCAGCATGTTAACAAGCCTTTGCACGGAATGTTCTTCCGGCATATAGAAGAACACGGCTTGTCAACGAGGCTAACATTTTCTTTTTTTTTTAAATCAGCGGGGCTCCGACCGGAGACTGAGGGGTTCATCGTGTCCTGTCAAGATGGTGTTATAAACACCGTGGTCTACCGCAAGCGCGTGATGCGGGTGGACGTGGCAGATGACAGCTGTAGAATCTGTCATCAATCGCGGGAGACTCTTATCTCTTGAGTGCATGTCCGGTGATGGCGTCTGCCAATTACGTGTACCGGCATAATGCGGCCCTTCGAGTGTTGCATTACCATCTTCGACATTCGTGTGGGATAGACCAAACACCAGTGCTGCCTTACCAACCAGGGATATTGGGTCCGTGGTGGAGAACGAGAGATGCCGTATATACTGGAATTTCCCAGTCTCCACTGTCACGCCAGTAGCCGCTAATAGGCCTGACATTATCCTTCTCGACAAACAAAATAAAATCCGATTTGTTATAGAGTTATCGACTCCTCCTGAGGCTAACGTTAGTATAAAGGAGAGGGAAAACGGACCAAGTATAGAGACCTTATGTTTGAGCTTAAGCAGATTTATCAATATACGACTCGTCGTTCTGATTATCGGCTGTCTAGGGGGTATACTCAAAACGCTGCTGCGGGAACTCGAGCAAATTCCCACATGCCACGCCGCTGCATATTCACCAGCTTGCAGGATGCAGAAATCTGTCGTCCTTGGATCTTTACGTCTCCTCCGTTCTCTGAACTTGGATTAAAGATTTTCGGCCCCGTGCTCTCCTACCACCACTGGAGCGAGGAGAGGGCGTGGGTGTAATGACGTTGGGTGGACATCAGAGTGTGTCGAAGCCTCGGACGGTTGCCCAACATATTTAAAAAAGAGATTAAATAATATGTGTCGCGTTGTCGGTCAGGGCCCGATAACTTGGAAAGGGTTCCATCTGAGCTCAGTCCCTTTGGTATCTGAGATATCTGGGATGAGTGAATGTCTCCTTTGAGGGAGTGTGAAAGCCCTTTAGGCTAAAGTCGAATATAATAATAATACATTTGCCCAACGTGATACAAAATATATAAACAATAAATGTACACAATGTATATGTGAATGGCAAAAAAAATGTATGGCATGTCAACAGAATATACAAAAGTAAACTCACATATAACCTCTATTATAAAAAGTCTGAACACAGCAAATGCGTTATGGGAGTGAATTTTCATAAAAATGTTTTTACTAGCATATATGTATTTTGTTTTAATGGACGCAGGCATCAAATTTGGTTACCAGTATAATCTATATAGTATAAACAATGTACCATATTACATCCAAATAACTTTATTGTTTAAAAAAATACAAAAACTGTCATGGGGCTCCGCGATCTATTTGTAAAATAACCGTATCATAATTCTTGACATGTTGCAAAAATGTGAACAGTGGCAAAACAATTTAAATAACTCTAAAACGATTAACACGATAATTTTTTTCCTTACAAACGTGCATTATAAATCTATGGAAAATGCAAAAATGCAATAATATAAGGGGCGTTCGATTACAAAAATGAAAATTTGTCTCACCAATGACACCACGACAGACTATGATTACAATTTTTTATCGTGCCTTGTATAATAACGGATATATTGAGATTCACCTTAGAAGTGCGTCACCCTGTATATATGTAAACAGTTAAAAATTAAACTAACCCCGTAGATGGATTCTAGGGCGCCTAGTTCGCGCTTATTTAATTTCTTGAAAAACACAGTCTAATCCACGACAGGCAGTATGGATTCCGTCAGCGCAGATCGACTGCCGACCTCCTTTCCTTTGTCACTCATTCTTGGAACAAGTCTATGGAACTACACGGTGAATCTCAGATTGTTGCTCTAGACATATCCAAAACTTTCGACCAGGTCTGGCACGCAGCGCTGCTTAATAAACTTCCGGCGTATAGCCTACCACCAAAACTTTGTACCTGGACAGAAAATTTCCTCTCCAACAGGAGCATTTTGGTTGTTGTGGATGGCCATTCCTCTAAATTGTATTCAATTAATGCAGGAGTTTCTCAAGGTTCATCTTTAGCCCCTACTTTGTTTCTTCTCCACATCAATGACCTCCTCTCTAGCACAACCCAGTTCACAGTTACGCGGACGACAGCACCCTCCACTCAAATATACAATATTCTGAGCCTGTCTCTTTATCCCAATTGGATGAGGATCGCAGACTCATGGAGGGTTCTGTATCCGTGGATCTCCAAAAAATATTAGACTGGGGAAGTAGAAATCTTGTACAATTCAACCCCACCAAATCTCAGTCTTGCTTTCTTTCTCATAAGAGATACACCAGCTCTAGACCCATCAGAATGAACAACCAAGTTATTCAAAGTAATGAGTCATTTTCTCTTGTTGGCATTTCTGTGGATCGAAATCTTAATTGGCACCAACATGTCACATCAATTGCAGAAGCGGCTGCTAAGAAATTAGGTTTCCTCTTACGGGCTCGCAAATACTTTTCACCAGCTAATCTCTATACGTTATATACTTCACAAATAAGGCCAAACCTCGAATACTGCTCCCACATCTGGGGTCCAGCTGCCGCTTCTATACTCGCTATCCTGGACTCCATTCAAAAGAGAGCTATACGTCTCATCGGTGACCCTACCCTCACCCAAAGGCTGCCATCCCTTGCCCACCGACTTGCCGTTGGTGACCTTTCTCTCTTTTATAGATATCTGCACGGGCACTGCTCAGAGGAGCTTTCCTCCATAGTTACCCCACCTGCTGCCCCCAACAGATCTACCAGGAGAACATAGCGAATGCACCCTTTTACTGTCCAGGTCACCAGACATAGAACATCTTGTTATGTCCGTTCTTTTGTCCCGAGGACTTCCAAGTTGTGGAAGTCCTTGCCGGCACATGTTTTTCCTTCTCCTCCGAACCTCCAAACCTTCAAGTTCAGAATTAACAAGTTGCCTCTTTCCTCCTTATCAACACCCACGGTACGATAGTATTTAGACTGTAAGCTCTCGTGGTGTGTTGTTAAAAAAAAAGAAATCTTTCAAAATTCAAAAGTAGCAGTCTCCTCATTAGCGATGTTTTTCTACGAAAATTTGCTAAAAATTATAGACTATTAAACCATAAACTTTATAACTAAAACTACTAAGAAGTTGAGGTTGTTGAAGTTGTCTTCATCAGTTGCTTTCGCTAAACCGAACCTATTTTTATCGTTTTTAAGGGTGATTCTGATTTTTGTCAAAGCTTAAGAGAAAGTGTATATTTGAAATTCATTTTATGCTAATATTTTATTAAAATGAAGGATAATGACGGCTAACTTAAGGTTTTGTAAAACACACTTCTGGCGATATTTGTTCTACATAATCCATATGTGTTTCAGGTTCTTCGCCTAAAAGTTGCCAATTCTGACGTTTCAAATCGCGACTGACGTTTTAAGAGGCAAAACTATAAAATTTGCAAAGTAATTTTTTGGCTATTTCTTGACCTTTTTGTCCCAAAAAATTTCATCTTTCTCTATATAATATATAATAGATTTTATTTTTTACACAAAATATTCTGGTTTTGTGCGTTTTTCTAGTGATCAGTGTCATCCAAAGTTTATTCTTTAAATGCCTATACTGTTCGTTTGTCTTAAAGAATTTTAGTATTGTAATACGGTTATGGAAGCCAGCCTCATAGAACATTGTTAGAACTACGACAGTGTTGCCATCTCGGTGCTACCATATCCTTATTCCTTTATGGGTGTGTTCTCGCTGTAATTAGCATACCGTACTGATGAGCTCTAATTAGAGCGAAATCAGTCTGCGGTTCTAATTATGGTGAGAATACATCTAGCCTTACATGCGTTGTCCCTATACTAGGAAAGAAGTGAGCAAGGGCTGACGATTTAGAAAATTGTTAGTTGGTTGTACACAGTCTCTATTTTGTAACATTTTGTCTTACTTGGAGCTGGGGGTGTAAAGTTAGTTCGCCTCCCCGTGGTGCACCCTGGATAGCGTCTACTATTAGATGTGAACTAAATGAACTAACCAAACCGTAACCCTACCTAGTCAAGTCTTAGGAGGGCCGGGAATGCTTGCCTTAATTGGCCGGCATTGCGAGGAGAGTCCTCTATAAAAAACCCACATCGCAAGGTCGTTGGCGGGTTGGTGCCGAAGCGATGATGCTTCTGGCCGAAATGGCCGGGCATTGGCAGGATGGTAATTCTGTCGCTAACGTTAACCCTCCCCAGGGAAACCGGGCGACCTCCCTGTGCAAATGCCTCTTCATGGGATGCGGGGCTCTTCCATGGAGGTTTATTTTCCCTTGCTGCTCGTGGGACCAAACATGGACACGACTTACACAGACCCAATAGAGGAGGTGGCAGGATTCAACCTTCCACTGGAACCTCCAGAGGGAAACAACAGGGGAAAGGAAAGTCCACCCCTAGGACGACTACCAAAGGTAGACCCTCCTATGGGAAGCTTGGTAATCGAGCTTCTAAAAAGGAGGAGGAACCTGCACCATAATTCCCTTTCCTTTCGAGCTCCTTAACCTACTCCTTTATCCTCTATACACTTCTATATTCCTACCCCCATGCCCACCAACATAAGGTGCATCCCAGCTAATTTGCATCATGCTAAGGCTGCGACATACCTCCTTAGCATGAAATTAAAGGAAGAGCAAATAGATATTGCTCTTCTCCAAGAGCCCTGGACCGCCAATTCGGAACGAACTAAAGGGCTGGGTAACACTTCTGGTAAGATAGTAGAGGTGGGCACTGGTACCAACCCCAGAGCCTGTATCTGGATCAGAAACAACTTGCAGTATTTTACACTTTCAGAATACTGCACCAAGGACATGGCATCCATCCATCTCGTGATCACATCCGGGGGGACCAGGCTGGAAGTAGTGGCCTGTTCGGCCTATTTCCCTGGAGACAGAGATGCAGAACAACCACCTCCAGCAGAGGTGCGGAAATTGATCGCCTTCTGCAAGAGGAACAACTATCACCTCGTAATGGGGTGTGATGCGAACTCCCATCACTTGGCTTGGGGGAGCACGGACACTAACAGACGAGGTGAATCACTATTCGAATACATTTTAGGGGAGGAGCTGGTTGTCAACAACATAGGCTCGGAACCCACCTTTCTTACAGCTAATCGTAGAGAGGTTTTAGATCTCACGATCAGCTCAAGACTTTTGAGCTCAAAAATTCTCAAATGGAGTATCGCGACCCGAGAAGGACGGATTGGGAGGGGTACAAACAGTCCCTCGCCGCAGGTCTTGGGTCCGCTATCCCCACAGTGAGGGATCGTGATGAGATTGAGATTGCGGCTTAACAAGTTAGGGAAGCTGTTGTCTCTGCATATTACGAAAACTGTCCACTAAGGTCAAAGAAAGACAGTCGGGGGTCTACTTGGTGGAATAATAACCTCGATAAACTACGAAGGGAAGTTAGACGTCTCTTCAATCGTGCTAAGACTACAGGCAACTGGGAGCAATATAAAACCGCTCTAACACACTATAACAAAGAGATTAGGAACGCTAAGAGGGAGTCCTGGAGGAGGTTCTGCGGGGACATTAATAATATGCCCAGCAGCGCCAGAATCCACAGGATTCTCTCACGCGACCGTGTTCAGGAGCTGGGATCGATAAAACGACCAGATGGTTCCTTTACTGAATCTCGGAAAGAAACGTTAGTGCTCTTAGCACACACACACTTCCCAGATTGTCTGATCCTGAGCAACGGAGAGGTCCTACCGGCTGAGGGACGATTTAAACGCCCTCATGGGGAGGACTGGCGAGTTGCTCGGCGAATAGTAACAGCCTCGGCAGTGGAGTGTGCTGTGAATCATTTCCAGCCATTCAAGTCGCCAGGGGAGGATGGGGTGGTACCGGTCCTACTACAAAAGGGACTGGAGATTCTCCTACCTCACCTTATCAGGCTGTACAGAGCCAGTCTGGCCTGGAACTACATTCCATCCAGCTGGACGATGGTTAGGGGGGTTTACATTCCCAAATTGGGACGTAAGGACCTCCTACCTACATCACTGAGACCTCTCAGTATTACATCATTCCTCCTGAAGAGATTGGAAAAAATACTGGACGGACACATTAGGGGGAACATCTTAACCGTTAACCCCCTAAATACCCACCAGTATGCCTATCAAACTGGCAAATCAACTGAGTTAGCGCTCAATAACCTCGTCGAGAAGATCACACACTCTCTGGAAAATGGAGAGGTTGCGGTGGCGGCATTTCTCGACATCGAAGGCGCATTTAATAATGCATTACCGATCTCCCTCTACGAGGCCACTATCGCTAGGGGGGTGGAACCTACCATCTGTGGCTGGATCGGAAACATGCTGCACAATCGGAACATTATTACCTCGTTGCGGGGAGAGGTGGTCGGCGTCAGGGCTGCGAGGGGGTGTCCTCAGGGGGGGCGTACTATCCCCCCTGCTGTGGTCCCTCTTTGTGGACGATTTGCTGGCTATCCTCGGTCTCTGCGAGGTTGAGGTCCAGGCGTATGCTGATGATCTTGTCATAATGGTTAGAGGCAAATCTGAGGAGGAACTGGCAAGTACTCTTCAAGAGGCACTAAATGTAATCAATGATTGGTGCCGGAGGGAACAGATGTCTGTGAACCCCCGCAAAACGATCATTGTTCCTTTTACTAGAAGAAGAAGGTTGGACAAATTAAAACCACCTATTCTTATGGGGGAAACCATTCCATTTTCGGACCAAGCAAAATATCTGAGAGTTACCCTAGATAAGAAGCTCAACTGGGACATACAGTAAGAAAATGTTATCCGCAGGGCTAAAATGTTCCTGTGGACCTGCCGGAGAATCTGTGGTAACAACTGGGGAACAAACCCCCAACAGATGTACTGGCTCTATGTAGTGGTTATAGGGCCAATGATAACATATGGAGCCATAGTTTGGTGGCCTAAGGTACTTCGTGGTATCGCGAGGGCCAAACTGGCTCATCTACAGAGACAAGCTTGTCTGATGATAACGGGAGCGATAAGCACCGCACCATCAGCCGCTCTGGAGGTCCTCATCAATATTCCCCCACTTCACATATGGTTGGAGAGGGTGGCGAGGTGGACAACGTACAGACTAAAACAAACGGCAGATAACATGCCGAGGGAAGTCAGTCTGAGAGGGTCCGGTCTCCTTGATGACAGTGATTGTCACAGGATTCTGGGAATGGTCTCAGACTTGATGCCTACAAAAATCAGTAGGGATCTGTCTTTCAAGATCATCCTCCCGGAAAGGGAGGACTGGGACCGGAACCAATCGACCCTGTTGAGAGCGGACCTCTGCTGGTACTCTGACGGCTCCAAAACCAATTTGGGAGTAGGAGCCGGCGCATATGGGGGCAGCACCGATGCTAGACTATCAGCTAGCCTCGGCAAGTACGCAACCATACACCAGGCAGAAGTGTATGCCATCGAGATGTGTGCAAGGGAAAGTTTAAAAGACCTGTGCACAAACGAATCGATAAAGATATATGCAGATAGCCAAGCTGCAATAAAGGCTCTTGGTTCCTACCGGTGTAATCCAAAGACGGTATGGAGTTGTAAATCTGCCCTGAACGAATTGGGCAGCTGTAATGAGGTGTCGCTGGTCTGGATACCGGGTCACTCGGACCATGATGGCAACGTTGCGGCCGACGCGCTTGCCAGGAGTGGTGCCCAGAGTGACTTTGTCGGACCAGAACCGGTGCTGGGAATAACATCTTGCACAGCAAAACGCACCTTAAAGACCTGGACAGAAAGAATGACAATCCAATATTGGCAAAATCTTCCAGGATTAGCTCACTCTAAGGCCTTCATAAATGGCCTGTCTGAGTCAAGGGCTAAGAAACTTCTAGAGATGAACAGACAACAACTGAGTACTCTAGTCGGCCTGTATACAGGACACTGCCGCTTGCGGCATCACATGCACCGTATTGGGGTCGGTCAGGAGACCGAGTGCCGGCTGTGTATGGAGAATGACGAGACAGCAGAGCACGTGCTGTGTTCCTGTCTTTGGCAAGGTAAAGCTTGCTCCAGAGGATCTGGATCAACTTTCGCCCACAAAGGTTATCGACCTCTGTAGGAGGCTGGATTTGTTGGGCGAAATATAGACATTAGGCGTGAGCCACAATAGACCTTATGGTCGCGGTGGAGGGACCGATATGGACCACTCACATTCAAACCTAACCTAACCTAACCCTACTTGGATCTGTCGTGACAACATACTAACTGGTTTCGCACCGAGATGGCGACCCTGTCGTATATCTCGCAATGTTTTAGGAGGCTGGCTACAAGAGCCGTCTTAGTTTATGGGTACGTTCTCGCTCTAGTTAGAGCGAAACCGGTATGCGGTTCTAATTATGGTGAGAATAGATCTAGCCTTGTATAGTATACTGTTTATAATATAAACCTGCGTATCGTATTTGGTTGCCATAGCTCTGCGATTTCTGTAGATTGAATTTTATTCCGAAGGAAGACGTAAAATTTTCCAGGAAAAACTGGTCCGTGGTTCTAGGGGGGCTAGTTCGCGCTCAATTGAGGAATTTTTTTTCTACGAAAATTTACTAAAAAGAACACTTATACACATGATATACAGTGTGTCCCAAACTGGATGGGAATGTATTGCTATCTCCGTTATTATCAGAGATAGGGAGACGGTTAAATTAGCAACGTTTTGTAGAATTTCATGCTCGTTCCAAATATGACTTGTATTTTGCCCTGCCTCGAAACTCAACAAATAATAAAATAGAAACTTAAAAATACACTAAATAGAAAATTGTTTAATATGGCCACCGTTTTATTCAATGCACTTTATACACCTTTTTGAAACATGCCTGCAAACTCTGATGAGGGTGTTTTGGTTAAGATGATTTATAGCTTCCGTGATTCTGTTTCGTAATTCATTGCTATTTTGTGGTGGATTGAATTTATACACATCATTCCTCAGAGTACCCCAAAAATAAAAATCCATGGGTGTTATATCAGGACTTTGAGCTCACCAATGAACCGACCCATTGTTAACAAATGACACGATTATTAACATTTTGGTACAAAAATTCTTTGACGATCCTAGAATTGTGAGTTGGACAACCGTCTTGTTGGTACAAAATCTCGTCTAAATTATCATGAACTCTTCTAGTTGTTGGTAAGATATTATTTCTCAATAAATTAAGATACCTTTCGCCAGTTAAATTATTTTCAAACAAGAAAGGACCAACAATGAAGCTATCTGAAATTTTTTTAAACTAGCTGTCTGATTTACAAATAAAAATAACAGTTTTTTACCTAATAAGCCGCACCAAACATTAATACCAAATCTGCCTTGCAATCGTCTTTCTTCCTTTAGATGTTGTGTACTTTCATTTGCCCAATAATGCCTATTATGGCGATTATACACACCACAATTTGTAAATCTGGATTCATCAGTCCATATTATTTTCAAATGAAAATTTTCATCTTGCAGACATTGTCTTTGATACCATCTGCAGAATTGAATTCGCTTAGGGTAATCGTCAACTTTTAAGCCTTGTACGATTGTAGGTTTGTATGGATGGTAATGACTTTGTTTTAATACACGGTGTACCGTACTTTTTGGAACGTCAATTTGTTCACCATAAAACCGAACAGATTACGGAGGGTTTTCGTTTGAAACCTGTAAGACGGCACTATTTCTTTCTTCATTTCTGGGCATTGGTTGTTTCTTTGCGTGGAAGCTACCATCATTCAATAGACTGGTCACTATCCTGCGAAATATTTTGGTGTTTGGTTGTCGTCTTTCTGGGTAGTTGTTTTGATATGAATTTGCAGCTGCCTCAGTATTTCGGTTAGAACGAATATAACATTCCAACATGTCAAAATATTCTTCATTACTGGACATATTGTTGAATAATATTTAAACTAACCAAGAAATAAACTATTTAGTACAAAATTTTAAGCAACGTGTTAAATGCACCTCAAATTGTTCAGATAATTAAAAATGACAGTATTCTTAATTATCGCGATAGTGTTATCTCCATAGCAACCTTTCTTCTGCTGTTTTTCAGTTTACTTACGCTTAGAAATCAAACAATTTTCAAAGGCGTCTATTTCATTAAATTATAACAATTTTTTAGGATACTGTTGTAATGTAAAATATCATTTGTAACAATGGGCCGACTCATTGGTGTGCTCAAAGTTCATATTTTTTTATCGTGAATCATTACGAAAAATTATGTTAAAAGTAGAAGTCTATTGTTAGACTCCATGGCCTACTGCTTTTTTAACACTTTTTTGTCATTTGTTTTCTGGTATTGGATTTCATAGCCTACTATCCTCAAAACGGTTTTTCTCAACATTGTCAGTGCAACTATAAGATTTCTCAAGCATGTTGTACATCATTGGAAAGCTCCTCTCACAGGCAATCACATGATCAAAAAATCCAATATGGCTGCCATAATAAAAACAAACGTTGATATCTCTAGCTCAAAAACAAATTACAATCCAAATTTGAGAATAGCACAAAAAGATTACTGTGTAAAACGTTTCCTGATAATGTGCAAGTCTTAGACAGGTCAGATCAACGCCTACTTAGATATTGAAGAAAAAAGAAAACGACAAATTTTGGTTTTTTCAAAATAACTCAAAAACAAAATGCGGCAGGACAAAATACAAGTCATATTTGGAACGACCATGAAATTCTACAAAACATTGCTAATTTAATCGTCTCCCTATCTCCAATAATAACGGAGGTAGCAATATATTCTCATCCAGTTTGGGACACACTGTATACACACACATATATAAACTCTTAAATAAATAAAATTGACATCTAGAAATATATATAATCTGGGTAAAAAACAAATCTGCAGGTACAGACTCCATTTTGCTGCTTTAAAAGAAGCGTCGTTTTATATTCATCCTTTTGCTACTTCAAGCCTCGAGATGCTGATATTCTCTCCCTCGATGTTATCTTTGTCTGGAAAACTAAAGACAATAGATGAAATTCAAACCTTGGCAATTTCTTATATAGTATAGTTTCTGTAATACAAACAGAAAAGTATTAACCCCTGAAGATGGTTCGTGAAAGCCGAAACTTGTAGGGTTTTAAATATTTTTTCTTTAACGTCGGCCTATTTCCGCGATTATGGCCAACCACCGACGCCAGGGAGCAGTTTCACCTCACTATTCTGGAAATTTTGCCGAACCCCTTCCTTTCTGTAAGGAGGGTAGGGATCTTTAACGTGCCCAACATCGCATGGACACGGGACCGACGGCTTTACGCCCCCTCCGAAGGGCAGAACGTGCAGACATTCAACTTGCTCAAATACAATGCCAGAACCTCGGTTGATGTTTCTGTTACAGTTTGTACTGAAAAAGTGAAAGGAGTACCCTGGGATCGAACCCAGTACCCTTCGGTTCAGAGGCACACGTTCTTACCCCTGAACCACCGAGGTTCGTTTTAAATTAAAAACTGTCTGGTATAATAAAGCCTTTAATTTTATCCCGTACTTATGTCAGAGCCACTGATGTTCAGTTGATTTTCTTCAAAAAGCCTGTTAAAAACTTCAAATTTTCGATCATATTCAGGATACGTATACACAGCCCTGCTGAAAAGAATCTCTTATAGTTAACTAAAAAAATCGTATTAAAAGGGTTAATTCTGTCGTAGTCTGCTCAGTATATCTGGATAATTCTGTTGCCATTTAAAAGCGTAATAATAGGGGCTGGTACATTAACGATGTAAAACAGTAATACGGCCAAGCCTATGGCTATTTGACACGCTTTAATATCGGAAAATATATCGCCAAGATGATCCGCATCGCTCATCTCGGAAGTGGCCGTTAGAAGGGTAGACCGAGTGGACAGAGCGAAGTAGTTAATATATTATATAAAATCAATACGGGAGCGGGGGTTAATTCTGTGTGCGAGTTCCGGAGCATAGTGTGGCAAATGACCGGCCTAATTCGATAGATTCCACCCTTGATACGTATACCACCCTCGACCTCACCCAAACCCGGAAACCCCGTCATTCAAATTTACCTCGCTCCCCCACCTACACCTCCGACAAAGAGCAAGCTGTCCATCTGGATGACTAAATTATCTTGTGTTGTCAATTTAGCAATACAAATAGACACTCTCCTCAACTGTGACTATAATATTTACCTAGGAGTCCTCTGATTATAAGCTAAAGTGATGCCAAGAGGTTTCACTTTGGTCTCATGAGAATTAATACATTTGCTATTGGATGCATATACAGTGTGTCTATAAAGTAACGGATAAATTCAATAAAATTTAATGTGGCCATTATTAAGGAAAATTCAAAAAGAGCTCGATTTTTATTGTCGAAAGTTAACTTTTTGACATAAAAATCTCAGCCCTATTGTCATACCTCTTCAAAGGGTAGGTATTCCTTCGAAATTTTGAAATTGGATGGCGGGTAGTGTGATATACCTTTCTAAAGCTAATCCATCCTCTATTTAGAAACATCAATTTTTTTTGTAGAAATAAAATAAAGTGAGTAATAACATTTTTATTATCAGTAACACCTGACACAAGTGAAGCCTGTAAATAATTACATAGTCCCGTTTAATAATACTGATATGATATGATACTTCAATATCTCAGTCTGTAAACATTGTTTAAAATGTTGGGCTTCTTGTACGCAAAGAACTTTAGAGGATTTGTTGTATACTATGTCGTATCTGTAATAATTGACTAATGATAACAATTATCTGATCTGTGACATGTGTCATAAAAACTAATCAAGCATAAGTTTGATAATTTTGATAATCTTGATCAAATTTGGTAAGTACCTTCCTTTTGCAAGTGGCTTGGATAAGTTCGTTAGCCAGTAAAATCGAACCAGGTATTTCCGGAAAATTTTGTGTTTTCTTTCTTAAAAAAATTCATATCTCCGGAAATAACAAAGTAAGGGCAACCAAATTTGGTAAGCGTGTTTGTATTACAAAGAGTGAACTCTGTAGCAAAATTTAGGTCTCTAGCTTTATGGGGAGTTAAAGAAACAAATTTTTGAGTTTTCCTCAAAATGTCAAACTCGCAATTTTAAACGTCAAAATTGGCAATGTTTAGGCAAAGAACGTGAAACAAATACGGATTTTGAAAAGGAAATGTTGCAAGAAGAGTGTTCTGCAAACCCTTAAGTTTCACATTCCCGAACGCTTTTCAAAAAAACTGTTTTCAGAAACCTGCCTAGCCCCCCCCCCTGAATCCACAAACCCCAAGAAAAATGTCTTGTCACACCCCCCAAGGAAGTTACGTGACCAGGAGTGAGCAGGGGTGCTGGCGGGGTAGGTAGTAAAAAGGAAATATGAGCAGAACATTCGAATAAAACGGACTTGAAAGCTGTCTTTTTCACATCTTGAAGCCATATCCCCCTTAAACCCTGCCTACCCCGCACAGCACCCCTATCCTCCCAGGTGCTGTAATTTCCTTGGCGGGTAGGAACAAGACATTTTTCTTGTGGTTTATGCAGCGAGGGTGGTTGTTTGCACGCGAGGAGGAAGAAAAATCCCCATCGTCAAAACTGCAGATATTGGGAAAGGGAAAATCCAAGAGGGATGCGACTGAATCACACACAATATCCACAAAAGTTAAATGTTTGAGCGGGAATTGTAAGCAGTAGGATTTTGGTCCCTACTTTTTTTATGGAACTACAAATGGATCACGATATCTACAATTTTTACAGCAATATCTCTTTCCGACATTATTGAACTTATTTCCTGATGGATATAAACCTGGTATGGTAAATTATAACTTGTGGTATCAACAAACAACGCATTATAACATTAATGCTCGACAGTACCTGAATCAACAATTTCCCAACAGATGGATTGGCAGGCGTGGTACAATCGAGTGGCCAGTAAGATCACCTAACCTAACTCCCTTAGATTTTTTTCTGTGTTGTGATTTTAAGAACGTGGTATTCAAATGTAAACCAGATACTATCGACTAATTAAAAACAAAAATTAGAACTGAATATACCAACATTTCTCGAGAGAATGTGTGTTTTTGTTTCTTTAACGTCGGCCTATTTCCGCGACTATGGCCAATCCTCGACGCCAGGGAGCCGTTTTACCTCACCATCCTGGGAATTTTTCCGAACCCCTGCCTTTCTGCAAGGAGGGTAGAGATCTTTGAGGTGCCCAACATAGCATGGACACGTGACCGACGGCTTTACGCCCCCTCCGAAGGGCGGAACGTGGAGACATTCAACCTGCTAAAATACAATGCCAAAATCTCGGTTGATGTTAATGTTACAGTTTGTACTGAAAAAGTGAAAGGAGTACGCTGGGATCGAACACAGTACCCTTCGGTTCAGAGGCACACGTTCTTACCCCTGAACCACCGAGGTTCTATTCTCGAGAGATAATAAATAGAGTCCAACAAGAATTTGTTGACCGTTTGTTATATTGTCGGGCACAAGAAGACGGGCATTTAGAACATTTGATTAGATAATACTGAACTCCGTAATTCTTTACAGGCTGCACCTGTGTTAGGTGTTACTGATAATAAAATTGTTGTTACACACCTTATTACATTCCTACAAAGAAGAAATTGGTGTTCCTGAATAGTGAATTGGATTGGCTTTAAAAAGCTGTTAGAATACCCACCACCAAATTTCAAAATTTCGAAAGGGTAGCTACCCCTTGAAGAGGTATAACGATAGGGGTGAGATTTTTATACCAAAAACTTAGTTTTTAAGTAAAAATTGTCACTTTCAATTTTATTGAATTTATGCGTTACTTTATAGACACACTGTATAGTACAGTGTGTTACAGATTCGCTTCTCTATACAGGGATCTCGGCTCCTATTATACCTGCCACAAAAGTTAAATGAGGAAAGTTTTAGAGGAAGCTTAGTGCATTCAATATCCGGCTTCAGGTTTACAATTGGTCAATTGGTTTTGGAAATATCGCCGAAAAACTGAAAATTGCGGATTTCGTTGTTCGCCAGTAAATCCGAAACGGTTAAATTGACAGCTCTCAAAATATGACACTTTTTTTAAAACGATTAAGATGGCGTGTATGACATGTCTCTACCGTCTTTTGTTATCCAGCAACCCGCCTCAACTTTCATTTTTTTTATGGCCGCCAAATTGGATTTTTCGATTTTTAGAAAGAGTCTAGTGATGTCTTACAAGTGCATAAAAGATTTGAGTATCATCGAATTATCACATTCGTAAAGTTAAGTATTATTTTTTCTAAGGAGGTATGTCTCATTTGTCAGAAAATCACGTTAAGAAGTAATGTATTAAACACATTTAATTTTCAATAGAACATGAATGTAAATAACGGCTTAAAATTAATAAGTAAAATCTAACTAAGTTCTTAACTGCTTCGTAACTGGTTAATAATTTACAGATTCGCAAAATGACGTCCATTTGCATCGAGATATTTTTGAAAATTGGTAAATGTTTTTCGCACAACCCTCACAAGTGTATTTCTGTTAATACTATTTCTAAATGTGCCTAAAACTCTTTGTCTCGGGATTTCTATGGTCGCAGGAGGATCAAATTCATAGATCTCATTCTCTGTGTGACTCCAGAGGTATAACTCCAAGGGCGAAAGATCAGAGGATCTAGGAGGCCAAGATATTGAACTATTTAGGGAATAATTCTTTCGTCAAACTTCTCTCTTAAGAAGTTCTTCACTTGAATGGTGTTGTGAGCCGGACATCCATCCTGTTGAAACCAGGTACTTCTAAAATCATCTTCGGTTAGAGTAGCTCGTAAAGCCGGCACAACCGGGTTTCCCAAAAGCTCCAGGCACCTCTGTCCGTTTAGGTTGTAGTCAAA
The DNA here is from genome assembly GCA_964006375.1 of Tillus elongatus. NCBI lineage: Eukaryota > Metazoa > Arthropoda > Insecta > Coleoptera > Cleridae > Tillus > Tillus elongatus. Next base: position 106,915,477 of record OZ023268.1, on the reverse strand, counting down.
CAAAAATGGTCCTATAAGTTTATTTCCTGAAATGATTAATAATTTACAAAAGGTGCCCAAATTAAAAAGTCTGGACGCAGCAAGTGCGTTATGGCAGTGAATTTTCATTAAAATGTTTTTAATAGCAAATATGTTTTTTTAAGAAAGCAGGCATCAAATTTGGTTACCAGTATAACCTATATAGTAGAAACAATGTGCCATGTTTCATCAAAATAACTGTATTGTTTGAAAATGTACAAAAATTTCCGCAAGTAAACTTAATGTGTTCCCGAAAAAACTGGCTTCTTGGTCAACTATATAGGTTAATAGCAAATTGAGCTATTCAAATTTGAAGCATTTAATTAAAATTCTCTACCATAACGCACTTGCTGCGTTCCGAATTTCTTTTCTTACAGAGATGTATTATATTTCGATGGGAAATGCAAAAATGCAATAACATAAGGCGTGTTCGATTAAAAAAGAAAAAGAAAATTTGAATCACCAACGACTTATGGGCCACCCTCTAATTGCAGAAATATTTTTTAAGATGTAGCTCAAGACACCCTAAAATTAATGTATACAATTATTTTTTTGTATCTTGCATAATAGCGGATATATTGAGCTTTAAAGATTTTTTACGAAAATTCGACAACAATTATATACCATTAACCGATAAACTCTATAACCAACACTACTGCCAAAGCATCAGAGAAAGGGTCTATTTGAAATGAATTTTTTGGGAATATTTTAGTAAAATAAAGGACAACGACGATTGAAACTAAGACTTCAAACTTTGTAAAACATTCTTCTTGAGACATTTTCCTTCCATAGCTTATATTAGTTTCAGGTTCATTGCCTAAATATTACCAATTTTGACGTTTTAAATCGCGATTTTGACGTTTTGAGGAAAACCCAAATTTATTTTTCTTCAAATGCCTGTAACTTTTTCGTCCTTTAACCCACAGAGCTAGATTTTGGTAGGTAAGTTACCTATAATGATATAACCCCAAGTACCAAATTTGGTTGTCCCTACTTTGTTAATTGCGGAGATATAATTATTTTTTTAGTTATAGGTGTGACATATATATATATATATATATATATATATATATATATATATACATATATATATATATATATATATATATATATATATATATATATATATGTATATATATATATATATATATATATATATATATATATATATATATATATATATATATATATATATATATACACATACACAGTGTGACACACTTAACATGAAGATACGGCTTTATTTTTTTATTTGTAGAGATAGCGATTCCATTTTTTGTACAGACGTAAAACGTCATTAGCCTGTTTGGATAGCCTACTCACTTTAAATATCAGATGTCAACCCAGCCTACTATGATTGCAGGAATAGGGCCGGTTCTCTATATTTCATGACGGGTCAGAGATATCAAAAAAAAGTTACTTTAAAGTTATTCAGATATCAATTCTAACTGTCGATACCGAGTTTCAAGTCAAAATTCGAAGTTTTACATTTTTGTAAATTTGTAGAGAGTTCGAATTTTTCATCAGATTTTAACAGGTAGATTGCCATGGAAACAAATTAGCACCTTGTAAAATATTGCGATAAATGTCAAATTGACATTAACTGTGAGTCTGCCAGCAAAATGCCTGTTGAACGTCTCAGTGTAAGGAAAAAATTGAATCAATAAGATTGTTTGGTGATGGTGTTCGAAATAACAGAGAAGTTGATGATGAATTCAATCGGAGACATCCACAGAGAAATCCAATTAGGCGCGGAACTGCAGCAGCTCCGCATGCACGATTCTCTCAAACGGGAAGTGTGGTGAACAATATCTCAGCTGTTAGAAATCGAAGAAGTATTGATGATAGCATAATTTTGGCTTCAACTCAAGCCAATCCCCAGATGAGTTTACGTCAAAGGACTGTTGCATTTGCATTGGATGTAAGTAGAAAAAAAATCAGAAGATGCCTTGCGCGTCATAAAATAAATGCTTTCAAGCCAAAGTTTCTGCACTCTTTGAGAGAAGGTGATGAGCTGAAACGATTAGATTATTGCTTTTGGGCCCAAGGTAACTTTCTGAATGATAGAAAATTTTGAAGTTAAATTTTATTTACGGACGAGGCAACACTCACTGCCAATGGAATAGTATCTGCCCAAAATTTCAGATATTGTTCTGCTGAAAACCACTCACTGGGTTATCAATTGTATAGCCCAGTATTCACGAAGTTAATACGTGGTGTGGAATTTAGGGGATAGAATAATTGGTCTTTTGACAGCACCTTGACGCATATCTATTTCTTCATTTTTTTAATAATGAATTATGGGACTGTATCGAAGGTGTGCCTATCAACGTGCGGCAAGATATGTATTTTCAATTAGACGGTGCATAACTCTCAGCTGGTCAGAAATTGGCTAAATCTACATTTTCCATCAAGATGGATTGGCAGGAAAAGTCCTTTTGAACACTGGCGTCCTCGGTCTCCCGACATTACGCCACTAGACTTCTGTTTCGGGGGTTCTGTTAAGAATAAGGTGTACAAAGAAAGACCCCAAAGTCGCGAGGAACTTTGCGAGAAAATAGGACAGGCTTGCGGTGAAACAAATATAGCAGAACTAAGAAACGTTTTCAGCAATAATCGTAAACGGATCTAAAAATGCATCAGGCTTGAAGGTGAGCTTGTTGATGCAGACTACATTTCATAATTTTATATTCAACTTAATTGTAAATCACATATCATTGTTTTCTTTTGATATTGGCGATATTTGTCGTTTCCATGGCAATATACCTGTTAAAACCTGATGAAAAATTTAGACTGTCTAAAAATTTACAAAAAAGTAAAATTTCGATTTTGACTTGAATCTCGGTATCTGCATTAAAAATTGAATTCTGAATAACTTTTTAAATTAACTTTTTTTAATATCTCTAACGCATCGCGAAATATAGAGAACCGGCCCTATTCCTGAAATCATAGTCGACTGGGTTGACATCTGACATTTGAAGTAGGTAGGCTATTCAAACAGCGTAATGACGTTTCACACCTGTACAAAAAATGAAATCGCTATCTCTAAAAATAAAGGAAATACAGGCGTGTCTTCATCTTAAGTGTGTCACACTGTATAAACATATAAAGTCTGAAACCGACCTCGAATTTGGATTCCAGGGGTCCTAAATATCGCTCATTTGAAAATATATTTTTTTAAATTGAAAAGTCTGGATCTCCTCATTAGTGAATTTTGTTAAGAAAATTGATTAAAAGGTAAGTTAGATTAAATTACCAATGATCCCACACCAAACGTTAATTCCAAATCTTGTTTGTAGATGTGTCTCTGCCACTTCGTGAGGGTTTTCCACAGCCCAGTGATAAGTGTTGTCCTTATTAAAAACTCCACAATTCGTAAACCTACTCTCATGGCACCACAAGACATGATTAGCAAAGTCGTGATTTTCATTACACTTCCTAGTATACCAATCACAGAAGCGTATTCGGCTTTGAAAATCAATTTTCTTATTTCCTTGAACTATTGTGGGTTTGTATGGATGGTACCTGTTTTTCTTTAACACTCTGTGTGCCGTTGATTTTGACACACGAATTTGCCATTCTACAGTTATCACCGATGCACTAGGGTTTTCGTTGACAGCTTGTAAAATGTTACTGTTGCCATTTTCATTTTCAATATTGTATCCGCTTCTAGATTTTTCGCGGCCCCATGGTTAATTAAATCAACTACGGTTTTTTTTGAATTTGGATTTATGAGGCTGTAGTCGTTCGAGGTATATCTACAAATACCTTGCTGAGGTAATGTCGGCGATTCTGTCTGACTGCTAGTACACCGCTAACATGTAAAACTTTTCTTCATTTGAAGAGGAAATACCGGCCATTTTCAACAGTTCTCGACAATTTGTGTATCAGATTTCTGATTTTAATGAGAGAAAAGCGTACTACTTATTAAAACACAACTTTGACACTATGAATTATTTAACATCAAAGTCAGAGCCTGGTGGAAAAATGTTTAACTTATAAAAACCCTATTTTCTGACTAATAAAGCCTGGCCTTCTTAGACAAAATAAGACCTAATTTTACGAAGTGGATATTTCGATGATACTCAAATCTTGTATGCACTAGTGAGACATCACAAGGCTGGAAATTTTACGCTCTGTCCAAAAATCGAAAAATCCAATATGACAGCCATAAAAAAAGTCTGGACGCAGCAAGTGCGTTATGGTAGTGAATTTTCATAGAAATGATCTGGCACAAAATATTTTATTATAACTTTTTTTTTCTTGTAACATAGAAATCTAAATTTTGGTGTATAGTTTACTTTTTATATCGTAAACCTACCTACCAAATTTGGTTATCATAGATTTTATATTTTTTAAGATAAAAAATTTTTTCACATAAAAACTCAAAATTTTCCCGGAAAACCTCGTCCAATTTTTCTAAATAACGAACTTGTCAAAGCCATTCACAAAAGGAAGGTACATGCCAAATTTTATTAAAATCGGCTTATTACTTTTTGAGATATGAATTTTTTTCAAATGAAAACTCAAAATTTTCCCGGAAAACCTCGTCCGATTTTCTTGACTAACAAACATGTCAAAGCCATTTACAAAAGTAAGGTATGTGCCAAATTTTATTAAAATCGGCTTATTACTTTTTGAGATATGAATTTTTTTCGAATGAAAACTCAAAATTTTCCCGGAAAACCTCGTCTGATTTTCCTGACTAACAAACATGTCAAAGCCATTTACAAAGGGAAGGTATGTGCCAAATTTTATTAAAATCGGCTTATTACTTTTTGAGATATGAATTTTTTTCGAATGAAAACTCAAAATTTTCCCGGAAAACCTCGTCTGATTTTCCTGACTAACGAACTTATCCAAGCTATTAACAAAAGAAAGGTACATGCCAAATTTTATCAAAATCGGCCCATTATTTTTTGAGTTATCGGTGTGATACATATATATATATATATATATATATATATATATATATATATATATATATATATATATATATATATATATATATATATATATATATACAGGGTAGCCCATTATTCTGGGATTCCTCGATATCTCCTAAGCTGTTCAAGTTATCAAAAAAAATTAAAAACAAATGTTGCTTTGTTTTTGAAGGTGCATAACCTAAAATTATTTTAAACTATACAGCATGTTCCATAAGTCACCGGCAGCATGCAACTTTGATATTTTAAATAGAACAGCCTATATATTATTACATATTTCGATCCTACGTAAAATTTCAATGTTACTTTATATAAGGTACTATATGTCATAAGTTAATAGTTTTTGAGTTATTCAATTTTTTCAAAAAAATTTGACACTTGCACAGGTTTGCAAAAAACCTAATACTTCCTCTGCAAACAAAGCTATCAAGATGTTTCTTGTTGTAAGCTTGAGCTTAATAGTCCTTAACTACGGATAAAATGTTATCCTTCGATTTGCAATATACAGTGGGTTTATCTAGGCTGTTCGCTTTGTCATATTTCAGACATTAAAAACTATTTTTTTTCAAATGAAACACCCTGTATATTTTTTCTGAATCTTATAGAGAATTCAATTCTGCATCGATCTATGGTGCATATTATACACCTATTACATATGGTTTTAAGGTTGGAATCAACTTTTTATTTTATTAAGTCAAATTAAATAGTCTGTAATTAATTAGTAGGCTTTGACATTATTTAGTCAATTTGGCAAACAAATAGTATCAAAATATATTCTTATAGGCAGTTGAACTTGTAATAACTTATTCTTTCAGGTCAAACAGGTTTTAATAAGAATCTATAACAGCAAAGAAGATCTTAAGATATTGTATGTATCTTATAGGAGTTGCATGAGACTTAACAAAAAATTAACATTACAATGTGAATATTTTATTTATTAGAATTTCCGTCGTTTTATTGGATAACAAAATGCCTCGGAGGCCTATTCTAATAAACACCCTTATGTACTTACCTTTGATTAAGGAAAGGTCAATTGAAAAAGATATATGGTTTGTAAATGAATTAATTAATCATAATAGGTAGGCTATGACACTTGACAAATCAAAAATATTCTGACAGACGATATAAACTGAAAACAAGTACTTGTGTTGTTATTTGCAATTAACAACACGTGCATATCAAAATGAATTTCAGTAAAGAAGAGCTTGTAGATATGGTATTTATATTAGGAGAATGCCACAGGAACTGTTTTCTGGCTTCAAGGGTTTACAAGGAGCGGTATCCAGAAAGTAGATCGCCAAGAAAAACTGCATTTCAAGAGTAGAAGCAAAGATTTGAGGAAACCGGTAGCGTTTCATACAATAAACATAAAGGAACTAACTCTGTATTAACTGAAGCTGTACAGGAAGATGTATTGCTGGCTGTAATAGAAGAACCTCAACGAAGCGCCAAGGATGTGAGTGAGAACTTACATTCCTAGAACATCCGTACAGAATAATTAAAAATAATAAGTATCATCCCTACCGTGTATGTGTCACCCAATATTTAAGTGATCAGGATCACCAGCTAAGGGTTACATTTGCTCTATGGGCACTCCAAAAAGTGAATACTAATGTCAGTTTTTTTGATCACTGACGAATGTACATTTCATAGCAATGGTTTGTTAAATATGGTGGGGCTCCAGTGCATTTAACTCGACCCATTATTCAATTCCTAAATGAAAAGTATCCAAATAAATGGATTGGCCGAGGAGGTAAGACTCTGTGGTCGGCGAGATCACCTGATATTAGTAAATTAGACCTTTTCCTTTGGGGTTTTGTGAAAAATGCTGTTTATAATACACCTGTAACAACACGAGAAGACATGTAACAACGCCTAAGAAATGCCTTTTTGCTAGCGACTGCAGAAATGTTGTCGAATGTAGGATCTAATTTCATAAAGAGATTAAATCTTTGTGTACAACATAATGGAAATACATTTGAGCCTTTCATGAATTAATTGTCTGTTACATTATTTTATTGACTATTATTTAATTATTAGTGTTTACCAGTTCAAATGATTTAATCATGAGTGATATTTTCCCGTAAACTCCCTATTTAATTGTTTAACATATTTAATACAATACCTAAAGCCAATCTAATATAGTAGTTTTGTAAAACATTTATTACTTCGAAAATATGAATATTACATATTGAATAAATTGAAAATGCCATCTTTTTCCATTGACCCTTCCTTAAAAGAAGGTAAGTACATAAGGTTGTTTACTATAATAGGCCTTCGAGGCATTGAGTCATCCAATAATAATAATAATAAAATAATAATATAATAAATTGACTAAATAATGTCAAAGCCCACTAATTAATTACAGATAATTCGGCGCAATAAAATAAAGAGTTGATTCCAACCTTAAAACCATATGTAATAGGTGTATAGTATGTACCATAGATCGATGCAGTATTAAATTCTCTATAAGATTCAGAAAAAATATACAGGGTGTTTCATTTGAAAAAAATTAGTTTTTAGCGTCTGAAATATGACAAAGCGAACAGCTTAGATAAACACCCTGTATATTGCAAATCGAAGGATAACATTTTGTCCGTAGTTAAGGACTATTAAGCTTAAGCTTACAACAAGAAACATCTTGATATCTTTGTTTGCAGAGGAAGTATTAGGTTTTTTGCAATCCTGTGAAAGTGTCAAAATTTTTTGAAAAAATTGAATAACTCAAAAACTATTAATTTATGACATATAGTACCTTATATAAAGTAACATTGAAATTTTACGTAGGATCGAAATATGTAATAATATATAGGCTGTTCCATTTAAAATATCAAAGTTGCATGCTGCCAGTGACTTATGGGACATGCTGTATAGTTTAAAATAATTTTAGGTTATATACTTTCAGAAACAAAGCAACCTTTGTTTTTAATTTTTTATCATAACTTTAACAGCTTAGGAGATATCGAGGAATCCCAGAATAATGGGCTACCCTGTATATATATATATATATATATATATATATATATATATATATATATATATATATATATATATATATATATATATATATATATATATATATATATATATATATATATATATATATATATATATATATATATATATATATATATATATATATATAAATATATATATATATAAATATATATATATATATATATATAAATATATATATATATATATATATATATATATATATATATATATATATATATATATATATAAACATATAAAAATTGAAACTGACCCTGGATATGGGTTCTAGGGGTCCTAGTTCGCGCTCATTTGCAAAAATTTTTTCAAAATTCAAAAGTCGGGATTTCCCCATTAGTGAATTTTTTCTACGAAAATTCACTAAAAATGGAAGTTGAGGGGGTTGCTGGATAACAAAAAACGATAGAGACATGTCATACACGCCATATTATTCGTCGTAAAAAATGTCACATTATGACTGCTGTCAATTTAAGCGTTTCGGATTTACTGGCGAAAAACGAAATCCGCCATTTTCGGTTTTTCGGCGATATTTCCAAAACCGATTGACCAATGGTAAACCTGAAGCCGGATACTGAATGCACTAAGCTTCCTCTAAAACTTTCCCCATTTAACCTTTGCTGTAGGTATAAGAGCCGGGATCCCTATATAAAGAAGCGAATCTTGGTCACATGTATACAGTGTGTAAAAGCCAAATGGAATAAATTCATTATTTCGGTTACTGTACATTCTTATAAAAAATCCCGAAACACGTAAAATTTAAATTATAAATTGACATTTTTCAACGTAAAAATACGATCCCTACCTTCATCTCCCTTCGAATAACAGGTACAACCCCCAATTTTTTAAAGGGGATGTATAGGCTTGTGATATGTCGCTTGAAAGATCTGTTCATTCTCTATTCAAAAATGTTATCGTTTTCAAGCCTATTGCAACAATTAAGATAGAATAAAATAAAATCCTGTGGTTACCGAAATTCGCTATAAAATACTCAAAACTTATTACCATATTGTAATTAGTATACTCAAAACTTATTTCCCGTTTAGGTCTTGAAGATAAGAAAGTAAGCAAAAACCATAGTAATGTGCTTTTTACATTGTATCCATTAAAAATACATTTAAGAGTTGCCGAGGCAATGTTAGTTTGTTTAAAACGCCTAAGCAAATTGTTTTGTAATTATAAGTTGTCATTTAAATTGTGAGTATTATAATTTTAGTTTGAATTTCGTTAACTTCAATTCTGAAAAATGGTTAGATTAGCGGAAATGCATAAAATAACAGTTATACAAATGATTGGTTACGGAGATAAAACCCGAACACAACATGTAGTAACTCGCCTATTTCATGAGAAATTTCCTGATTTATCGCCTATATCCCAAGGAACAAGTAGTAAAATAGAGAAGCAGTTTCGCGAGTTTGGTCATGTAAGGCAGATAAAAAAAAGCAGCCAATGCACTAAGTGATGAAATCAGATTATATGTGATGCTTGAATTTGTGGAAAACCCACATACATCGGCTAGACAGGCATCCTCTACATTTAAGGTTAGCCATGCATCGATAGTTAACATATTAAAAGAAAATAAAATGCATCCCTATAAAATGATACCTACTCAGGAGCTTATGGAAGACGATTTTGATAGGAGAACTTATTTTTGTGAGAGAATGATGGACATGTTGGATAACAATATTATCCAATTAGAAGGCGTTATGTTTTCTGATGAGTGCACTTTTTCACTTAACGGTCATGCTAATCGGCCAAATTGTCGCTACTGGGCAACGACAAATCCTCACTGGATGAGAAGAATACACGCAATACCCTCAGAAGGTTAATGTTTGGGCAGGGATTGTTGGAAACCATATCATTGGTCCCTTTTTCATTAAGGGTAATTTGAATGGTGATAATTATTTGGCACTACTTCAAGATGATCTCATTTCAACTTTGGCAAATTTAGATCCTGATCCAGGAAACTTTCAAGTTCCAGTGAATACGATATGGTTTCAGCAGGATGGAGCACCACCACATTACCAACTCAATGTCCGGCAGCACCTCGATGCAATATTTCCCAATCGGTGGATAGCGAGGCGAGGATCGATAGAATGGCCAGCGCGATCACCCGATCTTACCTTATTATATATCTTTTTATGTGGATATGTGAAGAGCTTTGTGTACAAAACTAAACCTTTTGATTTAAATGACTTAAAAAAACAAATACGCTTGCGATTAGGTCGATCACGCCTGATATGTTAAATAATGTTAGAATACAGTTTTATTTAAGATTAGGGTGTTGCCAAAAAAGTTCGCGGTGAATATTTTGAACACCTTCTTAATTGACATTCATAGTTCTTTTTACTGTTTTACATTTTATTACATTTTGCATTACATTTTAGTTTTTTATTGTATTGTAGCGAATTTTGGTAACCACATGATTTTTTTTTCTATCTTAATTGTTGCAATAAATTTGAAGACGATAACATTTTTGAATAGAGATGAACAGACCTTTCAAACGACATATCACAAGCCTATACTTCCCATTTAAAAATTGGGGGTTGTACTTGGAAGGGGGTTGTAGGTAGGGATCGCATTTTCACGTTGAAAAATGTCAATTTATAATTTAAATTTGACGTGTTTAGAGATTTCTTATAAGAATGTACAGTAACCGAAATAATGAATTTATTCCATTTGGCTTTTACACACTGTATGTTACAATAAACGAATATATTTAGCAGTTCCTTTAATGCCGATTGTAAGCAAAGTGTAGGATTTTTGTTATCATTAACGATTTTAATCACAAAATAAACAAAAAATGTCCCAATTAAATATACTTAATATACTTTCCTTCTAAAGTGGATCCAGCCTTCTCGCAATTTTCCTCTAAAGAACTTAAGTAGCTAAATTACTCGTAATGTCGACATTCAACAGAAGCTAAATTTTTGCAGCATCTTACTCTGTAGATCCTAAATTAAATGTTGTAACATCTGTACTTGGTAATTATCTAAACTTAAAATTGTATTATCGTCTTAATGGGCTTAATATAAGCGTAAGACGTAATACTTAGTTTGTAAAGAAAGCGGTTGCATTAAAATTTTAATTGACAGTTTAGCGATAATGTTGCGTAAGAGATTGGCGGAATTTTACGTTTACAGATGAAATTTCACAACCCTCGCAGAATTTGCTCCAAGAAATATGAATACTTAAATGACGAGTATCTCTGTGTGTGTGTTTTGTTTCTTTAACGTCGGTCTATTTCCGCTGCTATGGCCAATCACCTACGCCAGGGAGCAGTTTCACCTCACCTCACCACCTACCTTTCTGTAAGGAGAGTAGGGATCCTTAACGTGCTCAACATCGCATGGACACGGGACAGATGGATATACGCCCCCTCCGAAGTGCGGAACGCGCAGACACTCAACATGCTCAAATACAATGCCACCTCGGTTGTCGTTAATTGTACAGTATGTACGGAAACAGCGAAAGGGGAACCCTGGGATCGAACCCAGTACCCTTTGGTTCATAGGCACACGTTCTTACCACTGAACCACCGAGGTTCTACTTAAATTACAAGTTTTTATAATGAAAATATTTGAAGAGTTACTTTAATAACATGACTCGCTGATATTAAGTTATTAATGTCAGTTTTATAGAAAGTGAATTAATTTGGTTAAAACCTCGGTTGTTCAGTCGTAAGAGCGGTTGCTTCTGAACCGAAGGGTACTCCTTTCGATCGCAGGGTACTCCTTTCACTTGTTCAGTAAATCATGTACAATTAACATCAGCCAAGGTTCTGGCATTGTGTTTGAGCAAGTTGAATGTCTGCACGCTCCGCTCTTCGGAGGGGGCGTAAAGCCATCGGTCGCGTGTCTATGCAATGTTGGGCACGTTAAAGAATTAAAAGAGTAAATAAATTAATATGTTAATATTCCTAATATGTTTCTTTAACTTAAAAGTCAGGTGGAGTGAGTGCACGCCTAAATTTGATTAGTAGCATTCGAGAAGAATTTTGTATTTAGTTTTCTAACTCACTTGGGTGCGACTTGGGTATTCCTGTGTATTAGTAGTACTTTTACCTATATCCCAAAAATAACAATTTCGATGCGTTCATCATTGACAATGCGTTTTCTTCTGTGAATTGTGACCTTGACGATGCCAACATTTTTAAAAATCTGTATTATTCGTTTTCCACTGTTTAGTGACGGTTTCTGTTTATCTGGATATCTGTCAGCAAACATTGTAACCTTCCTAAAATTAAAAATTTGCTTGAGACGTGGTATATTGTGATTGACCTCAAGTGGATATAGATCTGCTCAATAGTGAGGTCACGATTGCCTATAAAACCCTAGCCTAAAATATCTATCTATCAGATTATCATTATTATTATGATTAGCAATAGTTTTAGGAGGTTGATATATCTTGATATAATTTCATACTCACGCTCTTTTCTGTGTTGCGCTGCCTGGAGTCCTATATTTGTGGGCGCTCCAGACTAGTGCCAGGTTATATAAACATTAAGATATCTAGATAATCGATAGTTAGAATTAATTATTTGTGCTGACGCTAAAACAATGGAGATATTAGGGAGGAATTTCTCTTCAATCAAACAGATATGTAAATATTAACACTAATGTTAAATTTATTCATATAAATTAATTTGGAATAGCAAGCAAAATTGAATTAACATGGTTGGTAAATTTTAAATAGACATTGTTCCATACACAAATAAAAAATCAAATAAACAGCAATAGTTTCAAGAAAAGAGAAATTATCATTACATATGGTTTGTGACAAAATAATAAGATAAACATGGTTATATGTTACATAAAAAATTTATATTACATACTAGAGGTATATTAAAGATCAGACGCTGTATTTTACAGCTCAGAAGCAAACAAAAATTAATATGCAAATGGTTTGACGTTTATCAATCAATTCTGTTGATTTTTCAATGAATTTTGAAATGGGATCCCCGAATATTTAACTGGCCAGTCCTTGAGTGAAACTACATTTAAGAAATGCATTCAAGTAAAATTCGTATCCTAATGATTGTAAATGTAAATATTAAGAAATGTACAGGTTAAAATATTCCACAAACAAAATCTGTTCATTACAATTTGAGTATCATGTAATTAAAATAACAATATTGACAAAATTCTAAAGAATAGACAAGAAATTTACCTAACAAACAGCTCTCTGACATGAAAAAGACATAAATTTGACTAAGTTGCCTTGAAAGTTCATGTTATAAATGTTTAAACGCTAAAATGCTGCTTTAAAAAGATCTGATTGCTCACACTAGTAAAGTTTTCGTCAGCTGGAAATACCTGCTAAACCTTTGAAGAAGCTTCCCAAGGGAAGGTCAAATATCAGTACCCAGGATAGGCTTACCCATTACAATACGAGAGGGAGAGGCTGGAGATAATGCGTGGTACTATCCATTAATCTTTATAGGGCCGGTGCTTCTGGATGCTTGACTGACGGAGACAACTTGGCCCCTAGCTTTAATTCGTCGGAACTTTTCCACAGCAATTACGACAGAATTTGGATCGGATGAAATTTATAACGCCAATTGTTTCAGAGCTCGGCAGTAAACGGAAACTGTTTATGATTAAAGTTGGGGGTTTACCGGGGCATTAACAAAGGATCACTGTTAACTCGCGTTTTTCTGTTAAATACTTCGTTAATTTAAATCCAAAATCCAATCAAAAGACAAAAAACATCACTGACAACTGTTATCAGATATTATAGACAACGAAAAAAGATTTTATGACCTATTTTAAGATAATTATAGGCCACGGTAACTAGCGCGGTCTTTACTCGAGAAGCGTTCAGTTGAGACTCCCCTAGAGGTAGCGTTTGTCCGTTGAGATCTAACCCTTTTTTCCTGACGTCTCACCTCTCCGCGTCTGCAATTCAAGGTGTTCTCGGGAATATTTGTTGAACGGGTCAAACGGTCGTTTTTAGGTGACATCATCGATACGGAAAAATACAGATAAAGTCGCAACGATATTAGCTATGTATTATACAGCTCTTGCATAAAAAAACGTAACATCTTTTCACTAGTGGAATTTTCCTTGCCTCCGTATTGCTATGAGTTTTGACTTGTTCAAGGATTTATCTTGGCAAAGATAATATCGTGCTTTCAGATACTTGAATTTTAACGTAACCATTTGAGAGGCAGTAAGGTGCCGAAAGGTTTAGCGACTTTTTATAAAGTAATGATGCAACCAACACTTGAAATGTTCAATGCAGATAGGGTTTATTTCCTTAATTTACGATACCAGGGGGTTTCTAAATGTTTTTCTAAAAACAAAGTAACGATGCTGGAAAACAAAATAGTTACATCTTACATGTTCTTGATAAGATTTTGTTCGCTCGCCTAAGATACTAAACAAATTTTATTAAGCTTGTGCGTATAATCCAATCGCCCCGGCATGAAAATGACAATTACTTCGAATACTACAAATTTTTCAGACCGCAGACAACCTTATACAAAAGTGTCTTTATTTGTAATGCTTAATAAGATAATATTTGAAAAATAGAGGTATACATTAAAAAAAGAGATTTTTTTAATTTAATTTTTAACCTTATCTTTTGATCACCCTGTATCAATAATTATCAAAATAATCGAAGTCTACTGAAGCATGTCTCTTTCTACAAGTAAACCAACTCCAGTTAATTAATAAAAGCTTCCCTATTGGAAAATTTCCCAATTAGGTTTTGGCCTGTAAACGTCATTTTTAACATAAAATTAAATTGTCAAAAACTGTTAGACTTAGGTATGTATAGCACACATAAAATGTATCCGCAATTTGTAGTAGAATCTTAAAATGCAAGAATATATAGAGTTTTCCATTCGAAATAACAAAGTTGACACTTACTTGCGGTATAACCGGAAATGCCACTATTTTGAAAATATTTTAGCCAAGCTGCATCTATTGATATTAGTACATGACCAAGTTTTCAAAATTTTTCAACGGCTACTTTCTGAGAAATCGATCGATGCCATTCCTGGTGGGACACATCTATACGTATATACAGGGTGATTGATTGGTAAGTGAACATACTTCACCTGCATATGTGTCACTTGGGCGATTCCATATCACCTATCGTTAGTGGGTCAATCCATAATTATCAAGATACAGGATGTTTTATTGAATTTGCCTATTTTTGTCTTGGGCCATAATTTCAGGACCACTAGGTATAAAGAAGCAAAATTTGGTGCGTATATTTTGCTCAATCAGCTATATCGATTTCTCAATTTAGAGAAATCAAATATAGGTCAGGTCAGAAAAATGTGTTAAATCGCAAAAGGAACACTCTGTATCAAGAATTTGAAAAATATCTTTTAGGATCTAGAAAGAGCATAAAAAAGAAGGCAAAGAAAGTACATTTTGTAATTGCGTATTTCACTTGGTTTTCTGTTAACTTTTCTTGATGAAAGAAAATTCTACAAAACTAAGAACTGAGTATTTCATACAAAATACCGTTTTATCTTTATTGCCACAAATTATAATGCACCCGATTATTACTCATTTTATTTGGTCTAGATTAGTAATTGATGACTTAAATTTACGCACCAATTAACTCTAACTTACGCACAAACTTATGTTATACTTTAAAGAAGTAAAAGGTTTGTAATTAACTTCCATAGTTAATTTATAGACAAAAATTCACACAAATCTAACTGTTCAGCTTTGTGTCATTCAGTGACAAGTTTCAGACAAAATTAAGGTTACCAGATGAGGGCATTGAGGGTGAGCTCTATCATACCCTAGAGAAAAGTTTGTTGCCTGTTTAAGGTGACGTCACAGCCGTGACGTCAGAGCACTGTGTCCTCGTACTATATGTGGTATTGGTTTAACTCCAAGAACTCACACGTTTGGTCATAAAATAACCCCAATTCTGTAGAGCAGTCAAGGTCGCAGCATAAATATTCTATAAATGTTTGGTGTGGCGTTTTTAATAGCCATTTAATTAGACCATACATTCTTCTCAATAGACTAACAGGTTACTTTGCCAAGATTTTATCAAAAACCTGTTGCCGGTCTTGTTATAAAACGAAAATATTGAGAGATAGTTTTCTCAACACGATGGAGCTCCTCCACATTTCAAACTAATTGTAAGAAATTTTCTCAGTTAAAATATCCCAAACGGGTAGATAGGCCGCGGTGGACCCATTCCGTGGCTATCGAGAAGTCCAGAATTTAATGTGCAGGTGAAGTATTTCCATTTACCAGTGAATCACCCTTTAAATATATGGTTGCGACGAGAAGGCGATATCGCCTTTCGACTGTGATGGTGATCAAGTTTTTTTTAATATCTAAGTTATATTTGGCAATAAGAAGCAAATCAGGTTTACTCGGTTTTTCACAACAATAAGAGAGGATCCTGATAACAGTATGTTTATTGTACCACAACAAAACAAAATTCTTTTGTATGTATTAAGCTTGATCCTGTGGGACATTGTTACACAGACGACCAGTTAGTCGATTCATTAATTATTTACTTATTGTCCTTTCAATTAAGGGATAAAAAACTCAATGCAACAGTATCATTTGTGTCAAGCGTAGCTGTATTCCCAAAATAAACTCTATAACTTTATATAAAAGGATGAAACCAAACGCAGAGAGCACGGCAATGGACTTTTTCAGACAAATGTGGTGTAGGAACAAAGGGCGGAATGTTGCGACATCACAATAGCTCGTCGGGAAAAACGGAAAATGTGTTTTGGCCGGGGCGTGATTACATCTACCCAACGGATAATTCACTAGATAAATAATCGTGCAGTTATTCATTGTCTGTCCATTTAATTTCCTCTTGACTACATTATCCACTTTCTACATCTCCCTTATTGCTGCCAGATGTACTCTAATAACATATAGACATAAACAAGTGAACATTGTTGCCATATGGCTGTGGTTTTCATTTTCCAAAACATATTTTTCTCGCAGCGTTATTAAATGGTAGATATACAGGTGTTTCAAAAAATATGTCTCATCGCTGGTGGTTAGATTCCTCACGTAAAAAGATGACTTTTTAGAGAATTTTTCGTAAAACGATCTGTGTTGATGAAATTTGGTAGGTACATTCCTTTTGTAAGTGGCTTGGATAAGTTCTTAGCCAGAAAAATTGGACTAGTTTTTCCTGAAATTTTGGGTTTCCTTTCGGAAAATTTTTGTGTCTCCGAAAATAACAAAGCTATGACAACCAAATTTGGCAACTACGTTTCTACTATCAAACTTACCCTGCATGTCGAAATTCAAATCTCTGCGTTCAAAGGAAAAAAGTTATAGGCATTAAAAAAATTGGGTGCTACTGGTGATCAAAGGAAAGCACAAGAACAAAATATTTTGTGTGGTTAACAAAAAAAATTGAATCTTACATACAACGGTTAAGTTTTCTTGCCGTAAAAAGGTCAAGAAGTAGCAGAAAAAATATTTTGAAAATTTTTAAATTTTTTTTCTTAAAACATCAAAGTCGCGATTTGAAACGTCAAAGTTTGCAATGTTCAGACAAATAGTCTGAAACATGTACGGATTGTGCAGAAGAAATGCCATAATAGGTGTGTTTCACAAAGCCTCAAGTTTCAGCTTCAACCATCATTGTACTTCATTTTGCTAAAATATTATCGGAAAATCCATTTCAAATATATGATGCTTTGGCAGTAGTTTCAGCTATAGAGTTTATGGTTTAATAGTCTATATTTTATCAAATTGTCGTAGACTTATGAATTTTGAAAACACTTCTTCAAATGAACGCGAACTAGAACCGCTTAAACCAATATACGGGGTAAGTTTCAGTTTTTGTCTGTTTACAAATATACAGGGTGACGCATTTCTACGGTAAAACTCAATATTTTTGTTTATATACAAGATACGAGCAAAAATTGTGTACGCTAATTACAAAATGTTTTGAGCTGCATCTTATAAAATTATTTTGATAATCACAGGGTGGCCCATAAGTCGTTGGTGATATACAATTTATCCTTTTAATAGAACACCCCTTATGTTATTTCACGTCTGCATTTTCCATTGAATTATAATGCATGTTTGTAAGGGAAAAAATTCAGATCGTTCATCGTTTTTGAGTTATTTCAATTGTTTTGCAACTTTTTACCTTTTTGGCAGACTACACAAACACGTATCACAAATTGTAAAAAGGAGTTTGTACCAATAGAGAGCTGAGCCCCATGGAAATGACGCATTCAGAGAGCTTTTTGTTTGTATTACTCGTAGAAAAAATCGAGCTGCCGTATACAGGCACTCTTAGATAGTGGCTGAGTTTGCAAAGTTTTCGCAGAATTGTTTCTATTGTTTCCATAGAAATAATTTTTTGTACCATTTTTGTGAAATGTTGGTAATTAATAATAAAGTAAGTAAGTTATTGTAAATAATTGTAGATTACATCTTCGAGCTGCATGCACGTAGATAATACCTAGCTAAGGACTAGGTTAAGTAAATAATTACGTACGTGAATAGTGCGTTAGTAGGTGTTAAACAATTAAACTACCTTGTTTCACAACCTGAGTCGTCAACAATCAGTCAGTTAGTTGTCAAATTTTTCCACCTGTGATATTGTCATCTTATACTGTTGTGTACTGTTTTTGTGTGAGATTTTTTGTTTATTTTCCTGAAAAGAAGAAAACTCATCAAGTAATATGAAAAAGTCTGGACGCAGCAAGTGCGTTATATAAGTGAGTTTTTATAAAAATGCTTTGAATAGCAAATATGTCTTTTTAATGCAAGCAGTCATCAATTTGGTTACCGGTATAACCTATATAGTAGAAACAATGTGCCATATTTTATCAAAATAACTTATTGCTTGAAAACGTACAAAAATTTTCCGACAGTAAACTTTAAATGTTGGTTTCCTAGCCAACAAGCCTTAGGTTAATAGCAAATTCAGTTATTGAAATTTGAAGCATTTAATGAAAATGTGCTACCAAAACGCACTTAGTGCGTCTCAATTTTTTTCTTACAAACATATTTCGATAAAAAATGCAATAAAATAAGGATGTTCGAAAAAAAATGTAGGGATCCCCTGTGATTGTTAAAATAGTTTTATAAGATGCAGCTCAAGACACCCTATAATTAACTTATACCACTTTTCTTGTATTTTGTATAATAATTATTATATTGAGCTTAACCGTAGTAATGCGTCTCCCTGTATATATGTTAACAGATAAAAACTGAACGTAAATCCGGATATGGATTCTAGGGGGCCTAGTTTGTGCTCATTTGAAGAAACCTTTTTAAAATTCTAAAGTTGCGGTCTCCCCATTGACGAATTTTTTGTAGGAAAATTAGCTAAAAATTATGTACCGTTAAACCATAAACTTAACTAAAACTACCGCCAACGAATCAGAGAAAATAACTAAGCTGTTTCATATCAGCCCTTTTTGTAAAACTTCGATACTTTATATCTGTTGACAAAACATAACAAACACTATTTAGTCCACCCACTAACAAAATCGTAAACGAATAATTTGCACTTGTATATTAAAATTCCCAAATAACACAAATAATTTGTCAACTGAAATTGAAAACGGATAAACAATCTAATAATATACGATAAACGTCAGTTACAGCGCGTAACTGACCTGCACAATGATATCAAAGGTTCCGTTGCTAGGTAACGACTAAGACAAAATAGATCTCATATAAACCAGTTTTTTCCATTGTCAATGAAAAGCGGTGATACTTAAAAATAAATGTTTCAAATTTGAATAGCTCAATTTTCTGTAAACCTAGAAAGCTGAATTTTGGTATATAGTTAGGTCTTTCCCAAATCAACATGTACATCAAATTTCATCAAAATATCTTTGTAATCTTCGCAGAAAAAAATTTTTTCGAAAGAAAACTCTAAATTCTTCCGGAAAACATAGTTCGATTTTCCTGGATAACGAACTCATCCAAGCCATTAATAAAATAAAAGGAAGGCACTTGCCGAGTTTAATTAAAATCGGTTAATTATTTTTTGAGTTATCGGTTGGATATATATATATATATATATATATATATATATATATATATATATATATATATATATATATATATATATATATATATATATATAAACATATAAAAATCGTAACTGACGCCGAATATGGGTTCTAGGGGCCCAAATTCGCGCTCATTTGGAAAAATGTTTGCAAAGTCTCACAAAAAAAAAGAACAAAATATAAAAACAATGTAAAATAATTAAAAATAAGTAAATAAAACCGAAATAACATAAAAATATCACTAGTTGTCAAACTTACCTTGCATGCCTGAAGTTTCCCAGTTTAGGTATTCCTTTCAACTGCGGTATGGATCAAATTTCAGATTCAAGTAATTGCAGGCTACTTTTCCACGGTCTAATGAGAGAAAATTCATAAAAACGGGCAATTCTGAAATCGATCTGATTACATACCTCGTCTATTGTTGGAATTATACGCAAGAAGCTTTATTCTTTTGATGAATTATAGCATTATGCACAATAGCTGTCAAAGCGCAACGGGAAACCCACATCTGCATATGGCACACAAAAACAAGTTGCAGCAGAATATGTTTGGTCATTTGAATAGAGCGTGTAAAATTATCTCTGGAAATTGTCCCGCGAACGACTTCATTATTGAGAAACTATAACTCGAGTTTTCCAAACAGTTTATTTGCTACAGTAGTAGACAGCTTTTACTTAACTTAAGATAAATAAGGTATTAAACAACTTTAAAAATTTTAAGCTAAAATAAAAGCAATTTAATCTGCTTATACGAGGAGATATAGATATCTAGTTAGCCTGTAAATTTACAGTAAGCAAAATTATTATTATTATTTGTTATGTAACATCTGTAAAGTAGGCTTAAGTTTCCATAGTTTAAATACATAGGTAGGCATTATGTATTAGTAGTTATTAAAAATGACAGTCACTCTAACCGTCATAATACGCCATGTATCGCCCTTCCAATCAATTAAATGATGTTCTCACATCAAGGGACCGGATAAAAAGGCCTCATTAGCTTCTGATGTTTCTCACGCAGCTAAGGCTACAACTCACATGTTGCACAGACCACGAAGGCAAATTAAACCACCAAACCGTCTCAATTTATTAATCGTTGATTTTTTCTGTCTGTCATAATGGCGGAGGGATGTAACATCTGTAAAGTAGCCTTAAGTTACCATAGTTCATATATATATATATATATATATATATATATATATATATATATATATATATATATATATATATATATATATATATATATATATATATATATATATATATATGTGTGTGTAGGCATTATGTATCAGTAGTTCACTAAGCGAATGGGCAAGCCACTCTCTCTATTCATTGCGGACCGTTTCATGAGTAGATTTGAGACGGATTTAGAAAATGAAAGTGAGTATTTTCCTAGAGTATGTATTCGTTATGTGGACGATATTTTTGCAGTGTTTAAGACAAATATATGCAAAATAGATGATTTTATTTAAATATTGAACTGTCACTTTGATTCAATAAAATTCACACACGAATTAGGAGTTAACAGTAAACTTCCTTTTCTAGATGTACTAGTTATTAAAAATAATGACTCTCTTGACTTCTATGTCCACAGGAAGGAAACTACCATTCTAAGTTAAATTTCAAATGACTCACATGATACGTTGGCACAAAAAACGGCCGGTTTAAAGTTCTTAGTTTATAGATTAATAAAATGGTCCTTGAGTAAATGTAGATATAGTATAAAGGTAGAGTACATTAAAAAAATGGCCAAATATAACGGTTATTCGGATTGCTTAGTGGAAAAATTAATTCATAGACACAGAACAAAGAAAATGTTAGAGGAATGCACGACATTTAGGAAAGATAAAGCAGAAAAAATATTTCTTTTTCCGGCCTTTGAACCGCGTATCACAAATGGTCTCGAGATCATTTTTTAAAAAGCCGATTTGCAGCTAACTCTCTCGACAAAACATAATTTAAGAAATTTCTTAGCTAATAGGAATAGGACAAAACCACTGAAATGTCGTGTATCTATGAGACAGCTTCTAAAGATTGTAATCTTATATACAACAGACTAAGAGAACCACTGAGACTAAATTTTGTTAACATCTGGCACTGTTGACATAAGGTAGTGTAGACAAGTCCTGCGTGGTACGATATATTTGGGATAATAACCACCACATAAGAAAATCCAAAACTTATCAAAAATGTTAAACGGTCAGCGGAGCTGCATGCGTACGAAAGTATTTAGGTTTTTAGGGCAATATAAAGCAAAAATTCCCTAAACCCAGCTCTGCCACTGGTTTGTAGTCCTTTGTTTGCGCTTTGCCTTTGATGGAGATAAACCTTCCGAAACCTGTCAGGTAAAGTGATAGAGGAAGTAAAAACCTCGTCCCGCAATTAAAATACAATACACTGAAAAAATTGCCTGCAATTTAGTCTTTCTCTCGGTATCGTTCTTTACCTAAGATTTTGTTTAAAAAGTGATTGATGTTAGTAGTAAGTGGTTAGAATTTTTCATTATCTGATGACGCTAACTTTGTTAGTGAAACGATCGTCTGGTCTTTGAAGATATGTGTGGTGGTGATTTGGGTTCTCAAAATGCACGTATCAGTAGTTATTAAGAATTCAGTCACTCTAACCGTCATTATAGAGAACCTCGGTGGTTCAGGGGTGCCTCTGAACCGAAGGGTACTGGGTTCGATCCCAGGGTACTCCTTTCACTTTTTCAGTACAGACTGTAACATTTACATCAACCGAGGTTCTGGCATTGTATTTGAGCAAGTTGAATGTCTGCACGTTTCGCCCTTCGGAAAGGGCCTAAAGCCGTCGGTCTCGTGTCCATGCGATTTTGGACACGTTAAAGATCCCTACCCTCCTTACAGAAAGGCAGGGGTTCGGCAAAATTTCCAGGATAGTGAGGTGAAACTGCTCCCTGGCGTCGGTGATTGGCCATAGTCGCAGACATAGGCCGACGTTAAAAAAGCAAAATACTCACACACAACCGTCATTATACGGCGTGTATCGCCCTTCCACTTAATTGGAGGGTTCTGTATTTTAAAGAACTGTAAATAAGAATAGTTGAGAAAAGTGATGCTTTTTATTTAATATCAGATCACATCAGAATATAGAGGCTGTTTTTCATAAGACTGGACACAGAGCAGGGGTATGTAGGGAACCTAAAATATGGTGATTTAGCGCTACTTACCTCTCCCTGAGAAGTTATAGACCTTGAAAATGGCGTTTTAAATTTCGAAAAAAATCAATATATCAGGAATATTTTAACTTAGAAAAAACAAATTTGCTACACACGAGTGTACCAAGAGCATTGATCGATGGTAAGTAAAGTTCAGTTGAAGCGTTTCGAAGGGGTGATGCACCCTTAAAATGTGACAGATTTCTGTAACTTATTGGTTGATTAAAAAAAATATTATTTCATTTTATGGGAAATTTAATTATTCTAAAAGGCGTACTTTTACGTAACGTAAGAAGATGTTATGTAGTTCTGAGAAGTCTGTGCGTCAAACTTGTTGTAATACAGTGGCTGTTTTTGACGCGTTTTAACATTTCTTACTATGTGATTTTTGTCGTATCTGGTTGGCTGCCTCTTTCAGGAGATTGAGTTCTGTTTGCTTATTGTTTTCGTCTGTTATTCTAATCGTTCCTGTTCGTGTTACTAAGGTTGGGAGTACGAAATTTTACTGCGATTTGTGACAATGGGATTGGTTGTTAACAAAGGTTTAATCAGGGGAGGCTCCTCAACATGTGCGCCCGTGCGCGCGCACTGTCGCCTGCCGTGGAAAAAATAATATTTTTGCTATGCTATATTTTAATAAATTATTATTTACTTTTTTACCTCCTGCATTCAACAAACAAAATTAGTACATCGAAGATCGCAGAGAGTCGGCAGCCATTAATACAGATTACACAAAGTGTTAATCGTAGCAGACGTTATACACATCCATGTCCATATAAAGCAGACGGGCGGCGGTGTGTATTTTTCGGCGCTCTCAGCAAATGCGATACTTCAGTGCGAAATGATCGCCTTATCTTGATGATCTTCGTCGAAAACGACCGAATAAGCAATCTGTTGTGCGCTATAAAATTACACACTTCAAGTTTGTAGTGGACTTTTGGAACAGCGTGTGCACCTACTACCTAGTGATTTTTGTCTTCGCGTCGGATTGATTTTTAATTAGATTTCGTTGTTGTTCACATGTTCTAACTCTAACAAGACAATTATTATTATTATGATGGTTACTACTTCGGGTTGCTTAATAAGTGGATAAAATAATTGTGATACTATGATTAATTCAGTGGATATTTTAAATTTCAAGGTTTACTTTTTAAGGGACTATTTAACGTATAACTAACTAGAGGAAACCTTGGTAAGTAGTTTATAATTATTATGTTTAGTAAGTAGGTTTCTTTATAATACGTTTTCGGGGGGAAAAAATAGGCGAGCCCTTCATTTTTAGTGAATTTTTATTTGAAAAAATCACTAATAAAGAGGTATCGATGGAGAGACTTTGCAACATTTTTTTCAAATGAACGCAAACTAGGACCCCTAGAACCCATGTCCGGGGTCAGTTTCAATTTATATATATATATATATATATATATATATATATATATATATATATATATATATATATATATATCCAACCGATAACTCAAAAAATAACCAACTGATTTCGATGAAACTCGGAAGGTGCCTTTCTTTTATTAATGGCTTGGATGAGTTCGTTAGTCAGGAAAATCGGATAACGTTCTCCGGGAAAATTTTGAGTTTTGTTTAAAAAAAAATCTTTTCCTCCGAAAATTACAAAGGTATTTTAATGAAAATTGGTGGATATGTTGCCTTGTAAAAGACCTTACCACACACTAAAATTCAACTTTCTAATTTTTAGAAAATTAAGTTATTCAAATATTGAGTTACCTTAAAAAAATTCTCCGAAAATTACAAAGCTATTTTGATGAAATTTGGTGGATATGTTGCCCTGGGTAAGGCCTTACTATACACCAAAATTCAACTTCAAGTTCAAGTTCGTAGAAACTTGAGGTATTCAAATTTGAATCATTTAATAAAAATTTACTGCCATAAGGCACTTGCTGCGTCCCGAACTTTTTTTTCTTGCGCACCCCCAATGCATTAAGGAACGAGCCGCTACTGGATTTGTGATAATGGGATTGGTCGTTAATTCAGGTTTAATTTGGTGCTAGGAAAATACGATAAAAGTTGGAATATAGGATTCACATACCCATCAGTTTAACTGACTATCCTTTATAATTGTGGTAAATATTGTCTTTCTTAGGTCGCTCTATAGTTTCAATTTATTTTATTTCTGCAAGCAACAGTAAACGGTATATTCAGCTAATTATTGTGAGTGTAGCCTTGCACACACTAAAGCAATTTTCATTCTATTAATAATAAATATAGAGAGAAAACGAGTTGGCCGATTAAATTATTAATAACGGTCCGGTTTTTCTGCTACAAGTATAACTGAGGTAGATTAAAAGAAATAAAATATTAAGCTGAATATTCCCACACAAAAAAAACTTTCGTGATCAATCCCGAACTTATTGACGTAGCAGACATTTCACTGCATCCAGCAATCTTTCGAGCCGTTCGGCAATCAGTGGTTCAATTGTCCAATTCACAAGTGGGTTCCTGAGTTATATTTAGCGTGCGAAACAGATGGCTGCTTTCCACGACAAAACAACGAAACTTGAAGCATATTTGAATAAATTTCCAATAACCAGCCGTGGCACAAAGAGGCACGATAATAAAATGTTGAGTTTCTCCTTGTACAATTGCGTTGATGTTTCTGTAGACAGAGGGTTTTGCAACGTAAAGCAACACATTTTAAACATGCTTAAATTTTTAATATGAAAATTTGGTAAGTCACAGCACTTCTATAATACACCTCATGGAAAAGGAGATACGGTAACGTAGCGAGTGGATCTACGAGAGTAAACCTGTTAGCAGATTAGTTGAGAGTGGTTAATACATGTAAAGGGTAATTGAAGGCTCCTGTCTTTAACTTTTTGTGTGAGTTATAATTGTAATGAATTTTCTTTAAAAAAATCACTAATGAGGAGATCCCGACTTTTGAATTTTGAAAAAAAATTTCAAATGAGCGCAAACTAGGCCCCCTAGAATAGACATCCGGGGTCAGTTTCAATTTTCATATGTTTATATATACACACAGGTGTCCTGATTACACTTAAAAAAATTGGGGTGTGGGTTGCTCTTGAAAAATAGTGGGGGTAGTTCATATAACATTTTTCATTTTACGGTCGTGATACCGAAGTACAGGGTGTTAAAGTTGTTACGCCTAAATCGATTTTCCTTAATTATTTTTAAAACGGCTAAAGATAAGTTTTTCAAAATTTGTACACGAGTAAATATTAACAGCATGTGAAGAAAAACGCACAAATATTTTGCACACTACATCCAAAATTAGAAGAAAAAAGTTCGTGACGCAGCAAGTGCGTTATGGTAGTGAATTTTCATAAAAATGTTTTTTAATAGCAAATATGTGTGTGTTTTTTTTTTCAGAAAGCAGGCATCAAATTCGATTACCAGTATAACATACATAGTAAAAACAATGTGCCATGTTTCATCAAGATAACTTGATTGTTTGAAAACGTACAGAAATTTCCAGAAGTAAACTTAAAGTGTAACCGAAAAAATCCGTTTCTTGGTCAACCTTATAGGTTAATAGCAAATTGAGCTTTTCAAATATGAAGCATTTAATCAAAATTCGCAACCATAACGCACCTGCTGCCTCCCGAATTTCTTAACTTACAAACATGCATTATATTTCGATGGAAAATGCAAAAACATAAGGCGTTTTCGACTAAAAAAATTTTATTTGTATCACCAACGACTTATGGGCCACCCTGGGATTGTAGAAATAATTTTTTAAGATGTAGCTCAAAACACCGTATAATTAATGTATACAATATTTTTTCATATCTTGTATAATAACGGATATATTGAGCTTTATTGATTTTTTACGAAAATTCGACAAAAATTATATACCATTAAACGATAAAATCTATAGCTAGGGCTACTGCCAAGCATCAGAGAAAGGGTCTATTTGAAATGAAGTTTCTGGAAATATTTTAGTAAAATGAAGGACAATGACGGTTGAAACTAAGACTTCGGTGTTTGTAAAACATTCTTCTTGAGACATTTTCTTTCCATAGCCCGTATTAGATTCAAGTTCTTTGGCTAAATGTTGCGAATTTTGACGTTTTAAATTGTCACTTTGACGTTTTGAGGTAAACCCCAATTTATTTTTCTTTAAATGCCCATAACTTTTTGTCTTTCGACATACAGAGCTAAATTTTGGTAGGTAGCACACCCATAACGATATAAATCAGCTTACCAAATTTGGTTGCCCTTACTTTGTTAATTTTGGAGATATAATTTTTTTTCCAAAGATAACACAAAATTTTCCCGGAAAACTTTGGCGGATTTTCCTGGCTAACGAACTTATCCAAGCCACTTGCGAAAGGAAGATACTCACCAATTTTGACGTTTAAAATCGCGATTTTGACGTTTTGAGGGAGACCCAAATTTATTTTTCTTTGAATGCCTGTAACTTTTTTGTCCTTTAACCTACGGAGCTAAATTTTCGTAGGTAACTTGCCTATAATGATATAAATCCGCGTATGAAATTTTCCGGGAAAACCTCGGCGGATTTTCCTGGCTAATGAAGTTGTCCAAGTCACTTGCGAAAGGAAGGTACTCACCAAGTTTAATCAAAATCAGTCCATTATTTTTTAAGTTATAGGTGTGACACACACACACACACACACACACACACACACATATATATATATATATATATATATATATATATATATATATATATATATATATATATATATATATATATATATATATCTAAACATATAAGGTCTGAAACTGACCTCGGATTTGGGTTCCGGGGGTCCTAAATTGCGCTCATTTGAAGAAATTTTTTCAAAATTCAAAAGTCGGGATCTCCTCATTGTTGAATTTTTTTTAAAGAAAATTCACTAAAGGTGTAATTATAATGAAAACTCTGGCTATGTGGAGACACTGATACAACTGAAATTCTTTCTCTTAGTGAATTTTCTAAAAAAAAATCACTAATGAGGAGATCCCGACTTTTGAATTTTAAAAAATTTCTCCAAATGAGCGTTAATTAGGCCCCCTAAAACACATATCCGGGGTGAGTTTCGATTTTTATATGTGTATGTATATATATATATATATATATATATATATATATATATATATATATATATATATATATATGTATATATATATATATATATATATATATATATATATATATATATATATATATATATATATATATATATATATATATATATATATATATATATATATATATGAGACATAATTGGTTCTCGGGTTGAACCGCGTCCAGAATTTATGAAAACTCCACGTTTCGGCTCCTGTTTTGGAGCCATTTTCAAGAGGTAAGGACACTCTAAGGCCTCAATCTGCATACTCCTTAGAGTGGTGGACAACAGTGGGTAAATGAAATATGTAAGGACACTCTTAGGCCTCCATTTGCCTACTCCTTAGAGTGGTGGACAAAGATGGGTAAAGGAAATATGTAAGGACACTAAGGCCTCAATCTGCCTACTTCTTAGAGTGGTGTTCAAAGGTGGGTAAAGGAAATATGTAAGGACACTGAAAGGCCTCAATCTGCCTACTTCTTAGAGTGGTGGACAAAGGTGGGTAAAGGAAATATGTAAGGACACTGAAAGGCCTCAATCTACCTACTCCTTAGAGCGGTGGACAAAGGTGGGTAAAGAAAATATGTAAGGACACTGAAAGGCCTCAATCTACCTACTCCTTAGAGTGGTGGACAAAGGTGGGTAAAGGAAATATGTAAGGACACTGAAAGGCCTCAATCTACCTACTCCTTAGAGTGGTGGACAAAGGTGGGTAAAGGAAATATGTAAGGACACTGAAAGGCCTCAATCTACCTATTCCTTAGAGTGGTGGACAAAGGTGGGTAAAGGAAATATGTAAGGACACTGAAAGGCCTCAATCTGCCTACTCCTTAGAGTGGTGGACAAAGGTGGGTAAAGGAAATATGTAAGGACACTGAAAGGCCTCAATCTACCTACTCCTTAGAGTGGTGGACAAGGCGGGTAAAGGAAATATGTAAGGACATTCTAAGGCCTC
This sequence comes from Tillus elongatus, assembly GCA_964006375.1. Taxonomy (NCBI): domain Eukaryota; kingdom Metazoa; phylum Arthropoda; class Insecta; order Coleoptera; family Cleridae; genus Tillus; species Tillus elongatus. Next base: position 106,886,308 of record OZ023268.1, on the reverse strand, counting down.
AATCTACCTACTCCTTAGAGTGGTGGAGAAGGTGGGTAAAGGAAATATGTAAGGACACTCTAAGGCCTCAATCTGCCTACTCCTTAGAGTGGTGGACAAAGGTAGGTAAAGGAAGTATGTAAGGACACTCTAAGGCCTCAATCTGCCTACTCCTTAGAGCGCTGGACAAAGGTGGGTTGGGTTGTAGTAGCTCGATTACGGGGCCTCAATCTGCCTACTTCCCAAATATTGCCAGAGATCGTCTGTGAGGTTTCAGTGTGTCCAACCCTAGGATGCCTTCTTGCCAGTCTCGCATAAAGAGCTACGATATTTTATCATTTTCAAAAAGTATAGCTACGCAGCAGCAATAAATCAGTGTTGAAAATGGTCTGAGTGTAGCAAGAACGTTATGGTAGATAATTTTCGTAGAAATATTTCAAATCCTATAACCCAATTTCCCAGTAAGCTACAATCTTCGATCTCAAACCATAGTATAATCTATGTAAACGCAGCATGGGTACTAAATTAAAGAAAAATAGCATAACGGGCTTCGCGGATAAAAACAAATTTGTTTTAAAAAATGCTTTTTGTTGTTTTGTTTGCAAAAACTAGTTCGATTGGGTTGTCTAAAACAAAACCATGTAAGGAAAAGTACATGCCACATCTATAATTTGGCAATCCCTTTAATGAAATTTGTAACACAATTTTTTAAAAAGAGACTGATATATGTAATCTACCAAATTTTCTAGCTCCATATAAAATAGAAATGTGTGCAATCTCACACCGATAACTCAAAAAATAATGGGCCGATTTTGATAAAATTTGGTATGTGCCTTCCTTTTGCAAGTGGATTGGATAAGCTCGTTAGCCAGGAAAATCGGACCCGTTTTCAGGTAAAATTTTGGGTTTTCTTTCGGAAAATTTTTGAATCTCCGAAATTAACAGCGTTATGACAACCAAATTTTACGTGTACGTTTCTACTATCAAACTTACTCTACACACCAAAATTCAGATCTCTAAATTAAAAAAAAGTTATAGGCATTTAAAGGAAACAATTTTGGGTGCCACTGGTGCTCAGAGGAAAGCACAAGAACAAAATATTTTGTCTGATTACCAAAACCAATTGAATATACATACATACAACGATTAAGTTTTCTTGGCGAAAAAATGTCAAGAAGTAGCAGACAAAATATTTTGAAAATTTTATAATTTTTCTTCTTGAAACGCCAAAGTCGCGATTTGAAACGTCAAATTTTGAGACAACTAATTTGAAGCAAATACGGATTATCTCGAAAAAATCGCTTAATAAGTGTGCCTTAAGTTTCAGCTTCAACCATCACTGTCCTTCATTTTGCTAAAATGTTTTCGGAAAATCCATTTCAATAGACCCTCTTTCTGATGCTTCGACAGTCGTTTCCGCTATAGAGTTTATGGTTTAATAGTCTATATTTTAGCAAATTTTCGTAGAAAAAATTCGTTATTAAGAAGACCGCGACTTGTTAATGTTAAAAAGATTTCTTCAAATGAGCGCGAACTAGAACCCCTAAAACCCACATGTTGGGTGAGGTTCAGTTTTTGCCTGTTTACACATATACAGGGTGACGCATTTCTAGGGTAAAGCTCAATATATCCTTTATTATACAAGATATGAGGAAAAAGTATATACGTTAATTATAGGGTGTTTCGAGCTATTATCAACCTATTTTGACATTTACAGGATGGCCCATAAGTCGTTGGTGATACACGCTTTATTTTTTTAATAGAACACCCCTTATGTTGTTGCATTTTTGTGTCTTCCATCAAATTATAATGCATGTTTGTAAGAAAAAAAATTATATCGTTCAACGTTTTTAAGTTATTTCAATTGTTTTGCAACTTTTTACGTTTTTGGCACATATTTCAAACGCATATCACAAATTGTGATATGGCGCTTTTATCAATAGATAGCGCGGCCCCATGGAAATGGGGCATTCAGAGAGCTTTTTCTTTGTATTACATGTCGAAAAAATCGAGCTGCCGTATACAGATACTCTCAAACAGTTGCTGAATTTGAAAAGCGTTCGCTTAAATGTTTTTAGCATTTCCTTAGGAATCATTTTTTGTAAGATTTTTGTGATATGTTGGTAATGAATAATAAATGTTTAGTAAGTTATTGTAAAAAAAAAGTTGTCGAATTTTTGTGAAAAATATAATTTAGTGTAACATTACTGAAGGCAATATATGTAAAAGTAATTTTCATATATTTTTTTCAATTTTGGTCCTAAAGCTGTTTGTGAATGAATAATTATATCTTGTCAGTTGTGTAAATAGCGTAAAGAGGTTCGTTGGCCAGGAAAATCGGACCAGTCTTTCTGGAACTTTTAAAGTTTATTTTCGGAAAATGTTTGTACTTTTTGAAACAACAAAGCTATTTTAATGAAATATGGTACATTGTTAGTGCTATGTAGGTTATACTATCAACCAAATGTCCTTCTTGTAAAAACAAGACATATTTTCCATTAAAAACATTTTAACGAAACTTCGTTACCATAACGCAATTGCTGCGTCTCGAACTTTTTATTTTTATTTGTTTTTCTTTTAAATTGGCGTTACCGGTAACCACACATGCGCAACTATGAAGGAAACTTTCCTCTAGGCAGTCCAGGGTTAATTATTTTTTAATGCAGATGTAAATACTTTTCTGGCTTCACAAGTGCTTGCTATCTACCCTGCAACCGGTTTCGGCTTTTACGGCGTCGCAAAAGATGGCGGCAAACAAACACTTGTGAAGCCAGAGAAGAAGTCTCTATATCTGTATTTAGTATGGAACAGTTTCATCAATTTAGGACAAGAATAGTTGGTGAACAAACTATTTTTTTCTACATGCAAAAACACCGGTCGCCAAAAAAATCATTACTTAACACTTATGTGGCATCACAAATAATGCAACGTAAATGGCGGGAGGTGGTACCCGGGTGCCACTGTGCATTTAAATAAATGAGGCGTGTCGTGTATCGTATATGTGTGCGACTGCGCGAGGATACCGTAATAACCACAACAATTTTGCATTTAGTGTGTGTTGTGATTTACTAGAGAGCAGTTTTAGTGGAAGAAACGGAAGTGTCTCGCTTGCAAACCAACACAGGAGGTGGATTTGATGGCGGAGAGTGCAGTGGAGCTTCTAAAAAGTACAACACCCGTCGGTCCACTGTTGATGAGCTTCCGTACGATTCCAGAGGTCACCTTCAACTAGATAAGTATGTTTTATTCTTTGTATGTTATAATTTCATAGTCTAGCATTATAGTAGATATTATTTAGAAACCTTGCTATTGTGTAATTATTTGTAAGGCCTCCTCTGGCACAAGTTTAGAAAATAACTCCTGGGAACGCAGGATTTGGTGCTGGAATAATGAGATGTTACAGTCTTAAAATCATATATCTTGGATGTACTATTATGGTTGTTTTTATCACTTGCTTGCCATAACCCGTGACAGCTCAGCTAACATGCAGCACATTATGCACACAATTATACTCATAAACTTTTTTTCCCTTATAATCTAATCTGTTTTCGATACAGAATAACAGATGAACAGATGTTCAGGGTATGTGAGATGTCTGATGAGGAATTCAGTGAACAATTTGAAGATGATGATGACAAGGATTTTGTGCCGCCGGCAAACGATGAAGAATCAGATATTGAAGACTTTCGCGCAGGCGAGACGATTCCTATCTCAACATAAGTGGAGGTTGACAGCGACGTAGAGGAGGAGCTAATCCCAGAGGCAGAACTTACAACATCTCCACCACCAGCTGATGCATATCGGAGTCCGGATTCAACTATCTGGAATAAGACACCATTACCATCATCCCAAACCCGATCGTATAATATTATTCGAGAGTCAGGTGTGTAATAGTATTTTGTTCTCTCCCAATTTTGATTCTAATTTCCTGTTTGTAAATTTTAGGTGGCCCGAGTCGTACAACAGCTTTGTATACTCGTACCGATACATTCAATGCTTTGGTGACACCCGAAATGAAATCGATTATCAAAAGGGGGTCAAATCGCAAGGCAAATCAAGTGTATTATGATTTCAATAAGAATTCACCATCAGCACCAAAACAGTGGAAACGTATTACTTATGAGGAACTTGATGCTTTCTTTGGGATCTTACTAATGGCTGGTGTTCATAAATCTAATACTGAACACATTGATGAATTGTGGAAGTCAGACGCCATACCACTGTACAAAGCAGCAATGAGTAGGGACCACTTCAAGCAGATTCTTCGCTTTATTAGATTTGATAACCCCACAACACGACCAACTAGACTTGAAAATGACAAAGCTGCTGCAATAAGCGATATTTGGTTGCTTCTAAACCAAAATCTCTTGAAGCTTTACAAGGACAATGAACATCTAACTGTTGACGAACAACTCTTCCCCTACCGCGGAAGAACGAAGTTCACTCAGTACAATCCTTCAAAACCTGCCAAGTATGGCATAAAGGTGTTCTGGGTATGCGATGCAATAACTTTTTATCCGTGTCAGTAGAGTAAATAGGTATGTTCTGGCTCATTTGCGACTGCGACTCCACCCGGTTAGAGCACTTGACAGTTGATCTGTCATGTCAGCTGTCATTGGACCACAGTATAGTCAATGGTTGTGTATACGTCACAGCGAATGTGTGTACGTCACAAGGTATGCTGTATGGTTAAGTTGGCAAGTTGTGTGTGTGTGCGTGTGTGTATGGTAATAGAAGTGATGTTGTATGAGAAGAAAAAAAAATTTATCTGTGTGCTAGAGAGAGAGATGATGATGGATCTGGTACATATCGTAAAAGAAAAAACCATAGATGTAAATTTTGTTGTTTATGATGATGTGTGTGTGTTGATGGTGGTGGTGCTGCTGTTGCTGCTAATGCTAATGCTGTTAAATGTTGGTGAACGACCAACAACAAGTTGTATGTATGATGAGAGATGATGAGTATGAGAAATTCTGATGTGTAGGGAATTTTTTATTTTTAATTTTTTTTGATCAGATGCGTGTCCGGACGGGGACGGAGACCGAAGCGGGGCCCCAGAGCTAGGGTATTAATTTATTTTTATATTAGATTATTTTTAATCGTATTTGAATTAATTGACTATTGACTATATTTAAGATTGTGTGTCTATGTTATATTAATATAAAAATTATTTTTAAAAAATTACAAGAAGAAGAAAAAGATGGAGCTTCAAGTGTTTTTAGACAAATATTCTGATATAATTTTGGAAGAGCATAGGATCCTGGACACCCCATTTAAATACATGTAAAATTTGTAGTCTAGTATGGACAATCAGTCTACTTCTGGACATTTAAGTCAACCCTGGACATAACTATAACGGTGTTTTAATGCAAATAGATTCGATTATTTTGTAGGGAGTCAGGTATGGACAAGGTATTATTAATAATAAAAACAGTGGTAAAATAGTAAAATATAATATATTTACTTATGTGTACACTACAGCAAGTTAACTAATTTTAAAATGGTCTCTCTTTGCAATTCTGCTTGTCCAGAGAATACTAGCCGTGTACACCTAGACTATTCGATTATGGTGCATCTTTAATTATCGCATATTGTCGTGAAACATCGGTGCTGCTCGGATCAGCCCAACAGCTGAGGGAACAGCTTTAGAACAGCTATCTGTTCCAATACCTGTTGGGCTGATCGTAAAGCTGTTCGATAGCTGTTCTAAAGCTGTTCCCTCAGCTGTTGGGCTGATCCGAGCAGCACCGATGTTTCACGACAATATGCGATAATTAAAGATGCACCATAATCGAATAGTCTAGGTGTACACGGCTAGTATTCTCTGGACAAGCAGAATTGCAAAGAGAGACCATTTTAAAATTAGTTAACTTGCTGTAGTGTACACATAAGTAAATATATTATATTTTACTATTTTACCACTGTTTTTATTATTAATAATACCTTGTCCATACCTGACTCCCTACAAAATAATCGAATCTATTTGCATTAAAACACCGTTATAGTTATGTCCAGGGTTGACTGATTGTCCATACTAGACTACAAATTTTACATGTATTTAAATGGGGTGTCCAGGATCCTATAATGTTTTTATAAATAAAGTAATTAATATTTTACTATTTATATATATAATTCTCATAACTTTTTTTATATATTACAGAAAAATGTACTCTTATTTCAAAGAAAATTTGTTTAAAAACTAATCATACTGTTAAATAAAAAATTTAAAATATTTTTTTGTGCAATTTTATTATGTTCAATTCACAAAATGTAAAACCATAAAGAGATTTTCTTTTCATTGCTCTATTCTCATATTTTTCTAGGATATTTCGAAGTTTGTACAGTTTTAATCTTATGCTATTTCAAAAATTATATCAGAATATCTTTCTCTCTCTCTAAAAACACTTGAAGCTCCATCTTCTGGTATATTTTTTATTTTTATTAATATAACATAACATAACATAGACAAAATATTAAAAAATAGATCAAATGAAAAAATCTTCTTATGATTTTAAATTAAATCCAAACTCATACCGCAGCTGCCAAGACCCCCGTCAGGTCTCGACCCCCGCCTAACCCCCGTCTAGATCCCGTCTCGATACCCGTATCATATACATACACACACATACACATCTGATCAAAAAATAAAAAAAAATATTTAAAAATTCCCCAAACACATTAGAATCCTCATACTCATCATCTCTCATCTCTCATCATACATACAACTTGTTGGTCGTTCACCAACATTTAACAGCATTAGCATTAGCAGCAGCAGCATCACACATCATCATAAACAAACAAAATTTACATCTATGGTTTTTTTCTTTTACGATATGTACCAGATCCATCATCTCTCTAGCTCTCGCTCTCTCTCTAGCACACAGCTAAATTTTTTTTTCTTCTCATACAACATCACTTCTATTACCATACACACACGCACACACACACAACTTGCCAACTTAACCATACAGCATACCTTGTGACGTACACACATTCGCTGTGACGTATACACAACCATTGACTATACTGTGGTCCAATGACAGCTGACATGACAGATCAACTGTCAAGTGCTCTAACCGGGTGGAGTCGCAGTCGCAAATGAGCCAGAAGGAACCCATTTACTCTACTCGTGTCAAGGCTCAATTTACACAGGAAGGTTGGCAGGCAATGAGCGGCAAGTGAATATTGGTGAAAAAACTGTGATGCGCTTATGTCAACCTTACAAGGGTTTAGGACGTAATATCACTATTGACAACTTCTTTACATCACTTCCTCTTGCTCTCATGCTTAAATCAGATGGGCTCACTCTGGTTGGCACACTAAGGAAGAACAAACCCTATATTCCTAAAGATCTTCTACCTAGTAAGGAACGGCCCGCCTTTTCGACAATGTTTGCTTTTCATAGAGATGCCATGTTATATTCGTATGTCTCAAAGGTGAACAAAGCCGTAATCTTATTATCCACAATGCACTCTACAGACGTAGTTGATGACACCTTGAAGAAAAAACCTGAGGTTATTTCTTTTTACAGTCAAACTAAGTCAGGTGTAGACAGTATGGACAAAATGTTGGTAACTTGTACCTGCAAAAGGCGAACAAGTCGGTGGCCGTTGGCTTTTTTTTTCAACATACTGGATGTAGCAGCTTTGGCTGCCTATGTAATTTACACGGAAAACAATCCCACTTGTTACCAGAGCACTAATAAAAGGCGAAATTTCCTGAAAGACCTAGCGCGTGACTTGTGTTTGCCTGCTCTGACCCAAAGAAGCGTAAATACAATTGTATTGCGAAATCGATTTACGAAAAACGCCATTGAAAGCATCCTGGCTGTTTCCCTGGAAGTGCCACATAACTCCAATCCTGTGCCCGATCAAGATTCTTCTGGACGCATTTAGGTGAAAGGTATATGCAAAATATGCTATCGCGGAGACGACAAACTGAAAAGAAAAACTCGCAAGATGTGCGCTGTTTGCAAGAATCCTGTATGCCTCCAGCACACGGATCAAACAGTGCATTGCCTTGAATGCAAGGATAAAACCCCATTTGATATTTGTGAGATTCGTTTGTGAATATAGCAATGAATACAATAAAATATATTGAAAGTGTAGTCCTTTTTACTGTTTTCTTGTATCAATTACTCAGTGGTACCCTGGTAACACCGTCCGCCAGGATTGTGCAAAATTTTTTTCAAGGCAAAAAAATCGAGTTCTGGATATTCCTAATGTCTAAAATTTACAAGTTGTATATAAAATGATCTAGTTGAAGATGTCCTAGAAGCTCGACTTGATTGGGCTTCTTGAAAATTCAAAATTCCAATTTGTACGCCTTAAAAGTACCCGAGTACCACCGTCAGCCACGTAAGGGTTAAAAGTACACTAAATTAACAAATAAAAATAAAAACCACTTTCTATTGATTTTTCAATATCGCGATCGGGAAACACTCCGGGCGGCGGTAGCCGGAACATGAAATATTACGAGATAATTCCGCACAATTTTCCCTCATACCTAAAATCCGTAGATTGGTAAAGTTAAAAACCAACCAAATACCAATAACACTCAATCACACCTCGCAAAACTTTGTCTTATCAGAGCGGGCTACGCCAGAACCGGATATTAATAAACAGTTGATATAATAATCAAGATCCTCCACCCAGCCGCCTTGGATATTGAAAGTGAGAAGCCAGCACTGAGTTAATTCTGTGCTTGTGATATTAGAATAGTTCAATTTCGGTCGGAACTCAATTATTTTCAGTAGAGAGCCCCGCCGATAGTCTCTCGAACAAATTAAATGTCCCCAAAGTTTGATATAAAGTTAGAATTTCGATCGAAATGTGAGAAATAAAATGCTAATCCAATTATCGAAGTTGAGACCTGGTAAAATTTCATAGAAGTTCAGAAGCTGAAAAGTTCCTTTGTCAAAGACGACCCCAATCGGCAAGATCAATGCGAAACAAGGATGTTATTATACAAGAGTTCATCTGCTGCATTTGTAAATGAGAGGAGCTGCTTCAGACAGTTTTAAAGCACCGCTAAGCACTTATTGGTTGTATGAATATTTTACTTCCTAGTGTGAAGACTGAATATTTTTTTAAATAAAAAATCTGTTACAATTAGTTGCGACAAAAAAATATTTTCCGCGTACACAGGGTCTTTCACGCAACTGTTTCGCATAGGCGGTTAGAATGACATTTGGTACAGGGTGATTCTTTATAATGTCGCCCCCCTTTAACTTTGTTATTTTAAGTGTCCCAAAAAATTGAAAGTATGGTTATGTAGGTGCTTAAAAATACTTTTTTTCTACGTATAAAAATTTTTTGAAAAATGATCAGTATACAGGGAAAACCAAAAAGTTATTTTTTTTTCAATGGATCACCTATATATAAATTTATTTTTCGATTCCTTGTTAGATTCTAAGCATAATTTATACAACATACTGTATACTTAAAATGAATAGTTTTTGAAATATTCGCAATTGAAACGTTATCATAAAATATTTTATTAAACAACTGTTACAAATCAAGAAGTCCTAGAATACCACGCTTTTAATTGAAAACAAATAACTGACAGTGACATTCTGTCAATATTGTTGTAGTTGTATTGTTTAGTAAGTAAAAATGCCGTACTCAGACACAGAAAGAAGAGTTGTGTGTGTGTGTTTTGTTTCTTTAACGTCGGCCTATTTCCGCGACTATGGCCAATCACCGACGCCAGGGAGCAGTTTCACTTCACTATTCTGGAAATTTTAAAATTCTAAGCATAAATTGTATAACATACCGTATACTTAAGATGAATATTTTTTGAAATATTCGCATTTGAAACGTTATCATCACAAATTTTATGAAACCAAAACAACTGTTACAAATCAAGAAATCTAACAATAAATAATATAACAAAAACAGTTTCTAATTAAATATAAAGATGTTCTACCGGGCCTCCAGTTTCTTCAACACATTGTATAAGGGTTCTTCGCATTTTCTCTAATGAATCTGTTATGAATGCTGGGTTATTTTCATTTAAATTAATAATTTCATTCCGTATCAAATCTTTAAGATGATCGAGGTTTTCAATTTGGTGGTCGTATACACGGTTTTTTATGTAACCCCAAAGAAACGCATCCATAGGTGTCAAATCGGGGCTGTTTGCAGGCCATTTAATTGGCGCATTTCTTACGATCCATTCAGGAAACCTTTCATTTAGGTAATTAAGCACAGCACGAATGTTGTGAGGAGCTGCTCCATCCTGTTGAAAAATTATATTTTGTAATATATTTAAAGGCAACTTGTTTTCCAAGAAATCTAATTATCGGCCTCCATTTAAAACAGTATCAAAAAAATACGGACCGATAACTCGATCGCCCAGGATACCACACCACACATTCACGGATTGTCGCCCTTGGAACTTAAATTCCCTATAAGAATGTGGATTCTCTCTTGCCCATTGTCTGGTATTTTTTCGGTTAAACAGGCCACTAGTAGAAAAGGTAGTCTCGTCGGTCCATAGAACTGTTTTAAAAAAATTGTTATTTATGTTTATTCTGTCTAGAATCAGTTGACAAAATGCGACTCGATCATCTTTTTGCATTTGGGTAAGCTTTGTAGTGGGTTTAATCTTATATGGCTTTAGATTCCATTTTCTTAACGTTCTTTGGACTTTACTGTATGAAGTTCGCTGAATATTGTCTTGTGTTGCTCGTAATGTCTTTGAAATGTTTCTTATGGAATTGTTTGGATTCTCTTCTATAGCAAGTAAAATATTCAATTCTGCATTTTTATCTACGTTCACAGCAGTTCTTTTTCTCCTTTGTAAATTTGACGTTTTTTGAAACTTCCTATATATAGATGTAAACGTTTTTCGAGTTGGGACATGCATACCGGGATTAGCTTCTATCATATTTCTAATGATAGCGCGACAATTTAAATTATTTTTAATATAATAACTTAAAATAACTATTATTTCTAAAACCTCGGTGGTTCAGGGATAAGAACGTGTGCCTCTGAACCGAAGGGTACTGGGTTCGATCCCAGGTTACTCCTTTCACTTTTTCAGTACAAACTGTAACATTAACATCAACCGAGGTTCTGGCAATGTATTTGAGCAAGTTGAATGTCTGCACGTTCCGCCCTTCGGATGGGGCGTAAAGCCGTCGGTCCCGTGCCCATGCGATGTTGGGCACGTTAAAGATTCCTACCCTCCTTACAGAAAGACAGGGGTTCGGCAAAATTTTCAAGAGAGTGAGGTGAAACTGCTCCCTGTCGTCGGTGATTGGCCATAGTCGCGGAAATAGGCCGACAAAACACACACACACACACACAACTCTTCTTTCTGTGTCTGAGTACGGCATTTTTACTTACTAAACAATACAACTACAACAATATTGACAGAATGTCACTGTCAGTTATTTGTTTTCAATTAAAAGCGTGGTATCCTAGGACTTCTTGATTTGTAACAGTTGTTTAATAAAATATTTTATGATAACGTTTCAAATGCGAATATTTCAAAAACTATGTATTTTAAGTATACAGTATGTTATATAAATTATGCTTAGAATCTTACAAGGAATCGAAAAATAAATTTATATATAGGGTGATCCATTGAAAAAAAAATAACTTTTTGGTTTTCCCTGTATACTGATCACTTTCAGAAAATTTTTATACGTAGAAAAAAAGTATTTTTAGCACCTACATAACCATACTTTCAATTTTTTTGGGACACTTAAAATAACAAAGTTAAAAAAATCACCCAGTACATGAGAATTTGGCTGCCTACATATCCGCTCATGATCCTTTAAATGAAAGCGTTTTGATTCTGCTGGCGCTTCCGGTTGTACCGGACGTTACTGTCAACTTTGTTATTTTAACTAAAACACCCTATATATTTTGACATGCTTAAATTTGCAGTTCAATTAGTTTGAGATATTTTAATTTTTTCTCACAAAAAAAATATAAAAAGTCCTGACGCAGTAAATGCGCTGTGGTAGCGAATTTTCATAAGAATGTGTTTCGATTTAAAAAAATTCTTCGCTATTATTTTGGCTGCGGAATCAAGTTAATTCGCCTAGTTTTAATAAAAGTTGAAAGAGATAATAATAAATATTTCTGGTGAAAAAGTTAATATAAATACAGGGTGCCTGTTTTTCGAACTCAGGCATGGGTATCTCGGTTATTATAAGAGTTAGAAGATCGGTTAAATTAAAAAAAAGTTGCGAATTTTTATGATTATCAATAATCTGAATAAAATGTGACCTGTCATTTTTAGTTTTTGAATTATCGCAAAAAAAACCGACAAAGCTAGGAGTTTTTAACCCAGATAATGTCGAGGCACTTTTTTACAGGGAATCTAAATATGTCATCGCATTTTCCATGGCATACTAGATTCAAGAGTTAAAATAGTTAACTTTGTTTTTTCTTATGGGCGCTATATTGGATTTTTACTTTTTTATTACAATTTTAAGTGAGTTTTTATTAAAAAAATTCACTAATAAAGAGGTATCGATGGTGAGACTTTGGAAAAATTCTTTCAAATGAGTGCGAACTAGAACCCCTAGAACCCATATCCGGGGTCAGTTTCAATTTTTAACCGACTTCAAAAAAGGAGGAGGTTCTCAATTCGCCTGTATGTTTTTTTTTATGTGTGTTACCTCAGAACTTTTTTCTAGGTGAGCCGATTTTGATGATTCTTTTTTTATTTGAAAGCTGGTGCTTCTCGTGTGGTCCCATATAAATGTAATCAGGATCTGACCAGTAGTTTTTGAGTTATCCTTAATAATGCGTATTTAATTGGCTTCGACTACCTACATTGATGATGATTGTGCATCACAACCAACGATTCAGTCATTCTGTTGAGAAAGAAACAGTGTTTCCGCGGAAATAAAACTTATCCGAGATTTCAGTATTTAATTTAATAACTAGATACTAATTTATAATCTTTATATAAATCATTAAACATTATAATCTTTATATAAATCATTAAACATTAAATGACTACAACGCCCGCTGGAATACGACATTATAACAAAGTTCCAGCAACTAACTCGATGGTCCAGAGGTATGATTTCCGCTTAGAGTGCGGGAGCTCCCAGGTTCAAATCCCGGACGAGTCCAAATACCTTTTATTTGCTTTTTTTAACCGACTTCAAACAAGGAGAAGATTCTCAATTCGCCTGTATCTTTTTAGTGAATTTTTATTTTAAATAATTCACTAATAGAGAGGTATCGATGGTGAGACTTTGCAAAAATTCTTTCAAATGAGTGCGAACTAGGACCCCTAGAACCCATATCCGGGGTCAGTTTCAAGTTTTATATGTTTATATATATATATATATATATATATATATATATATATATATATATATATATATATATATATATATATATATATATATATATATATATATATATATATATATATATATATATATATATATATATATATATATATATATATATATGTGTGTGTGTGTGTGTATCCAACCGCTAACTCAAAAAATAATTAACCGATTTCGATGAAACTTGGCAAGTGCCTTTCTTTTATTAATGGCTTGGATATGTTCGTTAGTCAGAAAAATCGAACGGGGTTTTCCGGGAAATTTTTGAGTTTTCTTTCGAAAAATTTTTTTTCTCCAAAAGTAACAAAGCTGTTTTAATGAAATTTAGTATATATGTTGCACCGGGAGAGATTGTACTGCGTACCAAAATTCAACTGTCTAAGTTTAAAGAAAATTGAGTTATTCAAACTTTAAATTTTCTTTCGAAAAAAAATTTTTTCTCCGAAAATTACAAAGTTATTTTAATGAAATTTTGTGGATATCTTGCCTTAGGAAATACCTTACTACATAAAAATTAAACTCTCTAAGTTTATAGAAAATTGAGTTATTTAAATTTGAAGCATTTAATAAAAATTCACTACCATAACGCACTTGCTGCGTCCCGAGTTTTTTATGTGTGTTACCTCAGAACTTTTTTCTAGGTAAACCCATTTTGATGATTCTTGTAGTGAATTTTCTTTAAAAAGAATGCACTAATGAAGAGATCTCGACTTTTGAATTTTGAAAAAATTACTTCAAATGAGCGCTATTTAGGACCCCTGGAACCCAAATCCGAGGTCGGTTTCAGACTTTATATATATATATATATATATATATATATATATATATATATATATATATATATATATATATACATATGTTTATATATTTATGTGTCACACCTATAACTAAAAAAATAATGGACCGATTTTGATAAAATTAGGTGAGTACCTTCCTTTTGCGAGTGGCAAGTTCGTTAGTCAGGAAAATCCACCGAGGTTTTCCCGGAAATTTTAGTGTTTTCTTTCGAAAAAAATCGAAAAAAAGTTATATCTCCGGAATTAACAAAGTAAGGGCAACCAAATTTCATACGCGCATTTACATCATTATAGGTAAGTTACCTAGCAAAATTTAGGTCTGTAAGTTAAAGGACAAAAAACTTACAGGTATTTCAAGAAAAATAAATTTGTATTTTCCTCAAAACGTCAAAGTCGCTATTTTAAACGTCAAAATTGGTAATATTTAGGCAATGAACCTGAAAATAATATGAGCTATGGAAGGAAAATGTCTCAAGGACAATGTTTTACAAAGCATGAAGTCTTAGTTTCAATCGTCATTGTCCTTCATTTTAATAAAATATTCCCAGAAAATTCATTTCAAGTAGACCCTTTCTCTGATACTTTCGCAGTAGTGTTGGCTATAGAGTTTATCGGTTAAAGGTATATCATTTTTGTCGAATTTTCGTAAAAAATCTTTAAAGACCAATATATCCGTTATTATGCAAGATACGGAAAAAAATTGTATACATTAATTATAAGGTGTCTTCAGCTACATCTTAAAAAAATATTTCTACAATTACAGGATGGCCCATAAGTCGTTGGTGATTCAAATTTTCTTTAAAAAATTCACTAATGGGGAGATCCGTATATATATATATATATATATATATATATATATATATATATATATATATATATATATATATATATATCGTACAGACAACTCAAAAAATAATAGACCGATTTTGGGCAAATTTGTTGAGTACCTTCTTTTTGTAAGTGGGTTGGATATGTTCGTTAGCCAGGAAAATCGGATAAGGTTTTCCCGGAAAATTTTTGTTTTCTTTTTAAAAAAATTCATATCTCCGGAAATAACAAAGTCAGGGCAACCAAATTTGGTACGCGTATTTGTATTATAAAGAGTAAACCATGTACAAGTCTCTAAGTTTAAGGACAAAAAAGTTACGGGCAGCTGAAGAAACAAATTTTGGAGTTTTCCTCAAAACGTCAAACTTCCAATTTAAAACGTCAAAATTGGCAATGTTTACGCAAAGAACGTTAAACAAATACGGATTGTGAAAAGAAAATGATGCCAGAAGAGTGTTCTGCGAACCCTTAAGTTTCAGATACAACCGTCATTGGCCTTCATTTTACTAAAATATTTACAGAAAATACATTTCAAGTAGACCCTTTCTCCGATGCTTTGGCTGTCGGTTTAGTTAAGTTGATGCTTTCGCTGTAGGTTTAGTGAAGTTTATGGTTAAACGGTCTATAATTTTTAGCTAATTTTCATACAACAAATTCGTTAATTCATTTTTGCATTTTTTATCGAAATATGATGTATGTGTGTAAGAAACAAATCTGGACGCAGTAAGTACGTTTTGGTAGCGAATTTTCATTAAATCCTTCAAATTTCAATAACTCATTTGGCTATTAACGTAAGTTTTGTTGGTTAGGAAACCAACATTTAACTTTATTTTCGGAAAATTTTTGTATAAACGCAGCAAGGGCGTTTTGTTTGCGAATTTTCATTAAATGTTTCAAATTTCAATAACGCAATTGGCTATTAACCTAAGGGTCATTGGCTAGGAGACCAGTTTGTTTCGGAAATATTTAAAGTTTATTTTCGGAAAATGTTTGTACATTTTCAAATAATTATTTTGATAAAATATGGTACATTGTTCCTACTATATAGGTTATACTGGTAACCAAATTTCATGCAAGCTTTCTTAAAAAAAAATATCCTATTAAAAACATTTTTATGAAAATTCACTACCATAACGCACTTTCTGCGTCCAGAGTTTTTTTTTATTATTTGAAAGCTGGTGCTTGTCGTGTGGTCCCATATAAATGTGATCAGGATCTGATCTAGTTTTTGAGTTATCCTTAATAATGCGTATTTAATTGACTTCGACTACATTGATGATGTTCTTGTGTGTTATCTCAGAACTTTTTTCTAGTTGAACCGATTTTGATGATTCTTCTTTTATTTGAGAGCTGGTGCTTCTCGTGTGGTCTCATATAAATGTGATCAAGATCTGACCAATAGTGTTTCAGTTATCCTTAATAATGCGTATTTAATTGACTTCGACTACATTGATGATAATTGTTGATCACACCGAGGCGGTGGGCACGTTGCGCTTCCGTCTCATTGGATAGACGATTGTGGATCACGCCGAGGCGGTGGGCACGTTGCGCTTTCGTCTCATTGGATTGACGGTCGTGGGTCAAGCCGAGACGTTGAGTACGTTTTTGGAAATTTTCCTTGTTCAAAACTTTTTTCATGTAAGCCTGCATTTTCGAAAGTCTATTTTTGCGCTCTTCACAAGTCTCTTTTTAAATGGCCCTGGAGGTGGATTTCCTATTTTGAGATAGGCGTTTCTCCTCTTCTCCGTTGGTCTCATTTAAACGGCGCTCTCATATGAGCAGCACGTTTAGCAGGTCTACTCATATTGGGACTATTTAAAACAAATATAAAGCTTCAGATTCACTAAAAATAAAGAAATAAATAAAAATTTTAACAAAATGGAAAACCGACTTCACAAAAAAATATTCTAAAACAAAAAATGCACTAAAAAGTAAAAAATAATTGCGTATTCTTCTGTCTACAACTTACAATCAACTTATTTTTTCCACCCAATGTACGATCTATGCATTTACCACGCAAGGATGTAGGTACCCACTTAAACTTAACCTCTAACTCAACACATAACTATGATTAACAAACAATTATCAAAACATTTTTTTAGAGTTCACCTAAGCAGAAAGTTTTAAATATATGTGTAGACTGTTAAAAGACAATCAAATTATTAGGATCATATAATGTAAAATTATTGTTATTTTTGGAGTCGGTGTCAGCCAAGGAAATACGACAATATACCTTACATTAATAATATGAGAATACCTTATGAAATCTATGTTACAAATGAAATTTTATACAATATACTGTGACAATATCCTGAGACCTTGGAACGACAATATACCAATACCTAATTAAACCTATTTACAAATGAACTTAAATAAGATATTATGCTGTGACAATACCTCTCTCAAGACAAAGTACCATTACCTAATTCAGCCTATTTACAAATGAAATTTAATACGACAATATCAAGCAACATTGATACAAAAATGTAGCTATAATAATAAACATAAAGAATTATCTTAAGAAAGACGGTGTAGAATGAAAAAGAATCGCAATCGGTTTATAATCAACTAACTCCTATCGCTTCTCATCATCTCTTGACTGACTGGCGTATGGCCGGCGTACGCGTTTGCCTCGCTCACTCGGTTATATCCCTCCAACCATTCTTCCGGGCGCGCGCGCCCAATCGACTCGCCGGCGCCGCGTGCTGATTCTATGTGTGTAAAGTGTGTATGCCAATTGTTATATAGTAAGACATTCCACGTTTAAGTAGTTACAAACCCATCTTGGCTGACACCGACTCCAAAAATAACAATAATTTTACATTATATGATCCTAATAATTTGATTGTCTTTTAACAGTCTACACATATATTTAAAACTTTCTGCTTAGGTGAACTCTAAAAAAATGTTTTGATAATTGTTTGTTAATCATAGTTATGTGTTGAGTTAGAGGTTAAGTTTAAGTGGGTACCTACATCCTTGCGTGGTAAATGCATAGATCGTACATTGGGTGGAAAAAATAAGTTGATTGTAAGTTGTAGACAGAAGAATACGCAATTATTTTTTACTTTTTAGTGCATTTTTTGTTTTAGAATATTTTTTTGTGAAGTCGGTTTTCCATTTTGTTAAAATTTTTATTTATTATATGTTTATATATATATATATATATATATATATATATATATATATATATATATATATATATATATATATATATATATATATATATATATATATATATATATATATATGTATCCGTGTGCTAACTCAAACAATAATTAACCGATTTCGATGAAACTTGGCAAGTGGCTTTCTTTTATTAATGGCTTGGATGAGTTTGCTAGCCAGAAAAATCTGACGGGGTTTTCCGGAAAAATTTTGAGTTTTCTTTCGAAAATTTTTTTTTCTCCGAAAGTAACAAAGCTGTTTTAATGAAATTTACTATATATGTTGCCTTGGGAGAGATCTTACAACGTACTAAAACTCAATTTTCTAAGTTTATAAACAATTGAGTTATTCAAATGTTAAATTTTCTTTTGAAAAATTTTTTTTTCTTCGAAAATTACAAAGTTATTTTAATGAAATTTGGTAAATATCTTGCGTTAGGAGAGGCCTTACTACACCCCAAAATTAAACTCTCTTAGTTTATAGAAAAATGAGTTATTCAAATTTGAAGCATTTAATATTTAACATGAAGTTTTTATCACAGAAATCGTAGAAACGACGAGACGATTTTCACGTCTTTAGTATCAGGATCACATGGGAAGATAGGCAGTGGCAGTGTTGTACATGCTAGTTTGTTATTCTGCAGATGATGTTTTTAATTTGTTTTCAATATATGGTGAATGTAACAGAATAGTTGAGACAACAGTTCGAACATTTAACAACATATTCCTTTACTAGGCTCCAATGAATAGAATAAAATTCAGCAGAATTAAAAGTAAGTCGTCAAGTCATGGAATAATACTGACACGACTCGTTGTTAAGCGTTTCAAAATTGAAGACAATGAAATGAATGAAATTATAGTTCTTGCATATTTTGAAGCATGTCTACAAAGTTCGTTAAGAAGTAGATGTCAAGATTTGAGTTTATCTATCTGGGCAATACACAGAATATTGAGAAAGCACAATATGCATAATTAGTGAATTTTTAATTAAAAAAATTCACTAATAGAGAGGTATCGATGGTGAGACTTTGCAAATATTCTTTCAAATGAGTGCGAACTAGGACCCCTGGAACCCATATCCGGGGTCAGTTTCAATTTTTATATGTTTATATATATATATATATATATATATATATATATATATATATATATATATATATATATATATATATATATATATATATATATATATATATATGTATGTATGCATCCGTCTGATAACTCAAAAAATAATTAACCGATTTCTATGAAACTTGGCAAGTGCCTTTCTTTTATAAATGGCTTGGATGAGTTCGTTACGCAGAAAAATCGGACGGGGTTTTCCGGGAAAATTTTTAGTTTTCTTGCAAAAATTTTTTTTCTCCGAAAGTAACAAGTGTATTGGAAACAACGAAGCAACATAACTTGTAACAATAATTATGTTTAACAAAATTTCGACAGTTGATCAAATTTAGAGCTTAAACGCTCACATTTCTGCACAGTTAACCATCTAGTTTTAAATTAAGAGCAATAGGGTATCCTAGAATTTTATTCTTAATTGCGATGAAACAACATTTTAGAAACCACACTAAAAGAAGCAAAACAAAAAAAAAGGAAAAAAATCATAAGAGGTGCTCGAATGGTTCACCTTCTGCTTCTAAACACAATGCGACACGTTTTTGCATATTCGGTATTGTTCGTGAGATGTCCCCTCTTATAATTTTATTCCTTATGATGGTAATTATGTTTCTTCGCAACTCATCAATATCGGCGGGCACAGTTTAACAAATCTGATCTTCCACCGTTCCCCATAAAAATAGTCTAATGGCGAAAGATCCGGTAATCTCGCTGGCCAACGTACATCATCATTGTTTGAAATAAATTCTCGAGGAAACATCGTTGACAAATGGTCAGCTAACCTCTTAGCGATGTGTGGTGGCGCGAGTTACAGCACCCTGTATAATGCTGTACTGATATCACGCATTAGTGTAGCAATATGATGGAAGCAGTCGTTCACCGCGGAAATACGAAAACTGCTGATTGATTATATTTAATATAATTATTAGTTTAAGTAAGTTTTATTTCATAATGTTAGATAAGCAGAATCTAGTTGATATATAGAGGTAAGGTACAATATTATATCAGAATATATTACGAGTGTTTCCACATTAAACATCGTGTATTTCCCTTTGTTTTGAATTATAATTAAACTTGTAATTTTCAAAATAAAGTTTGTTTTGTTTTAAGGTGCCAAAAGGGCCGCCTTATACAAACTCGCGCCGTCCTGCTGGGATCAGAGGTTCTGCATGCGGTTTAGACAAATATTACTGTCAATCTAGTCTTCAAGGAAGGTCCTCAGAAAATCTAATTACCTTTCCGCGGTCAATTTTACTTCATAAATGTATGGGCCGATGATGCTCTCACCCACACTTTAATCTGAAACGTATTTGTGGTCGCCGTTCTTGATGTTTATGAGGATTTTCAATTGACCAAATGTGCTCATTGTGACGGTTGAAGATGCCTGAGTTTGTAAACTCGCACTCGTCCGTAAATATCACATTTCTGAGAAAATTAGGGTTTTGGTTTAACTGATCTATCACAAACCTGGAAAATGCTACCCGTCGATTACTACCTCCAGGATGGGGAACTTGGGTCATATGAATTTTAAATGGTCGATTTTTTTTTGAGGACTCTCCACACCGCTGATGCGATATATTCAGCTCCGCTGCAATTTTCCAGTAGAACGATTTTCTTAAACCTAGTAAAAAAAACTTATTAGATGAGCTTAGATATGGGGCGTTATATGTATTATGTGGTATTTATTGAAGGAGATTGTTTTGCTTACCGCTTGTAAAATTGCAACTTCATTCTCGTTTTGTCTAAATCCATATCTTTTGCAAAATGAACCATATTCGCCTAAATTTCTATGAAGTGATGGAAAGTAGTCTTGAGCTGGTTGCTCTCTTTCTGGATACCGCTGCAGGTATGTTTCAGAAGTAATTTGCACATTTCGACGCGAAGCGTAATAAATTTCTAGCATATCCCGTTTTTCTTCACTGGAAAATGGCATTTTATTGATTAAATAAAAAATACTTGCGTCAATTATCGAAATGTGACAACTGTAAATGAACTGTCGAAATTTTGTTAAACATAATTATTGTTACAAGTTATGTTGCTTCGTTGTTTCCAATGCACTCTGTGCAAAAATTTTTTTAATTTCAGTAAAAATGTAAGATTTGACCATATCGTGTACGTCATCGTAATTAGAAAAAAAATTGTAATCAAAAAAGTAAAAATCCAATATGGCGTCCATAAGAAAAAACAAAGTTAAGTATTGTAACTCTTGCATCTTGTATGCCATGGAAAATGCTATGCCTGTAAAAAAGTGCCTTGACAATGTCTGGGTTAAAAACGCCTAGCATTGTCGGTTTTGGCTGAAAAAAAAACAACGAAAATCAGGATTTTTTTTTGCGATAATTCAAAAATTAAAAATGACAGGTCAATTGTTTTTTTCAGATTATTGATAAAAATGTGCAACTGTTTTCAAATTTAACTGATCTTCTAACTCTTATAATAACCGAGATACCCATGCTTGAGCACGAAAAACAGGCACCCTGTATATGAAGAGGAGCATGGAATTCACGATTCACGCTTCATAAAATGAGCTTTTTAAAAACATATTTGTATCTGCGAAGCTTAGTATGTAATTTTTATAAAATTTAGTACCCAAGCTACGTTTATAGAGGTTTACTATGTATCAGAATTAAATATTCTTGGTTTATCAGAAATTGAGATATTAGGATAAGTACACTTGGAGAAACCCAAATCACCACAACACATATTTCAGAGACCTTACGATCGTTTCGTTGACAATGTCAACATCTTCAGAGGAAGAAATTTCTAAACTAAAAAACTAGATCCCGTGTATTTATATCGCGTCAAGGTAAACGAACTAGTCCGAAGTAAAACTGTCGTCCAAGAACGATCGTTTGTTTATTGTGTAGTGAAACTACAAGGTCGAAGACCTGCTTTTAATCTTCTGGTCGACAAATTTATAAGCCCTTATCTAATATAGGTTTAAAGGAACCGAGTTATTTAAGGAATCTGCACGTTTCCTTTCGATCTAGAAATTTACTATGTGGATATTGGAGCTAGCCGACAATGACATCTGGTGAGATAAACAACATCAACTCAACTCATCTTTTTAAAATAGAAAACTAAATCTGGGTGTCTGTCTCACCATGTTAACTCTAACAAAGGCTAAATAATTCAACTAAAATACTACATAAAAACTATATTTATATTGATTTTAATTCTTCGTGAAAGTATTTATATTGACTACATAGATACAAACGAAACGAACGGGTCTTTAAGTCGAGACAAACGTAGATATTATTATATGTATAAGCGGGCCGAGTTAATGACAGTAATTTATTATTCTACCAACAAATTAGGAGTGTTTAAGCGGTCAAATGCAAAGTGAAAATAAAGGACTTGAAATTAAAGGTGCCGCACGATTCAATAAAGTTTTGTTGTTAAAAATACTTTCTAATTAATCAAGCATAGTTTGATGTCTAACATTTTGGCAAGTTTCAAATTTTCTTTGTCAATGAGGTGATTATTATCTCATATATGTTGTGCCACACATGATACTTCGGACTAGTTCGTTTACCTTGACGCGATATAAATACACGGGAGCTAGTTTTTTAGTTTAGAATTTTCGTCCTCTGAAGATGTTGACATTGTCAACGAAACGATCGTAAGGTCTCTGAAATAGGTGTTGTGGTGATTTGGGTTTCTCCAAGTGCACTTATTAGTGCTCATAACAGGTTCCAGTTTTCACATAGTGAGATATTAGGATTTGAAATATTTTTATCGAAAATTCGCTACCATAACGCACTTTATGAACCCAGACTTTTTTCGGCACCTATTTACTATAACTAACAATTTTTTAATAACAAATGTTTTTAATGGAAATTCGCCACCATAACTCACTTGCTGCGCATAGACTTTTGAAACCCGAAAAAACTTTAGCTTTACATTTTTCATGTGAGGCTGGCAAAGAACCTCTACTCCAAATTCTTTTTGTTTGCACATATTTTAGACAAATAAACTCAGCCAATAATTTAAACATAAATATAAGAACTTATCAAACACGTCACCCCATATTTTATTCTCCAGAAGCCGTATTTGCTTCAGAATATTAGTTTGGAAATCATTCAATTTGACATTTCGCTTTTACAACTGGCCACCTCTTCAGGTATAATCGACTTTTTCCGTCCCATAGATGCACAGGTAAAAATCGTATATTTCAACTGCATTTTCTGCAAAGATTCAACAAATTAAATGAAGAAACGTAATTATTGAAACAAAAAGATAGGACATTGTTAAACATTGTTAAACAGTCGACTGAAAATTTGTTAGGCGCTAGGCGAGTTAAAGTAGTTAGAAGTTCGAAATATGTATTCTCCAGAATAGCTCGAAGTTCGTTGCTAAAAGATGCTTCGAAATTTAACTTTACAGGGATTCAATGCTGCCAAAGGTAGCGAAATTGTAACTCGGTAGCGGCCCCGCTAGCTTGGTAGTGACGCTTTAAACGCGGTATCGTCCCCATTGAGTCGATAATGTAATTTCAGCGGATTTTAAACATGCGTGTTTTTGACAGTTGGTGGGACACACTGAGACCTGGCAGAGCCATTTATGCATCACAGAATTATTTTTTATACATCCTAGCATACCAATACCTTTTTGGTTACAACATTATGATGGCAGTGTTCGAAAGCGATTGTTAACGTAAATTTTCAGAATTCATGACGATAGTTGAAGATTACCTTCCGGAAGAAGTAAACTAAACATGCTTTATATCACAACGAACCAAGACAGTTAAATATTCACAATCAGGAGGCAGTTAAAATTTTAAGTGGTTATTATATACCTATCACGTTTATCTTTTAACCCCCTTAATCTAACTGGCTGCTAAAACTGTCTAGCTAATACCAAACAACACAAAATATGGTGTGTGTGTGTTGCATCATGGGATGGTTTTGAACGTTTCATTCATCAACCACAGACTTTTATACAAAATATTGATAACTGAGCTTAGTTATAGACGTATAAGTCTAAAAAAGCTTTCAATATACATTTTTGTATTTCTGATTCAGTTTTGACCCATCTTCCGAATTAACATCAACACCGGAAGTCATTTTCATACAATCAACCTGCAAATGTTGTCAAACATTTGCTTTTTGTAAAAACAATGGGGATCTTCTGGTGCCAAATATTGTATGCTTCCTTAGGTATACCTAAATATTGTATTTAACAAAATGATATATGAAGATTGAAGAATTTTGGTTAGTTTAATATTAAATTTTCAAGAAGTTTGAACCTTAGACATACTATTTCCGAAGTACGAAGTTCGAATAAACATATTTGATTGGGTTCGTTCATAGTTCGGTTCGAGAAAAACATCGGTTCAGACACTTCTATCTAAGACCCATATTTAAGGTATGTTAAAATTTTTATATGTTCATATACGTGTATGAATCCAAGCAATAACTTACAATTTCGTTCAAACTTGGCAAGTATGTTTCTTGTGTAAATCTGTTGGAAGAGTTCCTTAGCCAGCGCGATAGGACTCGTTTTTTGCGGAAACAATGAAGTTTCTTTCCGAACAAAATGTAGAAAATATTTGGTAAATATGTAGCTTCAACGGAAACATACGCACGTACCCAAGTTGAAGTTTCTATGTTAATAGAAAAAAAAAGTTATTAGCGTTTTAGATAATTTCACTATAATAACGCACTTATTGCGTTTGGATTTTCTATACAGAGTATTTTACAAGGTGAAATGAATTAAATCCCGTAAAATGATCGGTGTCTTGGCAATCGAAAACAAGAAGCAAATATTAATTTTGTCACAACTAAACGTCAACATTGGCGATTTTTTAACAAATATTCTGGTACAGATGCAGTTTGTAAAGAAGTGGTATTACATGAGATGTGTTTCACAATGTCTTATCTTTTTGTTTCAACAATTACGTTTATTCATTTAATTTGTTGATTCTTTGCAGAAAATGTAGTTGAAACAGACGATTTTTACCTGTGTGCATCTACGGGACGGAAAAAGTCGATTATATCTGAAGAGATGTCCAGTTGTAAAAGCGAAATGTCAAATTTACCTCTAATCTATCTAATTTGCCCTCACATAAAAAGTTATCTATGCTTTTTATTTAAGATGGATTAGTAAACGAACAAGCGGTTCGAATTCACACTGAAAGTTATTAATGAATTTTCGTAGAAAAAATTTTTGCAAATGAATGCGAACTAGGACCTCTAGAACCCATATCCGGGGTTAGTTTCAATTTTTATATGTTTATATATATATATATATATATATATATATATATATATATATATATATATATATATATATATATATAAAAGGAAGGTAAGTGCCGCATTTTATCAAAATCGGCCAGTTATTTTTTGAGTTATCGGTGTGATACCTATATATATATATATATATATATATATATATATATATATATATATATATATATATATATATATATATATATATATATATATATATATATATATATATATATATATATATATATATATACCGGGTGGTCCCACGATCGATTGCGGGAACACTGTCAATAGGAAAAACCTGAAAATTGGACATTACACTAAAGTCGTTGGGGGACACAGGTTAAAAATATTTACAAGATGGAGGCACTTCCGGTTATACCGGAAGTAGATGTCAATTCGCTTATTTTAAATGGAACACCCTATATTTTATTGCAGTTTCAGATGCTACAATAAATTCTGAACACTTTTTATAAATAATGTTCTATACCTATCATCAACTGCCCAGAAGATATTTAGACTTTAAGATAAAATTTGACATTTACGGCCAGTCATATAGATACCGATATTTTTATAATAAGAACATATTTCGTTATGATTTTTAGAATTATTTTCAAAGATATTTCACTCCATCTATTTCCACATCGTGACTAATGATAGAGTATACAGAGTGTCCAAAAAAAATTCTTGAAGTTTGCAATGAGAAATTGCGAAAATCTCGCGATTTTCAAATTGGAACCCCCTTTTTTTATAACACTATCGTGTTAAACTCAAAAAATCACTAACACTTTGTATGTAATTACCTATACCTAAATTAAACGGTTTTCATTTTATTTTGAAAAAACTCATTTCATAGCCAGATATTTTGATAAATTTCTTACCATAAGCGTTAGACATGGAAAATAAATTGTCGAATGTGTTTCTATCGAAACTCTGACAGTTTGTTGATTAACTAGCTAATAACGGCATGGTTAAATTACACACACGAAGATTATTTAATTTTTTTTTACTATTTATGGACAATGTAATAAAGTAATTTCACGAACGTGTGATACATTTGCTGATAGATATCCAGATAAACAGAAACCGTCACATGAAACCATCAAACGAATAGTAGACAATTTCAAAAACTGCGGATCTGTCAAGAAAAAGGTGCATAGGGCTAAACCCGTTGTTAACAACGAACAAATTGAGATAGCAATTTTTAGGTATTTTGCCATATAACCTTATATAAAACAATCAAACAGATAATACAAATAAAATAAAAAAATTCACACACAACATGGACTGAATAAAATGAAACAAAAATTAACGTCCTATGTGTTCAAATTGACGACCTCTGGCGTCAAGACATTTTTCACACCTACGTGTCAATCCCTCATGTGTGGCCCTTCTTATTGAATCCGGATCCAATTCACGAAATGATTCGCGAACCCGCTGCATGCAATCTTCTTTAGTAGAAACTGCAGTGTTGTAGATTTTATTTTTTATAGTACCCCATATAAAAAAATCGAGAACAGATAAGTCAGGCGATCGAGGCGGCCAGAGGTGTGGCCCATTGTTGGCAATCCATTGGTCAGCAAATAGAGATTGTAAAATATTGTTAACCAGGTGACCATTATGAGGAGGGGCCCCATCATGTTGGTAAAATATTTGCCTATATTCATTCAAAGGAAGGTTGTCCAAATAAGTTACTGCCAACTTTTGCAAAATTTCCAAATAACGCTCACCTACGAATAAATAAATAATAATAAACAACGTATTTTATGAATTTCGGATTAATTCTCACCATTCAAATTATCGTCGTATATTTCTAGGGCAACGACGCCGTCATTCCTTATGGCACAATAAACATTAAACTGCCAGCTTTCCTGAAAATGTCCTTCCCTAGAAGGATGAACATTTGTGTCACTCTAATAGTGAGAATTTCTACGATTGAAAAGTCCATTTTTTGAAAATTTTGCTTCATCCGTCCATATGATGTTATCTAAAAACTGCTCGTTTTCTTGGAATCGCATTAAAATAAATTCACAGAACTCCACCCTTCTGGAAAAATCAGTTTCCTTCAAATGTTGCACAACTGAAAAAGCATAAGGATGGAACTTATGTTTACGTAAAATTCGCAGAACGGAAGTTTTGAACAATCCTGACTCCAGTGCTACTTGCCTCGTTGACTTTGTAGGGTATGCGGCAAAATATCCCAAAATTGCTGTCTCAATTTGTTCGTTGTTAACAACGGGTTTAGCCCTATGCACATTTTTCTTGACAGATCCGCAGTTTTTGAAATTGTCTACTATTCGTTTAAGGGTTTTACGTGACGGTCACTGTTTATATGGATATCTATCAGCAAATGTATCACACGTTCGCGAAACTACTTTATTACATTCTCCATAAATAGTAAATAAATTAAAATAATCTTCGTGTGTGTAATTTAACCGTGCCATTTATAGCTAGTTAATCAACAAACTGTCAAAGTTTCCATAGAAACACACTCGGTAATTTATTTTCCATGTCTAACGCTTATGGTAAGAAATTTATCAAAATATCTGGCTTTGAAATGAGTTTTTTCAAAATAAAATGAAAACCGTTTGATATGGGTATAGGTAATTACATACAAAGTGTCAGTGATTTTTTGAGTTTAACACGATAGTGTTATAAAAAAAGGGGGTTCCAATTTGAAAATCGCGAGATTTTCGCAATTTCTCATTGCAAATTTCAAGAATTTTTTTTGGACACTCTGTATACTCTATCATTAGTCTCGATGTGGAAATAGATGGAGTGAAATATCTTTGAAGATAATTCTAAAAATCATAACGAAATATGTTCTTATAAGAAGAAGATATTTAGACTTTAAGATAAAATTTGACATTTACGGCCAGTCATATAGATACCGATATTTGGTATCTATATGACTGGCCGTAAATGTCAAATTTTATCTTAAAGTCTAAATATCTTCTGGGCAGTTGATGATAGGTATAGAACATTATTTATAAAAAGTGTTCAGAATTTATTGTAGCATCTGAAACTGCAATAAAATATAGGGTGTTCCATTTAAAATAAGCGAATTGACATCTACTTCCGGTATAACCGGAAGTGCCTCCATCTTGTAAATATTTTTAACCTGTGTCCCCCAACGACTTTAGTGTAATGTCCAATTTTCAGGTTTTTCCTATTGACAGTGTTCCCGCAATCGATCGTGAGACCTCCCGGAGGACCACCCGGTGTATATATATATATATATATATATATTTATATATATATATATATATATATATATATATATATATATATATATATATATGTATATATATATATATATATATATATATATATATATATATATATATATATATATATATATATATATATATATATATATATATATATATAGGTATCACACCGATAACTCAAAAAATAACTGGCCGATTTTGATAAAATGCGGCACTTACCTTCCTTTTGTAAATAGTTTAGATAATCTCGTCAGTCAGGAAAATCGGACTAGCGGACTAGGTTTTTCGGGTAAATTTTGAATTTTTATTCAAAAAAAATTTTTATCTCAAAAAATAAATAAGCTATCATAACTAAATTGGGTAGGTAGGTTTACGATGTAAAAAGTAAACTATACACCAAAACTTAGATTTCTATGTGACAAGAAAAAAAAGTTATAATAAAATATTTTGTGCTAGATCATTTCTATGAAAATTCACTACCACACCGCACTTGCTGCGTCCAGTCTTTTTCTATTCTACGTAAATTATTGCACATACCAAAATATTTCGATAAATTTACCTTCATAAATAAAAATAACTTGTAAATTGCACGACACGTTTTGTGTTGTTAAAGTTAATTTTCAAACACAGGTACCCATGTATATTTTTCTGTAAATAAACCAACATAAATATAACCGCCGTTTTATTCCCCACTGTAACATCACCAAAAATATACACACAAATTAGTAAACTAAAACCAGAATCAAAACTTTTAAACGGTTAAATAT